>CM069875.1:18391358-20891358 GCA_036172665.1 Prosopocoilus inquinatus
TGACGCTTGGTTGGGCAACTATTAGGTGAGGGTTTGAATCCCTTCCTGGTGCGTATTCTTTGTGAGAGATGTGACTTGTGACATTATTTACTTCGGTTACTTCGAACTTGGATTTCCCCAGTTTGTAAGGCGAATGTCGAAGGAGAAATAACAATTGTAAGGCGACCGCAGCCGCAGCCGGCAATACAAATAATCAGCTAACACGGCTCTCCGACAAGCTTTGGAAGCTTGAGGCTAGAAAGGTGGTGAAAAAAATTTATTAATCTTATCAATCTCTTTCACACATTGTGCGTGACTGGAAAATGTTCCAAATGTTCCTGCACATTTTGTCAAGACAGTATATGTATCTTTGAAACAAATAAATACCGAATTACAACTTTTGGGTTTATTGTCTTATATGTGTATATACGTAAAGTATGATACGTTTGATGCGTCTCTCCTTCCAAAGAGTAGAAAATCGGTAACTTAATTATTATTACTTTATACTTTACCTTCCACTAGAGTGTATGTTCCATTATGGCAAGTCATGGTAATCATTAAGATTTTTAATGCACCAGCCAAGCGATTAGTTTGTCTAAGACCAGCAGTATACGGAGGTAATTAGAACGGTTGCATAAAAAACAATTGCGTGTGTATAACGACTTGAGTAATACATTTGGTGTAATAAATTAAAGCTGGCGTTCGTATCACGTTTTCCGTTAATATAATTTCGCTTTTCATCTTCCTAAGTTAATTTCTCAGGAGAAACAGAGACATAAAATATGGTATTACCTCATGGTATATCATTCATTCTTGCCACAGAGTATATATTTATAATGGCTTTATTAAGTTATTAACTTATACCAACTGTGATGATCGTTTCAGTAAATTATATAGCACCAAATTACAAGTTAGAGAGTTATAGCATACCTAAATAACCACACCGTTGTTAGAGGTTAGTGGACCGTATATTGTATTATAATTTAGTTAGAGAACACTCAAATTGAACCGGGGGCGTAATCATTGGCTTCAAAATTACATATTTACATACTTATACGAAATGGGTGGGTTGAATTGTGTACTTTGTTTTCTTGGACCAATGCACATTAATTTTAAATAGAATAGGCACTAAAGGTAACGCTAAGCGACGCAAGTGCTATTATTATTCCTATGCCCTGCCGCAATTAATAATTCTGCGTTGTCTTTTTTATTAATTTAAACCACTTAAGGCATGCCTATTTTTCATGTGACTAAGTTCCTTAAATTATACTCTGCCCACCGTCATGAACAATTTTAACAATTACATATAGTACGCTACTAAACTTCTTTAAAGTTGTTATGGTTAAGTATAAACTACAGTCGAACCTCCATAACTCATAGTTTAAGAGGCCTTAAAATTACTTCGAGCAATAAAGCTTTCCGATTATTCCGATTTGACATTCAATAAGACAAAAAAGTAAATTTTGTAAAATTTTCTATCGTTTCCTGTAAGGGCGCGTATACATATGCGGGCTAAAACTTTCACGAAAGGTGCGCGAACAGTTCGTGGAAATTATTTTTACAGCGACTTTGAGCAATCCAAGGGAAAGAAACGAACCATTTATTTGATCTAGAATGTTAGCGCCTGGCGCCTGAATACTGAATACCTTTTATACCAAGGGTTACAGAAAAACTATATGTAGCTGTTAGCAGTATTTTTAATTGAATAAAGGGTGTTGAGAGTCCGGAGGTATCGAAAAATCGGTAGATGAGGCATGTAACGCAAATTAATATAAACTATGTCCACATTTCGATGCTCACCAATGGCATTTCGGTTATTAGAAGACATAGAGCAACGGTTAGATGTGGAATGTTTTGCAGAATTCAATGCTGGCAAAAAATCTCATTTCAAATTCACCGTAACTTTTTAAAATAATTGAAGAAAACTAAAATTTGATTTTGAAATGTTGGCTTCTGTGGGTCAATATAAATCAACTTGGATCAATTTATCATAATATAATACAATTTCGTTAAGGATTACAAAAAATATTGGTGTCTGCACTAAGCATTTCTGTGAAGAGTTTGTGCTACAAGAAAATAAAATTGAAAGACTTGATAGTATGTTCAGCATTAGTAAATCCCAGAAAGAAATTGGATTTAACAAAAAAAGATTTCACCATCTTCAACAGTATCTTACTTCCATTCCACCTGCCCAAGAAACAGACACGGAAAAGAGAAGAGCAAATTCAAAAAAACAAGGCTCGCTTCTTGCGATAAGATTCAGAACTTAAGCGACATTTTATTGAAGAAACAACAAGAAAATATTTTTTGTAAGGACTGGATCAGAATAAAAATAATATTGACTTTTCTTAAATTAATTACGTAAATATCAACTTTAGAACTTATTATTATAATTTTATAAGTAAAAATTAACCGGACAGAATAATAAATAAATGGAAAAGCACTTAACGTTTCACCATCGATTGATAACTTCGTCAATTTTCCCAGCAAAATCCTCAGTTTAACCCAAAACAGTACGTCTTATTTAATTTCCATCCGTTTCATTTTGACTATGCATTTGTTCATAATATAGTTGATATCTCTAACGTCGTAATATCTGTACAACAAATTTGTGAACCCTAACGATAAATATTACTTAACACTTATAAGTGACGTTCTTTCAATATTTCAATATTCCTCAATAACTCGATAACGCCTAATGTGACTTCTTTTAAACTTTTACATTGTGCAGATACTTTTTTAAGACAAAGTTTTTGATGTAATCAAAAACTACCAATTGTCATTTGTTTTCAATTTATTAGTGCTAACTTTTGTTTTTTATTTGGCACCCATATTAGGTTTTCAGTTAGTTAGACAGTCTTTAAAAAGAGTTTTTCAACGATGTATGACATATCCGAAAAATTTTTACTTTTAAAAAACAGATTATTATGTATAATAGAGAAAACAGGTTTTGCCTAACATTCATCATTTGTTTGACTCCTGCAATAAACAAAAATATTTTGTATAAATGCGACTTTTGGCCGAGTTTTTGTGATAAATTCTTCTATGTACCCCGTCTAAATCTTGGGAATTTATGTTTCGCGAATGGTTCGGCAAATGCATACGCATCTTAAGAGTCGTATATTACCCTGTTCTTCTACTTCTTATAAACTAGTACTAGCAGTTGTTATTCCTCATTTTCGAAAAAATCTGTTCAGTATTTTTGTTCCATATATTAGCTGACCTTCCTTTTCATACCTTTTCTTGAGTTCTCGCCTCTCAAACCAACTTGAGCAGTCTATTCATATTCATACTCCTCAAGTGCTCAAACCATCTTATCTGGTTTTTCGATATTTTTTCTAATTATAATTCTACCCCTACTTCTTCTCTTACTTTCGTGTTTCTAATTGTATGTGTTTCTAATGCCCCTCTTACATATTTCATCTCTGAACTGTATTTTACCTGTAGTTGTGTTTTGCCATTTATTTCTACGTTTACATGTATGCTTTCTTTCCTACTACCATAATTTTTCCATTAACTTTAACAGTTACTCCTTGTAAGGAGTTATTCCATTCCTCTATATTTTTCTTTAGGTTGATTTATTTCATTTTGTACAAAAAATACCGATCGATAAGAAGAAGTGGAGCAAACTTGTTTATTGACGAAAGGATTAGTAAAATGAAACGTAGTTTGTTAGATACATACTGTATCTTACACCTTTGCGTTTTATAAGATTAAGATTATATGTTTGTATGCTGTGTGACTCACAGAATTGTTTTTCTGAAATTTTCCTTTCAGAAATAATCATGATTAATTAATTATCAGAAGTCAAAACTAGGTACAATAAATAAATTTTTCTATTTTGCGTTCACAACAAGCTCATTGTGACACCAAAACCGATTTCACAAAGAGGTTCATTGTTTTTGGTTGAATGTTAATCCTGAGAGTGGCACATTGTTCAATCATGAAATGTCAAATGAGATTTTAAATTGAAGACATTTAATAGAATTTACAAAATAATTCATTATTTATTGAATGAAATCAACAAACATTTCATAAATAATGTATCCGAATCGACGAAAGATTTTTCACAAATCTTAAACGATTATAACAATTCTACCTATCAAAACTGTTGTGTATTCACTCGTGATTTAAGTGAATAATTATTTCTTGTTGAATTAAACACACATTTAATAAAAATCACTTTAATAAGATAATTATTGATATGACACTGTATGATGAGTTGGAAAATGAATGTATGTGGCTCTTTGGTGAGCTTGAAATGAAATGTGTTGTCGCTCTTTGACGAGCTTCAGATGAAATGTGTTGTAATAGATAAATTGTATTGGTTTTAAACACCCTTAAATGTGAGCAATCTTCACAGAAACCAAGTTTACCAAGCGTAAGCGAAGAGTGCCCACGTTCGATAAATTCAAAGAAGGTCGGGGTGACAAATATTTTGTTGAAAAAAGCTGTGTGGGTCACATTAATAATAGCTTAAATAATACTTAATATTAAACAAAAACTTTGATATTAATTTCTATTTTCTTTTAGTTGATCCAAATACTGTGCTAAGACATATGTTGAGTATTAAAAGTAAGGCCAAGGGATATGATGGAATTAATGTAGCAATGATAAAACTATGTCTTCCTCCCATCCTCCCTTTCATCACCCGTATTATCAACTCGTGTTTACATGAGCATACTTTCGCGCAAGCATGGAAGACAACAACTGTTCTACCTCTTCCCAAAATCGAATCACCTTCTGATTACTGCGACTTACGTCCCATAAGCATACTACCAACTTTAAGTAAAATTTTAGAGAAAATTATGTTTAAGCAAATTTATAATCACTTCACAGAAACATATAACCTATTACCCGACTGCCAGGCTGGCTTTAGGAAACACCACAGTTGCACCACAGCTCTTCTACGAATTTCAGACGACATTATGGAAGCCACAGGCCGAAATAAACTTATCCTGTTAATTCTGTTAGATTATAGCAAAGCATTCGACACCCTTAATCACCAAATATTAGTAGCTCTTCTCCATCACACCGGCTTCAGTAAAGACTCTTTGTCTCTCTTTGAATTGTATCTAGCTGAACGGCACCAATATGTTGAGCTAGCACAAGGCAACTCAGAATTGCTGCCTCTAAAAAGGGGAGTTCCCCAGGGTTCTATTTTAAGCCCGCTGCTCTTTAGCATTTATACTTTACTTCTCTCCCGTAGTTTCAAATACTGCAATGTACAGATGTATGCAGACGACACTCAAATATACAAATCTTTCAAGTTTGAAGAGGCTAACAATGCTATCAAAAAAATCATTGAAGACCTAAAAAAGAATTCCAACTTTTTCCACCGGTCACTCTCTTATTATTAATCCTAATAAATCTACTGCAGTTCTTTTCGGTAAGAAAAATGACGTCCATATCTTACAGGATCACTTGCATATTGAACTAAATAACGTAAATATATCTTGTACTGGCCAAGTGAAGAACCTAGGGCTTTTGATGGATAACACTTTTCGTTTTAGAGATTATATATCTAGGAAAATAGGCAACGCATACGGCAATATTAGTAAATTACTATACAATTTCCGATCAGAGCTCAGCCTCAAAACAAAAATATTATTACGCGAAAGTATGATTTTATCTTTATTTAATTTTGGTGCACCACTCTACGGCCCTTGTTTAGATTCGTATGATTCAACTCGTATCCAAAAGGCTCAAAATTCCTATATAAAGGTCATCTACGACCTGCGGAGACGTGATAGAGTGTCCCAAAAATATTATTAATATCAGAAATAAAAATCTTATCACCCCTTCGTCTCACAAAACAAGCTTTTTCGAACGCTCTTATAAATAATCTGAACACTGATATTAAAAATATGAATCTCCCTCTTTCAGACGTGCCGTCCGCAGAAGTCTTTTTGATCAGCAACAGTCAACAATGTGAAATTTATCATCGCCATTACGTCAGTGTCTGACACTTAAGTTTTGAAGTAAATTCCAATTTATCTCAATTATTTCAGCAAACTAATAACAATTAAATCGTCTATTCAATTACGATTGCAGAACATTAAAATAATAATAGTAGGTTAACGTTAGGTTAAGTATTAGTCTCTGTCTAAGTAGTTTTTCTCCCCTTTGGTTTTAAGGGTCTCGTGGAAGAACAGGGGTGACATTAATTAATTAATGTCAAAATGTTATGTTAAAATAATAATAGTAGGTTAACGTTAGGTTAAGTATTAGTCTCTGTCTAAGTAGTTTTTCTCCCCTTTGGTTTTAAGGGTCTCGTGGAAGAACAGGGGTTAATTAATTAATGTCACTAATCTGAACAAACCCTTAGGACTTTTCTTTTTCTTTATGTAATTATGTCATTAGTTGTCTAATTCGCTAAACTGTAAAAAAAGAAAAGAGAAAAATAAATACATTAGATTAGATATTTAACAGAATCATGAACAGAAAACTTACAAAAGCTGGGAAAGAAAAATTTGTCAATTTGATTTTTGTTTAAAACAAAAGGTTGCCAGTGTTGCTAGACCTTACAATTAAAATTCCGCATGTATTATTACGTATTTACTAAACAGATCCAATTTTTAAAAATATTTTTGTTCAATAAATGACGCAAAGTAGAGAAAAAAGTAGATATATTATACAAGTTTCACAAGAGGCATTGTAGCACGAGTGGAGCTTTTCGCTACGTTCGTCGAACGCCAATCCCACTCGTGCTACAATAAGCCTTCCTGTGAAGTTTGTATAATAATATATTATTCTATACTGAAGATTTGTCGTTTCAAATATTATTTAGAATTTTTTGTTCATCCTAAAATATTGTAATTATTGAATTTGTGTTTAATTGATGTTATTAACGAACAAAATTGTGTGGTATATTTAAAAAATTTAGTAATTTGTTAAATGTTTCTCACTTAATCCGTGATAAGAATTTACGGGATGTGGTTTTTGTGTTGATCCTGATCGGAGTTAATTAATTCTCGACACTCTTTAAGTATCACGATAACTTGTTCAGTTTCTCACCAGGTTACTAAACCTGAATTATAGAAAGATAATTTAAAACTGAGTAATTGCTGACGTGTTGCATAAGTGCCCAAAAATAACATAATTGTTTTACCGGTTTCTAAAGAGGCTTTCGCATACACGTGCAACGGCACTCAAAAAAGCCATATAATTTAAGGTAATTGATGGAAAATTACGTGAATTCAAAGTACCCGTCAATCAGCCTGGTAATAAAATTTACAAACATCCTCTCATTTATATGAAAATGAATCCTCACCTATTAAATTAAAGCGAGTGCAGCTCAATTTCTTTGAAATATAGATGTAACTCATACTCTGACGCGAATTATGCACGGTTATTGTGAAAGAATTTTTAATTTTCTCCTCCGGAGCCGGGCCGTCGCCGATAATGACATAAATTTTTGGTTCTTTTTAGTTACGGCCGCATTGTTATATAACAGTAAATATATAACTTAATTTATGTCGAGTTGATTTGAAACGATTATTGCCCGGGTTTTTGTTGCATCGATTTTGAATGCGCACGGTCGAAAGTTTCTCGAGAATTTGATACAGAATTTATCGGTTGGTTCTAAAACCACCTGTGGCGTTTTATATACACA
Source organism: Prosopocoilus inquinatus (assembly GCA_036172665.1). Classification (NCBI taxonomy): domain Eukaryota; kingdom Metazoa; phylum Arthropoda; class Insecta; order Coleoptera; family Lucanidae; genus Prosopocoilus; species Prosopocoilus inquinatus. Next base: position 18,398,953 of record CM069875.1, read on the forward strand.
CTTATTGAAATCTCTTAATGACACCACGTGAATGTCGCAATAAAGGCACACAAAATTTAATTTGAACCACATTCACGATATATTTCTAAATTAGTTTTATTAATACAGTGAATTAGATGCGTCATTGTACAAAGTTATGTGCCACCATTTTGCTATCTGAATGACGCACATCTTAGAAAAAATTGAACACTTTTTGTATGCGGCGAATAAATAAATAAAAGAGCTTTTTCAATTCTACCAGGAATACGCTCTCTTTATACTTATACGATTTAAATTATATTCGCTTTATTAGGAACACGTTCCAGGAACTTTAAATCGGCTAAATATTTCTATTGTTGGTCTTGTTACGTTTTCCACGAAAGATATACCGATTTTATTAAACTTCATCAAAAGAACTGCTAGTAAAAGAAGATATATATTTATTCTCTCCAAGAAATGCTTTGTAAGTCATATTAAAATGTCTATTCACAATACAAGCATTATTTTAAATAAAACAATTCCAGAGAAGATATTTTGATTGCTTTGAAATTCAAATTTCCATTCATAGTATTGTATTTGAATCGGTATTAATATAAAAAACTGGAGTGGCTACAACAAGATCTTACTTTTAGTTCATTCACAAAATTTTAATAAAGCGAAATAAAAATAAAATGGACGAAACTAAAACCAATACCATCATTATCATCCGCGGATTATAAAATGACAACTTATAACGTTTTATTTGAACTTACTTTCTCTAAAAATATTAAGAAAATACTTTTTAAACAGTTGTTATCCACAAGTGAAGAAAAAGATTATACAGACAAAATAAAATCAATTGTGCGACATAACTTAATAGCCAAAAATTTAATGGTAAAATTATACACTTTAATAGCTACCAAAATGTTATTGTCTCACATAAATTCAACAAAAGGTAACATAGTGGACATTACTGAAAATATAAGAAAAAGTATGACAAAAGAATAACAGTAATTTTAATATTTTGAATTTAATTTAATGGAACAACAGGAGGAATCTCTTCAGCTTATTAATCGGTATTACATCAACCAAACGTTCAAACAGCAAATACATTTCAGAAAAATACAACTTGAGAAAGCTTAAAAATCCAGCTGTAAATCGTGAATTTAGGAAAAGAATCCAAGAAGCAAATAGCGATCAAGAAGGTTGGAAAAATAATGAACAGCTTGTAAAATCGACAGCATATACTAATAACCTACATAAAATAGCAACCCAGACACTAGGAGTTTAGAACAGCACAAAGGAAGAATGGATCACAGACGAAACATGGGAACTAATAACACGAGTAACTAGAGTTAATATGGCAACAACATCAGAGGAAAGAACACTTCTGTCAAATCAATTGTACATAATAAACCATAGAGTTAACTGCTCAGCGCGGAGATATAAAAGAGAATGGATGGAAACGTTAACACAGGAAGCGCAAACAGCTGTCCAGAGGAAAAATTTCGCAGTACTGTACACAATAACAAAAAGACTCGGAAACAAAATGACCAACTGTAACAAACCATTGAGAAAAAACGACGGTACACTGACAACAACGGATGAAGAACTAATGTTAACATGAGAAGACTATCTTTCCTTTATATTGAGCAGACCAGTAGAAGACGCATATACTGAAGGCCCACAACTACTGGTATTACAAATCAACAGTAATCTATCGTGTATCCAGAAGATTAAAAGGGCCATTAAGAAATTAAAGATGACAAGAATACTGAGCCTGACAAACTCCCAGCAGAATTGCTGAAGATAGACATCTCGGAAACAGCTACCGTCCTTGAATCAACCATTCGGGAAATATAGACATCAAGAGAAATTCCCTACTGTCTGGAAAGCAGGCCTAATTGTAACACTACCGAAGAAAGGAGATCATACAAGACACAGCAACTGGAGGGGCATTACGCTATTTAACATGACTAACAAATGCATCGCCCATATTATAAATGATAGACACTCTGAAATAATCGAGCCCAGATTAAGAGCCGAACAATGTGGATTTAGACCCAACAAATCGTATGTAGACCTTATAAATACACTGCGTATAATAATCGAATAATCAGTGGAATGAAGAATATCTTCTGAATATCTTATGGGATTGTGACGGCACTATGGAGAATATTGCATCTTACTGGCATACCCCCCAAGTTAATAATACTGATACAAACACTTTATGAGACAGCAAACTGTAAAATTATGGATAGAGGACGAATTGGTAAAGACATCCCGATAATAAGAGGAGTCAAACAGGGATGCTCACTTTCCCGTTCTTGTTCAATATCACTACAGATTGAATCATGTCCAATATCAACCTTGACACTTTCGCATTACCTGGACTCTCAATAGTCAACTACACGAATTGCAGATGACATCTGTCTTAAAGCTAACAGCCACACAGACTTACGAACAAAAGTTAATAGACTTCTAGAATGTGCTACACAAACAGGGTTGGAAATAAAAGTAGAGGCAAAAAAGTTAATTAGGATTACTACGCTATGACGACCAATACAAAAAGGCAACAAGCCTGTTGAAGGTGTGGTAAAATTCTGTTACCTAGGAAGCATAATCAGCAGAGAGATGAATATTTACGGGATTGTAACGGCAACGTTCAATGCATGGGCGCCCAGTAGTAGTCCGGCGAATACATAGATTAATTTAATATATCAATGCAATATATATATATACATATATATATACATTTATATGTTGAATCTTTCTGTTCGAGTAATACGTTGGGTGTGCCAATTTCATGCTTTTAAATATCTGGTAACGTCCTACCGTCAAAACTTTCTATACTCCGTACTTTCTTTTAGCAACTGTTATCAGTTGTGATGTGACAAAGTCTTTTTCAAGATCTAAAGAACTTCTAAGCACAAAATGGAATCAGTTTCTTGAGAACAATTTACAGAAATACAAAATTATGCAAGCTTATTTCTTAGGTTTAGTAAAAACTATTAATTCATTCCAAGTGTTAAATTAAGTTAACATTTAGGCTTATTTGATAACTAATTTTTAAAAATGTCATCTTTAATTTCAATAAGTCTGAACACCGAGGGATCTACTATAATGCATGTGTTACAGTGAACTACGTACGGACACGCAAAGAATCTCGGCATAGTGCTTCGTTGTGTCGGCTGGCCGATTATGCGTGCTTTCATCATCCCGTAGAATTTCTGCACCCTGTTAATCACAAATACCGGTGGCACTGAAAATGACATATATAACCGAATCAGCAAAGCCGGGGTTGCCTTTGCAATTTTAAGAGAGATACCGAAAAGCCCTCATTTTACGAAAAAAGTAAAACTACGAATCTTCAACATCAATGTCAAATCCGTACTCCTTTATGCCTGTTAAACATGGAAGTCTCGAAGTGTCTGAGAAAAATAATGAAGATCCGACGGACTGAGTTTATAACAAACGAAGAACTATGGAGACGCACAGGATAAAAGGAAATAAAAACTGAAATAAAAACTCGCAAGTGGAAATGGAAATATTGCCTAAGACGGGAAGAGGTGAACATTGCAAGAAAGGCACTCGATTTGAATCCACAAGATAGCAGGAGAAGAAGTCGTTCAAGGATAACTTGACATTTGACAGTATAACAAGAGGCGCAAACAGCAGGAAAATCATAGCACCTGGACAAAGTTTGTTGAGTTAGAGAAGAAGTCATATGAAGTTGCAAAAAAATATGTAGTAACAAAAAGGTATATGAGACATTTAATGAAGATATAACTATCTTTCAAGGTCAACCGGAAGTAGGTGTATCAGAGACCAACAAAAAAATTTTAAATGGGAACATATATCGAATTCAGTATGATTAAATAGAATTCTTAAAAAGAAATAACTTTTACTTGAACAAATTTTTAATATCTTAGTTTTCGAGAAAAAAATTAAAATGCTCTAAAAACGACAAAATATTTGTTTTTTAATTGTTTTTTTTTGTTAGTTTAAAACGTTACAACGGTCGATAAGCCTCAGAGAATCACAAGTTTGACATTTCTAAATCTCAGATTTTTTTTATTTTCATAAATGTTCTAAATGTCTGTCATTTTAATAAATAAATTTTTGTATTCGACTTTTCACGCTCTTAATAGCTTTACTACGGTGTAATAAGTGAGAGATAGTTCAAATTCATCTGTACCAGACATTACTTTTGATTATTCATAATAATAATTCATAATAATTGAGAAAGTTAGATAGTTTTTAAAATTATACTCCTATTATTGTTGTAACGTATGATTAAGATTACAGATTGTCATATTATTAACAAACTTCAATTTCTTTCGAAAACTACTCAGATATTAAAAATTTGATAAAGTAAAAGTTGTTTTTTTTTTTAAATCATATTGAATTATACCCAATTCGATATATGTTTCCATTTAAAAGGTTGGTCTTTGATAAATATACTTCCGGTTGAATTTGAAAGATAATTATTGCTAATAAGTGCCCCATATAGCCTTTTGTTATTATATTTCTTTTTAGCAACTTCCAACGACTTCTAATTTTCCAGAAAAAGGGGTTAAAAATTACATGGTAATTTTAACTATAATTTGTTTTGTTGTATTGTTTATGCTATCGTAACTTACTTTTTAGTCAGAGAACTTGACGCCTATAGTTATAAAAACTGCTTTAGAAATTCCATTGCGCTTGTTAGTTAGTTAGTTGTAGGTGTTTCAGTTGCATAAAATAAAAATTTAGTTATTTCTGCCTCTTTATAACCTGTCATTACTTTTTTCACTGTTAAGAAAAATTAGTTTTTGCAACTTTTATTTTATTGCTGAAAACAAAAATCATCACCAATATTACACTGTTTCCACAACTAACACACCATCAGCTGGGACTATTTTCACTAAAAAATTAGTTGTGACATAAAAAATTTAGTTGGGATTTTTAAGCGTGCAAGTAGTCTGAAACAGGCTGTATATTAATTGATAATTATCAATACCTTGTTATTCGCTTTTTTTGGTTCAGTTGATACTTCGTTGCTATCTTACAGTTATTTTAAAACTCTTAATAATATCTCCCTTTAACTAATCTTCAGTTGATTAGTTAATGATAAACTACAATCCACTGATGTGACTAATGTATTTGCACAATTTGCTCAATTAAACTCCCACTGCATAGTTTGAAATACTATTGTGGCGCGCCACTCAGATCACTACGTCACACTGAAGGCGTCAAGAAGTCGGTTCGTTATTGTGCGTCATCGGCCGCCGCGCCGCCGAGGTCTGTACCGAACAAACTCGACTTTTCCAGCGTGGAACAAACGAGAAAGCAGCGTAGAATATAAAATCGGCCGAGGTGAACCCAGGAGACAGTCGAGTTCTAATTAGCGATCGTCGAAGTTGGATTTAGTGTGTAAATAAAATTGTTTCAAATAAATTAGATTGTAAGCATTATTAAATTACGGTTAAGTTTTTACCGAGTGTTTTATTCAATTAAATTAATTAATTTAAACCCTAGAAACGTAACAGTGGTGTCTGTGTGCGGGTTTGTGCAAATAAATAAACAATTTAAAGTAAATTAAATTTAATCAGATTATCAGATAAGTACAGTATCGGAAAAAAACAATGGCTACGAGAAAAGTGTTGTTGAAAGAGTTAAGAGTGGCCGAATTAAAAACCGAATTGGAAGAACGAGAGTTAGAAACCTGTGGTTTGAAAGGCGCACTTCAACAGCGTCTTCGATGCGATTTGTTGACAGCTGGTGAAGATCCAGAGACGTTCCTTTTCGAAATTTCGTGTGGTCCCGCCGATTTTAATTAATACCACACCCGGTATATCTGTAAACATTTGGATCCCAAATTAAATTCGATAACAATCTCTCTAAATAATTTTTCAACAAAACGAAAAGTTTTCAAGATATTCGTATTTAATAGTATAAGTTCTGACACGTGCAGGGGTTTCCAACTTTTTTTTAAACCACCCACCCCTTACAAGAAAATAAAAATTTCTATCGACCCCATTCAGATTTAAATAATATTAAAAAAAAAAAAACAGCAAGTGTGGATATACTAATAATGTTTTACGCAGATATAAAAATTTTGTTAAATCGTGACAATTTATTATTCTATTTGTCTTTATTTTATCTTATTTTTTAATAATACTATCGTCTTTTTTCTTTTCTGATTCGATTTCAGTTTGTCGATTTGAATTTATGTTAATTTTATAGAGTTTTTCATCTTCGTCAACAATCATCTTTTCCTAATTCCTTATTCGAATTTATTTCATTTAATTTTCAATATGATCAATTGATCGAGTTTTGTTTTGTTTTTTCACTATATTTTATTCAATATTTACTCAATAGAGAAGACTCAACAACTCCGACCCCCTGAAAGACTCCTAGCGAATTCCTAATAAAGGTTCATCGATCCCTTTCAAGTCTTCATCGACCTCCAAGGGGTCTATACCGATCCTGTTGGAAACACGCGGTATAAAATGTGAATAATCGTCTCTTAGACAGAATGTTAGGTTTTAATTAAAACAAGTTTTAAAAAATAAGAAAAAGAGAGGCGTTTACTATTTCAGATTTCAAATAAGTATAAAAATACCAAGTGATTCGTTTAAAAAATTAAAATTTCGGCTTATATCAGTTATACGATGTTCGTTTTTCTGTAAACATCAGCAGAAACTTTGAATCAGTCTATATAAGTTTTATTATAAACACTTCTTTCTAAAATTAAAAATAAAGAAGTTAAAGGGGGGTGGGGAATTCTCACTTAATAACCCTGTATAAGCAATTTCTTGTAAAAAAATAAGTTGATAAATTAGTTGCAATTTGCGTTCAATTTCTTTATATTTATTCTGTTGCGCCCCCCTTTGAAGACTCCACAGTTTAGGAAACGCTGCTGTAAATTGTCTTATATGTGTTTTGTTTAGAACCTGCTATTTACAGGATCGGAACATTTTATTTTTTTTGTACTCTGAAAATAATTTGAAAATTAAGAAGCCTTTAATTTAATAAATATATTTAGAAAATTTTTTTATTTCCCTACTGCAATGTCAGGTCAAAAAGCGATCGTAAGATGTCGCTATTTTATCTGCTAATAAATATAATAATTTATTTTAATAACTTGCGGAATGCCTTAAAATATAATAAACAAATAATTTATTTATTTTAATAACTTGTGGTATTTCTGTTTAATTACTAAAACAATTTTGTTCCATCATTTATTTTGTTTTATTTATTTTTTGATTTTGTAGCCTTGAGTCAGTCGTGTTCGAGATGTTCACGTCGTCAAGTCGCCCGAATCATCTCAAAGCAAAAGCCCATCGTTACCGATGCCGGCATGGATGATAGCCGGTCCCGCTCCGTGCCCCCCGTTGACTCCCCGGGGGGTAACACCTGCCCCCAGGATTATTTAATATATTCACATTCCGGCGTTAATCATCCCAACACCTCTTTGTTGTGGTCCGCCGACTAACACCCGCCATAATAATACGTGATGTGTCTATTACTGTTCGTACACTTGCTCCGACTTCATTGTTTCGCGTTCTCTCTGTTATGAACTAAATTATTTCAATTTATTACTTCGAGTATGTCTACATTAAAAATAAGTTTCAGCTAATATTACACAGGCTTTCAAAAAATAGAACAACCTTAAAACATTAAGATTTTGTTTACCTTCGTAATACACTGTCTAGGGACTTTCTGCAATAGAGAAAAAACATTTTTATTTCATGTTTTAGAAAAGGTTATTCTTTGTAAAAGATTTGCTTGCCTTAAAATCGACAAAAATGTTTCGTTTATGGCTTTAAATTTGGAAAACATGCTTACTTACTCTCGAAAATTTGAATTATCGCATTACCCATAGGCTTTTCAAAGTGATTAATCATACTTATTCATTAAGTGCTTGTTGATAATGAATATCTTTAAAGTTATGCTCATGATGCGGCGAATTTAATCAATACACTATCACGCAATCGGAGAAACGACTTACCAAACGATCATCGATAAATTTAATGTAAGCTAGAAGGAAAAAATAAGAAAGCAATACAATGAAGAATATACGGTAGCTCTGCTAGGCTCTGGTATCAGTATACGGACATTCAAAATTGTATTTGCATAAAAAAAGCTGCAGATCTTGATGTTATACAAACCTAAGTTTCTTCATACTTTGGATCCTCAAGAAAATGCGTTTAAATTAGATTTTGCTTGTGGGTTAGAGAAAATGTTAGGAACAATCGACTTTTTCATCATGGACTTTTTCATCATAAAATTTCATTTTCATATGAAGCTAGATTTCACATATAGGACAGTATTATCTAAAAATTGCAGGTATTAGTTAGAAGAAATCCAAATTAATTTAAGAATTAAAACAAATTTAATCAAAGATCTAAGAAAATAAATATGCGGGTTGTGATTTTGTTAGACAAAATTATTGGTCCAAATGGCTTGTTTTTCACCAAAGAAATCAATGACCACTTCGATTTTGTTCCTGAAATAACTGGCAGGGAGAATTTGGATTGGTTTGGGACTCTAATTAATGAAGATAATGACAGCTTTGGTTTTTGAACCAGCTGAAAAATTCTAAAAAAATCTCGTCTTCCTCTCAGACTTCAATTCTGCCTAGTCATGCAATCTTTATCTCTGCAATCCCTTTCTATTTTAACGAAGAAAATTTGAATGAATTCAATTATTTGCAAATGTTAGCAAATTTTGTTTTGCAATTACTGGCGGACGTTTATTTTCAACAGGATGGATATCCTGCACATTCCACAAATTTAATTAAAGGGCTTGATGAATATTTCCCTGGAAAACGGATCGGACGTTTTGGACCAATGCATTAGCAGGCTCGCTTATCTGATTTAATGGATGGACTTTACTTTTGGAGATATGTGAAGTAAAAAGTGTATGAAAATAATAATTTTGATACAAATCTACAAATTTTAAAACAAAAAATACGAAAGGTAATTAGTGAAATATAAATTGAAATGTTAAGAAATGTATAAAGGGAATTTAGATACAGGGTAGAAAAGTGTATAAAGGTGGACGGGGATTACATTGAATAATTTTCCCCTTATTTAAAACTAATAAAAATTTTCGTATTAAGAAATGTGTAAGTTATAATGCCAATTTAACTGCAGTTTCAATTTTTTAATAAAGAAAACACTTAAAGCAATTGAAACATTGAAGTTACAGGGAGGGTCATTGGTACTGATTTCTTCAATAGCGCCTTAACTATTAATTATAAAAGAAAATTTCTTATACAGAAGTTATCACCTATAACAAGTTCTATATCAACAAATTACTTTTACATATACAGCATGTTCCACGAGTGAGTTATCTACCAAACTTACACTTTTTTAAATGGAATGTACCCATTTTTATAGCAGATTTCGATAAATCTCTTAAAAGTAAGCATTTTTTATTCATCAACTATAGCCCTAAATCGTAGCATTAGTACCTAACTAATTATAAATATAGTGCGGAATAATTTTTATGAGTAACAGTAACATATTTTATGTACGTTTGCTTGCGTTCCCTTTAAAACATTTGAAACTTTAAATTTATGTCTGTTTGTTATCCCCCCTAGTGTACACTAAAGTATTTTTGTCTTGTTCTAACCTCATATATTAATACAAGATGAAGATACTCGAGTGTAACAGACTTTTTTCAAAAAAATTATATAGCTCATTAAATTCTGATTCTAACATATGAAACTTGTATTGGTTTAAAGCTTAGGGTTTTTGAGATATCTGCACTTACAGTTGCAACTTCTGACAAGAACCTTATGTCCTTATGTCAAGAAAATAAAAAAAAGAAAGGGCACAATTATGTTTACTATTAAATCTCAAGGAACTACTGACATTTATAAATAATCCGAGAACTTAGTTCACAAAGATCTGTTTACAGCTGAAAATAACTAATTGTTTTAAGCTTTAACATAGAAATTTAAAATGTAATTTTCATTTTATTTTAGTTATTTTTAGCTCTAAGAAAAATATTTTCGATTCAAATATAATTGATACTTAAGCTTAATATAAGCTATTATTAAATATATTTTTGTCGTTACAGGGTGACAATGGTGTAAGAATCCGAAGGTTTCAACCTGTATATTGTGAAAAATATTCAATTTCTTTCCTGCATCATGTAGACATTAAGAACTGTGAGATCTGCGTCGACAGTTAGTTTTCACGAGAAAAATAATATGATTGCTTATCTTTCGCGTATTCAATGTTATACAATATTTTAAAAGAACCTTAAGTTACATTTTTAAGTTTAATTAAGCACGTACTGTTAACTCAGCATCCTATCTGAGAGCGTCGGAAGTTTAGAAAGATATTGCAAAATGACATTGTTACGCCATCTAGTTTTGAGAGCATCTTGAGTAGAAGCTCAACCCTGGAACGCAGGGAGGAAGACGCAAGATAATTCATAAAAAACGTTAACATTTGATTTTTCAGTTATTTAAACCGTAGACCTTCTTCAGCTTGTGAAAAGTTCGCGTTTCTTCCCGTTCCGGGCGACTTCAATTTTAATTTTATTTTTATTTCAATTAAGATTCAGTAAATTTTCTCCAAGTTTGAAATTCGCGAACGGAAGGCAGAAGCTTTCCCCGGGTAGTGGTATTTGTGTACTTAAAAACCGTCCGAAATTAGTTTTTATTTGCTTTATATAAAGTCATTGTGTTTTCTTAATTTTTGGATTACGAGAAGATGTTTCGATTCAGTTTGCTAAGCTAACAGACCGCTTAAAAACTAATTGCTACAATCGAAAGTGCTTCCTTGTCTCTCTCTCCCGCTTTTTTGTTAATGTTATTTTTATGGGTAAATTTTGACATTTTAATTTTTTTTTTTTTACTTTAATAGACTGGTTAAATTTATCAAACTATTTTTCATTAATTATAAGTTCACCCCTTTTACCTTCTCCAAGAAGAAGAGGAAGTAATTTCTCAAACGGTAGCTACCGAACAAGAAAATTGCTTTCCACAGTGGCCCGTTGGTCAAAAGAGCAGGTTGGGTTTTCTATTAGACGCGGGGGTGGTTTCGGGTTGTTCAGAGTGAACGAGTTGCGAGTAAGTAAAAGGCTGACCACCCCTCTAAATTCAAAAGAAAAATAACCGGCGTCCGTTACAATGGTATTAAACAAACTGACAGGAATTTCAAAATAACGAAAGTTATGTAAATAGCATATCCTACAATTTTTTTATTGTAAGTTGTTCGTTTAATAAAGTATTTTAATTTTTGTGTCTATCTGCAATATTTTTGACAGCTTTAGATCTATTTGAATTATATGTAATTTTGAAACGAATAATTGTCTAAGGCGGCCGTGGAAAACAATACCGATTAACATTGATAATAGTATTCAGTTTGTCTGTTTTCTACCGTCACCTTAATCAGTTATCCGTTTTAAAAGAAATAAGAGAGGCGTCCGGCAAATAAATACAACCATCGTAGCTGTTATGTTATCATGGTGGGGGTACACTTTCGCTCTAGTACCCATCTCTGTTTTAAAAAATCAACTAAAAGTGGTTTTTTGAGCTTTCTGTTGATTAGTCCACGAACTGATAGCCGTAAAATTTATTTCGCAAAAAATATAATAATATAATAATCTTTCCACAAGTTACGATTTTTATGAATCACACTATACCTTTACAGACGATTTAAAATGATATGAGTCTTATGATAAAAATTTCAAAAACAAAATTTAGCGTAAAACTGAGGGAGATGCACTCTGCTAAAAGAGAATTCTTAACTTAAGAACTTTCTATAAAGTGGTTTCTTGTACAAAGAATGTATTAATTTTAAATTAAGCGAACGAGTATAACTATTTTGCAAATTTTTGAGTAAAATTAATACATTAAATTACTCGCTTATTTGAATCTAAATACAAACAAAAACATATGTTTGTATACACTATTTTTTTTTCTATAAATCTTTCATAATTTGCAAAATTTATTCGTAATTTTAAATAAGCATAAATTTATTAATATTTTGAAAATTAAATTATAAATCTATTTCTCTGAATAAGACAAAGTTTTTTTAATCCCAAACCTGACAGAAAAATGAAAGGAACACACTCAACGTTTCGCTATAGATTTATAGCTTCGTCCATTCTCCTGACGAAGCTATAAATCTACAGCGAAACGTTGTGTGTGTTCCTTTCATTTTTCTGTCCGGTTTGGGATTAAAAAAACTTTGTACTTACTATTTCCATCGGAAAAGAACAAACTTCAACTATTTCTGAGCTCAAAACATAAAGATATTACATAAAATACATTGTAATTATACCTATGCCTACTTAGAAAAGACCTCAGCTGCTTTCCAGTGCTACCTACAGCCGAAAAGAACAAAAGGGACGGGCAGGTCCGAAACTGCTCCACGTCCAAACAGAAATAATTACACCTTTTGAAAACGGAGTTATAAATTAATAAAGACCTAATAATAGCGCCGCAATAACCTGATTGAATTCGGAGCTGACATGATTCCTAGAATCAAACCACCCCATATTAATAATGCAGGCGCTAACAATAAATTAGCAGTCATCTCGCTTGATGAGGGTCCATTGTGACGGACTGATCGTTGAATATTAATAGATTCTACAAAATAATCGTTTACAACAAAATATAGCTTATTAAACAGATCTGTTATGTAACTGAATAGTTTCTTTCAACCCTGTTTATCTACGAGTGTATCTAATAATACCAACACAATCGAATCTTTACATTCATATTATCTTATTTTGAATTGTTTTCTTTGTTCTTTTAAAAATATTTATGATTTAACTAAAACATTCCCTGAAGATACTGTATATTATGTTCTTCTGTGACTTTATATTTTTGTTATTTTTTCACTCGTACTCCTTAAATCATAAATTAAAAGATATAATACAAACAGTTTTCACGGTTAAAGCTCAAAGCTCTTAGAAAAAGATTTATATTCGTGTGATCAGAATCCCGCTCTTCAAGGTACGAATAATTCCGCTTGCTGGCGAGAGTGGTCCCAACTTTAAACCAGGTGTTAATTGGAAATGTGTCGGAATGCGCACCTCAATTGTTACCAGCCAGACATTTTAATTTGAAAAGTTGGACTGCTCGAAAATTAAAAATAAAAATAAAGTAAGAAACTGTGAGAGCGAAATAATTTAATTTGAAATGAGGCCCGATTGAAACGTTCTTCTCACCTCGGATGATTTATTTGTTAATATACGCGTTCCTCTCTTTCTCCTTCTTCCCTGTTCGACTGTGCCTGGTCACTTTTTTTCTTTTTTCATTTTTTAATGCCGGTAATTTGAATATAATTACACGTTTGAAAAGTGGCATCTCTATCTCTAACCGCAGCCTAACATAACAATAAAATTTATGAACGCAGTTTTGAGTTAATGTTACCAACAAAATGCAGAAGATTTATTGTTTTATTATTATTTCTTTTTTGTTTAATTTGATCTTGCCTGTTTTATGTAAAAAGAAACACCGCAATAAATTGAGTACTTTTTTTAATATCGAGTTTACTCAGCGTGACAGATTCAGTTTAGGGATGATTATATTTTTTCTTTCATTTCTGTGCCTGCTGCCTTTTGTTATATTTTTTTCAATTTGTACATTTCTTTAATTTTTAAAATTAATTACGATGGCGATAATTAGTTACAAAAATAAATTAGGTATTCGTTTTAATGCGTATTTTAACCTATAAATTTCCTTCTCGCCTGAAATGAATAAATAAATGTCAGAACTAATTAAATTGACTATAAAACTTGAGAGGGAAACCTGTTTATGGTTGTAGTATTTCTTATAAGTAAATTAAGACACAAAATCTATTTTCAAGATTCTATGGTGCATAAATAAATATTACAAGTTACAACTGAGATAAATTTAATTAAATCAGAGCTAATGAGCCAATTATTTACAGCAGTAATCAATATAATGCTGGCCAATTTCAAATTTCAATAAAAAAAAATATTATTTTTTCGTATGTTCGTAGTTCATTTAAAAGTAGTTATATTAATTATTATAATTGGATGTATTATTTATTCTGTAGAACTAACAAAGGTACAGGAGACTACGTAAGAATTCTCACTCGCTTTTAAACATTTTTATTTTTTAATTTGAAAAGAAATCTAAATCTCTACAAATGTAACGAGTGTTCCACTAAAGAAAAAAAACACTGATTTGTCAGTATAAGTTCTACATTACACATTTCTTTCTAAATACAAAATATGATTAATTCAAAGTATATGCTGATGTTTATCGAAAATCAAATGAAGATAACCCAGATGTATAGAGAGAACACTAGTACGTCTAAATATTACGATTTTAGTACGCAAAAATTCAAAGTTTAACGACTAATATAACTGAGCATTCGTAAACCGGTTTGGGCATTTTAAATTTAATTTAGGATACAAAATGCAACGCAACAAAATATAAAACAAGCATTAAAAAATGGCCTTTTTTCTATTTAGGGCTGCGCAATGAACGATATATTTTGTGCGTCAATCATTTTTATTTTTTTAATAATAAATTTAAGGTGGACAGGGGCTCCATATTTAAATATTGAATGTTCAGTAATAGTTGCACCGAAAAGGTCAATTAATATTTATTACGTTACTTTAATATCTACAAAAGTATACGTAATGACACATTAAATAAAGTAAAAAATCAATTACAAAGAAAAGATGCTTACTCAGTATTTTAAGAGATAATGTAAAAATGTTATGCTCATATTGACAATTCTGTTGCTATGTTAGTAATTTTATGTGGATTTAGTTTTAGAGATCATTTGGATTGTTTGAGGAATATAAATTTAAATATAGCTTGTTCAGATTTGTTTTAGTACACATTGGTGTAGATAAAAAAACTTATTTACAGCTCAATAAAAAATTTCCCATTAAAACTTTACCAATTTTACTAATGACTGATATAACAATTTTTCTTTACTACAGAGTTATTATAAGTGTAAATATTTAGCTCATTGTCAATTTACCAGATATTTTTAGTGTTTCTTCTCAAGTCTCTATATTCTCTCTCTCTCTCTCTCTATATATATATATATATATATATATATATATATATATATATATAGAGAGAGAGAGAGAGAGAGAGAGAGAGAGGAGAGAGAGAGAGAGAGAGAGAGAGAGAGAGAGAGAGAAAGTTTCTAATAATGCTTGTGTCTCTAAAATGATTTTATGTCAAATTCGAATTCGAAGATAATCTTAACAAACTTAGGAACCTACAAATTGCGTAAACCAATCCTTAAAAAGTGGAATCTAATGTAATGTACCATTAAGAATGATAAATCAAATTCAAATTCATATACAGGGAGTAAATTTTATGAGGAGACAAACGAGTGTTGATAAAAACTAATAGATTTTTACGCGGTGCATTCTTATTAATGTACACGCGGAAGGGCAAAACGCTAAAATTCCAAATAAGATTTACTCAGAAGGACGATAAAAAGAATGCATAAACATTTCTGTGAAGATTAAGCCGAAGGATACCTGAACTAATTTACAGGAACTGAAGTGCGTTCTTAACTATAAATTAATATTTAAATAAAATAAACACATTTGCATATTGTCCTGAACAACATCTATGAATTAGATAGTTACTTTATTACCTTGAGAAAACCGAAGCGTATTGAAAGATGGCAGAAAGGGTTCTTCAGAAGTTAAAAAAAAGGCGCCAAAGCCAAAAATAAATAATTTGAGGAAAAGCTAATGAAATGAATAGGAAGCAGAAAAGTTAAATGCAAAATACTTTCATAAAAATTCAAGTGTTAATTAAATATTACATTTTCTCCAAATCGTTAGCAATTCTGTAATTTAAATAAGAAATGAAACCTAGATATAAAAACTAATGTCTCATATTTTAAAACAATTTTATCTCACCTGCATGATGCAAGTTATTACACGCAAAGCAAGTTGGTAATTGCATTTGAGTTATGATGAAATATAAATAGTTGCAATCTTGTTTTCTGAGGGTCGAACGCATGAAAAACAAGGTTTTTAATTCGGATACGCTCTTTACAATGTGTGCTTCTTTGTTTAGCTGTCGGTGTGTTTTTTTAAGGAATAATTACAATAACAATTATAATAAATCAATTTTGATTATTGTTTCTATTAATTATAAGACAATAACAACGTTTATGCTGATATAAAACATCTGTATTATTAGACTTATCAAAACTATTAACAATAACCATGGAACACAGCCGATCATTCATAAATGAAATTAAAAATTAAAACCGATATGTTTTAATCAATGAGCGGTACGCTTTGTTAATTAAAAACGACAAAAAATACAAATTACAACACTTGTTTTTCTTTATTAATTACTCGTCGCTGCGCCTGTTCTTGTTATTTTACATAACAATTAGTTCGACGTCTTCATCCCGCTAGGAGGCGATCTCCTTTTTCGGGTAAAAACCATTCGGTATGGATATCGTCTACTTCCACTGATAATATTAATAAAGCCATCTATAAATACTTGTTTGATACTATTGTGAGAGCGGTAGTCTTTTTTCTCTTTGATATCTTTTGACATTTGACCGAACTATAAAGCACGGCCTAATAGAGGGTTCAATATGCATTGACCTTACTTCCTATGACCCAATATTTTCAACAGCTGGTGTTTATAAAACGATAAACCGTTTTATGTTTTAATTGCTTGATGTGAGCCTTTTTTTCCTTTGTACTTCCCGTCATCAATTTTATTACAAAATTATTAATTAGACACAGTCGGCGGTAGCAAAGCTTCAAAACAAAATTGATGGATTTGTAGCTAAATCTAAAGTTTTTCGTGATCTAATTTGTTCTCTGATATAATGAGAACGTGGGAAGTTTGTAAGCAAAAATAAACGATAAAAATGCAGCGAGCATGAAATCTATCAGTAAGTATATATACAGTGTGCTGCATTTTGGAACGCAACATAGGATATTCGAATTTTGGCTTCCCTAATTCTTTTGCAACAAAACTCCATTTAGGTTTTTAAAGCGTTTTTCAAGACGAATCTGTCCGTGAAGTTTGAGAATTTTTCATTCGTTCAGTTTTAAGATACGTAAGAAAGATCAGTGACAAAATTCTATATATATCAAACTATCAGCATGGCCTTGATCAGTAAATGTTAAAATAAATTACTGGAAAAGCTTTTTATATCAATATCTTTCAAAAACTACTAGATTTATTAATTATCTGTCCACTTTTCACTATCATTGATCAAGATTGTGCTGATAGTTTGATATAAATTGAATTTAATTACAGAATCTTTTTTAAATATCTTAAAACTCGGCGTATGAAAAATTCTCAAACTTTACTGACCTATTCATCCTGAAGATCATCCTTAAAAAACCTAAATGAAATTTTGCTGTAAAATAATTAGGGAAGCCAATATTCTAGTACTTTTAAACTAACATTCCTATGTTGCGTTTCAAAATGCAGCACCCTGTATATAAGAACGATAAAATATTGCAGTTGAAGAAATGACATTTGGTTTTATATGCTGGAATTCCCATTTGCATAGTTGCACTTAAACTGTAAATAAATTTGCCATACACGAACGTTTCAAAATATTAATTAAAATATCATAAGCCCGTGAAACAAATTATCGGAAATAATATTTCCTAAATTAAGCAAGGCGTTTTATAATGAATATTTTAAATTACAAATATTAATATTATTTTGTTGCTATTTGAATGATTTTCCATTCTGAGTTTTACTGGTCTTCTTTGGATTCTTTACCGAATTATAAAATATTAAAGTTTACTTCTCACAGTTTACCTTTTTCTACAATAAACAATTTATTATTTTCAGAAGTGCCGAAAGAAGCATGGAAAAGTGGGAACGATTAATTCTTTATATTCAGAAATATTTTGCAAGAAATTGGACGGAATGTTAATAAAGAAATAACTTTTTTTCCAATTTTGAACTGCAATCGTATTTTAAAAATGTTAATTAAAAGTGATGAACAGATAAAATAGCGACATCTTTCGATCGCTTTTTGACCTGACATTGCTTTAATGATCAATCGTTAAAAATTACAAGGCAGGATATTAATCATTTTTTTTTTGATAAACTTCACTTTCATGAACGTTTTACAAGAAATACAAACTTTAATACTGCGGTGGTGATAAGTAAAAAACAAAATTAATAATCGCCTTAAACGTGCACATATTTACCGATGCAGCAATTTATTCTTAAAACAATTTCAGAAAACCCTCGCAAAGCATTGTGGAAGAAAACAATTGAGTTTACAAGTTGCCATAACACCGGCAACTAAAGAGCCCAGACATGTAATTAGGTGATTAAAACTCCATTGTTCCCTGCGGCTGACAGCTCAATCAACTGGCTTTTTGTTGCTCGGAAAATTAAAAAAAAGCGGTGATTATTATTTAAGAATGAACCCCGCATTAAAAAACAATTTTTATCTGGACCTTACCACGTCTAAATAACACCGCAACAATACGAAGAATTAGTTACATCATATCCCCGTCCTGCTGGCTTTTCATCATGAAATGAAATGCGGTACAGGTAATTATGTAGAGGTATATAATAACATATCAATCAGAATATAATTACAGGTCGTTTTGACGTACTTTGAATGTTGTCCGTAAATTTCAGACTATGAAATCACAGGTTGTTCGCTTGATGCCTTTATAAGATACAAAAAAAGATCTAGTTCCTCACAAACTTACTGAATTGTTAATAGAAATTTATTAAGAGCGGATGCATGAGTAGCTATAACCTAACTTGCTCCTTTTGGTTTATTTCGCAAGGAATTTTATTAGCAGCAATCGCTCTCGTAAATCTGCACGAAACAGAATTTTTTAGATTTTTAATCAATTTTAATTAATTAAGGAGCTACTTTGGAGGAAATCTGATTCGTAGTACTACGTTATTAACCGCATACACAAGCCAAATCTGCACAATAAAAAACATGAATGAAAAAAAAAACCGTAATAGTATTGAAAGTGCTAACCACATTTATGTCTCATGTCACTGTTTAAAGCAACTACAATAAAAGAAAACTCAAGAGTAACAACATTATTACCTAGCATTCTGAAAAATGATTCTCCTATTATTGGAAACGTGAGATTAAAGATAACAGCTTAATCAAAACTTTTAATTAATTGGAGAAAAATAATTTGTCTTAAACAGGGACCGGAGAAAGTTAAAATAAGTAAATAAGCAAATATGAAAGCAGAAAATTCTTAAAAGAAAATCTGTTTATAATAACATTTTACAGTTTAGGACCATCTTAGGGTCAATTTACTGAGCTAAAATTGTGTCAGGATAATGAATAGTAACCAGATTATTATCTAAAATATTATCCCTTACGAAACGGCCAAATCACGTCATTGCGGTGACTTTTGAACTACAAAAAAATTAGTTGCAACTTAGTTTCAATTTGCTGTTTCCAAAAATGGGCCGCAAGATAACGTACATAAACTTAAACTGTTGTCTACATTTTCTCTCGTTAGTCCGGACAGGTCAGTTTGATTGCGGTTGGAACTGCAGCTGTTTCGTCGCTGAAGAGGTACCAAACAAAGATGAAACTGCTGTACAAATGATGCTTAGGAAATCCACTGTAATCGAAACTGACTTCCGACTAATTTATAATAATAATAGTTTTATTAGATCGTTACGAAACAAATAAACGAAACAATATATTTTTTTAATCTGTGGTGTTTGCCTAATTAATTAAAGTATTTAAAATAGATGCGCAACGAACCAAATGGAATACTATCAGTGATGCTAAAGACTTACTAAACTAAAATTAAAACTAATAGCTAAAAAAGATATGAAAAAACGAAAAAAATAGTGAACAAAAGAGGAAAGAAGGAAGTGGCCGTGGCAGAGATATGCACTTGGAGGCATATACAGAGCGTTAATAAATTATTTAGACAAAATCTTGCTATGAAATTTTTAATGTATGTTAATTTCTTATGATTAGGAGCATGTCAAAAAATAATAAAGAAGTTGAAGAATTGAAGAAGTAACGGAGATTTCGACAATAAAGCTAAATTGCATAGCAAGAGTTAATCTAAATAATTTAATAATGCAATATACAATGTATAATGAAACTATTGAAAATTGAAAATGTAAGGACTATTTATCTCATTTGAACACAAATCAAACAACTTTTTAACTTAAGTTTGAAAGATGCAGGGGGTGAGTGTTTTAAATAAGGTTCAAAATCATTGAGACACTGAGCAGCAATATAGGTAAAAGATCTTTTGTAGAATGTGGTGTGATGTAGCGGAATATCTATTAAATCTTTACATCGGATGTTAATACTGTGAACATCAGTACGATACCCAATTTTGGCGAAAAGATAAGGGGGGGTTTTAAAAAAAATAATTTTCTGACAAAAACATGCAAGATGGAGATTACTAATTTCATTTAAAAATAATAAAAACTAGTCTTGAAGTACAAGAAAAAGAAATTACAAAGTCTCTAATTTTTTACCCTTCTTGTAAATGACAGAAACATTTATTTGTACAAAGTGTCTCTAAATTCCATAGACATGGCTTAACCACAGATTCCTGACCTCAAAATAAGATGATTTAACCAAACTTATCTATATCCAAACATGTTTCGTTAATCCGGTATTCTCCTTCAAAGTTCTTGAAGACAAAATTAATTTTTTTTATAACAAAGAAGCGCCTAAACCGTATGAGGTCCTATAAGAAGGTAAGTCTCGTTTACATGTCGTTTTAGTTAGTTGCAGTGAACCGTTAGCGTACAAAACAGGGTTGCCACGACATAGATCTAGCTATAACTTTTTCGAGGTTAGGAGGGTAACTATAGTTAAATTTTTAGAAAGAAGCTCTTAATAGGAAACTTTTTCGTGGCTTCATAACGTTCGATATTTCTTACGGTTTGGTCACAAAATAAGAATACCTAAGTGACTGCAGCATTTTTTAATGAAAACAGGTATACTTTACTGCCTTTTAACTGCTTATTTTTTTTATTTTCAGAAAATCATTAATTTTATTAGGCATTTACTTTTCTATGTAGAGAGTGTAACTTAAAATTGTAAATTAAAACAATTTGCAAAAAAAGTCAATTTAGCGACTTAGATTTTGCTATTTTCTGACTAAACCCTGATAGATAGTAAAGTTGGAAAAGATACATAAAAGGGTACTGATGAATAACTGTTTCTGAAAATAAATTAATTCTACACCTAGAAAGCACTAGAGTATACCCATTTTCAATAAGTAAGTCCGCAGCCATTTAAATTTTCTTATTTTGTGGTTAAACGGTAATAAATATCAAACGTCACAAAGACACAAGAAATGTTTCCTATGGAATGCTTCTTTCTAAAAATTTATTAACTAAACCTATGTTTCTAACCTCAAAAAAATTATAGGAAGATATGTGTTGTGGTAACCCTATTTTTCACGCTAGCGGATGACTTACCTTCTTTTAGGACCATACCAAATATGATCCAAATCGGTTCAGGCGTTTCTTTGTTAAAAGAAAAATAACTTTCTCTTCAAGAACTTTAAAGAGGAATTGGTTGGTTAAATCGCTTTATTTTGAGATCAGAAACCCATGTCCACGAAATTTAGAGACACTCCGTATATTCCATTTTAGAAAACTATTTATAACGTAAAAAAAAATTATAGTCTGTAAATATTTATCTTGATTTCCTGTTTTTAAATGTTAATGTCTGGTTTCTAGAAATTTTAGAAATTCTTGTTCACTAAAGTTCCAATCCCCGACACCATTACTCTTCAGACCCCATAACCAACCCGAGGACTTAATCTCCTTAATAAAATGTTGTTTAACCTCAACTTATTTCATGTTTCCTGATCAATATTATGGGCAAGTGTCAGGCACAGCCGTGGGTTCCCCTATCTCCCCAATAGTAGCAAATATCTTTATGGAGGCATTCGAACGACAAGTCCTTACTTCTTTCCCCCTTAAACCCAAGTGTTGGTTCAGATTTGTAGATAATGTCTTCGCAATTTGTAAGGAATCCCTGAACAACTTCTTTGAATATCATAATCTCCAATATCCTGCATCCGTTTCACTTTGAAATACGAAATACTTACCTTTGCCTGCTATCCTAGTAAGGCGTCTCCCGAACGGTGGGTTAGGATACCCTGTTTATCGCAAACCGACTCACACTGACCGCTATCTGAACCATCTTTCGCAAAAGCAATCGATCATTAACTTACTAGTTAGAATCAGAATCCTCATCACTCGAAGCTGAACTCAACTGCGTAAAAAGTTTTACTCAAAAACAATTATAACAAACACTACAGCCAAAGATCCATTGCCCGTCTTCTCACCCCAACTCCACCGCGCCCTGAAACTGATACACCGCCAGTTACTACAGCTACATACCTACTTTATATCCAGACCATAACAGACCGAATAGACAAAATCCTCAAACGACAAAACATCAAATCCATTTACTTATTTGTGACAATATTTTCAAGTATCTGCCCTCTACAAAAGGCCATATTCCCTTACAATCCGAAGGAGTGTATCGAATATTCCTGTTCATGAATGCTGTAGCGGACTACTACAAACGTCTGGCTCCGCCCTAGCTGAACACAAATTAGAAACCGGCCACCAAATATAGTTTTCCGACACAAGACTCCTAGCCTGCTCATTTCATTTTTTTAACCGTAAAATCCGTGAATCTATAGAAATTTTCAAAGACCCGAATAACCTAAACCGTAGTAATGGTTTCTATTTTCACAATACCTATAAATATCTCACTAACGATCCAACAGCAGATCAATTCCCTCCCAATGTTCCGCCCCACTGTCGCCACCGACCACTATAAATACCACGAAGACGGACAACCTACTCATTTAAAGGTGATCCGTAATGATCTTTTGACCATATCGTCACCAATTAATGACGTTTCTAATACGTACCGTTACAACGTTAATATGACGATCTTTGCTAACGTCTTTTTGCCGTCATTTCTAGGTGATAAGTTATTATGAATAAAATTAAAATATTTTGTTTCAATTACTAACTGGCGTTTAAAGGTTTGTTCGGACCATAGCATGTGAACAGTTCGGAATGGCTCAAAACAATCGTTCAGATATTTTGTTAAATGTTCGTATCATAAAATAACTGAGTGATTACTTTGAAGCAACCCACGAGAAGCAGCAGCACCATCAGCAGCAGCAGCCCTAAGGAAGTTCTTCTGCAATGAAGAATTCAATCATGGACGACGACCGCGGAAGCCTTCAAGTTAATCTAAATAATTTACCCGGAGTGTCAAGATTGTAGAGATCCAATTGTTAACATATGGAGCCATATTGGATTTTCTCAGTTTAAATAAACTGGCAATTTTGAGCAAGGAACGTTGAATATTGTATTTACTATGTTCGATGATAACGGAATCTAAATGGAATAAATTATAAGAAGGCAAAAGAAGATTGAAAAGTAGTATGCACACAATACGGAGTCAAATTTAACTTCTTTCTAAAATATTTTGGTAGTTCTCTCGGGTCCATCCAGACCGGTTATCAAACCCAATTTTTCGACACAAAACTAACGTAAAATGCGTAAATCTATAGAAATTTTCAAAGACCGCAATAACCTAAACCATAATAATGGCTTCTACCTTCGCAATACATACTTCTCACTAACGATCCGTCAAGCACCAACAGACCAATTCCCACCCACCGTTCCACCCTGCTGCCCTCACCGACCACTATAAATACCACGACAACGGATATGTCAACTCAGTCTCAACAAGACCACTAGCAGCAGCAGCTCTGAGGAAGTTCTATGGAGAACGAAACGGTGGCAGTAGAAGAAATCCGAGACACGCGGTTCCTAGCGGAATCCAAAAATTCAACTGTGGACGACGGCCATAGAAACCTTTAAGTTAAGGTTTACTACAGTTTTTGACAGATATTTGTGACAACGAAGTCACATTTAAAGCCTTTTTTTTTCTATGCACCCGATGGTGCCTTAATGAAAATGGATTTCAGTATTCAGAATTGGTACAGAGTAATTCGTACCAAATTCAAGATTCATGTGAAAGATTTCGGCTAAAACAGTTATGGCAATATCTGTCGTCTCAGTGAATAAGTCGAAACTTGTCTATATGAGTTGAGTTGCTTACGAGAAGCAGAGATGTGTTTTCTTTCCTGTGTAGTGTATACACTGTGTCCACGGTTTAGGTCCGCAATAAAAAAAAAAACTTTTTTATTTTTGAGTTCTTGGACAAAAATTATTTCTTAAACGAGTTTTTGCTTGTCCTAAACCCTCCAAAAATGTTATAGGAAACGATGAATTCCTTTTGACAGCTGAGAAAAATTGAAAATTCTGTTTCAGTTTTCATCAAATATTGCCAAGTTCAACGATTTTGAGTAAAATAATGTTAGCTAGTATTGTCAGTTTTAAGCTTCGGTTTCCTAGGATAACGTCACCATAATGAAGCGGCCGTAATATGACGGTGAATGACCACATGTAGCGTTGAAATATAAATAAGTAAAATAAACAAGAAAAAACGACGATATGTATTTATTTTATATATTTCATAATGGTCTATTTCGATTTGTCGTTACTAACACATTTAGAAAATGGGGAATCACCAAAAGAGGATTCCAAACGTTTAAAATACTAAAAAAAAATTGTAGCAAATCCGCTTCAATTTGTCTATCCTACTGCAACGTCAGGTCAAAAAGCGATCGTAGGATGTCGCTGCTTTATCTGTTTAAAATACCCTTTACCTATACCCCAACCCCACTCGTGCCATAATAAGCCTTCTTGTAAAACTTGTATGTAATGTACTACTGTTCGAGTATTTTACATATTTTTAGTATGCCTACTGTGTAAAATATGTATAGTAAAATATTATTAATATAATATGTAACATTGTCAATTAATATGTAATCCTGGGCAATAAATGAAATTAGGAAATATTCAGTGCAAGGTAGCGTATCTTAAAAACTAGGATAAGTTATACGAAGCATTAGCCTAAAACCCATAAAAAAATTGGAAATAAGAAAAATATCTTTTTATCCCAGTATAATTCATAATATATTATAATGAATAGGTAAAAGAATGTGCGAATAAAGTTATGATACTATAATAATCTAACTGAAACTTCTAGAAATAATTTTTCTTGCTTTATTTAAATTACTCTTAAAAAAAGTATGAAACGTATTTATATGTGTATATAAATAAGCCTTTACTTTAATTTGTTCGACTGGTAAACCAATACCAATAACTACGAACGAAGAAAATGCGATTTATATGTAGATCAAGTAATAGAGTAATGAAACTACTGACCTCGCATAATAAAATCAGAGGAGTAGAGAAGCGCGATTTATCTATTTTTCGGATGAGAACCTGCAATCTAATAGACACGTTTATTTCTTTCGATTTATTCGCGCTGACGCAGCCGCCGTTCCCGGGTTGGTAAGAATTTACATATATTTCCTTCCACCTCATATTTACATCAAGAACGGCAATATGTTTACTAGTAGCTTCACGTTGAGACTTCATTGCCGGCTGTAGGGTGGAAGCTAGCTGAAAGCGAATAAAAAATTGCCGGATTTAACTTTTCCATTTCGGATTCTGCTTTAAAATACAGCCGGCGTTTCGCTTAAACTTGTGAACGCTTGCGGATTTCAGATTTCCGGATATTTTTATTTCCACTCCGTCTATTCAATTTTATAACGATAATCTTAGATTTTGAATTTAATTTTATTATTACCTTGGAATAGATTTCTATTGAATGACTTTTTTCAAATTGTATATTATCAGAAAGTACATAATTACGAAAATAATTAAACGTATTTGGAAAAAAGTGTCAGAAATTATTTCAATTAGCCATCCATACTTTCATTTCAATAATTTTATTTTCAAAAAATCATCGGTTATTATGAAACACGGGTATCTCAAGTTAAGTCGCCTATTAAAAGTTTTAGGGGAAAGAAACATAAACGTTTTTAACATTAATACACTGATCTCCAAAGAAATGATCTTTCAGAATAAAATATTTTCACTTTTATATCACTTCCAGTTATGCTGGAACTCGCCATTGACTTCATTATTTTAAAAAGAATGCTATATTTTTTATTGCAAATTTAAAATCTACACGTTATTCTATGTAAAAATTGTTAAGGCTTCCCTACACTTAAATGATATTTTTTCTAATTTCTTAAAAAAATATTTCGTGAATGTACTTACACTTTCAAATTTCAATATTCAAGTTACTTGGCATTTAAGAGAATAATTAAACATATTGTTGCAAATCGTTTTTGATTGCAATGAAAACCTCGAGCAGCCTCTGTACCTGTACAGCTGTTTTAGCCCTGTTTGAGGCTTCTGCAGTAGATACGTAGCTAAAAATTTCTACTACAAACCAAAAACGACTTGACCAATTTATTCGCAATTGCGATGTAATAGTGATGAATAGATAAAACAGCGACATCTTTATGAACTCATTGTGCTTAATGCAACGCTGGAATGTAGCGTAAAAATACCGCGCTTGGCTAATGGCGGCCGCTTCAAGAAAGCGCTGCAAGCAATGATGTCACATGCACGTTCAGGCTTACGCTTTAGAAAAACGCTTCAGCGCTGCGGCTACCTGAACGCGACCTTCCAAATCATATCCTAATTAACTCTGAAAAATTGACGGGGTGGTCAAAATATGGTGTCGAACCTTGTTATGTTTAAGTGCCCAAAACTCAGTTTTTGCAAACGGAACACTGTATATTTTTACATTATGAGTTACAATTTCAAATTCTGCATCCATAAGAAGTAGATTCCGTTTACCTTTTAGTTTTCTTGTTATCGATAATTGTTTCTTATAATGTCATATTTGGGTAGCAATTTCTTGCAGTAAGTTTTAACAAAACAAAAATATTTATTAAATTACATAGTTATTATTAACGGATATGTATAAATAGAAAAGAAAGAAATTGACAAAATTAAGAAAACAAATAAATAATTATAATGTTCTAAAACCCTTTAAAGTAAAGGGTTTTCAAATAAGCCACACGTTAGACGTTAAAAACATATGTCTTCTAGACAGTTAGGTCTATTCTGTGAGCATTTCGTATATATTGTTATGCTGATATGTAACAAGTCTTACAATTGATTTCCTAAAAATCGTATTTGCTTCAATTATTTGTTACTGCATGTTGAAGTCTGATTGGTGGGTTTCTGTGATTGCTGTAGTTACATATTAGTTACATATCAATTGAAATGAGTTGGTGCGTACAAATAGACTTGATTACGTCCAAATCCCGTTAACCTTACTTCCGTTACGATAATTACAAATACATATAAATTAGGATGTGGCTAGAGACCCGAAGGCGGGATCGTTTCCCAAAAATTAAAATCCCGAACGGGCGTTGTTTAATGGATTTGTTCGGGATTTTATAAAATAGTATCGATATCGACCATTGAATCGACTTTTATCTCGATTACACGAATGCATGTTCCAATGACATGATCTGCCTGACTTTCTTTCTTGTACCTTGTAATATCCTTAGAAAGTATTGTCGATACAATTGT
The DNA here is from genome assembly GCA_036172665.1 of Prosopocoilus inquinatus. NCBI lineage: Eukaryota > Metazoa > Arthropoda > Insecta > Coleoptera > Lucanidae > Prosopocoilus > Prosopocoilus inquinatus. Next base: position 18,426,413 of record CM069875.1, read on the forward strand.
TTGTAAGTAGTTTGTGGGATAGATAAAATTAAAAGGAGGTGTATATTTATATTGATTTATTCCCATAGTTACAATTATAGAGATAATTGTTTCTGTAGGAATTAATCAACGGTCAAAGTTAATTAGAGATTAAAAATTTGTACAAAGTGAGAGAGGCAGACTACCACAGTTAACGTTAATTGTTTGAATCGATACTTCTCTGTCACTTTGCGCAAGAAATTGTAACAAATATTGATAGACGTAAAACGGTTCTAATATCCTAAACACATCAAAGATGTACCATCATGCTCAATTGAAATGATTCCTCTCGACAATTACAGCAATTAAGAGAGGAGATGGTTATAATATTTATTGTTTTAAAGTTTTACAAGTTTATGCGTGTGTATGCTTGTTTTTATCAAGCACGATACTACATGATTCTTAGAAGATAACTGTTACCACCGTCTTATACAATACACGTTGAGGACAAGATATTTTGTATACTTTATTGTATTGGCACATCTTTTCCAAAATTAGAGTTTGTTTTGTCTTTCAAATTTGTCTATAGCATTTTGTATTCTTTATAAACCTCAAATTCATGTCAGAAAACTAATTTTGCTCATAATTTTGAAGGCAATCAAATCAAATGCAGCGTGCGCAAGTGACATGTAATAATTCCAAAAATTTTACATTCGGGATTGTTGCAATTTTCTGTGAATGCCGAACGATTATTAATAAATGAAGTCCGTTCGGGATTTTAATTTTTTGGATGCGATTCCGCGTTCGGGATTCTAGCCACTTCCTATAAATTATATTAAAGAATCCACCATGAACGCTTTTTGCTCTATCGTGAAAACCATTTTATGAATGATATAACAGAAATTAAGGTTTAGATTTACATGTGCAGGGTGGCCCAACGTTGCGTATTTCTTCTGTGAGGCCCATAGGAAAAAATCGATAAAGAATTTTATACTAGATAATACGCGGCATATTGTATAATTATTTTGAAGTATACAGAGTGATCAGAAAAATAGTGGTTCGTGGAAACTAATTTTTTTTTAATGGAACACCCTATATATTTTTAGATATTTCGATGCGCCGCAATCAGCAGATTACAATGGTATAAAGATATATAGATTTCATTGAATAACTTTCGTAAAATAATTTTCTTTTCTTGAAGAATTTTGCAAAAATTCAGTCAGTTTGAATATGAATTTCCGATTACTGAGGTAATACAGACGAACGAAAATCTAACACGATATTTTTAGGACTTTGGCCTTTATAAAAATGTGAACAAAATTAAGATATCTTTTTGCATTATACCGAGCGATCAATACTTACGAAACATTCGGTATCTAATTTTTTTTTAATGGAACGGCTTACTTTTTATTTCAGAAATGGATAGCACTTAAATGTAGCTTTCTGCTGATATAAGGTTATATACCTTTATTTTTAATAATTTCGTCACTAGAAATTTTCTTTTTACAAGTATTTCAATGGTCTGTTTTTAAATTATTTTTGGTAAAATAAATCCTATCGCGGGGGTATTCAAATTAGAAATCTTTGACAGTAGAATCAAATGATCGAAAAATGACTTCGAATGATTGAATTTAGGTAGGAAAGTAGCAATACTGGGTGTATAGTTTAAAACGCCGACCATTGAAATACTGTCACGACCCTGGTAAGATCAAGGGTCGCAAAGGGGGGTTGCTCAGAGGGAGCAGTCGCTAGCTAGTAGCGGAGGTACCTTAATGGAATGTTGGAAAGTTAAAAATAAAAATAACCATACCTTTCAGAAGCGGTTTATTTGCAAAAACTCAAAGAATCCCTTCAGCAAGCAGAGCCCGGTAACCGCCAGGTGACGTCCACGGCACCGCACACACACACCCGTCTGTCTGTCTATCTATCTCCCCGCGACGCGTTTTCCTAGCGGTTTTATTATGCCTGCCTGCTGAAGTCAGCAAATCATTTATCCAAATCTATAACTAATTAATTAAAACAGTTATAACAATAATTGATACCTACCTTAGCATCATTTGTGGCATTTCCCCCCCTCTGGAGAAAAAAACGTCTCCTGACCGTTTCTTAATGGATACAATTACCATATCGTTTTTATTAAAAAGGTAACGATTGAATAGCCACAAATGATACTAGGTTTACATATACGAATCAATCTAAAAGTAAAAAAGACATATGAAAAACTGTAAACTATCTACATAAAACACGTATGTAAGTGAAAAATAAACGCAATACAAATTAATTTTACTCAAAACCGCACTCACAGTTTTAGTTTTAGAGTTCGGACGGATACTTTAGCAGTTTGTGGAAAGGGAATCCCTTTACGTTAGTTTGTCACAGGACAATCCACCAAAATCTTCTACGTAACCACCAAGTTCTCCGGCGTTGTTGACCAGTGGCTTTTTAGGCTCCCCGACGTTAGTGTTTACGGGTTTTTGCTCAGTGGCCTCTTCAAAAGCAGCAAGCAGTTAAATTGGACCTTTTGATGGTAGTTGGTAATGAGTTCCTCAATGGCCTGTCCCAGATTTGCTGTTGATGAACTTAGGCTCTTGTAGTAGAAGTACTCTTGTCCTTTGGTAAATGGTGTGAACAGGACCAACAAGACCCTTGCACGCCCTACTCAATTCAGGCGTGGCATCTGCAATGTGCTGGAGATTCTTGAGGTTGTAGTTGATTGTCCAGTTTCGTGGAACAATTTTGGTCAAATTCTGGAGGCTCTGTTTCATCCCCATGTTTTTTTGTGACGGTCGGGTGTATCCCTTTCCCTTGTAATTTGTCCGTCTCCGTACGGTACATGCAAAATTAAAGCAAAAACAAAAGTAAATAATAATAAAAATTAATATTAATTAATACTAAATAAACTTCTAATGAATTTACACACACATTTATTATTGTATTTATACAATTTAATTTTTTTTTTTTATTATAATCTAGGATTCATTTAAAGGTTCTGTTATAAACGACATTAAAATACGTATTTGGATAGTTTGAATAATGTTAGTGTGTGCAATTTATATATTCATACAACACTTTGGATTAAAACATTGGGTAGCCTTGTTAATATGTAGATTATTCTAATAAACATGTAGTGTACGTACTTTAACTTATGTCATCGAAAATTTCATTCTTTACTCTTTTCGAGCATACAATACATATTTAATACTTTCAAACAATTAGTCCATATGGCTAATACATAAGATATATTTTGTCTTACGTAACATAATATACTTTTATAAAGTTTCATTCTCTTTCATTTTCTTTCTTATAGTACTAACTTAGTATTAATGTAATCGAAAATTTCATTCTTTACTTTTTTCGAATATACAAAATACTTGTTGCAATTTTGCAGTTGAAAATTTCAGTTCTTACTCTTTTCAACTACAATTACTCACTGTAAAATATTTAATAATTAGGCCATTTCATACTTTCAAGTGTTATTACTTTAATATTTAACCCATTTAATCATTTCTTTTACTATTAATTTACATAAATTGCGTACCCACTCATTTGCTTTCTAATTATTTACAGGGGGCCCTTACATCTTCGATTCTAACTTACTAGGCTGCAGTCCTAGTTAATGTAGACTCGACTCTGATGTAGATGCTTTAAGATTAATCTTACAACTTCTCCCGTCTGGCAGGACAAAGATTCCCTCATCGTACTGTTTTGAACCAACAATTCCTTGCGAATCCCTTCTTGTCACTTTATTTGCACAACATGTTCTTACTTTTAAATAACACCAAATTATAATAACTATACCAATTACAGTTAATACCGTGCCCGTGGTAATGAATCCTATGTGTGTGTTTTTTCTGAAATTAAAATCTAAATCTAGATCGTCAATATCTTTTAACACCTCATCTAAATTTCTACTGTTTTCTTTTAGCCTACTTCCTTTAACTAAGTCTTCCAACTTATAAAAATTTATTTTGTCAAGGTCAGCAATCAATGGATTTATTAAATTTCTTTCTGTTGTGTTGAAATGAAAGAATTTCCAGCGTGATGAATATTGAATACTTTTTGTAAACTTAACTGAATGAACTGGATTTAAAATTATGTTTTTGGAAAACCCTTTGCACTCTTCAGATAGTGTAATTCTTCCTGTACCCCATAATTCTATATACTCAATTTTTTGGTTATTTTTGCAATTAACAGTCATTGTTTCTCTGTTTGGTGCTACGAAAATCCACGAGTTATAAACGCCTGACTCAATAAATTTTGTTCTATTCAAATAAATGATATGTCTTTCACATACATTGGGCAATTCTTTTACTGGCCGAAATAACTGAACTTCACATGATTGTTGTGAGTCAGATAAAATTGGTTTTTCATAATTTAAAATGTAGTTTCTGTTTTCTGAAATAAAACAATTCTGAAATTCACTTTCATCTAAATGAAAATATTTATTGTGCAGTTCATTAATTGCTAAATATCGAAATTCATTGTTAATAAATATAAAGTTGTTGTCATGTAGTCTGATTGGAACTGATACAGTTTTAAATAAAAGGTAAGGATTTACATGAACTAATGGAATTTTTAAAGCACAATTCAATTTTGATTGTAGAATAAAAACGTTTACCTTTAAAATTCGCCACAAAACTGTATTATCCTCATGATCTAAAATATTAAATGGTAATTTTAGCCCTGGTGGAATATGGTTAATAATTGTATTTAGTTGTTCCATGATAGTCGTGGGTGTAATTAATAAGGGGTGCAAAATTCCTTGCTTCGCAGCAACTAATACATTTACAAGATTCGTTGTTTCTAACTGATATTGATCAATTAATAGAGTTAGCAAAGCTACATGATCCTTCAGTCGTCTATCTATTTTATAAATAAAATCGATGTCGGTTAAAGTATTGTTTACCAAAAATTTTAATTTTTGAAAATTTTCGAGAATAATTTTTTCATTGTGCTGAAAATGACCAATAGTATTATTTAAAGAATCCAAAGTTGATTTAACGACAGAAGTTTGTTTGGCTAAAATTTTACTCATTTGTTTTTTTTTTTTGTCAATGCTCCTATTGCTTTCTCGAAATGTTCTTCATCTTCTGTAGTTAAGGTTCCAAACAAAACTTTTGAAGCTTTACCTACAATATCAAAATACCCTCTTTTTACTCGAACGTGGCCAATGAAACTTGGTATTACATTTCTTTCCCAAGTGACCCGATTCATAGTTTGATTTATTAAATTAATGTAATTGCCACATAGTTCATTTTTCTCAAGCAAAGGCTCATTACAGATTTCTGTTGTTTCCCTAAACATATTTTTCAGTTGAACAAATTTATCATCGTATGACTCTAAATCTATGTAAGTAATAATATTCCAAAAAGTATTAGTCAGATATAAATTACCTACATCTTCAAATAAAATTCCTGATGTCTTTTCTAACGATTCGACTTTATATGGAATTTTTACGTCTTCTTCATATCCAAATGTGAAAAATATCAAGTATAAGAAATAATATAACTCCATTTCAATTTTCTTGCTTATGACCCTGTAACAATTCTTTATTTATATATACAGTCTACACTTCAATTGGAGGAAAAAAAATCCAACGTATGATAAAAATACTTAATTATATCCCTTTAAAATTAAACTTATTATTTATTTGTTTATTTAAGTAAAAACTTATGGCGTCCATTTTTCGTAATAAGGAGCTAAACGCGAAATGTGAACTGTCTCTCGTTTGGCCTTTTTGCCTTTTCCCGATTCTATAACGTAATTTAAGTTATTTCGTTTTTCAACTATCGTATATGGGCCAAAATATTTTGGTTGTAACTTGTCGCTCTTTCCTACTTGTCTGATGAACATTTTTAATTTTACCTTATCTCCTACTTCAAAACTCGCATTACGATGTTTTTCGTCATATCGTGTTTTATCAATTTTTTGTTGTTTAATAATATTATTACGAGCTTCTTCTCTTAACTTTATAATTGCTTTTTGATTACGCAATGCAAAATCAGTTGTCATTAATTGATTTATTTGAGCATCAGACGGTAAAACAGGTTCTCTGCCATAAACTAAAGAGAAAGGGCTACATTTTATAGTTTCCTGACGAGTGGTATTATACGCAAATACGCAATGAGGAAGGAAGACATCCCAATCCTTTTGAGACGTGGAACAATATTTACTCAACATGTCTGCCAACGTTTTGTTTAGCCGTTCGGTGAGTCCGTTGGTAGAGGGTTTGTAAGCTGTAGTAAAACTACTCCCTGTGCCTAGCAACCTTAATAACTCTGTGACGAGACGTGACATGAAGACAGCTCCCCTGTCGCTGAGTAACTTTTTTGGTGAACCATGTCGACAAATGATCTGCTGCATGATAAATTTTGCAACAGCTTCTGCTTTACCATTAGGAAGGGCTTTGGCCTCCGCCCACCTAGTCGCATAATCTGTCGCCACAACGATAAATGTACAACCAGAATTGCTTTTTCGAAAAGGGCCTAGAAGATCTATACCAACCATTTCGAAAGGATTTCCTACTTCGATCGGATTTAATAATCCTGCAGGTTTTTGATTTAACCCTTTACGCATTTGGCAATCAGGACATCCCTTAATATATTTTTCTACATCGCGCTTCATACCTTCCCAAAAGTATTTTTTTCTAATTTTGTCTAATGTTCGAGAAATTCCTAAATGTCCGCTTAATAGGTTCATCGTGATTATTATATAAAATTTCTGCGCGCATATCTGCTGGTATTACTAATAATTTCGTTTCTGTGTTTGGTTGAATTTTATATAAAATGCCATTTATAATTTCAAAATTTTTAGCTGCCCTTTGTAAAGCCGGTCCACCGAATTGTTCATCGTTAATAGCTGCAATAATCTCTTGTATTTGTGCATCCTTAGATTGTAAGTTGATTAATTCCTTTGTTGAAATTAAAAAAGATGGAACCTCTAAAGCTTTAGATTGATCGAATGTAGTTGCCTCCGTACAGGGATATCTAGAAAGAGCATCTGCATCCTTATTTGCGGATCCTTTTTTATGAAAAATTTTATACGAATATTCCCTCAATTTGAGTGCCCATCGAACTAACCTGCTACCGGGAGTTTTTAATGATTGAAGCCAGCAAAGAGAATGGTGATCAGTTACTATTATGAAATTTTTTAAGCCCCAAAGATACGATCTGAAGTACTCAACTGCCCAAACTGCAGCCAAACATTCTAATTCACTTATTGTATAATTTTTCTCATACGGAGTTAGAGTGCGAGAAATATAAGACAAAGGATGAAGTTTACCAGATATATGATCTCTTTGAAGTAGAACAGCTCCAATACCCACACCACTAGCATCTACGTGTAATTCTGTATCCGCCAATGGATTGAAATGATGTAAAAGAGGTGGACTTGCAAGCTTAGATTTCAGTATATTAAATGCAGTTTCTTGAGATCTTTCCCAGATGAAATTCGACTTGGATCCGATAATATTATAAAGAGGTTTAGCTATAATTGAGAAACCAGGAATGAATCTTCTGTAGTAATTGCATAAACCTAAGAAACTCTGCACATCTTTAACCTTTTTTGGAGTTGGAAAAGAAATTACCGCCTCAACTTTTCGATTGTCTGGTTGAATACCATTACCAGAGATGTTAAATCCTAGAATATGTATGTTTTTATAAGCGTACTTACATTTAACAGGTTTTAGAGTTAGACCTGCATTTCTGATGCATTGGAAAACGTTATTTAAGCGATCTAAATGTTCATCAAAAGTTTTACTTACTACTATTATATCATCTAAATAAATAGCGACCTCTTTCCATTTTAGATCTTTAAAAACTGTATCCGTTAATCTCTGGAAAGTTCCCGGAGCATTACAGAGACCGAAACTAAGTCTATTAAATTCAAATAATCCGTCATTCGTTATGAACGCTGATTTATGCTTATCCTCTTCTTTAATCGCACACTGCCAATAACCGCTATTTAAATCTAAAGTTGTAAAATAACTATTGCCGCCGAGAAAATTTAAAATGTCATCGATTAGGGGCAGCGGATAAGCGAATTTGGTTGTAATTGCATTTAGTTTTCTGTAGTCGACACAGAAACGGTAGGTGTTGTCAGGTTTTTTAACTAAGACCACTGGGCTTGCAAACTGACTATCTGAAGGACGAATTATACCTAACTCCAACATTTCTTGAATTTGATTTGAAATGATATTTCTTTCTTTAAGGCTCACTCTATAAGGACGCGATTTTACCGGTGCATTATTTCCAATGTCAATTGTGTGTTCGGTTAAATGTGTCAGTCCTAACATTGATGAATCCCATGCCATAATGTCGTTATTATTTCGAAGTAATTTACTTAACCTTTGTTTTTCTTTATCGCCCAATTCAGCACTAATATTAAAGTGTTGTTCACTTTGTACATTACAAACAAAGTTTTTGTTAAAATCAAAATTTTCTTCATTGTAGGCTGTGTCATTAACAAAGTCATCAGTTTTGTATAAATAACCCAATACTGTTCCTTTACGTAATGTGGAAGCAAAGTTTCCATAATTAAAAATATTTATTTGATGGTCACCTAGAACTTCAAAAGGATCGTTTAATTCTAATTTATTTTTATTCAGAAACTCCATTCTAGGAAAGAAAGTGTAAAATGTTACTTTCTCATTGTTATTTAAATTATCTATTGTAACGTGACATTTTTTATTACATTTTCGTGCAATAACTACGTCTTCACATAGTTTAATTTTAATTATTTTATTGTTCGAAATTTCATTTACAATTTCTTGATCAGGTAATGTATTCCATAGATCAACGCTACTATTTTGTATGGTATTGGATGCTTCTGTTTCCGTTTCCTTGTTTAAATGATATATTTTGATATTAATATTGGAATTTTTGAAGACATACAAGATCATATTTTTTATTATATCCCATTTACATCCATCTAACCCACAGGCAATTTTGGGTATAGCTAATTTATTGATCTCGTTTATTGTCATGTGTTTTTTCAAATTGCATAAGCTATTAAAAATTGCTTCATAAGTAGGTTTTTCATTTGACTTGTTTTTTGTGACTAAATAATATATAAAACGCTTATTGATTTTGAGGAATGCTAAACCTCCCACTTTAGGATTTTGTTTTTTAAGTTGCGTAACATTGTTAAATTTTTCTTTAAAAACCCTTGCGATTCCCGAGGACATTTGAAAATCTCGCGCCACACAATGAGCTAAACTGTATTGTTTCGATATTTTAAATAAATCTCCGCATTCTTCCTTAATATTTGAATACGTTAACGTTGATTGAGAATGCTTAACAAAATCTGAAAAACATTTTTCGTAACTAATGGAAAAATCTTCATTTTCTTTGAAAATATGTGGGGTATCCTGACCTATGCTAATACTAGAACGCTGCTGACCGTCGTTCGCTATCGTGTTACTTCCAAAGTCAACGTCCGTGTCGTTCTTAAACATTTTTATGCGGTCTTTTTTAAAAGTTACAGTGTTATTAATGAAATTTATGTTGGCCTGATTGTCCTTCAAAAAGGGATACCCTAAAATAATATGTGGTGCTAATTTATCAACAACTAAAGCTTTTATAGGATAGCTTTCTTCGTTTATGTTAATTACGATTTCAGTTATACCTATAGGATAAACGTGATAATTATTTATTGTATTTAGGATTAATTCCTCTTTTAAAGGAGAAATTTTATTGGCAAAACAAGGTCTTACTAAATTGTATGATGAACCAGTATCTAATATCGCTGTTATATATTTATTGTTTACTTTTCCTTTAATTTTAAGTATATTCGTATCTTTTAAAAATACAGGCGCTACGGTGGCTGGCGTTGTATTATAAAATGTCCAATTTTTACTGTGACCTTTATTAACATTTTTATTATTATTACTTAGGCCCTCGCCGTTTGATTCCAACAGGACAGAATTTAGGGCCTCGTGAAATTCTGTCCGTTCCGGTTTCCCTGCGCTTTATTATATTGTTGATTTTTGTTAAAATATTCAGAATTTTTATTACATATCAATTCATTGTAACGTGACGGATAATTAGCTCTATGAAAATTGTTTTGGGTTTGATAGCAAATATTAGCAGTATGGCCACTTCGATGACATAATTGACAAATAGGTCTGCCGTTCAATGTTCTACTGCGATTTTGTAACGTGAAAGAATTATTTGGAATTCTATTTATGTTATTAGTAACTGGAGCTGGTTTTTGGTTAACTCCCCCACGGTGACTCTGATAATTTTGCCTATATTGATATAAGTTGTTATAGTTCCGTTTCGTGAAATTCTGATTGTAGTCAGGATAAAATTTCTGATTTTGATTAAACTTGATCTTAGTAAGCTCTAATTTAATTTGCTTCAATTGCTCTGCAATGTCTGTTACAGTATTCTGTAAAACTTGTGAATTTTGTAGAAATTGTGAATTTTGTACCGAATGTGAGTTCTGTGACGTAGAACCATTCAGTTTACTTATGGTTTTCGGCAGTATCTCTGTTTTGAAAGAGTGACCTTCTCGTTCTGTTTCAGCTACATATTCAATGAAATTTTCAATTTCCCCGAGCGATGAAGGACGCGTTAAATTTATCATATATCTGTGATATGGTAATAACCCTGCAATAACTCGTTTAATAATGTCCGTTTCGGCCATATTTGGGTTAACCTCGTAACATAAGTCTAAAATATCGTAGTAATATGTTATTAATTGCTCATCTGTTTGTTGTCTGCGAGAAATTAATCTAGCTTCAATATCTGTATCGTAACTCGGACCGATAAATTTGTTTTTAAATTCTTTTGTTGTCAATGTCCAGTCGGCATTTGGATGTCTTTTAACAAATTCCCGGAACCACACTGCAGCCGAATTTCGTAAAGAATTACCAAAATAACATAATTGAAGTGTATCATCCCACGCGTTCGACTGTGCAGCTAATTTATAATTTTTTAAGAAAAAAATTGCGTCATCGGAGGACGGATCAAAAATAGGTGGTGGGAAATATTTCGGTTTTGTAGGAGTTCGATTTTGAAGTAACATTGATAATGTGTTATTGACTGTAGCAGGATTACTGTTTGAGAAATTATGAGATTCTTGTGATTCTAAAATAAAAGTGTCCGCTATGTGAGCATCCCTAACTGGTTTAGAACTTTTTCTAGAATTAGCTTGAGGAAATCTCACAGATTCATTAATTGTTTCTGTTGGCAACTGGAATCTTGTTGATTTTGGAATGGCACCGGTTTTTTTGATATTAGAATTTGGGGTAATTTCTGAGCCAACCACCTCGTCATAAGAGTTATCATTTGTCATACGAACTGACTCGAACATTTTTGATGAATTATTATCTCGGTCAAAAGCAATTTCGGGGGGTAGTACACTGTTAATAGAGAAACTTGAGGGCGGCGGCGGCGGGGGTATTTCTGAATTATCGGAAAGGCATTTAAATTTATTTATTTCTGGAGGAGTACTTTCCGGAAGAACTGTAATAGTGGTCGGTTCATTAATTGTAGTAACTATCGATGAAATTGGAGGAACCACGGGTTCTAAATATTCACTTGCGGCAGGAACGGGTGTTTGACTAGGAGAACGCGGAATTAGCGAGCTCCTCGCGCTAGGGAAAAATACATCCTTTTCCAAATTTATCTCTATATCGTATTTATTTTTGTCGTCTTCTTTGCTTTGTGAACGAGTCTTAGGTTTTTGTCGTTTATCCATATGTCTTCAAGTCAATGTCCGTTATTTTATGAAGAAGGAAAAAAAAGAAATTAAACACGTGTCATTTGTAACGCAATTACGGAATCTTATTACGTAAAGTAAAAATGCAAATAATGTAACTTCACGCATTTCCTGTTACGTTCGCGGTTTCAGAATTCGACACCATCCGCTTGCCTCCGTCATCAGAAAAAAAATATTTCATTAACGTAAATAATTAAAATATTACAATAAATTATTTTATTTTCATTCCCGCACATATTATTATTATTATTATTAAATTTTGTTTAAAACAAGTCATGATTATAAATAATCGAAAACATATATATATAAATCGGAGAAATACTATTAACATTGTATTAAAATTACTTGAAAATAGTTACCGTTATTTGAAACAAAATAAGTAACAGAATAATATCATCCTAAATTTTTATATATAAGTACACGAAAAAGTGGTGCTTAAACGAATTCAAAAAAACTTTTCAAACAAATTCGTTAAATTACATTTTTGCATTACAAAAAAAAAATAAAATAAAATAGATCGCTTAAGGCGCCTCCACCACTTGTCACGACCCTGGTAAGATCAAGGGTCGCAAAGGGGGGTTGCTCAGAGGGAGCAGTCGCTAGCTAGTAGCGGAGGTACCTTAATGGAATGTTGGAAAGTTAAAAATAAAAATAACCATACCTTTCAGAAGCGGTTTATTTGCAAAAACTCAAAGAATCCCTTCAGCAAGCAGAGCCCGGTAACCGCCAGGTGACGTCCACGGCACCGCACACACACACCCGTCTGTCTGTCTATCTATCTCCCCGCGACGCGTTTTCCTAGCGGTTTTATTATGCCTGCCTGCTGAAGTCAGCAAATCATTTATCCAAATCTATAACTAATTAATTAAAACAGTTATAACAATAATTGATACCTACCTTAGCATCATTTGTGGCAATACTTATAAAAAGAAAATTTCTAGTGACGAAATTATTAAAAATAAAGGTATATAACCTTATATCAGCTGAAAGCTACATTTAAGTGCTATCCATTTCTGAAATAAAAAGTAAGCCGTTCCATTTAAAAAAAATGAGATACCGAATGTTTCGTAAGTATTGATTGCTCGGTATAATGCAAAAAGATATCTTAATTTTGTTCACATTTTTATAAAGGCCAAAGTCCTAAAAATATCGTGTTAGATTTTCATTCGTCTGTATTACCTCAGTAATCGGAAATTCATATTCAAACTGACTGAATTTTTGCAAAATTCTTCAAGGAAAAAAAATTATTTTACGAAAGTTATTCAATGAAATCAATATATCTTTATACCGTTGTAATCAGCTCACTGTAACGCATTAAAATATCTAAAAATATACAGGGTGTTCTATTAAAAAAAAATAAGTTTCCACGAACCACAATTTTCTGATCACTCTGTATAGTTCAAAATAATTTTATAATATGTCGCGTATTGTCTAGTATAAAATTCTTTGTAGACTGTTTTCCTAATTTTTTTCCCGTAAGCCTCACAGAAGAAATACGCATCGTTGGGCCACCCTGCACAACAATACATATAACTTTGCTGCACAAATCATCGCGTCGGTACACAGTAAAAATATGTAATTATACTATTTTCATAAATATAAAATTACTCAGATTATCTATGTAAAATTAAATAATATGTATATATATACTCTTTTGTGTATTAATACACATGGTGTGACTATTTCCAGAAGTAACTTGTGTAAAGCCACCAAAACTTATGTGTTTTTACAACAGATATTTTAAATTCACAAAAAATATGTGCAAGTACATTTAAATAGGGAAAATTCCATATTATGATAATCGATACCAAATATTTTACATACACAATCTTGTAATTTTACGTTGGTACTTCAGGAATATTATTGCGCAATATTATAATTTCTTGGAAAATATAAATTTTAGAAACGCTTGAAGAAACTCTCTTCAAATGACACAAGACAGAAACATTTTTAATCGAAAACTATGCTCAGAAGTGAATTTTAACGTGGATATGTGGATGGTTGTGCACGGGAGCTGTTTACGCGCTTGCATTATAGTTTGCAGGTTAGTAGTTAATTGCTAAGCAGATACAATATAAGTAAATTGTAACGGTAAATAAAACTTGAAGCATTTTCTTACCCGTTAATACTTATCACAACATTTTAAATCACTATCCTGAAGGAATTGCACATAAAAGGTGAATCTGGTTATAATTATTATTCGGCTTCAAAAACCTGTACAAAAAATAATTATAATCTCAAAGAACGTAGAAATTATAGGTGAGTAATACTATCTAATAATTACAAAATATTTTAGAGAAGGTAAAATTTTATATTGTGGTAAGTAAGTATTAATTGACTATTATTGAAATAAAGAGGTTCAAGTTTTACTTATAATAAATATGAAGAGTGAGATTTATAAAGAATGTAAAAAAAACGTTACCGGCTAGATAGGCAGGCCATTTTAAGTAAATGTTGTGAAAAATGTTATGTGAATATAGGGTCTTGTCTCAATTTGTTACAGAAATATAAGAGACCACAGTTTCAGTACCATACTGATAAATTTTTAGTTTTATGACGTTGACAATTAGTCGTCAGTTAAAAACATTATGGTATTATCGTGGGTGTCATTGTTTGGATGTGAAGTTTGCTAATGTGACTCCAACAACAAGTTGGTGATTTTTGTGCACTCACTATGAATTACTCTGTATAAAAATAAAATAGGCAAATAAGAATATTTATTTAACATTTATAATTTATTCTAGAATGGATCATTTGAGGTATTATAACCTGAGCCTTATATTTTTAGAAATGGTAAGCTTACCGTCAGTTTCTTTTTTAAGAAATTATTAATTTTACTACTTTCAGATAAAGTTAATAAAAATATATGACGTTCATCTGCTCGGAATACAAGTGAGAGATGGTTGTGACATGATGCATTTGAATAAATTCATATTCAAACAAAAGATAAATATTAGTAAATTAATAATGTATAATAACTATTAGGAACCAGAATTTTATATTTTGTTCGATTAATTACAAATGAGGCAGCAACGATGCTACAACCAAGAAATGCATGTTGCCTTATTCGAAATTGCCTGAACAAAGTATAAAATTCCGATTCCCAATTATTGCATACATGAATGGTAATAAAACGTAAATAAAGTATGTAATTTATTACATTGTAACATGTATACAGGGTTACAACTAATTAAAGGGCCACTATGGGGATCTCTTAAACTATAAAAGATACAAAGATGGTTAAATTACAAAAAAGTTGCGCTATTTTGGAGTCTAATGAAATATTCAAAAGAATCTTTTCTACCTTCATTAGTTTCTGAAATATCTTCAAAAAACTGAAAATTCTATTTTTCGAAAATCTCGGATATCTTCCTTACTTATTAAAATAGATTCATGAAATTCGATATTTTTATATTAAATTCGAAGAGCAATCGAATAGAGTCCGAAGAAATAGGGTAGGATTGACACTTGGGTATTATTATACCCCGTGATACAAAAGCAAAATGTGAATACGACCATACGACACACTTATGTTTTTCTTTTAAAACAAAATATCAAGATACTACAGAAGATTTTGAAAAAATATATCTAGTAGACGGATGCGTGTAAACATTCAGAACTAAAATTATTATTAAAATAATAAATCTTACTCAACTAGGTACTTATTTACATTTGTATTTAAAAAATTACTTTTTAACAAAATTCTTAGTAACCTAATATTTTGTTTCAAAACAAAAACATAAATATTCATATAGTCGTATTCAAAATTTATTTTTGCGTTACGTGCTATGAATATCTAAGTAAAAACACCGAATTTTATGATTCTATCTTAAGAAATAAAGAAAATATTCGAGATTTTCTAACATGAGAATTTTCAGTTTTTTGAAGATATTTCAAAAACTAATGAAAATAAAAAAGACTTTTTTCATTTTTTTTAGACATAAAAATAACGCAACTTTTCTGTAATTTAACCATCTTTGTATCTCTTATAGCTTACGAGATCCCCATAGTGGCCCTTTAATTAGTTGTAACCCTGCAGATACAAATGAGTGTTGGAATATTATATCAAAAATATGTACACTGTAAAAAGAAATATGTAAATTTACACAAAAAATAAATGGCTACCCAGTAACCACTTATTTATAGTGTAAAATAACTATAAATGTGTAATTATTTTTAGGATTGTAATTTCACAAAGTAAATTGTAAAATTACATGAAGCTGTAGTAATTGAATTTTCTTTTTACAAAATGGTAATGTAATATTTCAAATGTGAATTGTAATTACACACATTGCATTGTAACCGAAGTAGACATTCTTGATGAAATATTCCAGAGCTACATGTAATATTATATAACCATTGTGTAAAAAAGTTCAATTACTGTAGCTTCATATAGTTTTACAATTTACTTTGTGAAATTACAATCCTAAAAATAATTACACAATTATGAGTAATATTACACTACAAATAAGAGGTTACTGGGTAGCCATTTATTTTTTGTGTAAATTTACATATTTCTTTTACAGTTAGTTTACTGACAAGTTAGGTATGATCGAAACAAATTTAAGTACCTACATGTAAAAAGTGAGAACTTCAAAACTTGCAATTTTTGCACTTAAGAAAGTTTGATTTCTCTTGTCTTTTCATAATAATCGTGATGGAGTATTATAGTACCCCATTACGAAATATTTTTACACTCCTTACTCTTCGAAGAAGTGCAAAATTTGCAAATTTTGAATCTGTTACTTTCCACCATAGAACACTCAAGAGGAGAAATGAAACGTCTATGTTAAATTTTGGCACCACGAATTTGCGCGCCGCTGGATGATCGATACCGGAAATTTTGTTTAGAAATATTTTTCGCTTTAATAAGGACACCGCCCTTGCAATTGTAAATATGATAAATGATCATATGAGACATCAACGAAAAATCACCGGAATACACTCCCACGTCAAAATTTTAGCAACATTACATTTCTACGCCACAGGGAGTTGCCAATCAAGTGCTAGTCAAGGGTACCATTTCGCCCTGAGTCAAGCTAGCATGAGTCGTTGTATAAACGAAGTGACAAATGTTATAAATCGACAGTTGGTTGCTAATTGGATTGTTTTTCCGAAGGCAGAAAATGAAAGAAATAAAATCAAAGAAGCATTTTACGAAATGTTTCATTTTCCTAGATGTTTAGGTGCAATCGACTGTACGCGTATTGCAATTATTTCGCCACCTGAAGATTATCCTGCTTTGTCATACTGCTGTCGAAAGGGATTCTTCAGCATTAACTCCCAAATTATCGTAGACAGTAATTTAAAAATATTAAACATGAACGCCAAATTTCCTGGTTCTACTCATGACTCAGCTGTCTGGCAATCATCGAACATAAAGGCTATTATGGAGAACTTATATCTTCGAGGACATCAGTCACTTCCAATAGAAGATTCTGGATATTCTCTACAACCCTTTCTAATAACACCTTTTGAAAATCCTGAAGAAAATACACCTGAAACTCGTTATTACTACAACTTTATTAGAGCTAGAAATGTTATTGAAAGATTAAATGGTATCTTGAAATACAGAGTTCGCTGCTTACTAAAACACCGGGTTTTGAATTACAGATCTGTAACTGCAGTAAAAATTATTATAGTTGTGATGTTATTTATAAATATTGCCAAATATTACAAAGACGATTTACGTGAAAACGAAGTAATCGAAGTGGAGAACGAAGAAAACGATAATAATGAAATCATTCTAAGAGATGGAAATTGGCAGAGGAAAGGTCATGAAGTGCGAATCCAAATAGTTGATAATTTTTTTATTTCAAAAAGTATTGTATTTTTTTAATCGTTAATACTACATCGCTAATAAATAACTAAGTATCAGACAATCTACAATTTTCTTGCTATTTTATTTAAAGCCGTTGCCAAAGAATGAATAGATTGTGCTAATTTGTAATTCGATTTTGCAAGTTGATTTAAAGTTCTGTCGTGCTCTTCGAGGACCATTCCCCTTCTATTATATATATTCTTAAGGTCACCACGTTTTATTTGCTTACTTTTAATACTACGCCCTACTGGTAGCGTTACGTCTTTTTGCATAGCTAAAAATTTGTTATAACTTGCCATTAAAAGTGCTCAAGTAACATAAACGATTATTATACCTGTAACATTGACATTTGGTGAATTTTCTTTTCCCAGCTAATTGTAAGTCAGACTTTAGTATTGTCCGCCTAAAAAATAACAAAATATTGTTATGAAATTTCTGTGTTAAAACAATTTAAGTCTCTAATTTCACCTCTTGCGGTTCGATATCTTCTAACTATACTGGCATATTTTCAATGTCAAATTGTTGCACGATGACTCCAGCTTCAGGTAGGTCGTCTCCTTCCACAGTCAAATACGACAAGAGTGAAAGAAGTCTCTCTTCTAAATTTGATAGAGGTTTTACTGCTGTACCTCCACCAGTACCAGTTGTGCCGTACCGGACATCTCTGGCCCGTCTACGAATGTTGATTTTTATTTCGCTGATAGTCTGCAAACATTGATATTAAAATAATGATTACTTAGCATTAAATGCATACCTCTTTCCATTGTCTGATTGTTTTAGGAGGGCCAATTTCATTCGCTGCTTTTGTTAATTCTTCCCAAAATTTATTAACCTTAGGCAGCTGTACAGGATTAATTTTTCCTCCTAACAAAACTTTATTTTCACTTAAGAAATTAATAATAAATTCCTTTTGCTTTTTGGTAGTTATAGCCGAACGCGACATTTTCGATTTGGAATGACTTCCTTTTATTAAATGTCATCAAACGCATTTTTTTTTTTCTTAAATATAAATCGTTGTCTAGGTATCAGGTTTACATTTCGCGCCGAGTGAGATGTTGTCAAATATGAACTCAACAACTCAACAATTTTAGAGGGTCTGATAAAATAGTATTGTTTTAGTAGCCCTCTAAAATATGACACTGCAGAATTGTATTTAATGATCAATAGTATCAATACTGATCGCTGAATATGTGGAAACTTAAGAAATATACCCAAATTTTTCAATATAAACGTTACGGGAGTTTCAAGAACGGATAATACAACCATTTGACGACTGATTTGAATTAAATATGTGCCTGCTTGTTTTCCCGTTACCATGGAGTTGGCAGTTGCTTTCCCCTTACCCACGATCACGATATAGAGAACACTGGTACACTCACTCGCTGCCATTTTCAGTTTAAAATTTTGAGCAAGTTGAGTAGTTCGTAAAAATTCGCCAGATGGCAGAACCGTATCGCGGACTGTCATTTTTATTAAATTCCGCAACCGGTTCTTCTGAGGAATTTTAAATTTTAACCATGAATTTAAAGCGAAGTTGTCAGGCGCACAAATTTTAATTTAAAGAGGGTATGTATTGGCGAATAATTTAATTCGTTTCGTAATTTAGTTACATTGCAGTCAAAATAGAAAGACTTCTCAGAGTTAATTTGCATCGAAGCAAGGAGATTTTAACATAAACATGAACTCATCGTAAGATTGCTATCTAACCTAGAATATCCACCAATCCATCTGGCATTAAACTGACCGATGTACTGATTAAAATGTACTCAATATAACGAGTGGATATAAACTCACAAAAGTACCTATCTAGCAACATCAGTTCTGCATGCAAGTGACACCAAAAGTGCATAAAGTTAAAACACCTAAAGGTTACTGCAGCTTGTTTCCTTCAAGTTTGATGACCTTGCAAACTAATTCCATCGAAGCTGAAAATATCAAGTGTTATGTGAGAGGCTCATAACCTTCTTTATATTATTTCTAATTTAATAAACATATTGTTTAATCTGATTACATCCCTTATTCCAAGATTACCGTAAGAGTAGCACTTGTCTTCATTTGCATCACAAGTTTGAAAAAACTGATGATGATGACCAACGTAATGAAAATTTATCTACGTTTCACTCTGGCTCTTTCAGAAAATAAAATGATTTATTAATCTCGAAGAAATTGACAAAGAACAGTGAAGCAAATAGCATCTTCGATTCATTTGCACTGGTTGCAGTCAGAGTGCAGAGTGTTTGCATCTTGTAATAACACAAGATGAAGATACTCGTTGTGCGTTGATTCAATGCCAGTGAATCAAAAACATTAGTAGATATTTAAAGCATCATTAAATTTTCAGTTAACCAGAATAAACTGCTGTCAAACCAATTTGGGTTACAGATGTAGACTTACGATTCATACCATTAATTATGAAATAGTGTTAATTATAGATTTTGGAAAGGCTTCAAGAATGAATCAAAATGCAGGTGTCACAATATTAAAGCAACATTTTGTGTGCTTGATACATTTTCAAGAAAAAATTGTAAAAAATCGTTAAGTCAGTGGAAATGAAATCATTCGAAGAACACTGACAGATGATGCTATTCCTCAACTAAATGTATGCTCCTACTAAAGCTAATCTCACATCTGCCCTTTCTTCCACCACTACCAAACAGATACAAGAAACAAATAATACCATAGCCTCTGAAAGGTTTGTAAAAATCACAGCAAAACGTACTTGCTCGTTACATTAGTAAATATCTTTCTACATCTGTTTGATTGCTTGCTAAATTTGACAGTCGCCATTTATTCTTTATTTCATACACACTAACCAAAGTTTGCCATTAATACACACGTAAATACTGAATATACGTCGCCTACAACCGTGCCAACAACACGTAATATAACCTACAGGAGTACATTAATGACGTTTAGTGACAGTCCTTCATACATTGGTGTCATCTAGCGGTAAAATTTAAATCACGTAACTAGGCACTACTTTTGACTTCCTCGTTTTGTATGGAGAAGATAGGGAAGTGCGCGTACCAGTGTTCTATATATCGTGCCCACGATATAGAGAGCACCGGTGCGCTCACTCGCCGCCATTTTCAGTTTAAAATTTTGAGCAAGTTGAGCAGTTTTTAAAAATTCGCTAGATGGTAGAACCGTATCGCGGACTGTCATTTTTATCAAATTCCGCAGCCGGGTCTTGTGGGGCTATTGTTCTATATGAGCTCTTGTGGTAAACACAAAAGACATGGGCAGAGATAAACAGAGGTCAACAGTATGCAACAAACTGCTTTGAGGTTAAATACTGCATTTAAAATGCTTACTATGAATTTAAAGCGAAGTTGTCAGGTGTAGAAATTTTAATTTAAAGAGGGTATGTATTGGCGAATAATTTAATTCGTTTCCTAATTTAGTTACATTGCAGTGAAAATAGAAAGACTTCTCAGAGTTAATTTGTATTGAAGCAAGGAGATTTTAACATAAACTTGAACTCATCGTAAGATTGCTATCTAACCTAGAATATCCACCAATCCATCTGGCATTAAACTGACCGATGTACTGATTAAAATGTACTCAATATAACGAGTGGATATAAACTCACAAAAGTACCTATCTAGCAACATCAGTTCTGCATGCAAGTGACACCAAAAGTGCATAAAGTTAAAACACCTAAACGTTACTGCAGGTTGCTTCCTTCAAGTTTGATGACCTTGCAAATTAATTCCATCGAAGCTGAAAATATCAAGTGTTATATGAGAGGCACATAAAATTCTTTAAATTATTTCTAGTTTAATAAACATATTGTTTAATCTGATTGCTTCATTTGCATCACAAGTTTGAAAAATAATAATAATAATAATAATAATAATAATAATAAATGTCTTTATTGATTCCCCACATGATACACATACAAAAGAAAAAAATAACAAATGAATAAGAATCAACTGGTGCGAGATCAGACATGTTAGTATGTATCCTAACGTCTGGTTTTCATCCCGAACCAAGAGATTTAAATTTTTTAAAATTAGTCAAATGCAAGCCACATAGTTAATAATATACTAAACTATAAAAGGTAAAATTGGTATTCGTATAGACATGATTATTTTATCTGCCGTAATAATGTACTAAACTGTAAAAGGTAAAATCAGTATTCGTATAGATGTGTTTATGCTATCTGCTGCCGTTTAATGATTGTTCCCTCACAAGCTGAGAGCGTATTCTACTTTTAAATGTTAATAACGAAGTCGCTTTAAAATGAAGGAAATAACGATTAACACAGTTTACGATATTAAATGAAAATGATCTCTGAAACAAGCCTGTTCTCTTTCGTGGCATTGACAGAAAGTCCGTTCGATGCTTAATCTTGTTAAATAAGTATGGTTGTGATTCGGATTTTATAATTCTATAGTACAAGCATGCAGCATAGAGGTAACGTCTATGTTCCATATTTAACCAACCCGATTGAATGAAAGCGTGAGATATGTGTTGAAATTTACGTATACCATACATGAAACGTATGCAAGAATTTTGAAGTAGTTGAATTTTTCTCTTATCATCACCACCCAGACATGGACCGTACAAGTAGTCGCAATAATTGAATGTTGATAACACCAGGGTCTCACATAGCATTTTTTTCAACTTATAATCTAAGAAATGTCTGCTAGAGTATAGCATCCTTAATTTACCGTAAGCGCGTCGGATGAGCACAGATACATACTCCTTAAAGCGAAAATTAGAGTCAAAAATGATCCCCAAATTTTTACTAGCTTCGTTAATTTTAATTGGAATATTTTTCACACAAATAGTAATATTATTTTTAACAAATTCTCTTTGACATCCACCTCCATATAATATCAACGACGATTTAGCAGGATTGATAATTAGTCCGTGCATTTCAGACATACGTATCAATCAAGCCAAATCGCTATTAATAGCAACTTCAGCTGCCTCCCAATCATTGCAAGTAAACGAATAATGCATCTGAGTGTCATCTGCGTACTGATGATAATTACATACATTTAATTCGTATGGAAATCGACTCGTATAAATCGTGAATAAAAGTGGACCGCATATACTGCCTTGTGGGACACCCATGTATAAGTACAACAAATCTGAAACGTCACCTTGCAATACTACACGCTGAGATCGATTATTGAGATAACTTGACATTAGTTTGATCGCAGAATCATTGAGACCAATATAATGAAACATAGATAGAATTTTGTAATTAATCATATTAAAAGCTTTAGAGTAGTCCAGTAAGATTAAGGCACTCATGTCTTTATTATCTAGAGCAGTTATAATGTCATCACTAATATCAAGTAAAGCACATGAGAAATTGGGTCGAAAACCGGATTGCTTTGCTGGTAAAATTTCAAATTGAGTCAAATGAGCGCGAAGTTGAGATTCTATCACTTTTTCTAAAATCTTTGAGAGAGTAGGGAGTAGTTATAGGCCTCAGGTCTTTAAAATCTAAGGGTGATGATGTTTTAACTATTGGAAATACACGCCCTTCTTTCCACATAGTTGGAAAAATATTCCTTGTTATACAGTAATTTATGATGTGAGTTATGTATGGAATAATGAAAGGTGTGCAGTAATTAATCATTGTAATGTTAACATCATCCACTCCAGTGGCTGTAGACTTTATGCTAGACAAGATTTTAGAAACATCAGTTTCTGTAACTTCATTGAAAGAAAAACTTTGTAGGTCATCGCGAACGGTATTGTTATCATAAAAGTCAATCAGTTCGTCCTCGGCAATAAAATTCGATTTTACGATATTAACAAAATATTCATTTAACTCGTTAACGTTTTGTAGGTGGGTAGGAAGTTGAGCTTTATATAAGTTCTTACCTTTGTATATCCCACATCTTTTTAATTCTTTCCAGACTTCTTTTGGGCTTCCCGCGGGTTGTAATTTAGTACTGAGATACACTTTTTTTTCCTTACGACATGCATAGGTTAATTGATTACGAATTGATTTGTAATATTCCCAGCGAGGACTTGTTGGATTTTTTTTATAAGCCTGTAAAGCAGAGATTGCATAAGCTTGATTGTATCTGTAATCCACGGTTCATTTTTTCTAGTGAAGCGTGACGTTTTTAAGGGAGCATGAAGATCAAAAAGATATTTCAAATTTAAAGTCAAAAATTCAATTTTTTCATCAACAGAGGATAAATTATACACGTAAAACCAAGGCAATTCAATCATGTCCTCATAGAAGTCTCGATAATTAATGTTTTTAAAATTACGATATGTTTTTATTAGTGGTTCAGTAACCTGACTACTAAACAGAAGCGAACAATAAATTAAATGGTGATCGGAAATTTGGTCTAGAGCAATTGTGCCTGACGACACTACATGTAAATATTCCGAAACTATAATGTGATCTATTAAGGTAGTGCTGGTTAAAGTTAAACGAGTCGGCTCGTTTATTAACTGTTTTAAACTGAAAGTGTTAAATAATTGGCATAACGATTTAGACGATTACGAAAACTCATTTAGTAGATCGATATTTAAATCACCCAAGCACAACAAACTCTCCGACATAGTCATAATTACAACAAGTGTTTCCTCGAGCAATTCGAAAAAATTATGTGTATCATACCTGGGTGGCCTATATACGACACCTACACAGAAAATTTCTTTATTGTTTTTTATCTTCACCCATAATTGTTCCAAATAATTGTCATACGACACCACTTCTTGAATTTTTGTAAACGATAATGTATTACAAATATAAAACCCGACTCCTCCACCACGTGTAGACCGATCAGCGTGGACGAAACAATAACCTTGAATTTGAACAAGCTCTGCCTCATCTGCCTTCAGCCAAGTTTCAGAGACTGCTAAAATTTTAAATTCAGAGTTAATAAGATAATTTTTAACTTCATTAAAATGAGCTGTGAGAGAACGCACGTTAATATGAGCAAACATAAGTTTCTGTGAGGACATTTTATTTTTTCCTATTCCATTCTTTAGAACAGAAATTTAACAGTGTAACTTTTTATACGTGAAATACAAATAAACAAAAAATTAGATATAAAAATAACTTTGATTCTGAGATCTGGCATTAATGTGAGCAACAAATAGCATATTCGGTAATTACAGTTATTCGTGAGATAAATTATTACATATAACACATTAAAATCTCAAATTAGATCCAAAAGAAGAATAAAATAAGAAAACAGAATTTAAGTGAATTCTAAAAAATCCATTATTACAAATGCGATGCTAATTATAATTAATTTATTGAAAATAGAACTTTGAAATGAAAGTATGAAGAAAAGTTAAAATAAATCCGTCAAATTGTCACCAACAAATTCCACGCTGCAGTAAAAATTAATACTCTTTAGCAATACTGATTACAATAATGAAAAATCACAAACGGAAAAAAAACTGAATTAAACAAAATTCCTGTTGTCTAAAATAAACTGAAAATTTTCTTACCCTGTTTGCATAATCTAAACGCTACCTTACATCAACAATTTAAATCATCTGAAGAAGTAATTTCTATTCGATTGCCCTCTCGTTTGCAGTAGATGCGTCCATCGTAGGTCCATACTTGTTCTTTGCCCAGTTTCTCCTTTGCAGTGCCATAAAGGGCGTGCTTTTTGGGTGTAAGATCTTCTGCGATGAACAGCCCGGTACCCTTTAATTTCTTCTTATTTTTCAGGACTAATTGTTTAGAATAATACGTTGTAAACTTTACCAGAATTTGTCGGGGCCTCGAAGGACGGTTTTTGTTTGCTCCCATATTTGCACTTTTGCCCGTTCGATAATCGCGATCTATATTACTTGTTTCTATGGTAGTACCCATTTTCGAAAAAATGTTGCATTTACGTCTTCAGAAACCTTTTCGGGCGATCCGTATATCCTTATTGAATTGCGACGTGTGTACTGTTCAAGTTTGTCTAAATTATCGGACAAAGTAGCATTTTCAGTTTTTAACTCTTCCAATTTTTTAGAGTAATTAGCAAATGTTACATCGATTTTAGTTTCCACATGTTGCATAAATTTATCCACCATATTACCAATCACCATGTTATCATTTAATAAAGCGGTTAAGGTCTCCTTAATGAAGTCGCACAGCTCACTTTCTCACTTTCAGAGGGCGTGAGGGTCATGTTTGTTTCACTTTTTCTTCAAAAAAAAACGTAGAATACGAGCACGCTCAAACACACAAATAACGATCACAATATGCACGATTATGTAGGCAACTTAACCATTAAAAAATAACAATATTTACTACTAAAACTTTGGAAAATTGCGGCAGCGATTTAGAGCACGACTATGCAAACTTCGCCATCTTGAATTAATTCTTTACAAAAAATAGCGTCTTCGATTCATTTGCACTGGTTGCAGTCAGAGTATTTGCATCTTGTAATACAAGATGAAGATACTTGTTGTGCGATCAATGCAAGTGAATCGAAAACATTTGTTGATATTTAAAGCATCATTAAAATTTCATTTAGCCACAATAAAATCCTGTCAAACCACTCAGTAAATTTGGGTTACAGATGTAGACTTACGAAACATACCATTAATTATGAAATATTGTAAATTATAGATTTTGGAAAGGCTTCAAGAATGAACCAAAATGCAGGTGTCACAATATTGAAGCAACATTTTGTGTGCTTGATACTTTTTCAATATAAATTTGTAAAAAATCATTAAGTCAGTGGAAATGAAATCATTCGAAGAACACTGACAGATAATGCTATTCCTCAACTAAATGTATGCTCCTACTGAACTAATGCTAATCTCACATCTGTCCTTTCTTCCACCACTACCAAACAGATACAAGAAACAATTTGTTTCTTGTATGTGTTTGGTAGTGGTGGAAACAAATTGTTTCTTGTATCTGTTTGGTAGTGGTGGAAGAATCACCAATAGCAATAGCAATACCAATAGCCTCTGAAAGGTTTGTAAAAATCACAGCAAAACGTACTTGCTCGTAACATTAGTAAATATCTTTCTACATCTATTTGATTGCTTGCGTAAATACTGAACATAAGTCGCCTAGAACACGTAATATAACCTGCAGGAGTATATTAATTGGTGTCATCTAGCGGTAAAATTTAAATTGCGTAACTAGGCACTACTTTTGACTTCCTCGTTTTGTATGGGGAAGATAGGCAAGTGCGCGTACATACCAGTGTTCTGTAGATCGTGCCCTTACCCTAGCACCTCCCTGGTATGGCG
This sequence comes from Prosopocoilus inquinatus, assembly GCA_036172665.1. NCBI lineage: Eukaryota > Metazoa > Arthropoda > Insecta > Coleoptera > Lucanidae > Prosopocoilus > Prosopocoilus inquinatus. Next base: position 18,453,114 of record CM069875.1, read on the forward strand.
GCCTCATTCCATCTCTTTCTACCTTGCTGCCATTTATTGCAATGAAGCTTCACCCCCTTGCTTTCCACAAGTACTTAAATATTTTTCAGTCATAACTACCTTGACAGTAAACTCAAGTGCACTTTTCAATATTCTAAATATGACATTAAATGCATTTTAAGATTTTAAACAATATTTCCTTTTCCATTTTGCTTTAAAATTTACGAGAGAGCCAATAATTGCAAGTATTTGATTTTACATATTATTTTGCTATGTCTGAAAAACGATTCAACGCGGTATATAAGTACCGAATCCCAAGCAACACGCAATAGTTTGTGACAAATGTTTTGACAATTCTCTTAATTTGGAAATTTATTTGAATTAATTGTTGAGGGAATTGGTACCTTGCCGCCATCTAGTTATGAGTAGCCAAAATTCATTCAGTCGCTAACTGTATTGTTTTCAAATATTCAAATCTCTGTTATCAATATGTAATATTTTAAATTTGATTTTCTTTTCTTTTAAATTTCCTAAATATTATTTCCTCTTTTGGATCATCTGTTGGCTCTTATTTGGATCGCGATTGCATCGAAGTTTCCCGGGGTTTTGCCAAATTTTCGAGCGCATCCGTTGATCGCAGGACCGGATCTGGGTGAGCTATTCGCTTGAGGTGCTTGAGAGAGGCCATTTCGGCATGTGAATTTTACGGTTGAAATTTTGTGTTTCTTGAAAACCATCTACCCTCCAATGGCATCCTAAATTTTGGTTTATACCCTTAAAAGCAAGGTGACTTTGTTATTCCACGTTATTTTGTATTTTTCCCGTGCTACCGATATTTCTTTGTGTTCGCGATCCGCATTTCACGAGAAGAACGTGCCCCTTATACTAGATATTTGTTCTAGAGTTTTTTGGAGGAGCCCTATAATTTCTTTTGGCGCAAGGTAATAATTTCATAATGGGCAAATTATTTAATCGTGGAACGATTCTAATAATAATTCTTCAAGTCACTACTGGTGAGAAGCGCTACCGCTATTATTTTTTTGGTTGGGCCAGGATCCCTAGGCTGGTGGTTCAACATCTTCACCGCTGAACACGTCGGATCTTCGGACGCCCAGTCGCTGGTTTTTATGACCCAACTTTAACGCAAATTTAAGAATTTATATATATATATATATATATATATATATATATATATATATATATTTATATATACATCCCGCTATCATTTGGGCGTCTCTATATTGTCAATTAGCCATCACTTGGGTGTCCCCCGTAATTGAGCGTCCGTATACGGACGCTCGATTGAATCCCATGCAAAAAAATTTTTGGGGACTCCTAGGACCTCTACCTGTCATTTGGCAAAATTTTTCTGGACGGCCGAATGATGATCAAATGGAAGCAGTCGTATATTTTTAGTTCCAGCGTATATCCACTGGTGGCGCTAGTATCATTTTCGTATATAGAACTGCAGATATACAATTTTCACTTAAGTGCAATAGAGCGTCCAGTAAATTTGTCAACACTGTAATCCTATTTAAACATGCTTCTGTGATTCCCACTCGAAAAAATTCGTAGTCTGTTGGGTTTGATAGACAACATGGACGAGAGTGGTCATTATTTTCCTGAAGAATACGTAAGTAAAATTTACTTTTTATAAAATATGTTACGTTACAACTGTACATGCTACGTAACATTTTTTAGTATGCTTTTACAGTCGCAAATTCCGCTCAAAAGAATGAAAGGTGATGGTGCAATCGTCCGTTATCACCGACATTACAAGTGTAATGAAAACGAGAAAAATGAAGTATGTTTATTGGTTTATAGTATCAATAGCATGTTTTTAAACTAGGAATAATAATTGCTTTAGGTTAATTGACACTGTATAGATTTATACAGGGTAGGGCAAAAGTATGGAACCGAAAACTGTTTGATGTATCTATTTGAAATTTGGTATGTGATTCAGAGTCAATAGAACCTACATTACCAATTTGTTTCAATTGTTTATCTGCTCTTGTTTCTGAGATCCAACGCCTACTTGATTTTTCTTAAATAACAACCTGCTGATTTATTTTCCACCATTTAATAGTTCGTTTAATTCTTTACACGACCACATAAAAATATTTATCTATTGCATAAGATAGTTTCTAGGAAATAATGTTTGAATGAAAAAGTTAGAAAAGATGGTTTACGCTGATATTTAGTATTTATTTTCTTATTTTTAAGGCAATTTTTATTAAATTTTTCTTTAGTTCTATCTTAAAAACAGCCCATAATCTTGTGGTTTTACAATTAAAACTATAATTTTTGTCGAATATCAAACAATTAACCATTTTTTCTAACTTTTTCATTCAAATGTCTTTTTCTCGAAAATTTTCTTATGTAATTGATAATTATTTTTATATGGTCGTTTAGAAAATTAAACGAACTATTAAATAAAGGATAAAAAAATAAGCAGGTTGTCACTTAAAAAAAAATCGAGTAGGCGTTGGATCTCAGAAACAAGAGCCGATAGACAATTGAAATAAATTGATGATATCTGAAGTCTTATTGACCCTGAATCACACACCAAATTTTAAACAGATACGTCAAACAGTTTTCGAAATAATAAGCCGGTTCTTCCATACTTTTGTCCTTCGAAAGAAATCAGCAGGTTGTCGTTTAAAAAAATCAAGTAAGCGTTGGATCTCAGAAACAAGAGCAGATAAATTGAAACAAATTGATAATATAGGTTTTATTGACTAAATCACATACCAAATTTCAAGTAGATACGTCAAACATTTTTCCAAATATTAAGTCGGTTCCATACTTTTGCCCTTCCCTGTATACGGTCGTTTAGAAATATCTCCCGATATTTTCAGGGTGATAGAACATCAAAAAATAAGGTCACCTTTTTATACAAAGTGAACAATAAGAAATTGATAAATTTTATGTTTTAACATTATGTAAGAGGTGCATGCGAACTTTTAAACCTCAATTACTCCAAAGTTGAGTTGAATCTGAACTCTTTTTGTGCCAAATAAAGAATATTTCTTTCACAAATTTTTGACGAAATGTGTAAACTGAAAAGTTAGGACTAAAGTATTAAAGCTACCCCTACAAAACTACTTTTTAAAACAATTTTTTGCTCGGATTGTCTTTTCAGTTGCTTCCTAAAAGTTACCTGCAAAGTATTGAAGTGGCAGAGTCTCTAATAAAAAAGTTACGTAGTTCGTTTTGCCTTTTTATGTGGTCCCTTTAAACAATATTTATAATGTGTAAAGGTGCAAATATGCCGAAGAAGCCGCGTTGTTCACCCTCAATATTTAGGTCGCGCTTGATACCTCGATATAAAACAAATGGAACTTTGCATTTCGAAGACGAATAGCAGTCCATATCTTCGACGTGCATGATTCCATTTAAAACTATTCATTTGTTTTACATCGAGATGATATTGCGGTATCGAGCACGACCTAAATATCAAGGGTGAACAGCGAGGGCTCTTCGGCTTGTTGGTACCCTAAGTGGTTAACAGTAAAGTTCACTATAAACACACATACACCAATCCCTACATTTTATTGCTGGAAAATATTGCTAGAGTAACTCCGCTTAAAGAAACAGTAAACGAAATTGTCTTTTTTGTTCACATTGTTTAGATGAATTTATCTTACGGTAATATAACGCGAATAAAACAATTTTCACAACAAAAAGTGATTTTTTGTCTACTTGAATTTTTATTTAGTTATATAATTTTATATTGAATGACTTTCTTTTGGCAATTTTGCAAAATAAACACTTGTACATAAGTGTTGTGAAAAATACATTTTTCATTCTAGTGGAGTAAAATGCTCTCACTATTTTTCAGTATTTCTATAAGAAAGCCATTCAGAATAAAAAGAAATAACTAAACAGATTCATTCAGATTATTCGCTTTACGTTAAGGCAATATTATCAACTTAATATTAGCAACATCCTGCGATCGTTTTCTAACTTGACATTGCTTCTGCTAGCGAGGACCCAAATAGGACTGAAACAGCTATAGAGGATGTTCGAAAGATCCTCTGTAATAAAAAATGATTTGCAACAAAATTTTGTAATCTTATAATTGAAGTTGTCTCTAATAATACAGTTGTCTTTATGGTGATCATTTATTTCCAGAAAGAGACTGTCATTAGAAAACTTGAAATCCCGAGCTTAATCTATATCTAGCTACTTACCGTTGAATTCCTGGCTTCCGGTTGGAACCACGTCTCTTCTCGGATTTCTTCTACTACCAACGTTTCGTTCTACATAGCAGAAGAACTTGCTCAGGGCTGCTGCTGCAGGTGGTCTTGCTGCTGTTTCTTGTAAGTCGTTGATACTGAGTTGGTATGTCCGCTGTCGCCGTATTTATAGTGGTCGATGGGCGCAACGGGTTCAATTGAACACAAACTAGAAACCGGCCACCAGATCCAATTTTCCGACACAAAACTCCTAGCCCGCTCGTCTCATTTGTTTAACCGGAAAATCCATGAATCTATAGAAATTTTCAAACACTCCAATAACCTGAACCGTGATAATGGCTTCTACCTTCACAATACATGGAAACATCTCATTAACGGCTCGTCACGCACCAACAGACCAATCCCCGCCCACCGTTTCACCCCACTGCCGCCATCCACCACTATAAATACCACGACTGCAGACGTACCAACTCAGTCTCAACGACTTACAAGAAGCAGCAGCAAGACTACCTGCAGCAGCAGCAGCAGCCTTGAGGAAGTTCTTCTGCAATGGAAAACGAAATCCGGCAAGAGACGCGGTTCCAAGCGGAAGCCAGGGATTCAACAGCGGACGACGGCCGCGGGAGCCTTCAAGTTAAAGTAGCTAATTACCGTAATATTTGTGTCCTGACGAACATGTGTTTCACATTAACGATCCACTGAGAAACTGAAAATATTAGTTGTCTTTCTATTGATTACGAACGTTATTTTTTAAGAACTCTGGAGTAACGCAGTACTTTTGGATATAAAAAAGTCAGTTTCGTGTTTAAATTTCACGAAACGAAAAGTCAGTTTCATGTTTAAATATCATGAAACGGAGAAATGAGTTTTATGTTTCAAGAAAACTTTCAGAAATTTTGAAAGAATTTCATGACGGAATTTCGACGAGGTACCTTGAAGTACCCCCCTACCATTTAAGAACTTAGTAAAATTGACAACACTGCTGGAGCTTGCATTGCTTATCATATGGAAGCGTATACACAAAAAGGTCGCCTTATTGATGTTTAATCGGAGGGAGGTGTATATCAGCGGACGCCTTATGCATAGGACCAACGAAGGAGTTACAGATGATAGTGCAGTAGTAATATACACCAGGCCCGCCATGTTGGACGCTACATAGAACAGTTATGAAAGGAGCTTCCAGTGATACTGGGATGTATATATATATATATATATATATATATATATATGCTCTAGTATTCTTCCGGGTAGTCCTCCGCGTTGAGTTCTCTAAAGAACTATTTGTCTTCTGACAACGTTTCGGCAAGGTCTCACTTGCCATCTTCAGGTCTTCGCTGCTGCTTGCCTGCTTCTGCTCCTCGTCGTTACTCGAGTCACAGTGGCTTCTGGTCGCGCTGGTGGTGGTTTAAGTACCGTGTTGCGGTCACGCGTCGTTACGCTTGGTGGTTTTTCCGCTTGACTTCTTGTTGTTGGTTGATTGGGTCGTGCCTGTTGACTGCTTTCTCCTAATCCTGATGGTCCGGGGTTCGCTGGTTTCTGGCTTCGGGTTACTGGTCCTCGACGGTCGGTGGATTTTCGGATCACTGGCCTCCAGGTGGGTGGTAGTCGTAAGGCATCATCTCTGGTGTTTAAGTTCATCTGATGTTTCTCGATTTCTATCGCTTCTCGGATGATGCGTTTGGTCTTGTGTTCTACGCTGGAAATTTTTCTGGTGTTGTCGAAATCTATTTTGTGTGAAGTCGCTTTTACGTGTTGTGCCAATGATGATGTTTTCTCGTCCTTCTCGACGGCCTTTCGATGTTCTTCTCTCCTGACGCTTATTTTTCTATTTGTTTGGCCTATGTAGACCTTGTCGCAATCTTGACAGGGAATTCCGTACACGCCTTGGCTTTCCAGTTGTATTTTAGTTTTGACTGTTGGCAGGATGTTTCCAATTTTCTTGTCGGTGTTGAATGATGTCCGGATATTGTGTTTCTTGAGTATTCTGCTGATCTTCTCTGTTGTCCCTTTAACAAATGGTAGGCATGCTGTTCCTATTATATCTTTTTCCTCTTCCTGTGTCTTGGGTTTGCGTTGGTGTTCGGCTTTCCTGATTTGTTTATCCTGATATCCATTTTTTATTAAAGATGAGCGGATTTTCTTCATTTCTTCTACCTTGTTTTCTGAGTCAGCCAATCTTTGGGACCGGGTGACGAGGGTCCTTACCACTGATTGCAATTGTGCTGGATGGTGATGTGATTGTGCGTTCAGGTACCGTTCCGTGTGGGTTGGTTTTCGGTATACGGAATGTCCAAGGCTTCCATCTGGTTTTTTCTTTATAAGTACATCGAGGAATGGAAGTTCGTTGTTTTCTTCGATTTCCATCGTGAACTTGATCTTCGGATGGATTTCATTCAGGTGTTGCAGAAATCTTCGTAGTTGTTCTTCTCCATGCTTCCATATTATGAAGGTGTCGTCCATATATCTGAGCCACAGGTGTGGTTTGTGACTTGCGGTATCGATGGCCCGTACTTCGAAATCCTCCATTAATAAGTTGGCGATTACAGGAGATAATGCTGATCCCATGGGTGATCCTTCTACTTGTTTATAACGTTGGTTCTTGAAGATGAAGTAGGTGTTCTTCAAGCAGTGCTTCACCAGGTCCATGGTGTCGTCTGGGATGTGGTGTTTTAGATGAATGATATCCACTGCTTCGTCTATTGGTATGTTGGTGAATAGTGAGACCACGTCGAAACTTACTAGCAGATCATCCAGATGCCCAAAGCTCTACGGATTACCAAAAATCCACAAGGAAGGGATACCACTGAGGCCAATCGTCAGTTCCATCGGATCACCGTTACAACCACTAGCAAAATTCTTGGCCAAACGACTGCAGCCATACGCCGAAGAAGCAGAATCCTACGTAAAAAACGCAGGCCACTTCATCGAGCGTATAAAGGACTTCACCGTAGAACCAGGAGATCTGCTAGTAAGTTTCGACGTGGTCTCACTATTCACCAACATACCAATAGACGAAGCAGTGGATATCATTCATCTAAAACACCACATCCCAGACGACACCATGGACCTGGTGAAGCACTGCTTGAAGAACACCTACTTCATCTTCAAGAACCAACGTTATAAACAAGTAGAAGGATCACCCATGGGATCAGCATTATCTCCTGTAATCGCCAACTTATTAATGGAGGATTTCGAAGTACGGGCCATCGATACCGCAAGTCACAAACCACACCTGTGGCTCAGATATATGGACGACACCTTCATAATATGGAAGCATGGAGAAGAACAACTACGAAGATTTCTGCAACACCTGAATGAAATCCATCCGAAGATCAAGTTCACGATGGAAATCGAAGAAAACAACGAACTTCCATTCCTCGATGTACTTATAAAGAAAAAACCAGATGGAAGCCTTGGACATTCCGTATACCGAAAACCAACCCACACGGAACGGTACCTGAACGCACAATCACATCACCATCCAGCACAATTGCAATCAGTGGTAAGGACCCTCGTCACCCGGTCCCAAAGATTGGCTGACTCAGAAAACAAGGTAGAAGAAATGAAGAAAATCCGCTCATCTTTAATAAAAAATGGATATCAGGATAAACAAATCAGGAAAGCCGAACACCAACGCAAACCCAAGACACAGGAAGAGGAAAAAGATATAGTAGGAACAGCATGCCTACCATTTGTTAAAGGGACAACAGAGAAGATCAGCAGAATACTCAAGAAACACAATATCCGGACATCATTCAACACCGACAAGAAAATTGGAAACATCCTGCCAACAGTCAAAACTAAAATACAACTGGAAAGCCAAGGCGTGTACGGAATTCCCTGTCAAGATTGCGACAAGGTCTACATAGGCCAAACAAATAGAAAAATAAGCGTCAGGAGAGAAGAACATCGAAAGGCCGTCGAGAAGGACGAGAAAACATCATCATTGGCACAACACGTAAAAGCGACTTCACACAAAATAGATTTCGACAACACCAGAACAATTGCCAGCGTAGAACACAAGACCAAACGCATCATCCGAGAAGCGATAGAAATCGAGAAACATCAGATGAACTTAAACACCAGAGATGATGCCTTACGACTACCACCCACCTGGAGGCCAGTGATCCGAAAATCCACCGACCGTCGAGGACCAGTAACCCGAAGCCAGAAACCAGCGAACCCCGGACCATCAGGATTAGGAGAAAGCAGTCAACAGGCACGACCCAATCAACCAACAACAAGAAGTCAAGCGGAAAAACCACCAAGCGTAACGACGCGTGACCGCAACACGGTACTTAAACCACCACCAGCGCGACCAGAAGCCACTGTGACTCGAGTAACGACGAGGAGCAGAAGCAGGCAAGCAGCAGCGAAGACCTGAAGATGGCAAGTGAGACCTTGCCGAAACGTTGTCAGAAGACAAATAGTTCTTTAGAGAACTCAACGCGGAGGACTACCCGGAAGAATACTAGAGCATTCAACACCCGCGGAAGCCTACGGATTAACATATATATATATATATATATATATATGCTGTAGTATTCTTCCGGGTAGTCCTCCGCGTTGAGTTCTCTAAAGAACTATTTGTCTTCTGAGTTCTTTAGAGAACTCAACGCGGAGGACTACCCGGAAGAATACTACAGCATTCAACACCCGCGGAAGCCTACGGATTAACATATATATATATATATATATATATATATATATATATATATGTATTTCTTTTGTAACTTAATTTTTTTTGATATCTCAAGTTTTCAAATTTCATTCAATTTCATTAAATTTACTTAATTTCATTATTAATTATTATATTATAACTATTAATATTAACTTTCAATTTCATATAAATATTATTTACCTATATTATTAATCAGTTTCAACATTTAAGTTTTGGATGCAATTTAATTTTCATAGCTAACAATTTACATCCTTTTAATTACAATCTAAAATTCTTTATGGTCAAATGTAACATTTATTTACTTCTAATTCTATTTATTGTCACAAAATGTGAACTGAATGAAGCCTTCATGAAGTACAATATCATTGTCAAATATAACTATCTCCTATTATTTAATCTTGAAATTTTTAAGAATAATTACTCCACTACTAGTCATATATATTTATTATAATTTTTTCAATACATATATATTTACATTTACATTGAATTTCTTATTATTACGGTTGCTGTTTAATTGTTTATTTTCTTTGTTTGATATTTTCCTGATATGGTTTCCCAGTCTTCCATACATTCTTTTCCTATCAAAGACCTTGGGTGGCGCCCTGCTTTGAATTAAATTTCCATTTAGTCAAAGTTTTCACTTTGTGTATCTTGAAATATTTTCATTTTATAATTTATTTTTGAGCCCACGAATCCCTGCTTCCGTAAATAACTGAGTGCCGTTAGCAAATGTTGACGTTTCTTGTTCATTTTTCTTTCAATTTGAAATATCGATTAAATTACGTCACAAGTTGAATAAACGTATAAATTTTGTCCACACCAGTAGTAGACAAAGCATAAAATGAAATGTACCAAATTAAACACATTAGGTAATGCAGTTTGTGGCCAACTGCTGTAATACAGTACAAATAAACATGAATCTGGTATAAGTACATGAAAAATAAAAAAAATTGCACTTAGTCTGTATCAAAGTGGTAAACGATATACGGTATATTACACGCCTTAAAACATACGTTGACCGTGAACGTTTAGATATACCAAAACCAAAAAATTACCAAAATATGGTTGATACAAACTTTCACGTATTGCTTGGAATGTAAAAATTCGCATTTTCCATATTCACCAGTTTCATTCCCTCTACCGGAAAGGCTGAAATGAGTTCTAACAATTTTATGAACATCTGCTTTTTTACATTGTATATGTTGACACGGATAGTTAGTCCCAATAGTGTGTTATTAGGAAATATATGACTATTGAAGATAAAAAAAATTCAAATTCGAGATCTTTTTGTTTTAAATTTTAGATGTCTGTAACGTAAAATCATTTTTCTGTTTACAGAGTGAATCAAAACAGTTGTGTCACATGCAACTTTTTTATTTCAAATAGCACACTATATATACAGTGATCGCCAAAAAGTTCGCATCATACGGGAAAATTTTATTACTGATTTTTTAGAAAAGTTCTTGCGCCAAAAGTTTGATAAGCAGAACAGATTCAATGAACAACTTTTAGAGTAGCTAAAAATGGTATCTATTTAAAGTGCGAATATTAAAAAATTGTCATAATTTGGAATTATTGGACAAATTCAAGAAAATTTTAATAGGTTCCGTTGAGTTTTCATAAGATTTGTCGCTGGATACTCAGATAAATTATTTCGAAAAACACTCTTTCTCTTTGGATAACGTAGAAATATTACATTATGCAGAAAAGGGACAAAAATTCAAGTTATTATAATCACTAGAAATTCATAATACAGCAAATTATTTCGATGAAATTTTACTCAACGACCAGACACACCTTATGTATTCATCTTTCTTAGAATCTTATATATGTAAAAAAATTACTACAGTTTTAATTCGCTTTGTCAATAAAATGAGCATTTAGTTTGTATACACTGTGTCCACATTTCGATGCTCACCATTGGCATCTCGGTTATTAGAATACATAGAGCAACGGTTAAACGGGGAATGTTTTGCAGAATTCAATGCTGGCAATAAATTTCATTTCAAATTCACTTTTTTAATATTAAGATAATTTAAAAAAAAACAAAATTTGACGATTTTAATATTTCTTAACATCGAAAACACCTGATATGACCTCTTCCAAACTTTTATATTGTTCAGATTGTTCAGATAATTTTTTAAGACAGTTTTTGATGCAAACAGAAATCCCCAATTGTCATTTGTTTCAAGTTATTAGTGTTAACTTTTGCTTTTCATACGGCACCCATATTAGGTTTTCGGTTAATTAGATAGTGTTTAAAAAGAGCTTTTCAACGATGTACAACATACCCGAAAATTTTTTATTTTTAGAGGACATATTAACAAAGACGTAAATTAATCCCTTATGAAATTAGTAGGCTAAGAAATCAAACACTCAATACTGTAAAATAACGAAATATTATTGACCTAACAGATATTTGGAACTACTAACAAACGAAATAATACCTGCTTTGAGACAAATTATTAATCCTAACGACATGCAAAATATCTAGTTCCAGCAGTATGGTTGCCTGACCCATAACACTCGTGACGTATATTTTTTGAGAGAAAACTTTAATGAGAGAGCTTTCAAATAACGGACCAGTGTAATGGTTTGCGAGATCACCTGACCGTCCCCCCCCCCCCGCCCCCCCCTGACTTTCGTTTATAGGGTACTACTAGAAACGAAGAGCTAGAAGCTCGGGGAATTTTCGAACTAAGAATGCTGGATGTGCTAAGGTCATTAAACGAAAACATACTTTATAGTGTCTAGAACTCTGATAGAATAAGGTGTCAAACGTATGTGGAACAGAATGGTCATAATTGAAATTAATCTCCGCCCACAATAATTTTATATCTGTATATACGTGTTTTGGCAGCGTAGCTGCCATGTTCAGTACGCTACCAACTTAAAAGCACTTGAAAAGATCTAAAAACAACCTAATCATCATAATAAAATCATAAAAGTGTAAAAACTAAAAACAATCTAATCATCCTAAAAGATATATATGTCTAAATGTAAGTAAACATAAATTAATACGTAAACATCTAAGATTAACCGTCAGAAAGAACTTACAAATAAGAGCTAACCAAACAACACGGAAATACGGAAATAAATAGTCCAAAGACTCCAAGAAAGTTCTTATTCTAACGAATAAATAAGTATACATTCCCTGTTATTTGATACCTAAAAATAAAATAAAATATATATACAGGGTGTCCACCGATTGTCGCGATCTTCTCTACTGTCTAAAGTACACAAGATAGAAAGAAACTCAAACGAGCTGAGGTGTAATTCAGTCAGCTCTATTTTCTAAAATTATTTTTGGCTGTACTGGATGTTCAGTAACTGAGAGCCATGCCAAAGTTATATTTTATTAAATGGAACACCCAGTATATTTTTACATATTTCCAAAGTACGCATAACGAGTAGGTAATAACCAAAAATTTTTTATTTAAGAGTTTTTAAGATATTAATGATGGTGTATAAAAAATTGCTCTAATTTGAGCTCTTATAGTTAGATTATTTATTTACATTTCATCGCGAATTTTTGTAAGTAGTCAATACAATATCTCATCTACAGAAATTTCACAACAGATTCAAACTATTAGTTATTATGTCTACAGGGTGTTGTGTTTTGAAAAATTTAATTTTTCTCAAAATTTTCAAATGTATATCTAAACTCTTGTAAAACACTGCCGTAATGAGTTTCTTAAGAAAAACTTAACAAATCGCGAAACATCAATTAATCATATTTTTTAATTGCAATATTGACGTTTCTTAGCCTTTTCGACCGGTCCTTCTGTTTTATTTTGTTGCTAAATTAACAAATATTAGTTATTTATACGGACAAATATTAGTTAATTAATTAATAAATTTAAAAAAAGCAAAATAATGTACAAATTAAAAATATTAAGTATTAAATTAGAAAATAACAGAAAACAATGAACAAATTAAGAATGACAAGGAACCGTTGGATATAGAAATTTTTATATTAAATATTCAAATTGTTTTTCAGCTTCTTGTAAATACTTCTTACTTCTTGTAATCTTGACGCCAAAAGACAGTTTCGGTTACTTTCTCTTATTAGGTGTGTCACGTCACGTAACTTTTCATTATTAAAATCCATTTTGTTCACACAAAAAGAAGTACAAATTTGTAAAAGCAGTGTCTAATTTTAAATTTTACTTTTTTAATTATTTCAGTAAAGTTATTTAAATATTTTGAAAGTAAAGGAACGCAAAAATAAAACATATTCACTGATTTATCATCTAACTGAAACAGAAAAACCGGACGGAAAGGTTAAATAGCGTTAATATTGAAAGAAAAAAAAATCATTGCTGTCTCGCGATTTCTTCAGTTTAGACAAAAACATTTGGCGTTTCATAAAAGTTCATTAAGGCAGTGTTTTACAAGAGTTTAGACATACAGCGCATTCCATTTGAAAATTTTTAGAAAAATTAACTTTTTCAAAACTCGACACCCTGTACACATAATAACTAATAGATTGAATCTGTTTTGAAATTTCTGTAGATGAGATATTGTATTGACTACCTACAAAAATTGGTGATGAAATGTAAATAAATAATCAAGCTAAACATTTTTTATACACTATCATTAAAATCTTAAAAACTCTTAAATAAAACTTCCCGAAATTTTTTGTTATTACCTACTCGTAATGCGTACGAAATATGTAGAAATATACTGGATATTCCATTTAAAAAAATATAACTTTAGTATTGCTCTCAGTTACTGAACATACTGTATAGCCAAAAATAATTTTAGAAAATAGAGCTGACTGAGTTACACCTCAGCTCTTTTAAATTTCTTTTCTATCTTGTATATACTTTAGACGGTAGAGAATACCGCGTCACTCGGTATTATGTATAAATCGTCAAAAGCAATCAAATATAAATTAATATGTGTACACCTAAAATTAATCATCAGAAAATTTTCTTATGTATGCAACAGTTCAGAACACAACAGCAAATTTTATTCTATTAAATATTTTTAATGAATATAAATGAATAAACTAACCACTCTTAAAAGAGTTAAATGCCAAATGCCCATTCACCTCTTGAGTAAAACTGAGAATATCTTCCTTTCTACGAAATATCAGCCGAAGAAAATCTTGTCTGGCATCCAGGAGACGCATTTTGTAAATACTTATCGAATTCTGTTAATTTTTTTTGTGATATATCTAACAATTCCAAATTACATTTTTTTAATTTTCGTATCTTAGATAAGTGTTATTTTTAGCCACACTAAAAGTTGCTCACCGGCTCTGTTCTGCTTATATGTGATTATCGAATACGCACAAACTATTGATGCAAAATTGTTTTAAAAAAGTCAATAATAAAAATGTTTTTGGCGGTCTAACTGTTCTGAAAATATATAACATTTTATCTAAAAGCAGTCGTTTGCATTCTCTGCAGTAACCTATCTCCGTCACTTTTAACAAATTCTTGTAAAAATTATACCGGCTCTTAAACATAAATCATGGGTTCAAGGAGTTCAGTTTAATAGAGTTTTCCACTGACTGCACTACACACATAAAAATTTTTGGGATTAATTGTAATCTGCCCATTCGGTATTAAATATGGATAAAGTTTTATCTGAAAAGTTGTTAATCTTCATCTAATTTGGTGTTATTGTTCTGTTTTTCCGACTAAATATCTAAAAGTGAGTGTTTATTCCAACAAGGATAAGCTTAACTCTGCTCTGTTACATACGTTTACAGGGTAAACATCCTAACTCCGTTTTTCGTAACTCCGCCAATGGATGGACGCGAGGGAACTCCGAAAAAGTGTTGCCTGGCGTCCAAAAAGTGTTAGAATTAACTCCACATTTTTATCAGTGTAGCAAGCACTGAGTGTATCTCTAGAAATTATTTTAATTAAGATTATTTTTAAAAAAGGAAAATTATGATTGCAAATTTCTTCCAATAATATAATTGGTGACAGGTGATGTGTTCATTACGCTAGGGAAGTATTCGCCAATTATCCTTATTATTATTTATTCATTATTCGTCCTTAATCTTCTCGGTAATTTTTTTAATCTCACGGAAACACGCTGTTTTGCAATAAATTCACACCAAACGACCCTCATGCCCGTACACATTCGTCGGTGCTTTTCCACGGGCAATAATAATGAAATAATTAATTAATTATTTTTGCAAGGAAATACCTGTTTGTAATAGTTGGACGCGACGTTTTAAAAATTGAGGAGCACCTAATTGAAATAAACAGACAGCGATGTTTTTCCCTGATATCTATGTGTTTATATCGGGGAAGAATTTATGCGATGGAATTATAATTAAGTTTCTTTGCTGTGCACGAAAGCCCTTAGCGATTTGGTTTCTTTGCGCGTAGTTTTGTAGGAAATCCGATGGCTGTGAGTCGCCTGAGAAGAATCGTTTTTATAAACGCATTATGCTTAATTAAATTTTCTTGTATTTATATGTAGTATGATTAAATTTAGTTGGTGCAAATGCCAAATCTAAAATACGTAGAGTAGGTAAAGTGTATTGTAGCTCAGAAACAAAACAAATATTTTTAGTACCTCTATACGAGTAAAATGAAATTCATACTTTCAATTTTAATTTTAAAGTTCTACGACCTTATACACACAGAGAAATAACAAAGTAAAATTCTCTACAATTATATGTTAAGAGGAGTTATAGATATTTTTAACACAATTGTTGTACTTTTTTCAAAAAATTCAGCGAATATCTTGATACTTTATTTTATAAAATCGTATAAAGGAGGGAAAAATGCACTAAAATCACATGGAATGTTTTCTTTTATATTTTGAAACTGATTAAACTACTAATTCGCTAGAGAAAATTACCATCGAAAGTGTTAGCGTTTTATTTGTCAGCTTGAATAGGATGAAAGTGGGAAAATCACGTAATTATTTGCTAGTTTTTTGTTGGGCAAAACTTTTTATGTCACGTCAGTTCAGTGCAGTGTGTACTCCCTCATGACTTGAGTCACGTACATGTTATTGTAACATTATGATTAAGAACAAACTAGAATCGACTTGTCTGTTAGCGTCTATCTACGACATTGTTCAGTTGTAGTTATTTGGCAGTAAAGTAGGATTGTGTGTAATCTTATTATGTAATTATGTAATATTTCAGTTAAATTCATGTATTCTTTTATTAATTTACTTTCTTAACCTATACAAGGCCCATGTAGAAGAGTGTCGAGAAAGTGCCGAAATTAATCTCAGCGCAGTCTCTCCAAGTTTTCTGCATCTCTGTAAGGATCATACGATATGTAAGTTCATAAATTGAATCATTAATTAATGGTCATTAACAACAAATCGTACGATTCTTGGTGGCATGTACGGAATTGTACTCTTGGGTGTAAAATATTTACACAATGCGTAGAACAGAGTAACAAAATTTGAGCGCTTGTTAATACAAAATGTGTGATTTGCTTACATACGGTCAACAAAAAGATACTACAAATGTAGTACTATTTTTGAAACACTATATTAATAATTACTACAATTTTTTAACAAATTTTGTTGCAAATCCTTTTTGATCGCAATGTCAGGTGAAAAAGCGATCGTAGGATGTCGCTGTTTTATCTATTCACTATAATTTTTTAATTTTTTCCCAAGAGAAGAGAACAAATTTCTATATAAAATATAATTTGAAACAACAATATATAGAGTACGTTAACATTTTATTTATAAATTTAAATTACGCACATATGGACAATATACTCTTAAATATGTAAGTGTTAAACGATTTTCTCAATAAAGTGTAATGTTTTACTACAAATATTAGTCTACAATCGCTTGTAACTATTTCGCATTTATTATTTCTGTCTTCAATTCGTAGATACAAAGTTTACAGTTGTGTTAACAAACTCCATTGTTCATTGTTTTTTCTCTGCGTATCATATGCTGAACAGGTAAAAAATTGGAAAACGTACGTACTTCTTAACCTAATAGTTTAATTTCAAATTAGTTGAATATCTATTGTACTTCTTTCTGTACTTCACAGTTTTCTTTCACTGCTATTTTTCATATTACATTATTTCTTTTATAATTATTTGAATAGTAACGGCCATATTACAGAAATTTGTCCTTCTAAATAAATGCCATTATTATAATAGACAGTACAGTGAAACTACATTCTAAAACCCAATTAAACCGTAAGTTAATAATTAGGGAGATTAATAACAAATTATTGATTATTACAACGAAATAAATGCAGACTGGTAATTACAGTTGTTGATGTATTGTTGACATCCTGTTTATTGTCGTTTCAACAAACGGAAAAGAATCTTATCGACCGCTTAATTGCTGACCAGATAACATCTTTCTATTTGTCTATCGGCGGCGGCGTTCTACTAAAAAGAAACTGTCGGCTTATTAAAATGTGTATACAATTTCACGTAATTAGACCCTTACGTCGAGCGCCAGCAACTGCCCTTTTATGTGCAAATAATGTAAATTACATGCACATGTTTACCTCGTAATACGCCGCTATTAGTTGCAATTAAAACTGTTCATTAAAATAATGATTTCATTTAAGTTACATGGTATCTATTTAATTAAATGTGTTATTACTGCGTAAGACAGATGCTATTCGAAGAAACCATGTTATTTATTTCCTCGCTAATTCTTTTTAATACTAGAGAGAAAAACTTTCTGAGAAGGATGCATTAAATACTACATATAATATGCGTTCAGGATCTTTTAGACTCAGAGTAGGCCATGTTAGGGTGACAATTTTGTTGGTATCACTAAAAAACACATCTGTCAGAAAATTGATTGACGCTCATTCTTAATTTTATGGTTATATTTTCGAAAACTACTGTTGCCACTGTTGCCAGCTCGACTAAAACAAGACTGAAAACGATCGTCACCAGCAAACTGTTGACAATAATTTATTTTTTTCATTAAAACAAAATTAATTACATGCATGGAAATTTAAATGACAGGATCTTCTGGCTGTTACTGTTGCTGATTTAGGTTTCTGTCTACTTCTTTCATAACCTCCTTCAACACGTACACTTTTATAGATTCTAATGGTAATAGGTCAGTTCTTCAAATCCGCTTCGTTTTTTTTTTAAATTTAGACGATCCTTTATACAATAATTAAACGCCTTCACTATTGCACGTTTAGTTCCTCTACTTATAACTTTTGGCCATTTGACGAGATTATAATAAAAAAATATAATTGTTTTAAGTTACTTTTTACTTTAATTATGCCACCGAAGTGAAGTGACAGTGTCATTATTTTTTTCATGTCAGATTTTGAGTTAATAATGATGATTGAATAAAACACTTCTTGTAAAGTAAATTATTGTAAACTATAACAGAAAAGTTTTTTTCATAGAAATTAGAGAGCTTCAGTGAATAACTACTGAATGTTCATGAATAGCAAGGTTGGTAGAGCTAGACTGTGTATTAGATATTAGATATTAGTTGCAATATAAGTTTTACCAACCTTGATGAACATTTTGAAGATGAAAATAAAGGATACCTACATATAATAGTATTGACGCGATAGTGAACGAACATTTAGCCGACAATAATAAATAATAAAATAATATAACAAAGAATATGCTTCAAGGTTTTCAGGCGTCATACAGAAGTTGTGAAATATGTATTAAAATAGTGGGAGATGATACACTTAAATGTTTCATTTTATATTTCTTCAAACCGAAGACTTGACAACTTTTTGCTGTAATATTTTCCCATACCTGACATTATTTATTTTCTTTTCATTTAATTTTAAATCTCTTTTTGCATCTATCTTTCACATTGTCCCGCCCCAAATACTTTTCTTAATCTTGTTTTCCATTTTCCTTCCTTCTTCAGTTCTCATGTTTCCGTTATCCTTAGCAATTTGGCAAACGAATTTTTTAACACCCTGAGTTGGCAACTAACTTTATTGTGTGGATAAAATAACTCATCAACTAACGACATGCATTAATATGAAGCCGCGTTGACGTCAATGCTTTACGATGTTTGACGACTCAAGCATCATAAACCATTGACGTGTAAGTTTCCATGTGATAAATTTTAACAATTATTCTATAATTTTACGATAACAGCACACATTAAAGCAAACAATAAAGTCCGTTTTTAATAATTCAAATTTACTCATTATCCTCTCATAATGCCTTGTTTCCTGGTATTTCTGATTGTCTTTGATTAAGATATCTTTTATTTTTCTCTTCTTTACAGTCCCAATATGTAACCTTAATTCATTGTATTAAATAGCTTCTCGATATTAATGAATCATAAATTGGACTCTTCTGTTTCCTTTACTGTTATTATTATTGTAGTATACCATTTAAATCCAGTTTACTGTATCTTCCAAGGTATGCTCCATTCTCTCTCGATCTCCTTTTCCAATAACATGTATACTTTCAACTTCTTGTACTGTTAACGTATTCTCGTTAAAAGTCCTCGCATTCTGGAATTTCGAGTTTTATTCTTTTCAGATTCTCTTTTTCGTTGACCTATCAAATGCTTTCTTATTTTTATAAATTCATTATATCTTTCGAAACACGAAATTAATAATAGTGTTGATTAACGCAGTGCAACCACCTGAAATAGACAAGTTCCGTATGTGACGTGCAGGTATTCTTTCCTGAATTGAACAGTATCGAATTAACCAATAAACATTCACTTTGGTAACCTATTTCTGCCACTTTTTAACATATTTTTTACAAGAATTATCGTCATGTAATATGGCTCTTACATATACCATACGTAATTTTAGTCCTGTCAGCTAATACTAAATTACTATTATTTCCTTAACAGATCGAGTTATTTTACTTTCTGACAAAGTTTTCATTTATGATAACTTAAACTTAATAAATAAAACTCTATTCAAAATTCTTATCAAAAAAATCTTATTGAATCAGTAATTAAAAATCGTAGCAAATACTTACAAAATTCAAGTGTCTCTAATAATATTAGACAAACTTCAAACCAAAAATACATATCATTACCTTATACTGAACCATTTCACAATACATTTAAACACATTTTCAAAAAACATAATTTAATTTTAGCCAGTAAATTTGTAAATAATTTGAATTTTATTTTCTCGAACTTGAAAAGCGAAACACCGAAATTAAAACATCCTAACGTGAATTATGAAATCAAATGTTCAGATTGTAATTCACTTTATACTAATTCACTCATATCATACGGAGGAGATTAAAAGGGTAGGTAGAGGAGCTCAAATTAAAGCCTTTTTCTTAATAACCTTTTGGTAAAAAATGAATAAAGTTAGAAGATGTTTAAGTGAAATTAACTAAGAAGCAAAAGTTAATGCCTGCGTAATATTTTACGTTATAAATTCAAATTTTGAGTATTTAAGAGTTTACATGAAGCGAATACTTAAAAAAATGTAGCCACGTAAATGTTAAGGCTATTTAATTTTTTCTATTATAACCAAAAACTACTTTTCGTATTGATGAGAAGCTGATTATTTAAAAAAGAAACTAGAAAATATGTCGAAGAGGACATTTTGTGGATCGTGCTTTTGATATATTTAGAGTTCATTTAACAATAAAGTTGCAGTTTGTGAAATAAGCTTTATTAATTATGAAGACTTAGGTGAAGAAGTTAAGAAAGTTAAACTGCTGTAACTTTCTTATTGTTGGGTTTTGGTAAAAAACGAATTAAGAAAAAAGCTTTATTTTGATCTCCCAAAGCTGTCATTCCAATCTCCTGCGTATGCTATGAAACACCCAGTACAGATGAACTAAGCCAAAATTAAAAAAGAAAAACGTTTAAACCAACATAAATATTATTCCAAAAAAATAATGAAAATCATTTAATGCTTGTAGAGCATTCATTAGTAAATAATCATAATATTGATTTTGATAATATTGACATTTTGTATAGTGAATCTAATATTTTTAAAAGGCGTTACATAGAAGTGTGTAAAATTAAAATGTCTTCAAATTCTATTAATAAACGTACGAATTTTGAAATTTTAAATGACATATTCTGTAGTTTTCTGGATTCTTTAAATAGGATACAGATCTGTCAATTTATATTTAATAACTGTGGCGGAAGTATAAATCGACTACTTGTCTTAAGAATTTTAATGACGCAACCCTCTGAGAATCCACTGGGTAGTTGAATATTGCTTACGCGTTTTTCAGGAAGCTTCTGGTGCGGTCAGTAGAGACATAAAAGACCGGGGTTTTCGTACGCCAGACAGCCAGTCGCCGCAGCAATATCCTATGAGGCGCACTTATTTATCCGTGTTTTAATTATTATCTCGGTGTTCAATAAACGACTTTCGAAGCTCAGGTAGTTTTTCATTTACCTCAACGCCAAATTAACTTAAGGAAAAAAATATTTTTAATTTAGTTCTTGTTAATTTTACCGTTATTCCGGAAAACTCGTATTTTAGTTTAAAATCATGTTACCTTTTTGTTTCTCTTGACTTCTTTCTCTTGACAACTTGTTTATTTACTTTTTTCACTCCTGACGAAGCTATTAATCTATAGCGAAACGTTGAGTGTATTTCCAATCATAATTATGTCTGATTCAAGATTAAACACTTTTTACTTACATTTTTCATTGTACCAGAATCACTTTCTTTACTAAATTAGACATTAGAAATGTACTAAAGTGTATATAACTACACAGTTATAAATGATTTATAGAACAAAGTACGCGCTAAAATTATTATTATACCGACAACTGTTTGTCAATTTGTCACACGTTTATACAGTTTCGCTGTGTGAGAAATCAGTCAGTTGATGTTGAGTAATTGGATACTTTCTGTTCATTGTAGTGACTGATACTATTATTAGTACGTGGCAAATGTTTACGATTCTCATCCAGAGGTCACTGGGATCTACGAATCATTTATAAGAACGGTATGTGCTACAAAATGCTTGCGTAAAATGAGAAAACGCTGCAGTTATTAGAACGGTAGGTTTTTGCTGTCACGGGTAAAAAATTATACGGGCTGTATATTCGTTGCTACATAAATTTGGCGATTTACTACTTATCTCCTACAGCCCTTTCAATTGCTTTTCTTTATTTTTCAGTATCGTAGTGTAAAGCTTTTGCTACCCTCTCGAGTAAACGACACTTCTGTACGTGCTACAAGCGTTTCCGCCCTTTTATCACTTTGCTTGTTAAAGTACTTATTCCCACTTTCCAGTTCCGTGACAATTTTGGTACAGTCAGGCAATAAAGAGATGTTTCCCCCATAAAATGCAAATATATTTAAGAACATTAAACCGAATAAGTGGAACCGGTTGCGGATCACGTGCCTCGATATGCCTTCCTTCTTTCCGATTGTCCGCTTGCTCGGCATAGTAGTTAGCAATACTGTCACACTTTATGGAGGAAACGTCTTCTTGTTACCTGAGTAACATATATTCATAGTATAAAGAGGAGAAATTATCGACTTTATCTTCTTGCAGTTAAAAAAATAACTACCTTAAATGTAATGCCATCCACGGGTGGGCTCGAGGGAACTGCCAAGAAATTTATAGAAGAGTTAAATTTGTCTCCGTACTGTGTGCATACTACTTCTAAATTTTCTATTGCCTTCTTATAATTTAATCCTTTTCTTAGTAATTAACGTAGTATCCACGTTCCTTAGTCAAGATTGCCAGCTTATTTAAACTGTTAAAATCCAATATGGCTCCATAAGTTAACAATTGGATCTCTACAATCTTGACACTTCGGGTAAATTATTTAGATTAACTTGAGGGCTTCCGCGGCCGTCGTCCATGATTGAATTCTTCATTGCAGAAGAACTTCCTCAGAACTGCTGCTGGTGGTGCAGCTGCTTCTCGTTCGTCGTTGACACAGACTAAGTTGTCCATTGTCGTGGTATTGCCACATACGCTGCATTACCTACCGTTTTTTATTGTTTATTAGTTGGTAATGTTTAGAGTAGTAGTAGGGGGGTAGGAAAGTCATAATGGAGCACGGACAAAGAAGACAATTGGTAGTGGGTACGGTTAACGAGTGCGTCAAAGAGAACTTCCCCCGGCATTGTACGTAGGCTAGGGACTGAATAAATCGGATTTATGGGAAGCTGCTGATTGTTTTAATAAGGCCACCTACCTCCAGCCTCCATGATGCCTAAAGCCGGTGCTCCCTCTGAGTTTACCCCCTAGCGGTGTCTTGCTTCCGCGAGGCCCGTGACAGTGGTGGAGGCGCCTTAAGCGCACGATTTTTTTTTTCCTTTTTTTTTAAATTTAGCCATATTAAAAGTTGCCAAATTTTATCATGATTTTGCTTAAGGAATTGAAATTCCTACATTTTCAAAAATTAATTAAAATTCGCCATTGTATTTGTTATTACTTTAATTATAAAATTATAAACATATAAAATAGCGACATCTGACCTAACATTGCAGTAGGATAGACAAATTGAAGCGGGATTTGCTCCCAATGAGTCCCCCATGCAAGGCGGCCATGCTTGCTGTCAAAGCATAATGAAAGATTTTAGAAAAACTTTTGTGCAAATCAGCTGTCCAGAGGCTGCTCGAGGTTCTCACTGCAATCAAATACGATTGGCACAATTGCACAAAAAAAATTTCTAAAATCTTTCATTATGCTTTGACAGCAAGCATGGCCGCCTTGCATGGGGGACTCATTAGGAGCAAATCCCGCTTCAATTTGTCTATCCTACTGCAATGTTAGGTCAAAAAGCGATAGTAAGATGTCGCTATTTTATATGTTCATCATTCTTACATCGCATTTGCGAATAAATTGGGCAAGTCGTTTTTGGTCTGCAGTGGGAATGTCGAGCTACGTTTCTGCTGAAGAAGCCCCAAGCAGGGCTGAAACAGCTGTCCAGAGGCTGCTCGAGGTTCTCACTGCAATCAAAAACGATTTGCACAAAATTTTTATAAAATTATCCAATTTTTTTTTTAGTATTTCAGACTTTTTACTTATTGTTAGTACAATTTAGGAATGGGTATACGCTCATGGTATCTCAAGGGTGATCTAAAACTCAATATTTTAGTATATGTTAATGTCATCTTCATATTTTTGCGTAAAATATTTTAAATATTCAATCATTTCAAATAACGGTTTATGTTAATTGTAAATGATCCTTTTTTTGTAAATGTTGCATAAAAAGCGAGCGGACAGGAAATCTCATTTGCAAAATTGTGATGCCGCGAGAAAATTCTATTGTTGCAGTTCAATTAAATATGAAACTCCGGCGTAGATAAGATTTACGCGTTACGATTATTCTGCATCAGCATTTACTTCGACTTGTACTTCCTGTTGCAATAGGAATTATGATCTTGCACTTTTTTTACATTTTGCATGAAAGTTTTATCTCAGCAATTTTAAAAGTATTGAACTTAAGAAAATAGCGTTGTTAAAATGTTTAAGGACAAAGGACTTAGAACGCGGTCACAGGATAAAACTGCAGGAATTTGAAAAAGCCAAGATTCAGAAAAATATGATATTGAAGTAAATGTAGGCAAAGACGATTTTTTTCCCTCCGCTAGAAGAAGCTCTTTGCTACCTCGGTCGCTTCCTCAGCGTTCAATTAGTTTGCCAAATGAATCCGCACTTTATTCAGAGGTGTCGCATTTAAACGTTGGCCCAAAAGAACCAACTTCTATAATGTCTTCTGCTTCATCAGTAATAAATATACCTGATCAAAGTATTCTTGCATCGAAAAATACAGAACCTTTAAAATTAACTTCAATCTACTCGAGTAGTCCAACACCACCCCCTCTTCCACCAGAATCCATTTCAAGCGTTTTACCTGTCGAAATCCCTTTCGATAAAGATAATAATGCTTCAAAAATGTTTGAAGCCAAGGACCCGATAAATGATAGTGTTTTTCATCTACAAAACAATTCGAAAACCCCTGTAAAAAAGAACACTTCAAAACCACAATATGCAAAATACTATCTCTATGTTATATAATAACAGAACTCCCTTAACCCCAAAATATTTCTATCCCCCTAAATTCGATCCATCTGTGGACGATCCAATTCTTTTTTTGACGAATTATAAAATTGCCTCTCATTCAAATGTTTGGGACGAATCTTTACAACTGTGCTACCTAGGAAATTCATTAAGAAACACCGCTGCGGTGTGGTTCAAAGAATTCGTAAAAAGAAATCCGCATGCAACTTGGGATTTCACAATAAAGGAGTTTAAAAATAAATTTGTAGGACCCAGTTACGATATTGATTTAGAAGTGCGACTGGTAAGCAGGAGACAAACAGCTGAGGAAACATTAATACAATATTATTATGCCGTCCTTGACCTGTGTGACGAAGTTAATCCTAACATGACAGACTCAGAGATTTTAAAACGAGTAATTGCCGGGCTTTTACCTTATTATAAGCATATTATAAATCTAGCGCGACCAAGAAATCTGGCTGAAATCGAACAAATTATTGAATCTATTGCAGAGACAGAACGACAGGTAATTCGTTCCAAAATCAAATTTTTTCTGTGGCGTCCAGCACTGAAAACTTGAGACGCAATCAAACATTTTCCAATGAGGTATAAGATTCTATAAATGAAGTTGCGGATCTGTTAGTAAGACAAATGAAAGTGGGATTAAGGAATTCCGAATATTTTAAAGAACGTGATCGCAATTTTAAAAGTGAACCGCAAAATTGGTTTCAAAATAGCTCAAGTCGTAAATGGACAGATAATGTAAAAGTAGGTAACAGTACAAACTTCATACAAAAAAATCCATCTCAAAATAACATTCAATCAAAATTTAAAAGAAAGAGCTCAAGTCCACTGTTTCGTATTCGCTTAATTTAACGAACCCGGTGATGCAACCACCGTATGCAAAATTAATCCACGCGTCCTGGAAGGTTGTAAGGCTTCTTTAAAACGGTTCGCGAGAATTAATTACAAATGTTTGTCGCCGGCACGAGGATAAAAAACCAAGTGGTAACTTAAAACGTATTTAATTTGACTATTTACATAAAAGAGGAGATGTGTGAAATGCAATGAGTTGCGGGCCTTAGAGTCTGCAGGGCATCCAACCGCCCTGGACAAGTCGTTACGTACAACTGAATTCTGAAATGAAATATTCAAAGAGCCTAAAAATTTCTCTGAAAAACTAAATGGAAGTGACGCGTAAACCTTGATTGGTTAGGAAATATTTTCCCAGGGCGGCTGCATAGCAATGTTGTTCCCAGACCTTCCAAAAAGCAATTTACTTAAACCTTTTCGGAAGAGAAATATAAAATTTTACAAGTTAACAATCTGAGAACTGAATCTAAATGAATACTGACGAAAATCTCAGAAGGTGGCCTGTGAGTAACATAGCCTGGACATCTGGTATTTGCGGGCAACTCTGTTGTGAGAAATGACTAAATTCTACGTAAATGATATTCTAACATTAAATCTTAATAACTAAAAAAATGAGTTCGTAACATCCACAGCAGACACGAACAGTTAATAACAGATTGATTTGCCAAATATGTAACAGAAGTGGACATACTGCTAATTTTTGCTTTAAATATAGAAATAACTTACAAACAAACGAGCCACGTTATAATGATTTAATAAGAAATAAAAATTCTGAATTTATACAGAAACAAAAGTTTAATGTCGGAAATCGGGGAAACGAGAAGGGACAGAGTTTCCGAAGGTCCTAAATTCTGTCCAATATATAAAAAGCAGGAATTCGGACCCATTTAAAGCACTTTACATATCTGAAAATCGGAAACGTGGAAAATAAAATTTCATATCAAGACATAGAAACGCGTCTATATTGTACAAACATTCTCACAATTGACGGGAAAATCATTGGTACAAAAATTAATATTATTTTAGATACGGGATCCAAATTTAATTTAGTTAGACCAGAATACGCGGGAACAATTACTGAATTAATAAATCCACCGATTTTAAACGCAATTAACAATCATAAAATTATACCGATGGGTAGAACAATTATTAAAATTACTATAAATAATGTTACGTTTAAAGTAGAAGCTTTGGTAGTTAATAATCTATCACCACATTTAATTTTAGGAAATGAATTTTTACTTAAAAACAAAGCAAATATTAATTATCAAAAGAAAACTGTTTCTTTAAATATTTTAACAGTAAACAGCAAAGATAATTCTTCCTCGGTAAATGACTTTAATGAAACGGGAGATGCTGTAGTTCTGCAAGAGCAGCATGTAAATGTTAAGGTAGGTCAGAATCCAGAGATCGTAAAAACGAATATGAATGAAAATACTGTCTCTTACGAGAAATTTTTAGATTATATAAAAACAAAAATAAAGTAAATAAAAACGTCTCGAATATTCAAACAAAAACTATAGATTTATTTGACATTTCTGATTCATACAGCTTAGCTCATTGCGTTAGTCAAGATTTTATAATGTCTGCGGGAATAGCAAAAATGTTTAAAAAAAGGTTTAACAAAGTTGATATGTTACGCGAACAGAAACCAGAAATTGGAAATATTGCTTACTTAAAATGTAACACTCGCTTTATATATTATTTAGTAACGAAAGAAAAATATTACCAGAAACCAACACTTTATGCGATATTTAACTCACTAGTTAAATTAAAAGAACACATGTTGCAAAACAACGTAAAAAATTAGCGATACCAAAATTAGCTTGTGGTAAGGATAAATGCGATTGGAAAATAATCAGACAAATGACAGAATTTATTTTTGATAGTACTAATGCAGAAGTAATAATCTGTATTTTAAAGAAATATAATGTCATTCAAAAAAGCAATGCGTTCCATAATTCCAGTATCGATAATTGGTTAAAATTACCGGACCAAGAAATAGTTGACGAAATTTCTAATAATGCTCCTATTAAAATTACCTTGGCGGAAGACATTGTTATTCAAAAACATAGTAACTTAGCGTGTACGGTTAATTTTTCTAAAGAAATTAAAAACCATGAAACAGATGTTTTAATGTTCTTTCCTCAAGTAAGACTTTTATATAAAAATAAATTGGAAATAAGTGATAATTTTAAAAATTTATGTAAAAATAAATTAAATGTTTGGAATTATGGCAATACTTTATACAAGTTAAAAAAGAATACTGTGTGAGGATATTTACGTAAAGATGTTGATAACAAATTAGCTAATGCAATAAAAGAAAGGGAACAGATCAATTTAGAAAATGAAAATAACGTTTTCCATGTAAGTGCAGAAAAAAGTTATGATGTAAATAATGAACTAGCTTCAAAAGAGTTTAGACAACTGTAAAACTGTAATATGCTAAGGAAAAATAATGACCTCATGGCGTGGGATAAAACAAAATTAGGACTTACACATTTAGCGGAACATACAATCGAAATTGGTAATAACGCCCCAGTAACTTCGAGACCATATCGCGTAAGTCTTAAGGAAAAGAAAATAATATCTGAACAAGTAAAAGAAATGTTGGATTTAGGTATAATTAGACCTTTTGATTCGCAATTCGCTTCTCCAGTAGTGCTCGTAAAGAAACCTGATAATTCAATTCGATTTTGCGTTGACTACAGAAAGTTAAACGCTATTACGACAAAATTGGCTTACCCTCTTCCATTAGTTGACGATATTTTGAATTTTTAATTTTTTGGGTGGAAATTGCTATTTTACAACACTTGACTTCAATAGTGGATATTGGCAGTGTCCTATTAGGGAAGGAGATAAACATAAAACAGCTTTTGTTACTTCTGACGGTCTGTACGAATTCAACAGACTGAGTTTCGGTTTATGTAACGCGCCTGGTACGTTTCAGCGATTAACAGATACGATTTTCCGGGATCTCAAATGGAAAATGGTTGCTGTGTATTTAGACGATATAATCGTTGTTAGCAAGCCTTTTGAAGAACATTTAGAACGTCTTGAAATTGTGTTCAATTGTATCAGGGAGGCTGGCTTAACGTTAAAAACCATCTAAGTGTAATTTTGGATTTCAAAATATCAAAATTTTAGGGTATTTAATTTCGAATAAAGGTATTGAACCAGACTGGGAAAAAGTCCAAGGAATTGCCGAATTTCCAACCTCAAAGAAAATAAAAGATGTTCAAAGTTTCTTGGGTATGTGTAATTATTATCGTAGGTTTATCGCACAATTTTCCATAATTGCGAATCCCTTGTATGATATCATTGGATCTAAATCAAAATTTGCTTGGCAGGACCCTCAGCAAAAAGCTTTTGACGAATTAAAACAAAAACTTATAAATCCTCCACTTTTACGACATTTTAATTCATCCGCTTTCACAGAGCTTCATGTAGACGCTAGTGGAGTTGGTCTCGGTGCAGTTCTTCTTCAAAAAGACACGGAAGCACAGAAAATTCATCCAATAGCTTTTATTTCTAGAACTCTCACTTCTAGCGAAAGAAATTATACGATTAGTGAGCTGGAATGTCTCGCTGCAATTTGGGCAGTAGAATATTTCCGAACATTTCTGTGGGGTCTAAATTTCATCATCGTCACTGACCAACATTCTCTTTGTTGGTTAAAATCCCTCAAGAGTCCTGGAAGTAAATTATTAAGATGGTCCCTCAAACTAATGGAACATTCCTATACCGTATATCATAAAAAAGGGTCAGCTAATAAAGATGCTGACGCATTATTCCGTTACCCATGTTTGGATGCTACAATTTCTGATCAAAATAATGCTCTAGAAGTTCCCACCTTTATTTTTTCAAAAGAAAAACTTATAAACTTACAGTCAAGAGATAAAAGCATCAGAGATATTATTTCGGCCATAAACGATGAAAATTTTGGAGGTCCTTCATTACAAAAGGTAGCAAAGAATTATGATCTCATCAAAGGTGTATTGTATAGGTCACATCCAGATCGTCATAATTCCACAAAATTATTAGTAATACCAACTGATTTAAGAGCAGAAATATTATTTACTAATCATGATGAACCGATAAGTGGTCACCTAGGTATTACACGAACCCTAGATAAAATTAAAAAGCGATATTACTGGGACGGTATGGCAGAGATGTTACAAGGTATGTTAAAGGATGCCCAGATTGCCAAATTCGTAAGGGTCCGACTAACCAAAAACCAGCGGGTTTGCTGCAACCGATTTCGGTGACATATCCTTTTGAGATGATGGGTATTGATCTGCTTGGTCCGTTTCGCAAAAGTTCATCCGGAGCAACTTTTATAGTCGTAGCAACAGATTATGCCACAAAATGGGCAGAAGCAAAAGCGTTACCGAACGGTAAAGCTGAAGCTATCGCCAAATTCATTGTTGAACAAATTATTTGCAGACACGGCTCTCCGAAAAAAATTCTCAGCGATAGAGGTGCAGTTTTCATGTCAAAACTCGTTACTGAGATTGTGAGGTTGCTCGGAAGTCGAAGTACGTTCACAACAGCATATAAACCATCAACCAACGGCCTTACAGAGAGACTTAATAAAACTATTGCCGATATGATGAGTAAATACACATCTACATCTCAAAAAGATTGGGACGTATCTTTGCCTCACTGTATTTTTGCATACAACACCACCAGGCAAGAAACAATTAAATGTACGCCGTTTTCGTTAGTGTACGGACGGGAACCGGTTCTACCAACTGACGTTCAACTAATACAACCAATGTCGACAGATTTTGCTTTACGCAGTCAAGACGTTGTTTTGAAATTACGAGAGGACGCACAAATAAACCTCCAAAAACAACAACAGGCTGATAAGGATCGTTACGATGATAAGCATCGGGACATGGGATATGAAATTGACGATAGGGTAAAACTTCGCACTTTCATACGGCAAGTTGGGAAGAGCGATAAGCAACAACCTAAATATACCGGTCCATTTAAAATTTGTGAAAAAAGAAACAAATTAAATTATGTAATAGAAATGGGGAAAGGGAAACGAAGGAAAACAGACGTAGTTCATGTATCGCGTTTGGCCCCATTCTATGACAGATTAACCCCGTAATATTATTTACTATGAAAATTTTATTACACGATTAATTATCGAATCATTTATTTAAGATAATAATAATAATAACTGATTATTAATAATTATTACTCATAGAGAACTAAATGTAAAACAAAAGTTAAGTTAAGAAGTTATATTAGAAATTAAGTTTTTTTTTTTATTTTTATAGGCATAAGATTTATGGGAAATATGATAAAAATGGAAATCTTCAAACTTATCTGCTTGATACTGATAATAAAAGAGGGCGAATTTGAAGAGTTAGAACGCTCATTTAAATTGGAGACATTAGAAACTACTTCAGGACTCTTATACGGCATTAATCATAATGAAAAAAATATTGTAGAAAGAAGAAAATTTTGAAAAATTAAAAGCCTTAATTAACGACTCATTAGCCGAAGTCGATTTTTTGTACACAATTGACAGGAGATTAAAAGATCATATGTCGTTGCTTACTCTACTAATAGATCAGTATCAACTGGAGACAGTAAATTTGATTAATATATTAATCGCTGCTAAACAAGGAATTCTTCATCCTCTCTTAATAACACCAATCACAATAATGAAAGAATTAAATGACAGAATTATACAGGTACCAGAAGGTCTGAAATTCCCAGTGAATACATTGAATCCAAAAGATTCTTCAATTTTAATGCAAATTTTAAAAGTAACTATATTTTTTGAAAATTCGAAATTAAATTGTATTTTAAAAGTTCCCTTGGTCCACACTAAACCGTATGTACTGTATCACATTACCCCGATCCCTTTAAGATTACATAAAAACAATTTCATTTTTATTAACGTCCAGTTTCCATACCTGGCAATCGATGAAATAAATAATAAATATTTTCATTTGACTACTGTAGAATTTCAGTAGTCAATTTCAATATTACACGAGAAACCAATTATTTCTACTGCCCGTAAATCTTGTGACATGCTAATGTTAAAACCTGTTACAAAACTTCTAAGTATTTGCGAAAGACATATTAGGAATATAGATATAGCAGAATTTATACTCTCGGATAACGAAAATACGTGGATTTTTATTGCTCCAAGTAAAGAAACTATTACGATAACTTGTTATAAAAATGAGTCAAAATCGATAGAGCATATAGAGTTAGAAGGAACAGGTAAATTAACTATAGCAGAATATTGTAAAGGTATAGGGGAAAACATCATACTAAATCCAGCTCGCTCAGTGAAAATGTCTAAAAGTATACAATTTTCGCCGCGTTGGAAATTTAATCAAAATAAACTTGAACAAAATGAATCAGCACATTTAATAATTGCTGATTTAAATAAATTAAATTTTAATAAGCTAGATAATTTAGTAAAGGACAGAGTGGTAATAAAAGGTGAAACTAAAAAATTAGAACAAGTTTTAATCGACATAGATAAGTTAGATTCAAACACTAATTTCCAGCATAAAACGTATTGGGGATTTATAAGTTTAAGCACAATTATATTAATAATTATTGTTGTAATTTCGATAAAAATTATTTTCAAACTAAAAAGAAAGTATCTGCAAGGAATAATGTTAATAGGGCAGAAATTATCACTTTGAAGGATTATGATGAGGACACATTTGTACTGCCAGATGGGCGTAGTTGTAAAGTTAACCTAAAACAACCTAAAAAGCTTTATCGTCTAGACTGATCACCTAGTGTTGTTAAAGTCTTATTTCGGATAGCTGGATCTAAGAAAATTTACAATTTACGAAAAGCCTACTGCTGTATTAGTTAAGAAAAGAGGCTTCATGAAGCAAAAAATTTAATAAAAATGTTCGTATTAAGATTACGATGCATAAAATTGCAATAAAAATTCTATTTTGTAAAAGAATGTTAAAAAGAAATTTCCGTGATAAAATTCCCTAGAAATAAAGAATTAGAAAAGCGTCTCTAATCATAGGAACTGAGAAACTGTTCTAAAAATACAAAACATTCTGAAAATAGAAAAAATGCATAAAGTGTCCAAACACCTGTTTATAAAGAAACGTAGGAAATCATACTTTTTTTAAGAAAACTTGTAAAAACCATTAACTCTCTAAAATAGGATTTAGAATAATGTTTCTAATCACGAAGAGAACGTCATGTTTAATAACAAGTTAAGAAAAAAAGAAAAGGCATGTATTGTAATAACAACTAGGGAAGTTATTAATAGCTTGTAAAATACTGAAAAAACTTGTATAATTAAAGTTCATCTGAGGAATTAGAAAAATAGTTTTAATCAGTAATTGATAATAATTTAATTTTACAAATTAATATCCAAAATTTATTATCCTCAATACAAATTAAATACG
Source organism: Prosopocoilus inquinatus (assembly GCA_036172665.1). Taxonomy (NCBI): domain Eukaryota; kingdom Metazoa; phylum Arthropoda; class Insecta; order Coleoptera; family Lucanidae; genus Prosopocoilus; species Prosopocoilus inquinatus. The sequence goes on from CM069875.1 coordinate 18,486,142, forward strand.
GAGATATGTTTGATAGTACATTTGGTGAAGATAAAAAAAAATATATTTTATCAAAAAAAATTATATTATCAATTGCATCTACATTGTCTTTACATTAATTATTTAATTAATCTTAAATTAAGAATATCAAATATATTAATATGTACGTAGGTAGATTTTGATATCAAGGACTGCTTCTCTTTTAATTTTTTTATCAAATACTTCAACCCCACAGGATCCAATACATCTGAATTGACTAGGGTGATATCAAATACTTCAACCCCACAGGATCCAATGCACCTGAACTGAGTAGGGTGACATCAAATGCTTCAACTCCGTAGGATCCAATGTACCCGAACTCAGTAGGGTGATTTCAAACGCTACTTGAACCCCGCAAGATCCAAACACCTGAGTTAAGTTGGATGATCAAGAAATGGATTAGGCAACAACCGAATTGGTTCCTTATGTTACTGAAATTAACCTTGGGAGAACAAGGGTAGATGGAAGAAGGAGATCCTACATCCTGGAATTCATAGCTGTTCATCTTCTTCATGACTTCTGTGTCCATGAAAACACTTGTGAAGTGAGTGCCCGTTTGTGAAAATACGTACTTATACTATCCTCATAGACAGATCAATATTTACCTACATAAACTTTCAAAACGTACTACTAAAGTTGTTTTATTTTAAGTATTTCATATATTTTATGTATTTTATATATATTTTATGTAAAGGTAATGCGTCTTCTGTGGCTATCCTCAATTAATCGTTTTCTCTTATAAATTGTTGTAATTACTTAGTTTTCTGTTCAATTTTATTTAATTTTCATTGCCCGGAGGCAATGATTTCTGTGGGGAGGGGAAATGCCACATACGCTGCATTACCTACCGTTTTTTATTGTTTATTAGTTGGTAATGTTTAGAGTAGTAGTAGGGGGATAGGAAAGACATAATGGAGCGCGGACAAAGAAGACAATTGGTAATGGGTACGGTTAAGGAGTGCGTAAAAGAGAACTTCCCCCGGCATTGTACGTAGGCTAAGGACTGAATAAATTGGGTTTATGGGAAGCTGCTGATTGTTTTAATAAGGCCACCTACCTCCAGCCTGCTAATTTAGCGAGGTAAGTATCCTTTCTTTTATTCAAGGTACCCTCCATGATGCCTAAAGCGGGTGCTCCCTCTGAGTTTACCCCCTAGCGGTGCCTTGCTTCCGCGAGGCCCGTGACAGTATTTATATGGTCGGTGGGGGTAGTTGGGCGAAACGGTAGGCGGAAATTGGTCTGTTGGTGTGATGGGTCGTTAATGAGATGTTTCCAAGTATTGTGAAGATTACCATTATTACGGTTTAAGCTATTGGGCTGTTTGAAAATTTCTGTAGGTTCACGCATTTTACGGTTAAAGAAATGAGGTGAGTGGAGTTTTGTGTCGAAAAATTGGGTTTGATAACCGGTTTCAATATTTATATTTCTCGTGAAAAGTACCTTAGTAATGTAAAAGTACAATAATTATAGCTTTATAATAGCGAAAATAATTTTCATTTTTTCTCAATATCAAAATAAAAATATGTAAGTTAAGTTAAGCTTTTTAGCTTGTGAACTGGTAGGAAAATACACATTTCTTTTAATTTAGCCGACCTCGTATTTATCAAGATAAGTGAAATACTCAAGCTTAGATTCGAAAAATGGACAACCTATATATACTCGTACTGAGTAAATATATTCTTGTTCTTGATGAACACGTGTGTAAACATTTTGGTGTACCTTTAGTCGAAGTGCTTAGGAATTGCACGAATCTCAGTATATCGCTATCGGTTGAGAGTTTCTTCAGAGTGAACAAGCAGTTAAACAATAACAAAACGTAATACGTTTTACTATGTACATATTTATATTTATGTTAAGTTACAAAATACTGAGAAGTTAATAAATGTGTTTTAGTGAAAGATCGAGCATTAAAATAAAAATCTGTTGAAAAAGTTCTGCGTCTACACTAGTAAGCAATTTTTATTTTATTTTTTCTATATGAGATGATTTGATTGGGTATTACTTGCAAATCTCACACAATTGCGGTTACAGTCAGAAGCATCAGGCGCAGATGAAAAGACGTATAAAATCAACATTGTGCGGAAGTGACAAGTATATTCTGGCGTCATAATCGAATTCGAACGGACCATAATTTAAAGCGGTCTCAATCGCTGCAGGAAAAAAATTAGCTCGCGAACGCATTGCGCCTGTATTAATTAATTATGCGCTTCTCTGAAGTCCGATCGAATTGATTATTTCTCAGAAGCCAACACAAAGATAACCAATCAAGACTGAAAAATAATCAGACGCCTAATTCAAAGCTGTTATGTGTGTATGTCTGATATTAAACCATTCTGCAGCATTCTAATACGACAATGAATACTTTACGCTTGTTTTGCTTTGAGTTTGCGAAAAAGTCGTTTTAAAGGAATACAGATGAACAATAAAGCAGTATCGTTGAAATAAATTCAAAAGGCCTATTTCATGAAAATACCTACCGTGCGAAATAAATGGCAATTGTTAAATTTATAGATTTACAAATAATAATGTTGAATGAACACCTTTTCTTCGATTCAACACCACTTTATCAACAGTAAAGTGACTTTTATTAGGCCTAACATAATAGAAACATTTTAAATAACATTATTAACAAGAATCGTTATTAACAAGAATCATTATTAACAATTATTAACAAGAATTTCGGTTTCCGCTTTAAAAAGTACTCCTAATATTTTGTTCGATTAAAATTATTTGTAACCAAAATGAATAAAATCTCTTAGTTGTAATAGGTTACAAAAGTCCGTTCTTATTTTTTATTTTTTATTCATGATAACTTCTATCGTGGGGCTAAATACATGCCACAAGTTATATCACAAGTGTTTGTAATTGTTTTCGTTCTTATTATTTAATATTCGACATTTCACAGTTCCTTCAGCAGCTTTTTCAAAAGTACAAAAATTCAATTAATACCTATTTTCTCCGACAAAGATTAGATTAACGATCATTAGTTAGTTAATTTGGGATTATTTTAGATTTAATAATTTCGTATTTTATTGATATTTTAGAATACATGTTTAGATTTAATTTGTATGTCAAAGATATTCATTTCTGTACTTGTATTTATCGTTTGCTTCTCGTGAAAGGGTCCATTGTCTATACCATATTGTTACGTTTGATTTTTAGGGGAAAATCAACAATTTAGAGAACGCGAGAAATAAATTAGTATAATTAAATGTAATCGCATTTATACATACACTTTATTTAGTCGTCTGCAAACGTGGTCAATGTGCTCCTCCCAGCTCAGCTGCTGGTTAATATGTATGCCAAGAAACCTTGTGGTCGGTCGCGATTCAATTCGTTTGTTTTTAATGTTATAAACGTTACTGTTTGGAAATTTCCTGTTGAAGAATCGTATCACGACAGTTTTGTTAACATTTAAGATCAGTCCGTTTCTAAGGCACGAGTCACCGAACTGAGAGGAGACACTAGCGACTTTAAGATTAAGTTCCTCTGGGGTCCTCGCTGAGACAGCCATTGACTTATCGTCAGCAAAGATGGTGATGTGGTCAGCTTTGACAAAATCGACCATGTCATTAATATACAATAAAAAGATTAACGGTCCCAGCACGGACCCCTGGTAAAAACCACTAGTTAGATCTTGGTTAGAAGATCGGACATTATTGACTTTGACGTACATTTTGCGTGCATTCAAATAGGATTCGATCCAACTAAGCATACTGCCTCTTATGCCTAAGTTATAAAGTTTTACACTTACAAAGCTAATATCCAAACAATCAAAAGCACGGGACAGATCAAAGAAAAGACCCGCGACTTGATGACTGTCATCAACTTGCTTGTAAATAAATTCTAAAAAATTCGCCGCAGCTCCCTCCGTCGATCTGCCCGTGCGAAAGCCGTATTGAGAATTACAAAGCAGGTTTCAGGCATTTATAAAATTAATTAATCTGTTGTACACAACTCGCTCGAATACTTTCGACAGGACACTGAGTATCGCGATAGGGCGATAATTATAAACATTTTGTGCGTCTCCTTTTTTAAAGACGGGTACCACTATGGCAGTCTTAAGTCCTTTAGAGAATTGATCCAATTCAACTGACCGATTTATGATATGAGCTGAAGGAATAGAAATCAGGTTGATATTAGCTTTTAACATACTTGCAGGTATGTTATCAGTTCCAGAACTGTTTTTATTTTTTAAACCTTTGACAATTCTTATCAACTCATCAGCGTACGTTGGAAGAAACGCGAAGGTTTTTGGGTTTAATTTGCTTACAGTGCAATTATTAGGAGGACAGGTACCAAAACAATTTTTCAAGGCAATATCAGTGGCGGTAGAAAAGTGGTTCGCAAATAGCTCAGCAATTTCCAAGGGGCGTGGGATCGAAGTGTTTTCACAACATCGCAACATTACTGGCACTGTCATTGTTTTTATTTTAAAACTATAACAGGACCCAGATAAGCGAGCACATACTGAGAAATTTTTGTGTGTGCGTGCAATGTAAATACAACTGATATAAAATTTATATCATATTTATACCAAAAACTTTACCTGTAATTAATTCATTTTATTTGATTTCGTCCTTATTTATTATTATCACATGATAATTTCTTGTCATGTTTGGCGGTGTGCACATCGTAGATTAACAAATTTATAATAATTCATTTTCTTTATTATTATTACTATTTTTTTTTATTTTTTTTTTGTATTTTTGGGAATTTATATTGTTTTATTTTGTTTTTTCTTTTTACTTTCACAGTTTAGTTTGCTTCTTTTTTTCTTAGTATTAGGCATTAAATTTTAATATTTTGTGATTTTTCTGCCAAGGCTTAGATGGAAGAGCAGTATTTTACTGAATCTCACCTTGTGATTGTGTTAATTTATTTTTTGTTGTTTCTTAAATTTATATTTCTTTTTTTTTACAACACAATAAAGTCTATTATTATTATATATATATTGATTTCCAAGGTTTTTGGAATACTTAGCCTTTCTGATCATAAATCATACCTTTGTCACCGTGCGCGAACTCATGTCATCTAGTAAAGTGTCTCTTCAGTATAAAGTAAGTTATATTTGAAATATGTACCTTGTGTATTTTATTTTATGTTAAATCTGACTACGTCCGCAACCGCAAGTTATTTCTTGGTACAAATACGATTACCAACAAGGGAACGTTACAATATTACTACTACACACTACCGAGATTGCATCTTCTTACTAAGGTTATTAAAGAAGACAGGTTGCCTCATCTCAATAGTGCACTTGTTCGATTCTCTGCACTTCTCCAGGAATAGAAAATAAACAAGGTTATTATCAGACATGTATCTAATTAAGTTACAAGCTGACAAGGATAATATTTAAAATTTACATTTAAATTATCATTTGTTGAAAAGAATTAACAGCAGCGGACAACATGAAAATTGCCTAAATACTTAATGTTATTATTAGTTATGTTCTCCATGATGTTGCAGCATTAAGTGTAACAGGTAAATATAAAGAAAAGTGGCTGAAAATTTAGAAATATTTTTACATTATCATTTCATTTCCAAACAAATTCTTAATGAATAAACGTTGTTTCCTACTGAAAATTTTTGCAAATTTATTAATTGGAATTATATCTAGTTCTTCAACATGTATCAAATGTTTTGTAGTACGTACCTGCTGAAAAAAATTTCTTGCAACATTTTCAAATATCAAATTGTTTCAATGTTTACTTATTTATAAAAATCATTTGACATTTGAAGTAATTTATGTATCAAGTATGCAAAATAAGGTTTTAGGGAATGAATCGTAATTAATGAGATGAATCCCCCACAACCATTTTGCGTACGTAGTACATACAATATTTTTTGGTATCAGCTCACCAAATCACCAAGATTAATGTTAAATTGTTCGAATTTCGAATTAGTAAGTCTAAATTGTGAGACATGGCAATGATCGGTAATCATAGCATCGATTTGTTGATACAATTACGGAAGTCACAAACAAGGTTGACTTATTTCATTGAAACTTGCTCAAAAAAGAATCCGCTGAAGTGTTGCCATATCAGTTTTAAGTACTAGGCCGTTAAAAATTTTTAGCGGACTCTAAGTGTTGCCATGACGCTTGAGGTTGCTAAAGATACGTTTTTTGTTCTGAAAACAGTCCCCTAACATTTTTCGGAGTCTGTACCAAAAAATAATTTATACAGCATAATCAACATAAAACACATATTAATAGAGGATAACATAAGTCTTATTATTACTAATTAAGTATTTTATTATATTTTTTCTTTAACTTGAAGGTTGTACTATTAGTTCTACTGATGATCCAATAAGAAACAATAACATCGAAAAATAAGTATTTCCTTAAGAAACTGAAACAAATACAGTACATTCAGGTACTTAATTTATCGAGGACTCTACCCATATACTTGATGCACTGTCTTTTATGAACAGCTGTATATGTATCTACGTACCATCGCGATCATAAAAAGCGATTACGTTCAAAATAGTTGTTGACGTGTTTCAAAATAAACTTTTGTCGTGTCCACTTCAATGTATTATGCGCCAATGAGACAGAGATTTGATGCTAACAATTAGGAGACAGACACTCTCAAAATTGTTGTTATACATCTAAAGTATTTGAAAACGAAAGTGTCTATTTCACTTCGTTGTAGTCGTTTTTTATGATTACGATGTTACTGACGAATATAACTGCATAAAATATGCAAAAATTGAATCTTGTATATAAATGTATAAAATATGCAAAAGGTGAATCTATTTCATCTTTTTGCATATTCAGCAGCGTCCCTTTACGGAAGTATGAAGAGGGACAACTAAAGTGACAATAAAATAAGCGAAAACCGAATTGGCGTGATTGCATCGTGACGTGACAATTGACCGAGGGTTGAAACAACCAGTTTCAGATCCGTCAGCAATTTAAGTGGCCCTCAAATACACAAAGGGAAACAAAACGAAGCAGGCGAATAAATGCATTAGGTGCGACGAATAAAACTTTTTCACCCCCGATGCAGTCCGGAAAATAAACGGGACGCAGGGTAAAAACGGGCGTCACGTGCCAATTTGAAATGTTATTATTTCGGTAGCCGAAATGACAGAGAGTAATGACTGCCCGGAGCCAGAGCTCAAACACCGGTACAATTTCCTGCTAATTCAATGTCTTTCAATCCGAAGATATCGCGTGATTGATTACCGGCCGTCCCGCCCTAATGCGCACGATCTTGCACTTTGCTAATAAGAAAATTATTTAAATGCGGGTAATCAGATTCTATTAAGTTAGATAAACTGCATAATAAATTGATATTGCAGATTGTTATTATAGATATTTTTATGTTGGGTTTGCACGCCACTTAATTGATACTTTCGATTTCGCAAACCACACTCACGATTAACATCATTGAACAATTTGTAAATTAATGAGTTTATGCAATGTGTAGACATACATACAGTAAACGCCTGTAATTCTAACTACTAAAAACGTACCCAGAATTAGATGCGGATATTAAAACTGAAAAAAAAACAATTATAAAATAAACATTCTCTTCAGAGATGCAGACATTACAATCCTTTTAGAATCCACAAAATTATATGTCATCCTGGGGTTCAATATTCTGATATATTCCTAGTTATTTACTTCCCTTCTGGTAGGTCTCACAAAAAAATTGTTATCATCGATTAATTTAATTATCTGATTAAGGAACGTCATTGGACGAAGTTAACAATAGATTTGAAACAACCGATTATATTGTTTCACTCAGCCAATCACAGGCTTTAATCAAGCTGTTAAGTTAATCAGTGATTAAATAATTTTTGTGAAACTGGGGTTAGTGTCAACTCACATAACTCCCATGCTGTCACATATGGTAAACTTCATGTTCTTACAAGGTACATTTCCAGACAAGTTAAAATTCACTAAAGTCGTACCGGTGTTCAACATAGGAAACAAATTTACCTTGGACAATTATCGTCCTATATATCTTTACTACCATAGTTGTCCAAGATATTTGATAAACTTTTACAACGAAGATTGTTAACTCATTTCCTTCAAAACAAAACATTAAATAATACAGATAAAATAGCGACATCTTACGATCGATTTTTGACCTGACATTGCAGTAGGATAGACAAATTGAAGCGGGATTTGCTCCTAATAAGTCCCCCATGCAAGGCGGCCATGCTTGCTGTCAAAGCATAATGAAAGTTTTTAGAAAAATTTTGTGCAAATCGTTCTTGACTCCAGTGAAAACCTCGAGCAGCCTCTGTACAGCTGTTTCAGGTCTGCTTGGAGCTTCTTCAGCAGAGACGTAGCTCGACATTCCCACTGCAAACAAAAACGACTTGTCGACTTGCTGTCAAAACATAATGAAAATTTTTCTATTAAATAATACCTAATAATCTTTCTGGCCAATCTTGCAAAGATACTCTTTGGCATTCAGTACAGGAAATACTGATACGTCTCGATAGAGGAACTAAAGTAGCCGATGTTTATTTCGATTTAAGTAAGGCTTTTGATATGATCAACCATGATCTGTTGTTAAGCAAATTGTTTAAGTACGGTGTGTGCGATTTAGTCTTGGAATTATTCAAATCATACTTAACAGGTAGGAGTCAAACAAAAAATAACTGGAACTATACATTTAAGTGAAAAATATTCTGTCTTCCAGGCAAATACAGTTTCGTCCGGGTAATCCTCTTATTAATAATATCTATCATATACCTATGACTATACACTTTCGTTCGGAGAGCGTTTTTCGGAAGTGTACACTTTCGTCTGCAGGGTTTCTTAGAAAATTAAATTACTTATGCATAGAATATTTCAGATTGAACCAATAAAAAGCTATTGTATACTTATGAATTACATGGTATGTGTGTATGTAATGTACAATATAATGTAATGAAATCTTAAAAAAAGTACAACTGAAACACTACACTAATTTTAGTTACACGCTGCAATTAATACTAGAAACTATAATTATGAGATGTTAATTTTATATATTCTAGTCTACTGATCTAATTAGTATTGAACTGGGTATTTTACCATTAAGGTAATTTTCTCGTTTCTAAGTTTCATTGTTCGATGTTTTGTATTTACCAGTGCTCAGAAATTGAATATATATTCATATTAATAATCTAATAGTTTTTAAAAATACAAATATATCTGGGTGACTGAAGTTGAAATATTTATTAAAATGATCAAACCAAAAGTCCAAAACAATATCCGATCCATTTTCCGATCTCGTTTTTTTCCTTACAATTTTTTGCCAATCCCAACTTTTGCTCTGTTTTTCATCAAGCCTGACTGATATCAGATATTTTTTTACATTTTCTCTTACAGTTGCAATCGCTTTATTGTTTCTGTGCCGCTGATACACTTAATTCTTTATGGGAATGCACAGTATAAGTGGGAACTCTATACCTCCATCGAAATTCGCCTCTTTTTAGTTGATCACACAAACTAAATTTAAAATTACAATTAATATCACTTTCCCTCGTTTTGAGAAATTTTCCATTTTCAATGTTTTTTACTTTGCTGACTTCAACCGAGACTTGTGTATGGCCTCATTTTTGCGAAGCTTCTCCTCTTTTCGAAAACGTATTGGTTTCGAAGGATATTAACCGACGGTTAAATTTATATGGAGGTGGTAAGATCGGGCCTTAGTCTATATGTCGTTTTCACATAGTGAAATCGATCTTTTCATGAAACGGATGTCCACTTCATGAAACGAATATGAATATAATTACATGACATAGAAAACGCATCGTCTTACACGAACAAAAGAACTGACCCCATATTTATTTATCCATTTATTTATTTATTTATTTATTTAGTTGAATGAAAAAGGAACAAAAAAGTTTTACATATCTTCCGCATTATAAAATTTCAAAATTGAGATTAAATGTATGTGCTCTAATGTATCATTTATTTCTTTTTCATCAAAACGAATTTATGAGTTGTTTATAAGTTTGTTATTTAATGAATTGAACTTATGTACTACAGCCAATTAATTGATAAATATTAAAGAAAATATATACAGCGTGAGTTTTTTCGATGTTTAGCATTGGGATCTTGGAAATTAGCAGAGCTAGAGAGACGATTAAGTGGGGAAAGATTTGTAGTTTTATGTAGTTAGTTTAATGCAGCTTTTGTTTCTTATTTCTTATTAGTTCATGGATGGCGAGATATTTCGAAAAAACTATTTTTTTTATAATTTCGTTAAATGCATATAGCATTTTGATTTTAGAGAAAAGTTGTGAAGGCGAAAGTTGTACAGAATTATGTTCTTAATTAAATAGTTGAACTAAATTTTCCATGTAATTTCCAATTTTTGAGTTATGACATAAACATCGTTTTTTTTAATAGAAACTGCCGAACCTCCGTCGTGCTTATAAATAAACATATCGAGTAATACATCGTTGGAAAGGTAAAAAAATCCACTTTTTCTCAATTATGGCCTACTAGGGTTTCCATTTAAAAGAACCGATGTTTATGTCACAACTCAAAAATGGGAAATTATATGGAAAATTTAGTTTCGACTATTTAATTAAGAACATAATTCTCTACAACTTTCGTCTTTACAACTTTTCTTTAAAATCAAGAATAACCGAGCTATATGCATTTAACGAAATTATATAAAAATAGTTTTTTCGAAATATCTCGCCAGCCATGAACTTTAAGTAAGAAACAAAAGATGCATTAAACTAACCACATAAAACGACAAATCTTTCCCCACTTAACCGTCTCTCTAGATCTACTAACTTCCAAGATCCCGATGCTTTCCTCATTTAACCGCCTCTCTAGCTCTGTTAGTTTCCAAGATCCCCATGCTAAACATAAAAAAAGCTCCCTATGTATGTACGTAAATAATTAATTTTAGGATTATTTTTTGATTATTACAGAATATGCAATATAAAATTCTCAAATTTTCTAGAAAGAATTAGGGTCATTGTAAAGTTATTATCTTCTATTCATGTTCCTGAGATTATATAATTCTGCAAAAAATGCCTCAAAATTCGTATATAAGAATAATGCGCCTTTATAGACTGTGTTGAATCGTTTTTCAGACACAGCACGAAATACTAAATACCTGCAATTATTGGCTCTCTCGTAAATTTTAGAGCAAAACGGTAAAGGAAAATATTGTTCCGAATTTTAAAATACACTTAATATCATACTTAGAACTTTAAATTCCGCAACACAATTTCTTTTAAAATGGCAAAAATCTTCTGAAAAATGTTCTTAGTTTACTGACAAGTTAGCTATGACTGACAAATATTTTAGATATTTGTATACTTCAAAATTTGCAATTTTTCCACTTATTTAATTTCTGTTGTCGTTTCGTAGTCATTGTAACGGAGGATTATAATATTCCGTTTCGAAGTATTATAACACTCCGTTACTCTCCGAAAAAGTGCAAAAATTGCAAACTTTGAAGTTGTCTCATTTTCTATAAATACCTAAATATTTTTCGGTCATAGCTAACTTGTTAACAAAATAAGGGTATGTTTCATAATATTTTTTTCATTAAAAAAAACTGGTTGCGAAATTTAAAGTTCTAAATATGGTATCAAGTACATTTTAAGATTCTGAACAGTATTTTCCTTTAGCATTTTACTGTAAAATTTACAAAAGAGCCAATAATTGCAAGTACCGAAATACATAAGAAATTAATGACAATAAAATTCCAATTTCTACTTGCTAATATATTACCTGTTTTGCTGTTTTAAGGATTCTTACAACTGGTAAATAAATTAAATAAATATGTCAATTCGATAAGAAATTTGTAATTATATTATGAGAATACATTCTCTGTGTACAGACAGTTCAAAAATAACTCGGCACTATTGCTAACTTTTTTATTATTAAGGTTCCGTAGAGAATAAATTTCTAAATTAAAATTGTTCTTTATCATTTTATCGGAAATTAAGAAATAAAGAAGATATTTTGATTTTTTACAAATTCATTAAGATGGATGCTTCAAGAATAAAACATTTGAAAACTGTGTATGTATGTGAAAACATTAATTTTGGTTTATTTGTTTGTTATAACAGGTGTTTCTGAGTGAGTTTTGTAAAAATCTTTTAATAAAAAGAATTTTCATAAGACGCATGTTCTGGGGCAGAATAAAAATTCTTGTTATTAAGATTTTTACAAAACTCAGACAAAAACTCCTTTTATAATAAACAAATAAACCAAAATTAATGTTTTCACATACATACACTGTTTTTAAATGTTTTATTTTTGAAACACAGCCATCTTAATGAATTTGTAAAAAATCAAAATATCTTCTTTGTTTATTAATTTCCGGTAAAACGATAAAGAACAAGTTTAAGTCAGAGTTTTATTCTCTAACTATTGGTCAAATAATATACAGTGTGTTCCATTTAAGAAAAGTGTTCTTTTCCCTTTATTTCATAAACGCGATATTCAATGGTTTTTTTTTTTTGAATGCATCGTTGCAACCAGGGCAAAAGGTACTACTAGTTTGCTAATTTACGGAATGTGTAAATTTAATAATAAAAAAGTTAGCAGAAGTGCTGAGTTATTTTTGAACGGTCTGTATTTGTAACAGGTAATATTGTTCGAAGAGTAAAAGTCTTGGTACAATAGGCAGTGCACTTATTAGAGAAAATTCATAATTATTATTATTCATATTAGATATCTCACAAACTTCACATTCCATTGTAATTCTGTTCTCATATTTGTAATGAGCGGAACAGGTCAAACAAATTTGCTAATTTGAACGACTCTGTAGCTCTAAAAATAAGAAAGTAATGGTGCCGACTTACTTTGAAGCAGGATGTATACAGATTCCTTCGGAACGACTTTTAAATATTTCCGGAACATGCAGTAAAGTTGAAAACGAGTTAGAAAGTCTTAATACAGATGAGACCGCAAATTATTTACTTATGTTTCGAGATAACAGCGTTTAAATTGTAATATCTTAATAATTTGTTTCATTGGTTTTTATTAAGATTTTGTTGGTTTTTACAATAAAGCAAATCTTCAAAACGTCACATTCACAAAGAATCGATATCTTCGTTCAAAGGAAGCCCACTCTAAAAAAATACGGAACGTGATTCAAACTTAGCTTTGCCCAGAAGACAAAATCCTTTTAATACAGAAGTAGTTTGTCGACAAGAATACCTAAAAAAATTATTTATTTAAAACATGACTTGAAATAAACACACTTTACACGAACGCGTCCCTAATTTGTTAGTTCGTTTGCGGAATTGAGTAAGTACGGTATCTATCGGAAAAATCTCAGAAACGGTTGATTTTGTATACATTAAGACTTTTTTTATTATTTTTCGAAATCCTACATACACTGTAAATATTTATAAATTAATTGATAATAACATAAAGACAGATTTTCTTTAAAGCGTTTATCTGGAGAGAGAATTCAATCGTTTCTTACTGTTCCGCAACGAGGGAATATAAAATGAGTCAAGTGTCACACTAGGATCATCACCCATTCTCAGTGTTGGGTGGCAAGCCCTTTATGGATTAACAACACTATTAGCGTAATCCTGACATCGTTTGCATGCCCGACACGCGCTGGTCACGTGACGTATCGGGTCACTTAGAGCTTACAAGAGCGATCCGTCTCCCATGCTGATAGATGGTACTCTTGATTTATGGACGGTGTTCGATGGGGATCAGGGCGTGCGTACTTTGTTTAAGTTATTAAGTGGCGATATCGTTTAAGGCGACCGCTTCCTAATGGCAACGGAAAAAGGAAGAAAGAAACCTACTCGAGTCAATATAAAAGACACGAGGAACGAAGCCACCCTAACTGGAACAGATCACCTTCGTCGCGATAAAATAAACCCCCGAATTCCCTGCGAAAGTCGTAACTTATAATTTTCAAACAGTAAAACTGACAGGAGTTATATTGTTTGCAAAATGATGGCTCTTGCTCGGATATATTGGATCAAACGGCCTAGAGGGAACGCAGTTAAGCTTCCTAAATTCTTCTATTTTCGATTTACTGATTCTGAGATAGCAGTGTTTTCGTTTTATTTAATGCCGCATTTCAACTTGGTTTTATTAGGTTTGCTTAAAAACAATATCTTACATTTTATATACATACCTAAACAGCAAAAATATATTTTTTAAATACTTCAGAAATAAATTGAACTATGCCTAGCATTGATACGAGATAATTATATGATTATTAAAGTGAAATTGAAACTAGAAGCACAAATTAATTAAAAGAATCTTAGTTTGTTTAATTTTCATAATATAGAAACTTTTGTTTTGATTTTTTTGAGAAATACCTATAATTGACGAGCCGGACACTTATTTTGAATCAGCCAGTATATATTACCTAATATTTATATCATATCATATTTATATCATTTAGCCCAAACGTTATCTGTAACACATAAGTTACGAAAGCTCCCTATTTATAAATTCTCTGCTCTGCATGCATGTGTATGTAGATACATACATCGAAATGGTGTCAGTAATACTGTGTGAAATCGTACTCAGAAATCACATTTTCAAACTATGTATTATGATATCGCAGCGAATATAAAAATTTAGTGGCACAATTATTTTACTATTTTTATTTCCTTTCCTATTACACGCATGAAAATGTTCGTGCAGTTGCTTGAAAATTGTCATTATATTTCTTTCAAATTATAGCTACACTCTCACAGTTTGAACTCTAGCCGCTGTTTAACGCTAAGCAAACTTATATCGAAAATTAAACTTGCTCTGTTCACATAAAATGACGTTATATAAAGTAACTAAAATATGTTATCAAACGTTATTCCAAAAAGCAGTAAATTAAAGTAAAGATAAAAAATTGAGAAGATGAATTCAGAAGATTGTAACAGTTTTGAAAATGATGTAGTAATTCTGGAATTAATTGATTAATATAATTAATTTTTTTTCATATTCTACTTATTAGGTATTTACTGCAAAAAATAGAGGAAGAATAAAATTTATTTATGTTTTATAAATAAACTTGTTTTTTTAATTATTGTTTTTATAAGTTTTTTTTTCATAGTAAGTAAAACGAACACGTCAAACATTTTTATGTGAATATTACGTCATTTAAAATAAACTTTGAGTGTAGAGGATGATTCACGTATCTGCAGTAATAGGTAGATGACTTTTGTTAAAAAAGTGTGCGACAGCTTTAGCAGTTTCAAAACAAAAAATATTTTTCAATGTTCAAATATTCAAAATGTTCTCCATTCATTCCTTCTTGACAAAAACTTAGTCTACAGTACAACGCCTGCCTGACTTTCTCTAAAACTTGTGGTGAAATATTTCGTCTTTTTGTGCGTATTCTGTCATTTAAACCATAAGTATTGTAGACTGTTGAAATAAAATGTGATCAAGTAGAATTTAAATATACAAATATACAGGATGATCCGTTTAACAAAATTCATCTAAACTCCTGTACAAAAGTAACGCACAACTTTTTCTATTTCATTTTTTTAATTGGCGAAGTTACTGATGTTTTATATTATAGGTTCCTTACTTCAAAATAAATAAATTTTGTCGAGTATAGTCTTGTTTTAGTCTTGTTAATCGTTAATCTATCAAATTGTTCGTTACTTCATTAAGATATGATTAAGTTTAAATTTAAATTCAAGTTCAACATAATTCATTTTTGCTTTTGTCACTTAATAAATCTTGAAAACTAATGAGTGTTAAACAGAATATCAGTTTATATTCTTGAATCCCAAAAACAGGAATCGAACACGATACTTAAGAGCATAAACTTTATTAAGCGAGGGACGAAGTAAGCGATATGTAGCTAATTTGCTAGGTGTTAACCATTCATCAGTTAGTCGTATGATTAGAAGGTACAAAGAAACTAGGGCATATGCAAGCAGACGCCGACAGGGTAGGCAGATGTACAAGTTCGGAGCTTAATAATGAACTTGTAACAGTCAAAAATGTTAGGATATCAACTGTAACTGTTAGAAGAATGTTAAGAGAATCAAGGTTTGTCAGAAGGAGGTCGGCAATTGCATCTTGCTCACCATAACGCACAGAATGGGCAGATTAAGATTTGCGAGAGAGCACGAACATTAGTCCATAGACGATTATAAAGGATTCTTGTTTATTAATGAAATAAAAGTGAGCTTAAAATCACCAGATGGATGGAAACGAGTAGGCCTAGAGAAAAATTTGCCACTGCAATTTCTCTGGAAGGGAACCATTTGATCACTCTGTACATTCAAATTTTACTTTAAAAGAAATGCCTTTCAGATTAAAAATTGAGTTCCAAACTTTTTGCATAATTTTCTAAAATAAGGCTAAAATTAATTTTATTCCATGAGTAGTATACACAGTATATGATATATGTACAACAAGTTCCATTTCATGACTGTTGGAGATCTATTTGACACAATTCTGTCGACGATTTTTCGAATGTTTAAAAACGTTTATACAGTCTGTTTGATTTTGGCTGTCACGGGAGATATGTCAGTTGCTGTTAAAGGTAGGACAAAATGTTATAGAAGGAAAGTTGTTCTGCATTAAATTTTCGATTATCTTTAGCCTTAGTCGGAAAAACAATTGACCATCAAATGTATAAGATGTACCAAGTACATTCAACATTTTTAATGGAATACATCCAATTTTATTACGTTTTCTAAAACTGTCAAAAGTTCTCTTTACAACGATACATTACATGCCATAGTTATCTAATCAATTAAAAACAAACTGATAAATAGCAAATGCATGCTAACGTTGATTAGACCTTTATTCGAAAAAGTAGGCGCTGAAACAAGTGAAATTGTTTTTCAGGTTCGAATTGAACAATGATCCATAATATTTACTGTCTTGAAAAAATGTGCTTTTCAACATAATATAACATAATAACGTAAACGGAGTAACAATAAATTAATTAAGTAGAACGAAATTGCTGGTAATTTCAAAGAACAGAGGTCCGTTTGAACAAAAACTAGATATTATGAATTGAAATTTCAAATTAATTTAAGTATTAATTTATTTTTACTTTGTTCATATTGTTGTGCTGTATTTATGTTGAATAGCATAATATGTTGTCAAGACAGTATTAAGAAACATTGCTGCGTACGCACACATTTGTTACATAATTATCGATTTGAGTTTTTAATTGCTTAAAATGTGGTAACCGTTATAACAGATTTTTTTATAGTTTTAGAAAACGCAATAAAATTGGACATGTTCCATTTAAAATTTTGAAGGTATTTGCTCCATTTAACACATTTGATGCTCAATTGTTTTTCCGACTAAGGCAATAATAGAAAATTAAATGTAGAACAACTTTCCTTCAACAATATTTTGTAGTATCTTTAACAATAGTCGAGATATCTCCTGTGACAACTAAAATCAAACAGATTGTATAAGTTATTGTTATTAAACAAAGAAACCAAATTCAATAGACCAAGATAGATTCTATGAAATTTCCAGGTTTCCTAAAGTTACAGTGTCTCCGGTAGTACCCAAGTTAAAATTCATGAATACTTTTAAACTAAAATGTCAGTAATTTTATCTAATTTTATACTCCTAATAGATTTTTATTTTTCATTTTTTACTGTCCGAATCCTAATTTAAATATCATTAATAAAGACATACTCATTTTCTTTCCAGTTGAAAAAATTTTCAAAGTGTGCAAGATTCTGAAAGTTGGAATCACTTTCTTTTTCCCGAATTACGATTATCGGAAAAATAAGTTAAATATGTACATGTGAGGATATAATGCTCAAAAAGTTTGTCAGAAAGTGCTGAAGTGAATATTATCGATTGCAGAATGAAGACACCCTCACCGCGAACCTGATACTATTAAGAAAACTACAAAAAAAAATAGTTAAATTGATATGAAAATCTGAGTTGAAACCGTTGCCTTAAACGAGTTAAATAGATAATTCTCCATGATGATTTTATTCGAAAAGTTCATTCATTTGCAAACAATTTTAAAACCATATGTGTAAAGCAAATATTATTTCTGAAAAAACAAGTAAATTGGACTATAATAGTATAAAGGTCACCTATTTTTAAAGATTATCGTTTAGCTGTAAGGGAAATTAAAAGTGTAAATGAATGCGGCAAAAAGACAATATTCAAACGCGAATTATTAAAAAGAAATTTAAAAGAATCTCGTGCCAAATCAAGTGGAATGGAATGAAGCTGAGCTTCGGGGGTGCCAGCGAGAAGGGTCGCTGCAGTAAGACGTGTGCTGGGGAGGCGAGAGGAGCTCTAGTAGCCTGTGAAACTGCTGCTTTGCGCCAGGAATACAAATCAGTGCCCGTTAACTTACAGCCAGCC
Source organism: Prosopocoilus inquinatus (assembly GCA_036172665.1). Classification (NCBI taxonomy): domain Eukaryota; kingdom Metazoa; phylum Arthropoda; class Insecta; order Coleoptera; family Lucanidae; genus Prosopocoilus; species Prosopocoilus inquinatus. The sequence goes on from CM069875.1 coordinate 18,504,434, forward strand.
AGTTTGCGACGACACATTTGGAAAATTTTATTGAGGTGCTTTGTACCTACTTTGTTTCTTCATGAAAAACCCTGCCCGCATTTGTTACGAGCTGGATATCTGCGGACGTTGACGTATACTCAAATGCTGTCTGCACTCAGTAAATTGAACAACTTTACATAAAGGCATATACAAACACGTCGAAGAATATTTTACGAAAAGTATTAAAAAAACAGAAATAATTTTGCTTCTATTATTAAAAGAATATCAGTTTAGAAATATCTTATATCTTTCTTATCTTGCTAGTATAAAAAAGAACAATTTTTAGAATTGTTTTATTACTTTTATTTTTATTTTTTTCCCCGTAAAATAACACCACGGAAGTGGGGGAAACTTATTATGTGTGTAACTGGCATTCGTTTCGGTAATAACAATGTACCAAGTTGTGACTGTTGTGTCAGCTTGTTACCTTAACTCTGAGGCGCAACAACAATTTTGGCCAAATTTTTTAGTAGTTTTTAACTTGAAAACTAAAGGACTTTTATTAGAATTTTTTACCGATGACTTCAACTCACCATCAACTACCAATTAGAAAATTAGAAAATAATACTTACAACCTCTTCATGAATAAATTTAAAATTATTCTTCAACTTATAAATCCGACTACTTCTTTTTGATCACTACTGCATACAGTGTACAAGTGTCTCTTATTATAGTTTGAATGAAGGCTTTTAAAAACAATAAATCTAAAATTAGATATTTTCACCTTACACAGAATTATTAAAATGTATTGGAGACTGTGGTTTGTTGCAAAGAAATTGTAAAATTGAGAGTGTTTTGAGTCATTTCTTATTGATACTATTTTGCCCACATTAAATTCATGTGCCATATCACGCAATGACTATTATGCAAATATATAACAACTTTCATGACAAATTACTAATTATTTTAGCAATAAAACAACACTTTGTTGCTTGACATGACTTTTTTAATTGAATAAACTTAATTCATATTATACTCTTTGCGTAAAAAAGTGTGTACTTTTCATTGCTGCCCAGCATACTTGATACCAGAACTAATTCTGTGTAACAAAGAGATTGGATTTAACCTCCTAACCACAAAAAGTTTGTTTAAAAACTAGATACGTATTTCGGCAGCTATGCTGACATCTACTGAAGATGGCAGCATAGCGGCCGAAATACGTATCTAGTTTTTAAACAAACTTTTTGTGGTTAGGAGGTTAAATCCAATCTCAAAAATTATTATTTATAATAAAATCTTAAACATATAAAATAGCGACATCTTACTGCAATCAAAAACGATTTGCACAAAATTTTTCTAAAATAAAATCTTACGTAAGATTATTTATAAAGCTCACTAAATGAGCCTCAAGGACTTCTTGGTATGCTGCACTCTTCTTAACTGGTACTATACTCTGTTCACGTTAAGAATGTAGCGTTGGAAAGAATAGGACAATATTTTCCGGCTTGTGATTGGTTGAAATTTGAGGCAAATTTACAATGTAATGTATGTAATGGCTGTAATTATGAACCGACACTTCATGGATGGCAGACAAAAATTAAAAAATGTTAGTCATTATTTAATTTTGAAACATTTTGTCTTATATTAACCATGTACAGGGTGTTGCATTTTGAAACGTAACATAGGAAATCTCATGTTAATTTAAAGGTGCTCGAATGTTGGCTTCCCTAATAATTTTACAGCAAAGTTGTACTTATGTCTCTCAAAATACTATGCAAGACAAATCTGTCTGCAGTTTGAGAATTTTTCGTACGATGAGTTTTAAGATATTTAAAAAAAAAGGATTCTGTAACTAAATTCAATTTATACCAAACTATCAGCATAGCCTTGATCAATGCTAGAGAAAATTGAACAGATAAATAATAAATCTAGCTCTTTTTTGAAAAAATTGATAGAAGAAATTTTCCGGTAATTTATTTTAACATTTACTGATCAAGACCGCGCTGATGGTTTGGTAAAAATTCTCAAACTTCACAGACAGATTCTTCTTGAAGAACTCTAGATAGCAGAGCAGTTTCAAATAAGTAAACGTCCGAAACCAGACAAGGTTAAGAAGATCATTTGCAACGTGGATAGCGATTCTTGTCGAAAGTTTCGAACTCGAGCAAAAAGAGCCTAAATAGACTAATTTGTAGCTTAGGCACCTAGAATTCTAAAGAAATTGCTCTTGGAAATTAGTATTATAGGGATGCTTCTCCTGAAAAATTTCTCCCTTTATTTAGTTACTTTCTTTTTTAACACTTGAAAAATTATATTATTTATACAAAATTTAACACGCCTATTTTTAGGCTTAATTGACAAAATGGTTTAGTGAGCATTTCACAAGTATGGTCGCCGACACAGGCTAGATTGCATGAATTGCTGACGTTTGCTTTGCTCGCAGATCGAAGTTGTTTTCGGCCAATGGAACGTACCCAGGTTGTTAGAACTTACTTACAATGCAACACCACCAGCTCGCTCATTTGATGAGCTTTTGATGAGACGCCGCCCCGCTATTTTGATACGTCGATCTTTGAACCCTATCTTTTAGAAAATGAACTTTGTGGCATCCGGCACGGGTGGTATAAAAAGAAAAAATTTGTAGTTTGATTGATACATTACACTGGAGAACATCAATTTTGTTTACACCTGATTTTGACTAACTTTGGGTATCTGAATCCAAAAATGATCCCAGTTTCTGTCTATCACGTCAACTTTTCAAGCTACAGGATAACTTATCTCTGTTCCGAAAGTTATACAAAATGTGCCTACAAAGGAAAATAAAGGAAAATATTACCAAATATGCTGATCACATAATACAAAGACTATACAGGTTAAGTTACAGTAAGTCAAATTGCGTTTGTACAAGTAGTAAAGTTCTTTTATTAAACGGTTAAGTTTATTTTCGTAAGTATAGTTCTGGCTCGTGATAACTGCTGAAAGGATATGAAAGAAGGCAAACACCTTAAAACGAGCAAATAATATCATTTTTGTTTACCCCATCTCGCTAAAGAGATTGTTTGCTTTTGCATATGTAAAAGATTTTCCCATTATGTTATTAATTCAGTATTGATTCAGTAATTAGGAGTTAATAATCAGTTGTAAGTTAGTTATATTGTCGGAAATAATCGACAGGCAGTTTCCAAAGTATAATTAGTTTAATTAAAAAATAACTTTTGAAATCGGTTCTTGAGAGCAGCATTTGGTCGAATGTGGTGCAAAGAGGCGAGGTAATGTAAACCTTCGTTCGCGAATATCCTGCCCTGCAAGCGAGTGCTCGAATAAGAGAAATCGTAGCGTGGTGGCGACCCCCTTATAACATAACTGCGTTAACTAGATTTCCCTTCAAACGTAACATGGTGAAGCTGCCCTTTATCGTAACATTGTTGGAGCCTCCGTTTCTTCTTAAATCGTAACATTATGTTAACCGTCATTCGTAAAAATGAACGTTACAATCTAGATCGAACAGCTTACGCGATTGGTGTAGAGGGAACCATCAAAAAAAATTAAAAATGTGTTATACTTGACTCTTTTTCCTATTTAAATCGACGAAATAATATGATTTTTAATCTAATAAAATTAAAACAAATGAATCAAAAACTTCTTTTTATACATTTGGAACATCTTTTGATACCAAGATAAAGGAATTTTTGCCTTGTTAATTAGTTTATCTGAATAACATTTTTAATTTTAATGACAGTTTTTAAATAGCCGACAATCGTTTTTTGACCTAACATTGTATTAGGATTGATAAATTGAAGCCAGCTGAAAAATAAGTCATCCTATGCAAGATGGATCCACTGCAACAAAATTTTTGAAAATGTTTTATTTGAAAACGTATTTATAACAGAAAATTTTTAAGTTAAATGTAGCAATTATATAATTTTATCAAAAACAATGAAAATACATTGTTGCACATTAAGATTAATAAAGCTTCCCTTCCATTAGACGGCACTACAACTTAAAAGCTGTCCGCATTGTGCGAGCTTCGCCAGCATCAGATATAAAGTAGGAGTATGGTTGCTAAGGGACGCTTTCATTCAATGCGATGTTCATTTAATTCAGCCGGAGGCCTGCGACGTTTCGGGACAGAATGCACCCGCGTCATCAGATAAACCCAAAATAATGATGGCATGATTTTATCGGGGAGATACTGAATTCTGAAATAATTCGTTTTAGCCAGTATACTTCAAGAACATAACTTTTTGAAATGATCATATCCCCACTGAATTGTTTCAAAACATTGGCTATTAAACGTGCTTTGACAATTTTAATCAGAATTTGAATAGTTATAGCTTTGGGTAATGCAGCTTGAAACTGAATAAAATGGAGATTTTCTGTATTTCACAGTGTTCTGTTAAATGACATACTGAATAATAATAAAATACATTTAATTCATTTTATTACTTTAGTAATAAAGAACTAAAAGCACATAATTACTGACAATTCATTTTCATGAAATTCTTCAAATAAAACACCTTTTGAGTTATTTCTTTAGGATAATTAGCTTCCTGGAAGCAGGAAATGATTTTACTAATAACTATGTAGAGAATCGAGAGGATGATTGTTAATAGTGTTCGGGTTTAGACAATTTAGTGAAAGACAGTTAATTATAAGTAATCTAGCCTAGTTTGTAATACTGATTTTAGGACGTCTTTTAATTTTAAGTCTATGCTAGTTCCGAAAATGCATTGGAATGCATAACTAGCCTCAGAGGAAATTTCATCACCCCGGGACCTTCCGCGAAATTCCCGGTTGTTGCTGCTCCCTTGTTTAAATTTCCAGCAGTCACCAGATTCACAAAGATCCGTTTTGTACGTGTAAAGAAATTTGTAGCCTTCTGTTCTCGCGAAAAAATATTTGTACATTGTAATTCGACCTGTAGGATAAACGGAATTTTTCTTATATTAAGCGCTGTCCTAAAATTCAGAACCAGGTCTGTCCGGTTACGCCTTACAGGAAGGTGTTGCCACAAACTTCAACAATTCCAAATTTTTTTGTGTTCTGTTTTATTGTTTTTATTGGTGTGATAGATGTATTAAATTTGTTAATTGTTTATTCGCGACTTTTAATTTCACCCGTAAACTAGTGACGTGTGGTGAGAAGACAAATCTAATTATCCTCGACGAAGATTTACGACCTTCCAGATTTTTAATTTGTCTAGGCCCCAGTTTTGCCTGGGAAGGGCTTTTAAAACAAAAGGCTCGCACAAATAGAGTTATTTAATCTGTCGAGAATTAACTTCATTATCATTGAGGATACCCTACTGAAAAAGAACGTAATTATTCTGAAAAACAAATGACTTAATTTCTTTAATTAATTGATCTAGATCTGCATAAAATTAGAAGGAGTAATCGAATTTTTAATGGTGCGCTTCAATTTAATGAAACATTCCAACAAAAGCCCGTTTGCGGTACCTTAAAACGGAAATTAGCTTAATTAGCATAATTAATAATCTGGTTTAAAAGTCTAAATGAAAAAGAAACAAATTTAATTAAACACCTCATTTCACAATCAACGGGTAACGAAGGAGTGGGCATAAAAAGCCCGTAGCAAAAACCTAATTAAGCAGCATCCATCAAGTAAAGTCGAGTTAAACAAAACGTACAGTAACTGAAATAAACGAACTTTACTCTATAAAAAAGCTTCATAAAGCACGTCTAGTCTACGATCAAGCGACGTCTCGAGAGACATCTAGCGGTGTAGCAGTTACCATGGCGATACGCGGAGACATTCGCTTGTTTTAATCAACGCTGTCATGGCAACGCAGATCCCGCCATTGGACAATTCATTTTGTAATTACGTTGACGACACCCCAGGCGGCCATTTTGAAATGAACACAAGCGCCCAGACCGCGAGCTTTCAGCTTTTTACCGGAAGCAAACCCAAGGCATAGATGACCGGATGTAGGCAGCGCTTTCCGAGCCCGAGGAAGCGGGTAACTAATACAATTAACGGGAGACAAGTGAAACTGTGCTATCGTAACTCGTCCGTGTGGGAGCAGGGCAAACGACACACCGTTGTCTTCTTCTTTCCAGCGCACGCTTGATGGAATGCTGATGCTTCCGAGTTGATTAAAACAGATTGAATGTTTTAACTTTGCTTGCTTTATCACCGTGTGCTTCTGTTCTACCGTAACTCTTTAGTTTTATATTAGGTATTCGGTCAGGATAATGAGACATCCTCCCAAGAGAAAGCTTCCTTCAATCTATACTTTAAAAAAACGTTCAACCTTATATTTATAATTCTTTTATTATTGGCCTAGAGTACCTTATTGCACTCTAAATTGTATGATTGACAAATACTTTTTTTACAATCCTATATGACAAGACTTCGTAACTAGTGAGAAAAACCAATAACGTTAACTTTCGTGTCTACAGACGAAAATAAATCCTACTCCGTCTAGTTGCCTGTTGTCGCTATATCGAGTCATTATTAAATGTCATTGCGTGCTGTTCATTGGACCTTTATCATGATTTCTGATTTAGAAAGTCATTTAGATCTTCCTAATACTCCACCAGAAATAGTAAATAAGTCAGGTCGTAGAAAAGTATAGTGTTTAATTCGTCGAAATCATTTTCTTAGGCTCGCGAACATTGTTCTCTCGCTCAAAAAATGTCGCTTTCGTTATTCGTTCAACAATTTACTATTGTTTAAAATGTTCACTTCCAGAAGATTAAGGCGTCGTGTGCTGTACATGGTTGTTAAAAATAGGAGAAGACTAGACAATAAACAATTATCGAAATTTTGGAGGCACGTGTGAAACTAACAGTAAAAATTCAAAAAGTTCTGAAATAAAGTTGTATTGACTGGGTCAAGTATTACACAGAATACAAACAACTTAAATCAAAGAGCGCTGAGAAGTCTTAAGAAGAATTAAAATTCCGTACCAACAAACTCAGTTGTCTTATGGAACCTGTTAATTTATCCTAAAAAAATAATTTCACCAATATTATCGTGAAATTACTGTAATCGATGAACTTCGAAATTTTCAATAAAGAGTTGAATATTGTCAGTGGTGTCAAAGTAACTTAAACAATAATAGTAAAGCTAGGATTTGGATGCATTTTTAGGGCATCAGTTCACCACTCGTATACCCGAATAAAAACGCACTGAAACCCTTGCTATTATTGTTTTACTTTAATAAACAAATCTGCATAATTATTATCGTTACACTTCAGAAACGATGGTGTCTTTCTGGCTAGTTCTTTTTATGAGTGTTAACTATATTCTTGATAGTTACTTCATAACTCAGGCCCAGTCTAAAAATTGTTGCAATGACTTGTTGCAACCAGTTCTTAACTCTAGGAGTACCAACTAAAAATAATATTTTGTAAGAGTTACTCGTTCTTCCGATTGCACGCAATTAAAAGATATTTCATCGAAGTTTGAGCGGATCGTTATGATGCTGTGGATCCAGCCTTAATTGTGGTCTTTGTTCCACAAAAGACATTTTCTATTATTTTGTGCCATATCTATTTAAGAAACAGATGAATACTTTCTTATACTCCCACGACACAGCCCTCGCGTGATGTAATAATTTCACATATTGATCGCAATGTGTAAAATATTTCTTTTTCTACGACTCTTTATAAAAAGATATTCTAGACTGTCACCGACTACTTCCAGCAAAAATTTGATTTTCACAGCTAGTGAGCAAAAATCTTTCTTGACTTTCGTCTCTATAAGTTAACGAAAATAAATCTTACCCCGTCTAGTTGCTTGGTGTCGATGTCGTCATTGCGCGTCATTATTAAATGTCAGTGTATGATCCTCGTCGGACCTGTAACATGATTTCTGTTGCAGAAAGGGATATAGATCTGCCTAATACTCCACTAGAAATAGTAAGTCGGGTCGTAGAAAAAATATAGTGTTTAACTCGTCGATATCATTTTCTTAAGCTGGCGCACATTACCAAACGAGGTAATCTCGCTCAAAAAATGTTACTTTCGTCACTCGTTCAGCAATACATATACTATAAATAGCGAAGCGTAAAATGCATTCCTTAGGGCGTTTTCCGCTGACTGCACCACTGTGCTCTGAGTGTATCTCCATCACGTTTTATTACATGGAGCTGAACCGAGATGGAAATACACTCAGTGCGCACTAGTGCAGCCAATGGAAAACGCTATAAAGGATTCTTTCCATAAGAGTCCGTACCAGGAAACTGCAAATGGGTAAGTAATACCCGGGTAACCGGGTACTGTACTACGGGTACATACATAGTAATATATACTCGTTACTGGGTGTCTCTCGGCATTAGGTAATACTTGTTACTGGTAGAGTCAAGTTCTAGGTGGGTCACGCCCGGTAAAAGTCTTTACCTGCCACAGCCTTTCTCACAAAACGGATGCAGAAGTTATGCCTTAGAAAACCTCAATTCAGGGAACCTATTCTTGACAAGTGAATTTTTGCGCTCGCATTTGTAATATGCGAGTGCGAAAAGCGTATACGCTTTAGATAAGTTATTCTAGACCACTCGAACATTTCGTTCGAAAATAAATGTTAGCGCTCGCATTTATTCGGGTGGCGAGATTTGGCAATGTCGCGAATTTGTCAAAATTCTGCCGTGTCCGTCGTGAATGACAATTATTGCAAAGCATTTTACGTTTTGAAATTAAATCTAACTCTACGAAATATGCATAAGATATCTCGCTTACGTTAAAAGTCATTAAGTATAAGTAAGTACGATTTATTTTGTAATAGGTACACATATTGTTATAAATGAATTTTAAAACACTATTTTCGAAATGTGGGTACTCAGTAAAATTACGCAAATTAATGGGATGTCAGTAATTATAATGCATCGACAGTCTTCCCCAAGTTATTACCTCAATGTAAAAAGACCCGTACCAAAGAAGAAAATATGAAACATCTAAAAAAAGATGCGTGTCTAATGCTAGATAAATACCTACAACGAAATTGCAGAGTTACAAAAATTTCTTAATTTAGAATTTTCTTAAGACCTTCAATTAAAATGGTCAGATTCCTAAAGAAAAAGAAAAGAGGATACGATGGAAAAGATTCTCATTACCTATGTTTACCGCATGCTATAATGTGGCAGTGGTTAATAAATAGTACTGGGACTTATTTTGCATTATTTTAAAAATAGAGGACGTCTGGCCTTCAGTCATCCTAATATAAGATGCTTTCTTTCGCTCACAAAATCGTGATCTAAACGTGTTTTGATTCAAAAACAGACATTCTTTTCTTTGAATCTCACTATTTTTTAAAACTTGTTTGGATTGAATTATGGTTGTTTACAAACGAACTGTCAATTAAAAATTCATGTCAGGTATTTTGCAACAACTACGAAAGAAAGATTTCAAAATAATTTTTAGTACACTTACACCTGGAACTGCTCCGCCAGAACATCGATTTCCTCTTTAGACATGCATTATCTTCTCAAGAAATTTCAGCCGGTATAAAACACTAAACACACACACCAAAGAAAGTCCAGTAACTCTCAGTCTAGGTATAAGTGGACATTCGATAATTTAGAATTTACGATTTCAATATTTTTAAATTTTCTTTAAGGTTGCAGAAAATGTACTAAGCCCGCCAAAAAAATCTGGGACATGTAATATATCCTACTGTAAATATAACGACGTGTTTATATATTACCATGGAAACAAGCTCTAAATAGCAAGGCGAATGGCATAAAGCTGCATTTAAACTAATAAAATAACTCAAGAATGCATGCAGAGAGTTGTCCCAGATTTTTTTGGCGGGCATAGTACAATCATAATATACAAGCACATGCGTAAAGCCTTCTTTACACTTGTGTGGTTGCAAATTCCACCCTACACTCGCACAAAATTGTCAGTCCTGTTATATTATATTTTTCTACAGCGAATTTATTTTAACCTAAAATAAATTGACACAGACAACAGTTGTCATGAATCTGTTCTGGTATTAATGATTTCAATATACTTGTACTACAAAATAATAGCGATTCCTTCAATTATGTTAGATAAATATATTTTTGTTTGAAATAAGTAAACATAAAACATAAGAACAGATAAAATAGCGACATCTTACGATCGCTTTTTGACCTGACATTGCAGTAGGACAGACAAATTGAAGCGGGATTTGCTCCTAATACGTCTCCCATGCAAGGCGGCCGTGCTTGCTGTCAAAGCAAAATGCAAGTTTTTACAAAAATTTTGTGTAAATCGTTTTTCATTGTAGCGAAAACCTCGAGCAGCCTCTGTACAGCTGTTTCAGCCCTGCTTGGGACTTCTTCGGCAGAGACGTAGCTCGACATTCCCATTGCAAACAAAAACGACTTGTCCAATTTATTCGCAATTGCGATGTAAGAGTGATGACCAGATAAAATAGCGACATCTTACGATCGCTTTTTGACCTGACATTGCAATAGGATAGACAAATTGAAGCGGGACTTGCTCCTAATAAGTCCCCCATGCAAGGCGGCCATGCTTGCTGTCAAAGCATAATCAAAGTTTTTAGAAAAATTTTGTGCAAATTGTTTTTGATTTCAGCGAAAACCTCGAGCAGCCTCTGTACAGCTGTTTCAGCCCTGCTTGGGGCTTCTTCAGCAGAGACGTAGCTCGACATTCCCACTGCGACTTGTCCAATTTATTCGCAATTGCGATGTAAGAGTGACGAACAGATAAAATAGCAACATCTTACAATCGTTTTTTGACCTGACATTGCAGTAGGATAGAGCTGGATCCACATTGATGAAGCGAAAATATTTTTCTTCAAAACGTTTTTGAGAAATGAAATGGAACGTACGCTACAATTGAGGAGTAGAAGTAACAAAGGGGCTAAATGCCAATTTTTCAAAAAATGAGATTCTCTGACACAAAAATGTTTTACGTGTCATGACTCCATTCTGTGAAACGGGCGAATTGCACCAATACAAATTTCTAGGAGAAAAGTAATTGAAACTTTTTAACAGGAGAACTTTTTAAGTCAATTCCTCGAGAAAGCGGACACATTTTTTCAATTATTGTTATTGTTATTATTACATATTGAATTTTCTTTCTTACGTTATTTGTGTAAAAGCCCACGTAGGGCGAAGAATATTTGTTAATAATAATAATTTATCTTTTTTTAATCATGACGTATTTGTCAATTTTTCGAGCTTAGATTTTTGGCACTTAGCCCTTTTGTTACTTCTACTCCTCAATTTCTCTTGTTAATTGAATACTACACTGACTGCCAACCAAAAGTATTTTTAACAGGGATTTTAATCACTTAAATTATATTTGAATAGAAAATGGCTTAATTTTAATAAATGAGAAACCAGACCACACGTTGGACAAGTTGCCTTAATTCTTACATCGACTAAAAAATGGTGTTTATACTGTTGCTGTTATATTTTATTCAAATAAAATTTTTGTGAACGTCTTCTTAACTAACTCATATATCCCATTTCTGCGTTGATGAAACATGCATTTCATAGAAACTCAAGTTTTGCCAAACGCAGTTTTATAACAATTTCAAAATTATGAAACCGTTTTTGTTTCACTACATGGTAGAAGATAAGACAGGTATACCTACGATCGCGGTTACGCGCCGAAATCGGCACGTACAAGTGTAAGACAATCCGGGAAAGAAAACGGTGTAAGATAAGATACAAACGGTTATCGCGCTGTCTAAAAGCATGCTTTAAATTATTTCTTACGTTGATACTTTCACTTTCTGCAATATGGGTACAACGTGATTCGTACCCATGCATAGAACGGGCTATTCAAAATTAAATTAGATTTTCGTTAGAATGAAAGTAGGCAGCTTAACATTTAGATTTATTTTACAATTTTTGTGATTTCTTTCATAGGTAAAGGCAATTCACCAACGTTTGTTTATACATGTGCTGTAGGTAAGAGATGTCGTAACGAATCTGCGATGGAGTCGCCACACTGAGCGCAAATTCTTTATGACGCGTTTGATTCTACTCATCGGTCTTTGCTCGATATCGCCTCGCCTTGTGTACCTTGTATACCGAGTCTTACGTTCGTCTGCCCGTAACGAATGCGGCATCGGAATACCTCCATATCTATCACCGTGATTCATTATAAATGCAAAGAAAAGAAAACGATTACAATTAGTAATTTTGTACGATTTTTTTAAATATTAGGAAATTGTATTTATTATTTATTTGCATCACGTAACACTTATCCATATTTTTATACAGGGTGGATTCAGACATAAGAAAGCATAAGAATTTTGAAGAATAAGCACATGTGCATAACAAACGCATCAATGTTATATTATAATATTATACATATTATGTGTAGACTCTTATTGCCAAATATTCCTCTTTAAGTAACTTTTCTTTACTTTTTAAAGGAAAATGTTTAAACTCAAACACCTTTACTATTTGTTTTAATAACAATCTTTTATCACAAATAACTTAATGGGTTATTTAATTTGATTTTAATCTGCATGTTTCGGTAGAAGTGAATGTTAACAGATATTTTTCAATGCTGGCAAAACTGTAAAACCAACATTTATTAGCTTATCAAGTTAGAGCGTACAAAGTTGGAAAAGCACATAAAAACCGCCACGTTATTTACAAGAACATATGTAGCAAAGTGTATGAAATTTAATAACATGGCTTTTTCGACTATGTCACAGTGCATTATTATTTATACGTAATAAATTGAATGGATTCCCGCGGGAGCGGGACTCAGACTCGACGACCGGAAAAATTATATACCGCATCAAAAATAAATTGGGTCCCCCTCCGACGAAAACGGGAGAGCGAGCAGCTTTCCCGTCGAGGGTGTGTGCCCGCCAACTTTAAAACAAACTCCTAACAAGATTTATAATGAAATAAATTATACGAAATTACTTTAAAATTGTTTTGTATTGCGGACCCGTAAAATTTGTTACGTAATTTGTAAACGGAATTAACGACAGTCGGTATGTGAAACAACCGCAAAACTTCTTGAACTTACGAAAGCGGAGGGAAGTGATACCTGTAATTAACCCATCGCATTTTATTACATAAAATAAATTGCAGTAAGTTTGTATTCTTCTCTACTAAATGCGCATAAAAATTCTATTCTACCACCACCTATTTTTTGTATGAAATTCAGTGGAATTTCTACAATAATATACATACGTATAAATCAATAGCACCAAATGTTTATATGAAAAGGTAGGTAATATAAAATAGCTTATAAGTAGGTCGTATAAGACTAAATAATATGTAGGTTATATCGACTGGTTTTAGCATGGGTTAAAAAATAACTAAACACATTTGAGAAAGAAAAAATCTATTGAGCATAATCTTTTAAGTGCTATGCACTTCCAAAGAGCGTTTAAAACAAGCTCGCTCAAGGAACGCTTTTTGTTTAAAGTATTTTATACTGCCGAGAAGACATTCAGCAAAGTATATTCACTAAAGGGAATTTAATTTAATTTTCACATATACAACGAAGAGTATTTTCTTTTTCAAAGTAATTTCTATTTACCTCAATGTATTTATGTCATGCATCAATATATGTGGAATTAAACGGGCTTCTTGACATCTATACTATTTCAAGAAGAATATTTAAAAATGCTAATATGTAAAGTCACTAATTTGAAACAGGCAAGCAGAAATATGGCAAGACTTCCCAATCAAAATTTTTATCCTTATTTTGTAAACAGTTTGCGATGATTGCGAGACATGTTTTTTTTTCAGGAAAGAATGCGATGACCATAAATATAGCAATATTTTTATGAATGTATCAAGAACATTGTATTATTAATGAAAATTAAATTAGCTCGTTGAAGAAACACTTTGGTGGTAATTTTAAGTTTTTTTATATTACATGCCATCGTTAACAAAAAATAAATAAAATAGCTAATTTAAAACATTTAAGGAAACCGATCTTTTTTTCTTTGAAATCTAGAAAAATTGTGAATTGAAAATTGAAATAAAACCATAATCTCATCATGCAATCATTTAATTTTAATATTTTATTAGTTCCAAGTTATATTGTCTCAGGAGAAAAACTTGAAATAAACAGCTTTGCGAGTGCTTTGTTCAGAATAAATTAACATAAGTATTTCTTTCTTCTCAACTCGCGTATTTAAATTTAATAAAATTTATATTTTGTATTTATAACTCAAGTTCGAATGCACCTGCGTTCCTATCCTTATCATACTTATTCCTTTTTTCTCTGTCTTAAGCTATCGGATTCTTGAATCAGCCTCTGCCTATCGTTTACTTATCGTTTAGTCTTCGACAAAAATTTTCAATTTTTCCGAATTAATCTCTTTTTCAGAATTTACGCATTCGATTCCGCTAAGGCCTTGTAACTCGTTCAGCGCGCGTGAAATCTTATTTCGATTTCGCAAGATTTTTATCAAACAATCTTTCTTAATTTTTGTTGTAAGTCATCTGCTAACGTCGGCGTATTACGTCTAACTCTTACCAACTTAATTTCAGTTTTGAAAGTGCATTCTCAGGCAGCTTTGTGTATTTTTTGTTGTTTGGAAGACGAGAGAGCTCTGTTTGGTGTGTTACGTTACAATTTTCGATACATCCGTGAGGTTTTTGCTCTGGTTTAGGTAGGCCACGTCTTATTCCTCTTTGGCCGCTTTTGCAGTCGATTAACTTCAATTATTTTGGTTATGTGAACGTGGACTCGCATCAAGGTTTTGTTTTGTTTACTATGAGCAAACATACGCAAGCTCTATTGCGGGTCATTCGATCTATTTTCCATCTTTATTTGTGTATTTTCGTGTGGATCACCTGGTAAGTTGATTTCCTCTTTCTTTCTATTTCTCGTATACAAACTTAGGCGAGTGTTCGCTCATTTTAGCCTCTCCCTTCGTCTTATTTGGTGCCTGTTAACGATAATTTCTCTAATAATTGAAAATTAATCTCCGCCCACAATAGTTTTGTATCCGTAGATACGTATTTCGGCAGCTAAGCTGCCATCTTCAGTACGCTACCAACTTAAAAGCACTTAAAAAGATCTAAAAACAACCTAATCATCCTAATAAAATAAAAAAAAAAATGTGTCTGCGTCTGCATCCATTTTTGGGACAAACGAAGGTGAGCCTTTTATCTGCTGGTTATCATCCGCTTGCTATTTACCTCGCAATGGTATACTGTCCTTGACATGTGCCTTCAGAGAAATCACCAGTCTCGCTTTAAATTTTGTAAGACGAAAGAAAATTTTCCACGTACGAACTAAATTTAAATCCTTTTTGGATATAAATTACAACTTACATTAACTCTTAGAATACATACTCTATTCTATTTTGTAATTCGGAGAAGTACTTTGAAATTTTAGCGCTAAAACGAGCTTTGTCATTGGTAGCTGGCCGGAACTGATCAATGGTAAAACTTGTTTGACTAATGACAAAGTTCTCCTCCGAATTAGAAAATAGAGTTATAGTTATTTATAAGTGTCCGCAACAACTTAATTATGTATTTTATAATAATCTTAAATTTTATATTTTAGTATTAGAATAAGGCTAAGGCTTTTAGTTAAAATTTGAAAGAATTTCCTATTTAACTTTGGAAATTTGATGTCATGATGTCTAGTGATGTTCAGTTTCTGGTACAAAAGAAGGGCTGAAATGTTACTCTTTCAGTCTTTCTTGGGCCATTGTTAGTTAAAGTTCGGTTCTACACGGTGGTAAGAACTGTAAAAATATTTATTAAAGTTAATTTTGTAACTGTTAAATAATTTTTGTAAATATTTAATGTTTTGGGTAAAAACAAACGTGGGCTTTTTACTGTCTAATTCTACTTAGAATATTAAATCAAACAATAGTTTGTAATTTGAATAGGGGAACTGTGTTTGGTTATTTACATCGTTCACGTTCCAGGTAATGCACAGTTTTAAACACCATCTCCCTGTATTCTGGAATAACAACGATTCGGTAGTTTTACTGTAATGTTGTTTCGGAATACACATGCAAGTAAACCGACCTTATTTGAACAAGAATAATGATTGTAATATTATTTGTAATATTATTTCTGAAAGTACGTTCTGGTAAACGAAATTGTGTAAACGACAATAATTATTGTGAAAACAAATTTCGGTATTGGAAGAAACAACGCCACTTTTGTTAATCGGGGTACAAAGATTCAGTATTTCTGTTGTAGTGTACCTTAATAAACGTCACTGCAACTCATGCTCGTTGGTGAGGACGCTGATACGAAGCTTCGTCCATTTTGGTTTCTCATTATCATACAACATACACGCACACACTATGACATGTATTGAGGTTATGTATTTATTACACAATGACATCAGAAATGATTTCAACCCACGTGACCAATTGGAATTCTTCTCAGAAGTGACAACACTGAGAAAAATGAGATGTGATTGACTTTCGTTCTGTTGTATTGGATTTTGATTTGCTTATCTTGGTGGGCTTCATGCGTTCATGGCAGAATCACGTGGGTTGCAATCATTTCTGATTACAGTGTACCATGTCAACGTTACACTGTCGATTACGCACAATTACCTGTGTGTTCAATAAACTGTTTTGTGTTGAATCTTTGTTTTATTCATGTACTTTTCCATAGCTAATTTGGTCACTTGGTCACTGATAATAGTTTAATTTTTGCACAAGCAGACCCTTTTCAATTTTCATTTTAAACAAGTCAATTTCATCTTTGCTAGCGACATCTATTAACTGTATTTGTACATGATCCCCGTACAGTGTCAGTTCTTGCCGCAATTTGTCAAAATAAAATAATTTTCGGCCCTGAGATTAAATTCAATTTTATTTAAAAACAAATTTATATGCCAAAACGGAGCAATATGATCCAATAAAAAAGTAATCAACAATAATTTCACGAAATTTTCGTACATTAATGCACACCTTTCACAGACAACCGCAAGTAAACTTATTTGTCAAAATCATAATCGCTCCCTACTTCGAGAAAGTTTTGTATCGTCCACTTTCAACCTCTATTATTCGTTTGTTTGTCTTGCTATTGTTTAGCCGAGCATCTTCAACTGTTTTTACCAGTTACTAAGTTGTAGCAGGTAGATAATTGTATTTTGGGAATATAAATTCAAGCCGGGTCTATAATTTGGACAGGACAAACATCCATGTCACTAACTCGAATTCGCACCGAGAACGCCAGCGGTTTCTGACAGTTTTTTGCTTTGTTTCTCGTGTACTCTCTGCGGTTAAGCAAGTCAAAATGTTATTTTGAATCACCATGTATTTAAATTACAAATAAACTTTTTAAAATAATTCTAAAATTGTTGCCAAAATCGACGAAAATCCAAATATTTCTTTAATTCATCACAATGTTGTACAGTTTAAAGGTAATTAGGTAACGTGCCCAATATTAGAATGTTCTAATTAATCATCCCGATACATCTATTTGAATTCAGATAGAACAATATAATTCTCAAGTGACAATATGTCAAAATAGTATAGCAGCACTTGAAATTATAAAAGATATAAAGTATAAAAACCGTATATGGTTATGCCCCCATTTCACTTAACGTGAAAGAAGTTACAATTTCATAATTCCAATGTGTTCCTGAATTTTACATTCACACAGAGTTAAACCAGCAAAGACTAATGACACGTAAAATTAATTTAACAAGTGGTCCCCTCCAGAGGAGCTCGCCCCCGACCAGAACAAATTCTAATTCAAACAAATGGTCGCATTTGTAACACCGTTACTAAACAACCATGAAATTAGTCGACTCCAAAAACAAACCATGCAATAAAACATTCACACGTCGTACGGCTCCCGTTGTTTAATATATGTTAATGCCGACTGATTTATGCGATGGCTATCTATTGGCAAATGCAGATAACAGGATTACTCCGAGATGCATCTAGGCGGTCGTGCCTTTTAATGTATATTTAGTGAAAGCTCCGCGATCATTTTGCAGCCGTGAGAAATTTTGTTATTTTGTTGTATGCTGATAGTAAATCGTCCAGGATTATTATTATTTCAAATTTCAGAAAATACCTTTCACAGTATTAAGTACATTAAATTCTTGTGTAAATTTCTGTTTAACAGCTTCATTTATGTAATAAGCTCTCAACGATTTTCTGGTTATTAAAGATATCCAAGGAATAGTGCTCGCTAGATTAAATTGAGATGGTAGACATGAAACATAACAAATAATTGTAGATTTAAAAAACTTAAAAATTATAATCCGTATTGAAAGAAAACAGGTAATATTAAAATAAGGCAAAAGACAAATGGAATAACTATAATGAAAACACTATTTTCTCCGATGAAAATAATTACAAAATATTTATATAATTATTTTTGCGCGGACACTTGAGAATTAGCATTAAGCAGCAAGTCAAACGGGCTGCGAAATATGGACTTAACTCTCAATTAAATTATGTGCCCGCGCAATGATAATTACATATTTTATGCAAATAACTTTACTAAACGCAGTTGTAACTTTTAATATTTATTTTATTTATTATACCGGGTGTTCTGCGCCATGTGCTTACCCTTCTAGAATCTTTATTTATTAATCGATTAACCTGAATTTTGGAGTCAATAAATTAAACGAAAAATGGAATTTTTTGACGTACTGCCAGTTGTCATAGGACTTCCGGTTTCGCCGGAAGTGATATCAACTTTCTTATCTTAAATGGGACACTCTATATATTTTTACATATTTAAAATCTACAGATCATTAAAAGTCCAAATGCGTATCAATTGATAATTTTGGTTTCCATGACAACGAAAAAAAAACTTTTATTTTTCAATCTAAAAAGCTATGAATCTCATTTTTTCGATCTAATGCGATCAAGTGTTTCGAACAAATCATTTGAAATAAAGGGAGTGTAAAATTTCAATAAAACATGCTCTATTTTAAATTATTTTCAAAGAAAATATGACGTATTTGATATCAACGTACTCAGAAAGAAATGTTCTGTTGAACCAAGCTAAGAAACATGAGTTTCTATTAAAAAAATGAGTTTCGACCTAATAAAAATTTCAAATACTGTAAAAATGTTAAAAATCAAAATACCATCAAAGTAGTGATTTACTCGAAATGCTTAATCGCATTAGATCGAAAAAATTTGATTCACAGCTTTCCAGATTGAAAAATAAAAAAGTACTTTTGTTGTTGTCATGGAAACCAAAATTACTAATTGATATGTGTTCGGACTCGTAATGATCCATAGATTTTAAATATGTAAAAATATATTGGGTATTCCATTTAAAATAAGAAAGTTGATATCACTTCCGGCGAAACCAGAAGTCCTGTGACGACTAGCAGTATGTCTAAAAATTCCACTTTTTGCTTAATTTACTCCAAAACTCAGGTTAATCGATTAATAAATAAAGATTCTAGAAGGGTGAGCATGTGACTCGGGACACCCGGTATAATATTATTTATTTCATTGTATGCTAGGGAAACTAAGATTTAAAAATATGAAATAAGTAAATAAATTTCAAAGAGAAGGAGAAAAAGAGAGAAAGAAAAATATATGTAGAGAAAACTTGACTAGAAAAAATAATATAACATTGTTCTTCCTTTAATTTAAATTAGTAATATTGATTACAAAACAAAACTAAAAGGAGAGCAGAAAATAAAACCATAAGCTGCTTAATATCTTACAATTCAAATGAGAGAGATCTAATTCAATCTTCCTTGCCGCCGCCACATTGGATTTTAAAACTATTAAATACTAAAAAACTAACTTTTTTCTAATGCTTTTCCGTATTATGGTAGTGCTACAATTTGACGTTTCTATGAATCTTTTAGCATAAGGTCTTAACAATGAAATTTATGTACAAACGGTGCAATTAACCGTTAATTAACAATTGCCGATGACTATTTTACTATTAATTTGATAAAACCCGTTAATATGTATAATTACCACTTATTTTACATAATAACCAAGATGGCTAGTTAATATCTTAAATTGTTTACATTTATTTTTAATTTGCTGTAATAACTGGTTGTTATGCACAATATCGACTTAATCTCATTAGTATGCAAAATTCCTCATATTTTTCTAAAATTAATTATTTGTGTTATAAATAATGTTCTAGTTCTATATATATGTAGTTCTAAGCAATTGTAGCGTATTGTGTTATTAGTATTAGAGGAAATTGAGCTACCCAAGTTTGCAGAATGAAGTATGTGTGTTGTTATGGCTTGTGTGTTCGCCCTAAGTGTAATTTAATTTAAGCGTAACTTTAATTATAAATATTTTTTGATATATTAATTTTAGTTTACAATTCTAAGAACTTCCGAAATTTCTCGACGCAAATGCACCACAATGCCGGCCACTAAAAGCATTTTCTATGAAATTGTGTCACCAGCATGTTTCTAAATTAAAATGTCTTTTCTCCGGACGATATGCTTGCATCAAATTTCATAGAAATGCTCACCCTATTTTGGTTCTAGATTATTCCAGGCCCGTTTTAAACCCATCGAAATTAATTTAAATTGCAACGTTACCTATGGTAAACATTAGTGACTTTTTTCAGTTCAGTGTGAAACTGCTTTCTTTTATTTCTTCTCTTATTATTGGATAACAGATTTTCCAGAGGTTTCGTTAAACATCTTGTAAATTAAAAACTTCAGTTCTTTCGTTTCAATAGCGGCAAACACAAGTGCCCAAGAACTCAGTTATGATTCTTGCGTAGCTTTTACCGGGACATAACTTAATTCGATCTAGTTAAATCCGTGTTAATTGTAAAGTTCTGCTAACTCGTCAGCTGCAAAATATAAGTGGCCGAGAACTCAGTTGTGTTTCTTGCGTAGCTTTACCGGAAGACAACTTTGCAATTTATGTGTTATTTTTATGTTGTTGTTTTGTAAATATTAAGTTGTAAATAAACAAATCTTCGGTTATTCGGACTTTCAATTTCTCGATTCCGTAATAAAAAATCAGTGAGTGAAGGCAAGTTAGAGTGCTGTCGACGAGCTTTACAACCTCCGAGGTGCATAATTTGTCTTAGGCCTCAGTTTCGTCTGAGAAGGGCTTTCAAACCAGTAAGCTCCCAACATATGGTCCTTCGAGCCGGATGCGGAAGTTAATTGCCAGTCGACAATTGAAGATTAGCAACGAGAAACAAGCAACAACAACAAGCCAACACAAGAGCACGACGCAGGAAAATTCAATTGGTCGTCACGGGTGAGTCTCCAATTATTTCCTACCTCTCCTTGTTATTTCTATTTGTTATTACCATTGTGCACTAATCCTTCAAAACATGGCTGAAGCGGCGTTAAAAGCACTAAAATTAAAACATGGTAATCTAAAGGCTTCATTAACGAGGTTACGCACATATCTTGATTCTGAAGAAGAAATAATCGATTTCGTTCAATTACAAGAGCGTCAATCAAAACTAGAAGGTCTATTTGTGCAATTTGATGAAATACAGAATCAAATAGAGTTTCATGAAGATTGCATAATTCAAGAAGAAGAACGTAAGCAGTTTGAGAATTCTTATTATGAATTAACTAGTCGCATAAAAATTCTTCTTTCTAATAATAAGAACAACACTAATTTAGATGTAAGCAACAATCAGGCTCTTAGCGGCGTGCTATCTCAGAATGGTCGTAATCCTATAAAGCTTCCGAGAATTGAGTTACCCTCCTTCTCTGGTGAATACGATCAGTGGTTTCCTTTCTTTGATACATTTAATTCATTAATTCACCTCAATAAAGATATTTCGCAAATACAAAAGTTTCAATATTTAAAATCTTGCCTAAAGAGTGATGCAGCCAACGTTATTCATTCTTTAGAAATTTCTGAGAACAATTATGATGATGCTTGGAAGCTATTAGTTTGTAGATATGATAACAAACGTTTAATCGCTCACAAACACATTCAAGCGCTACACGAATTAACACCTGCGTCTAAGGAAAATCATACTTGTCTCAGAACCCTTCTTGATGGCTTCTTGAAACATGTCCGGGCATTAACTGCGTTAAAAAGGCCAACGGAATACTGGGATGGCTTTTTAATATATTCATTAATGTCTAAAGTGGATTATACTACAAGAAAGGAATGGGAAACACATTCTTCATCGACCGAGTTTCCCAAATTTAAGAATTTAACTGACTTTTTAACTCGCAAATGTAACACCCTCGAAAAAACACCAAAATTCTGGAGTAATTCTTTATCGTCCAACACGAAGACGATGACGATGTTGCCTATTAAGAAAACGGCTTCTTACGTGGCGACAAATAACGCTAAATGTGCCTATTGCGGCGGAAACCATCAAATTTATCGTTGTCCCAAATTTTTGGAAAATGCTGTCCAGGAACGGATTCAACAAGTTAAATCCAAGAGATTATGTTATAATTGTCTACAGACGAATCATTCGGCAATTCAATGCAAATCCGGTACGTGCAAAACCTGCAATAAAAAACATCATACTTTGTTGCATTTGGAAAAGCAATCGATTTCGTCATCAAAACAAGATTTTGCTGAGTCGTTAGCTTCCACAAGTATTTCCAATCACACTGCCAGTTTTCATGTCGCGACTCACGTTCTTTTATCCACCGCTGTCGTAAAGATATACGTTGTTGGAGGTCGTTCTCATCTCTGCCGTATACTCTTAGACTCTGGTTCACAATCGAACTTAATCACGAAGGAGTTTGCAACAAAATTATCTCTTCCACAAAAATCCGCGCTCACTTCTGTTACTGGAATAAATAAATCAATGTCAAAAGTCACGCAATCGGTCCAAGCGAAAGTAAAATCAATGCATGGCAATTTTCAAGCTGAAATTGAATTTTTGATTTTGGACTCTATATCAGGTTGTCTACCACAGATCTCGCTTTCTAAAAATCTTATTCCCATACCCAAAAATCTGAAACTGGCTGATCCCGAATTTCACGTATCCAAGGGTATTGATGCTCTTATCGGCGCTGATTTATTTTTCAAACTCTTGTGTGTTGGTCGCATTGATCTTGGGAAACATCAACCAATCCTTCAAAAAACACTGTTGGGTTGGATCTTATCTGGTCAAGTGACTCCCTTAATAACTTCATCGCCCCAAATATCATGCAATTTGTCAACAACTGGTTCTATTGACCGAAAATTGGCAAGATTCTGGGAACTGGAGGAATTTCATCGCAAGTCAATTTTTTCCCCTGAAGAAAGAATATGTGAAGAGCACTTTAAGAGAACCCATACTAGAAACTCAGAAGGTCGTTTTGTGGTACAGCTGCCCATGAAGCCGAATGCTCCTCAGCTAGGAGACTCTCGTAAACAGGCTCTTAAGAGATTTTACGCATTAGAAAGACGATTAAACAAGCAGCCTAATCTGAAAATGGAATATTGCAACTTCATGCAAGAATACCTTGATTTAGGGCACATGCGAAGATTAAGTCAAGAAGAGGCACAACAAACTAGCATTTCCCAATTCTATTTACCGCACCACGCAGTTATTAAGGAAAACAGTATTACCACTAAAGTCAGAGTAGTCTTCGATGGTTCTGCTAAATCGTCATCAGGATACTCATTAAATGACACATTAATAATTGGCCCTAAATTGCAACAAGATTTGTTCGACATTGTAGCAAGGTTTAAAACACACCAAGTGGTCATTACGGCTGACATCGCGAAAATGTATCGCCAAGTTTTAATAAGCCCTCCACAAACATCTCTCCAAAGAATCCTATGGCGTGAAGATGAATCCCATGAAATTCAAACATTTGAATTGACAACGGTCACATATGGCACAGCACCAGCTTCCTATTTGGCAATAAAGTCATTACAGCAATTGGCCATTGAAAATAACCAACAATTTCCATTGGGAGCTAACATCATCCTGCGAGATTTTTACGTCGACGATCTGCTTCCTGGATCAGACACCGTTGAGGATGCAATGGCAATCCGTAATGAAATATTCTCTGTTCTCGCTAAAGGAGGATTTGAATAGAGAAAGTGGGCATCAAACGACTTTTCATTATTGCAAGACATTTCCACTTCACCGATTGAACATGAAATTGTTGACATCGACAAAGGAGAAGGAATAAGTACTCTGGGATTACAATGGCATCCCAATCAAGATTTATTGCAATACTGTGTAAATACACCTACTAAGAGGAAGAGAGTCACCAAGAGAACCATCCTTTCTACGGCCTCTCAAATATTCGATCCACTAGGACTAGTCCAGCCTGTGATAATCACGGCTAAAATTTTCATTCAAAAGTTGTGGGAATTGGGAATAAATTGGGATGAATCATTACCTCTCGACCTCGCCACCAAATGGCTTCAATACGAAAGTGGTCTTCAAGACATCAATTTCATAAAGATCCCTCGAAATGTGCTGGAAAAGGGAATGCCAAAAGTCATAGAACTTCACGGATTCTGTGATGCTAGTGAGCAAGCTTATGGGGCATGCATTTACGTACGAGTGATACACCAAGACGGAAGTGTCACTTGTAATCTCTTATGTTCAAAATCTCGAGTAGCACCATTGAAGGTAATATCTCTGCCCAGACTAGAATTATGTGGTGCTCTATTACTATCTCAGCTTATCACGAAAATAAAAAATTCAATTAATCTAAATCTCAACAAAATTTATTATTGGACCGACTCAACTATAGTACTGTCATGGCTTAAAGCTCCAACCAAAACTTGGAAAACTTTTGTGGCTAACCGAGTCGGTGAAATACAAGAAACGACTGACGTTTCAGATTGGTATCATGTAAGCACGGACAACAATCCTGCTGATGTTCTTTCTCGCGGAAGCAGCCCCGCAGCTTTAAAGGAATCACGATTGTGGTGGAATGGCCCCAATTGACTCCAAGAAAACAATTCTCAGTGGATACCTCACTGTGAAATTACAACACATGACGAAGAAATATTGGAAAGAAGAACCATCCATCTTATTGCCACGTGTAGCACGCAAGAATGTGACTTGTTCTCAAACTACTGAAATTTAACGCAAATCATCAGAATAACTGCTTACTGTCAAAGGTTTTAAAACAATATAACTGCACGTGCCTTAAATAACAAGGCTAATATTCAGGTTGGTCCTTTGACGGCTGAAAACCTAATGTCGGCCACGATAGCTTTGGTCAAAATAGTTCAAAGTCAATGCTTTGCTGAAGATATCTATGATCTCCAGAAACAAGGATCATTAAATACCAAGAGCAAGTTGCTGTCGTTAAATCCCTTTATGGACGAAGCAGGAGTCTTGAGAGTTGGAGGACGACTTCGCCATTCAATGGTTCCATACCATCAAAGGCACCAAATACTTCTCCCTGCGAAGCATCCCTTCACTAACCTTCTCATAAGAGCAGAACACATGAAAAGCCTGCATGCTGGTGTTCAGAATACTCTCTCTGCGACAAGAAACAAATATTGGATTCTTTCTGCACGCAATTCGATCAAATCTGTGATCAGAAAATGTCTGACTTGCTTTAAAGTAAAGCCTTCATCAGGTCAACAAACAATGGGAGATCTACCTGCCAGCAGGATCACGCCATCACGGGCGTTCGAAAATGTTGGTATCGATTATTTTGGTCCTTTATATGTAAAAGAAGAACGATGAAAGCCTACGGCGCAGTTTTCGTGTGTTTCGCGACAAAAACTACTCATCTTGAACTTGTAAGCGACTTGACTTCTGAAAAGTTCCTGTCCGCGCTAAAGCGTTATATCTCTCGACGTGGAAAACCGACCCACATCTATTCCGACAATGGAACTCAATTTACTGGTGCTTTCCGGGAACTGAACGAGCTAAAACGATTAATTCAAGCACAAGATTTTCAAAATAAGGTCCTGAATTTTGCTGCACAAGATTTTATAAACTGGCACTTTATTCCCGCCAGGTCACCTCATTTCGGAGGTCTTTGGGAGGCGGCAGTTAAGACTATCAAACATCATTTAATCAGAGTATTGGGTAAAACCTCACTTAATTACGAAGAAATGGAGACCTTGTTAGTGCAAATCGAAGCCATTTTAAACTCCTGTCCATTGACTCCCATATCAAACGATCCTAATGACTTGTCCTTCTTAACTCCTGGACATTTCCTAATTGGAGACTCTATGTCAGCGGTACCTGAGCCAAGTGTGTCACACCTAAAGCTTAACAATTTATCTCGGTGGCAGTATATTCAACAGGTCCGGGAACACTTCTGGAGAAGGTGGTCAAAGGAATACCTCAATCAACTTCAACCCCGAAATCGATGGAAGATTTCTTCTGGACCACAACTGGAACCGGGAAGAATGGTGCTTCTACGCGAAGACAACTCACCTCCTTTACACTGGTCAATTGGAAGAGTTCAAGAGGTATTTCCAGGAGAAGACGGCATCGTTAGAGTGGCCACAGTGAAAACAACGAAAGGCGTTTTCTTCAGAGCAGCAGCTAAGTTGTGCATCCTCCCTGTAGAGTGACATGAGTGCAGTGTTTGTGTTGAAAGTGAAAGCTTTCAAGGCGAGCGGTATGTTATGGCTTGTGTGTTCGCCCTAAGTGTAATTTAATTTAAGCGTAACTTTAATTATAAATATTTTTTGATATATTAATTTTAGTTTACAATTCTAAGAACTTCCGAAATTTCTCGACGCAAAGGCACCACAATGCCGGCCACTAAAAGCATTTTCTATGAAATTGTGTCACCAGCATGTTTCTAAATTAAAATGTCTTTTCTCCGGACGATATGCTTGCATCAAATTTCATAGAAATGCTCACCCTATTTTGGTTCTAGATTATTCCAGGCCCGTTTTAAACCGACCGAAATTAATTTAAAATGCAACGTTACTTATGGTAAACATTAGTGACTTTTTTCAGTTCAGTGTGAAACTGCTTTCTTTTATTTCTTCTCTTATTATTGGATAACAGATTTTCCAGAGGTTTCGTTAAACATCTTGTAAATTAAAAACTTCAGTTCTTTCGTTTCAATAGCGGCAAACACAAGTGCCCAAGAACTCAGTTATGATTCTTGCGTAGCTTTTACCGGGACATAACTTAATTCGATCTAGTTAAATCCGTGTTAATTGTAAAGTTCTGCTAACTCGTCAGCTGCAAAATATAAGTGGCCGAGAACTCAGTTGTGTTTCTTGCGTAGCTTTACCGGAAGACAACTTTGCAATTTACGTGTTATTTTTATGTTGTTGTTTTGTAAATATTAAGTTGTAAATAAACAAATCTTCGGTTATTCGGACTTTCAATTTCTCGATTCCGTAATAAAAAATCAGTGAGTGAAGGCAAGTTAGAGTGCTGTCGACGAGCTTTACAACCTCCGAGGTGCATAATTTGTCTTAGGCCTCAGTTTCGTCTGAGAAGGGCTTTCAAACTAGGAAGTTCCCAACATGTGTACTGACTTTATCTCAAAAGTAATAGTCCTACAAGAAACTACTACTCGTGAAATCCACCCGTAACTTATTTTTTACAACCATGACATACATTTTATGAGAATATACAGTGATCGCCAAAAAGTTGGCATCAAATGGGAAAAATTTTTTGATTTTTCGAAAAAACTTTTTACGGAAATAATTTCTGTTTCTATTTAGCCCCTATCAGATATACCAAATGAATTTTACTTACTTAGGCCCGATTTCACCATCACAGATTAATTTTAAACTTCGCTTTATTCCCATGGTAACAATTGCAAAGATAATTGTTTCTATAGAAATAAAACGGAGCTTAAAGTTAAACTGTGATGGTGAAATCGGGCCTTAGAAAATAAAGTTTTCCGAAATGATCGAAATCGTAAAATTGTTATTGTTCGGAAACTAATCAAGCTTTCAAGGAGATTTCTTTATATTGGGTTACTTTCAACTTATTGAATAATATTAAGGCCAGAAAATAACTTGGTTTTCTTTAAATTCCGTAAAATTTTAATTCTTTCATTTTTTAGAACATTCTCATAATTTCACATACTAAAACTAAAGTTCATAATTTAATATTTTTAGGGTGAAAACTTCAAAAGATTAATAATTGGAAAAAGTAATAAGAAAGATTAATTATTGCTGCAGATATTTGATTATTTAGCCAAAAGTAATATTTTTGCATATTTTTTACGTTTTTTGATGCAAGGTGCTTCTCAGGAGAAATATTTATCAAAGATAATTAAAACATATTTAAGCAGCTTCTGTTAGTTATTAATATAAATAAGCTTTTTTAACTTCTAATTACGACTTGTTATATTTTACGTATTTTCTATTTTAATTCTGTAAATATTAGTTGTAGCATATTTCGCATAATTACGGTCGGCGTGAAATTATTCCATTTCTCGAAACCCCAACGTTATTGCTTGACCGCCTAATATTTCTTACAACCCTTAATGCGGGTTTTTCTAAATCGTAAAGTTTATCTAGTTTGCCGCTGCGAATTGTGCCCCCTATTAAAATTCAATCCTTTATCTGTGAAATCCATTGTTCAGTGCTACTTCGGACTTTCTTAATCTGTTATTGAGTCGGGGTAACGATGTCTTACCTAAATGGGCAGGTGCGGACGAACTGGAAATTCCTATCCTCAATTATTCATTTTTTTCCCTGAATTATGTCCTTGTATGAAAATTAAGTTAGTCCCTCCTTTTCCTACGTACAAATTGACACAACCCCGCGATTAGGCATCAGCCAGTTAAATTACAAGGTTCCCCATCTTTTCCCTCCAATTCCCAAATTGCAAACTAAATAAAATGCCAAGAAAGGTTAGCCTCTAGGATTATCTTGCTAGAATCTCGGTAGAGGTTCAATCCCGTGTAGCTTGCACGTAAAAATATTTCAAGTAGATTCGCGTTTCGCGTTTATAGATTTAGTGTTTGTTTGTAAATGTACAATTAAACGATTAAGAAAACGAGTGTCGTTTCATTTCGAGGTGTTATCGAAATAATTTAATGCACTATTGGACCATCTGACAGGAACAGCGAGTTTCCAGGATTCAATTAGCCGCCGCTAAAACATTGGTCCTTCGAGCCGGATATATATTCAACATCACACAAGATAATGTCCTGAAGTGGAAACGCTGCATGTTTCAAAATCGTGGGATCAGAGGATCAAGGCTAGAAGAATTCAAAGGCAGAGGCAACAATCCAGCAGGTGAGTCTCCAATTGATTTCCTCACAATATTTCCTAAGTGTTTCAAAGCGCCTTTCCTAACAAATACTTTGCTCAATAAAAAACGTTAATATGGCTGACACATTAAAAACGCTCAAACACAAACGCGGACAATTAAAGGGTGCTGTAACTAGATTTGTTACCTACATGCATTCACTTAATGAAACATTCGATGAATTACAACTCAAGGAACGCAGAGATAGAATAAAGGTTCTACTGCCGGAATTTGAAGACGTTCAATCACAAATTGAAATCTTGGAAGATTTAGATGCGGATGATGCCGAGCGGGCGGAGTTTGAGAATGATTTTTATGAAGCTTTGAGTGCGTCAGAGAGCATGTTAATAAAGCAAAATTCGAAGTCAAGTTCCCCCTCATTAAGCGAATTCTCCGATGGTAGGAATCAACAAACAAATACACAAATTCGATTACCGAAAATCGATCTGCCGGTGTTTTACGGATCATATGAAGAATAGTACCCGTTCCATGATACATTTCAATCATTGATTCATAATAACGACAGCATATCCAACATACAGAAATTCCATTACTTGAAATCTGTTAAAGGCGATGCGGCTTCCTGTTTGCAATCATTAGAAGTAACGGCTGATAATTACGAGGACGCGTGGAGTATTTTAAAAGAACGGTACGACAATAAACGATTGATTGTACAAAAACATATCAGGTCAATTTTGGAACTTCCTCTCGTTTCAAAAGAGAGTTTCAAGGAATTGCGTTTTGTCCTAGATAGCGTCCTTAAGAATATGCGAGCATTGAAGTCATTGAAACGCCCCACAGAAGCCTGGGACGATCTCCTAGTATATATCATATCATCCAAACTTGATTCAACTTCCGCTAAGGAGTTGGAAGCAACATTGACAGCGACAGAGATGCCAACATTCAAGCAAATTACTGACTTCGTCGGAAAAAAGTGTCAAACGCTCGAGGCATTAGCTAGGAAACCGAAATTGGATGAAGCTTCAAGACCAAACCTCGTGCAAAAGGGCCAAGCGAGACTCAGGACATCAACCCACATAGCTACAAACAGGACAAAGTGTCCAATTTGCGATGAGGGTCACGTAATTTACCAATGCAAGGTATTAACTTCAATGTCGCAGAGGGGAAGAAATAAAGTCTAAGAAACTATGCATTAACTGCTTAAAAACGAATCACGTGGCTGCTCAGTGTTCTTCCGGATCCTGCAGGACCTGCCAAGGAAAGCATAATACTCTTCTTCACGGAGCACATAAGCCGGACATAGGAAGGAGTGAACCGAAACCAGAAGCCCTAACAACAATTGCAAATCACAACACGACTCAGATGACCACACAAATAGTGTTATCTACTGCCATAGTAAAGGTAAAAGGTATAGACGGGCGGTTACACAGTTGCCGTGCGCTTCTAGATTCCGGATCACAATCTAATCTAATTTGTAAAAAAAATGGTCAATCGTCTTAAGCTACCGCGCAAAGACACTCGCGTCACGATCTCCGGAATAAACCAAGGCAATACATTAGCAACACATTGTGTGGAAGCCAGAATTCAATCTAATTTAAAAAAATTTCAAACTTCATTAAGTTGCTTAGTGTTAGACAAAATATCTGAAAACGTACCACTAATTCCAATCTCGTGTGCTCAAGTAAAAATTCCAGGAAATGTACATCTAGCTGACCCAGATTTCAATCAATCTCACAACGGAAGGAGCTATTTGCGAAGCTGATTTTCTACAAACCCATAAAAGAACCAGTGAAGGTAGATTTATCGTAAGATTTCCAATAAGAGAAAATGCGCCTAAGCTGGGTGATTCATATGAGCATGCACTGAAAAGATTTTATTCGTTGGAAAAAAAATTAGAGAAGTTACCACAGGTTAAACAAGAATACGCCGCATTTATGCATGAATATCTGTCATTGGGTCACATGAAGCTCATAACCCATCTCTCGCAGACTCAGAGTAATTCAACCTTTTACCTCCCGCGTCATGCAGTAGTAAAACAACAGAGTGCTACCACCAAGCTCAATGATATTCTTTTAGTTGGATCCAAGTTACAACAAGATCTATTTTCTATTGTTGCACGTTTTCATACATTCAAATTCGTACTGACAGCTGACATTGCGAAGATGTACCGCCAGGTATTAATACATCCAGAGCACACCTCATTACAATGTATTTTATGGCGCGAAAATAAACAAGAAGCAATCAGAACGTATGAACTGATGACGGTAACTTATGGGACAGCACCGGCCTCTTTTCTTGCAATTCGAGCCCTGCAACAGATAGCACACGAAGAAGCCCAAATATCTCCAACAGGGGCCGAAGTTATTCTCAGGGACTTTTACGGTGACGACCTGTTAACGGGAGCAAATACGCTAACTGATGCGAGGAAGATCAGAAACGAAGTCATTAGTATTGTATCTAAGGGCGGTTTTGAACTGAGGAAGTGGGTGTCAAATCGACCGGAACTTCTGGAAGAAATTCCCGAGTGTAGTAACGGTACTACAATTCTTAACCTGGACAAAGAGGAGGGTACAAGCACGCTTGGGCTGCAATGGAATTCCACTGCCGATATCCTGCAATACTCCATAACACCTATCAAACAATCTCAGTAGATAACTAAACGTGTAATATTAGCCGCAGTTGCTAAAATCTTCGATCCCCTTGGATTAATTAGCCCAATCATTATCTCAGCAAAAATTTTAATGCAACAATTGTGGCAATTAAGGCTAGATTGGGATGAATCCGTATCAACAGAATTAAGAACAACTTGGCTCCAGTATGAAAGACAACTTCAAGAGCTAAAACATCTCAAAATTCCACGCAACGCTATTGAAGTTAGTCGACCACGCCGCACAGTGGGTAAAAACGGCTAGTTTGCGGAAAAAAATCAATAACTTTGCAATTAGATGACATAGCTAAATGAAATTTTGAACAGTGATCAATTTTGTAATTATGGTTTAGTATGACTGGAAGTGTAAGTTAAGTGTCATAATTATGGAAATTAGCGATAAATAAAGCTCGGGCATTCCTAGGATATCTGGTAAAAACTAGTACAAAGATAAATAAAGCAGCGGCGTAGATTTCAACGTCGCCGCTGAACGTTTTATATGCCAGAGGCACTCTCACCCTCGCGCTCATTGCATCAGAAGCAACCGTTTGATGTACAGGATTTTTGCTTACATTACGAAAGGTACCTACACACTTTATTATCAAACTTATCAAAAAATGTTAAACATCAACATTTTAGGAATTTATCTGAACCGCCAGAATTTTATAAAAACGAAAAAAATGACGATCGGAAATGTAGCAAATGAGTTCCGACTTTGTTATTTTTAATGAATAATAATAAAGTATATTTTCTCGAATTTTAGAAAAGATATTTTTCTCCAAATTTCAAAAATATATGGTTTGCGTACATTTAGTTTCATGTTTTTTAATTTATTTTAGGGAGATATAGTAGGCGTTGTATTTATAAGAATTTTATTTTATGTGACAAAAGTTAATTTTAATTAAAAAACTATGAATCTGGGACATTTCATAATACAAAATGTTAACAGCTAAGACAAATTACTGGTGTAATGATGTAAATTAATAAAAATATACCAAAATATGATAATTTCAAACTTAATTATTGCCAAAAGCTTAAAACCAAACATAGGCAAACTATATATTTTTGGAATTAGGAGAAACATATACTTCTTAATTCGAGAAAATATACTGGCTGTTCCATTTAAAATGACAAAGTCGACACTCATTTGTTACATTTCCGATCGTCATTCGTTTTCGTTTTTAGTAAATTCTGGCGGTTTAAGTAAATTACTAAAACGTTTGTATTTAACATTTTTTGATACGTCTGAAAATAAAGTGTTTAGGTACCGTTCAAAATATAACCAAAAACCCTGTACATTATGTGTGTAACAGAATCGCCTTTATAGTTTCTTTCAAATTAATAATTATGAAAACATTATAATTCTTTAAAGTAACTTTTAAAAAGACTGGCCTAATAAATTTAATTGATATCAATTATAGCTCAAATATGAGCAAATAATGAGAATAGTGAGGTATTAATATTAATTTGTGTGATCCACAAAAGCAAGTCAGTACTAGTAAGAAACTAATTTAGATTCAGAAAATAGTACAACAATAATAATATACTCCTGTTGACTTGCCTGTTGACAAAATTCCGGACACAATTGGCGCAGTGAAACAATGTCCAAGCCAACTTAGTATATGTATGTATACTGAACGCTAAGATACTGCGCGTCCCCAAAACATTCGTTTGCTTTGTGCTTTATAAATTAGCAAGGGGCAGCTAGTGGCAGCTGAGTTTTTATATACGCGTTTTCATAAGATGTAGGGAATATACTGGTTGTAATAAGAAACCGGAGGTAAGCGGAGCTGTTGATGAAAACTTTACACAAATATCTGCACTTCCGTAAAATGCAGTACTTTACGTAAAAACTCATCATTTTAAATTGTATCCCTACATTTAGACGACTTTAACACAAATAAATACGGAAAGGAAGCCTACTAATTATAAACGTATAGTTAAATGTTTATTAAGAGAAAACTACTTTTTAAAAACTAACTTTAATGAATTTCGTTGTTACAAGCGATACGCATAGAGAACAACTGAGAAAAGATCTGTGTTACATTGTCCTAACTAGTATTTATAATATCTTGATTCACTATTTGCGGAAGAAGGGTTGTCACTCTTCACGGAACGGGGCTGTAATGACTAACGCACATAACTCCTCCTCCCTTAGTTTAAGGAACGTCCTCGTTGATTAGTTGCGGATGCAGGGTCTTCATTTCTTGGAACTCCTCTTTGGTAATCTTGAGTGTCCGTCTTGGTTTGCAGAGTTTGTCGTAAAGTAGGGTCTTGTACCTGATGATAAAACCTCCAATGATGAGTAAAACAATTATAAGAATACCAGTTATTGAATAATGAACGAGGTGTACTAAAGGTAGTAGATGTACCGGTGTATCTTGGATTTCTCGGATGTCTTGCTTTAGCTTCGATAAGTTTTCTAGGTGTTCCAACTTTAGCTGCACCTGATAATTATGAATTATCTTTTCTTCTTTAACTTCGGGGATAGATAACGTAAAGTTAAGGGTATTGGTTTTTATTACATTTCCTTGTATAATGACATCGCACTCGGTTTTTATTAAGTTACTTTTTACCAATGTTATTTTATGTGCATCTATGTCACAATTTTCGATAACTTCTTGGGGCTCGTCATTGCTTACTAGGATAGAGTAATCTTGCAAAACAGCGTACACGTTGTAGTTCTGCGTTACTGCGATCGGACAACAATTCATTTTGGAAAATTTGCACTCAGTAACAATTGCTGGCGGATAACACACAACTTGATTTCTGCTATGTAGGCATTTCTCGATCCACAACTCTTCTTCTTGAAACTTGAGGTGGTTTTGAGACGGAGGGATCATTAATTGGTTTTGGTTATTAGGAACAGGGTAAACTCTTGAGTGTTGGAATGTTTTCACGGATAAGATAGGAATTTTTAATATCATAACTACCATTACTTTTGTTACGGCTAGAGCAAATTTTGACAAATCTAACATTTCGAATAGGTGTGTATCATTGATATTAATAAGTTGATTTTTTCCGTAATTTTGCCTTAAATAATCTAACATTGCGTGTAATTCCGATAAAGTGATAATTTCAATATTGGGAACTTCTAATTTTGCTAATGTAATTGTTCTTTCTAAAATGTCTACTTGTCTTTGAAATTGTTGAATGTTATTTTGTTCTGTAATTAAAATGAGGTTATTATCAATTCTTTCTTCTGCTTTAGTTATAGCTTGTAGAGTTTGATTTTGATTTTGATTTATTATTTCAAGATCTTTTTCGTATCTATCCACAATGTGCTTAGCAAACGTTGAGATTTCGGATAATTTAACATTCTGAAGGTGCTGATATTCCCCTAATACTTTTAAATTTCTATTGATGTTAATTAGGTCGTCATTATCTAAGTTTCCAGTTATGAATTTTATTGTACTTCCGGCTACATCAATTAATCCTCGTTTTCGTTTAAAGGCTACAATTTTTTGTAACGCGTTTTCGGTTTCTATTATACGACGTTTCATTTCTAAAGTTTGTCTGTAAAGCATCGGATGAATTTGTGTTCGAGGATAACATTGTTGCTAATTATTCGTCTGAAAGTGGTTTCCAAGGAGGTGAGATTATAATAAAAATAGAACTTATGATAGTAGTTAAGGAGTTTAGCAGTTCCGATATTTTCTTGAAAATAGCCGTTGGTTTTAATTGGAGTCACGAGAAGTGGATGGACTTGGCTCCTTAGGAACCACAGAGTGATCCTGCAAAGGAATTGATTTTCTTAGTCTTTTAACTTTTCTAATATTGGAATTTGTATTTTTATTTTTTGCGGACATCCCAGAGACTTTATTATCTTGAGTGTTAGTGACTTGGATTTTACAGTATAAAGGGTCAGATTTTCCAGGATTATTTTTCCTAACGTATACCTCAGAGGGTAGATTTTCTGGTGGGTCTTGTTTATTTTCGTTTCTTTTGTCAAGAATTTTCTGTGCTTTTTCTTTGTTTTTATAATAAATTTGATCAATGAAGGGGAGTAGTTCGTTTTTCCGTTTGTTGTTATAATTTTCATAAATAGTGAGATCTAGATTGATATCGATCTCATTTTCGTATGGTCCGTATAAAATGGAAAAGGGTGAGAATCCTGTGGCTGAGTGGATTGATTGATTGTAAATTTGTACGGCTGTAATCATGTGATTTTGTGGTGTTTCTTTTGGTTCTTTTAGTTTTAATATTCTTAATTTTTCGAGCAATGTCGAATGTAGTCTCTCTATAGGGGCGTTCGAATTTGGATTATTAATAGTAATATAATGAAGCTCTATTTTATGTAATTGACAAAATTCTTTGAATGTTCTATTGTCGAACTCCTTTCCTGGGTCACAAACAATTTTCTTAGGATAATTGTGATGACTAAAGTAGTGTCTTAATTTATTTAAAACGGTTATCCCGGTTCCATCTTTAATATAATAGGCTTGCGCGTACCTTGAAAAGGAATCTATTATTGTCAAGAACTTGGTATTCATGAATGAGAAGGTATCTAGGAAAAGAGTGTCGAAAGGTTTTCTTGCTAACAGCGGGCCTTGAAGTTTTACATTATAAGGATTTCTTTCATATTTGGATTGCAAACATAATTCGCATTTATTTATTTCGTCTATAATCATTTGTTTCATATTGGGCCAGTAAAATTCATTTTTAAGTTGATTATACGTTTCGTTAATTCCTGTATGTGTGTCACTATGATATTCTGTGATTAGGTCTTTTTGATTGTTTTCGTCAACGATATCCTTTTTAAATTCGTTGGCAAAGTATAATTTTATGGAGTTGTTCATAAGGGTTTTTACTAAATTTTGCAGTTTAGTTTTAATTTGATCGTCTTTAATGTAAATACCATAAACACAGTTTGGTTTGAAAATTTCTTTAAACATTTGCTGTAAATTGTCTTCTAGTTTACTCTCTTCTACTAAAACGGTATAATTAAATTTTTTAAAGGGTCGCTTCAGGCGTATTTCGTATTGCTTTGACGGTATAATTATTATTCTATTCGAAAAATGATTTACGGGGTATTCTGAGATAGGGATTACCTTTCCGTCATCGTTTTCATTAATTGAATGTTGAGTTTCTCTAGAGGACAATAAGTCGTTAATGAGTTTATCAAATTCTGGTGAGTCGTGGTCATTCAGAGCAGTTTGTAGATCGTCTTCTAATTCATTAGAGTAGTAGGAATAGGCCGATTCTGGAACCTCCTCCGACCTTGACCAATAAAATTCAAGGTCAAGGTCGGAGGAGGTTCCAGAATCGGCCTATTCCTGACGTGACATCACCATGACCTTCAAGTTCAAAGCCATGACCTTGAGGTGGAGGTTCCAGAATCGGCCTATGCCTGACGTTACCTTACCATAATCTCCATGGTCAAGGTCATGACCTTGAAGTGACTCCAATGAAAATGTTATGTCAAGGTTAGAGGGACCTCGAAGTGACCTTGAAGTGACCTTCAGCGTGACTGCCCTTCTGCAAGGTTACAGCTTCCCTCCCACCTCCCAAGTGTTTGTAGGCCTTATATACCTATCTATGCAGTTAAATTTATTTTCAGTATGATTTTTTTGCGACTGAAATTAAATCTGGAAGCTCCTCCGACCAAACATTCCCCTCTCATTGAGGAGGTTAGAAAATCACTTTTCTTTTCAATGTCATTGATTGGGCATTGAGCAAACGTTCACCATGACCTTAAACTTCAAGGCCATAACCTTGAGGTGACCTCGATCAAGGTCAAGATTAGAGGAGGTTCCAGAATCGACCTGTTCCTAACGTATCCGAGAGGTAACTTTGAAATGACCTTGAGGGTTCAAGGTTAAGGTCGGAGGAGGTTCTAAAATTTGCTTTGTGCCGATGTAACTACAAGGTTAAGGATCAAGTCAGAGGAGGTTGCAAAATCTCAATGTCATTGACGTGACCTCATCATTACCTCTAAAAGCGAGGTCAGAGGAGGGTTCCAAAAATTATCTATCCTTGACGTAACCTTAACTTGACGGAGGATCCAAAAACGGTTTATCTTGAATACGACCGTAAGGTTGGAGGAGGTAGGGACCCCCACCTAAAATCTTGTTATATAAGGTTCTTCATTTGGGAATAGATTCAGTTGTTACAGAACTGTGAGTTGTGTTGTTAAGTTAATCACCTACCTACATACATAAAAGTAAGTTTAAATCATCTTATTGTAATAATTTACAATTTGTATATTTTTATTGTATTTAACAGTGACATCTAAACAAGTGGATTTTTTCCTGAAGCAAAAGAGAAGGCACGTGATCGATCCTTTTGATGACGTACAGAAGAAAAGACTTCTGACTGAAAACGTTGACAAACCAAAAGAAGAAAAGCCGGATGAGCACGGTTTGAATATGCCCTCAGTTCGAAACGAGTTTCAATTTGAAATACTCTCCCAGCCTTACTTCACAGATGAAGATTTTCGTCAATGTGATACTAATGAGACAGCACCTTCCGAGATTTCAGAAGCAAGAGAGGTGACTGACGTAGATCAGTTGCCACTTTTAGCTCAAAGTGTATATTTTCTAAATAAGAGCCGTACGAAGTGGATTTGTGTCGGACTGTGTACCGAAACATTTTTTGATCCGATAATACGTATTATGGGTTCCAAAAGGCAAAGCATATCGTTTTTAGAAGAGGAATGGAAAGAATTTTGTTCTTATAACTACACTTTGAAGTCGTATTTTACTGAGAAGAAAACTATTTATCCGGTAATGAAAATCAGCTCAGTAAAGGCGTCTTTCGAACGCATCGAAGGAACGAAAATACTGAAATTAGAAAGAGGAGTGGAGACATTATATATATCTTATAAAGGTCTATTGGAACTCTGGAAATTGTGTGATATTATATTATATCGTTTAGAAGTTTTGAAACAATTGAACTATAAATCATTCTACAGCAACATGATTCCATGCTTGAGTGTTATGGAAAGTGATATGAAGACAAATGTTAAATCATTTCTCAATAATGAAATATCTGAGAAAGGAGCAATTACAAATGAATTAATGATGTTTGGAATTAGTAAATTAATTTTTGATATAAGTATGCATAAAGCTGTTAATATGTAAATGTTATGTGATTTAATATGTATACATTTCTAGATATGACACTGAAATAGTACACATGTAACATCGTTGACTGTTAGAAAGAAAAGCCATAAATGCGACGTCGTGTCAAAACAGATTACACTGCGAGAAGCACCTTAAAACGAAAAGGTCGTGGTTTACTTAATACGTTAATTAATAAACTACCAGTAGAGTTACACTTACCAGGTTACAATTATTGCGGTCCGGGCACAAAATTAGACGTTCGACTTAAAAGAGGAGACAGAGGTGTGAATGCGTTGGATGAGGCGTGCAAGCAACACGATATCGCATATTCTGTAAGTAGCGATTTAGAAAAACGTCACGAAGCAGATAAAAAATTGTATCAAGCGGCAGTGAAAAGAGTGAAGAGTACAGAAGCGGGATTTGGTGAAAAAGCATCTGCGTTACCTGTAGCCGCCTTAATGAAAGCTAAGACAAAGCTTGGAATGGGAAACGGAGTGAAGAGAAAGCGTAGTAAAAGGAAGAAGCATGGTGGTAAATTATCATTTCGACAAGCTGTAAGGAAAGCACAACATGCAATTTCACGTAATGGTAACAAGAGTCTGTTAGAAAATGTGAAATTGGCGCAGGCTGTTTTAAAGAAGGACCACAAGAAAATAAGACCTCCACGTCAAAGAGTGATACCAATTCCTAAGAGAGGAGGGTTTTTACCTTTAATTCCATTATTTGCGGCTTTGGGTGCAATAGGATCGCTCGGCGGCGGTGCAGCTGCAATTGCTAAGGCGGTAAACGATGCAAAAGCTGCGAAAGAGCAACTGAAAGAGGCAGAGCGACATAATCGCGCTATGGAAACAAAAGCAGTGGGAAGCGGATTCTATATAAAACCTTACAAAACCGGGTGTGGGTTATATTTACGATCCAATCCAAAAAACTGAAATATCTGCCTCGGCGACCGTTGACTAACATTGACATACTGAAATATGCTAAAATATGGAAATTACCTTTCTTATATATTTATAAGAGAGGAGGAATCGTAAAATATTTTGACAGCTATGGAGATCTACGACCTCCAGTTGAAGTAGAGAAATATCTTTTGTCGAACGGATTGGGAGTTATTAACTATAATTATGAAAGGTATCAGAAACAAAATACACAAAATTGTGGACACTTATGTCTACAGTTTTTAAAGTCCTTTACAAGTTAAGTAAGAATGTAGTACTTGAAAGATGGTCAACATGGAATCTTCACCCGTTGCGTGTACATTCACTCTTACGGGAACTGAATCAGTTTTATTTTGTGAATTGAATCCACCACTATACCTCGATGAAGAGGCAACATATGAAATGTGCTTGTTAAATTTTGAAACGTTTAATGCAATACCTAACATAGATGAAAGTAATAATTTGATACATTATGAAGAAACAGGAAAAACGACGGTTTGGAAAACTATCGTTATACCTACAGGTACATATGAACTAGACGATATCAACCAATATCTGAAAGATTATTTTCAAAATAACAATATCCCTGATTATATAAACATTAAAGGAAATAATAATACTTTAAAGGCAACCATACACAGTTCGGTAAAGCTCGATTTTAGTAAACCAAATTCATTGGGAAAATTGTTGGGTTTTAAACCGCGAACGTTGAAAGTAAACGATAATAACATTGGTGATTTTCCGGTGGAAATAAATAAAGTAAATGCTATAAGAATAGAATGTAATCTAACCGGTGGATCTTATAACAACGGAGAACCCGGTCATGTTTTGTATCATTTCTTTCCAAATGTACCTCCAGGGTTTAAAATAATAGAATCCCCTCTTCAAGCTATTTATCTTCCAGTGACCGTGAACGTGATTACGAGAATAGTCATTCGACTATTAGATCAAGAGAATCGATTAGTAAATTTTAGAAACGAAGTAATTACTCTAAGACTTCATTTGAGAAGATTCA
The DNA here is from genome assembly GCA_036172665.1 of Prosopocoilus inquinatus. Taxonomy (NCBI): domain Eukaryota; kingdom Metazoa; phylum Arthropoda; class Insecta; order Coleoptera; family Lucanidae; genus Prosopocoilus; species Prosopocoilus inquinatus. Next base: position 18,545,013 of record CM069875.1, read on the forward strand.
CATAATGATTATTTACGATAGCAATTATTCGAAACGGAAAGAGTGTAGCAGAATTAGACGTAATGTATTATTTAAACCACGGAAACAGATACTGAACTGTTGTCGACAAAAGAAACTGAAATTGACACAGAGAAATCGAATATATTTAGAGAGTTTAGGTTATAAGGTGCTAACATAGGGGGAATTATTCTGTAGAAGAAACGTAACCGTCAAAGGGTGAACACCATCATAACACGTAAGGCAATCATCATCTAAACAGAACGACATGGATATTTTGGGAGTAACTGATAAAATTAAATTGGACACTTCAATAACCAGTATGGAGTTCCATTCACACTTACCATTCAGTTCATCATTTGGTAATAACGATGAAGTGCGTATCACCGTACCTGAGATCGACAATTACACCCTCCCTTGCGAAAGTTATTTGTACGTAGAGGGAAGACTGCGTTTGGTTAGTGATAATACTAAACACAGTGCGACGGCACAATTGATAAATAATCCGGTAGCTTATATGTTTAGCGAGATTAGATATCTTCTGAACGGAGTACAGGTGGATTCGGTAAGAAATGTTGGCATAACATCAACAATGAAAGGGTATTTTTCTTTTACTCGCAACGATACAGTAAAATTGGAAAATGCAGGATGGATTCAGGAGAATGATAAAATGAGCGATATACTCAACGTTAAGGGAGATTTCTCAGCAAGTGTACCTTTAAAGACACTATTAGGTTTTGGGGAAGATTATAAAAAGATCGTCTTGAATATGAGGCAAGAATTAGTATTGATCAGAGCAAATGATGACGTTGATGCAGTTGTGGAAACAAACAAGACGGAAAAGATTAAATTAATAATTGACAAAATTGTATGGCGTATACCTTATATTTCTGTTGGACTACGTGAGCAATTGGCTTTAACGAGAGTGACAGACAGAGATGTTGAAATACAAATTCCTTTCAGAAGCTGGGAGTTGCACGAGTATCCGTCGCTCCCAACTACGACAAGTTATTCTTGGACAGTAAAAACGGCTCCGCAGTTGGAAACGCCAAGGTACATAATCATCGGTTTTCAAACTAAGCGAAAGGGTGTCGTCGATGCAAACATGAGTCTGTTTGATGACGTTAAGTTAAAATCATTAACGGTATTTCTAAATGGCGAACGCTATCCGTACGACAATATTGAAATTGATATTGAAAATAACAAATACGCCGTTATATACGACATGTATTCCAGATTTCAGGAAAATTATTATCATCGTGAAAGCAGTCAACCTTGGTTCAATCCAAAAGGATTAGCTAGTTGCCCATTAATAGGAATCGACTGCACTTTTCAGAGAGATGTAATGCATAAAAGTGCAGTAGAAATAAGAATTGAGTTTACAACTAAAGAAAATATTAAAGCTGATACTATTGCTTACTGTTTAATTCTGCATGACAAAGCGTTCTCTTATTCACCTCTCACCAAAATTGTCCGTCAGTTGATGTAAACCGTGAATGGCAGTATTAACAGAGAAGCTAAAACTATTTGATTTCATTTGATTTTATAAGAAGCAACATCAACCGAACCATGAAAAAACGATTTATTGTCATTGACATTCAAGGATTTAAGGTGGAAAATAATCAATTTATACCAAAAGAGTTGGCTTCTTACGATAGTGAAAGAAAAGTGAGTCATTTTTTATTTCAACCACCCACAAGTTTGTCAATGGTCCCCAGAAAATTTCAAAATGTTGCAAACTGGTTAATGACCAATCACCATTGCATTGATTGGAATAGAGGATTCGTCCCCTTATCTGAGTTTGACGCAATCATCACCTTTTTATGTTGTACAGCCAAAGTCGTTTACGTTAAAGGAGTGGAGAAGTCTCGATTTCTATGTGAAATTCTAGCGAAAAGCAATGGTGAAAGTGTACCTGTGTTAGATTTGGGTGAAATTTACGAAGATGTACAAAAATTGCAAAAATCCGAACCCAAGTGTCCATTTCACTCAAGAAAAAATTGCATGTGTGCTTTAACGAACTTGTTTGATTTACATAAATTTATTCAAACAAAGTTATATGAAGGATTTTTTACACTAAACATTTGTGATATATTATGAGGAAACTTTGGTTCTTAGTTAGTATAAGAAAAGTTCAGCTTCGCAATGGATTTCTTCTCCCGTCTATTTTGCAAGAACATTATAAAGCATGTTGTAGAGAAGGTTGGCGAAGTTATTGACCAGTATGAAAAAGATTGTTCGTTCAGTAGTATACCAGATAAGGATTTGAAGTACTTTCCAAAATCGTATCTATGTACCAGAGTCACAGCCGTAGATCTAGAATACATCTGGCCTAAGTTGCCGATTCATTATCAACGCTGTAAATATCTACAAAGTCAGAGACTCTGTCACCAACATTGGAATCAAACCGAATTTTCTTTGGATGAAATAGATGGTCCACCTCCACGGAAGAAGAATTGCTATTTGTGTACTTATTCTTAAATATTATTATTAAAATATTAATTATTAAATATTGTTATTAATAATATATTATTATACAATAAACTATAATCAGAAAGGAGTTGTTATTTTATTCGTTATTAATTTTAATAAATCAATTTAAAGATTTAAGAAAGAATTTAGAAATACATTGCGTTATTAAATTATTTAGATTAACTCTTGATGAGCAATTTAGCTTGACAGATTTCTCATTTTTGCTATCTAATCGTTATAATAAGTAACAATCACTGTACTATGTAATGTCAATAAATTCCATTTGATATTTAACAACTTGCAATTGTTTTTATCGCTTATTACTAGAACCGTAACAATGCATGCTCGAAAATACGTTCTTTAATTTCAATACATTTTTCTGAATATCTTTATTAACCGATTTTGAAAATGTTTCATTTTCATTAAGTTCAAAGTTGGATTTGCTGCCTCTTAAAATGTAGATTTAAAAATAAAAATCAACCTGAGTATTTTTATGAAACCGTTTTCTTAACCATTTTATAGAATTTATCTATTACGTTCGGGAAACTGTGTATAACTAGAGACTGCTTTAGTTAATATCATTGATACATTAATGATGGGTTTTATTGGATTCTACATAACTCAAATTTTACTACCTTAGGATTTTACTGTATTAGGGTATGTAATTACGCCTGTTTCTTTTACCAGAATTTGAAGTTCTAAACCGTCTAAATCGTGTGCAGTGATGAAAATTATATCTAAATTCGTGCATTGCGCTTGCTCAGTATGGATTAGAACGGTTCAGAAGTTGAAATTCTGTCGAAAGGAACATACCTAATATTCTTTATCGTATTTAGTTTTATGCAGGATTCCTAGTACTTACCTAGATATTATAAATTTCAGTCTCCTTTCAAGAATTAAATTAACACATTTACTTTTTAACACATTAGAAATTGCCCATGCTTGTAGGTGATGAAATTTTCTGTATGCTGTTCTGTCACAGAAATATTCTATTTGTCCTAATCTTCCCACATTACATTATCTTGTGCTGGGCTGGATTATATTCGGCTCTCTTCCTATATCTAAGCCAAAAACAAAACTCAATTGTTTTCTTCGTACAATTTCATGCATACAAAACTGCGTGTAAGATTTTGGGACATCAAAGAACCGTTTCACAGCTCAAAAGTCCCACCGTACTTTGTAGAAACAACTACTCGTACTCCGGAGCGCCCTGAGCATCCTATCCTACATTATAGAGACAACTACCTTACTCGTACAACGGAGCGTCCTACCGTACTTTGTAGAAACAACTACTCGTACTCCGGAGCGTAGATTTGTTGTGAATTTACCGTTCAGAACTGATTCTTCGTCTGCTTTTTTGGTAGAGTAGGGACATGTAAAACGAAATTCTTAGTTTTTATGCGTTACATACCTACTGATAGACTGCAGCATAATACGGTATAAAGCAGTAAACTTATAAAATTATGCAGCTCTCTTTGTTTACCTAAAATGCGTTAATATTGTTTTTTTAGTTTCTAGTGCGGATACAGTATTTCCTAATTAATACACTTTTACACAGTACATTAATAAAATATTATACATTTATATTGTTTTGAACTTATTAATATAATAAACGTATTTAGTTTTTTCAGTTAAAAAACATAAACTGTGCAGTTACAAAAACGTTCATGAAAAATAATCAATAATAAGTATTTAAACTGTTATTGAAAAACGTAAAATATTTGAGTACAATACAGTATTTTATACGTCAGTTTATTATACAGTGTTATCCTTCGTATTATACTCTTAGATAAAACGTCTCCAACAACCCTGGTTCTAGGTGAGTCCAAAAAGTTAGATCTGAAACGATTCTATTCCCTGAAAATAAAACTTCACGCTATCCAAAATTGCGATCGATACACCTTGATTCTATGCATGAGTACAAGGGTACATGTCCAAGTTCAAATTAACTGAATCTTTTAACATTTCTTATTCCCCAAATAGTGGAATCTGACATTTAAAATGATCTCATTTCCATCTTTCTTTGATTTCGTAAGCATCAGGTTATTATCACTGGAAATATATAAAGATGTATCCTATGGTACTGATAGATCCTGAACAAAAGTGTTTTTGGAAAGTTTCTCTAGGCAATGAATTATGTAAATATAAATTAGATACAATTACCTATGGAACGGCTTCAGCTAGTTTCCTTTCTGTTTGTGGTTTACAAGAAATCAAAATTGATTATTAAACAGTCTTTCCAGACGTTAGTCAAGCCAATGACTTCTGTATTGATGATTTCCTTTCTGGAGGCGAATCCATTGAGGAAGTGGATAAAAGATACTATGCTTGTATCCTCACTTCTACAATCGGTTTGTTTTAATCTGCGGAAATAGTCTTCTGACAAACCTAAGGTACTAAAGGGTCTAATTCCTGACCATTCTTTTAATCATGAGTATTTTCCAGATCATGAAAGTACCAGAACTCTTGGAGTTTATTAGCCCCCTCTATCTGACAAACTGAAATACCGTGTCTTCAGAAAGTAATTATATCAAACTTCAATTACGCGGTTTCTCAGATTCTTCAATGAATGCCTGTTTCTACGTTCGTAGCATAGATTTAGTAGGAGACATCTAAAATTCATTGCTAATAGCAAAATCCAAGGTATCACAACTCAAAACATCTGGGCTGTGTTCGTCAAGTTTCCTCGAGTAACACCACTGCTTCCTTGTACGTTCATATACTTGAGACAGATGGGATAAACGACGAAGAATTAAGCTTGAGTTTCTTTTGCTCCCTCAGTCAGCAGAGTGGGAACATGGAGAAGATTGATGAAAATTGTTAAAATTCTGCTAGCCTATTTGTACAGTATAACTGTAAAAAAGTGAACTCGTTTGTAAAGGTGAAAAAATGTTAGTAATGGAACACAACTGCATGTATGCATGAAGTTATGAGAGACGCAAATGTACGTACTATAAAATGTAGAAGATAGGTTTCAAAACCTAAACATACTACCGCCAGGTTTAATATTATTTCTTGCAGTATTTTTTTCTATGGCAATATTCTCCATTATTTTAAACAAGTTCAACTATTTGAATTAATCCCATCGCGTTAATCAAATACAAGAGTTCGCAATCCTACAGGCAGTGGACACGGGCAGCAACCATGCTCGCTGAGCGCTAGGTTTGTGTAACACATGAACAGAGAACAAACAATATACCATGAGTTTTCATTTGTATACATAGCAACTGTGTAAATTTTTCTAATAAAGAAAATGTTAACGCATTGCGTACTTGCAGTTAATGTCTACAGATTGCATTAAAACAATGCATTGACATATTTATAAAAGTATACACAGTTGCTATGTTTAGAAATAAAAAATACTCGTGGTATAGCACACATCGATTACCCACCCAAATTCGTATGCATCATCTGCTATTGACCATATACAGTATTTAATTTCTACCTTCTTAGTAAATGACATTTTACAGGTCAATTTTGTTGTTTATGTTAAGCAAGTAAAAGGCAAATTATTGGAACAGACCTGTAAAATTTTACGGGGTTGTGTAAAAGACCAGTAAAATTTTACAGGCTTGCAGAAAAGCGAGCGAGTCAAATAATGCACTTAAAATATTAATTCATTTGTCTGAAAATAAATCATTTTTTGATATTATCCGTAAAATTAAAATAATTTAGCCAATTGGTAAAATAAATTAGCCAATTGGTAAAATAAATTAGCCAATTGGTGCAAATCTTAAACCTCAATCCCATTTCTTGACCTTGAAGGGATCCTTAGAGTTGTAGGAAAGTTAATAATTTTAATTTCTCCACGACCGTTAGTGAATGTCATAATTCCAAAATCGTTTTTAATGGAATGTAAAGATTGTAACTTTTGAGATAGAATATTTATTCTAAAACGCTCCCGTCTTATGTATTTTGCTTGTATTTTCATTCTATAACCTAGTCCTGGTCCTAGTTGTTTTGAGTTAAATTACTGTAAATATTTAATATAATTATTTCAATAAATAACTAGTTTTGTTCAGATTTAACTGGTTTTGAGTCAAACTTTCTGGTCGTGTAGAAAATACAGTCTGTTATTCAGTTTAGAATGAAAATTTGATCTACTCGCTGTGCTCGCGTTTGGAATCTTCCACTGTTATCGAATTTTCATTCTAACCTTGCTACAGAATGTACTATTCGCTTATTAAAAAAGTGTCCAATAATCATCTCATATCACAACATATTCATACTAAATTAATGTTTCAATACGGATATATAACTTTAATGCACGCTAGTCCTCAACTCTTGGAGAAAAATATTGGTCCATTTTGGAGAAAAATCTAGCCAAAGAAATCTACCATAAATGCATAAAATGTTTTCGTTCTAAACCAAAATTAATTAATAACTTCATCGTCTCTCTTCCATCTTCTTGGATCACGCCCTAACGCCCATTTTTTGTCACGGGAGTAGATTATGCTGGATCCTTATAGGTTCCAATAAAAAGGGTCGTACCTGAAAACTAGTAAATGTTATACCATAAGTAAGTCTTTGGAGATTTTGTAACAAAGAGTGTTCATCTAGAAATAGTATTTTCCAATAACGTGACGAATTTCATTGATGAAAATTCTGAACTTACTGAGCTAGAAAACTTTCTCCTATCAATGAACTCCGATATTTCAAATAATACATACACAGATTGAAGCGATCCTAAATTCTCGACTCTTTTTCTCGTATCCTGTGATCTATCGAAAACAGAAGCATTCACCCCATCGCATTTATTTTCGGGTATATCAACTACAACACTACTAGAGTTCTGGAAGAGCTGGCAGAGGGATTAGATATCTCAACTTCAGAATGGAAAGAAATGGAGAATTTCAAGCGCCAAGATTAAATATGGTGACTTAATACTTAATGCCTGTCACTGATGAAACAAGTCTTCCTCTCAAGTTAAGATAAATTACTTCCATACACCCTGAAAAATGAACATTCAAATCGGTGAACAGCTATTTAGGACGAATGGGTCTTTAGGACGTGTTATTTCTAAAATATGTCTTTTTCCTTCTAAAATATTCACACAAGAAGCTACTAATAAAAAGTGTACTTTAATGTTACGTTTATTGAAGCTTTTCAACGTGAAACCATGTTAGAATCTTTAAATCAGATTCATACCACTGTATGTAACAGGCATGGATAGGTGATGCAAGAGGAAAAACTTTATTTCTGATTTCTCAAAAAAATTTATTCTTTATAATAATTTATAATTAAATTGTATTTGAAAATCTTAATTCTCGTCTTACTATTCCTGCATGTAGTAATTTAACGCTTACATTCACACATTTACACATTTTTGAACGTTGAAAGTTTCTACTTCATGTTAAACTTTCGAATCTTTTCAGCATATCGCAAGGAAATATCCCCCACACCATAATACTGAGCTAGGTACACGTTTTGAGGAAGCGTTAACTTATTTTTATTACTGATAATGTAAAACGAGAATAAGTTAAGCATGAAATGGAAATTACAAACATGTCAAAATTATTATAAAGAATAAAATTTTCTGAGATCTCAGCTATAAGAAAAGCTTTTCCTCTTGTATCACCTATCCATGAGCACACTGTATATTTCACAATAATTTTTGGGCTAAAAAATAAGTGTACTATAAAAACAGTTATTGTAACAAATTAGACAGAAAATTTTTTTCTGAATCCATCATATTTATTATATAGCCCACTTAAAATTCTAAACACTTGATTTATTATCGTAATTGTTTAGTTTTGTTAAACCTAAAAATAAAAAAAGTTTTCATTCAAAAATTGTTATAAATAAAACGATCGTTTCTAGTTTTTAGTTTCAAAAAAATTAAACTTTGACAAAAATGTCTAATACGTTAGTCTAAGCATTTATTTCATAATAAAATTATGATACTACAGATTTGGCGTTTATAGTGATAGACGATAAATGCGAAGTTGTAAAAGACAGTGGCTCTCCTATTAGTCAGTTATTTGTGTTGTTTTTTTTTTTATTTTATTATAAGATAGCAACTAGTTAGTAACGATTTGGGTCAAAAAATGGCATTTAAAAAATACTTTACCAAAAAAAGTTGGTAAAAATGAAAACAACCAATGACTTATTTTCCGTATTTTTCGACCTATTTCGTTTTTTATTCGAGACGCGATCTAAAATCAAACTATTACGTATTATATACTATAACGGTTATTTTAAAAGGTAGCATGCTGAAATTTGGAAGAAGTATTTATAAACGTCTGTATCTTCAAAACATTTACTAATTTTAAATATTGAATGACCATTGGCAAAGACTGCGTTTTATCCAAGAACTGTTCAATTACACAACTATTTTTTAATGGAGCAACCAAAGCTTAAAGTTAATCCAAATTATAGAGACGTTTTATTCTAACTAAGCATAATCGACCTTGATATTAAATTGAGATAATCATGAAAGAATATTACATGATAGAGAATGATAGAGAAAATTTATCTTACGTTCATAATACCACGCCTTAATTAATTTGAGCAGTATTTACAGAAAATAAACAAAACTCTATCTTGATTTGATTTGATCTTGAAATTACTGAGGTGAAATTGCTCCGTTGCGCTGTAAAACAGAGCTTCGAAAGCTATGTAAAGGCTCCTCCGTACTATTTTTGGGAAAAATCTGAAATTTTTTAACTTTAATTAATATAAAACATATATAATTACATATATAGAACTACCTTTTCTGTACCTCATTAAGTTTTGAGACTTATTAAATGAGTTAAGTTATTTAAAACCTTATATAACAAATATTCAGCCCAGCGAGCATCTTTAACATGTAAACACACTCTACACTATTGTATTCTAATCTCTATTAAATGTTAATTCAAGAAACACAGGCAGCAAGCAACACATTTATCCTCTTTCCCATGCAAATACTCTACATTACTTTTCTCTCGATGGCATTTCATAGCTTTTACCCAGGTTATTCATTCAGGCACTAAGACTTTATTCATAGCTTTCACTCAGATTACTTATCTGGCTCTATGACATTACTAGATAAATGAATGTTACTAAATACATTCTCCGACTTTAACCGATAAAATTCAAGATCAAGGTCGGCTTAAAATGATCTTGCGGTGACCTTGAAATAACCGCAACGTGACCTTGGAATGACCTTGACTATTCATCTGGCACTATGACATCACCAGATAAATTAATGCTAATAATAATGCTCCGACCTTAACCAATAAAATTCAAGATCAAAGTCGGCTTGAAATGATCTTGCGCTGACCTTATTGTGACCTTGAGGTGACCCGAGGTGACCTTGAAATAACCTCGAGGTGACCTTGAAATGACTGACGAAACCTTGACATGACCTTGTATACTCATCTGGCACTATAACATCACCAGAAAAATTAATGTTAATAATAATAATGCTCCGACCTTGACCAATAAAATTCAAGATCAAAGTCGGCTTGAAATGATCTTGCGCTGACCTTAATGTGACCTTGAGGTGACCTTGTGGTGACCTTGATATAACCTCGAGGTGACCCTGAAATGACCTTGAAGAGACCTTGAAGAGACCTTGAAGAGACCTTGATATGACCTTAAATACTCGTCTGGCACTATGACATTACCAGATAAATTAATGCTAATAATAATGCTCCGACCTTGACCAATAATGTGACCTTGGAACGACCTTCAGGTGACCTTGAGATGATCTTGAAATGATTTTGAGGTCTACTTTCGGCGGTCATTGATAGCTTTTACCCAGGCACTCGATTTTTCATCTGTCGCTTTCGTTAAGGCAACTTATATTAGCTTCATCTAACACTATGACATCACTCATAGCTTTTACCCAGGTTACACATCTGGTACTATGAAATCACCGGATATATTAATGCCACTAAATATTAATTCAAGAAATACAGACAACAAGCAACGCAGCAGCTATCATCTTTCACATGCAAATATACTCTACTCTTCTAATGCTATTAAATGTTAATTCAAGAAATACTGACAACAAGCAAGTAGCTATCCTCTTTCACATAGTTCATAACTTTATTCAAAAAATAGGTATCACAAAATAATTCTCATGCTACTGAAAAGAGAATTGAAAGGTCATTTAAATGAAGTATCAAGTGACTCCTCATTTCATTTAAAAATTTTAAAGGAGTAACTGTCACTCGAAGAGGTAAGAACGGAAGAAATAGAATTTTGTTAAAATATTATCATTTTATAATAAAAAATTGATAAGATTCAGGATGGTTTAAAATTAATCCATGACTGAAGTACCGACCCTTAGAAATAGAATGTAATGCACTTAAATATGTAAAAATGTTAAAGTATACAGGATGTTTCATAATTTTTTCAGAAACTTAAACTTTTAAGTTGCAAGTTGTTTCTGTGCAAATGCATATCAAAAATAATAATAATTATAGAAATAAAATACTCCTACATGTCAACTCATTTATCCAATTGAACAGTTATAGATTCGGTGTGTAATTCACTTATGATACATGCTGTATATACAACATAATTTATGGTTATAACTACGATTGATAATTTATAAACAATAATACGTACCATTGCTGCAGTTTTGGGCGTCTTTAAAAACTAATTAACTTACGAGTGATGTCGCATCGTAAAAATCCATTGTTTATAAAATTTCTCTTGGGAACGAATTAACTTATTTTATTATAACTCCTTTCACCTGCGAAACCAATTGTTATATTATAAATAATATTAAAAAAAGTTAAATGTGCATTAATTTATCTGAACAAGCTATTTTATTCCTCAAATAAACCAAATTATCTATAAAACTAAATTAACAAATTTCTAAATTATCTCTCAAAATAGTGAGTGATGATCTTTTTTTCTAATTGATTTATGATTATGATTTTAACTAGTGTATCTTTTAATATTGATTTGAAAATAAGTAGGTACATTTTTGTCCATATTAAAATACTATTTGAGCTTTTCGATGTAACTATTATGAAAAATTTAATATTTTTGGTTGTGCGGAAAGGGGGATACTTGTCAATACAGTAGTGCAATTCAGGAAAGAATACATGCACGTCATGTACGGAAATCGTCGTAGTTACACTATCTTTACCACCACTATGCGAATTTTTATGTTTCGGAAAATGCATCATTAAATCAAATTCAAATACGAAATTAATAATATTAATGTAGTGCAATCACCTGAAATAGACGAATTCCAAATATAACGTACATGTTTTCTTTCCTAAATTGAACAGTACCGAAATCACTCGCTATTGAAAATTACTGAGTTGTGTAATTATTTAAAAACATTTTCTTGCTCACATAAAAATGAATTATTATTTTGACGATTGTGACCAATCATCTTATATGACAGGGTTTTCTTTTTAGAATTATAGTGAGTGGTCAAAGAATGAACTAGTAACCTTGTTTTTGATATTTTTGTCATTATTGGAAATTGCACATGGTATATTTAAATTCAACTATTTATTCTTAAAAGAAATTTCAAGAAGTTCGGGAAATCTTAAAAAACAAAAATAGATTCAGTATCTGGCAGAAGACAGGTTAAACAATTAATAATTTATATGCAATAAATGTTGCTTTGTGAATGTGTGATGAAAATTAAGAACCAATGTCCAATGTCACATTGTAAATGAAGGTCGTCGGGCACAAAAAACAAGTTTTTTCTAAAGCGAAGGTTACTTTGTCTGACTTAAAACAGTAAATAAATCGGAATTTTAACAGCAGGGGCAGATAAACTAACAATTTTCGTATTAATCATAGCAATAATCCACACTAAATGCGATTGAAACGTGACTGCTCTCTTTATTTTTCTGCGAAATTAGTTAAATTTTGTCTTTACAAACGATGATAAAATTCAATTATCGACTCCTAAAAATTAATGCACTTGCTCCTTAAACGTTTTCACTCAACGATAAAAAATAATTTTACCGTCTTGTATAACAAATAACATTTTGTCATGAATTAATTTGGCATGCATTTGGAGCATTAGAATCCAGAACAGGATATACTTCATTTTCTTCATTTATTTAATAGGAGAGAGCTTCAAAATAAATAACCGGTAAAAATAATGATGCAATTTCTAGTTTTTTGTTTATACAATTTCTGTTTAATTCTAACAATTATATTATATTTGTTTTTTTTTAAATAAATTTCAGGAAAGTTTCGACAATCAAAAGTAGATTCAGTATTTGACACAAACATATTTAGACGAAATATTAAATAAATACATACCAAAAAAGCCTAGTTTTGAACGTTAACAACGAAGAGCTAAAAAGCAACAACATCAGTATACGATATCTCCGCACCTTCGCGGAGGAAGAGGCTTGCCGAACTAGTGTCATAATAAAGATTATTTAGAAAAACAACTTTGTTTTCTTCTGAATCGAATTAATTTGGTAAACACGTATTTACATGCGATGTCATACGTGCGGTAAATACATGTAAATATAAACTGCTGTATGCATAGTCGATAAGAGCCACTAACTACGATTTCTTTTGACGCTTTTTTGCAACGTTAGTAGAAGAATGGTAGAATCTTCAAAGTTACTATTGCTTTATACGAGTAAAGGCAACATTGCAGTATTTATAAAAAATAATAATAACTTTGAAGATTCTACTAACGTTCCAAAAAAGCATTAAAAGAAATAGTAATTAAATAGTGGTTATTATCGACTATGCATGCATCAGAAAGTTTTTAATTTGTTTACTGGAAAGTTAAAAAAACTAATTTGTCTATCTACTGAAAATAACTCTATTATATAAAATAAAATGGGTCTCAAATATTAGGATAATCGTATGCATTTAATTAATTTATCAAGAATAATCATTACTCTCAGGAATGCAGTCGTTGCCGAACCTCGATTTAGAATGTGTCATCCTTTCAACCAAAAAAACAAACGCCGGCTCCGTCTCAGTATAGAGGAGCAACTCGAGAACATCAATACGTTTAAACACAAATGACGATTCATATTATCTATTCGCATAAATTGTTTGCCACACTGATTGCAATCAAACATGTTTTATAATTCTAATAAGCACTATCGCGTTCACTATGTTCAATAAGTTGATAAACTCAATCTGGGGGTCAACCGTCGTCTGCGGGTATCAAATTAAACACCTCCTTAAATAGGTACATATTCAATAACAGGTTGCGTTAGGGTTATTTCAAAACAATTACATTTGACTCACCGCGCTTCAAGGTCCGTTACGAGGTCACCTCAGTCATTTCAAGGTCGCCTCAAGGTCACCTCAAGGTCATTTCAAGGTCAACTCAAGGTCATTTCAAGGTCAACTCAAGGTTATTTCAAGGTCAACTCAAGGTCGTTTCAAGGTCAACTCAAGGTCATCTCAAGGTCATTTCAAGGTCACATCGAGGTCATTCAAGGTCACCTCAAGGTCATTCAAGGTCTCCTCAAGGTCGATTCAAGGTCACCTCAAGGTCATTTCAAGGTCACCTCAATGTCATGGTCTTGACCTTGAAGCTCATGGTGGGGTAAAGGTCACCTCAGAGTCATTTCAAGGTCACCTCGAGGTCATTTCAAGGTCATCTCAAGGTCATTTCAAGGTCACCTCAAGGTCATTTCAAGGTCACCTCAAGGTTATTTCAAGGTCACCTCAAGGTCATTTCAAGGTCGCATCGAGGTCATTTCAAGGTCACTTCAAGGTCACTCCAAGGTCACCTCAAGGTCATTTCAAGTTCACCTCAAGGTCATTTCAAGGTCACGTCAATGTCATTTCAAGGTCACCTCAAGGTCATTTCAAGGTCACTTCGAAGTCATCTCAAGGTCATTTCAAGGTAACCTCAAGGTTATTTCAAGGTCACCTCAAGGTCATTTCAAGGTCACCTCAAGGTCATTTCGAGGTAACCTCAAGGTCATTTCAAGGTAACCTCAAGGTCATTTCAAGGTCATTTCAAGGTCACCTCAAGGTCATGACCTTGACCTTGAAGCTCATGGTGGGGTCACGTCAGGAATAGGCCGATTCTGGAACCTCCTCCGACCTTGACCTTGAATTTTATTGGTCAAGGTCGGAGGAGGTTCCAGAATCGGCCTATTCCTACTACTCATTAGGGTCTTGTAAATCGTGCGGCTGTGGGACGTTAGAAAGCGTTTCTATTTCGTTTACGTTAATTTCCACTCTAGACAAAGCGTCAGCTACTTTATTTTCCTTGCCCTTTTTATAGATTAATTCAAAGTCGTATTCCTCTAATTTTAGTTTCCATCTAATAAGCCGAGAGTTAGGTTCTTTAATTTTATATAACCAAACAAGGGGATTGTGGTCTGTTTCAATGACAAACTTCCTTCCGTATAAATACGGTCGAAAATGTTTAGTTGAATCAATAATTGCTAAAAGCTCTTTTTCAATTGTTGAGTAATTTTTCTCAGCTGAGTTTAATGTGCGGGAATAGTAACTAACGGGTTTGTTATTCTGACTGAGCACGCCACCTAGGGCAATATTAGATGCGTCTGTAGTTAATTTGAAGGGTTTTTCGAAATTAGGGTAGATTAAAATCGGGGCGTTGGTTAAAAGTTCCTTACAAATCTCAAAACATTCTAAATAATCCGAATCTGTAATATCAATTTTCGCATTCTTTTTGAGGCACTTAGTCATAGGAAATACTATCTTTGAGAAATTCTGGATGAATCTCCTATAGTAGCCGACTAACCCTAAAAATGATTTGATTTCTTTTACTGTTCTAGGGATAGGGAATTTTTGGATAGCCTCAATTTTAGAAGGATTCGGCTTCATTCCAGAAGGGGTTATGATATGACCTAAGAAAGTGACTTCTTTGGACAAGAATTCCGACTTGTCTAACTGAACCTTTAGGTTGTACTGTTTCAGTTTTTGAAAGATTTTCTTGATATGGTCCAAATGTTCTTTTAATGACTTAGAAAAAATGACTACATCGTCCATGTAAACGAAACAGAATTTGTGAAGGTACTCCCGTAGCACATTATCCATTACCCGCTGGAATGTGGCAGAGGCATTTTTAAGGCCAAAAGGCATACGCAAGTACTCATAATGTCCATTGTTTACAGAAAATGCGGTTTTTTCGATAGAATTGGGTTCCATTTCTATTTGATGGAACCCTTGAGCTAGATCGAGAGTGGTGAAATACGTACATCTGCCCAGGTTGTCTAAGCTTTCATCAATCCTCGGTAGGGGGTATTTATCCTCTACTGTTTTTTCGTTAAGTTTCCGGTAGTCTATTACCATCCGGAACTTTTTCTTACCGCTCGCGTCAGCCTTTTTCGGAACTATCCATACCGGAGCACTGTATGGGGAAATTGATGGTCTAATTATTTTATTATCCAATAAGTTTTGGATCTGATTTTGGATTTGGGTGATCGTCAGTTGTCCTAATGTTATGTTTTACCGCGTTCGTGAATGAGAGGTCGACATTTTCGGTATAAAAAATATCTTTGAATTGTTGACATAAGTATAGTATTTCTCTTTGCTCTTCGGAATTTAAATGGTCTGTTCGAATGTTCTTTATAATTTTGAAATTAGCGTTTTCTTTTGGTAAATTTTTAATGATTTCATTGTACGACAAAGGTTCTACTTGTATTCGTTCGTGAAAATGTATCGCAATTGGGTTGGGATTAATATTGGGTAAAGTACAAATACCTTCATGAGCTACCGCTATGCTTTCGGGTAAAGTTACGTTTTTAGTTAATTTAAGCGGTGGAATAATTACCTCTCCCTCTTCCAAAGATACCGGTAATTTTAAAGATTTATCATTAATAAATTTTAAGTTAATTCGCTGATCATTATATTCTAAAAAAAATGGTATCTGAATATTGTGAAGAGTCAATGTTCTATTTTTATAATTAATATTAGCAGCTAATTTGTTTAAATCTTTAGTGCCAATTAATACGTCAAACTTTTTATGCCAATCTATGATTCTTAATTTAATGGGAGTATTAATATTGAATTCGGATAATAACGGAATGTAAATATTTTGATCATTATTTATTTCGCGATTTACGCTTGTAACTGTGAACGGTTCTGTAAAAAGATAAGCAGAAAATTCTGAATAAGCTTTGTTTGGATTAATTATTGAGTCTGTCGCGCCTGTATCAATTAAAACTTTAAGATCCACTTCAGGTAGATAAAAGAAAGGTAATTTTGATTGTGAAACAATATTGTTCAAGTCAATAACCGAAGCTCCTAACTGAGGGTTTTCGTCTTCTTCAATCTGAACTTCTGACATTTCGCTAGGTTCGATATCAGCGTTGAATTGTTGCAAGAAAAAAGGCTCATGATATTCTATATTAGATAAATCTTGTTGTGGATTCATAGGTTCATGGGGTCCTACATTAGATATTTCTTGTTGCAAATTATAGGGGTCTTGTGATTCTACGTTAAATAATTCTTCTGAAATGAACGCAGGTTTATGCATTGACTGGTATGGGTGTTTCCTAAATGTGGGAACAGTACTTTGGGTGGACATTGGCGTAGGCTTATATTGTTGTTTATGAATCGAGGATCCCGGTTTCGTGCCGAAGACTTGTTTATTCGTAAACATAGGGGGTTGAGGAATCGGTTTGTTAATTGATCCAGTAAATGGTTTTGGCTGTAATTGTTGGCGAAAAGGGGTGTAATTTAAGGGTGCTAAGTTTGGAATTTGTCTTCCTTGTTGAAATATAGAAGTATTTTGTGATGGAAAACTCTGAACCTGTTTAGGCAGATACGCGAAAGGAAATTGACTTTGGGGAAACTGGGGGAAAACTGAGTTTTTGCTTACTGTCTGTGGTAAGTTATGCAAGACAGGCTTTGGAAATTTTGCGACATCTTGGGTTTTACGGATATAATCCATGTAATTGTTTTCTTGAGTTTTATTATCATACATTCGGCATTTATTAATGGCCTCTTCTAAACTATTTACCTCAAAATGCATTATGTACGAGCGATATGGCTCTAATAGACCAGCGCAGAACATTTGTACTGCTTGTTGTTGATAATAAGTTCTCTTGAAAACAAAAACATTAGCATCTATGTCTCGTAATTGAATACGTTGTAACAAATCATTTAATGCTATTAAGATTCGGTCATAATAATCGTTATAACTTTCATTACGTTTTTGAATAGTGTTTCTTAACGCGGAAATTAACAATTCCTCGTTTCTTTGATCTCCGTATTTTCTTAGAAGGGCCGCGCGGATACCTGGCCATTCAGTTTCGTTATGGAAACTTAGATAATCACGCGCTTCTTTTTTAATTTTTGCTAAAACTGCTATGTTAAAAAGATATTCTTGAGTAGAACTTAACATTTTCTCTAGAAACTTTGCTAAATTGTCGACAGCATTTATAAATGTTGATAAATTATTCCCCGGTTTGAAATTCAGGTAAAGAATTAGTTAGAGCGGTTAATTCATTTACTTGAAACCAAAGCAATTGAGGTGTGCTCTGAGCAGAGGCGGGTGCATTCTGCTGATTATTCATTTTATTTATGTATTCAGCGTTATTAATACGTGATACACTTCTATTCTTAAAACTAAACGATTGTAAGGACTCTATTAATTCTAATTCAATTTCTGTGTCAGACATAAAAGTAAAATAAAATAATGGCAATTATAATGTATGAAAAATGGTAAAGAAAGGATTCAAAAACTCACAGCGACAGGAGGTGAAGCTTCATCTCGATTGAATTCACCGCGTTGATTGTCCTAGATGATTCCAATTCTTCTTTTTCGTGACGTCTTCAATAGACAGGGTTCGGATACTTCTTAAGGTGTTAAAACACTCCGGGTTGATGAATTCTTCCGACAGGAATTAGAACTTCAATACCGCCCGTAGAAGTATCCTGTTCGCAGCGCCAGTTAAATGTTTATTAAGAGAAAACTACTTTTTAAAAACTAACTTTAATGAATTTCGTTGTTACAAGCGATACGCATAGAGAACAACTGAGAAAAGATCTGTGTTACATTGTCCTAACTAGTATTTATAATATCTTGATTCACTATTTGCGGAAGAAGGGTTGTCACTCTTCACGGAACGGGGCTGTAATGACTAACGCACATAACTATATAATTATTTTTGTAACTTTATTCTACTTGCGTATACATGCATATGAATTTCCTTAATACTCGACTCTCATTTTTGTCTCCTTGTATCACTGAACTTCAAAGTCTTCCTGATCTTCTATTTCTTATATATACCTGATTCTTTTTGTTAATGATAATCCACCATCTTTTAGCTCTTAAATATACTACTAATAAAACGTGCTACACACACTTCGAAAAATGAGTTTTTTCCGCTCATTTCCCACAGTGCGCCGTCTAGAATTACACGGTTTCTGCGATGCATCTACATTCGATCTACAAATGATCACAGCTCTGATTGTAGCGTTTTGTGTGCCAAATCAAGAGTAGCACCTCTTCGAGAAACATCTCTACCAAGGCTTGAGCTTTGTGCAGCTGTTTTGTTGTCAAATTTAATGAAGCAAGTGATGGATACGATAAATGTAAGATTTGATGCTGTACATTACTGGACGGACTCTACCATTGTTTTGAGCTGGTTAGATTCTACTTCCAAAACATGGAAAACTTTCATTGCTAACCGAGTCGGTGAAATTCAGCAACATACCAACGTAGATGATTGGCATCACATAAGTACTTCAGACAATCCTGCCGATATTGTCTCCAGAGGATGCTCCACTATAAAATTGATTGAATCCCAATTATGGTGGAAAGGACCTTCCTGGCTGATTCTAGCACCCGATGTTTGGCCTCCATCGAAAATGTACATCAACCCTACTCAAGATATACCAGAAAGGCGAAAGGTGTCAAACATATTAATCATCACTCAGGATGACTTCGATTGGTTTGGAAGATATTCAAGCCTAAATCATCTCGTAAGAATTTTCGCTTACTGTCAACGCTTTATGAATAATGCGAGACTTCCGAAAGAACATAGACAAACAAGATTACTAAAGGCGTGCGAATTAAAGAAATCTATCTCTGTTTTATTGAGAAAGGCACAAAATTGCGTATTTCAGAAGGAAATATATCGGTTGCAGACATCTGCACAATTACATTCTAGAAGCAACTTATTGTGTTTAAATCCATTCATTGATGAAGATGGAGTACTCAGAATTGGAGGACGACTAAGGCATGCCAATGTGTCACAGAACCAAAAGCATCCAATATTGCTTCCGTCTAAGCATCCTATGACAGAATTAATTATCAAGCACGAACATCATAAGCATCTGCATTCAGGTATTCAGTCAACATTGGCTGCAGTGCGCGAAAACTACTGGCCAATAGCTGCTCGAAATACCATTAAGGGCATCATTCGTAAATGTGTCACCTGTTTCAAGGCGAATCCTCAACCGATAGAGCATCAGATGGGAAACATACCAAAGGAGAGGATTACACCTGCTCGCCCGTTTAAAAATGTAGGTGTGGATTATTTTGAACGGATACACATTCGGGAAGGTAGGAGAAAGAATGCTAAAACAACTAAATCATACGGTGCCGTGTTCGTATGCTTCGTTACGAAGGCAGTGCATTTGGAACTAGTGGGGAATTTAACTTCAGAATCCTTTATAGCTGCGTTAAAGAGATTCATGTCCAGACGAGGTAAACCGTCGAACATATACTCCGACAATGGTACTCAATTCATTGGCGCAAAAAAGGAATTAACAAGGTTAAAGGAGATACTACACGACCAACAAATTCAGGAAACAATCTATACTGACCTTACCTATAATGAAATCCAGTGGCATTTCATCCCAGCTCGATCTCCCCATTTTGGCGGTTTATGGGAAGCTGCGGTAAAATGCGTAAAACACCGTTTAACAAGAGTAATTATTAAAACGTCTATGAATGAGGAAATGAGCACTCTTTTAATACAGATTGAAGCAATCCTCAACTCTAGACATCTCATCCCGCTATCTAATGATCCTAACGATAATTCAATCCTTACTCCTGCCCATTTCCTTATTGGAGACTCGCTAATGTCGACTGCTGAGCCTAACTTGTTCCATTTGAAAGTGAATAATTTATCACGATGGCAGTATGTTGAGCAGCTAAAACAGCATTTTTGGAAAAGATGGTTGAAGGAGTATCTGAACACGGTCCAATGCAGAGCCAAGTGGAAGGTCAACAAGGGCGCCCAGCTAACATCCGGCTCGAAGGACCAATGTTTTAGCGGCGGCTAATTGAATCCTGGAAACTCGCTGTTCCTGTCAGATGGTCCAATAGTGCACTAAATTATTCCGATAACACCTCGAAATGAAACGACACTCGTTTTCTTAATCGTTTAATTGTACATTTACAAACAAACACTAAATCTATAAACACGAAACGCGAATCTACTTGAAATATTTTTACGTGCAAGCTACACGGGATTGAACCTCTACCGAGATTCTAGCAAGATAATCCTAGAGGCTAACCTTTCTTGGCATTTTATTTAGTTTGCAATTTGGGAATTGGAGGGAAAAGATGGGGAACCTTGTAATTTAACTGGCTGATGCCTAATCGCGGGGTTGTGTCAATTTGTACGTAGGAAAAGGAGGGACTAACTTAATTTTCATACAAGGACATAATTCAGGGAAAGAAATGAATATTTGAGGATAGGAATTTCCAGTTCGTCCGCACCTGCTCATTTAGGTAAGACATCGTTACCCCGACTCAATAACAGATTAAGAAAGTCCGAAGTAGCACTGAACAATGGATTTCACAGATAAAGGATTGAATTTTAATAGGGGGCACAATTCGCAGCGGCAAAGTAGATAAACTTTACGATTTAGAAAAACCCGCATTAAGGGTTGTAAGAAATACTAGGCGGTCAAGCAATAACGTTGGGGTTTCGAGAAATGGAATAATTTCACGCCGAACGTAATTATGCGAAATATGCTACAACTAATATTTACAGAATTAGAATAGAAAATACGTAAAATATAACAAGTCTTAATTAGAAGTTAAAAAGGCTTATTTATATTAATAACTAACAGCTTCTATCTAATCTATCTCTGCTAATGAATTATTTTCACAAAAAGCCTGTAACTATTCGTTTACAGTGGCTTAAATGAAAGGATTTTTATTTATTTAGCTTGCATGTTCAGATCAGTATGCAGAATATGAGACGGCTGTGGATTTTTTTTTACCGTCAAATTAAATTACTAAAGGGCTACTTTAATAAAAGACTTGATTTTAGATTACCTTAAAATGTAAAAGTACCTTTGGTTTTGTATTGTAATGTAATTTGAAGTGTTCTTTAGTCGTTTTATGAAAAAGGCCTCTAGTAATTTCATTTAACAATTCATGGCCATCTCATATTCTGCCTACTTAACTGACTAAGGGGCGTATTCAGTAACTTATTAACAGGCTGTTAAAATTTAGAGGTCCTTTGGGGCGTATTCTGTAACTTTTTAACGGACTCTTAAAATTTAGAGGCTCTTTAAAGTTTAAAATAAAGTTCTATGATTGGTTGTTACCGTAGCAACAAAATTTAACACCCCTTTAAATTTAACGGTATTGATTCAGAATAGACCCCTTTAAAATTTAAAATACATTTCTATGATTGGTTGTTACCGTAGCAACAAAATTTAACAGCCCTTAAGATGTAACGGTTTTGATACAGAATAGGCCCCTAAGCATATAAACTAAATAAGAAAATCTCCTCATTTAGGTAGCTGTAAAATATTTATAGGATTTTTGTGAAAATAAGTGATTCACAGAAATAGATTAAAGTTTTTGGAAGTCATTTAAATGCATATTAGGTATCAATGAAAAATATTTCTCTTAAAAAGTACCTTGCATCAAGAACATAAAAATTAGGTAAAAATATTACTTAGTATTACGCTAAATAATTCAATATCTCAAGCAGTAATTAATGTTCTTTATTATTTTTTCTAATTATAAATATTTGAAGTTTTCACCCCAAAAACACTCTGAAATTAAGTAAATTACGTGAAAACATTCTAAAATTTGAAAAATTCAATATTTCGGAAAATTAAAGAAAACTAAATTATTTTTTGGCCTTGATAATATGCAATAAGGTGAAACTAATCCAGGTTAAAGAAGTCTCACTGAAATCTTGATTGGTTTCCAAGTAATAACAATTATACGATTTTGATCATTTCGAAAAACTCTATTTTCTAACTAAGTAAAATTTACTCGTATATCGGATAGCGGCTAAATAGGTTTTCAAACAAGCAGAACTTATTGCCGTAAAAAGTTTTTTCGAAAAGTAAAAAATAAAGATTTTTCCCATTTGATGCCGACTTTTTGGCGATCACTTTAGAAGATTTCCTGGAAAATTATTATCTTTTTTAGAAAAAACGTATGCTCACATTACTTTTAATTTCCCATTACGATTTAATATTCATTTAGTCAGTCACTGCATCTTTTATGATATTTTTTGAGATATGTTTACCATTTAACTATAACGCTACAAAAATTTAGCAAAATTTTGTTAGCATACTCCTTAGACTTCAGTGTTTAATTCATTTACATTTTTCTCATTAGTAAAAAAACTAAACAACAAGGTTGGTTTTGTTATAGGCCGTTTAGAGCACATAGAATTTATCACATTAACAACTGTACATAATAAAATGCTGCGTCGATCGGTTAGAAAAAGACCAATCAATTTAGGGCATATCAATGTATCCAGCAAAAAATCTATGGATTATAAAGATATACACGTCCACTGAAAAAATGTCGTGTATTGTTTGTTTCACTGTTAACATTAAAATAAAATGCATCTTTTTGTTAATTTGTAGAATTTCTAATTTTTTTTACTGATTCAAATCGGTTTTATCTCGCATACTGTTACGTTTCAAAACATGGCAACGATGCTTTTCCCTAGTGTTTCGGTTTCATCTGGCAACACTGTGTTGCCTTTGCTTCTCCGCATTTCCTGACCAAATGTGGTCACGAGTAATTTCATTGGCTATCGAGGCATTAAAGCCGTATTTGCCCTTTTAAACTGATTGGCTGGTATTTTTAGCTCGCCGATGCCTTCTGTTTTGCCTGTTTCACTTGTTGGTTTGCTTTCGCCGGCTAAAGGTGTTTTGTTTGTGCTGTGAATATAACGTAGCTTTTACTGGAATTTAGCAGAAAAGCTTATCTACGGTTGTACCGGAATCTTCTCTCACACCACCAGCGAGTTTTGGGGTATTTTAAAGCCTCATCCGAAGCCTGAGCTGTTTGTAAACTCAGGTAAATTTAGGAATCGCATTTGGCGACTATGAACGCTAACGGCTTTCTTTCTTTTTTTTTTCAGACATTTACTTTTATTTCTACTTTTATTTTTACTATTACTTTACCGTTTACGTTTACCTGCGATTTCATTCTACTTACGACTTTTGGAGTCACTTTCAGACTGAGTTGCAATTGCAGCTGCAGTTTCAATACCGTTTCCTCCATACGAATCAAGTTTTCAACCGAGACGGACTTCCCATCTCCTGGGCTGACGTCGAAACTCTCCCGGTCACAAATCATTGTTCACCAGGTGTCACTGTCCCACAGACGTCGCCATCGGGGGAATAAACTGAACATAACCTTACAACTTTGACGTTCGATTTCGTGAGCTAACCTTGTTCTCAAATTTTACTCAACGATTTTGATATTGCGTTTCGATGATTACATGCCCTTTATGGAGAGCGAATTTCGGCTGAATCCGTAGTTTATCGTTACGTTGTACGACTAGCTTAAAGTAGCAGTATCTATAACGTAAGTGTTATTGTTTACGATTTGTATATTTATTAACGTTTGTTGTAGATTAATAAAGGCCTAATTTTGTGGATTTATGTGTATCGTTCGTTCTCTACCTTCGCTTACAAGTGAGATACGTTTAGCCTCGAGTTTTGTGTGGAACCTTCTGCAAACACCGAGTCGGTTGCTGACGAGGTGCTTTTACGTAATCATGGGTTTAGTCCGTACTGGCGCCCGAATACTTTACCATCAAAATATTACCCACCCCCATTCTCACTGTAGCTAGCCGCGGGGAAAGAGCTGGTGAGAGACCCAGCGCAGACTTGTCAGCAGGTCCAACTAACATTAGAGGGTAATCGCTCTACAGTAAATTCGGTGACAATATGGTATATGAAAAGCAATTAAATCGACATGCAATCTTTGTTATCACCTAAAACAAGAAAAATGAATAACAACATAACGTTTTGGTAAAAGAAACATTTTGTTTAATGTTTTTCAAATGCAGCCTATATCTATCAATGCCTTATACCGTATAATTAAAATTCCTGTCTTTTTTATACGATACATGTTATCTTTATACCCAATGTTTAAGGAGTTAACTATGAAATTCATTATTTGAATGAATAATTAGATTAGAATTAGGTTTTATGCCTATATCCTTTTAGATGCAAAGTGGAGGAAAAAACCAATTTAGATTTACTTTTAATGGAACAGCCTGTATATTATTTGCCAAGATGAAAGACCATCGTTTCATGATTTAAAAACATATACAGGGTATCCTTAAATTCTGTAGACATGGGTTTAATCGCAGATTCCTGACCTCAAAATACGGCGATTTAACCAAACTTACCTATATTCAAAACTGCTTCATTAGGTTGGTATTTTTCTTCAAAGTTCTTGAAGAGAAACTTAATTTTTCTTATAACAAATTAACACCGGAACCGATTTGGATGAAATTTGGTATAAGATACTACAAGAAGGTAAGTCACATTTAGAGGTAGTTTTAGTTACTTACAATGAACTGCTAGCGTGAAAAACAAGGTTGCCACAACTCAGATGTACTATCACTTTTATGAGATTAGGAAGATAACCTTAGTTAATAAATTTTTAGAAAGAAACATTTGATAGGAAACTTTTTCGTGTCTGAAGTGTGCACTGAAGGGATCTCTTAAACCGTAAGAGGTACAAATTTGGTTAAATGGAAGATAAGTGCACAAATTATTCGCATCCATTGACAGAATTATCATTTTGTTATTTCATCCTGAGATATTAATGAAAATGTAAAAAAGTCGATTTTTTTCCTCTGTATCTCTTATAAATTATAAATAATTTTGAAATTCTAATTTAACTTTCTAAATGCACTTCTTGATTCTGCTCGGAATAGGCGATGCAAAATTGAAGTTAAACGATTCGTCTTCTCCACTATCAGCATCAAGCAACACGCTTTGGTTTAATTTTCGTATATTCAACCATATTTTGGTTTTGGTTGGACATTTTTACATTTATTAAATGGTTACGGTCAACGTACATGCTTTAAGCCCTCTAATAAACGTATACGTTATACCACCTTGATACAGAAACATCGTATTTAGTATACGGAACACGTTTTTTTTAACGCGGACATTTTATGCGAGCCACTCAGCACTACGTCACACTGAAGGCGTCAAGAAGCCTGTTCATTATTATGCATCATCGGCCGTCACGCCACCATCGAACAAACTCGAATTTTCCAGCGTTGGAATAAACGCGAAGGTAGCAAAAGATATAAAATCGGCCGGAGTGGACTCAGGGGTCAGTCGAATTCGAAATAGCGATCGTCGAAGTTAGACTTTTAGTGTGTAAATAAATTGTTACAAATAAATTAGTTTTTAAGCTTTATTAAATTACGGTTAAGTTTTTATCGAGTGTTTTATTCGTTTAAATAAATAAACTTTAAACCCTAGAAACGTAACAGTGGTGTTGGTGTGCGGGTTTGTGCAAATAAATAAACAATTCAACTGCGTCTCCGATGCGATTTGTTGACAGCTGGCGAAGATCCAGAGACGTTCCTTTTCGAAATTTCGTGTGGTCCCGCCGATTTTAATAAAATCTTGAAGGATGAATTTCGAGAACAATCCAGAAATTTCAAGGACGAACTTCGAGAACAATCCAGAAATTTGGACGAGAAGTTTCTAGAACAATCTGGAAATTTCAAGGACGAACTTCGAGAACAATTCAGAAATTTGGACGAGAAGTGTCTAGAACAATCCGGAAATTTCAAGGACGAACTTCGAGAACAATCCAGAAATTTGGACGAGAAGTTTTAAGAACAGTCTGGAAATTTAGAGAAGCTTCGAGAACAATCCAGAAATTTAGAGGAGAAACTTCAAGAACAATCTGGAAATTTCAAGGACGAGCTTCGAGAACAATCCAGAAATTTAGAGGAGAAGCTTCTAGGACAATCTAGAAATTTCAAGGACGAACAATCCAGAAATTTAGAGGAGAAGCTTCTAGAACAATCTGAAAATTTCGACAAATTACAAAATAAATTGTTGGAATAATCTAGAGACTTAGACGATAAATTTCTAGAGCAATCCAGAAATTTCGACGAGAAACTTCTAGAACAGTGCGGAAATTTGAAGAGTGAATTTCTAGAACAGACGAAAGGACTCGAAGATAAACTAGTGGTAAAAATATCGGAAGAAACAAGAAACCTGCAAGAAAATGTGGAAGAAATAATATTCCAGCAGGATAACAAAATCAAAAATCTGGAACAAATCATGGCGGGGTTGCGAGTGTTCGGGGATCAGCCACCATTAGAAATACTAGAAAATAATGAAACCCGAATTGTGGAAGGACCAGCAGAAAATTCGAAATTGAAAATAAAACCACTAACGTTCGATGGAAAGTCTTCTTGGCCCAACTAATTCAAACAGTTCGAAGCAGCAGCAAAGGCAAACAGATGGACGGCCAGCGAAAAAGCCACTTCGTTAATTTCAACTTCTTTCTACAAGCTGGTGAATAGGATGGAAATGCGTTACGGACAGGCCCATCTGACCGAGGTATACCATGCGCAGTTGAGGAATCGCTGTCAGAAATCCGGAGAAAGTCTTCAGGAATTCGAAGCAGATGTAGCGCGTCTGGCCCAGTTGGCATATCCCACAGCTCCTGTTGAATTCCTCAAATGTTTGACGGTGCAGACCTTTATAGATGGAATCCAGACAACCAGCAGGCATTGAGAATGACCCATCCGAAGACGTCCAAGAACGCTTTGGCTTATGCCTTGGAATTTGAAGCGGCGAGACGAGTCTCAAGAGGGCATGTCAAGGTACGAGCGGCTATGGACTTCCAAGAGGAAGAAGAGGAAGAATCCGCCAACGCCAAGGTGGGATACTGCTATAAAGGAGCGACCCAGGGAGTATACCACCGCCGAGGATGTTCGACGCATTGTGGAACAGGTCTTCAAGCAGAAGAAGCCGCTGGTGTGTTGGAATTGCAAGGCGGAAGGACATGTTCGCAGGCGATGTCCAAAACCCAGACAGGATCCAAGGAAGCCACAGTTAAACTAAGCCGGGTCGGTGCAGAGGGGCAAACGTCGACCCATATTCAAAGGCCCTCAAGACGAAAGCCAAACAAGTAATATCCCTACGGCAGTTAACCAGCAGTGTCTTCGTGGATGTTACCATTGATGACATTCCTCACACCATGTTGTTGGATACGGGTGCGACGAAGACCATCCTAAGACCCGACGTCAAGTCATCTGGACGCACCGAGCCGACCAAGTGGAGACTGAGAACTGCAACTGGAACATCAGCAACTGTCCACGGTGAAGTAGAGGTTATCATCCCCATTGGTTCAACTCCAATAAAACACCGTGCACTGGTAGCGGACATAGAGGACGAGGCAATTTTGGACACGGACGTCATGTGTGCCCACGGGTTTCAATTGGACTTAAAGCGTGGCGTGATGGCGGTCAATTATGAGGAGTTGGTTCTACATCAACGAGGAGACGTGACCGCTCGAGTAGTCCTCGCTGAAGACGTTGTATTACCCGACAGGACTGAGTTTATAGTCGACGCAAAATTGGACGGTGTTTCTCAAGATGGGCAAGTCATTATGGTTGAACCTAATACTGATGATCAAAGGATTGGAAGAGGAGTCCTCGTTGGGAAAATGTTGTTGACGGCGAAGAAGGAAATACCTGTCCGCCTGATGAACGTCAATTGTTTCTCCGTCAATATCAAGAAAGGAACCATCTTGGGAAGCTGCATCATGGTGTCCTCCATCTCCCGCCAACTTAAAACAAACGTGCCAGATGCGAAAGTCCCAAAGAAATTATGGGTTATGTCAACAGCCCAGGAATTGACTCCAAACCAGAAGACAAAAGCAAAGAATCTGATCGGCCGTTATCAAGATGTATTCGAGGTAGAAAATGGATCCAAGGGAAGAACTGATGTCGTGAAACACAAAATAGAGACTGGAGAAGAAAGACCTATCCGTCAAGCTCCAAGGCGATTACCGATGGCGAAGCGTGAGGAAGCGGAACGCATTATTCGCGGGATGGAAAAGGATAATGTAATAGAACCATCAAGCAGCCCGTGGGCGTCGACAGTAGTGCTTGTGAAGAAGAAGGCTGGGACCACCAGGTTCTGTGTAGACTACCGGTTACTCAACAATGTCACCAAGAAGGACAGCTATCCCCTGCCACGGATTGATGATACCCTGGACACCCTGGCCGGCTCAAAGATCTTCTCAACTTTGGACTTAAAGAGTGGATATTGGCAAGTGGCGCTGGCGCCCGAAGATCGAGAAAAGACGGCGTTTTCCATTGGTATGGGTCTGTGGCAGTTCACAGTGATGCCCTTCGGATTATGTAATGCCCCAGCGACATTCGAGAGGTTAATGGAGACGGTTCTAAAAGGTCTGTCCTGGACAACGTGCATGGTGTACCTTGACGACATAATTGTCGTGGGGAAGACGTTCGACGACCACCTAAGGAACCTGGAAGGAGTGTTACCGATGGCGAAGCGTGAGGAAGCGGAACGCATTATTCGCGGGATGGAAAAGGATAATGTAATAGAACCATCAAGCAGCCCGTGGGCGTCGACAGTAGTGCTTGTGAAGAAGAAGGCTGGGTCCACCAGGTTCTGTGTAGACTACCGGTTACTCAACAATGTCACCAAGAAGGACAGCTATCCCCTGCCACGGATTGATGATACCCTGGACACCCTGGCCGGCTCAAAGATCTTCTCAACTTTGGACTTAAAGAGTGGATATTGGCAAGTGGCGCTGGCGCCCGAAGATCGAGAAAAGACGGCGTTTTCCATTGGTATGGGTCTGTGGCAGTTCACAGTGATGCCATTCGGGTTATGTAATGCCCCAGCGACATTCGAGAGGTTAATGGAGACGGTTCTAAAAGGTCTGTCCTGGACAACGTGCATGGTGTACCTTGACGACATAATTGTCGTGGGGAAGACGTTCGACGACCACCTAAGGAACCTGGAAGGAGTGTTCCAGCGGCTTCGCGGAGCTGGACTAAAGCTTAGCCTCAAGAAGTGCCACCTGTTCCAGAAGGAAGTGAATTACCTGGGGCACATTGTTAATGGAAATGGAATCGCCGTGGACCCTGTGAAGATTCAGGTGGTGAAAGACTGGCCAACTCCCAGAAATAAACACCAAATAAGGAGTTTCCTTGGCCTGTGCACTTACTATCGGCGCTAAGGTCCTGGATTTGCACACATTGCTAAGCCGTTGACAAAACTCACTGAAGAAGGTCGTCCATTTGAATGGGACCAACAGTGTCAAACTGGTTTTGAACAACTAAACAGTACTTGATTAGTGCTCCTATTCTGAGTTATCCTCCCCTGGAAGGCAAGTTCGTCGTGGACACAGATGCTAGGAACGTTGGGATCGGTTGCGTACTCTCCCAGATACAAGAGGGGCAAGAGAAGGTGATCGGCTACTTCAGTAAAGTCCTATCAAAGCCGGAACGAAACTATTGCGTCACAAGAAGAGAATTGCTAGCCGTCGTAAAAACGATAGAACACCTCTACAAGTACTTGTATGGTAGACGCTTCCTCCTGAGGACCGACCATGCCGCTCTAAAATGGCTTCTCTGTTTCAAGAACCCAGAAGGGAAAGTTGCACGATGGATCGAACGACTTCAGGAGTACGATTTTGAAATTCAGCATCGGGCAGGAACTAGCCATCGAAATGACGATACTTTGTCGAGAAGACCCTGTGCCGAAGACTGTAAGCACTGTAGTCGTTTGGACGAGAAAGTAGCCACGACTGCGAGGACGGCCATTGTTGACGACAAATGGCAAGGAGAAGAACTGCGAAGAGACCAGGAGAACGACCCGGATTTGAAATTAGTGCTAGAATGGAAAAGCAGGGACGCGAGGCCTATCTGGGAAGAGGTAGCACCATGTGCACCGTCCGTAAAATCATACTGGGCGCAGTGCGACTCCATAGTGTTGGATCGTGGTCTTCTGAGACGAAGCATAGAGAATCAGGAAGGCATGGAACAGAAGACACAGTTACTAATCCCCAAGAATAGGGTGCCAGAAGTTCTGAGGGAACTTCACGATGGAACTTCGGGAGGGCATCTGGGAATTAAGAAAACAATGGAGAAGGTGCGCGAAAGATTTTACTGGGTGAACTGCAAGGAAGACGTGAAGAATTGGTACCGGAAGTGTGCAGTCTGCGCAGCCAGTAACGGTCCCCACAGGCGAGGCATGGTTCCCATGAGACAGTACAACGTTGGAAGTCCTTTTGAGAGAGTTGCCATCGATGTAGCCGGCCCGTTTCCAGAAACGAATGATGGAAACAAGTACATCGTCGTGGTAATGGACTACTTTAGCAAGTGGGTTGAAGCTTACGCCCTACCTAACCAAGAGGCAATCACTATTGCGGAATTCCTTGTCAGGGAATGGATCAGTCGGTATGGTGCACCTATGGAACTGCATTCAGACCAAGGAAGGAACTTTGAATCGGCCTTCTTCCAGAACGTGTGTACTCTGCTCGGCGTACGAAAAACTAGAACAACTGCACTCCACCCACAGTCGGACGGAATGATGGAAAGGTTCAATAGAACCATCAACCGACATTTGTCCAAGGTCGTTTCCGATCATCAGAGGGACTGGGACACGTACATTCCCCTGTTTCTAATGGCATACCGCTCGTCCGTTCATGAGACAACAGGGGAGACTCCAGCGAAAGTGGTATTCGGGCGAGAGCCGAGACTGCCCTGCGACCTGAAGTTTGGTGTGAAGCCTGGCGAAGTCTCTGCCGACGAAGATTACGTGAGCAAATTACGCAGGAAAATGGACGACATCCACAACCAAGTGAGTCACAATATACAGACGAAAATGTGTCTGAAAATGCCCAAAGGAATTGCTCAGGTGTTTAGGAAGAAATTTGGCCAAATCGAGGAGCTCCGAAGACAGCATCCCGTGGTAGGCAAGAGTCTGCAGATCATCGATTCGACGGCAGATCGGAGGCGCCACGTGCATTATTTAGTCACTAAGAAGAGATCAAGTGGTAAACCTGAATATCAAAGTATGTGGAGAGCCCTATATAGGCTGAGGAGACAGCTAATAGAGAACCACCAAACTAAGTTAGCCATCCCCAAATTGGGCTGCGGATTGGACGGACTAGACTGGAGAGTAATTCGAAGCATGCTGGAAGTCATCTTCCACATAACGGGAATTAAAGTCCTAGTCTGCAGCCACCACCCACAGGCAACAGTTAGCAACAGCAAAACCGTGGACTGCTACTTCTTCCAGACGGGAAATTGCAAGAATGGGCCAGCATGTAGATTCCGACATCCTCCTTCAAGACTATCACCATGAACATTTCGAGACGAAACGTTTTTAAAAAGGGGGCAGTGTGGCGAGCCACTCAGCACTACGTCACAGTGAAGGCGTCAAGAAGCCGGTTCATTATTATGCGTCATTGGCCGTCACGCCACCATCGAGCAAACTCGAATTTTCCAGCGTTGGAATAAACGCGAAGGTAGCAAAGGATATAAAATCGGCCGGAGTGGACTCAGGGGTCAGTCGAATTCGAAATAGCGATTGTCGAAGTTAGATTTACTGTGTAAATAAATTATTACAAATAAATTAGATTGTAAGCATTAATAAATTACGGTTAAGTTTTTACAGAGTGTTTTGCTCGTTTAAATAAATAAATTTAAACCCTAGAAACGTAACAATACTTTATTAAACGTATACATGCTGTCCGTTTTTCGAGCCCAAGCATGGGGATCTCACTTATCTTAAGAGATACGAGGTCGGTTAAATCAGGCCAAAGTTGCGTATTTTCATGCTAATTAATAATTTCTTTTCGTTTTGAAGATATTGAGAAAAAACTAAAATTTTTATTTTTTAAATCGTTAAAACCGATAAAGCTAGACATTTATAACTTACATACCATTGATGCACCTTTTTACGTAGAATCTAAATGTCATTACATTTATCCGAGCAGTCAAAATTACAGAGATACGACTTTCAACTTTTTTTTTCTTATGGGCGCCATATTGGATTTTCACATTTCTAAATAAAAATTTTCTCTCCGATTCTAACAATGTATCACACATTATTGTTGATTTGACTTTTTGGCCGAAATATAAATTTTATTTTTACAAAGAGCGCTGTGGAAACAATCAAGATTTTGTCACTTATGTGGCGTTAGCTTAACCAACGCAAGACGCGGAAGAAAGTCTGCACTCTTAAAAATCACTTTTTCATCACTCAATTTTTATAATATTCTTATTGCAAACAACCCCCACTGTAAGTACAAAACAATTCTTCGGGTTTAACAAGACAAACTGTAGTCAGTTTTACATACCACACCAGGTGGAGAATTTTGAAAGAAACATAAGAATCGTCATTGGAAAAACCATATCCATAACCCCACAAAAAGTAGCTTAAACTTTGCAACTTTTTGTATTATAAAATTGTGTTTCATTGCACCCATCAGAAAATAATTGAAGTTTGTTCTTGTCCGATGAAAATTGTAAGTACAAAGTTTTTTTAATCTCAAACCGTTTGAGATTAAAAAACTTTGTACTTACATCAGAAAATAGTCTGTGGGAGATAAATCTTGCCCTATGTTGGCCAGCCGATGTCTCCGTTATTTCTTTTTGGAAAACACTTTAGTTAAACAATCCAGCAACTCAGGTGTCATGAGAGAGCAAGCCATCTTGTTGAAATCAACTGTTTATTAATGTAATAATAATGTAATAATCATAAGAAACGTTCTTTTTACGAAAATTTAGGTATCAGTTTTCAGACTGTGTGGCTCGAACAGCTACTCATCATTGGTGACTTTGTATTTGGCTCGTCGGCATCGGATCATATCACAATTTGAAGGAAATTTGTATTTCCTTCTAACTGGCTTCTTATAAATGTACAAAATTTTATTCGTCATTCCTTATCGCCGGGCAGAAGTTCCATTTTTTTTTCTTCATTCTGCATACCACTTAATGTGGTAGCTTTGAAAGAATTTGGTTTGTTGAGCTAGAAGGATTATTTTGTACTGAAAGCAGGAGTTGTTTACAATTAAAATATTATGACTTTCGAGATTTTAGAATTTCTTCCGCGTTTTCAGTTGATCTAGCTAGCGCCATGTAAGCGTCAACATCTTGATTGTTTCCACAGCGCTCTTTGTAAAAATTAAAAAATTGAAATTTCGGCCAAAAAGTCAAATCAATCATAATGTGGGATACATTTTTAGAATCAGAGAAAAAATCTTTATTTAGAAATGTTATTTAGATTTTACGTAAAAAAGTGCCTTAATAGTGTGTAAGTTATTAATGTCTAGCTTTATCGGTTTTCGATTTAAAAAATAAAAACTAAAATAAAAAATTTTAATTTTTTCTCAATATCTTCAAAACGAAAAGGAATAATTTAAATTGCTTTTAAGATTATTAATAAGCATGAAAATACGCAACTTTGGCCTAATTTAACCGACCTCGTGTCTCTTAAGATAAGTGAGATTCCCATGCTTGGGATTTTATTTAAGACATAATAGAGGAATAATGAAAATCGACTTTTTTACATTTTCATTAATATCTCAAGAAGAAATAAGAAAAGCATCATTTTGATAATGAATACGAATTAGACATTGATTTGTGCAACTTTTCTTCCAGTTAACCAAATTTGTATATCTTACGGTTTAGGAGATCCTTTCAGTGCACACTCAATTTGAAACAGCCGGTATAACATGTTGATTGAAGAGTCAAGAACCGCTCTTCCAAATATCAACACGTTATATATTTTAAAATCAGGACAAAACTTTCTTTCATCTTAGCAAACAATATACAGGCTCTTTTATTTGAAAGAACACAATTTATATTTTTCTCCACTTTCTATTGCACTTTTGTTTCTTGTAATAATTCTAAAAGGTGATAGCCACAGTTACGCGAGGTATTGCACAGGAGTCAATATACAAATGATCTCCCTCCGTATATGGAAAGCTGGACGATTCTTTATGCCGACGACACAATTGTACTCAACAGGAGTAATAACTTGGATTCACTTGGCGAGTTATCGGAGGCAGCGATGTCGAAATTAACTATGTGGTTCACAGCAAATGAATTGTACCTGAACGAAGAAAAAACAGAAAAGGTCCTTTTCACTTCCTCCAGAAGAACACAACATCCCAATATAAAATCAGTGAAATACCTCGGACTGCATTTGGACTCTCGCCTCACCTGGAGACAACACATTGAAAAGCTCGGCAAGGAACTCGCTCGAAGCATTTACGCCATCAGAAGAATAACTCAAGTTGCGAATACAACAGCTGCTGTAACTGCATACTATGCCCTATTTCATTCTAAAATGATTTATGGCATCTTACTATGAGGCAGATCAGCGGGAAGCTCAGAAATATTCACACTGCAAAAAAAAGCTCTACGCGTAATTGACCAAGTTCCACAATATACTCACTGTAAGCCAATATTTCGAAAATATCAAATGCTGACTCTACCGGGCGTATACATGTATGAACAACTTCTAATGACAAAGTAAAACATAATTCATCTTCCAAGTCAAGGCAGCTTACACACTCATAACTAAAGGATCGAGGAAAATAGCCCGTCCAGTCTCCCACATACCTATTACGGATCGTAACACCCTCGGTGTAGCGCAGATCTGAATCGTTCGATTGCCCGATTTAACAGAGACGCGCGTTGTTGAGTATTCTCAGGTATTCGAAATTCGTATAGGGAAGAAAATACTAAAATTTCTTAGCTGTTAATTGTTATTAAAATTAATTATTAAATAACGTTCCAAATTTTCGTTCGTTTCGATTTGCCGTGAGAATGTCTTGTCTTTTAAAGCGAGAAAATGATCTCTCAACATAACAGATTGTGAGAGACGCTTTCTCTAGGTAAATTTTGAACTCTTCAATATTTACGGACAGATTCAGCAGTCAAATAAATGTCTAATCGTCAAAATCAAAATTAATGAGACGCAGGATTCGAACGTAGAATACCCGTGCCTATCGGAAATGCAGCAAGAAATCGAGCCCCGCCGCGCGCGGAATACAACGCCTCTGAGTTTGGACCCTCAGATTCGAGGCCTTACTCATAAATAACACAAGAGACGCCAACAATTTGTGCGTCCCATTTAACAGATTAACCTCATCCGATATTCATTTCGACGGGATAAAGCTATTTAATAAACTACCGAAGAAATGGAGAACGTTACCGATAAAACAGTTCAAGTACACAATCAAGCAATACTTAATAGACCAAGCATTTTACTCTATGGATGATTTTCTACAGCTGGCAGATATTTGACCCAAGTGTATGCACTATACCTTTCCGAACTTCGACCGACTCATTACATTATATATAATACATTTATATTATACATTATTTTACAGAATTTACCTTATTTTGACCTATACTTAATCAGTATAAATAAATTAATTACAAATTACAAATTACAAAATTACAAACTGAGTCGGGATGAATGAACGAAACTGCAGGAGTATAGTCTACCCGTCAATGTAAGAGAAAAGAAAACCAAAAGTTGTAATCCGATTTTCATTTGTTTTCGAGTTGTAACGTTTTAACAAAATACCTTACATAATATTTTTTTGACAATTCAAATTAAAAGATTTGCCTTCACATATTCAATTGTTCCTTAGATATTTTGATTTCGTTGTTCTGCACTACCTGAATATACACTTGAAAAATTGCGTTGCCCTGAAATATTCAAATTTCAGCGAATTTTTGATCTCAATACTTCAATTGAGAAAAAAATATTATATAAGGTATTTTGTTAAAACGTTACCAATCGAAAACAAATGAAAATCGGATTGCAACTTTTGGATTTTTTTCTCTTATATTGTCGGATAGAATATACTCCTGTAGGTTGGTTCATTCCTCCCGACTCATCCTGTATATTACTTGCATTATTTTTATTTTGTTTGGCAACTGAAACAAAAATCCGTACAATTGGTTTTCAAAAGTAACACGTACGCACATAAACCCACTTAATTTGTAATACATCCAAAGCAAAATACAATTTACCCAAAGTGGGCCAACCAAATACTATATATATACTATTGGTTGGTAAAATAGTCTTTAAATAAAAATGAGCTTATGAAAATCATTTGCTCAGACAAATAGTATTTGCCCAGTCAAAAGCTACTTGCATAAAATAACCATTTGTCTGCAACATGTACAAGAAACTCAACACTCTCCAGAGTAGAAAATAATTTTGCTTAAAGAGCTTTTTAATTAAGTAAAACACTGCCTGAATTTTTTGCCTCTGTCGATTATTAGAGTAGAAAACACCACTAATGAATTTGGCGTAAGACGAGGGTTGTTCGGTATAATAGACAATATTCTATGCTTTTTGAAGTGTTTTACTTTTTGACGTAATACGGTAGAAGTTCTTGGTCCAAAGTCTCTTTAAGTTCCCGATTCCGTCCCGGAAGTGGTTTACTTCAAGACCTTCAAATTACTCGTTTAGGCCCTGTGTGACCTGTTTATTTGTCCTAAATTTTTTTCCAGACAGAAAAATTTTGAGTATTGGAAACAAATGAAAGTCTGAGAAAGCCAGATAAGGTGAACAGGCTCGATGTGGAAACAATTTAAAGAATAGTTAGATAATAGTTGGTTCTTGCTTTGAAATTACGTCAGCAATCGCAGCACCCATCCTGTGCAAAGTTTTTTCATGTGAAATTCATTATGTAAAATAAAATGTATCCTGTAAAACCATATCATGGATTTTTTCGACATTTCTTGGTATTACAGATGCTTTCGGGGTTCCAGGAATGACATTTCTTTTTTGCTTATTCTGCCACGATTGAATCCATTTATCTAGAGTCTCAAGGTCTCATAAGAAGGGCATGAATTGCACAATGTAGGCATGATCTCCTAATGAATTTTATTATTATTATTATTATTATTATTATTATTATTATTATTATTATTATTATTATTATTATTATTATTATTATTACATATCTGCCATGGATCTCAAAGAGATATAGGCCTCGTCAAGAAAAGACAAAGGTTAAAACTTGTCAAATGGTTATACAAACTCTTTAAAGTCGTAAAAGCAGTGACTCAATAAAAACATTCTTAACTCTCTTTTAAACTTAATTGTAGATTCCAACAATTTTAATGGAGCAGGCAACTGATTAAACACTTTTAGTGCCTTATAATAGACACCGCGTACAAAAAGAGCAGTGCTATGTTTAGGGATTATTAGATTATTACAATACCTAATTTTCGGAAGCAAATCGGATCCAGATTTGTCTTTATTTTTCGGGAATAAGTTTAAGTTAGTTTTAACAAAAACAGCAACATTGTAAATATAGAGACAAGGTAATGGCAAGATTTCAAGTAATTTAAATAGGGGTTTACACGAATCAGTGGGCTTTTTGCATAATATTGTTCTTAAAATTGATTTTTGTAAGATGAAAACTTGCCGAGAGTTAGATGATCCTCCCCAAAAAATTAAACCATAAGATAGTGTAGACTGAATAAAAGACGTATAATATATTTTTAATATATCCACAGAAACACAATTCCTAAGATTCCTTACAACGTAGCAGAATCGAGACAATTTGGAGCACACAGATTCAATATGAATGTTAAACTTTAGTGCGGCATCAATGTGTAAACCCAAAAATTTTACACTATCTGTGACTGGAACTGATTTTCCATGACACTTAATAAGTATGCTAGACAGCAATGGTCTATTTGTAAATTGCAAAACCACAGTTTTATTATGGTTTAACTGAAGATTATTGCTCTCACACCATTTAAACATTTGTAAAATAGAGAGTGAGGCAATTTTTGATGATAAGGCATGAGATTTACCAGTCGCTATACACGAGGTATCATCAGCATATTGACACAATGTCACAGATGGAAATTGTAGTTTCAAATCAATAACGTAGATTAAAAACAATAATGGGCCTAGAATTGAGCCTTGTGGTACGCCTTTATTTATTACTCTAAGGTCAGACAAAATTTCCTCAATTACACCATTCTTCATGTGTCTGATACACACTTGTTGAGATCTACCAGAGAGATAGGAACGAAATAAATTTAGAGCAACTCCGTTGATACCAATAACATATCGTTTCGATAATAAAATTCGATGATCTAAAGTATCGAATGCTTTAGACAGATCAAAATAAATACCAATGGGAGCTCCACCGTTATCCAGACAAGAAGTTATTTCGTTACAGAACATTGCACAAAATTTTTCTAAAATCTTTCATTATGCTTTGACAGCAAGCATGGCCGCCTTGCATGGGGGATTCATTAGGAGCAAATCCCGCTTCAATTTGTCTATCCTACTGCAATGTTAGGTCAAAAAGCGATAGTAAGATGTCGCTATTTTATATGTTCATCATTCTTACATCGCATTTGCGAATAAATTGGGCAAGTCGTTTTTGGTCTGCAGTGGGAATGTCGAGCTACGTTTCTGCTGAAGAAGCCCCAAGCAGGGCTGAAACAGCTGTCCAGAGGCTGCTCGAGGTTCTCACTGCAATCAAAAACGATTTGCACAAAATTTTTCTATAGTATATTCGTTCATATTAATGAAGCTTGATGACCACCTGCATAGATTTTGTTTACGCTCTATATTAATATTTGAATCAAGTTAGTTGTCGAACACCCCTGTATTTATTGAATACGTAACTATTTAAAATTTCTGCATAAATCTGATTTAAAGTCGATTTTATTTTTATGTTAAGGCACCAAAAAAAAACGCTCGGCAATAAATCTCGTAAATTCCTTTGATTAGAGGATTCAATTGGCAAATTTGTTTGACCTTCTGAAGTTTTCACTTAACTTCATTAGACAAAGGTAGTAGCAATGTAGCAGATAACGTTGTACAGCAAACGATATAAATTTGTCTTTTACGCATTTTAAAATGGGTATATTACAGCTATACGTCATTTTAACCATTACAGAACGTGCCTGTTACATAGTTATCCTAGTGGCATTAAGGTATTTTATACTGCTGATTAATAAAATTAGGTCAGTACAAAATACCAAGTAATACACACAAAATTAGACAAAATCATTCGAAATGTCGTACCTTATAAACCTGATGTAAAGTTGTGTTTTATATGCATGTTAAAATGCGTATAATACCACCCTACGTGACTAGTTGTATTAGGTTATTCAGTACTACGGACTAATAAAGTTAGGTTATGATAAAGTACTGTACAATACATGTAGGAATGTACAAAATAATCTAAGATACCGTATTTTTCCATC
The DNA here is from genome assembly GCA_036172665.1 of Prosopocoilus inquinatus. Classification (NCBI taxonomy): domain Eukaryota; kingdom Metazoa; phylum Arthropoda; class Insecta; order Coleoptera; family Lucanidae; genus Prosopocoilus; species Prosopocoilus inquinatus. The sequence goes on from CM069875.1 coordinate 18,584,882, forward strand.
ATCAGAGGTGGCTAATGAATTAAATCATTATTAATAAAGAAAAAAAGAAGTAGCTTATTGTCAATTTTAAGTTGACTTATCTCAGCTATATGACATTTCTCAAAAATAGCGTGCATAAGGACCTGTTACTAGAATTCAATTTTCTTTCGTTTGCGATGCTAATATACTGGCTGTTCCATTAAAAGAAAATATGTAACAAAAGATGTCTGTAAAACTTTACATTCAATTGCTTTCGTGTTTTCATATTTATAATGAGCGAAACAAGTCATACAAATTTGCTAATTTGAACGACTCTCTAGCTCTAAAAATAAGAAAGTTAGCAATGGTGCCGACTTACTTTGATATAGGGTGTATAGTACAAAAAAAATTGTCAATCCTAATGCAATGTTAGGTCTAAAAGCGATCGTAGGATGTCGCTGTTTGAACTATTCAGTATATAGTACAGTTATTTGACGCGGACGAGTATTGTATTGACTTGTGTTTTTCTAGTTTATGTCCTCTGTTGCCGCATCTTCGCAAATAATCGTATAATATCCGTTCATTCGGTTTTCTCGCCACAGTAAGGCTGGCCACACATTCATAAAGAAAAAGTACGTTTCTACAAAACGTTTTTGACTGTTAATCTTGTTAGAACGTGCTTTTTCAATGCTTTAAATGGGACCAAGCACACACTGGTAGAGCAAAACAAAAAGCGGTTTAAAGCACGCTAAAACATTTGCAGTCAAAACGTTTTTACTTAAAGCGTTTTGCTCTAAAGCGCGCTAAAGCGATTGCAGTCAAAACGTTTTTTATTTAAAGAGTCTGCGATTGTGTTTTTAATATGAAATTAAATATTACTTAAGATTTATCTGTACGATTAAGTTTAATCAGCAAAAAGAGGTAAATGATTCATACGGAACATTTTTTTATCTTTTCGATGTTACGTCGCATTGCTTTATAATGCAGACGTTTTGCGTGAAAACGTTTTGCCCGAAAACATTTTGCTCGAAAGCGTTTTGCCTCAAAACATTTTGCTTAATCAGTGTGTGACTAACCAAAATATTTTGCGTTGCAGCAAAACGTTTTGCTTTAAAGCGTTTTTGCTTCATGAATGTGTGGGCAGCGTAAGCCCTGACATTTTAGTGGTATCAGTAAAAAATACGGACATCAGAAAATTTGGTAAAAGTTTCTAAAGATTGGCCGTCCCACATGTAAATGATGTAATTGTTACGGATTATTTAATTTTCTTTAACCTTACCGTTACTGACCTTGATAAGTATTTTGTTAAATCACTAACACAGTCATACCAATCCAACGAAAAGAAAACATGGCTTACTAAAATCTAAAAAGATCGTAAACAAAAAATACTTTCTATGGATGTCCGGAATTTCTTGGACTGTGATCATATACATTTCTGTCGATCGTCCCTTTTTTATCTTACCGTATCAACACCAAATTAACAGAATTTAACGTTTATGAAACCGTAAATTCATTGCATACAAGCGCTCGAGCTTGTACCAGCGTGTGGTTTAACGTTGAAAACCCAATTATGGTAGTCGTTAAGTTATATGTTTATTCAGTTAATCTCTATTCGTAAGAAGTTCATTGTTACTTTGTGTACAGTACGTTCGCTTGTTCGAAAAAGGCTTTTATTTCTCGATACCTTTTCGTTCGTTCTGATATTTCAATTTGCCACTGAACGCTGAACTTTTTTTTTCCAAGTTTCGTAATCAAAGCGCTTAGTCTTCCGTATACTCAACGATAAGGAGCTGAACTAAACAAACTAGATCCGTCAAGTTTTTTGCGGCAAAGTAATCCAATTTAAATTAAAATCCGATCGACAAAGAAATCAATAATTGACTAGATGACAACTCAATAACAATCAAATTACTGGAGCCGACTAGCGCCCGTATAGAAAAAGCGATGAAAAGGTGAGAATTTTAGGAATGCGCCTCCGTAATTAAAACACAAAACTCCATCGTCACCGTAGACGTAACGCGAGGAGTCCTTAAACAAAGTGATTACACGTTATCTGTTATATTACTTAACATTTTAATTTACTACCTGGTTAAACATTAATTTATTTACATAAGTTTTTGTGCGCGGGATCGGCCCGCCGAAAAAATTAATTGAAGTCCCTGCAATAATTAAAATTAGTCTAGTCATTAAGAGCGAGTTACTGCTCTGGAAACATCGCGTTTAATTTATTCATTGTTAAACAATTTTCTCCGGGCCATAAAAAGAATCTGTAATTACTAAACTATTATAGTTTCTTCTTAAATTGCGTTTCTTTTGAATGTGTGAACCGCAGATGTGACCGTTGTTTCTTTTTTCTTTTGCTTCTGCATCGTCGTTCCCAGAACCGGTTCCCCAATTTTTAATTAAAAATTATTATTCACCAACACTCTCAGTAGCTAACGTCCACACTGATTTAAAATAAACTTTCTCATGCAATAGGTGTATAATTTAATTCAGAATCAAACAACGAGTTGATTATATCGTAAATCGATTTAGGCAACTTAGAAATTTCAAAACTACCGCAATGTTTGGATACCTCAAATTAAATACTCTAATATACATAATAAATAATAAAAATATATGTATACTTAATAAGTCCAATTAGGTCAAGTCATTCTTTAGTAGAACTGCCCAAAATATAATTAACTTCAACTTCTATACCTTCTAAATACTAATATTTTGTTTTTCTTGTGCTATTCCTTTGATTTTATTTTTCAATTGGTTATTTGCGAATTAAAACTGGAAACTTGTTTGAATAATTTTAAATTCTATTTTAACAGGATTATTTGAAAATTTAAAGTATTATCTACACCTTGCGTTAGTGTAACGTAGCCATTATTCAAAACATCGTAATTTGCGCCTGCTTTTGCATAATCTTTCGCAATTTCAAATAAAGGCAAACGTAAAAGTAATCGCACTTCATTAAATAAGAATTACCCGTTAATAAAATCACCATAAGCAGTGGTTTTATTCAGCTTGCGATTATGATTAGATTCAGCTTAAGGAGATCATTTATAAAGCGACAAAATTAAATTCCCCAGACACTTATTACCCGGAGTCGAACTCGAGGAATGTTAACTCGACAAGGATAAATATTTTAACAGTTAATTTTACATTCAATTCAGATTAAGTTCGGTAGTTGACAAGTTAATATAACCGGTAGTTAGCAGCCAGCTTGTTCGCATCATTGATATTTATGTAAAGCTGACCATAAATTTATATATAATTGTCAGATTCTATCTTGCGTTTAATGCTAACTCAACGTCTATATTTTGTCTGATTATTCTAACTCTTTTCTTGGATTTCTCTTTGAATTTATATTACCAACGCACAGTGGTTCATTAACTCGATCGGCTGTGGTAATAAGTATCATACGAATCTAAAGTTAGTTTTTTTCATAAAGTTGAAACTTTAATTTTTAAATGAATTAAATAAAATTTTGAAATAATATGCGGTTGCACGCACAGACCAGGGAAATATCACTTTTTGTTCTTGTACTGTTCTCCTGCCACGGATATTTTCATTTCTTTAACACCTTTGGGGAAAATCAGCACGTACACACATGTTTTGAATCTGATTATACCTTTTAATTAATTGATATTTCGGCAGTTACAACATGGTATAAGTCAAAATATCACAAGCTACGGAATAAACCTAAAAAAATGTATAAATACTGTTATGGCTTGCGTGTTCGCCCTAAGTGTAATTTAATTTAAGCGTAACTTTAATTATAAATATTTTTTGATATATTAATTTTAGTTTACAATTCTAAGAACTTCCGAAATTTCTCGACGCAAAGGCACCACATTGCCGGCCACTAAAAGCATTTTCTATGAAATTGTGTCAGCAGCATGTTTCTAAATTAAAATGTCTTTTCTCCGGACGATATGCTTGCATCAAATTTCATAGAAATGCTCACCCTATTTTGGTTCTAGATTATTCCAGGCCCGTTTTAAACCCATCGAAATTAATTTAAATTGCAACGTTACCTATGGTAAACATTAGTGACTTTTTTCAGTTCAGTGTGAAACTGCTTTCTTTTATTTCTTCTCTTATTATTGGATAACAGATTTTCCAGAGGTTTCGTTAAACATCTTGTAAATTAAAAACTTCAGTTCTTTCGTTTCAATAGCGGCAAACACAAGTGCCCAAGAACTCAGTTATGATTCTTGCGTAGCTTTTACCGGGACATAACTTAATTCGATCTAGTTAAATCCGTGTTAATTGTAAAGTTCTGCTAACTCGTCAGCTGCAAAATATAAGTGGCCGAGAACTCAGTTGTGTTTCTTGCGTAGCTTTACCGGAAGACAACTTTGCAATTTACGTGTTATTTTTATGTTGTTGTTTTGTAAATATTAAGTTGTAAATAAACAAATCTTCGGTTATTCGGACTTTCAATTTCTCGATTCCGTAATAAAAAATCAGTGAGTGAAGGCAAGTTAGAGTGCTGTCGACGAGCTTTACAACCTCCGAGGTGCATAATTTGTCTTAGGCCTCAGTTTCGTCTGAGAAGGGCTTTCAAACCAGAAAGCTCCCAACAAATACAATACGAGCAAATATGACTAATAAATATGAAGTTGCAATTTAGGAAACGTATACATTAATTAATTAAGCTACATTTTTACTTTTTCCAGTTTGCCTTAATTTTTTTAAATATTAATTCGCTTTTGAATTAAACTCTTATATTATATATATTTTACTTTTTTTTGTATTTTCTGCCTTGTATACTCTTCTTCAGTACTTTCTTTGTCACTCTGATTTTTAGTCTTACGATGTAATCAGTGAACTTAATTCCAACTTCATTGTCTTTTACTTAATGTTCAGTAAAAAATTCAAATACGTTTTACCTCACCCCTGTTACCACTAAAGAAGTAAAAGAGGTAATAAATAGGATAAACGCTAAAGATACGCAGGATATTTATCGGATGACTTCCAAAATTATAAAAACAGTGACAGATAATATACAACAACTGACAATCATTATTAATAAATGCTTCTCTCAAGCAATATTTCCGAAGGAACTGAAATGTGCGAAAATTATTTCAGTATTTAAAAAAGGAGAAATAAGCGAACCTGATAACTACAGGCCAATTTCCCTACTGCCTATATTATCAAAAATATTTGAAACTTTTCCAAAAAACAGGATCGTAGATTTTTTGAGAAGAAGAACCTTTTTAATTTGAATCAACATGGATACCGCCTACGAAAATCCGCAATAACATCCCTTCTTTAATTAATAGAAGACAATGCTGACAGTGTTTGATGAAAATGAAACCGTAAGATTAACATTGTCAGATTTAAGCAACGCGTTCGAAACCGAGGCACGTCGATACCTATTGCAAAAGTTAGAGAATTATGGTATTCATGGGTTGATGAAAAATTTACTTCAATCCCACCTAGATCCCACCTTTTTATTATCTACATCAACGACTTATCCGGATGTATAAAAAATTATTCGACGTTTCTCTATGCGGACGACACATCTTTTTTGGCACGAGACAGAAGCTTAGAAGTAAAAAATTCTATAACACAAAATGCACTTAAACAAGCAGAAGAATGGTTTAATGTAAATCAACTTAAGTTAAACGGTAATAAAACAAAACAGGTTTTATTAACAACTGGCTGTAAAGAACAAATTCATTTGGTGATTTTTCTGGGTATTACAAATGACAGCAGGTTAAATTGGTTCAAGCACACTTCTGAATTACACAAGAAACTATCGTGTCAACTTTACTGTATTAGAAGAATAAAATCCATAACAAATACACTGCTGCTAGAACCGTTTACTTCTCTAACTTCCATAGTCTACTGTCCTATGGTATTCTACTATGAGGCACTTCATTGGGAGCTGAAAAAATCTTCATACCACAAAAAAGCCATCAGACTACTCTGCAACATGGGCTCTAGAGATAGCTGTAGTAATGGTTTCAGAGAAAGTGGGATACTTATCCTCCATATACAGGGTGTTTGAAAATTGCTAGCACAAAAAAATCTGTGGCATCTGAAAATCCTAAGATATCGAAAAACATCCATTTTTAATTATTTTTATTTTTTTCTTTTTCCATGAAATCACGCCATTTCCGTCCTCTCCTTATTTTTGTAAGCGGTATTCATTCTGGTAATAACAATGTACAGAGTTGTGACTCTTGTAACAACTTGTTACCTTAACTCAGTGGCGCAACAACAATTTTGGCCAAATTTTTAGTAATTTTTATCTCGAATACCAAAGGACTTTTATTAGAATTTTTTTTTGCCGATGACTTCAACTCACCATCACCAACTACCACTTTTTTTGTACTAGCAATTTCCAAACACCCGGTATATACTTATCTGCTTCAAAAATGTACACACAAACAAAAGCAAATTCCTGAAGAACGAAAACTATCATAAATATTATACACGAAGCAAGGGAAATCTGGTAATAACTAAGCATCGGCTAAGCGTCACTCAACAAAGTGTAGGCTACTGGGGCCCGAAGCTGTACAACCAGACAGTTGGAGAGCAGGTCCTTAGAATACATAACAATGTTATAATGTAACAAATTCATTTCTGTAAAAAAATGTTCTCCTCAACAAAACTGTCTACTCGATTGGCGAATTTTTGAACAGTGAAATTAAATTATAAGAAATCTTGTGCTCAATCTAATCCATTTATTTAATGTTTTTTGTGTGTAATTTTGTTAGTGAAATAAGTATGCTACTGTGAGTGGACATTTACTCTAAACGTATATTTTGACTAATAAATATTATTATTATTAATGTTCCATGATTTTCTGGTTATATAACGTGCTTTTTTATTTTTTAAAATTTTAAACACAGGTACTACTAAAAAAAAAGAGGAAATGGAACATCTCCTCTAAAAAGGGTACAAACAGTTGACGCGGGCAATGTATGATAGAAAATCCATGCGAAGGCTCTCTTCCAAATTCTGAAGAAAGATGTGCATATGCACCCTTACAAAATGCAAGCTTTCCATGAACCTTTGCTAGCAGATTACCAGAAGAATCGGTCTCACCTGAAACTAACCTTTCTTCATTGTTAGCGGTTTAGATTTTCTGAAAAACAAGTAGGAAATGTTATTCACGATTAATGACAAGTTTCCATGTTAGTGTATTATGCCTCTTTGCAATATCTTAAAAAAAACTGCACAATGAAAATCTGAACTTTTAAGTTTTCTATTATTTTTCGATTATAAACAGCGAAAGTTGTACACGTATGTCACGATAGTTATAATGTTATTCTTTAAAAAAATCTTGTGCAAATCGTTTTTTTGATTGCAGTGAAAACCTCGAGCAGTCTCTGGACAGCTGTTTCAGCCCTGCTTGGGGCTTCTTCAGCAGAGACGTAGCTCGACATTCCCACTGCAAACAAAAACGACTTGCCCAATTTATTCGCAATTGCGATGTAAGAGTGATGAACAGATAAAATAGCGACATCTTACTATCGCTTTTTGACCTGACATTGCAGTAGGATAGACAAATTGAAGCGGGATTTGCTCCTAATAAATCCCCCATGCAAGGCGGCCATGCTTGCTGTCAAAGCACAATGAAAATTTTTAGAAAAATTTTGTGCAAATCGTTTTTGATTGCAGTGAAAACCTCGAGCAGCCTCTGGACAGCTGTTTCAGCCCTGCTTGGGGCTTCTTCAGCAGAGACGTAGCTCGACATTTCCACTGCAAGCAAAAACAACTTGTCCAATTTATTCGCAATTGCGATGTAAGAGTGATGAACAGATAAAATAGCGACATCTGACTATCGCTTTTTGACCTGACATTGCAGTAGGATAGACAAATTGAAGCGGGATTTGCTCCTAATAAATCCCCCATGCAAGGCGGCCATGCTTGCTGTCAAAGCACAATGAAAATTTTTAGAAAAATTTTGTGTAAATCGTTTTTGATTGCAGTGAAAACCTCGAGCAGCCTCTGGACAGCTGTTTCAGCCCTGCTTGGGGCTTCTTCAGCAGAGACGTAGCTCGACATTTCCACTGCAAACAAAAACGACTTGTCCAATTTATTCGCAATTGCGATGTAAGAGTGATGAACAGATAAAATAGCGACATCTTACTATCGGTTTTTGATCTGACATTGCAGTAGGATAGATAAATTGAAGCGGGATTTGCTCCTAATAAATCCCCCATGCAAGGCGGCCATGCCTGCTGTCAAAGCATAATGAAAGTTTTTAGAAAAATTTTGTGCAAATCGTTTTTTTGATTACAGTGAAAACGATTTGCACAAATTTATTCTAAAAACTTTCATTATGCTTTGACAGCAAGCATGGCCGCCTTGCATGGGGGACTTATTAGGAGCAAATCCCGCTTCAATTTGTCTATCCTACTGCAATGTCAGGTCAAAAAGCGATCGTAAGGAGTCGCTATTTTATCTGTTCGTTATTCTTTAATGTAACTTAAAGAATAACGAACAGATAACAGATACGATCTTTTATCATTTTTTGTAATGTATGGTTGATGCTCGCTTTAACCGATGTTTTCTATACAGTTGTAAACTTGTATAATTTGTTTTATATTTCTCAAAATAGTTTCTTTTTTCCAACTTTAAATAGTTTCATAAGGATTAAATATTTTAGCACTGTACCTAGTAGGAAAGCTCTTTCTAAAACCACGTTGGTTTCGAGATGAGAATCCCACGTTCCCTTTTGTAACACAGGGAACGTGGGATTCACAAATTATAGTTTACAACTGTACAGAAAACATCGGTTAAAGCGAGCATCAACCATACATTACAAAAAATGATAAATGATCGTAACTCTACAAAGCACATCAAAACCAGAATAACAAAGAGATATTTGCATATTAAGAGATTACAAGAATCAATAAACTCATTATCTATTATTGATAATTATAGCTGACATTAAGTTAGCATATCTGAAGCTAATATATCACCTAGTTTGGTATTATTTTCCGACAAAAACTACTAGTTTCTAGATAAGTCTAGTTATCGCATAATTTGATTTATTGCTGCTTTTAATGTGGAGTAATTATATTCAATAATTTTCTCCTAATTATATGTGTCTGGAATTTCGTGCTTTTATTTATTGTTTAAGAAGAGAAAAAAGGAGCTTTCCGAAACGATAATATAGACGTTATTGTCGTGCTTTAATTTTATTTGCCCACCGTGATCAGTTTAGAGCAATTTTCGTTTCGAAAACAATGCCATAAATTCAGGGGTTGATGCAGTTTCACTGAATCCTTATCTACAGATTATACGTTCCCTTTAAATTATACTGGTACGCACTAATAAATATATAATTCTTCTTTTTCTCTTACGTTTGATTACAATATTAAGATTAGCTTGGGATAATTAAGATAGCATGTTAAATTTATAATTGATTCATAAACAAGGCTCGCAAGGTTGATTACAAATCGCCTAAAGACCATTTGCGAGCATCAACACAAATCTTAAAGTTTTACAGGTACTCGCGAGCGCAGATTGAAATCTCGACTATATGCTGCTAGTAATAAGAACGGTGCAAGTTAACACGTACGTATGATTTACATTGACATTTATTGCGATCCTTTTTTAATTGCTCGGTAAAATATTGCGCTTTTCGTGGCTAGAAGTGTAAAAAATTATGAGGTCTTAATTAGAGACTACGAGGTCGAGATTGCATAGGGATTACGGAGCAAAGAAGAGAATCATAAAGAAAGAAGATTAAAAGATGGAGCGGGAGAAAATATACGAGGTCAGATTCTGCTGATAATCTAACGCTGTAATTGGATTTTTATCTTATTTTTGGGCCTATAAAATAAATTAGCTTTTCTATTTTCTCATCTCCTGTCTTTCAGAACCTTTTTAAAATAATATCTATTCCAATTTTTTTTCTATTCTTACTATTACGATGACTAATAGAAAAATATGTTCAGAAATAAAGTCAATTAACTACTCAATTTAAACACTACACAGTATTAAACTCATTTAAAATCAACAATTAAGCTGCTCAAAAAATATAAGTATTAGTGTCTGCTTTCATTTTGTCGATATTAATGATTTGTCTAGTGCGGTTGAAAATTTGAACTTTTAAGTGTAAACTAATTTTTGTACAAATATAGAGCAATAACTTTATAACGAGTGTCTAAATAAAAAAACTGGTCAAGCAGGCTGTGGAAAAATTTACAAACAAGGTCTCTACGTCTTAGATAATTTCGTACTTTTAGCACAGACATAAATTCCCATATGGTAATTCGTTAAATGTTATTTTGGTGTCAAGCTAAATGTAAATATAACATTAAATTAGATTTAAATTAGATAAAAATAATTAGGAAAAAGTAACGGAAAACCTGATTATTCCATGGCAAATTTTGATGTATGTATATATATATTATTTGAATTCTAGTTGAATATTGTCTACATAATGTATACAGTATGTCCCCGGATTGAGATTACAAGACAGAAACAAAGTTTATTTTTAATTTTACAAAAAAAATTGCAAGGAAAATTTTCTTTTGCTTGACTTATAATGAACACATCCGCAATTAAAACTTCAATCTTAAAACAAGTTGTTCTTAAAATCTGCAAAAAATAACAATATCAACATTTTTAACTGCACGATTAACCCACTGCACAATTCATGTTTAGGTCAACTTAAATCCAACCTGTAAGTGTTACGGATTTCTTAAATTGTTAATAAATCTGCAATAGGATCCATTATCCGATTTTTTAATATTTCCACTTTATTAGGTAAGTATCTCTTGAATACAACACAAATGTAATTTTTGTAATTTTTAAGTCAGGAGTTCTTGACGATCAAAACACTGGATCAGTTTTGTCAATCCCGGGGCATGGATTGAGTTTAAAAAAGGATAAAAAAAAACATTTTGAATTTTACGAAAAAAGTGTCAAAGGAAAAACAATTTTTGTTTGATTTCTAACGAACAAATCTGTAACTGATGATTGTCAGATCCATTAAGCTCTTATTGTTCTGACTAAATTGCAAATTTGGAGATAATTGAATTGACCAAAATGGTCCAGTTGTATGATTGACCGTCATGGACTCCAGACTTTGCATTTCAGACTTTTACTTGATGGGGCGTTTAAAACAAAAGGTTTACAAGAAACCTAATTACCTAATAATGAGGAGATATTAAAAAATCAGATAAAAGATGCTACTGCATTTTCAACAATTTAAGAATGCGGTAATACTTACTAGGAGCTGTGATTTTCGATTTGAACACCCTGAATTAAGGTTGAAGTTTTAATTATAGATATGTTCGTTATAAATCAAGCAAAAAATATTTTTCCCTTTGATATTTTTTTGTAAAAATAAAATTAAGCTTTTTCCCTCTCTTGTAAACTTAATCCGCGGACATACTGTGTATAAAGTTAACAGTAGTCAAGATATTTCTGTTTAACGTCATCATTGAACTTTCTACGAATGAAGATCGCCAAAGCTGTAGAATGTCTAATATGATTTTTGCGGATTAAATTTGACGGCTTTATTTAAATAAGCCTTCGAAAAATAAATTTTGTAAGAAGTCTTGTGAAATGTTTAAGCGGTGATGGCAAAAAATTTATATATTTCAATAGTACTAAACACTATTTTAAGAGCAGCCTGGATTACATTTATATCGAAAAAAATACTAAATAAATATTGAAAGTAATAGTTTTGACAGTTTTTTAAAGACAACAAAATAGTTTACTTTTCCTACACATGTTATAAATCGCACTTTTTAGCAAATTATATTTTTGAAACCTGTGATCAAATAAATCCTAAAATTTTTCCCAAGAGACGGTATAACTCTGTGTACCTTCGGACATCTTTACACACACGTATCAAAACTTTTACTATTAAAATAAATACTTATCTTTATACTATTATATATAATACTTAATTTATGATCCAAATATGTACAAACATATCGAGTGTTCCACTAAAAAAAACACAATATTAGTTTATATCTCGATTATGCCATGTGCATTTATTTTTCGGTAAACATCAACAGATGAATATAATTTATGTGCAAATATTTAAACCTGCAATATGTCACCATGAATTTCAACGATTGAACTCATATGTTCCTAACGTAAATGTAATAGTTTTCGAAAAAAAATGCAGTGGCAGATTTTAACTAAAGCGCCTCTTGAATTACTACCCGAAGCCCCGAAATCGGTCAGGGTCAGCGCCTTATCGGAACTAGAGGAGGAACCACGAAACTCTCGCCGCTGCTGGTCCCTCAAAGCGTTTACAATTTAAATTAACTTCACTGCAAATAATTACAAGTTTAAGTATTTTTAAATTAAAATCTAGTGCAATTTAAGAAGCTGTGGTTCGTAATTGCCAAACAAATTAAAAGCGAGGTACAAACAAATCGTAATTTCTTATTCCATATTATTTTTAAAAGACTTATAAAAATTTTACGTTTACTTTGTTTCCAAGGGCCGTAAGTAGTAACACTTTCATTGCTGGCAGCGAAATTGCAGCAAAAGTTTATTTACGTAAAAGGGCGAAGGAAGAACATTTTTAACACGCTTGCCTAATTGGTGCATAAATTTTCGGATTTATTCGTCGATAGTTAATATCGTAAAATATATTACTTCGCTCAGTGAATTAAAATTTTAATTAAAATAATTAATAAACGATATCAGTGATTGTTATTACGAAACTCTGCGTTGAACATCGAGTGCGGTATCGGTGGGCGTTTTCATGCCGAGAGGAAGGCGAAGTTGACCTTCCTATTTTTCTCCACATTTCAACAGTTCCAAACCAGTGGTCTGTCCGAAATTTTTTGACTATGATACGGTAGCCACCAAAAAATACCCGCAGTAGGTAGCATTTCGCATACTTATACTGAAGTTTTTTATTTGCACACAGTAGAAGAACACCCTGTATATATAATAATAATTATAAAATTAATCTGCATAAGTTTTGTATTAATCATTTCTTTCCGATGGGAATTCTCGCGCAGCCACGCCGAATGTATGTCGAATCTGGCCGCTAATTTATTGCGTGGGTTAAAATTTCGGACGGCAATTATATCATTAGACTGCCTATGTAATTCTTTTGAATAGGACGTGGATTCTTAAGCTGACCGTCCACTAGCTCGGTGTGTCTGAACGGCGCGTTGCAGTTCCTAAACTTGGTTTTATTCCATTTCTGACGTCGTTGAAATTTTTCTGAGCAAATAGTTCACTTACCTGAACTCAACACTTTGTGGTTATGCCCCAATGTTCACATATTAATCAAATTCTTGTGGGTAACGAAACAATTTCGGTGTTAATCAAAAATATTTTTAGTAAATTAGTAAATTCATTTTTAATGATTCAATTATGCTAGATAACAGAGCAACACGTAAGAGTCAACAGCTATTTACTCACCAGGGACTCCCGGTCCTCAAGGTACAACGACTTGGTATTATCCAACCTGTAAATTCTCTCCTACTAATCTACTCCTCCGCCAGGTGACACTTTGACGCCTCCCTGGTATCCTCACCAAATAACGCCTTACACTTTCAACTGGCACGTAGATGTGTTGACAATTGAGGAACCTTAGGGATCCGCAGTCGCTGCATCGAGTCCTTAAGAGGTCATCTAACTATGAATCCATTAACAAACAAGTGTGATCACATAGAAGTTACAAAAAAGGTCCCAGTGTGATTGGTTGCTGAGATAAGCGCGCAACTAATATCGCGAAGAAAGGGGATATACCCCGTCATGTTCCCCTACCATGCTAAGGTCTGCTCTATTCAGTTCTGTTAGTACGATTTCCCTTAAGGAGGGATCACCACAGGCGCATGCTTGGTAACGTCACCGTAGCCTCACTGACCTTCTAGTCAGCAGAAAGGTGATGCAGCATCAAGCCACGACAACTGATCCTAACCTCTGAGAAACCGCTTATTCACACCATACAAGAAATAGGTCAAGTTAATTCCCTACATGTCACGCAGTTTGCTACAACAAGTAACTTATCTCTAAGCGTACTGCGTTCCTTATCTCCCCAAAGTAGTGCATTTTTTAAACACCCTGCGTACAATACAGGCCGAATATAAACGAAGGTGAACGGCGAGCTATGTTGTGCATACCAGCACGTTGGCTAACCTATGCGCGCGCCCTTTAATATTTATTCCGCACAAACACTTATTTAGCGTGCATCTCGATTAACTATTTAAATTCGACAGTGTCCGTTGCCCTAATTGAACCTGTATAACTCGACTGTATTATTGTTTACATCTTTTCTCAAGTGGCGTCCGCGTACCACTGCGATCCAAAAGGTCTGAGCTTAAATAAACTCGATCCACTGTAGACAAAACTTTAATTTCGCTTTAAAGTTTTATTTAATAAAAAAATATCCAACAAGTTACAATTACAAATGAGATGAATGTAACAATTTCATTCTTTGTGTGCCCATCTACTCTGATCTGCACACTCTAAAATCTGTTAAGGCATCGACCTTGATGTCACTTGTCACAGAGAGATATAAGCAAAGAAATATCAGCTTAATTTATGGCAGCAATTTAAATGTTAATCAGCGGGTTCCAAATAATTTTTGTCGATTTTTGTTTTAATATGCCCCAATATGTTATATAAAGATGTCCATTAATTACTTAACACCCTGTATAAAATAAAAATTTTCCTATGTTTATTTCCAATCGTACTCGTATTTTATAAGTTTCATACTTAAAATTTTTTTCTCGTAATAAACGTCTGTGTTTGTTTTGTCAAAAATATGTAGAATAGTTTGTAGTGAGGATAGAAGTAACGAACTGAGGTTAAATAGATTTATTCAACGTTTTTATTGACAAACGTCTCAAAAAATGCAGTGACATTTATTATGTGTACTCGAATTATGTTCTTTTTTCAACAAAAAACTATAGCGACACTACACTCGGCCATCCTGGTAGACATTTGACCTCAGATGTTATTCGTCGTCATCTTAATCGCCTGATTACCGGTGCATCTTCATCGTCATTGGCCCATGTCTTCATGTGATCAGCCGACGCAGTTGTTTGGCGAGGATCCTGGTGATCTCCAAGTTTACTTACGACATATCTGTCATTACGTAATGCTCGCACGATACGGTAGGGACCAAAATACTTTGAATGTACCTTCAAGGCTGGACCCAACTGAGTCCGAAGCATAATGAAAGATTTTAGAAAAACTTTTGTGCAAATCAGCTGTCCAGAGGCTGCTCGAGGTTCTCACTGCAATCAAAAACGATTTGCACAAAAAAATTTTCTAAAATCTTTCATTATGCTTTGACAGCAAGCATGGCCGCCTTGCATGGGGGACTCATTAGGAGCAAATCCCGCTTCAATTTGTCTATCCTACTGCAATGTTAGGTCAAAAAGCGATAGTAAGATGTCGCTATTTTATATGTTCATCATTCTTACATCGCATTTGCGAATAAATTAGGCAAGTCGTTTTTGGTCTGCAGTGGGAATGTCGAGCTACGTTTCTGCTGAAGAAGCCCCAAGCAGGGCTGAAACAGCTGTCCAGAGGCTGCTTGAGGTTCTCACTGCAATCAAAAACGATTTGCACTAAATGTTTTCTAAAATCTTTCATTATGCTTTGACAGCAAGCATGGCCACCTTGCATGGGGGACTCATTAGGAGCAAATCCCGCTTCAATTTGTCTATCCTACTGCAATGTTAGGTCAAAAAGCGATAGTAAGATGTCGCTATTTTATATGTTCAGCATTAAACTTAGTTGAGATGCCTTCCGAATATGCAAAATATTTATTGCAATTTGTTTTTGATTGGCAAGTTTTTTGCATATCCGGATGCATTTGAACCAATGATGTAATAAGGTTAGATGGAGTCTAGCATCATTTTGAATAGGACTGCATCGGCTTTAACATTAGAGAGAGAAAGATAATATGAGCATTCCCTAAGAGTAACAAAAACCAAAAATGACCGATACTACGTGGTTTGGGGCAAATGAAAGCTTAGTTCGATGCATCTGGATACGCAAAAAACTAGCCAATCAAAAACAAATTGCAATAAATATTTTGCATATTCGGAATGCATCTCAACTAAGCTTAATGCGTTTGCAAACACCGTTGCCTCGGCGAGTAAGTGGTTGAATGGCGAATTGTCAAAAATTAATGAACTTCGTAATTTATAGTTCATATTCCAATTTTAAACTAGACTGTAGAATCTATTTTTACAATTTGCACATGCGTGTAATACGAAATATATTCAATATTTTAAGTAATTTTAAAATGCGTCTACCCTCTCTGTGGATGGATACATTTACATTTTTTTGTCGCATATTTATGCAATCATCATTATTAACGCGATTATTGAAATATTATAATAAAAGATATTTAAGAAACCTGCTTATCTTTTTAGAGTAAAATAGTCACTTACATGAAACTAAAAATCTAATAAAATGACATTCAAAATCAATTTAAAACATCCCGTAAAAACTAGAAGCGAAATCAATGGATGTTGAACTTTAATTAAATAATAAACAAAAACTTGATAAGTCACTTCAAATAACTTAAAATCAAGAAAACGACCCCACAAAATCCAATTTGAAAACTAACTGACTAAACGCACAGACAACGAATGTTTTCACGTTTTGACATTGTCAAACTAATTTTGTCGTTTGCCCCAACCCAGCTGATCGAGGCTAGTTTTCTCTCTCTCTAATGTTCGTCGCGATACCTCTCACTCTACATTCCATCCACCCCATACCAGATCATTGGTATACTCGAATTATGTTCTTTTTTCAACAAAAAACTATAGCGACACTACAAATATGAGGCTTCTCGTTCAATTCAATTTAATTCAAGTAAATTATGTGATATTTGTTATCCTCTGCATCGGCGGACTTACTGATAAACTATCATCAACTTATCAGTTGCGCCAGAAAATAACAATGCTTCTATTCACTGAACTGGAATTTTTACTATAATATGCTATAATTTAGTACTAAAATATGTTGGTTACACTAAGCAAGTACTAAAAAAATTCAATTACTGGATTTTAGTACTGAACGTAACGGTAAACTAGCCTTAAGCGAGAGCTTTCGATAACAGTCTGCGGCTTTATATACAGGGTGTCCCACTTAAAACGGATTCTCTCGTACCTCTCTAGTTATTAAATTTTACGAAAAAATGTTTCATATAGAGCATGTTCTAAAATTACTTTGACATATAGAGAGTGCTCTGTTTAATATAAGGGTTAGGTCACTTCGTTATTTTAAATAGAACACCCTACATGTTTTTACATTTTCGTGTTCTGAACTAAATTCTAATGTGACCATACATAACATAATCTAAACTGTTTTCATGTTATCTAATTTAAAACAAAATATCGCCCTTGCAGTACCTCAAATAAATGCAAATATCTTCCGAACAAATGACGTTAGAGACTTGTAGCTTTTTGCGAAAGACTTTCGTCTTGAAATACTTTGTCACCTAAACTGTCAATAAAAAGTTGCACAATATAAGTTCTTACAAAAAAATTAATAAACTTGAGAATACTCAAACTACGATAATTAATTTTTTTTAATGGAATACCATATCCCTTTTCCATTATTAGATGCGCTATTTAATTAATCTTTTCAGTGAAATAGGGTTATCGACATCTGTTGTTAAGAGGAGTAGTAGGAATAGGCCGATTCTGGAACCTCCTCCGACCTTGACCAATAAAAGTCAAGGTCAAGGTCGGAGGAGGTTCCAGAATCGGTCTATTCCTGACGTCACCTCACCATGACCTTAAACTTCAAGGCCATGACCTTGAGGTGACATCGATCAAGGTCAAGATTGGAGGAGGTTACAGAATCGACCTGTTCCTAACGTAACCGAGAGGTAACTTTGAAATGACCTTGAGGGTTCAAGGTTAAGATCGGAGGAGGTTCTAAAATTTGCTTTGTGCCGATGTAACTACAAGATTAAGGACCAAGTCAGAGGAGGTTGCAAAATCTCAATGTCATTGACGTGACCTCATCATTACCTCTCAAAACGAGGTCAGAGGAGGGTTCCAAAAATTGTTTATCCTTGACGTGACCTTAACTTGACGGAGGATCCAAAAACGGTTTGTCTTGAACACGACCGTAAGGTTGGAGGAGGTAGGGACCCCCACCTAAAATCTTGTTGTATAAGGTTCTGTATTTGGGAATAGATTCAGTTGTTACAGAACTGTGAGTTGTGTTGTTAAGTTAATCACCTACCTACATACATAAAAGTAAGTTTAAATCATCTTATTGTAATAATTTATAATTTGTATATTTTTATTGTATTTAACAGTGACATCTAAACAAGTGGATTTTTTCCTGAAACAAAAGAGAAGGCACGTGAACGATCCTTGTGATGACGTACAGAAGAAAAGACTTCTGACTGAAAAAGTTGACAAACCAAAAGACGAAAAGCCGGATGAGCACGGTTTGAAAATGTCCTCAGTTCGAAACGAGTTTCAATTTGAAATACTCTCCCAGCCTTACTTCACAGATGAAGATTTTCGTCAATGTGATACTAATGAGACAGCACCTTCCGAGATTTCAGAAGCAAGAGAGGTGACTGACGTAGATCAGTTGCCACTTTTAGCTCAAAGTGTATATTTTCTAAATAAGAGCCGTACGAAGTGGATTTGTGTCGGATTGTGTACCGAAACATTTTTTGATCCGATAATACGTATTATGGGTTCCAAAAGGCAGAGCATATCGTTTTTAGAAGAGGAATGGAAATAATTTTGTTCTTATAACTACACTTTGAAGTCGTATTTTACTGAGAAGAAAACTACATTCTACAGCAACATGATTCCATGCTTGAGTGTTATGGAAAGTGATATGAAGACAAATGTTAAATCATTTCTTAATAATGAAATATCTGAGAAAGGAGCAATTACAAATGAATTAATGATGTTTGGAATTAGTAAATTAATTTTTGATATAAGTATGCATAAAGCTGTTAATATGTAAATGTTATGTGATTTAATATGTATACTGGGTGTCTCACAACGTACGGAGGAGATTGAAAAAGCAACTGTAGTACATCAAAATAAATCCTTTTTCTTAATTCGCTTTTGACCAAAACCGAATAATAAGATAGTTGCAGCAGTTTAAATTTCTTAACTTCTTCTTTAATTTACATCTGTAGCTTCTCAATTAATCAAAATTTTTTCACAAAATGCAACTTTATTATTAAACAAACTCTAAATTTATCAAAACCACCATTCATAAAATGTCTATGTTAATCTGTTTCCGAGTTTTGTTTTTAATTAGTAGGCGATGCACAACTAGATGAAAACCCGTTTTTGGGCATTAAAGAAAAAATGAAACAGCCGTTACTTTAACATGACTACATTTTTTAAAATAGTTATTTATTATAAAGCAGTGTTCAATTAACTCATAAATGCCTCAAATTTGAATCTTAAATGTAAAATATTACTACAGGGAGTAACTTTTGCTTGTTAATTAATTTCACTTTAAACCCTTGTAACATGTTAGTTATTGATTTTTTCCCAAAAATTTGTTAAGAAAAAAATCTATAATTTGATCTCCTTTAGTTACCCTTTTAATCTCCTCCGCAGGTTATGAGACACCCAGTATATTTCTAGATATGACACTGTCAGTTATAAATAAAATTTTCTAAGAACACTGTTTGATCCTTTATTTAATAAACTAACGATACTTAACCAAAAAATTAAGAGAAATTTTTACGCTATATAAAGATAAGCAGTGAGTATTGAAGTAGTACACATGTAACATCGTTGACTGTTAGAAAGAAAAGCCATAAATGCGACGTCGTGTCAAAACAGATTACACTGCGAGAAGTACCTTAAAACGAAAAGGTCGTGGTTTACTTAATACGTGAATTAATAAACTACCAGTAGAGTTACACTTACCAGGTTACAATTACTGCGGTCCGGGCAGAAAATTAGACGTTCGACTTAAAAGAGGAGACAGAGGTGTGAATGCGTTGGATGAGGCGTGCAAGC
This sequence comes from Prosopocoilus inquinatus, assembly GCA_036172665.1. Classification (NCBI taxonomy): domain Eukaryota; kingdom Metazoa; phylum Arthropoda; class Insecta; order Coleoptera; family Lucanidae; genus Prosopocoilus; species Prosopocoilus inquinatus. The sequence continues at coordinate 18,604,771 of CM069875.1, forward strand.
AACACGATATCGCATATTCTGTAAGTAGCGATTTAGAAAAACGTCACGAAGCAGATAAAAAATTGTATCAAGCGGCAGTGAAAAGAGTGAAGAGTACAGAAGCGGGATTTGGTGAAAAAGCGTCTGCGTTATCTGTAGCCGCCTTAATGAAAGCTAAGATAAAGATTGGAATGGGAAACGGAGTGAAGAGAAAGCGTAGTAAACGGAAGAAGCGTGATGGTAAATTATCATTTCGACAAGCTGTAAGGAAAGCACAACATGCAATTTCACGTAATGGTAACAAGAGTCTGTTAGAAAATGTGAAATTGGCGCAGGCTGTTTTAAAGAAGGACCACAAGAAAAGAAGACCTCCACGTCAAAGAGTGATACCAATTCCTAAGAGAGGAGGGTTTTTACCTTTAATTCCATTATTTGCGGCTTTGGGCGCAATAGGATCGCTCGGCGGCGGTGCAGCTGCAATTGCTAAGGCGGTAAACGATGCAAAAGCTGCGAAAGAGCAACTGAAAGAAACAGAGCGACATAATCGCGCTATGGAAACAAAAGCAGTGGGAAGCGGATTCTATATAAAACCTTACAAAACCGGGTGTGGGTTATATTTACGATCCAATCCAAAAAACTGAAATATTTGCCTCGGCGACCGTTGACTAACATTGACATACTGAAATATGCTAAAATATGGAAATTACCTTTCTTTCGAGGTGTGTTTATGAGAGATACTTTATCTAAAAAGATATGGAAGCATGAAAGTGGAGTAGTGAATTTAGATAGCGATTCTGGTGAAGGAACGCATTGGGTGGCATATTATAAGAGAGGAGGAATCGTAAAATATTTTGACAGCTATGGAGATCTACGACCTCCAGTTGAAGTAGAGAAATATCTTTTGTCGAACGGATTGGGAGTTATTAATTATAATTATGAAAGGTATCAGAAACAAAATACACAAAATTGTGGACACTTATGTCTACAGTTTTTAAAGTCCTTTACAAGTTAAGTAAGAATGTAGTACTTGAAAGATGGTCAACATGGAATCTTCACCCGTTGCGTGTACGTTCACTCTTACGGGAACTGAATCAGTTTTATTTTGTGAATTGAATCCACCGCTATACCTCGATGAAGACGCAACATATGAAATGTGCTTGTTAACTTTTGAAACGTTTAATGCAATACCTAACATAGATGAAAGTAATAATTTGATACATTATGAAGAAACAGGAAAAACGACGGTTTGGAAAACTATCGTTATACCTACAGGTACATATGAACTAGACGATATCAACCAATATCTGAAAGATTATTTTCAAAATAACAATATCCCTGATTATATAAACATTAAAGGAAATAATAATACTTTAAAGGCAACCATACACAGTTCGGTTAAGCTCGATTTTAGTAAACCAAATTCATTGGGAAAATTGTTGGGTTTTAAACGGAGAACGTTGAAAGTAAACGATAATAACATTGGTGATTTTCCGGTGGAAATAAATAAAGTAAATGCTATAAGAATAGAATGTAATCTAACCGGTGGATCTTATAACAACGGAGAACCCGGTCATGTTTTGTATCATTTCTTTCCAAATGTACCTCCAGGGTTTAAAATAATAGAATCCCCTCTTCAAGATATTTATCTTCCAGTGACCGTTAACGTGATTACGAGAATAGTCATTCGACTATTAGATCAAGAGAATCGATTAGTAAATTTTAGAAACGAAGTAATTACTCTAAGATTTCATTTGAGAAGATTCACATAATGATTATTTACGATAGCAATTATTCGAAACGGAAAGAGTGTAGCAGAATTAAACGTAGTGTATTATTTAAACCACGGAAACAGACACTGAACTGTTGTCGACAAAAGAAAACTGAAATTGACACAGAGAAATCGAATATATTTAGAGAGTTTAGGTTATAAGGTGCTAACATAGAGGGAATTATTCTGTAGAAGAGACGTATGGCGTATACCTCATATTTCTGTTGGACTACGTGAGCAATTGGCTTTAACGAGAGTGACAGACGCAGATGTTGAAATACAAATTCCTTTCAGAAGCTGGGAGTTGCACGAGTATCCGTCGCTTCCAACTACGACAAGTCATTCTTGGACAGTAAAAACGGCTCCGCAGTTGGAAACGCCAAGGTACATTATCATCGGTTTTCAAACTAAGCGAAAGGGTGTCGTCGATGCAAACATGAGTCTGTTTGATGACGTTAAGTTAAAATCATTAACAGTATTTCTAAATGGCGAACGCTATCCGTACGACAACATAGAAATTGATATTGAAAATAACAAATACGCCGTTATATGCGACATGTATTCTAGATTTCAGGAAAATTATTATCATCGTGAAAGCAGTCAACCCTGGTTCAATCCAAAAGGATTAGCTAGTTGCCCATTAATAGGAATCGACTGCACTTTTCAGAGAGATGTAATGCATAAAAGTGCAGTAGAAATAAGAATTGAGTTTACAACTAAAGAAAATATTAAAGCTGATACTATTGCTTACTGTTTAATTCTGCATGACAAAGCGTTCTCTTATTCACCACTCACCAAAATTGTCCGTCAGTTGATGTAAACCGTGAATGGCAGTATTAACAGAGAAGCTAAAACTCTTTGATTTCATTTGATTTTATAAGAAGCAACATCAACCGAACCATGAAAAAACGATTTATTGTCATTGACATTCAAGGATTTAAAGTGGAAAATAATCAATTTATACCAAAAGAGTTGGCTTCTTACGATAGTGAAAGAAAAGTGAGTCATTTTTTATTTCAACCACCCACAAGTTTGTCAATGGTCCCCAGAAAATTTCAAAATGTTGCAAACTGGTTAATGACCAATCACCATTGCATTGATTGGAATAGAGGATTCGTCCCCTTATCTGAGTTTGACGCAATCCTCACCTTTTTATGTTGTACAGCCAAAGTCGTTTACGTTAAAGGAGTGGAGAAATCTCGATTTCTATGCGAAATTCTAGCGAAAAGCAATGGTGAAAGTGTACCTATGTTAGATTTGGGTGAAATTTACGAAGATGTACAAAAATTGCAAAAATCCGAACCCAAGTGTCCATTTCACTCAAGAAGAAATTGCATGTGTGCTTTAACGAACGTGTTTGATTTACATAAATTTATTCAAACAAAGTTATATGAAGGATTTTTTACACTAAACATTTGTGGTATATTATGAGGAAACTTTGGTTCTTAGTTAGTATAAGAAAAGTTCAGCTTTGCAATGGATTTCTTTTCCCGTCTATTTTGCAAGAACATTATAAAGCATGTTGTAGAGAAGGTTGGCGAAGTTATTGACCAGTACGAAAAAGATTGTTCGTTCAGTAGTATACCAGATAAGGATTTGAAGTACTTTCCAAAATCGTTTCTGTGTACCAGAGTCACAGCCGTAGATCTAGAATACATCTGGCCTAAATTGCCGATTCATTATCAACGTTGTAAATATCTACAAAGTCAGAGACTCTGTCACCAACATTGGAATCAAACCGAATTTTCTTTGGATGAAATAGATGGTCCACCTCCACGGAAGAAGAATTGCTTTTTGTGTACTTATTCTTAAATATTATTATTATAATATTAATTATTAAATATTGTTATTAATAATATATTATTATACAATAAACTATAATCAGAAAGGAGTTGTTATTTTATTCGTTATTAATTTTAATAAATCAATTTAAAGATTTAAGAAAGAATTTAGAAATACATTGCGTTATTAAATTATTTAGATTAACTCTTGATAAGCAATTTAGCTTGGCAGATTTTTATTGTCTTTGAAGGTATCGCTTTATTCGATTGAAATTTCAAACGTTGTCAAATTTACGAATTTTCTACGATGTAAAAGTCACAAAAATGGTTTTCACTGTGCAGCGTTAAAAATTTCATAGCAACAAGTGATCTGTATAAAAATTATAATAAACTAAATCAGAAAGGAGACGTTATTAATTTTAATCGATCAATTTAAAATTTAAGGATTTAGATTCACACACCGTCGTATAATAAATTAAGTGGCATGGAAAAAATAAACATGTTTGAAGGCGAACGTCGATTAAACATACAAACACTATAAAATTTACATATGTATTCCGAGTTGTGAATGAATATAAATACCGTTTTAAATAAATAAGGACAAGCACGTTTTAAAGCGATCCATACTAGCAAAAATTGCATAATAGTAAATTAACATATTTACGAGCATTCACCGTCGATTTAAAATTCAAATTCAATTTGCATAGAAATCGTTTAACTAATATATTATTATTACACACCAGTCTCAATCGGTCTCTCACAGAGCTTAGTGCGTGTTTACCAAGAGAATATAAGTAAGAGAATATTTTTAAGAATGTAGTTTAAATTTACACGATTCTTACAAATAAAGATTAGGGGCTGACTGTTCGATGAAATCATGGTTTCTAGGAGATGAGTGCTCGTGAAACGTGTATCGTTAAACTGTGTGACACTTGCAAGTTTGATTTAGGAAAATTTTTGCAATACACATTTCACGTTTGAAATTTCAATCGAATAAAGCGATACCTTCAAAGACAATAAAAATCTGCCAAGCTAAATTGCTTATCAAGAGTTAATCTAAATAATTTAATAACGCAATGTATTTCTAAATTCTTTCTTAAATCTTTAAATTGATTTATTAAAATTAATAACGAATAAAATAACAACTCCTTTCTGATTATAGTTTATTGTATAATAATATATTATTAATAACAATATTTAATAATTAATATTATAATAATAATATTTAAGAATAAGTACACAAAAAGCAATTCTTCTTCCGTGGAGGTGGACCATCTATTTCATCCAAAGAAAATTCGGTTTGATTCCAATGTTGGTGACAGAGTCTCTGACTTTGTAGATATTTACAACGTTGATAATGAATCGGCAATTTAGGCCAGATGTATTCTAGATCTACGGCTGTGACTCTGGTACACAGAAACGATTTTGGAAAGTACTTCAAATCCTTATCTGGTATACTACTGAACGAACAATCTTTTTCGTACTGGTCAATAACTTCGCCAACCTTCTCTACAACATGCTTTATAATGTTCTTGCAAAATAGACGGGAAAAGAAATCCATTGCAAAGCTGAACTTTTCTTATACTAACTAAGAACCAAAGTTTCCTCATAATATACCACAAATGTTTAGTGTAAAAAATCCTTCATATAACTTTGTTTGAATAAATTTATGTAAATCAAACACGTTCGTTAAAGCACACATGCAATTTCTTCTTGAGTGAAATGGACACTTGGGTTCGGATTTTTGCAATTTTTGTACATCTTCGTAAATTTCACCCAAATCTAACATAGGTACACTTTCACCATTGCTTTTCGCTAGAATTTCGCATAGAAATCGAGATTTCTCCACTCCTTTAACGTAAACGACTTTGGCTGTACAACATAAAAAGGTGAGGATTGCGTCAAACTCAGATAAGGGGACGAATCCTCTATTCCAATCAATGCAATGGTGATTGGTCATTAACCAGTTTGCAACATTTTGAAATTTTCTGGGGACCATTGACAAACTTGTGGGTGGTTGAAATAAAAAATGACTCACTTTTCTTTCACTATCGTAAGAAGCCAACTCTTTTGGTATAAATTGATTATTTTCCACTTTAAATCCTTGAATGTCAATGACAATAAATCGTTTTTTCATGGTTCGGTTGATGTTGCTTCTTATAAAATCAAATGAAATCAAAGAGTTTTAGCTTCTCTGTTAATACTGCCATTCACGGTTTACATCAACTGACGGACAATTTTGGTGAGTGGTGAATAAGAGAACGCTTTGTCATGCAGAATTAAACAGTAAGCAATAGTATCAGCTTTAATATTTTCTTTAGTTGTAAACTCAATTCTTATTTCTACTGCACTTTTATGCATTACATCTCTCTGAAAAGTGCAGTCGATTCCTATTAATGGGCAACTAGCTAATCCTTTTGGATTGAACCAGGGTTGACTGCTTTCACGATGATAATAATTTTCCTGAAATCTAGAATACATGTCGCATATAACGGCGTATTTGTTATTTTCAATATCAATTTCTATGTTGTCGTACGGATAGCGTTCGCCATTTAGAAATACTGTTAATGATTTTAACTTAACGTCATCAAACAGACTCATGTTTGCATCGACGACACCCTTTCGCTTAGTTTGAAAACCGATGATAATGTACCTTGGCGTTTCCAACTGCGGAGCCGTTTTTACTGTCCAAGAATGACTTGTCGTAGTTGGAAGCGACGGATACTCGTGCAACTCCCAGCTTCTGAAAGGAATTTGTATTTCAACATCTGCGTCTGTCACTCTCGTTAAAGCCAATTGCTCACGTAGTCCAACAGAAATATGAGGTATACGCCATACGTCTCTTCTACAGAATAATTCCCTCTATGTTAGCACCTTATAACCTAAACTCTCTAAATATATTCGATTTCTCTGTGTCAATTTCAGTTTTCTTTTGTCGACAACAGTTCAGTGTCTGTTTCCGTGGTTTAAATAATACACTACGTTTAATTCTGCTACACTCTTTCCGTTTCGAATAATTGCTATCGTAAATAATCATTATGTGAATCTTCTCAAATGAAATCTTAGAGTAATTACTTCGTTTCTAAAATTTACTAATCGATTCTCTTGATCTAATAGTCGAATGACTATTCTCGTAATCACGTTCACGGTCACTGGAAGATAAATATCTTGAAGAGGGGATTCTATTATTTTAAACCCTGGAGGTACATTTGGAAAGAAATGATACAAAACATGACCGGGTTCTCCGTTGTTATAAGATCCACCGGTTAGATTACATTCTATTCTTATAGCATTTACTTTATTTATTTCCACCGGAAAATCACCAATGTTATTATCGTTTACTTTCAACGTTCTCCGTTTAAAACCCAACAATTTTCCCAATGAATTTGGTTTACTAAAGTCGAGCTTAACCGAACTGTGTATGGTTGCCTTTAAAGTATTATTATTTCCTTTAATGTTTATATAATCAGGGATATTGTTATTTTGAAAATAATCTTTCAGATATTGGTTGATATCGTCTATTCAATTCACAAAATAAAACTGATTCAGTTCCAGTAAGAGTGAACGTACACGCAACGGGTGAAGATTCCATGTTGACCATCTTTCAAGTACTACATTCTTACTTAACTTGTAAAGGACTTTAAAAACTGTAGACATAAGTGTCCACAATTTTGTGTATTTTGTTTCTGATACCTTTCATAATTATAATTAATAACTCCCAATCCGTTCGACAAAAGATATTTCTCTACTTCAACTGGAGGTCGTAGATCTCCATAGCTGTCAAAATATTTTACGATTCCTCCTCTCTTATAATATGCCACCCAATGCGTTCCTTCACCAGAATCGCTATCTAAATTCACTACTCCACTTTCATGCTTCCATATCTTTTTAGATAAAGTATCTCTCATAAACACACCTCGAAAGAAAGGTAATTTCCATATTTTAGCATATTTCAGTATGTCAATGTTAGTCAACGGTCGCCGAGGCAAATATTTCAGTTTTTTGGATTGGATCGTAAATATAACCCACACCCGGTTTTGTAAGGTTTTATATAGAATCCGCTTCCCACTGCTTTTGTTTCCATAGCGCGATTATGTCGCTCTGTTTCTTTCAGTTGCTCTTTCGCAGCTTTTGCATCGTTTACCGCCTTAGCAATTGCAGCTGCACCGCCGCCGAGCGATCCTATTGCGCCCAAAGCCGCAAATAATGGAATTAAAGGTAAAAACCCTCCTCTCTTAGGAATTGGTATCACTCTTTGACGTGGAGGTCTTCTTTTCTTGTGGTCCTTCTTTAAAACAGCCTGCGCCAATTTCACATTTTCTAACAGACTCTTGTTACCATTACGTGAAATTGCATGTTGTGCTTTCCTTACAGCTTGTCGAAATGATAATTTACCATCACGCTTCTTCCGTTTACTACGCTTTCTCTTCACTCCGTTTCCCATTCCAATCTTTATCTTAGCTTTCATTAAGGCGGCTACAGATAACGCAGACGCTTTTTCACCAAATCCCGCTTCTGTACTCTTCACTCTTTTCACTGCCGCTTGATACAATTTTTTATCTGCTTCGTGACGTTTTTCTAAATCGCTACTTACAGAATATGCGATATCGTGTTGCTTGCACGCCTCATCCAACGCATTCACACCTCTGTCTCCTCTTTTAAGTCGAACGTCTAATTTTCTGCCCGGACCGCAGTAATTGTAACCTGGTAAGTGTAACTCTACTGGTAGTTTATTAATTCACGTATTAAGTAAACCACGACCTTTTCGTTTTAAGGTACTTCTCGCAGTGTAATCTGTTTTGACACGACGTCGCATTTATGGCTTTTCTTTCTAACAGTCAACGATGTTACATGTGTACTACTTCAATACTCACTGCTTATCTTTATATAGCGTAAAAATTTCTCTTAATTTTTTGGTTAAGTATCGTTAGTTTATTAAATAAAGGATCAAACAGTGTTCTTAGAAAATTTTATTTATAACTGACAGTGTCATATCTAGAAATATACTGGGTGTCTCATAACCTGCGGAGGAGATTAAAAGGGTAACTAAAGGAGATCAAATTATAGATTTTTTTCTTAACAAATTTTTGGGAAAAAATCAATAACTAACATGTTACAAGGGTTTAAAGTGAAATTAATTAACAAGCAAAAGTTACTCCCTGTAGTAATATTTTACATTTAAGATTCAAATTTGAGGCATTTATGAGTTAATTGAACACTGCTTTATAATAAATAACTATTTTAAAAAATGTAGTCATGTTAAAGTAACGGCTGTTTCATTTTTTCTTTAATGCCCAAAAACGGGTTTTCATCTAGTTGTGCATCGCCTACTAATTAAAAACAAAACTCGGAAACAGATTAACATAGACATTTTATGAATGGTGGTTTTGATAAATTTAGAGTTTGTTTAATAATAAAGTTGCATTTTGTGAAAAAATTTTGATTAATTAAGAAGCTACAGATGTAAATTAAAGAAGAAGTTAAGAAATTTAAACTGCTGCAACTATCTTATTATTCGGTTTTGGTCAAAAGCGAATTAAGAAAAAGGATTTATTTTGATGTACTACAGTTGCTTTTTCAATCTCCTCCGTACGTTGTGAGACACCCAGTATACATATTAAATCACATAACATTTACATATTAACAGCTTTATGCATACTTATATCAAAAATTAATTTACTAATTCCAAACATCATTAATTCATTTGTAATTGCTCCTTTCTCAGATATTTCATTATTAAGAAATGATTTAACATTTGTCTTCATATCACTTTCCATAACACTCAAGCATGGAATCATGTTGCTGTAGAATGTAGTTTTCTTCTCAGTAAAATACGACTTCAAAGTGTAGTTATAAGAACAAAATTATTTCCATTCCTCTTCTAAAAACGATATGCTCTGCCTTTTGGAACCCATAATACGTATTATCGGATCAAAAAATGTTTCGGTACACAATCCGACACAAATCCACTTTGTACGGCTCTTATTTAGAAAATATACACTTTGAGCTAAAAGTGGCAACTGATCTACGTCAGTCACCTCTCTTGCTTCTGAAATCTCGGAAGGTGCTGTCTCATTAGTATCACATTGACGAAAATCTTCATCTGTGAAGTAAGGCTGGGAGAGTATTTCAAATTGAAACTCGTTTCGAACTGAGGACATATTCAAACCGTGCTCATCCGGCTTTTCGTCTTTTGGTTTGTCAACTTTTTCAGTCAGAAGTCTTTTCTTCTGTACGTCATCACAAGGATCGTTCACGTGCCTTCTCTTTTGTTTCAGGAAAAAATCCACTTGTTTAGATGTCACTGTTAAATACAATAAAAATATACAAATTATAAATTATTACAATAAGATGATTTAAACTTACTTTTATGTATGTAGGTAGGTGATTAACTTAACAACACAACTCACAGTTCTGTAACAACTGAATCTATTCCCAAATACAGAACCTTATACAACAAGATTTTAGGTGGGGGTCCCTACCTCCTCCAACCTTACGGTCGTGTTCAAGACAAACCGTTTTTGGATCCTCCGTCAAGTTAAGGTCACGTCAAGGATAAATAATTTTTGGAACCCTCCTCTGACCTCGTTTTGAGAGGTAATGATGAGGTCACGTCAATGACATTGAGATTTTGCAACCTCCTCTGACTTGGTCCTTAATCTTGTAGTTACATCGGCACAAAGCAAATTTTAGAACCTCCTCCGATCTTAACCTTGAACCCTCAAGGTCATTTCAAAGTTACCTCTCGGTTACGTTAGGAACAGGTCGATTCTGTAACCTCCTCCAATCTTGACCTTGATCGATGTCACCTCAAGGTCATGGCCTTGAAGTTTAAGGTCATGGTGAGGTGACGTCAGGAATAGACCGATTCTGGAACCTCCTCCGACCTTGACCTTGACTTTTATTGGTCAAGGTCGGAGGAGGTTCCAGAATCGGCCTATTCCTACTACTCCTCTTAACAACAGATGTCGATAACCCTATATCACTGAAAAGATTAATTAAATAGCGCATCTAATAATGGGAAAAGGGATATGGTATTCCATTAAAAAAAATTAATTATCGTAGTTTGAGTATTCTCAAGTTTATTAATTTTTTTGTAAGAACTTATATTGTGCAACTTTTTATTGACAGTTTAGGTGACAAAGTATTTCAAGACGAAAGTCTTTCGCAAAAAGCTACAAGTCTCAGGTCCTCCTCCGACCTTGACCAATAAAAGTCAAGGTCAAGGTCGGAGGAGCTTCCAGAATCGGCCTATTCCTATTACTAAGAGGTTTTTCAGTATTTAGATTTTTCTTTATGATTAAAAAAAAAAAAACACGAAATATTGAGACATTTGTTGCTAGTTTCTATGGTTACAGAGCAAACAAACTGTTTGTTTATCTTACCATAAGATTATTAAATATTATACGACATTCAAAATATTAATATTAATCTTTAAAAAGAAGACATGATAGGTATGGATTTTACTCATGTTATGGATATCCAAGCTGACAAACCCTAAGAAGAAACTTCTATTGCTGTGAGTAGATGCATGTGGATCCAACAAGACGTATTTCAGCAGTTGAAATATTTTTTAACGAACAAATGGATTTGTTAAGGAGGGCCAGTCAGTTGACCTGCTCAGTGTCTTCATTTGACCGGTTTTTAGGGTTTTAACTGCTGAAGTACATCTTGTATCCACATGCATTTACTGACAATACAAGATTTTTCATGAGGTTCATTAACTTGAATATCCATGGCAAGAGTAAAATCCGTATCTATCACGTCTTCTTACGTAAAAGATCTTCTTAAAGATCTATTTTATCTTTTATAATGGTGCATAATACTTAACAATCTTAGGCTAAGATAGACAAACGGTTTGTTTGCTCTGTAACCATAGCAACTAACAAATGTCTGAATATTTCCAAATTTTATAAAAATCGCAAAGAAAAATTTAAATACTGAAAAAACTATTAAGGACAGATATCGACAAACCCATATCATTTAAAAGAGAATTAAATAGCGCATCTAATAATGATAAAATTATATGGCATTCCATTTAATAAAAATTAGTTATTAAAATTAGTTTGAATTTCCTCAAGTTTATTAATTTATTTGTAAGAATTTTACGATTCGATAGGATAATAGGATTTTCTCTTAACAGTGTGGCTGAAAAAGCGTTGCAAGACGAAACTTTTGCAAAAAGCCGCATGTCTCTAACGTCATTTGCTCGGAAGATATTTGTTTGAGGTACTGCAAAGGCGATAATTTTTTTAAAAAGTTGAATAACGCGAAAGCGGTTTAGATTAGAGCTTATGTATGGTACACAAAGTCACATTAAAATTTAATCTAGAGCCCGAAAACGTAAAAACATACCGGATGTTCCATTTAAAATAACGAAACGACCTAACGCCCAGGCTAAATGTAACACTCTGTATACGTCACACTAATTTTAAAATATGCTCCACATGATACAGTAAAACTTCCCTTTGAAACATTTTTTTCGTAAAATTAATAACTAAAGAGGTATGAAAAAATTCGCCTTAGGTGGGACACTCATTTGAATGTGATGAAAATATCAAGGGCATCGCGAATCTGCCGAACGCAACGAGCTTTCGTCTAAACTATTCTGATCCGCTTGTTCGTGCGCGCTTAGCTTGTTTAGTTCGTTCGGGCAGAAATTTTCAAGTCTAGGAGATTTATATTGTGGAGGGTGTTTCATATTTCTGGAAAAATGCAAAATGCGCCTTTAAATTCATTTTCGGAAGAAAATGTATTAACAAAAGTTGCGTCGGTTTTCATTTCTCGTAATTTAAAATATAGAGGTTATTCATTTAATAAGGTATAAATCTAACTTACTTTCTAAATGGAAAGCTATACAGGGTGTCCACCGAGTGCCGCGCTCTTCTCTACCGTCTAAAGTATACAAGAAGGATAAGAAATTCAAACGAGTTAATGAGTAAATTAGTATTTATAAAATTATTTTTAGCTATTCAAAGTGTTCAATAACTGAGAGCCATACCAAAGTTGTATTTTTTTGAATGGAACACCAAATATATTTTTACATATTTCGAAAATACGCGTAACGAATAGGTAATAACCAAAAATTTCAGAAGTTTTATCTAAGAGTTTGTAAGATATTAACGATTATGTGCAAGAAATTGCTCTATTTTCAGCTCGTTTAGTATAATTATTTATTTACATTTCGTCGTGAATTTTTGTAGGTCAATAAGATATCTCACCTACAGAAATTGCGCAACAGCTTCGATTTATTAGTAATTGTATGTACAGGTTGTTACGTTTTGAAAAAGTTAATTTTGGGTTTGCTATATAATAAGTTACCCTATGCACGGCGGCCATGCTTGCTGTCAAAGCATAATGAAAGTTTTAAAAACTTTTGTAGCAAATCGTTTTTCATTGCAGTGAAACCCTCAAGCAGCTTCTGTACAACTGTTTCAGCCCTATTTGGGGCTTCTTCAGCAGAAACGTAGCTCGAAATTTCCACTGAAGAACAGTCCTGTTTCTATGTTACGTATTTAACTATTTTTTTGTTTGTAATAATTTCTTTACTTTGTTATTAATAAGTAGTTACGTAATTTCATAACACAGGAAACAAAACAAAACGTTAAACAGTCACAATTCAATTGAATTAAAGAGCTAAAATGTATAATCAGCGGATAAAAAATATTTCTAATTATAAATATCGTGTAGAATAATCCTTATGAATAAAAACAATATTTTTTATGTACGTTTGCAAAGAAATAATTGGAACTTAAATGTTTAAATTTTTCAAAAAAATTATGGTTATAAATAAAATATCTCTACATCTTAGCTCTTTAATGCAACTGAATAGCTCTCGATTGCGAATGCTTCGATTTAGGGCTACAGTTGCTGAATAGAAAATTCTTATTTTTAAGAAACATAAAAATAGGTACAATCCATTTAAAAGAGTATAATTTTGGTAGATAACTCGCTTATGGAACATGCTGTATATGTAAAAATTATTTGCTAATATAGAACTCGTTATAGGCGATAACTTTTCTATACGAAACTTTCTTGTATAATTAATATTTAAGGCGCTGTTGAAAAAAGCGATACCAATTTAATTTTACTTCTAATGGATGGAAAAAATATAGGGTTCCATTAAAAAAAAAATAATTATTACGCCCATTTCAACGAGCCATCATTGGCGGCTGTAGATTTAAATTATTTTGAAAAAATATTTCTTCGGTGTAGATACAAAAGGAATCACATTTCTGGTAGAAATGAATAGCAAAATCTCATTTGCCCATCTACATTCTTTTGTGAATTATTCAAGATGGCGTAACTGCTATTGCGTGCTTTTTGTTTTAGCGTTGATTTGATCAAAAATGACGCATTTTAGGTGCAACAAATGTTTCACAAACTGACCCTTAAATTCGACGAGAAATTCAAAAATGTAATAAAATATGGGTTATTCCGTTTAAAATATCAAAGTAGGTACTTTACTCACTCAATCAGATTTGAAAATATTTTTAACGAGATGCAGAATACAAAATTAGGAAACTCCTGTATAAAACATTTTTACATATTTTAAACAGTTTTCTTGTTAAGGAAGAAATATATTCACTTGAGCTACCCTGCGTAGCAATATTTTCAAAGCAAAGCAATTTGTACTTCTAGTTCTTAAAAAATCTCTTGCCGCGTAGTATGCTTATTTCTCAACCGATTGTGCCTTGCATATTTCATTTGTTTTTACTACACCATTTCCAGCTGTAATTCAAAAAATATCAACTATATTTTGGAAATTTTCAAATGTAATTCAGAATTGTTAATTTAATTTCAGAATATTTTATTTAAAATTCAGATTAATCAAATCAGTTTCAGATTGCATCACTTGTAATTCAGATTTATCAATTCAATTTCAGAATTCGTTAGTTGTAATTCAGATTAATCAGTTTAATTTAAGAATAAATTAAATGTAATTCAGAAAGCATGAATTTTAGATTTTATGCGTTTTTTTTTATCTACTTTAATCATAAATCAGAATTATACAATTCTTTGGGATAAAGAATGGGAATAAGTTTTTTATTTCTGATTGTACAGTTGTTTGACGGAACTTAAAATCACTCATATTTCAATTAAAAGTTACGGGTTCTTAATTACAATTGAAGTTTTGAAATATTGAATAGCTTTCGATTTAAGTAATATGTATGCAGTTCACTTTTTCTGAAATGTTTTGTCAGAATTATAGATCTGGTAAATAGTAAATTATTAAATCAAGAAAAAATAAGTAAAATTGCGTAGAACGAATAAATAAATCAGATGAAATAATCAGTTTCAGAGTCATTAAAAAAAATTATAAATTATTTAACGGAAAATAACAGCTTCAAGTTGAAGCTAAAATCAACGTTAATTGTCCTTTCTTATTAAAAATGTAAATATTTTTTCCTATACACGTAGCTATTGATGTATAAGCTAGCGTGGAGTAACCTAATAAAGATAAGATTATACGTGCGAGTGAAAAGAAAAAAACGTGCGTCCTGAATTTCGACCCAAAGAAAAACTTATTTTTTTAATAATATAGTATGAGATTTAATCAGAGTTATGGGACGTAAGTGACAAATTAGCGACTGATAGACGATTTATTATTGGCCGATCAAATGGAAAAGCATTTCGTGTTCTCGCTGCGACGAAAATAACCGCTTACCATTACTTAGCGGAACAATGCAGTAACAAAATGAGCATCACTAAAAAGAGGGTAAAAGCGCGGAAATTTGAGGCGGTTAGGGGCGAGTCAGCGTTGCTGTTTTTGCGGTGACAAGGTCGTAGGGGTAGTGGTGGAGTTTATTATACGTTCTAAATTTGTCGCCGCTAGCTTGTTCCTACACTTATTTACTGAAGATCGATGTTATAACTTGTTACAGAAAATTGATCGTAGTTATACAGTTTTCCTGTAAACATATTTAGTATCAGAACACCGCTACTCCATTAACAACCGAATCGTAAATTTGTTGGAACGCTCATTTTTATTCTAATCTTTTAGCCTTGTGTGTATAATTTTAATTTGATGCAAGTTAAACCTGAAAATGTGTTCAGATTGGTAAGGCAACAGAACATATTATCAAAATTTCATCGAATTACACATTTTGACATTTTGAAAATATGCTGTAGTTTCAGAAGTCATCAAATATGGAGTTTAAAATAAACATAACTTAATAAAATAAAAATAAACAACTTAGAAGTTTCTCTATTTATGTCAATGATTGAAGTTGTCCGTTGAAGTAAGTGAAAAGTTTTTAATCTTTAACGGGATAGAATTATAAATGGGAAAGCACTCGACGTTTCATTATCAATTGATAGCTATCAATGGGTGCTTTTCAATTTATAAATCTGCCCGGTTAAAGATTAAAAACTTTTTACTTTCTGTTTATGTCGTTCAGAAAGAGGAAATAAATCGGTTAGCAATCTGTTACATCCTTGATTTCCATTTTTTTTGTTCTCTCGCACTCTATTCCGTCCGTTTCTTTTAACACAACTTGTAAGTTCTCGGTAGCGATTCAAGTTACCTAAAAATAAATTTTGTCTCAACGAGTGTACGCCAAAACACGCCAAATTTATATTCCAATTGACAACATTTTCTTATTTGCTGTCCCCATACAGGACACGTCTGAAGTTTGATGATTGACAAACTAATTTATTTAAATAGAACGCTCCGTATATACAACTATAATTAAATCCTCCATTACTTGCCCTTTCTGGAAATACATAAATTGTATCAATATACCAGCTGTTTCAAATTGAGTATGCATTGAAGGGATCTCCTAAACCGTTAGAGATACAAATTCGATTAAAGGGAAAAAACTATTTTTTTATTATTTCTTTTTCAGATATTAATAAAAACGTAAAAAAATCGATTTTCTTTTTCTCTCTGTATCTCTTTTATTATACATAGTTTTAAAATTCTGATTTAATTTTCTACAGGCACTTTTTGATTCTGCTTCGAATAGGAGTAACAGAATTGAAGTCAAACGTTTCGTCTTTCCGCGACCATCATCAGTTTCGATTTTTTAAATACAACTTACGTATTTTTATTATTCTGTTCGATATAACTTTTTTTCCTGATTGTAACGGTACATCACACTTAATAGTTGATATTAATCTGAAGCTTAGATAATACAGATTTTTATAAGAAAATTTTATTTAATACATAATTTCAAATTTTTAGTTCATTTTCTTAGCTATAGTGTAAATTATAATAAACTATTCAAAGTTATCTGTATCGTTATTTTAATAATGCACTGCACTTACGAAAATGAATTTTTACCGACCAATATCTAGTGCGTCTAATATAACTTGCTAGATTAGTATCTCAGCTTTGGTATAGGAATGAAAAAGCCTAGCTTTTAATTTTGATTCGCACTGTTGGGTTAAAATAAAAAGTGAATACTAATTATACTAAAAATATTTATGAACAGATAAAATAGCGATATCTTACTATCGTTTTTTGACCTGACATTGCAGTAGGATAGACAAATTGAAGCGGGATTTGCTCCTAATAAGTCCCCCATGCAAGGCGGCCATGCTTGCTGACAAAGCATAATGAAAATTTTTAGAAAAATTTTGTGCAAATCGTTCTTGATTGCAGTGAAAACCTCGAGCAGCCTCTGTACAGCTGTTTCAGCTCTGCTTGGAGCTTCTTCAGCAGAGACGTAGCTCGACATTCCCACTGCAAACAAAAAACAGCTGTACAGAGGCTGCTCGAAGTTTTCACTGCAATCAAGAACGATTTGCACAACATTTTTCTAAAAACTTTCATTATGCTTTGACAGCAAGCATGGCCGCCTTGCATGGGGGACTTATTAGGAGCAAATCCCGCTTCAATTTGTCTATCCTACCGAAATGTCAGGTCAAAAAGCGATAGTAAGATGTCGCTATTTTATCTGTTCATCACTCTTACATCGCAATTGCGAATAAATTGGACAAGTTGTTTTTGTTAAAAACAGTTAGAAACAAATATTTTTGTAATAAATATGAAAGATACTTTCTATAACAATGTATTTTTTTTAATTTCTTTAGCGCTCAGTAGCTCTCAACACTTCACTATCTTTATTTTTTTTTTAATATGCTTAAGTCCAAAAATTGTACTAAATATTGTCCATTGACTTCTGGCTTGACGTAACTGACATTTTCTCACAAGTTGTATTGGATCGAAATGATTTTAATACAGGAAATAAACAGAGGCCTATGGTTACATCAGGAAATTCTTCTTTAAATACACTGCGATCGACAAAATCTTTATCCGTTAAAACACACTTTGTATTTGGCCAAGTGTCATTATTTACTTCCTTCCTTCCTAAAGTTTTTATCATTTTTAAGATTGCATCCTTAGCTTCTGATGCCATCAGAAATGTAGCCACTACTTCACCTTGCCCATTTCCGTCTATGATCAACAGTATATACAACGGCATCCTAAGAGAATTCAGTTTGTAGGTGGCATCGCACAGCAGTAATTCAGGATATCTAGAGTATAAACGTTTCACACTTAGTGTTTGATAGTAAATTCGTACTAACTCTTTATTGTCCTCGTGCACGGTAATTTCGGTATATCCGTCGGATTCTGTCAAATATCTAGTGACATCAATTCAATTATTTTTATTAATACCTTTATCCAACCCAACCCAACCCAATCCAAAGCAAGAGTTATATTGTGAATATCTTTTAAAATAATCACTTTTCCCGACTTATTTGAGAAGTAGTCTTGTACTAGTTTCTTGTTACACCGTAGACTCAATAATTGCTTTACTTCTTGCCTTTCTTCTTCACACAAGCGTCTTTGTCTTGGTAGATGCTTATAGTTACTTTCAGAAAGACAGTGATTGTGATTTAAATTCATTTCAGATATAACTAAGCTTTGACAGTTAGCAGAAAGTTTATACCCTGCCTTCAATTGATTTCCTCATTAAAGTAAGCTCTGATTTATTATGAAGTTGGCGACACAATTCTAGAGAAAACAGTTGTCATTAACTGTCAGTACTGATCATAATATCAAATAAAAACACAACATTAAAGTTTAAAGTAGATGCTCAAAGTGCTCTCCTTCAGCTTGAATACATAAGCGTACTCTGCGTTTCATGTTTTCAATCCCGTTTGCTAAGTGTTCGGGGATTATGTTAGCACACACATCTGTAATGCCCGCACGAAGTTCTTCGATTGTGTGACGCGTAGTTCTAAAATCTGTGTTTTTCATGTGCGGATAAATGAAGTAATCTTCAATGCAGGCTACAGTCCTTTTCTTAGCTGCTCCGCTCCCTGTTTTGCGACCAAGTGATCCTGTTTCACGAACTTTAAGAACACGAGCATGGATATGTTTAACTAGCTGTTCATAAGTAATAGCAAAATTAGAAAACTGCTGTCGAAACTTCTGTACACGCTGATTAATCGAATAAACTAACTGTCCATTTTCTATTCTACCGGTTTGAAAATAACTTTCAACAGTTTTGACCAGTTAAAGTTTGGCACGTTATATCGGGACCACCATCCATAATTTAAACAGAATAAAGTATGCTTTATATTTTGGACCTTGAAACAGTGACTAGCATTCTGTACACGCTGATTAATCGAATAAACTAACTGTCCATTTTCTATTCTACCGGTTTGAAAATAACTTTCAACAGTTTTGACCAGTTAAAGTTTGGCACGTTATATCGGGACCACCATCCATAATTTAAACAGAATAAAGTATGCTTTATATTTTGGACCTTGAAACAGTGACTAGCATTAAGATAAATAATAAGCAGGAACTAAGAGGGCGAATATTAGATTCTTACAGAAATGTTTCGTGAATTCATGTTCGACGCGCTAGACAACACATAGGATTAAGAACGAATGTGTGTCTTGAAGACAGTGGAGGACATTTCGAAGATTTACTTTAATTTATTTATTTCACTTTATTTATTTCACAAACTCACAATCCTCTTCTATAATTTTTATTCAACTTATTTATTTTATTCTTGTAATTTAATATGTTTATACTGCTGTTTATTTGGTTTGCGTTAACCACCTAATATCATTTTGTCAATATTTATTGATTTTTACTCTTCCGACAACCGAATGTTGCTAATACTTAACAAATAAAAAAGTGGTTAGGAGTAAATTTACTTATTAAGAAAAACATGACGAAACTATATCAGTTTTTTTGTCATATTCTAACTTTACTTGAAAAAAAAAGGTATACTCACTGAAATCAACAAAAAAAATGCTATCGACTAGAATAATAAAAAGATAAGAAAATGAACCAATAATTTGAAAAATTATGTAGCAGTATTAAATAAAATTTTCATATAAGATCTGACTTATTTAAGCTTCAAATTAACATCAACTATTAAGTGTGATATATCATTACAATCAGGAGGAAAAATGCTATCGAATACAACAATAAAAAGACAAGTTGTATTTAAAAAATTGAAACTGGTGATGGTCGTGGAGAGACGAAACGCTTGACTTCAATTCTATTATTCCTATTCCAAGGAGAATTAAAAAATGCCTTAGAAAGTAAAATCAGAATTTCAAAATTATGTATAATACAAAAGATATAAAGAGAGAAAAAAATCGTTTTTTTTTTACATTTTCATTCATATCTCAAAAAGAAATAATAAAAAAATCATTCTGTTAATGAATACGAGTTAGACATTGAATCATGCAACTTTTCTTCCATTTAACCAAATTTGTATCTCTTACGGTTTAGGAGAGGAGTGCACAGCCATTTGACAGCCGGTATTTTCAGGATTTTTGGGTATCAAATAACAGGGAATTAATACTTATTTATTCGTTAGAATAAGAACTTTTTTCGGGTCTTTGGACTATCTATTTTCCGTATTTCCGTGTTGTTTGGTTAGAACTTATTTGTAAGGTTTTCTTGACGGTTAATATTAGATCGTTATATATTAATTTATATTTCCTTACATTTAGACTTATATATCTTTTAGGATGATTAGATTGTTGTTAGTTTTAACATTTTTATGATTTTATTAGGATGATTAGGTTGTTTTTAGATCTTTTAGTGCTTTTAAGTTGGTAGCGTACTGAAGATGGCAGCTTAGCTATCGAAATACGTATCTACGGATATAAAAATTATTGTGGGCGGAGGTTAATTTCAATTATCTCTTAAACCACAATTTCCTTTACTATTTTAGTTTGATATAAAAGTTGTTTATGGTTTTGACAAAATCAATTGCAACAATTTATCAACAAGCTATTAAACATGTCTGATGAAATCCCTAAATCCGACAAGAAACTATAAAAAATTCTTCGCAGAGGGCGGCGTTAATCCGGCACATATGCACCTCGATCTGATTTGATCTTCCCCATTGAGTTAGATTATAATTGTCCGTCTGTGCGGTGGCCGTGATTTGTGGTGGCGTTACGTTTGGGAATAGGGGAGAGAGATCCGCGTTCAAAATCGTAATGAATTGCGGTATTAGGTTCAGATCGTATCTCCTGTATTTTTAATATACTTGCCCTGCACTCGTAACCGAAAATGATGGGGTGATTTTATTTACAAGTGTTTATCGCACGGCTGTGTAAGATTACGCATGAGATTTGTGGAGAACCGTGTTTTTGAGTAATATGATAATAAAATGTCGAAGTTTTATAATGTAGGTCAGCTGTACAATAGTGCCGAATAGATCGATTTGTTATACAGGGTTCGGCAAAGTTCCGAATTTGGTCATTTACTAGATTATTTAGAGATACTGAAACTTAAGCTACGGCAAATGATTACCAGGGTAAATGTTGCAAAGTTACATTTTTTTAAAAGCGACACCCGGTATGTGACACACATTTTAAAATGTAATGGTCCTGCCCTTTCTAAAAATATAAAGCTTTAATATTTTATATCGGGTGGTTAATAAGTTATGACCACTTTTGTCTAAAAATTAGCATAAGTTTAACGTCCTCTCTAGCCTTAGGAGTCACTTCCCAATAAACTTTGTGACTACGAATATTCTTACAAATAGGTCAAAGTTATTTTCTAGTAGAAATAATTATCTTTTCTGCAACCGTTTAAACAGAGTGAGTCAAAACGCAAAAGATTGAAAAACTCATTTTTTTAAATGGGACACGCTATATATCTTATCTTAATCGAATTCTACGTTACTTGCCCTTTCTACAAATATAAGATATTAATATGTTATAGGAAGTGGTCAAAAAGCTATATTAATTTAGTGTGAAAATTTCATTAAATCAATTTCTTTTGTAATTTTCTGGTACATTTTTATTAATACTTGATTCTAAGTAACCATTTATGTTATTTAGAATATGTTTTAACTTTCTCGCGTGACATTACTTGTGTTTCTCTGGAATTATTTTAATGATCGTATTTATAATAAAACTGCTTATAGCAGATATTACAATGCCATGCTTATGAGGACATATAATGTTGCATGATTATCAGGATGCAATCAGTACAGTTAAAATGATTAGAATATTGATAAAAAGTAATTTTTTAACCATGCTACTGCAATATGAGAACAATGCTTCTCCAAGCAGAAATTAAAAAAAGGATATTAAAAAATTGGCATCATTTAGAACACTAATTTACATAACTGAACACTCACCTCTTCTATAATTTACTTTGTTAAATAGTTATTTTTGCATGCGAACTACAAAATTTGTCTCAATAGTTTAAAATTGCTAAGAAAATATAAATGGTTCTACACTTGCTTGCAATAAAATCGCATACACCTTCAAAATCAAGTAGCCGAGTTTTTACCTATTTTTTGCTTTGTAAATGGGTATTTTGAGAATTTTGTCATGTTTCCAAACGTACAGGTTAGGAACTGAGACTGAAATGATTACTATTTTACCTGGTATGAGTTAGACAATATGATATGTTCAATAAATATTACGCCATTCCAAATATTTAACGGTCCGTAAATGTAATTTAATCGAAATAGAATTGTCGATTGCTTATGTTCGGCTATTAATATAATTTTTTAACACTTGACAAGACTCTTCAAAGTTGAATTTGTAATTTTCGACGTGTTGCTGACAAGAATATTGGAAAATTTGTTAAAACATGGAATCCCTTGCGGTTTATATTAGATTTTCTCTTAATTCATAAGGGCATTATCCGATCGTGAATTGATACTTTTGGACATCTATCTCCAACCACCTTTTCTATTTGAAATTTTTTCTTCTTCCCGCATATTATTTGTGCATTTTAGTATTTTTATTTAAGCTATAATCATTCGCTACTACTGAGAATTCGTCTTCTAACTTACTTTTTTTCTGTTAGTCTAAATTTTAATTGTTTGACACTGACAAATTAAATCTCAAGACTGTAATGGGAACGGACTCTCTCTCTCGGGTATCCATGGGAACCGACAAAAGAGAGTTAGTTTACCTATGACCGTTTGGTGCAAAAGTACGAGTGGTTTACTTCTGTAAACTTATCTTACCATATAAATACAAACTAAACAAAGACCAATTTAATACAATGAAATGCAGGTGTACGCGATTTTTTTTTGCAAGCCACAGTACATCTAAAACGTATCACTTTGGTTGACATTAAATTTCGATTTCTTCATAGTTCTTTTACTACGCACCATTTTTACATTAAACCTGATCGTACTAATACTAAATGTCATTGCAGTAACAAATAAAAAATTAGAAAATTACAAAAAAATTGATTTAGGCGGTTTTTCTACAAAAAAAAATACACTACTGATTATAACTTTTTAACCACACTGTATAACATATTAATACTTTATATTTTTAGAGGCAAAGTAATGTAGAATTCGACCATGGTATACATATAGGGTATTCCATTTAAAATAGTTGAGTTTATCTATAATTTGAGTTTTGACTCTCTCTATATAAACGGTGACAAATGAACAAAAGTTTTCTACCATAAAAGAAATTTGACCTATCTTTAAGTATACCCGCCACCATAAGTTAATTTGCAAATAACTTTTGACGTTAGGGAAGAAATTATGCTAATTTTTAGACAAAAATGGTTATAACTTGTTAACCCGATATAAAATATTAAAACTTTATATTTCTAGAAAGAGCAGGTTCAGGACATTTCAAAAAGTGAGTCCACATACTGGCTGTTTCATTCAAAAAAATGTAATTCGTCCGCAGTAACACCCTGTATTATTAAAAATTATTTTCAAATGTGAAAATTTACACTGATAATCATTTGCCACAGCTTAATTTTCCGTATCTCTTTAAATAATCTCATAAATGACCAAATTCAGAACTTTGCCGAACCCTGTATAAGGTGAATTACGAACCCTATATTTTATTATTTTACTCATATTTTACGAGTAGCTCCACGAATTTATCTGCATGTGTGTAGGTAGCTTAACAAGAAGTCAGCTATTTTACCTTGGGTACCGACCCCAAAATTAGTTAAATACATGGCATTAAATTACGTAGCATTTTATTGCATACATTTTTAGGAAGTAAAAAAAAAATAACAAATAACGTATGTTCCATCTGGATTGGAAGATCAAGCCGTCATTTTACGATAAAACTTCTAACTAGGCAATAAAACATTTTAATATGTTTGGCGCCGCGATTTAGCTCATTCCGGGTACGGCTTCTATTTTCCGGCGGATTCCAATTGTTGCTACAATGTTTATTTCAAATTAACAAGTGGATCTAATTGAAGTTTCGGTTACGAATTTATCGGAGCGAGAGTCCTGCCAAAGTCAATTCGAAGTCTCCTGCTGGGCGCATCCTGTCGAATAACGCTCCTGGCTGTCAGCTCGCAACAATGAAACGGAAGAAATGAAAGACATCGTGCTTATATAATACAGGCCCCGCCATGTATACTTTTGTGTGCCTTAATATAAAGTAATGCGACTTAATTAATACAAACCAGATTTTAAAAATTCGTTTTGCCAAATAATCAACTATGCAGGCGTAAGCGAAATATCAGGCAAGATTTACCGATGAGAAGTTAGCAATAAAATTCCAGCAATAAAATTATGAAATTTCAAAACGCTGCCACCGCTAAAATAACGATCACAGATCAATAATATTTAATCTATTACAAAGAGTATAATGTGTAGATTCCCCTCATATGAAGAAACTGAAAAAATATTTGATATTAAGTTAACTATAACTATTTAAACCAGCATAAGTCATTATTCATATATCGCACCAAAACAATTGCTTTCACTGAAAATTTTCACACACTCATAAAGTAAACATACATATCTATTTAATCATGCCTTTAGAAAGCTTTAGCCGGTTGATTTGAAGTAATTAGAAATTAATTAAAAGTGACGTTGAGACCAATGAAACAGTACCAACTTCAAATGTTCATAACTTTCCATTCCGCACTTGCATAAAAATTCTGTTTGCAGATAATGAAAGCATGGATCAAAATCTATCGTTTAAACCACCCTCTGAGTTTTAGCGCGGTTGGTTTGAAGTAATTAGAAATTAATTAAAAGTGACGCTGAGACCAATGAAACAGTACCAATTTCAAATGTTCATAACTTTCCATTCCGCACTTGCATAAAAATTCTGTTTGCAGATAATGAAAGCATGGATCGAAATCTATCGTTTAAACCACCCTCTGAGTTTTAGCCGGTTGGTTTGAAGTAATTAGAGATTAATTGAAAGTGACGCTCAGACCAATGAAACAGTACCAATTTCAAATATTCATAACTTTTCTCACAACACTGGCATAAAAATTCTGTTTGCAGATAATGAAAGCATGGATCGAAATCTATCGTTTAAACCACCCTCTGAGTTTTAGCCGGTTGGTTTGAAGTAATTAGAAATTAATTAAAAGTGACGCTGAGACCAGTGAAACAGTACCAACTTCAAATGTTCATAACTTTCCATTCCGCACTTGCATAAAAATTTTGTTTGCAGATAATGAAAGCGTGAATCGAAATCTACCGTTTAAACCACCCTCTGAGTTTTAGCCGGTTGGTTTGAAGTAATTAGAAATTAATTAAAAGTGACGCTCAGACCAATGAAACAGTACCAACTTCAAATGTTCATACCTTTCCATTCCGCACTTGCATAAAAATTCTGTTTGCAGATAATGAAAGCATGGATCGAAATCTATCGTTTAAGC
Organism: Prosopocoilus inquinatus; assembly: GCA_036172665.1. Classification (NCBI taxonomy): domain Eukaryota; kingdom Metazoa; phylum Arthropoda; class Insecta; order Coleoptera; family Lucanidae; genus Prosopocoilus; species Prosopocoilus inquinatus. The sequence continues at coordinate 18,630,359 of CM069875.1, forward strand.
TACCCTCTGAGTTTTAGCCGATTGGTTTGTTTGAAGTAATTACAAATTAATTAAAAGTGACGATCGGACCAATGAAAGAGTACCAATTATTACAAAGTAATAAGTTGTGACATTGGTAAGAGTAAAACAATGTTAACTTTACATTTACCCTTCTGAATAATTCTGTACTTAAAAAATCGAAATTTGTACACGGTGGATTAATTTCGATGTCTCTTATGGGCATCTCCGTAACTATAAGTGATAGAAAAAAACTAGTGGCCAAGTCTCTATCTCTTTTTTGGAGATTAAGCTAAAAGCGTAAACAAAAATTGGCTATCTTCTTTTGTTTTCAAGTTATAGGCAAAAATTGACATTTTCGACTTTTCGTTTTTCGGTCATATCTCGTTTATTTTTAGAGATATTAGAAAACTATTTGATCATTATTAAGACACTTTTTAGAATATAATTCAGTGGTGTAGTTGCTTTTTTAAATTTACTTAACTTCTCAAGTTATAACATAAAGTTATATTTTTTTAAATAGAAATCATAGTAGGCACTGCCCTCATTAAATAGAGATTTTTTTGTTTTCAAAAATATATACTTTGTTGGGTTTATTATATATAATTAATAGGAAAAACTGTAATTTTTATTATTATGCTTGCGTAAGCACCCTAGATTCAGTAGGCTGGGTTCAAAACGGAGCCGATTTTTTATTTTATTAAATTTTAACTAGGTTTCAAATATTTTCAAAGTTTTGGTTGGGTAAATAATTTCGTATATATATAAATTTACAAATTTCCGTTTTATTGTTTTGAGCGACCGTTCTGATAAGAGTTCCTGTCTGACTTTCTATTGTAAATGAGTTTATCATTCAATTTATAGAAAAATTGTTTTCAATCTTTAAACAGTCGAAATTGCACGAATACTCAACGTTTCACTATCGGTTTATAGCCTCGTTAGGAAGAAACGTTTTTTTCACAAAATCTTTTTAAAATTGGAAACAATTTTTATACAATTTCCATCGGACAAGAAACAACTTCAATAAAAAATTTATAAACAGATAAAATAGCGACATCTTACGATCGCTTTTTGACCTGACATTGCAGTAGGATAGACAAATTGAAGCGGGATTTGCTCCTAATAAGTCCCCCATGCAAGGCGGCAATGCTTGCTGTCAAAGCATAATGAAAGTTTTTAGAAATTTTTTTTGTGCAAATCGTTTTTGATTGCAGTGAAAACCTCGAGCAGCCTCTGGACAGCTGTTTCAGCCCTGCTTGGGGCTTCTTCAGCAGAGACGTAGCTCGACATTCAAACTGCAGACCAAAAACGACTTGCCCAATTTATTCGCAATTGCGATGTAAGAATGATGAACAGATAAAATAGCGACATCTTACGATCGCTTTTTGACCTGACATTGCAGTAGGATAGACAAATTGAAGCGGGATTTGCTCCTAATAAGTCCCCCATGCAAGGCGGCCATGCTTGCTGTCAAAGCATAATGAAAGTTTTTAGAAAAATTTTTGTCTCTGCTGAAGAAGCCCCAAGCAGGGCTGAAACAGCTGTCCAGAGGCTGCTCGAGGTTTTCACTGCAATCAAAAACGGTTTGCACAAAAATTTTTCTAAAAACTTTCATTATGCTTTGACAGCAAGCATGGCCGCCTTGCATGGGGGACTTATTAGGAGCAAATCCCGCTTCAATTTGTCTATCCTACTGCAATGTCAGGTCAAAAAGCGATCGTAAGATGTCGCTATTTTATCTGCTCATCATTCTTACATCGCAATTGCGAATAAATTGGGCAAGTCGTTTTTGGTCTGCAGTGGGAATGTCGAGCTACGTCTCTGCTGAAGAAGCCCCAAGCAGGGCTGAAACAGCTGTCCAGAGGCTGCTCGAGGTTTTCACTGCAATCAAAAACGATTTGCACAAAAATTTTTCTAAAAAAATTTATAATTGAAGTCGACTCTTGTTCGATGAAATATGTGAGAGAAAATAGTTTTTAAACTTTAAAACGGACACTGTGAAATCGCAAGAACATTACGTTTCGCTATCGTTTCATAGTTTCGTCAGGAGTGAAAAAATGTAAATAAACAAGTTGTCAAGAGAAGCGAAAAAATAACATGATTTTACACTAAAATACAAGTTGTTCGGATAAACATAAAGGTAATAATAACTAAATTAGAACTAAACTAAGCTTTCTTTCTTTTGTTTCTCTTGAGTTATATTTTATTAAAAACACGAAAAACAAAAACAAACACAAATAATAAAATATAAAGAAAATCGGACATGTACCAAACTAAATTTGCCTGCATTCATATTTAATAAAAACAAAAAAGCTTTTTCCAGATCGGTCGCGATGGGTGCTACATTTCTTAAACGGAATTTTGTAAAATAAAGTGAATATGAAATTCTTTACGCGGCCAAAACTGTCTAAAGGTTTGAAAGTTCGTTAACAAAACAAAAAAAAATGTCGGCACTGCATTGAAGCCAGCCTACTGAGACTCTGACACGCAAGGCTAATAGCAAAAATGGCATTTTTCCTATTAAATATAAGTAATAAACCCAACAAAGTATATATTTTTGAAAACAGAAAAAAAATATCTATTTAATGAGGACATTGCCTACTATGATTTCTATTTAAAGAAATATAACTTTTTGTTATAACTTGAAATTTTAAGTAAATATTAAAAAAGCAACTACACCACTGAATTGTATTCCAAAAAGTGTCCTAATAATGATCAAATAGTTTTCTAATATCTCTAAAAATAAACAAGATATAACCGAAAAACGAAAACTCGAAAATGTTAATTTTTGCCTATAACTTGTAAACAAAAGAAGATAGCCAATTTTTGTATACGCTTTTGACTTAATCTCCAAAAAAGAGATCGAGACTTGGCCACTAGTTTTTTTCTATCACTTATAGTTACGGAGATGCCCATAAGAGACATCGAAATTAATCCACCCTGTACAAACAGTAAATATTTCAAGGCTATTACGAAAAGTATTGATTTTATAAGTACGAATTTAAACGAGTCCAAACCAAAAAGTAGAAGTAATTCTTGCAATTTTCGATCTGTTTATTCTAAATTAGGGTTATGAGAAATGTATTATGAAGAAGTCAAAAACAATAACACGATATCTTAAGTAAAAAAGGTCTGGCACAGAAACGTGAAAAATCGTTTCAAATTTTCTTTTGCATGCAACAGGTAAGAAGAGCAAATTTTATTCTATTGAATATTTTTTATAAATATAAATGAATAAGCTAACCATTCGGATGAGTTAACTGACAAATATCCATTAGCTGCTTCAGATCTTTAGCAAAACTGAGAAAACCGGAAATATTTTTTTCTGAAGTATTAGAAGAATTTTCATAAGATGCATTTTCTGGCCCAGAACATGCATCTTATTTAAATTCCTTTTTTTAAAAGATTTTTACAAAACTCAGATAAAAACACCTTTTATAATAAACAAATAAACCAAAATTAATGTTTTCTGATACATACACGGCTTTCAAATGTTTTGTTCTTGAAACACAGCCATCTTAATGAATTTGTAAAAAATCAAAATATCTTCTTTATTTATTAATTTCCGATAAAATGATAAAGAATAATTTTAATTCAGAATTTTATTCTCTATCGATTGGTCAAATAATATACAGCGTGTTCCATTTAAAAAAAAGTGTTCTTTTCTCTTTATTTCATAAACGCGTTGTTCATTTTTTTGTTTGTATGCATCGTTGCAATCAGCGCAAAAAAATACTACTAGTTTGCTAATTTAACCGGATCTGTAACTTTAATAATAAAAAAGTTAGTAATAGTGCCGAGTTATTTTTGAACAGTCTGTATACAGTGACAGCTAAAACGTTCGCACCATATGGGAAATTTTTTTATTATTGATTTGTTGTGTGGCTAAAAATAGCACTTATTTAGGGTACGAAAATTACAAAAAAGAATTGTAATTTGTTATTGTTGGACAAACTAGATAAAATTTTAGTAGGATTCGATAAGTATTTACAAAATGTGTTTCTTGGTTACAAGAGATTATTCTCTTCGGCCTATACTTCAGAAAAAAAGAAGATTTCCGGTTTTCTCAGTTTTGCTAAAGATCTGAAGCAGCTAATGGATATTTGTCAGTTAACTCATCCGAATGGTTAGCTTATTCATTTATGTTTATGAATAAAAATATTCAATAGAATAAAATTTGCTCTTGTGTTCTTACCTGTTGCATGCACAAGAAAATTTGAAACGATTTTTCACGTTTCTGTGCCAGACCTTTTTTACTTAAGATATCGTGTTATTGTTTTTGATTTCTTCATAATACATTTCTCATAACCCTAATTTAGAATAAGCAGATCGAAAATTGCAAGAATTACTTCTACTTTTTGGTTTGGACCCGTTTAAATTCGTACTTATAAAATCAATACTTTTCGTAATAGCCATGAAATATTTACTGTTTGTACAAATCTCGATTTTTTAAGTACAAAATAATTCAGCAGGGACAATGTAAAGTTAACATTGTTTTACTCTTGACAATGTCACAACTTATTACTTTGTAATAATTGGTACTCTTTCATTGGTCCGAGTGTCACTTTTAATTAATTTATAATTACTTCAAACCAACCGGCTAAAACTCAGAGGGTGGTTTTAAACGATGGATTTCGATCCATGCTTTCATTATCTGCAAACAGAATTTTTATGCAAGGGCGGAATGGAAAGTTATGAACATTTGAAGTTGGTACAGTACCAACTTCAAATGTTCATAACTTTCCAACTTTCAATAAGACATAAGTTTGCTTTTTTCATAACCCACTCTGGCCTGTTTTCAATAAATAGCATTGTACACGTATATCGTCTCATTTTTTTTCTGAAATAGCTTTTCCAATGGCGCCACTTGTTAGCGGGTAAGTGTTAAGTTATTTTAAAATTGAATCGTGATAGACGAGATTTTTTTGCACACTTTTGAAACTAAATTCCAAAACAGCGTAACTTTCTATGTAATTGAAATGTTTTTGTAAGTCTTATAGATGATGGACCTTTAATTAGATGCAACCCTGTAGAGTGGTGATATAATTTAAGATAATTCGTTTTATATTATTTTTCTTCGCAAAATCCTGAATGCTTTTGAAATCCTTTTGAAAAGTCACATGTTAGTGTGAAAATCATTTCTTGGTCAGCATTTGCATTTCTGCTGTGACATAAGGGATCTTTTTAAATAACAACCGTAATTTTCTTCTTCCAGATTTTCAATGTCCTTCTTGTCAGTTAAATGGTGATATAAATGTTGAACGACCAGTAGGATGAGATTTAATACCACTAGATTTTTTCCTGGGACCGTCTAAAATCAAATGTTTAGCTAACTACTTTTTACTATTAAAAATAATCTATTACCACTAATACAGGTTTTACTATGAACATAACTACTATTTACTATTAAAAATAATCTATTACCACTAATACACGTATTACTATGAACATAATTGTAATGAATGTGATTAATTGTAAATTAATAATTCCAAAAATCTGTATAAAATTAATAGACAGTAATTATAAAATGAACAAACGCTATTGTTTTAATTAATATTCTCATTTAATATGAGATAGATTTATTTGAATAGTTTGTAGTAAAAATTTATATGCGGCATTTAAAAATATACCAGTTCTGGCCTTTTAACTCTGTTAATGTCCTTGCCCTTAATTACGTAGTTGATTAAGGTTGAATCTATCACTTCCTGAAACCGAGCTCGACGTTAAGGAGCATGAACTAAAAGTAGAAATCAAACATCAACAAGGAAGTGCCGATAATGGGCGGAAATAGCACTTCAGCGTCACCACGTCATGCTTTTATACTCGAGTGTTCGGATCATATTTAGCAAATAAGTGTCTATTTTCGCGTCCCCAAGTATTTGTTGGCTGAGATATTTTTAGTATCTTTTTTTGGCAAAAATAGGAAAGAAAATATTTATCAATCAATTAGAAGAACCTGTCAAAATGGCAATATATTTTTTATTTAATTAACAGTAACTACACGGTAAGCACGTCTTCCTGGAAAATATTTATAAAAATATCTTGTGCACGTTCGTGCAAGTGATAGGTTAAAATTTAAGTGTGTTTTCACTGCTTCATTTTTTCCTTTGGTAAGGACAATCAGTTTCAGGACACAATTTCTTTAATTGTAAATTCTTGCTTTCCTATTAAATTTATCATAAAGCAGTAAACGGCATAATACGTAACTTTATGTTATGCATTAACTAATACCGTTTTTATTACGTTTTTCAAATACACGGGCTTTCAAAATTAAAAAGAAAAAAATTAATTAGCAGACATTATTCAATGTCATAGTTTCGATCAAGTAGGCAAACTTCTAGTTGTCATGCTTTACTGATTTTCAAACACAACTCGTATTATTTATTTATTTAAAAGATAATGAATACTACACGAAATTCTCAAATAATTCGCCGTTTACGGCCAACAAATGTCCCAAGATGACTTAAAAGTTTTAATGGAACCAAAATAAATATTATATCACGTTATTCTTAAATAGTGAAAATTCTAGGAGGCTACTATCATGCTATTGCAGTGCGATACTTGCAAAATAAATTGATGTTTGTTCTGTCATATTATCGACCACATATCAGAGATGTATTCCGATCGCGAAAAAATTGATATTGTAGATTCGTGTATCAGCGGAATTAGCGCAAGAAGAGTTGGTGAAATGTTTTGCGAAAGGTATCCGGGAAGACCAGTTCTAAAACATTCCACGGTTTTAAGATTGACTCAGAAATTTAGGAATTTTGGCACTCTATGTGACCGCAGATCGAGCAATTTCGGAGCGAAGAAGAAACGAAAATACCCCCGCAGTTTTGCAAGAGGTAACCAATAATCCACATGTAAGTGTCCGAACATTGACTTCCCGTACCGCTTTGTCAAAATCTGCAGTTTATAAAATTTTGAAAAAATCAAATTACTCGGCGTACAAATATCAAAGCCATCTGGAATTACTATCTGGATATGCCGAAAGGAGATCCGAGTTTTAAGAACGATGGAAATGGCGAAGGTAAACTTTCTTCTAAATATCTGTTTTACGGATGAAAGTACTTTTACCCTGCACAATGCGCCCAATATTCAAAACTACAGAATATGGGCAAGAGAAAATCTGCATTATGTTCATGTAGGGAGAACGCAGTATCCTGAAAGATTATATATCTGGGCAGGATTGTTTCGTCATTATATCATCGGGCCTTACTTTATTGACGGAAATTTAAACGGACAGAACTTTTTGAATTTGCTAGTAGAAGACGTCAGTACAGAGTTGGCTGAATTAACTGAAGACGACGATGAGAAAATTTGGTTCCAGACGGATGGATGTCCTGCTCATAATACTAGAGTTGTTCAGGAGTACCTTTCAAATAACTTTGGAAATAAAGTTAAAAGCGGAAATCCTAACAGTGATCCCAGATGGCCTGCACGTTCACCGGATTTAGCACCCAACGGTTTCTTCTTGTGACCTTATTTGAAGTCAAAGATTTACCAGACTTCCTGCCGCGATTTGAACGAGTTGAGGAGTAAAATCTTAGAAGAATGTGCAGCTATTAATCCCAGAATTTTAGCCAATGTACGTAGAATTTCTATGACAGGTTGGGACATTGTTTAGCCGTAAACGGCGGATTATGTGAGCATTTAATGTAATACCAATTATAGCCCTGCTTGGGGCTTCTTCAGCAGAGACGTAGCTCGACATTCCCACTGCAGACCAAAAGCGACTTGCCCAATTTATTCGCAATTGCGATGTAAGAATGATGAACAGATAAAACAGCGACATCTTACTATCGCTTTTTGACCTGACATTGCAGTAGGATAGACAAATTGAAGCGGGATTTGCTCCTAATAAGTCCCCTATGCAAGGCGGCCATGCTTGCTGTCAAAGCATAATGAAAGTTTTTAGAAAATTTTTTTGTGCAAATCGTTTTTGATTGCAGAGAGAACCTCGAGCAGCCTCTGGACAGCTGTTTCAGCCCTGCTTGGGGCTTCTTCAGCAGAGACGTAGCTCGACATTCCCACTGCAGACCAAAAACAACTTGCCCAATTTATTCGCAATTGCGATGTAAGAATGATGAACAGATAAAATAGCAACATCTTACTATCGCTTTTTGACCTGACATTGCAGTAGGATAGACAAATTGAAGCGGGATTTGCTCCTAATAAGTCCCCTATGCAAGGCGGCCATGCTTGCTGTCAAAGCATAATGAAAGTTTTTAGAAAAATTTTTGTGCAAATCGTTTTTAATTGCAGTGAGAACCTCGAGCAGCCTCTGGACAGCTGTTTCAGCCCTGCGTGGGGCTTCTTCAGCAGAGACGTAGCTCGACATTCCCACTGCAGACCAAAAACGACTTGCCCAATTTATTCGCAATTGCGATGTAAGAATGATGAACAGATAAAACAGCGATATCTTACTGTCGCTTTTTGACCTGACATTGCAGTAGCATAGACAAATTGAAGCTGGATTTGCTCCTAATAAGTCCCCTATGCAAGGCGGCCATGCTTGCTGTCAAAGCATAATGAAAGTTTTTAGAAAAATTTTTTGTGCTAATCGTTTTTGATTGCAGTGAGAAAAAATCCCGCTTCAATTTGTCTATCCTACTGCAATGTCAGGTCAAAAAGCGATAGTAAGATGTCGCTGTTTTATCTGTTCATCATTCTTACATCGCAATTGCGAATAAATTGGGCAAGTCGTTTTTGGTCTGCAGTGGGAATGTCGAGCTACGTCTCTGCTGAAGAAGCCCCAAGCAGGGCTGAGACAGCTGTCCAGAGTCTGCTCGAGGTTCTCACTGCAATCAAAAACGATTTGCACAAAAAATTTTTCTAAAAACTTTCATTATGCTTTGACAGCAAGCATGGCCGCCTTGCATAGGGGACTTATTAGGAGCAAATTCCGCTTCAATTTGTCTATCCTACTGCAATGTCAGGTCAAAAAGCGATAGTAAGATGTCGCTGTTTTATCTGTATATTATTTTTATTTGTTACAAATAAAAACTTATTAATATGACAATATTTGATATTTCTATTTTTGGTTACAAGCGGCTGTCAGCTAGAAATTTGCTTGCAAATTTCATTTTTACAAATTTTTAGAAGTCTAACATAACCTCTAAATTTTAAATTGATACCACAGAAATTTTTTTTTCTGAATGCATTGAAGTATTGCCTGGTATAGAAACTTCTTCAAAATTTGGAAACACTAAGCTTATTCTTTTTACGGGTAGAAATCACTAGTGCCATGATCACAAAACTTTGTTTTTTGTTATCAAATTATCTGTGAAATTATGTTTCGAAACAAGAAGCACGCTTCTCATCATACGTGCTTTTCAATAGCGTCAGTGTTACTTCTTACTTCAATTTATAATGGAAAATTTTGAAAAATATGATGAATTTTGTACATATAGACGCGTTCAACCTAATCAAGACCGTTGCAAGCTTTTGGCACAACATGCGCATAGCTGATATAACATTGGTTTAAAATTTAAATAACTTGTGCTCGATTCGATGCAATTGGTCAGTGGAACTGCAGCCTAATTTAATAAACAAAATTCAAAGGTTTTGCGATCATGGCACTAGCGATTTCTGTTTGTAAAAAGAATAAGTAGTAAGTTGGCCACGACAATTAAAATTTGAAAATGAACTTTTAATGAGCTCTCAAACTTGCACCTTTATGCTAATTAAACTATCTCTCTATCTCTTCAAATACAAAAGTTACCCATGTTGTCCTTACGAAATCCGGGCACACTGCATATTGATTGTAGTATGTTTTTCTTCCAAAGCTGTAGGTATTAGGATTTTCTAGACCTTATTTAAATTATTTGGCATTAAAATTTCTCTTTCTGAATCTAGATAAACCTTACCGTTTTCAAATAATTGACGTTTAAAAGTCAGAATTACTGTTATTACTCTACATTATTACAAGTTAATTATTTTTCACTTTTGGAAAAAACATAACATATTTAAAAAGGTGATATTCTTTCACCCTAAAAATATTGGGAAACTTTTCTGAATAATAGTGTATATACTAACAAAATGTCTTCCCGTTCACACCGTTTATAACGTTATACGACTTATTTAAGATTTGAAAATGGTCAACGACCGAAACATGTCATTACTAGCCATTTGTTGATGAACTTAATAAACAGCTTCTATATTGAATTTGAAAGCGTTTTAGTGACTTAAATAAGTTCGCAAATACTTTCCAAGTTTATAGTGTATATAGACTCATTCTTTAACCTGCATTTCTTGCATCCAGGGCTCACATTTTGAATTAAGGAAAATGTACTTAACTCTATTTAATACACATAATAATAGCAAAACACATATGACATGGCAGCAGGCGCTATAAACCTCTGCGTACCTGCAAATTATAACAAAAACTACGGCTTCATTAAAGTAAACATGAAAATACTGCCCTAAATATTCTTATTAAAAAATAGAAATAAAAATACATTATATTTAGCTTCTTTTTGTAAAGCCCGCAATAGACGATCATACATTGCATGAAATTTACTTGTAATTTATGACAAAACCTATTTTTCAACGTGTATAGCGAGCAAAAAGAATTACATGAATTTATACATGTTAAATTGACAACAAAGAGCAAGTTTTATTTCTCAAGGTTTTTGACGTGAAATTTTAGTAAATTCTGGTGACTTGCTGTTGGCTCTTTGTATGAAGAGGGAGATGATGTTTTAGATATTAAATCCAGAGCAGAATATTTGCGTAATTATTTCAAGGAATATGAATTAATTCAGGCAGAAATTGAGTCCGAGCCTCCTATTAATCAACAATCGGAAACAGAAAACGAAAATGAGCGGACAAACGTAGAGCAACAATTCTTTAAAACCTTAGCTCTTGTTGAGGCCATAAATCTAAATCAAAACGTTCCTCAATCGCAACAAACATCATGCCCTACTCTTACAAATTCTAATAATTGCGAAGAATCAAGTTCTGTTAATAATTTACCACGGTTAAAATTGCCCAATTTTTCCGGTCAATACTCCGAATGGTATTCATTTTTTGAGACATTTAAGTCGGAGATTCATGAAAATGCTAAATTAAATAAATGCAGAAAATTTCAGTATTTAAAGGGATGCCTCAAAGATGAAGCCTTACGAGCGATAGAGCATTTAACAATTTCAAATGCAAATTACGATACCGCGCTAGATTTACTAAAAAATCGATTTGAAAATAAGCGTCTTATTGTTACATGTAATAAATATCATTAAAATAACCCCAATACTTAAGCAATCGTATGTAGAGCTTCGGCGTTACTTAGATGAATTGAATATTAATATTGAAGCGCTGAAGTTATTAGAATTACCCGTAGATTCTTGGGATGCCTTTGTGGTTCCAATACTAGCGGAAAAATTAGATACTAAAACACAACGCAACTGGCAGTCAACCTTAACAAAAGAAATTCCGACATTAAAACAATTCCTCGATTTCTTATCAAATAAATGCACCGTATTAGAATCATTGGTTACAATTAACAAACCAACACAAAATAAATATCAAAACAATTTCAAACACCACGATAATAACGCTAAGATCGGTAAAACTGTCCTTCCTAGAAAGGTTCAACCGGCAAGTTATGCTGTTACCAATAGGAAACCCTAGTGCATTTTATATAAAGGTAATCATTATATAAATTACTGCGATTTATTTCTAAAATTAGGTGTATCTGAGAGGGTGAGCGAAATAAACAAGCTGAAACTTTGCGTTAATTGTTTAAGAAGTAGTCACCAATCATCTAATTGCAATTATAATTCAAGGTGTCGCGTATGTCAGGAAAGACATCATACATTGCTTCATTCTAGCAATGATTCTTCTAATCAATCCAACACGGTTGGTGATTCTATTCCATCTCAGCCGCATAGCAGTAGCAAAAGCTCATTGGCATCATTAACCGCCATAACTAAAGAAATACTACTTTCAACGGCACTCATTCTAATTCAGGATGTAAAGGGAACTTATCAACATTGCAGGGTGTTATTAGATTCAGGATTGCAAGCTTATTTTATTACTCGCGATCTTTGTGAAAGACTCGGCGTAAGTCTGAAACAAACATCAGTACCTGTATCTGGCATCAATCAATCCGTGAGCGAGATAAATCAATCCGCCAAGGTTACGATACATTCCCATTGCACCTCATTTCGCCAAAATATTCATCGTTTGGTTCTAAATACCATTACTACGAATCTCCCATTAAGATCGTTAAAATTGTCGGATATTGAAAACCCATCTAATATTAATCTAGGGGATCCACATTTTCATATTTCCAGTCAAATTGATCTGCTGATAGGCGCAGAATTATTTTGGGACTTACTAAGTTCAGGCCAAATCAAAACTTCCAAATATCAGCCTACATTTCAAGAAACCCAGTTGGGATGGATTATTAGTGGCATGATTACCAGTCCGCAGTCTAAAGTTTCTTGTCATTGCTTCGTTCGCGAATCAAAACTTGACTCATTACACCGTCAAGTAACCAAGTTCTGGGAAATTGAGGAAATTCTTCCCTCTAGCACATATTCGTTGGAAGAAAAGGAATGTGAGACCCTCTTTCAGAAAACATTTGAAAGAGAGAGGGAAGGTCGTTTTGTAGTTAGATTACCGTTCAAGGGAGCTATAAGTTTAGGTGATTCCAAACAAACTGCGATTAAACGTTTCTTCAATACTGAACGTCGACTGATTAATAATCCGCGTCTGGGTAATCAGTACAAGACATTTATGAAAGAATAACTTCATCTAAATCATATGGAGCTGGTTCCAAAGGATGAATCAGATAATCCAAATTCCTTTTATCTTCCTCACCACGCGGTTTTCAAGCAGTCCAGTCACATACCAAAAATTAGAGTAGTTTTCGACGCATCAGCAAAATCGCAAAACAAACTAAGCCTTAATGATAACCTTCTCACAGGTCCCACTATTCAAGAGGACCTATTTTCTATTTTGCTCAGATTTCGTTGTCATAAATACATATTGTCCGCGGATATTACTAAAATGTATCGTATGATTAAAATTCATCCAGACGATGCAGATTATCAAAGAATTATTTGGAGAGATAATATTCAAAACCCTATTCAAATTTTTAGATTGACAACTGTTACTTATAGCACAAATTGTGCACCTTTTTTGGCAGTGCGTTGTTTGAAACAATTAGCACTAGAAGCAGAAAATCAGTATCCCTTAGCATCCGCGATAATCCGTAAAGATTTTTACATGGATGACTTATTATCAGGAAGTAATTCATTACAAGAAGCAATAGTACTGAAGGAGCAATTAATAAACATTTTGCAGAGTGGAGGCTTTGAATTGTGCAAGTGGAAATCTAACTGTCCAAAAATCGTACAGGCAGTTGCTGTTGAAGGTTTCGACGCAACGACCTCTCTTTTAAGTTTAGACAAAGAACACCAAAATAAAATTTTAGGAATAATGTGGAATTCTGTGTCAGACGATATTAAATACGAAACGCAAGTTAATATAAAAAACAGTCAAGAGATCACAAAAAGATCTATATTGTCAACAGCTTCAAAAATATTTGACCCATTGGGATTAGTTAACCCTATTGTTGTAAAGGCGAAATTAATTTTACAAAAACTTTGGGCGGAAAATTTATCGTGGGATGAACCAGTTCCAGAGAACCTTGCAATAATTTGGAAACAATTCCTTGTGGAATTAATTAATATCAAAGAAATTGAAATGCCGCGATGTGTAATTAATAACTTCGAATATAGTAACATAGAAATTCACTGGTTTTCAGATGCATCCGAACAAGCATATGGTGCAGTAATATATTTAAGAACCTTTTCAAGGGGCGAATATCATACTCGGTTATTATGTGCAAAATCTCGTGTCGCTCCGTTAAAGCGAATTACTTTTCCTCGGTTGGAACTAAATGCTGCCGCACTATTAGCTCGATTGGTAGACAAGGTTTCAAAAATTTTAAACTTACCTTTAAAAACACGTTTTTTATGGACAGATTCTACAATTGTATTGCATTGGTTAAGGGCAGCACCTAATACTTGGAAAACTTATGTGGCTAACAGAGTCTCTGAGATACAAGGCCTAACCAAGTTAGCTGAATGGAACCATGTTCGTTCTGAAGACAATCCGGCTGATATTGTATCGAGAGGGCTCTTTCCTTTACAACTAAATGAGTCAAATTTATGGTGGCACGGTCCAAATTGGTTAGCTATTGGTGAATCTGCTTAGCCCTCTTCAAGTACCATTAAAGACGTTGCTAATGAATTACGATCTACCAATGTTACAGTGCCTGCAACTGTTAATAATTACGATTTAATCGATTTCAGCCGTTACTCCTCTTTTTCTAAATTATTAAATGTAATTGCGTATTGTAAAAGATTTATTCATAATTCCCGTCCAGCTAGTACGGATAAAAAAGGGGATGATTTATCGAGTACAGAAATAAATCTAGCCCACGTATCAGTTTTATCTCTTGTGCAACAGTCATAATTTAAGAATGAAATTGCTAAACTGCAACTTAAGGCAAGGATTGAGAAAGGGAGCGTACTCTCTTCTTCAGATCCATTTCTCGATCAAGACGGTTTAATTCGTGTTGGAGGGCGATTGCGACACGCACCTCTCACATTTGATAAAAATATCCCATTGTCATACCATCTCATCATATTATAACAAATTTAATAATAAAGAAATTTCACGAAGACCAATTATATGCTGGCAGTGAAGCCACGCTAGCGGCAATTCGACAGATTTACTGGCCCATTGCTGGCCGTAATGCAGTAAAAAAAAACATATACACAATTGTTTTAAATGTGTCAGAGTTAATCCACAACCCTTAATGCAAAAAATGGGCGATCTGCCAAAGTATAGAGTTCAACCTTTGAGACCCTTTTACATTTCAGGCGTAGATTACGCTGGGCCAATTGCAATTAAGGAAGGTCGTGGCCGCGGCAAACGGCAATTAAAATCCTATATTGCCTTATTCGTGTGTTTCTCTACTAAGGCCGTTCATCTTGAACTAGTGGGTGATTTGACCACGGACAGTTTTTTAGGAGCACTCAAACGTTTAATGGTCAGAAGGGGTAACATTGCCGAAATTTCTTCAGACAATGGAAAAAATTTTATCGGTGTAAAAAGGGAATTAACGGCAATGTTAAATTCTCTAGAATTTAAGGAACATATCTTCCCATTTCTTGAAAGAAAAAAGGTAAAGTGGCATTTCATTCCTGCCAACTCGCCTCACATGGGCGGTATTTGGGAAAGAGGGGTTAAAAATGTGAAATACCATTTAAGGAGAATAATGGAAAATGCACTATTTACCTTTGAAGAGTTGTACATGCTACTTGTATCGAAGCTTGCTTAAACTCTCGTCCGTTGACACCTCTATCATCCGATCCTAATGACCTGACCGTTCTGACCCCGGGCCATTTTTTGATCGGAGAAGCATTAACCGCTCCTATTGAACCCGACCTGCAGCAAATCAACACCAACAGGTTGGCTCGGTGGCAAATGGTGGAGCAAGCTCGACAACATTTTTGGAAGCGTTGGTCACAGGAATATTTGTGCCAGTTGCAAACCCGTCCAAAGAATCAGCAACAGCAAATGGATCAATTGAAGCCGGGTTCACTCGTCCTAATAATGGACAACAACCTACCACCCCTGCGGTGGCCGCTGGGACGCATCCACGAGCTGCATGCAGGTGAAGACAGTGTTGTTCGCGTAGTTTCAATCAAAACAGCGAGTGGAATAATCAGGCGTGCAATCCGACGGCTGTGTGTGCTTCCCATCGAAGCATGAACATTGTGTTTATCATTTCTTTGTTTCGTTAGTTATATTATTTCTCTTTGTTTTGTTTAGTCATATATTTAGTTATATTTTTGCCTACATTTAACATTCGTTTTCTGATAATTAATTTGAAATTTTGAACCCTCTTATAGCGTTCAAGGGGGCGGCATGTACAGAATACCTTTCCTCCGTTCCCCGAACGGAAAGAGTGGAAATGCTTTTATATTAATTCCTAGATTTACCCTAGTACTTAGATCTTTGTAAAATCGCTTTGTAACATCACTTGGTAACGTAGTTCTGATTCAGCAGCCAAATAAAACAGACTAAATTTTGTACTCAACAATTATTATTTTCCACATAAATAAGTAAAATGGTCCTTCGAGCATATTAAGTCGGTCTACCCCTTTCACGACCGCCACATCATGTTTAGTTTGTTAATTGTTTTTAGTTTAATGTTAATAAAAATAATACCTACCCGGGCTTTGTTATATTCTGTGTTTTTCATGATTCAATTTAGATTTTCATATTTAAATTGTTAACAAAATTGAAAGATTTTAAATCAAAATGTTTTAAACTGCCATAAGTTCGGAATGAGTTTAAATTTAAATTTAAGTTTGAACGTGTTATTGTTGTTGAATAATAAATAAACGAAGTGATCAGAAAAAGAAAATACTTTCTATGTTTCATGTGTCGCAATTTAAAATTTCCAACGCTAATTTAGATCAAACTATTATACAGAGTCAAACAAAACGAGTTAAATAAACCAAAATTATTTTATTATCCTATTTTTTCTATATAAATCGAATGAGTAACAAAGTTTTTTTTAGGACACATTAATTTTTAATTGGACTTATGGCCGTTTTCATAATTAGACTTTAAGGAAGCGTTAAGTCAATTCAAGAATAGGGAAACACATGTATTTTTTAGGTTAAAATAACTTTAAATCTAAAGTTCTATTATGAAATCGGACTTTATTGTTATATTCATTAATTCATGAAAACGTATGATAAAGAATATTCTTAAAAGTGATGCAAATTTCTGTTCATGAAACCAGGAATTTAAATACAAATTGAGGAATTTAAGCATCTAATAAGAAAATGAAAATTAATACTAAGTAGGATATTGCCCTAATATTTAATCCTGTTTAATTATCTTGCGCAGGAAGGATTTTATACCTCTACATCCTATTACACATGTAAAATGTTGGTATTCTGGAAAATTTCCGGTAATACCGTGTGTTATCCCAATTTAGTGTGTAAGATATAAGAAGCTGCGAACTAATTATCCTTTACTATGGAACAATTTATTGTGTCGGAAAGTTTTGTTTAATTTCATTGCGAAATGGAACGCAGAACACATACTACCGAAAGAGATAATCATTCCATTGTATATTGTCATAGGACCAACGATACCTGTTATTATTACTGGAAACCGTAACCAATATTTATTTATTGGGCTTGCCGCCGCACAGTGGTCCAGATTGCAGTTTTAACGCGAAATAATTATGAATTCTACTTAAACAGTTCTTTTTCGTAATGAAACAAATTTTCAAGAAACATAAAGCATACAGTGATAACAAACGAATAATTTCATACTCTAAAACAGTGTTTCCCAACTTCTTTTTAGCAGTCACACATTTTAAAACCACTGCCGTAACATATTATTTCTGCGTTTATCTGAAGTTGTCCACGTGTTGACAGGCAATTGCTACAGTAAATAGTATAAATACTTACATATTAGGTATTGTTTCTACCCCCCCCCCCCAAAAAAAAAAAACGAAAATTAAAATAAGTTGGAAAGTCGCACATAGACATTTACTTTCTTAAATATTGGGACAAAAGGACAAAATCTGCAGAGACCTACCTTTTCGTGAATATATTTAATTTTTAAAATCAGAGAATTAAAATAATTTAATAGGGGAAACCTTAGTTTTACATGCAGAGCGGGAGGTTCCGAATCATGTAATAGGGAACTATTATGTTAAGATTTTTATTTCACTTAATATATTTGTTTCAGTTAAGAAAAGAGTTCAGATCTCTTCCAATATTTATCTTTCATAGCAAGTCCGTGTGCTTAACAGTTGTAGTGCATCTCAAAAAAAATTGAAAATAAGAAAGTTGCGCACAGTTGCACTTTGTTTTTTTTTAATAATGAATTTTGAATATATATTGACCTTAGAAAAGTACATTTCCACATCTGCAAACATCTACCTTTTTTGTGGGTCCACTTAATTTCTGAAATTATTTTTGCTATTGACCTTAGAAAAGTACATTTCCACATCTGCAAACATCTACCTTTTTTGTGGGTCCACTTAATTTCTGAAATTATTTTTGTTTGACATGCAAGTAATTTAGCAAGCCAAAAAAATATTTACAGTAAAGACAGAATACTAACAAATGTGTTACATATTCAGTATATGATTATCATTGCAAAAAAATAACACAACATAGAAATAAACATAGATAACTTTAAAAAGCAAGATCTTTCAAAGACGACTGATGACGACACGAATGACGATTTAATAAATTAATAAGTTTGACAATCGCTTATTCAGAATTAAGCCATTATCTATGCAAACCTATATTTTTTTCATATTCCTTGTGATGTTTATTAACAGAATTATTTTCAGATAAAATAGCGACATCTTACGATCGCTTTCTGACCTGACATTGCAGTAGGATAGACAAATTGAAGCGGGATTTGCTCCTAATAATTTTTATTTGCAGTGGGAATGTCGAGCTATGTCTCTGCTGAAGAAGCCCCAAGCAGGGCTGAAACATCTGTACAGAGATTGCTCGAGATTTTCACTGCAATCAAAAACGATTTGCACAAAATTTTTCTAAAGAATTATTTTCATTTACGTCATATATGAAGACTTAATTTCTCGAATTATTTCGCTCTAAATGTTCATTCTAGACCACTGTGCGCCGGCCGTACCATAAAAACGGGTCACCCGGCTAAATGTTGTTAAGGTTCATAATTGCAAGGCACGGATATTTGTACGGTCAGGGGTATTTCATTTCGTCTTAAAACTTTTCGACACCACCGTACATCGATACATACATCGATAATTAAGTAACAAATGCGTTCTTACGCAGATTCGAGTTTTATTTCAGCTTTCTTAATACTGTCTTGACAACATATGCTATTCAACATAAATACAACGCAACAACACGAACAAAGTAACAATAAATTAATATTATTCCGACCACGGCAGATAATCAAAAATTAAATGTAGAACTTTCCTTCTATAACATTTTGTCCTATCTCTAACAGTAGCGGACATATTTACCGTGACAGCCAAAATCAAAATCTTTATACAGTCAAACAGACTGTAAGAAGAGTGGTTCACAATAAATTGTATTTCATTTGTTTAAGTATGAAGCTATAATTGCACATCCAGCTATAGCTTTTAATTCTGAACGACTTATTCTCATGACATTTTCATGTATCTTGTGAGATAAGGGGACTTATGTAAGCGGTATTCATTTTTTAGTGTTCACGCTGTATACCATTCAAGGTAAATTTCATCTAACATTTGCCAGTTTTTATTTTTAGGGATGCAGAAGTGTTCTGACTCAATACAGTTAAATAAAAATCGATAATAAAAAAATCTCCATTTGTAGCACACTTTTTGAAAGACACTGTATGTATACACTTACTCGGAAACTCGTTTACTTACTTTTATAAAGTTTTTAATATTAATTGCGGACTTGGTACCAACTGTTGAAGGAGTAAAATAAGGTGCTACCGTTAGGTTTACGTTACATTCTCCTGCAATTTTTCCCGGTAATATTCCATGATTAATAACTAATGCTTGTCCTATGTACGTAGCATTACCAGCAATGTCGAAACCACCTGCTATTGCATCTTCTAGTATTACATCCAAGTAATCTCTCCAATAATAAGCTGCAACAATTAACACTTCAGATTTCCTTATTGAAATGATCAACAATTTACCTGGCAGATTGTTCTCTGGTTTATCTTTTTTCCATTTTGTCTAACATAGAAACGGCTACAACTATTTTCATTACTCACATAACTTGGAAATGTAAAAGATAAGATAATCCCGGTCGATAAAGGGTGTTACCAACCTAATTGCATTGTATTATCGGAGTTCGGAGAAAATTTAGGTGATTTTATGAGTCGATAATAGTAGTGAGCATAAAAAACGGCAGCGCACCGGTCCGCGCCGGCCGTCAAAAATTAGAAGTAACGCTCATTATCCGGATCGAATAACACATATGGATGCTCATTTAGATCCTAAAATTGTAATTGTAGCGCTATTATATGAAGAGGAAGAAGAAAAGCTAAAAATAATGGGAAGCGTAAGTCAGTTTCGGCAGCCGGCTAAAATTTTCTAGTCGAATTATTCCGTACAGGACGATTTCGATTAGTGTGGTTGTTACATATAAAAATAGGTAAATAATAAAATGCCTGCCGGCGTGGACCGGTGCGCTGCCGGCCGGGTAGGGTAAGTGCGCGTCGGCCTTAATACGTTACGTTAGAACTATCTTTTAAAGCTGGATATCTAGATTCTAGAAGATTTTTCAATTTCGCGATTATAAATGGTAACATTCCCGTACACATATACCATGAATTTATTTTAACATTATATATATTCAATTATAGTAGATAAGTATACTCACGTGTGAAGTAAGTAAACTTAAAACATAAGGAAAACAGGAATTTTTTAACTCATAATAAACATCGCAACAAATTTTCAAACATTTTCACTGTCATCGCCTGACTGATGTTCCAAAATAAAATGGACAAATTTAACGACGACAATCATGCAAAGAAGTTTTTAGAAATTGGAATTAATTTGTATAATAACATGAACAGCAATGTTTCATGTTAAAATAAATCACGGTATAGACGCTGTTGCTACCAACCTACGATGCGTTAATAAATTGTTTAGATAAACTTTTGCTATGAAATTTAACGTTGCACAGTGAAAACCATTTTTGCACTTTTATGTTTGACACATTTGAAAGTTCAATCGAATAAAGCGATATTTTCAAAGACAAAAAAAAATTTGTCACGATAAGTTTCACAGCAAGAGTTAATCTAGATAATTTAATAACGCAATGTACTTACTTATATTTATTAATGGTACATAAAAAGCAAAATTTATACATATAAAACCCAGGAATAAAAGTCAATATGTAAATAAGTTGTATAAAAATTATTTTTATTTTTCATGGAAATTGTTTCCGGGTCACCCCATGCGATTTAAATTTAAATGTCAGCCTTAAATAGGATTTTTCGCAGTTGAAAGAAGATAAATTATTGTTAATACAATATCCTTTTTACAATTCTGTGTTTTTATTTTTAACTCGGAGAGAATATCACAATTTTTTTTTAATTCACCGCCTCGAAAGTAATACCTGTGGTTCCTGGTCGAAAATTTAACGTCTTCGAAGAGATTTTGATGCTGAATTCATAGCGTTGCTTCAGTAAAGCCTGGGTGTCCTAAGATAACACGCACCGTAATATAGCTGCTGTAATATAACGATGAATGATGTCACATAGAACGTGCTAAGGTCATTAAGTACATTTGATTTCCTAGAAAATAGCAAACGACATCATCATCTAACGATACGTAAAATTTTTTTAAACGTTTGAATCCTCATTTGTTTAAATATGTTAGTAACGTCAAATCGAAATAGACCATTATGAAATATATCGGGTGGAAAGTTTTAAACCCGAGCAAACTTGTATTGACAACGTTTCTGTGAATTGCTGCTCGCCATTTGAAGATACAAAAATGGCAATGGTATTGAAGAAAAGAGAAAATTATGGACAATATTGTGGTGTATTCCTAAATATTAATACTTTCGGAAAATAAATAAAATTTTAAAAGAAAAATTTACTATGTCAGATTTGAAACTTTCAGTTCTTTCAGTTAATAGAAAATAATTTATACGTCAGTCAAAAAGTATTATGACTTATTGTACATAGCAAGTAATAGGTAGGTACTCTTGTCGTTTAAGTTACAACAATTTTTTCTTTATTAAAATGATAATTGATGATATCGCTTTTTGACCTGACATTGCAGTAGGATAGACAAATTAAAGCGGGATTTGCTCCTAATAAGTCCCCCATGCAAGGCGGCCATGCTTGCTATCAAAGCATAATGAAAGTTTTTAGAAAAATTTTGTGCAAATCGTTCTTGATTGCAGTGAAAACCTCGAGCAGCCTCTGGACAGCTGTTTCAGCCCTGCTTGGGGCAAATCCCGCTTCAATTTGTCTATCCTACTGCAATGTCAGGTCAAAAAGCGATAGTAAGATGTCTCTACTTTATCTGTTCATCATTCTTACATCGCATTTGCGAATAAATTGGGCAAGTCGTTTTTGGTCTGCGGTGGGAATGTCGAGCTACGTCTCTGCTGAAGAAGCCCCAAGCACGGCTGAAACAGCTGTCCAGAGGCTGCTCGAGGTTTTCACTGCAATCAAGAACGATTTGTACAAAATTTTTCTAAAAACTTTCATTATGCTTTGATAGCAAGCATAGCCGCCTTGCATGGGGGACTTATTATCACCCTGGTGAAAATTTCAATTTTCAAGGCGTACCATGAATGTTGCCGCAATCGGCATAATAAGTAGGTTCTTTTGCCACCAAATTTCAATATAGGCGCCATAAGAAAAAATGAACTTGATGATGGTATCAATTTGACGAAACGTGTTAAAGAAAAATAGTGTTTACCGTTTTGTAGAGAATTGAAAAGTGCCTGAAGAAATATTTTTATTTTTTGAAATCTCTTTAAGTAAAGAAGATAGAGGCAAAATAAGGAAATGGCAATTTTTTCTTTTTTTTACAATTATTTCGAATAAGAGTTAAGTGTTATTTTTTTTCTATCTGGATTATTAATGCTCATCAAATTTGGAAATTTTGCCGAATTAAAGCCTACCCTCTATCTCTTCAAATAAGCGAGAGATTCCAATGGTGGGCGTCAAATTTGATGGTGAGGGTCGAATTTGAAACGGGCTGTATATCCAATAAGCCGGATAATGACATTTATGTCCGACTGGTTGTATACATATCCACTGCCTTTTTATAATCTCTGACATTTTAAACTTTTCTTGAGAATGAACGAATTGAATTAAAATGAGATTGTAATACAAGGTGCTTTCTTTCGCTTAAAAGTTTGAATTGTGTTTCGAATAGTTTGGACCTGAATTTCGTTGTTCGTGCAACAAAACACCTGACTTGAATTTTTGATTGACAGTTCATTTGTAAATAACCATAATTCAATCCAAAGAAGTTTTAAAAATAGAGAGATTGAAAGAAAGGAATGTCTGTTTTTGAATCAAAACACGTTTGGGTTAGGATTTTGTGAGCGAAAGAAAGCAGCTGTTATATAATAATCAAACCTCTTTATTACAAACAAAATATTGAAAAATCAAATATCATAAGTTAGTATTTCAAAATTTGGCAACAATAAATGATTATTGTACTTCACGTCCGGTATTGCTAGACCGTACGCAAAATTTTTATTCCCACATGTATTTCCTGTACCCATACAATCTTTACGACGTCTTTTACCGATATAGATGACAGACTCAGGTTCAATATATCCACCAATTACAAAATGATGACCTGTTAGATCAACGAATTGCTCCTGGTTAGTGGTGATCCACTTCATCTTGCTTAACACCTTGCTACATAACACCTGCAAAGATTATTATGAAATTGGAATTCGTCAATTAGAGAGCATATCAAGTAAAACTATACTTTTATATGACGGTCGGCAATCAAAAGTTCTTTGTTGGCTGTAGTAATCAAATTTGAATGACAACCACTTCTAATGGTTCCTGGTAATAAACCGTAATCCTTAAAAAATGCCTGACCTATGTATGTTGGTTTTCCAGATATATCGCAACCACCTTGCACAGCATCGTAAGGTATAACTCCAATGTAATCCCTCCAGTAATAATCTAAGACAGAAAATTAACATATTTGATACAATAAGGGCATGTATACCTGGTAGGTTAACTACGTGTTCTCTGTTTTTATCCATTCGCATTTAACACAACTCATTCACTCAACATTAAATTCTTCCTAATGTTACGTTCAAATACTCATGTGCACTTGTGAGTAAATTTATAGAGTTAAAATAAATACATACAGTCGTAGAAGATCGAAACCACGTTGTTGAACGACAACATATTTTTTTGTAGAACGACTTGATAAACAAGATTTTTATTGAGCACTTCGATGCGTACACAAATATGAAGAAATGAAATAAATTATAGATTTTAAATGTTTGCTTAGCTTGATACAGTGAAATTAAATTATTTAACAAATTAAACAGCACAGCGGTATAGTAAAGGCATTCAATACATAAATAATGCTCTATTATTTTTTTTTAATTCATTGTATATATTTTAATAAGTTGTTTCATTAGTATTTTTTTAAATAAAACATATTTCTTATTTACGATTAATTTACACAGTTACCAGTTTGTATAAGAATAGAAATTTTATAAACATATAAAATAGCGACATCTTACTATCGCTTTTTGACCTAACATTGCAGTAGGATAGACAAATTGAAGCGGGATTTGCTCCTAATGAGTCCCCCATGCAAGGCGGCCATGCTTGCTGTCAAAATTTTTCTAAAATCTTTCATTATGCTTTGACAGCAAGCATGGCCGCCTTGCATGGGGGACTCATTAGGAGCAAATCCCGCTTCAATTTGTCTATCCTACTGCAATGTTAGGTCAAAAAGCGATAGTAAGATGTCGCTATTTTATATGTTCATCATTCTTACATCGCAATTGCGAATAAATTGGGCAAGTCGTTTTTGGTCTGCAGTGGGAATGTCGAGCTACGTTTCTGCTGAAGAAGCCCCAAGCAGGGCTGAAACAGCTGTCCAGAGGCTGCTCGAGGTTCTCACTGCAATCAAAAACGATTTGCACAAAATTTTTCTAAAGAAATTTTATAATCTTGTAATTATATAATACAGGGTGACTAGTTGTATCGATTTTTTTCTTCAATAGTGCCTTAACTATTATAAAAGAAAATGTCTCCTACAAAAGTTATCATCTATAACGAGTTCTAGATTAGCAAATTATTTTCGTATAGTATGCTGCATTAATGAACGCCACATATCATTATTTTACAGCAAAATTACTTTTAGGTCTTTAAAAGTACTCACCAAGACGAATCTGTCGGTGCAGTTTGAGAATTTTTTATTTGCTCAGTTTCAAGATATTTTAAAAATATTCAGTAACTAAATTCAGTTTGTACCAAACTATCGGCACGGCCTTGATCAACGATTGTGAAAACTGGACAGATGATTAATAAATCTAGTCGTTTTTAAAAACGGTAAAAAAGTAATCTTTTCCAGTAATTTATTTTCTATTTATTTATTATCACTGATCAAGGCTGTGCTGTGCGAATTAAATTTTGTTACTGAGTCTTTTTTAAATATCTTGAAACTGAACAAATGAAGAATTCTCAAATTGCACAGTCAGATTCATCTTGAAGAGTACTTTAAAAAACCTAAACGGAATTTTGCTGTAAAATAATTAGAGAAGCCAATATTCGAGCACCATTAAATTAACATGGGATTACTGCGTTCACCAATGTAGCACTCTGTATACAGCGTGTTCCATAAGTGACTTAAGTCTACCTAATTTATACTTTCATAAATTGAATTTACCAATTTTATTGCATATTTCGATAGATCTCTTAAAAATAAAAATCTTATATTCAACAACTATAGTCCTAAGTCAAGCATTCGCAATCTACAGCTGCTGAAATAGTGCAATATTTGTGATGGGTAATCTTTTAAATAATATTGAAAATAGTAATAATATGCAAAGTCAAGCTTCCTACGGTCTATTTTGTTGAGGTCACTCTAGTAGTGCTACAGTAATTTTAAAATTACGTAGACGAATTGTCGGATCATGGGAAACATCAGATACACAGATGACTACAGAAATGCTTTAAAGTTATGATTATACAACAGTAGGTTCTCGGGTCATATTTTGATAACTACTGAAGATAAGAAAATGAATTTTTGCTTTAAATTTTAGAGGTCGACAACACTAACTATTTCATCTCTGTGGAATGAACCTAAACTATGGTGCTGGATATAACTTTTTTATTGCAAGTATCACATATAGTTGGGACGTATATGAGAAGAGTTTAGAAATATATTTACCTATAAGAAGGCTCATTGATTATGAACAATATTTAATTTTTCAATTTAACTTTTCTCAACGTTTCTTCAACGATTTCGTCAAATAATCAATTTTCTGGAAGGTCTGCAAAATTGTCATCAACAACATACATTAATTCTTCATCTGATTCAAAACTTTCCTCTTAAGATATTTTTTTCCAACTTTTCTAATTTGAAATAAAAAGAAGTCGCAAGGTGCATAATCAGGTCTCTACAGGCTGTTCATGGAAAAGCGCTACAATAAATAACATTCTTATTTGTATTTTTACGAAGAGATTTTCAATTGTTTCTTAAACGGAATGTTAGGTTTTTTAACATCGCAGGGCGTTCAGGAAGTCAAATTATGTCTCTAAAATATCGTCTCCCAAAGTCTATTATTTTATAAATCAAATAATTAAGTAAAGCCAATTTGAACGCAATTCATGTCTCAAGACTTTAAGACCTATATTAATTCTCTTCCCGACCGAAATTCTTTACACCAAAATTGTACTTATTGAATCTAGTCCATACGCTGCTATGGGTCGTTTTAGGGTCATTTCCTATTTTCACCTTCGGTTTTTATAGTTTTATTTCACCCATCACGAACAATTGTTTGTTAAATTGTAACAAATACTACACCGGATACAATGCTTTGTCTGCATCCTTAAAAATTTTTGCAGCTATCTAAAGGCCGCTTTACATTACACAATTTATTGTTCAAGAAATTGTACAATTTTTAAAATAATCTAAATTGTGTAGCATCTTGAGTAAAGAAATCAAGAAATTGTGAGCGATTCTGCGCAGTTGATTGTAATTTTATAGAAGTTTGGTTATGTTCACATGTTATGTCTTTTATTTCAAAGTGAATGTAGACGCCACTTTATCATTATTGCCTATACGTTAGTAAAAATGTTATTGCAAAGCCGACTGAACAGTAGAAAGAACATATTATCCTGTAAATATTTCGTCTGTGCACTGCTCATTCTCAGACGAAATTGTGTGTAAAATAGAGCAGACCGACACAATTTTGAATGCAAGCAATATTGCATGCCATTTACTGTTTGAAACTATACAATTTAGAACATATAAAATAGCGACATCTTACTATCGCTTTTTGACCTAACATTGCAGTAGGATAGACAAATTGAAGCGGGATTTGCTCCTAATGAGTCCCCCATGCAAGGCGGCCATGCTTGCTGTCAAAGCATAATGAAAGATTTTAGAAAAATTTTGTGCAAATCGTTTTTGATTGCAGTGAGAACCTCGAGCAGCCTCTGGACAGCTGTTTCAGCCCTGCTTGGGGCTTCTTCAGCAGAAACGTAGCTCGACATTCCCACTGCAGACCAAAAACGACTTGCCCAATTTATTCGCAAATGCGATGTAAGAATGATGAACATATAAAATAGCGACATCTTACTATCGCTTTTTGACCTAACATTGCAGTAGGATAGACAAATTGAAGCGGGATTTGCTCCTAATGAGTCCCCCATGCAAGGCGGCCATGCTTGCTGTCAAAGCATAATGAAAGATTTTAGAAAAATTTTGTGCAAATCGTTTTTGATTGCAGTGAGAACCTCGAGCAGTCTCTGGACAGCTGCTTCAGCCCTGCTTGGGGCTTCTTCAGCAGAAACGTAGCTCGACATTCCCACTGCAGACCAAAAACGACTTGCCCAATTTATTCGCAAATGCGATGTAAGAATGATGAACATATAAAATAGCGACATCTTACTATCGCTTTTTGACCTAACATTGCAGTAGGATAGACAAATTGAAGCGGGATTTGCTCCTAATGAGTCCCCCATGCAAGGCGGCCATGCTTGCTGTCAAAGCATAATGAAAGATTTTAGAAAAATTTTGTGCAAATCGTTTTTGATTGCAGTGAGAACCTCGAGCAGCCTCTGGACAGCTGTTTCAGCCCTGCTTGGGGCTTCTTCAGCAGAAACGTAGCTCGACATTCCAACTGCAGACCAAAAACGACTTGCCCAATTTATTCGCAAATGCGATGTAAGAATCAAATCCCGCTTCAATTTGTCTATCCTACTGCAATGTTAGGTCAAAAAGCGATAGTAAGATGTCGCTATTTTATATGTTCATCATTCTTACATCGCATTTGCGAATAAATTGGGCAAGTCGTTTTTGGTCTGCAGTGGGAATGTCGAGCTACGTTTCTGCTGAAGAAGCCCCAAGCAGGGCTGAAACAGCTGTCCAGAGGCTGCTCGAGGTTCTCACTGCAATCAAAAACGATTTGCACAAAATTTTTCTAAAATCTTTCATTATGCTTTGACAGCAAGCATGGCCGCCTTGCATGGGGGACTCATTAGGAGCAAATCCCGCTTCAATTTGTCTATCCTACTGCAATGTTAGGTCAAAAAGTGATAGTAAGGTGTCGCTATTTTATATGTTCATCATTCTTACATCGCATTTGCGAATAAATTGGGCAAGTCGTTTTTGGTCTGCAGTGGGAATGTCGAGCTACGTTTCTGCTGAAGAAGCCCCAAGCAGGGCTGAAACAGCTGTCCAGAGGCTGCTCGAGGTTCTCACTGCAATCAAAAACGATTTGCACAAAATTTTTCTAAAATCTTTCATTATGCTTTGAAAGCAAGCATGGCCGCCTTGCATGGGGGACTCATTAGGAGCAAATCCCGCTTCAATTTGTCTATCCTACTGCAATGTTAGGTCAAAAAGCGATAGTAAGATGTCGCTATTTTATATGTTCATCATTCTTACATCGCATTTGCGAATAAATTGGGCAAGTCGTTTTTGGTCTGCAGTGGGAATGTCGAGCTACGTTTCTGCTGAAGAAGGCCCAAGCAGGGCTGAAACAGCTGTCCAGAGGCTGCTCGAGGTTCTCACTGCAATCAAAAACGATTTGCACAAAATTTTTCTAAAATCTTTCATTATGCTTTGACAGCAAGCATGGCCGCCTTGCATGGGGGACTCATTAGGAGCAAATCCCGCTTCAATTTGTCTATCCTACTGCAATGTTAGGTCAAAAAGCGATAGTAAGATGTCGCTATTTTATATGTTCATCATTCTTACATCGCATTTGCGAATAAATTGGGCAAGTCGTTTTTGGTCTGCAGTGGGAATGTCGAGCTACGTTTCTGCTGAAGAAGCCCCAAGCAGGGCTGAAACAGCTGTCCAGAGGCTGCTCGAGGTTCTCACTGCAATCAAAAACGATTTGCACAAAATTTTTCTAAAATATACAATTTAGATTGATTCAAAAATTGAACAACTTCTTGTACAATAAACTGTGTAATGTAAAACGGCCTTATGAGCACAGAATCGTCAATGTTCGTCATTTATTTTATAACTCGATAGATTTCGATTGCTCTGGTAGTTTTTGTATTACCAAATGCGTCTTTATTTCTGTTGTTCCTTTTATCATATATTGTCATTCGGTTTGGATTTTCGGACTCAATACAATTTATTGACTGACTTTTTAGTTATTATTCTTTTCTTATTTAATGCTAATTTTTCCATGTTTGCATTTACGTTTCCTATTATCTATTCAATTAACTTTTAATTTTAATTATCTAATAACTTCTTCGTTAATTTGTAAAAATAATGTTTGATATAAAAAAATCTGTGTTGTTTCGAACTTTTCTACAGGACTGGTATATTCGTCGAAAATTTCAACGCTATTGATTATCCGTAACAACGGGACGGATGAGTATTTAACTTAAATTACATATGTAGCTGTAAACTGTTTGAAATTCTGTTCGCTGATGAACGCAGGGCGACTGTTGACAGGCCTGTTAGCTTCATGATTGATGTCGTCTGTATCGGGTTGAATATTTATACGTTTAAAGTTGGTGAACAACGTCGACGCTTTGGGAGTATGTCTACGAAACTCAAGCTATAATTTTTATATTTTCTGCCAAAGAAATTCCTAAATGTCAGAAGCTCATATGATACAGAAATTTTGAATTGCGCTAGATGAACTTTTTAAAGTGTAAGTAATTACATTTAAATTTAGATATTAGATACTTTCTCTGTCGATGCTTTATTTTCTTTTAGAATAAGAATAAAACATTAATGACAATAAGGTAAAAAGCAAACAAAATATGTTGTTTCAATTCTAAAATTTTAATAAATATGTTGAAGAATAAGATAAGAAAATTAAGATTAGAAGCAAATTTATCAAAAACAAGTGTGAAACATTAGAAAGCAACGTGTTTTTTTTTTTAAATGGTGAAAAAAATCGTCGGGTGAAACTTGACAAAATCTAGGCAGCTTTTAAAAAAACGTTTAAAAATTATTAATTTTACTAAATTTTCCTAATCTCAAATGTTTTCTGGAACTATGCTTATTTATTTCGTGCTGCACCGTAGCTGTCAGACATTTAAAATAAATTTGTAGCATATTGCCATAGATTAATGCTAAAGCAAATATATGCAGGATGTTTTCGAATAGATAGCAATAATTATATCACATAAGCGACATCAAAATATTACTCGTACAATTTAACCTAATTTATCCACACAGCGTGCTGCATTTTAAAACGCAATATAGGAAATACCATGTTAATTTAAAGGTGTTCGAATGTTAACCTAATTATTTTACAGCAAGAGTTCATTTTGGTTTCTTAAAGTCCTCTGCAAGATGAATCTGTCTATGAAGCTTGAGAATTTTTTATTTGCTCAGTTTCAAGATATTAAAAAAAACGAAATTCAATTTATAGCAAAAGCTTTTTCTATCAATCTCTTTCAAAAACGACTAGATTTATTAATTACCTGTCCAATTTTCATTATCATTGATCAAGGCTGTTCTCATAGTTTGATATAAATTGAATTTAGTTGCAGAGGCTTTTTTAAATATCTTGAAACTGAGCGAATGAAAAATTCTCAAACTTCACAGAGAGATTCAGAGGAAGTAGGTTATCCTTTTAGTAAATAACTTTCTTATTCTCGGTTGTAAAAGAAAACTGAAAATTGAAAACTTCGAATAAAGTTATACCAGAATTGTAAGTTTCATGTTCGTCAGATTAACGGTTTTCGAGATAATTATGTCGAGAGATAACATTGCTGCAGAAACTCGAAATTTCGTAAAGCCCTAACAAACCTTGAAATCATTAGTTAGAATTTTGCCGGCGTATTTTACATTCCTACATAGAGTACATAACTGTTGCATAGTTTTTCAGGTTGGTAATTGGTAATCCTAGGAAAAAAAATATTAAAAACAATCTATTTGATAGAGACTAGTTTACTAAAAGAATTTTGATTGCAGTGAAAACCTCGAGTAGCCTCATTATGCTTTGACAGCAAGCATGGCCGCCTTGCATAGGGACTTATTAGGAGCAAATCCGCTTCAATTTGTGTATCCTACTGCAATGTCAGGTCAAAAAGCGATCGTAGGATTTTTGTGTTACCTGTTCAAAAAAAATGTTGTTCATAAAAAAACGAAAAACAACAGTGAATTGTACTTTCGAACATACCTGAAGAATAAACGGTAGCTAAGAACAATACTAGTATAATTAGACGAAAATATTGAAAAAAGAGAAAGAATTGCTATTGCAAGGAAAAATGTTTGATGTGTTTGAAGTTGCAACTTATACCGAGTAATTTTTTTTTTAATTCTTTGTCAATTTTTTCATTAAACTTAGACGACATGCCTTAATCATTTAGTGTTAAATAACCTCCAGAAGTGCAATGAGTTATTTTTCAATTAAACAAAGATAAATTTTACAGCAAGAGTTGACAAAAAAATAAAAATTCACTCGGTATAAGTTAACTAACAATAAGCTGCACATACATATCACAAATATATTCAATCAGTTTTGCTCGCGTAGTATATTATTTTTCAATATTCCCCCTGTTTCTAAATGATTATTTAAGCTTTTGTTTGTCCTTGAGTGCGTTAGAAAGTTAAGTTGCTGAATTGGTGTTTCCGTTGTAGAACAAGAAATAATCAATAACCTAGCGTCTATCAAACAGATTGCTTTTAATTTGAACCAAAAATTATCTTCTATGCAATTACATCTTTTCTGACATTAAACACTTTCATTGTGACCTTGGTTTCAAACATTTGTGTAACATGTGCTATATTCCTATGATCGGCACAAAGAGTACATTATTTTGCGACTAAATTTCAATATGGGCGACATAAGAAAAAATGAACGTGATGATAGATATCAATTTGACGAAACGTGTTCATCACTGTGTAGAGAATTGAACAGTGCCTTAAGAATTTTTTTTTATTTTTCTGGTACTTCTTCAAAAATGAAGACATGGGTAAAATAAGAAAATGGTTACTTTTCTTTTTTTGCACGTACATCGAATAGAGTTAACACAGAAGTTATTTGTCTGCGAATTATTAACGGTCATCAAATTTAGCAACTTTGCCAAATTTAAACCTGCCCTCCATCTCTTCAAATAAGCGAATATAATTCGGAGTTGCCTATACAGACAATATTAAAAAAAAATCCTAAGATTTTTTGTTCAACAAATTAAATTTACATATTTCCGTAAATTCTTAATTCCTTTATTAAATGAATATCTATTGCTACATTCAACAGTTTTAAAGAAATTATTTTTTGTTTGATAAAATGAAATTCAATTAAATAAAACTGTTTAAAATCATACGGTAAAATTTTAAACTCGTTTTGTTCTAATATCTCATTTTTTAGGACAATTATTATAAAATTTTAAGAAAATGACATTTGGGGAGCATGTTTAAATTTATTCGGAGGTAATGAAGTCTTTATCGAAAATAAAAACTGATGAATTAGTTTAGTACCTACACAGTACTGCTTTTACCGATAATCATTTGAATTTTTACTTTTGAAAGTTCTGTTAATTTATTTCAATTTACATTTTTTATAAACTGTATTATGTTATGGCTTTATTGTTTTTAATTTTACACATTACGACTTTTCATAGAATAATTAATCACGTTTGGAATGGAATTTTTATTACTTTTACAGTTACATAACTTAATACATAAATTAAATAGCTGACTGATACTAAAGTTCAAATAAATGATGAAAATAATTTGTTTATCAAATCCCTCAGGTTTCAATGCTGAGTCGATGGCTTTTTGATTTGACATTGCAGTAGGATTGACAAATTGAAGCGGGATTTGCTCCTAATAAGTCCCCCATGCAAGGCGGCCATGCTTGCTGTCATAGCATAAGTTTGAAAAAATTTTGTTGCAAATCGTTTTTGATTGCAGTCAATAGGGCTGAAACAGCTGTACAGAGGCCGCTCGAGAGATTCACTGCAATCAAAAACAATTTGCAGCAAAATTTTTTGATAACCTTTTTGTTCATGAACCTAATAATACCATGTATGCTGAATTAAGAGAATATGGTTATTGTTTACAAACTGCCAAAATGTCAATGTCAATTTGTCAGTTCAAATCATATAAAAAAGTAAAAGTAGCTGACTAATGATAAAAATCAAATTAATAATGAAAATAATTTTATTGTGAAGCGACGCAACAAACTAATGTTAAGTAAATGTGGGGTTATTAAAACATATTGCATTGAATTTGCTTTTGCTTAAGAACAAATATTAAAAATTCCTTCACCATTTTTTTTTTACTTATTTGATTGATGGTTGTTTGGTTTTATAATTTTAATAATTTCCACAGTAACTTAAGACCTAAGATTAGTAACTAAGATTAGTAAGATTAGTAACAAAGATTAACTAAGATTAATACGTAAATATCTAATTAAAACTATAATGAAAGTTACGTTATTTCGAGCGACGATTTAGTTTTAAATTTTATTTATTAATTTTATCTGTTTTCCTTGAACTTTTATTTTTCCGTAAAAGATTAATTTTACAACGACTATTTATTTATCTTTTTTAAATTAATTATTTTAGTTAGAATCACAATTTTTTACTGTTTTTAATAAAAATAGTATACATACATATAACTAAACATTAGATTTCGGATAGTCCTAGTGCCCGGATTTAGGTCGGTCACCGGAATTTGTGTTACCAAACGGACAGCACGTAAAGCGAAATTAATCGCGCACCGCACCGAAATGAATATTAATTCGAGCAGTGTTATCGGCACGGCATTAATGTGTAAATAATAAAAGCTAAAACTAATTAACAATAAATCACAAAAAGCCGCAATCAATCCATCAAAAAATAATAAAACAAAATTCAACTACACCGAAAACACATCAAACTAAAAATAATAAATAACAAAAACATATTGGCATCACACTAAAGCCGATAATGAGATTCGGCCGTTGGGGCGGGCCGTGAGCTGGGGAGGATCCACACTATGCCAATGGAAAGGACAGGAAACGGGAGGCGGAACCAGGTCCGCCCTCTACTTGACTGCTTGTTCTGATGATGTTAGTGAACCTCCAACACGCCGAAGGTTAACACATGTTAGTGATGTTACAGTGACTAAGTTGATAACACATGTGCATGTCGAAGACTGTTTTGCGCCGAGTCAAAGTGCATTTTGGGAGTAAAACTGCACCAGTTTGATGAATTATCAAAAAGCGAAAATATTTCTGGGCAGCGGTTGGAGGGACAGAAATTTGTACTGTTTGCCAAAATGTGTAAAGACCAAATTCACAAAAGTTGCCTGCTCTTGAAACACTGAAAAAGCAACGATTTCTTTACTAGCCGCCGAAAGAATTTTTGCCATTTTTTTTTAATTGGTTGCAAATGCTGTTAATCAGCTGGAACGAACAATTATTGCTTTACACTCCGTTGGTGAAATGGCCTCAATCAACTCAAAAACTACAAGATATTAGTGCCCAAAAGTGAAGGTACACTAGTGATCAAAGTGACTGCTAACATGGTGCTAGAATCGGGTGTTTTGCCATCCCCGTTGCAAATGTATGCGGCTGCGGCAGCTCATTTGGCCCCGAGACCTCCATGGGCCCCTTTGCTACAGTTTCCCGGCGCTGCCAGCTTGTTGGGGATGCCAGGGGCTTTCGCACCCCTAGGTAGGCCAAGGTATCCACCCGGATTGGGTACAGGATTACGTGCTGCTCCCGGTCCACCGTCTGAAGATAGTGGTAGTGAATCACACGTTGGTAAAGGTTAGTCAAATTCTTAGAAACTGTTTTCAAAATTTCCAAAAAAAAGAAAATAATTCGTGCATATGGTAAAACGTTTGAAAAAAAGGAAACGGTTTTAAATTTACCAAAAAATTCTTTAAAAAAGTAAAGATGCACAAATTATCATTTTTACAATAATCCCTGTTTTTATTGCAAGACGTTGAAATATTGAATATCGATTTCCAGTTCTTAAACTAATTGCGCGCTTAAAACCAGAACGTCCCCTGTTCCCTAGATCTTTTTATAATTATACAAAAATATAAAAATCGGAAAGCTTCACCCCAAGGCTTGTAAATATAACGATACAAGCAAATGTACATAGAAGCATTAAATTAAAGGAGAACTGTGTAATAAATTTATTAAAATTGCTAATTTTTCTAACAAGATTATAAATTTTAATTTTTCTAACAAGATTATAAACTGTATTTGTAAGAAAAAAAGGAAAATTTTCAGTAATTTCAGATTCTTTATGCTTTAAGTGCTTTAAATGCTTTAAGTGTTTTTTTTTTTAATTTTTCAAGAAATTAGAAATCATTTTGTGTCACAGTACTACCAGCAATTCGTATTTAAGCATTTCAATATCAGATGTCAGTTATTCCACATATACCTTTAGTAAAGCGGCTATCCAAATTAAAATTAAAATGAAACATCCAGAATATTATAAGGTAATTTAAAAATCTAATCGGATATGAGCATAATAATAATTTTAACCACGAACATTAAGGATCAAATAAATGAAATGAAGTTTCATAATTTAGATGTTTTCCTCATTTTCAGAAAACACCTTCCTGGCCATTCATGAAAACTATATTTTATCCACAGAGACAAATATTTATAAAAACAAATCACATAAAAAATTTTCTATTATATTAACAATTGAAGACACGAGAGAATGGATGAGGTATGTCACATTTTTAAAATCAATACTTTCATTGATTTTTTTAACAACTTTGAAAAATTAAAAATACAAAGTTTTTTTTAATCTCGAACCGGACAGAAATATGTTGGGAACACACTCAACGTTTCGCTATAGATTTATAGCTTCGTTAGGAGTGATAAATCTATAGCGAAACGTTGATTATGTTCCCAACATAATTCTGTCCAGTTCGAGATTAAAAAAACTTAGTACTTAGAATTTTCTTCGGAAAAGAACCAACTTCAATTAAAAAAAATTAAAGGGCGAATATTATAGTATTGCAAAAATAGTCCCCAATTCAATAAAAAAGAGCAAATAAATTGGAATGGAACACTTTTAATTGCAATTTAGGTTCAATACCACCTTCATCCACTCGTATCTTCAATTAACCGTTACAAAAGCATAACTTCCTTGGCTTTAGAAAGAACTGTAATGGTATTTTCGGCAATGCAAAAATTAACATCAATATTTGATTACAGTGGGGAACACACATTTTGTTGACTTAGATCTGACACCTGATTCTGACTAACTTTTGGCATCTGAATCCAAAAATAATCTAATTTTTTGCCTATCAACTATTCAAGCTACAGGATACCCTCTCTATGTTCCAAGAGTCATACAAAATGTGCATACAAAAGAAAATAAAGGAAAATATTACCAAATATACTGTCAATAGAGAATAATACAAAGGCTATAAATAGATACCGTAAATCAAATTGTGTTGTTAGAAAAATTTTGTGCAAATCGTTCTTGATTGCAGTGAAAATTGTGTTGGTATAAATAGTACAGTTCTTTTACCAAACGATAAATATTAAAAAAATTTTGTGCAAATCATTTTTGATTGCAGTGAGAACCTCGAGCAGCCTCTGGACAGCTGTTTCAGCCCTGCTTGGGGCTTCTTCAGCAGAGACGTAGCTCGACATTCCCACTGCAGACCAAAAACGACTTGCCCAATTTATTCGCAATTGCGATGTAAGAATGATGAACATATAAAATAGCGACATCTTACTATCGCTTTTTGACCTAACATTGCAGTAGGATAGACAAATTGAAGCGGGATTTGCTCCTAATGAGTCCCCCATGCAAGGCGGCCATGCTTGCTGTCAAAGCATAATCTAATTTTTCTAAAATCTTTCATTATGCTTTGACAGCAAGCATGGCCGCCTTGCATGGGGGACTCATTAGGAGCAAATCCCGCTTCAATTTGTCTATCCTACTGCAATGTTAGGTCAAAAAGCGATAGTAAGATGTCTATTTTATATGTTGATAAATATTAAGTTTATTTTCGTAAATATAGTTTTTGCGCGTGATAATTGCACAAGAATAAAAACACCTTAGAACGAGCTAAAAATATAACTTTTATTTACCTTATCTCGACATTTCACTAAACAGATTGCTTTTACACATTATTGTAAAAATGTTCTAGAGTAAGTTGTAGAGAAAAAACTTGACGTAATAGAAAAAAAAACTGACTTCAGTTTTGAAATCAGCACGCAACTTTAAAACAGCTGAAAAAACTAACTCAACAGAAATTTTCTTAAAAATTGTTTCCCAGTATTATTAGTGCAAGATTAAAAAAAAGAAAACATAAAATTCTTCTAACCTTAGTGGTGGGTTTATACACTAGCAACTAACGCGTCCTAATTAATCTTCTAGGGCCGTCTTCTCAGTCATAGTTTAATTTTAATCTTCATAGGGTCCTATAGGAACAATTATATTTGTAATAATTATAATTGAAGATTAACATTAAAGTAAGACTGAAAAAATGGCCCTAAAAGATTAACTATTACGCTTTAGTTGTTAGTTCAGTTATTGTATAAACCCACCATAAAACGTAAGTTTGATTTCTCGTCGTTTTTATTTTGTAAGTAGAGCAAAATTATTATTCAATAACTAATTTAGAAGTGAGTAAATTATTATTTTCAGTAACTTTATAAGTTTTAGTTTTAAGTCATTTCTCGAGATATGTTAACAATAAAACATTTTCCCACTTCGGTTTTAAATTGTATTAATTGTATTGGTCAAAGAAAGTATTAACAGTAAAATAATGTGTGTATTACACAAAAGCAATGATTATTTAGGTTGGGTCATAACGCGGAAATTTTTTTGACTTAAAATTTTGTATAATAGTAACTAATCAGAACCAATTTGTCTAAAAGGACATTCCCCTCGAAGCAATCAAATAACGCCATTGCAGCGAAATTTAAAAATACAAAAAATGTGTTGCAAGTAGGTTTTGATTGCTGGGGAGGCCATAAATGGGGCCGAAACAACCATGCAGAAAATTCACTGCAATTAAAATTGAGCTGCAACAATTTCTTTTACATTTCTAAAATTATTTTAAATAAATTTTTAATTATTATTCTTCCAATAGTTTTACAATATTTTTTTCTCAGTATATTTTAGACACCGAAATTTTTATTAAGCATTATAAATGTTGTCGTTGCTTTTTAATGAAGGATGTCAACATGTAAATACAGCCAAAAGTCTATTAAAATGATTTATGAAAGTTGTTATGTTGAGAATAATAAATATAGATTTACATTACATAAAGGAAGTGGCTAGAGTCCCGAACGCGGGATCGCTTCCAAAAAATTACAATCCCGAACGGACGTGATTTGTTAATAATCGTTCGGGATTCACAAAAAATTGTAACGATCCCGAATGTAAAACTTAATGAAACTATAACATGTCACTCGTGCACGCTGCATTTGATTATCTTCTAAATTACGACCGAAAATAGTTGTGTTAAGTTACCATTTTGCTTTTTCGGAAAAGGTTTCTTATGAATTTGAGGTTTTTAAAGAATATAAAATATTACAGACAAATTTGAAAGACAAAACAAACTCTAGTTTTAGAAAATATTTTGAAGAAGAAGTTGCAATAACAGTAAGATAAGATCAACTCTCAATAGTGACGAATCGATTTTATCTGCAATTGGCTAAATAATATACCTCCTTTTTATTTTATATATCCCACAAACTACTTAGAAATAATTGTATCGACAATACTTTCTAAGGGTATTACAAGGTACATGAAAGAAGAAAGAAAGTCAGGCAGAACATGTCATTGGAACATGTATTCATAATCGTTTATGTAATCGAGATAAAAGTCGATTTAATGGTCGGGATCGGGTACTATTTTATATAAAATCCTGAACAAATCCATTAAACCACGCCCGTTCGGGATTTTAATTTTTTGGAAACGATCCCGCGTTCGGGACTCAAGCCACATCCTTACAAAAATTTTCAATGGACACCGTTTATAATTTAAAAGGGCTATATGCGTTCATGAAAGAACTAAGCGAACTGTTTGGTGAAGAAAAAATTCGTTCGCCTAATGAACGAATTGATTCAGTGGTTTAGCACGCAGAATACCTGTAATTTAGAGTCTTTGACTTTGTTAATTTCTTTTAAATACTTATGTACTTCTCAAGCATTCAACAATACTTCCGGTCACTGTCGTTCTAGCAACATAACCTGTGATATAACGGACACGAAAAATTTAACGCGTGTGCTAAAGTGTAGTAATTACTTAATTAATCGTCGGTCCTAATTATTACTGTTGAAAATTCATAATTATAAAAGAATCCAGTTTTAACTCCACATTAAACAGAAATAAAATAATTTTTTTTCGTGCTATGAGACAGAAACTTGTTTTTGGCAAGGAAATTTGTCTTTTCTGTATTTATGACCATAAATTTATATTAGTTGTGTTAAGTAATGAAACCACACAAAAAAAAGTTTTTTGAAAAAAGTTTTCAATAAATATTTTTTATACACTTAATTTCGCTTCTAAGTAAAAAATTTTAACCGTTTTCGGTTGCGTTTTATTGCAGTTCTTTTTTTGAGAATTCTAATTTTTCGACTTTTCTGTTAAATTGTAATTAATCATCTGAGTAGAGGTGTTTCTTTCTGTTTTTATTGCGCTGGAATCCATCTCAGAAAAAAAATTCGTAATTATAAACAGTAATTTTTTTCCAAATTCCAATTAAGTGTATGAATGGCTTTATACAGGGTGCCTCAGAAAAATTACTCCTAACTTTGAGAAGTAGTAGAGGGTATGTAATTGAGCAACTTTTATTAATAAAGTTGTAGCCGGAAATGGTTCCACGTCAAGTTAAAACGAAATAATGAAAATGAAGACTAGAAATAATCTCAATGCAAGAAATAACTCTATTTATTTCCAGCAACTGCAAAATTTTAATTAATTTCAACTTATCATGAAAACACGAAATATAAAAACTGTTCAAAATTATGGCCTCCGTTTTGAATACATAAGTTATAACGACGTATAATTGAATGGCGAATTCTTCTAAATAGCTGGGGACGATTGCGAATGGTATCAAACGCAAAAGTAATTCTAGCCGCTAATTTCTCCTTTGTGTTGATAGGTGTTGCAGACGATCGATTTAATATGCCCTCAAATTAAATTAATTATTTTTTTAAATTAATTAATTTTTGCATTTGGGGTCACAAAATCGATAGTGTATGCATCACCAGTTTCTACAAAAGAGGAATTAGTCGCTAGAATTATTCTTGCCTTTGATACCAACTCATGTTCAAAATGGAGGCCACAGTTTTTATATTTTCCATGTTTTCATAATAAGTTGAAATTAATTAAAATTTTG
Source organism: Prosopocoilus inquinatus (assembly GCA_036172665.1). NCBI lineage: Eukaryota > Metazoa > Arthropoda > Insecta > Coleoptera > Lucanidae > Prosopocoilus > Prosopocoilus inquinatus. The sequence continues at coordinate 18,670,887 of CM069875.1, forward strand.
TTGTTGCTGGAAATAAATAGAAAAGTTATTTTTTGCATTGAGATTATTTCTAGTTTTTATTGTCTTTAATCCGTGTTACTTGACGTGAAATCATCTCCGGCTACATTATTATTAAAAATTGCTTAATTAAATACCCTCCACTACTTCTGAAAGTTAGGAATAGTGTTTCTGTATATTGCTATCCTTGAAAAGAAATTACAGTAATTCCGAAAAACAATCTTGTGAATCTTTCGCATATGATGGTTTTTAATAGCTCAATTAACTTCAGTGATTCTTGTGTCTACGCAATTGAAATTATGAGTTTACTAATCAAAAGTCACTTATATATCGTACCGGATTTTAATGTAATAAATTAAATATAAAGCTGGGACGAAATGAATGTTATTATACACATCTCATTTTTCCAAAGAAAATCAGTACCTACCTAGATATTTCATTTAAATCAAGAATAATAACATATCGTCATTAGTTTGTTAATCTCAATTCAGGTAATCTCTTACTCCAAGCTCCGTTTAAGTCCGAAATAAGTTTAAACTAATATTGAAGAACCAGGCCTTTAATGAACAGTGAATATTGATGCAACAAACAGGTTTTGAATATTTGATATTTTGTTTCTCTTATTAGCAGATTTGTCCAGAGGATGAAACAGTTCATTAACATAATAATTTTTTTTAAAATTTATTAACTATGAACTTGTACTGGAAGATCCCTTTTGCAGAACGTTTCCGTCTATTTATTTGTATGAATTTGAAAATATCCACAGTTTAGATAGCTATTAAGGACGAAGGCAAAATATACCAAAAATGAAATTGATTTTGATTCCCTTTATTTAATATTATTAATTTTCGTATTTCTATCTTCAATTGACACATTATCAAAATAAAATTTTAATTCTTTTTTTATTAAAAAGTGACTCTTTCCTCGAACTTAACAAGTTAGGTTGTTATTATTTAATTAGAAGAAAGCATAATATTTTAAATTCAGATTCAAAGACCAAATTCATTCGATACCCTTAAAGTCGATTCGATTCGAATCTAATTGACCATTTATCTGATTAAACCGGCGCTTTGTGCGAACCTACTTTTTCTGTGATTGAAAACGACGTGAAGTTCCCATGCTATTCCAATCATATTAATTTTATGCTGTTGCGGTAAAGTGACATCCAGCCAATTTGCAACTCATATTTCAACAAACAACGCAAGTAAATTAAAACGCAATATGCATAGTTTAAGTTACTGTTCTAAAACACAGTAAGTTACGAATGGCCTTTACATTTTATTATTTTGCTGACTAGAACTGAATATGATAAAAATTATCAATACAAAATACATAAACTCCTTTCAATTTGGAAACTGGATGTACAGTCATGCTTTTTAGTATTGGTTGCTAATACCTTTAAACCATAATGATAAGTAGAGAGACGAGCAAACATAAAATAAAAAATTTGAAATGAAATTCAGCGCTTGTTTGTTTGGCTCGTCTTTGGGATCGCGACTGAAAATTTGATTGGGACGACATTACTAAAAAGCATGACAGTACCTGGTATGAAAATATTAATAGACTTCAGTCTTCAGCGTTGCCAGTAAATTTAAATTTCATATTATTTAAAATTGTACTTTTCTTAACGGTTTTCTATATTTCCTAATTGATTTCTTATATCACAAATTTAGTTACACAAACAATGAATTTAGTTTTTCCTTTTGCAAACAAAATTTTTAAAATTGCCATCAACCTTATGAACGAAACAGTGCATGATTTCTAAAATTTGTTTTCATTTGTAATTATTACATACTTCCATTTTCAGCAAATTCTTTACTTTTTCAGCGCGTATAGAGATTGAAAATGAGAATTTAGCTGTACGGAAAGATACTTTAATATTGAATGAGTACATTTATGAGCAAGAACGGAAAGCAGGTTAAAATGCAGTGCTAATTTTACTCTTTCACGAAGTTATTTGTGAGCCTTGGGTGAAACTGTTTTCTACACCAATTAATTTAGCGAAATAAATAAATCATAAATTTATGACATGTATATAACACTTGCTCGGATATATCAGCGAATATATTTATTTACAAGTATCTCATTTAACGGAATGTGAGACTGAGTAACAATCCTTGCAGCAATGACTGCCCCGATTTCTACTAAAGCTGCGAAAAGTGCGTAAATATAAATGGCAGAACAGCACCTGAAGAACAAAGAAATGACTTTCCATTCATTTTTATTTGCTCTTAAAACTTCATTATATTAGTTAGAGGCGAAGTAATTACTTTGAAGTGTTTAACGTTGACTATAAGATGACGTTACAGCAGAATTTCATGTTTCTTCAATGTACCTTTGAATTAGCTGTTGCCTTAAACTTGGTCAAGTATGAATACATACATATTTTCTGTTGGTAAACGTGTGTGATTTATTTATAAACAAGTTTAAAATGCATTTATATTATTGTTTAATTATTTTCTAGGAAAAAATAAATAATAAAGTTCAGCCTAAGTTGCTGCGATAAATCGGATTAATGTTTATTTCCTTCTTCACGCAAAGGTTTAGTTTCTGAATTATACCAGGCTTATTATCATATATTTTGATTAAACGTATACCTATTAGGATAAGCAGTTGCACTATTAACAAGCTTACAGCCGGTATAATCAATATTTTGGATTTTATTAATTTTATACAAGATAAAATAAAGTAATGGGATAAATTCGATATTTTTAAAACGATTAATTTTTTCTAAAAACACTCGGATCCGTCAATTTTTTTCTCATTTCTTTCCTTTTTTCTGTAATATTTATAAAATTACAGGATGTCTGAAGAAAGTTGAGCGACTGTTAACTTCATGTTCCTAAATGGAGCCCCACATTTTTTTATAGTTTTAAATTATGTTCAACTTACTTACTTAATCCTAAAGCCCTTCTATCCTTTCAGGCGTCAGACTGGTGTGAGTTGGGTTATTTATTGGAAATCTTTTCCAAATCCCCTTTCATTGTCTCCTATCTCACGTTTTCTGTTGCACTTTTCGCCACTCTATAGCCCTTTTCTCTGCTACCGCCTTTACTTCTTCAGTACATGTTCTTCTGGGTTTCCTCTTCTTTTTCTTTTTATATGTTCTTGCTGTATATACTTTTTTTACTGTTCTGTCTTCATCCATTCTTATTATATGTCCTGTGAAAAGACTACAATAACGCCAAGTTAAATAAGGATTAACAACTTTTCAGGTAAAACTTCTTCTTCCAAATTTAACACCGATTAGGAAGATAATAATTTATCTCAACAATTTTTACGTGTGTATTTCTTTCTTTCGTAAAAAAGTGGGCTTAACTGCGTCGAAGAGTCTTCTCGCAGATCCTGTTTTGTGAGAGTACCGAACCTGCATATTTGAAACTTTCTACTCGTTCTACCTTTCCTTCGTCGAAGTTAATCCGATGTGTCTTTTCGTTCCTCGCCACCACCCACCATGGTTTCTGTTTTCTGTTAGTTTTTCTCAAATTGTTTCTCGCCAAGCTGTCTTTATGCCTATAGTTCCAAATTTTTGTTCAGTGTTTTCTCATGTTTGACAATTATGACTATTATTTATTTATACTTTTCATATTTCAGTGTCCGAGTTCACTTAACCTGGATCCTGCTGTTCTTGATTGCATCATCCAAGATCAATGTAAACAGCCAGGGGCTAAGTATACAACATGTTGTATGTTTCAGGGTATCAAACATGTGCGATTTTACTTGCCTGACTTACATAGTTCTTTATTTTCTTTTATAGGCTTTCACTCCTTGTAGTATTTTCCAACATTCTTGTATATATATTTCTTTCAGTTTTTCTTGGATATTTGTTCCTCTTCCGCCTTTAGCATGTCTCCTGTTATTTGGTCATGCCCTGGAGCTTTACCTGTCTTTAGTTTCTTAAAAGATTCTTGAACTTCTTCTGCAATTGTCTTCTTCTGGCTGAATTCTGCCCAAAACGTTATAGATTTTTCATGTAAGTTATCACGTATCAAAAGTCAACTGTTTACGAGATATTGACGCTTGAAACTTGCAAGTTAATGCTTGAAACTTACATATGAAATAATAACTTAATATTTAAATTTTAATTTCATTATATTTAAGCGGAAACTAATATGTAACGACATCCTTACGAAAAATCAAGATAAAAAATGATGTAGCTGTACTCCAAGTTAAAAATCTTAACTTTGTAGTATGGTATGTACAAATATTGAAAAATATAAATTTTTACGCATCAGTACCTTGAAAACAATTGTCTTTTAACAGGCGATTTATATAAAAAGAAATATACAAATTTTTTTATAGAATTGAAAATTACAGAAGAAAATAATATGAGGGATTCCATTAAAAAAATAAAGTTAACACTCGTCCAGCTATTTGCAAACATCCCGTAGTATTAAAAATATTTCCTGCAAAATGTAAAAAATATTACAAAATTAGCAAATCCGAGCGTTCTTTGACAAACTTTGGTCGTCTTGAACATATCAGTTACTTTATCACGATCGTGTGAGTAGGTTCAACAAAAGGTCAACAACGTTCTAATCGTCACTTAAATTTAAGTGTTAATTAGAACCTGAGTGACATTTCGTTGAACCTATATGAAATGTTATAATCTAAGCACGACTTAAATTAAATCGGTATAAAATACTAAAAATACCGGCGGTTAGAAAGTAGTATCAGTTTCACTTTTATAAAACTAATGAACAAATAAAGCTTGATTCTCACACGGCAGCGCGTCACGTCGCGTCGCGTCATTTTGCTTCCTATGTGAAAATAGCTTAATTTAAAAACATAACGACTTTCAGAAGCAGCAAAATGAGGCGACACGACGCGCTGCCGTATGAGAATTGAGCCTAAACTGAACTGTAGAGGTAGATTATGAGCAGAATATGCAATTTCAATTGTTTCCATGCAAGATCTCCAAATAAAATTTATTCACACTTCATTAACATTTTTGTAACACTAAAGACTGAATTGCACAAAATATTTAAATCAGGTCTAAAGTTAAATTGTGACATGTATTATGCACAGAATATTGTGTGATACATTCTAAGTTAGGCTTAAATTTAATCTTGGCATAAATCCTTACGGAATCTAGCTTGCAGTTTCAGAAATTGACGTCAGTCAAAAGTTGCGGTAAAACCAATTTGATTATAAATGCACGTACGCTAAATGTGTACATATTTAGATCCTAAATTAAATTATAATAAGACATTTAAATGTTTTAATAAAAATTAAAATTTGAAGTTATTTTAGACCCGGTCTTTTAACATCCTTGTAAATTTATCTGCCTTGTAATACCCTTAGACATCCAGCTGTAAATAAATTTAAAAGGAGATTCAAAGACCGGACCTGAAAATACGTTAGGAGGGTATTCTTGGAGTGACTTTAAATTAATGCCTCTTTTAATCATACTACGAAAACGGCACATCGTTTAAATGATGTTTATTTAAAATATGTAGTTTTTAGAGTATTAGTATTTATAAATTAATAACGTCTGAATGGTCCAAGTGGTAAGGGACCGGCCTTGCAATTGTATGATCGTGGATTCGCACCGCTCTCGAGTTATTTCTCAAGGGTGGTCGGTACTCACTTCAGGTACCTTTCAATGTTGGGGAGAAAATTCGACTCTGCTTCCCCTTCAACGGGGAGTTGGTTTGGAGGTAACACTTTAGACACACAAAATACACTCCCGCTCCTGAGGTCTCGACAAGTCTATGACTTAGGACTCCTTTGGGACCACCACAAATAAAAAGAAAATTTGAAGATTACCGCAACCGTTTGTCATCATCACAACCTCTTCCAATTCCACCACGTCACACCTCTTTACCAAAGGACTTACTCAGGGGAACTACTGCTGCTGTTGTTTCTCATGAAAACCTTTTGTAAGAAAGGACAAAACGAGGGCAGAAAGAAAAATTATAAAACGATTAATATTAAAAATACTCTACGGGCGACGTTCATAGTCGTAACTTAAACCATTGCATAAGACCGTTTCAATCTGCGTCGTCAATGGGGTATATTCTGTAACATTGACATGAACTTGATATCTAACAATTACTGCTATGTTTCATGTGACTTTGCAATATCTGTATTCTGTAAACTGTTTCGTAACAACTTGTAATCGGTATCCAGTGTGATATCAAGTTAATATGCATCTCTCTTCAATTGGTGGTCGGCAGTCCACTTGAATTGTTATGAAATCGTATCAAGTTCTCTTCAATTATTAAATATCAATTGATATCATTGTTACAGAATTGCCCTGAATATCGCGCACAGTCTGTAATAGATATTACAACTGTTTATCATTTGAAAGAATTCTTCGCCATTTCACTCCTTCAGAAACAGACTTAAGAAGTTTTTAAGTGATGACCTTCAAACGTTTTCAAAGGTCTTATAGTGTAATTTAAGGCTTTAAACAACTACTTAAGTCTTGTTTAAAACCTGGCTAGATTTTACAAGACATTCCTTAGGATCTCCATATTTATAAGAACTGTGTATATTCCGTACCTGCCGGTACCTGCAAACTTATCAGACATATAAAAAATGTTAAAATCAACGTTTTTGGAATTTAGCTGAGCCGTTTACTAAGAAAGGAAACAAATGACGATCGGCAATGTAACAGATAAGTTCCGACTTTGTTATTCTAAATGGATCACTAAGAATATTTTTTCGAATTAAGAAAATGTTTGGATAAATGTCTTGGATGGTATAGCAGATAAAATATTTCCGAGACGAATGAAAAAAATATTTTACAGTGCGTTTCTGTAAGGTGAAATCAACAAAATAAAATTTTCCTATATTAAATTACAAAATAAGGTAGATTTTTAAGTTTTTTTTTCATATGTAAGAATCAAAACTAAAAAAATATATATATTATAAAGTACAGATTTTATGAAACATTTTGGCGCACTTATCATTTCAGAAAACTCGTCTTCGACTCGTTTTCTAAAACTGGATGCGTGCTCTAAAATCAAGTCGCATGAATTTGTTCTTTAGTATACTGTTTCTGTTCTGCATGCCAAAGAGCAAAGGTCATATACTTAACCCCTTTTTTACACTTATTTGTCTTAATGTTGAAAAATGTTTCCTAATTCTGTACTTTTAAGACTCTGATATTGACTGTGAATAGAATTTGTGCATAAAATTATCTAGTCAGTGCTCATGCGAAAACATATGACCAAGCGAATAGGAAACTTAGTCTTGTCATGTACTCTGTCAACGCCCACTTCATACAGGCCTGATTCATTAGGTGGAAGAGACCCCGACTTGAAAATTGATTCATCTGAAATACGGTCCAGCACAGAAATTCACCATTTAAGTTATCTTTCCGTCCTTATTACAAAGCAGAGCACAAAGATTTTCATGGCGCAACAGCGTCGCAGTCCCCAGAAACTGGATATTACCCTGAGGTCTGACATTCTTACGCGATGACTCAGGCTTGTTATTGAAGACGGTGTTGACTTGATGATTTGGTGCAACTTGACCTTACTTAAACCGTTATCTTCTTTTTCTTTGGTAAACATACCGTTCTTCAGTTGGTAATTATTGTTACTGTAGTATCTATCTATATTAAAAGATACTAGCAGATTTCCTTCTTGCTTTAACTTCTCATTCGTTACAGTAGAAAAAAATTATTTAAGACAATGTTGTTTTTTTGTATGTAGCTTGAATTGGGTGCTAATGTGTATTTATCGGCCGCGGATAGTAAAGCTAATAGCACACTGTCAATATTTTTATAATTTTTTCAAAATTTCCATCAATAATTAATAAATATTGTTTTATGACAGTGGAAACATTTCTATGATTATCAAATCTTATAAAAATGTGTTGATATTGATAGTGCAATATAATTTACTTAGATATTTAAGTAACAATTTTGATGGAAATTTTGATCAAAATATTGACATTGGGATATCGGCTTAACAGTATCCAACAAAAGGACTGTTATCTGATACCATTAGGCATTTGGGCAGGGAAACCTATAAATCTTGCCTTGCCGATTTAAAAAATATAAATATGAAAAAATAATATAAATAATAATTTACAAAGACTTTTAATCTTTTTAACTAACGTTACTGAAAAATCGATGTTTCAAAAAGTGTTCAGCTAACAAAGAATCTGCCCGAGTTTTGCTAAACAAAGCCTGTCTGGTAAATAGCTTTTTTATCGTACTGATTGCATTGTAAAAGTCTAGTTGTGTAGCTTTTTATCGTCCACTCGATCCACGTAAATGAATATTCAAGTGGAAAACAAACACTTCTCGGCGGTAATAGTGTTCCGATGAAATTATAATTCATATTTACTCGCTAAATTTAGCGTAGAAAGTGCTCTTGATATACCTAAACAACGCGTATTAATTAAAAAAACGGAAATCGTTGAATGAATACATTATTTTTTTTTTTGCAAAAATAGGTGTTTGAAATAAGATTACTTTAATATTACGTAAAATTTAACTTATAGATTTACAGAACGGTTAAATTCGTTTCAAAACTTAATTAACAATGTGTTAAGAAAAACAAGTTTTATAAAGGCTGTCACTCACACAGCGCTGTATTTTCTTTTGCTGTATTCTCATCGCCGCGCTTCGTGTAAATGCGCTTAGTCCCATATACAGCAAAAGAAATCTTGCAGTGCTATGTGTACGCTCGCCTTAAGACGATGGACGAAGAGTATTTATTTAAAATGCCCAACAAATAAATATCCATTAACAGGACAAAAAATACAAAAACAAGATAATATTATGCTAAAACAGGACATCGTGCAAGAATTGACGAGAATATTGCTGTTATAGGAAGAGTGTTTTAGAAGTTGCAAATTTATCGATTCCCTGTCGTTTGTTCTCTAGACCTAGGTCTTTTAACAACGACAATTTGGCATATTTTACGAAAACACTTAGGGAAGAATCGAAATTACTGGACATATGTCGCGATTTGCTAAACTAAATCATTTTTTCAGGTAAAGCTCGAGTTGATATTTTATTTTATTTTATCAATAAACAAAGTTGTTTTTGGTCTGAAAACAATCCACAGACGATTCAAGAGAATTCTTTACGTTCACAAAAGACTAAGGCATAAGGTGTGATTTATGGAATGGTGGTATCTTTTTTAGAATGAGGTAAGACATGCAGTTATAGTGAATGATGAGCGGTATGAATCGTGGCTAACAAAGTTTATAGTCAGAACTGAATGAAATTGATTAAGATCATTTGGGTGCCTCCAAAAAGACGAAGCCGCATGTCACAGTGTGTGATGTTATTATTGACTTGTTCCAAGATAATCACTAAAACGATAATTACAAAAAAACGCAATTATCAATTGGCCTTCAAAAAATAGTGCTTTAAGGCGAGGAACAACTGCGCGCGAAGCAAAGCTCAGCGTAATGAAGTTGAGTTAAACTGAACTAAGCAAAACGAAGATATCGCGGCCATTAAGAGCGATGTATATGCGATTTAAATTTTAGTTTGAAAAAATAGAAGAAAGAGCTATGTAGGTCGAAAACATCGCGTAGGGGACAAGCTACGACAAGCTAAAAACTACACCAGCGACGAATTTGCTCGAATCAAAACAGAGCTAAATCGAGCGAAGATAAATATTCTTTTTTATCTTCGTTAGCCAAACTTCGCTTCGCTTAGTTTTAGTTGCCCTGTCCGCGTAAAGGCAAGGGCCCACCGCACGCGGAGCAAGGCTAAATTCAGCGAAACTAAGTTTTTTGAAAATAATAATTTTACGCAGACGCTGCAACTAAAGCTACCGAAAATATGGAACTTGTCTACGTAAGATTATATAGGTTTTAATTTTCCTAAAACTTAGTTTGCTCAGCTTAAATTCACTTCGTGCGCAGTAACCCCTCGCCTTAAATTTACGTTGTACATCATTTTCAAAAAACTTAGTTTCGCTCAGCTTAGTTTCGCTTCGCCTCGCTTGGCCCCTCTCCTTTATAAATAAACCACAACCATTTGATGCACTAAAATTGAACGTCGAAGCTGTATTCATTGTCTTAAAAAATTGGATTCATCAAATTCTTTGCCGGAAGTGGCCACTGGCCACTCTAACGGGGCACTAGTCAGAACTTAAGTACCTACTTAACCTACCTACCTATCAACTACCTAGTCGACTAACTTCAACCAGAAAAGTATTCGTTGTATCTCAAATAATTTGTTTTATTTTATTTTAACATCTTACGGTGTTTATTGGAAAATTAATTATTAATATAATTATTTCGTTATTTTTTTTTAATTTTCTGCTCACTGAATAATATCAGGTCTTCCATGAAAAACAGCTCGAGTTAGTTTTGGAGTTAGTTTGGTGAAATATCGTATGGCGTAGTTTACATAATTAATTTTTTATTTGAGAAAATTAACTAAATGTTGTTCACATGTGAAGAAGCTTGTATTGAAAATATCTATAAACTGAATTTCATATTTGTTTGTGTTCCTTTTTAAAATAATATATTAAAGTAAACAATGTGAATTCATCTCCTTCCCATAACCTATATTTTATAATTTGACAGCTCTTGCTGTACCTGTATAGTTCAATCTACGATACGTACCTACTTCTTTTTCCAAAACTTGAGGTGATATTTTGTTGAATGCTCGGACCACATGATCGAATACTTTTATCCTTTAAAAGTCAATGTTTGTTTGTCAGCGTTGACTTAATAAATATATTAGAATAACAGTACTGTCGAAAGCAAAAAATAGTAGACAGAAACAGTTTCTTGTAATTATTATTTCTCAAAATGGTATTGGTTAAAGAGGCCTTCATAAATAATATTTCAAAAAATTTCAAAGCTTTCAGGTTTAACAAGCTTAAGGCTTTGGTAATATCTATGAATTTGTCTTTAATCAATAACACTTTGAGAAATAATAATTACAGGAAACTGTTTTTTGTCTACTACTTTTTGCATTCAACTGTATATTAAAAAACAAGTTTCATAAGATGTGATTTTAGCACACGCGTCCAATTTTATAAAACGAGTCGAAGACGAGTCTTTTAAATGAGCAAGTGCGCCAAAATGTCATATGAAACGTGTATTTTAAGTATTTTTTTTTTTAATTTTGATGCTTAGACGTAAATAATCTTATAAATCGGCGTTACTTTTTTAATGTAACGTAGGGAAATTTTGTTTTGTTGACGGCGATTGGTGAAATTAGTTGACGCTTAAAATAATTTCAAATTAATGTCACTTTAGAGATTCTGCCTGCATTAACATACTTTGTGAACTTATAAAGTGTTTTAGTTATGAACATATAAAATAGCGACATCTTACTATCGCTTTTTGACCTAACATTGCAGTAGGATAGACAAATTGAAGCGGGATTTTCTCCTAATGAGTCCCCCATGCAAGGCGGCCATGCTTGCAGGGCTGAAACAGCTGTCCAGAGGCTGCTCGAGGTTCTCACTGCAATCAAAAACGATTTGCACAAAATTTTTCTAAAATCTTTCATTATGCTTTGACAGCAAGCATGGCCGCCTTGCATGGGGGACTCATTAGGAGCAAATCCCGCTTCAATTTGTCTATCCTACTGCAATGTTAGGTCAAAAAGCGATAGTAAGATGTCGCTATTTTATATGTTCATCATTCTTACATCGCATTTGCGAATAAATTGGGCAAGTCGTTTTTGGTCTGCAGTGGGAATGTCGAGCTACGTTTCTGCTGAAGAAGCCCCAAGCAGGGCTGAAACAGCTGTCCAGAGGCTGCTCGAGGTTCTCACTGCAATCAAAAACGATTTGCACAAAAAAAATTTTCTAAAATGTTTTAGTTATGTTGTTGTAATTTGGGATGCCAATAAATAAAGGTAATTTGAAACATGTGTAGTAACTTGGACATAGGTTATTATTTGTAATTTGATATTTGAGCATATCAAGCTGCGTATGTTGCCACCAAACAGAAAAGTATTAAATTTTGAGTTTGTTTTAACGGGCTGCAGTATGAAACCCAAATGACTCATTTGAGTTTCATAATGTAGCTCATTAAAGCACGGAAATAGAGAAATAACTTTTTCTGTTTGGTGACTTACATTATGAAACTATGATGTGTCATTCCTATATTAAATTGGAAAATACGGCAGATTTAAAACTTTTTTATATCTAAGAAGAAAAATAGAAAAAAATACTATAAAGTACACGTTTCAAAACATTTTGGCGCACTTGCGATGAAACTTGTTCTTTAATATACCATTATAGACTTTTGCGGGGCAAAAGTATTCGATTGTATTGTACATTACAGGAAAGCATGTTTAATGAATTTATTGTATGTATTGTATGTTTAATTACTACAAATTCAAATTTCTTCGTCTTCTTTTTGTAATAGTCAAGGAAGTGATGACCAAAGAAGACGAGATTCACCTGCTCCTATTAAAAAACTCATTAACATTTACACTAGTACCGTTGCTCAGCCATACTCAAACACAACACACATTTTATCTTAACAAAATTAATCGGAAATTTCAAACAATTAGGGACGGAGAAATCATCCTGCTTTGTATCTGGCGTTCCGAGATTTCTGATTGGAAAGATGCAGTAGCATTTCGCCAATAACAAACACGAACGTTAGCCAATCTGTTTCTGTTATTTACCCAGCGTAATTAGCAATTAACGGTTCGCAGGTTTAATAAGATGAATTAAATATTTAATTAAATTATCGCTTTCCTTATAGCGCCAGACTTAAAAAGTAACGTAATTTACGACCACAATACATAACAATCTTAATTACGTGTTTAATTAAAAACTCCTGTCGACGAAGTCGTAATTTGAAATTCACGATTTTCTCTGCCACCTAATTTCACCCGAGCGGACATTTTTATGCGCGTACAAATTAATTAATACAATTAGAGACAACTCGCGTTATTACCTTAGTTATGCAAATCTTTAATTGAATATACATATCTTAATAAATGTATAATATAATACGGAAATTACAACGGAATAATGCATTTACCTACGCGCAATTAAGTTGTCTTAAAATTTTATTGCACACGCTAAAAGTATTATCTTAATAACATTCTTATTAGTACTAATTATTAGTTCAATTTTTCTACATTTTCATAATTCCACAGTTTATATGCAAAATGCAATCTTGAGTTAGCAAATTTCATTTATATTAAAATCCTTTGGCGTTTGTGGTTATTTTAAATCAAATGAAGAGATTAAAAATTAATTGAATGAAATTTTAAACGGTTTTAAAATTCCCATATATTAAACGAAGCAAATGACTGAATAAAGACAAGAGCCAGTCAAAAAGAAAAAGACAAATTGCATTATAAATAGCGAACATGAGCTAGAATTACAGGCTGTTAACGTTGAACATGCAATCCGCTGCGTTTCCGCAGTCTTACTCGAATAAATCTGTTAATTGCGTTATAAATGATACTGTCACACTATTATTTATTATCAGCTCTCGACTTCTGACACTAATTAAGTTCACATCTGTGTGCCAGCAATGAATTCGAAATTAATTCTATTGGGATTGTAGTTATTGCCTCCGATTTATAATCGAAACTGGCGGAGTTTGCCCTACTAGTAGCGGCTTCAGTTGTGTCAATATCAAAATTTCAAAAGCTTTTTTTGAGCTTCATCCAATTCTAACCAAGTGGTGAATGCAAAACGCCCTTTCTCATCGATTTCATGAAAAATTCAAAGGAATTAATCGATTTCGTCAGACTCCAATTAAATTTTCGTTTTGAAGTTTCGGACTAGATTCAATTTATTAATTTTCACTTTATTTCTTAAAATCCTAAGTGGATCTCTGTCAACGGGTCAATTTCAAAATTTATACTTGAATGGCGTGCACTCTTATGAAGTATGCGGCAGAATATTAAGCACGGTCAACAATATATTAGGTGACGCCACAAGAGCACTCGGTTGTGTGTCAATATGTGCTTGAAAGCGCGAGATCAATTGCGAGAGCGACAGCTGAAAGAGGGATTTAAATATCAATGCGTGAGAGAGAATGGTGTTTAATACTTCAGCACAGTGGCGGATTTAGCATTTGAGAGGCCCCAGGCGTATTTCAGTTCTGAGCCTCCCTATAAACATTTTCGGTACTACCGGTGTCTATAGACAGTCTCTTTCAAAAAGTGAGCAATGGAATTTTGTTTAAAGATACTTTCTTGTATCAAATTTCAATAAATATTTTATTTATGATAAAATTATAGGAATACTTTATTATAAAAATTTCTATAAGTTAGGATTTTTTCACTTAAATTACTACTTAGTTTAAACACGTTATTTATTCATCTGCAGAGCAGTATTGATATGTGACCGTCCATGGGAAAACGTACCTTTTTATCCCGAAGCAAATCAAGGTCAAAAATCGATGTTTTAAGGTAAGAATCGATTTTGATAGGAAATTTATCGTAGTTTTTAATACAACGGATCGTTTTTATGCCATCGATACTAGAAAATATTGTTACGTTTCTAGGGTTTTAATTTATTTATTTAAACGAATAAAACACTCCGTAAAAACTTAATCGTAATTTAATAACGCTTACAAACTAATTTATTTGTAACAATTTATTTTCACACTAAAATCCAACTTCGACGATCGCTAGTTAGAACTCGACTGCCTGGTGAGTCAACTCCGGGCGATTTTATATCATTTGCTGCCGTCTGGAATTCTCTACGCTGGAAGATTCGAGTTTGTTCCATCGCCGGAAAAGTCTAGGCTGTTCGATGTAGACCCCGGTGGCGTGGCAGCCAATGACGCATAACGAACCGACTTCTTGACGCCTTGAGCTAAGCCGGGTGGCGCGCCACACTGCCCCCTTCTTAAAAACGTTTCGTCTCGAAATGTTCCTGGTGATAGTCTTGACGGAGGGTGTCGGAATCTACATGCTGGCCCATTCTTGCAACTTTCCGTCTGGAAGAAGTAGCAGTCTACGGTTTTGCTGTTGCTGACTGTTGCCTGTGGGTGGTGGCTGCAGACTAGGACTTCAATTCCCGTTCTGTGGAAGATGACTTCCAGCATGCTTCGAATTACTCTCCAGTCTAGTCCGTCCAATCCGCAGCCCAATTTGGGGATGGCTAACTTCATCTGAAGGTTCTCTATTAGCTGTCTCCTCAGGCTATATAGGGCTCTCCACATACTTTGATAGTCAGGTTTACCGCTTGATGTCTTCTTAGTGACTAAATAATGCACGGGCGCCTCCGATCTGCCGTCGAATCAATGGCAAGCTCTTGCCTACCATGGGATGCTGTCTTCGTAGCTCCTCGATTTGGCCAAATTTCTTCCTAAACACCTGAGCGATTCCTTTGGACATTTTCAGGTCTTCTGCTACACAGTGGGCCAGACTGTACTCCAGTGGCACTTTAAAGAGATCTTGTTGCTTCTCCGTGGTCACTCCAAACCGTGCCTTGCTTCCTTCGGCGTGATGAGACATGAAGGTTTCGAAGTTCACTTCGGAAACTTGCGCCCTTTGTACTGTCCCTTCATCTGCTTCTCCATGGTAAGGGGCTATCCGGTTGAAGTGGATTACTTTGGGTTTGCCATGAGGGACCTTCTTGATGCGGTAAACGACGTCGTTGATCCGTTTCATCACTCTGTAAGGACCTTCCCAAGAGGTCTGCAATTTTGAGGAGAGGCCTCGACGTCTTTGGGGGTTATAAAGCCAGACCAGTGCTCCAGGTTGGTATCCCCCGTGTTGAGCGTTGATGTCATAGTGCTCCTTCATCCGATCGCTGGCCATCTGTATATTGTGACGCACTTAGTTGTGGATGTCATCCATTTTCCTGCGTAATTTGCTCACGTAATCTTCGTCGGCAGAGACTTCGCCAGGCTTCACACCAAACTTCAGGTCGCAGGGCAGTCTCGGCTCTCGCCCGAATACCACCTTCGCGGGAGTCTCCCGTGTTGTCTCATGAACGGATGAGCGGTATGCCATTAGAAACAGGGGGATGTACGTGTCCCAGTCCCTCTGATGATCGGAAACGACCTTGGACAAATGTCGGTTGATGGTTCTATTGAACCTTTCCACCATTCCGTCCGACTGTGGGTGGAGTGCAGTTGTTCTAGTTTTTCGTACGCCGAGCAGAGTACACACGTTCTTGAAGAAGGCCGATTCAAAGTTCCTTCCTTGGTCTGAATGCAGTTCCATAGGTGCACTATACCGACTGATCCATTCCCTGACAAGGACTTCCGCAATAGTGACTGCCTCTTGGTTAGGTAGGGAGTAAGCTTCAACCCACTTACTAAAGTAGTCCATTACCACGACGATGTACTTGTTTCCACCATTCGTTTCTGGAAACGGGCCGGCTACATCGATGGCAACTCTCTCAAAAGGACTTCCAACGTTGTACTGTCTCATGGGGGCCTTACCCCGCCTGTGGGGGCCGTTACTGGCTGCGCAGGCTGCACACTTTCTGCACCAATCCTTCACGTCTTCCTTGCAGTTCACCTAGTAAAATCTTTCGCGCACCTTCTCCATAGTCTTCTTAACTCCCAGATGCCCTCCCGAAGTTCCATCGTGAAGTTCCCTCAGAACTTCTGGCACCCTATTCTTGGGGATTAGTAACTGTGTCTTCTGTTCCATGCCTTCTGGATTCTCCATGCTTCGTCTCAGAAGACCACGATCCAACACTATGGAGTCCCACAGCGCCCTGTATGATTTTACAGACGGTCCTCAGCAGGAAGCGTCTACCATACAAGTACTTGTAGAAGTGTTCTATCGTTTTTACGACGGCTAGCAATTCCCTTCTTGTGACGCAATAGTTTCGTTCCGGCTTTGATAAGACTTTACTGAAGTAGCCGATCACCTTCTCTTGCCCCTCTTGTATCTGGGAGAGTACGCCACCAATCCCAACGTTGCTAGCATCTGTGTCCACGACGAATTTGCCTTCCGGGAGAGGATAACTCAGAATAGGAGCACTAATCAAGTACTGCTTTAGTTGTTCAAAGCCAATTTGACACTGTTGGTCCCATTCAAATGGACGACCTTCTTCAGTGAGTTTTGTCAACGGCTTAGCAATGTCTGCAAATCCAGGAACGTAGCGCCGATAGTAAGTGCACAGGCCAAGGAAACTCCTTATTTGGTGTTTATTTCTGGGAGTTGGCCAGTCTTTCACCACCTGAATCTTCACAGGGTCCACGGCGATTCCATTTCCATTAACAATGTGCCCCAGGTAATTCACTTCCTTCTGGAACAGGTGACACTTCTTGAGGCTAAGCTTTAGTCCAGCTCCGCGAAGCCGCTGGAACACTCCTTCCAGGTTCCTTAGGTGGTCGTCGAACGTCTTTCCCACGACAATTATGTCATCAAGGTACACCATGCACGTTGTCCAGGACAGACCTTTCAGAACCGTCTCCATTAACCTCTCGAATGTCGCTGGGGCATTACATAATCCGAATGGCATCACTGTGAACTGCCACAGACCCATACCAATGGAAAACGCCGTCTTTTCTCGATCTTCGGGCGCCAGCTCCACTTGCCAATATCCACTCTTTAAGTCCAAAGTTGAGAAGATCTTTGAGCCGGCCAGGGTGTCCAGGGTATCATCAATTCGTGGCAGGGGATAGCTGTCCTTCTTGGTGACATTGTTGAGTAACCGGTAGTCTACACAGAACCTGGTGGACCCATCCTTCTTCTTCACAAGCACTACTGGTGACGCCCACGGGCTGCTTGATGGTTCTATTACATTATCCTTTTCCATCTCGCGAATAATGCGTTCCGCTTCCTCACGCTTCGCCAAAGGTAATCGCCTTGGAGCTTGACGGATAGGTCTTTCTTCTCCAGTCTCTATTTTGTGTTTCAAGACATCAGTTCTTCCCTTGGATCCATTTTCTACCTCAAATACATCTTGATAGCGGCCGATCAGATTCTTTGCTTTTGTCTTCTGGTCTGGAGTCAATTCCTGGCCTGTTGACATAACCATTTCCCATAATTTCTTTGGGACTTTCGCTTCTGGCACGTTTGCTTCAAGTTGCCGGGAGATGGAGGACACCATGGTGCAGCTTCCCAAGATTGTTCCTTTCTTGATATTGACAGAGAAACAATTGACGTTCATCAGGCGGACAGGTACTTCCTTCTTCGCCGTCAACAACATTTTCCCAACGAGGACTCCTCTTCCAATCCTTTGATCATCAGTATTAGGTTCAACCATAATGACTTGCCCATCTTGAAAAACACCGTCCAGTTTTGCGTTGACGATAACCTCAGTCCTGCTGGGTAATACAACGTCTTCAGCGAGGACTACTCGAGCGGACACGTCTCTTCGTTGATGTAGAACCAACTCCTCATTATTGACCACCATCACGCCACGCTTTAAGTCCAATTGAAACCCGTGGGCACACATGACGTCCGTGCCCAAAATTGCCTCGTCCTCTATGTCTGCCACCAGTGCACGGTGTTTTATTGGAGTTGAACCAATGGTGATGATAACCTCTACTTCACCGTGGACAGTTGCTGATGTTCCAGTTGCAGTTTTCAGTTTCCACTTGGTCGGCTCGGTGCGTCCAGATGACTTAATGACGTCGGGTCTTAGGATGGTCTTCGTCGCACCCGTATCCAACAACATGGTGTGAGGAATGTCATCAATGGTGACATCCACGAAGACACTGCTGGTTAACTGCCGTAGGGATATTACTTGTTTGGCTTTCGTCTTTGAAGGCCTTTGAATACGGGTCGACGTTTGCCCCTCTGCACCGACCCGGCTTAGTTTAACTGTGGCTTCCTTGGATCCTGTCTGGGCTTTGGACATCGCCTGCGAACAGGTCCTTCCTCCTGGCCACACCAGCGGCTTCTTCTGCTTGAAGACCTGTTCCATAATGCGGCGAACATCCTCGGCAGTGGCATACTCCCTGGCTCGCTCCTTTATAGTAGATCCCACCTTGGCGTTAGCGGACTCTTCCTCTTCTTCCTCTGGGAAGTCCATAGCCGCTCGCACCTTGACATGCCCTCTTGAGACTCGTCTCGCCGCTTCAAATTCCAAGGCATAAGCCAATGCGTTCTTGGACGTCTTCGGATGGGTCATTCTCAATGCCCGCTGGTTGTCTGGGCCACGGATTTCATCTATGAAGGTCTGCACCGTCAAACATTTGAGGAATTCAACAGGAGCTGTGGGATATGCCAACAGGGCCAGACGCGCTACGTCCGCTTCGAATTCCTGAAGACTTTCTCCCGATTTCTGACAGCGATTCCTCAACTGCGCATGGTATACCTCGGTCAGATGGGCCTGTCCGTAACGCATTTCCATCCTATTCACCAGCTTGTCGAAGTCTTCTTGTTCCTCTGGCGGCATCGTCTGTAGCACATCGATAGCGTCCCCTCTCAAGGCCACAATTAACGAAGTGGCTTTTTCGCTGGCCGTCCATCTGTTCGCCTTTGCTGCTGCTTCGAACTGTTTGAAGTAGTTGGGCCAAGAAGACTTTCCATCGAACGTTGGTGGTTTTATTTTCAATTTAGAATTTTCTGCTGGTCCTTCCACAATTCGGGTTTCATTATTTTCTAGTACTTCTACTGGTGGCTGATCCCCGAACACTCGCAACCCCGCCATGATTTGTTCCAGATTTTTGATTTTGTTATCCTGCTGGAATATTATTTCTTCCACATTTTCTTGCAGGTTTCTTGTTTCTTCCGATATTTTTACCACTAGTTTATCTTCGAGTCCTTTCGTCTGTTCTAGAAATTCACCCTTCAAATTTCGGACTGTTCTAGAAGTTTCTCGTCGAAATTTCTGGATTGCTCTAGAAATTTCTCGTCTAAGTCTCTGGATTGTTCCAACAATTTATTTTGTAATTTGTCGGAATTTCCAGATTGTTCTAGAAGCTTCTCCTCTAAATTTCTGGATTGTTCTTGAAGCTTCTGTAAATTTCCAGACTGTTCTTGAAACTTCTCGTCCAAATTTCTGGATTGTTGTCGAAGTTCTTCCTTGAAATTTCCAGATTGTTCTAGAAGCTTTTTCTCTAAATTTCCAGACTGTTCTTGAAACTTCTCTTCCAAATTTCTGGATTGTTCTCGAAATTCATCCTTCAAGATTTTATTAAAATCGGCGGGACCACACGAAATTTCGAAAAGGAACGTCTCTGGATCTTCACCAGCTGTCAACAAATCGCATCGGAGACGCTGTTGAAGTGCGCCTTTCAAACCACCGTTTTCTAACTCTCGTTCTTCCAATTCGGTTTTTAATTCGGCCACTTTTAAGTCTTTCAACAACACTTTTCTCGTAGCCATTGTTTTTTTCCTATACTGTACTTATTTAATAATCTGATTAAATTTAATTTACTTTAAATTGTTTATTTATTTGCACAAACCCGCACACCGACACCACTGTTACGTTTCTAGGGTTTTAATTTATTTATTTAAACGAATAAAACACTCCGTAAAAACTTAATCGTAATTTAATAACGCTTACAAACTAATTTATTTGTAACAATTTATTTTCACACTAAAATCTAACTTCGACGATCGCTAGTTAGAACTCGACTGCCTGGTGAGTCAACTCCGGGCGATTTTATATCATTTGCTGCCGTCTGGAATTCTCTACGCTGGAAGATTCGAGTTTGTTCCATCGCCGGAAAAGTCTAGGCTGTTCGATGTAGACCCCGGTGGCGTGGCAGCCAATGACGCATAACGAACCGACTTCTTGACGCCTTGAGCTAAGCCGGGTGGCGCGCCACAATATCTAAAATTGCAGAGTCGAATTTCAAGACAACGTATTTTAACTTCTCGACGAACCTTTTGGTTATCATTCTTTCTACCTTTTTAATAAAAAAAATAGGAATAATACGACCACTAACGACAAAAAATATATAAAATGCAAGGAATTAACCAAAAGTTTGACGTATCCAGATATCGAATATCTGAAAACTCCACTGCGTTCAGCAGCTTTTCGACTATAAGAAAATGCAAAAAAATCATCTTTGAAAAATGGAAGGTACCATTGTAACCATAATAAACGTCATCAGTTACAAATACTCAAACGCTAATTCCATCTTGCAATTACATTTAATTTGTCGCCTTTTGAATTGCATTATTTGCCTTTAACTGGGGTATTTTTATTTGTTTCGCCAAAATTTCATTAAAGTCCAAATGACAACATTTTTATTCTACTTTGAGTGTAGTCGATTTTTAAGATTATGATGGTATAGTCGCGATCAATTGTACAACACGTCAGCGTCGCACCGATATTGTCCCACTGTATAACATGTAGCATAAACAATTTAGTTTTTTTTTGAGACCTAAATTTGAGGCCCCGTCGATTCAGAGGTTCCAGGCCAGCGAATTATGCGCTTGTGCGGTAATCCGGCACTGCTTCAGCATGAGATAACATTAAAATATTTCTCAGTATCTATTTTAATTGTCGCCATAGTGTTTTAGATGTTAAAAATTTAGCTTCATGTTAACTTTTGTTTTGCTAAAAAAAAATGAGCACGTTGCAGTTTCTATTAATCAGCTACACTATTTATTACAGATTACACATTACCAAAATAACAGGTACGTTGTTAATTTCATTATTTTAATATGAAAAGTAGAAATTATTATTTAGCAAATATTAATCGAACAGGTTAACATCAGAGAGACAGTTCTGCCGTTTAAAAGCGTTTATGTGACAAATGAATTTCTGACTCTGAGCTACTCCATTAATATTTGCTCATGAAAAATTTCAACTTTTGATAATAAAATAATCAAATTAATGAAGCACCTGTTATTCAGTTAATGGTAGTTTGTAATAAATTGTGTACTTGATTATTAGAAACTGAAATATGTTAAACTTTGAGCAGAACATAAGTTCACATTATGCAAAATTTATACCATGTAAATCCCTGTGGCTACAGTTAAAAAGAAAACAATATAATTTTATTAACACAGAAAATGGAAAGTACTTCTAAAATTGAAGCTCTAGCACTTCAGTTTTACAAATCATAAAAACACTTGAGACGAAGAAATACATAAATATTGTTTGACGAAGCTATAAATCTATAGCGAAACGTTGAGTGTGTTCCCTTCATTTTTCTGTCCGGTTTGAGATTAAAAAAACTTTGTACTTTCAAATTATATACATATCATCCACGGAAAATAGTAAAATTGAACTTATAAACGAAAAGTACAAGACGAAATACGAAAACTCTAGTGATTCAAAGGCATTTCATAAAAAAATATTTTTATTACATTTGATTAACAAAATTTAGTAGTGTTTTAAATTAATTTTTGCGTAAATTGCATAACAACACAAGTACTGTAAAAGTAATCGTTAAAGTATTTAACAAGGTGTCTCAAAACCTCTGTCCTTAAATGAAACCAAACGTTCCTCACCACATAAGAGGTTAATTCCTCAAATCTAAAAAGTTTGGCTCAAAAATGAAAAACTGACCTACCATAAGCCAGCGCAGTCCCTTTATTTTGAAACTTCTGCTTGCTTTACGACTTGTTTCAACTATTTATTCTAATGAAAGAAATAAACCGCAATAAAACTTGACACGATGCTTTACCTACCTTAAGTACAATATCCTGTTGGATATTGTTCTTAAGCAGGTCAATATTTTGTGTCTTTTGTTAATATTAAAACCAGATAAATGTTGTGACCAGTTAAGTAATTAATAGTTTAAAATATTCTGCGCATATTGCATTAATTGATGATTAGTTTTGTACTAATCCGTACTTAACAGTTAAGTTAAAAAAAATTAGATCCAAAAGCGATCGGAAAAATGGAAATTCTGCGTTTTTTATGGCATCGAACGTCGAAGAATAGTTGAAAACCAAGTTCCGCCGGAACTTTTAAGCTGCATCCAGCGACCCTCAAACAATTTCTGGGAAAAAGAAAAATATTTTTTACCTGAGTTACTATTACTTTTTACCCAATAGTCATATGACAATTTTTACTTCTTTTCTTGACCACTATTTGTGGTTTCAATTAAAGACAGAGGCTTAGAGACACCCTGTGAGTAACTGTAGCAACTCTATGATTTATCAAGCAGCCGAGAGAAAAAAAAAAACTAGTATTCTTTGACAACCAAAAATAGTACCATCAATTTTCAATTAAAATAAATGTAGTTTATTAAAGTTCTATTACAAATCTTACTACAAATATAATACTTTCTAAAGTTTTGTTAGATTGACCTTGATCCTGGAATTTTTCTTAAATTACTATAGGACTAATTATTTTAATTTTAATAGACAAGTTCTCTTCGCGATTTATTGAAACGAATTTTCAATAAATAAAATTAATTATATTGAATCTTCAAAACTGAATTGAAGAAACAGACTACTAATAGTTATTATAAATAATTGATTGAATTTTTGTAGTGTAAAATTCATTCAGTCTATATCTAGACATAACTACATACACCGTTGATCAGAAAAATCCATCGCTTACCGAAATACTTGTACCTCATGCTTTAACGTGGTTTATTTAATTTCAAATAACTTTAATTAATAATGGCCTCTTTTCATAAGAATATGAAGCTCTAGCACTTAACAAAGATAATTTGGTTGTTTATAATAACTGTTACAACGAAGGACACTCCGGTAAAAAATACACAAGCAAATAATTAAAAATAATATCCTAGATAAGGTCGTATCCCTTTAAATTAGAAAGATTACTTATCGTAATGCTCGACGCAATAATATAAAAACCAGAAACTTGCATTTTCGAGGCATTTACGCATTTCAGAACAATTAATTTATGAA
Source organism: Prosopocoilus inquinatus (assembly GCA_036172665.1). Lineage (NCBI taxonomy): Eukaryota > Metazoa > Arthropoda > Insecta > Coleoptera > Lucanidae > Prosopocoilus > Prosopocoilus inquinatus. Next base: position 18,694,504 of record CM069875.1, read on the forward strand.
GTAATTAGCGGCAATAATTGCATTCGTTAAATAATTTATAGGAAGGAAAAGCGGCGATATTAAATTAACATGCCAGTAGTTCTTCATCATTACGTAGGATACAGCGCCGAATTATTTTTTAATTACACATGCATGACTCTTAAGTTTGTAGTCGGTTATTGCAAGAAATCCATTAAATATATTTAAATAAAATTAGAATTTTATGTTTTTTTCAGAAAGGGTTCATTTGTTCTTTAATTTGATCGGTGGCAAGATTAAAGCATAAAATTTTATTGGATGGGATATTAATTTGTTCGCAGTGAGACGTGTTTCTTAAGAATATTTTAAACATGCACGTAATTAATTTTTGTCAATAATTAATCTGGTGATTAAGTCTGCGGCGTAATCAAACTTTGATTTTTATTTAGCTGCTTTCTGTTTTAATTACCGTGATTATAACGTGAGATCAAAGGGAAAAAAAGGTAGAGAACAATACGTACAGTCAAAATTAAAGGTAATTTTCCAATAAATTGTAAATGCTCTTACTCATTCTAGTCACCATAATAAGCCGGTGCCGAAGCAAACGTCGCCAAGAATTTAATGAGTACCTGTTCGCCTACTAGATAGAGCCGTCAGAAGTTATTAGGTCGCAATTTAACCTTTTGTTTGGACTTTTTAATAAGCGTATTTTGTTAGAAAACGGTATAGTAATAATTTTGAAATGGAAAAGACAGTTATTGTTTTTCAAACATAAAGTCAAATAAAAGCGAACCAAAAGTATCAATATATTTATTGGGGAGCCATTGCTTTTAATTATGACTGTACACTCCGGTACCATACTCACAACTAATATTTTACGGTTCTTTGAAAAAGTGTACAAGAATCCTATAAGAACATTTGCAAGTTATTATTGTTATTTTTTAATTTATGTCTAAAGCTGAGCGTCCACTAGGGCTGTAATCTAGAAGTAATTTATAGACTATGAGTTAGAGGGAAACTGTAAAAAGCAAAACGGATAGCGTAAATTAACTCATACGGATATTTTCATTGTCATGTAGGTCATTTCGTTGGTATTGTTGAAAATCATTCATTTTCTAATAAATATAAAATAAAACTAATAAAATGTTCTATTTTAAAATATCAGAAATAAGTAATTATAATAAAAGGAAAGGAAGCTGCTATATATGTTGAAAATGGAAACCATTCTCTCGTAAACATAGAGCAACTTGGCTTTTCATATTGTCTAAAAATCCGCTATAATATTTCTGGTGTAGTAATAATACCTTCTGTAATTCTGTCTTTTAGTTTGATACGAACAAAATTTCTGAAAATTCTGTTTTCTAGATGTGGGAAAACAAAATAATCTAGTGAAATTAATTCCGACGATCTCGGGGTATATTCTCAATTGCTGTATAAACTTATTATTTGGATTTATCATAAAATTGGCGCCACTTATTGACAGTGACACTAGAACGGACAGTAGATTTATCTTATTCGAATTCCCCATTACAAAGCTCATCGTACTGAAGCTGGTCTATAAAGGGGCCTAAAATCAGCTTCTGGTGTAGTTGGGAGTTATAGTTTTATAAAAAATATAAAGTATACCAATTTTTTTTTGAGAGACTCCAATCCTAAATCGAAATCATAAATTTATACTGATGTAAGGGGGGTTTCGCAGAACACATGTAGACTTTAGGCACTCCACATTCTCGTTGATTGTTAATTATTATACCTGGAAAGGTCAAACCACCCCTTAGGACCGGTTTTTCAATCACAAGTTAACTTTAACCTTCAGTTTATTGCCATAGAAACAAGTGTCTTCGTACATGTTACCATGGAAATAAACCAATAGTTAGGGTTAACCTGTGATTGAAAAACCGAGCTTTATAGGTATAAACGTTAAATCGAACACATCGTGATTATTAAGGTTATTCACTATACAGAATTAGATCTTGGGGTAATAGTTCATAATAAAGCAACAGCACTGCGGGAATACATAATATTATACATTATGAACAACTTTTGAAGTTTTGTAAATTCCTTTTTAAATAAATTATTGTAACTTGGTAAATTTATAATTAAAGTGACAGTGACTGTTCTCAACATATGAAAAAAGCTGAATAAAGCTAAGATATGCAATTTGTTTGTGACTACCTGTTTTTATCTTATATTTTTAAAAAAATATATGGTACAACAAATCGTGTTTAATATCCGTATACAGTCTGTCCATTTTTCGAGTGCCATTATGGGGATCTCGCTTATCTTAAGAGATGCGAAGTTGGTTAAATTAGGGCAGTTGCACATTTTCGTGCTGAATAATAATCTGAAAACAAATTTGAAATATCTTCAATAGTTTTGAAAATATCGTAAAAATACAAAATGTCTGATTTTCGTTTTTCCCCGATAAACTAATCGTACCAAGCATTTCTAACAAGGACATTATTCAAACACTCTCTTATGGAGAATTCGAATTTGGCATCCCCTTTTCAATAATTTTCAAGATGACGGAGAAACACCTAGCAACTTCATTTTTCTTATGGACGCCACAAAACATAAAACTTTGACAGTTTATCTTACTTCAAGTCTTGTCATTACATAATTACATACACAGTGTGTCCCCGGATGGACCTAACCATTGCGGCGCTACTATTTAGTCCTAGCTTTGATAATAACACAAAATAAAAAATCAACTTTTTTGATATAATAACTTCCACAGAAAATTTGGAATATTTACCATTATTAAGAATTTTGTTTCTTCGCTGCAAGATCTTCTGACATTAAGTTTAACTCAATTCGGTCCATAAATTATCTTTTCTATAAAGGAATATGATCTACAGGGAGAACGGGAAAGAAAATTAAAAAGATTTGCGAGAAACGATTTGGGACTGAAATATCTATGTTCTCTTATACTGCAGATAAGCAAATAAATCTGCAAAATAAAAGAATTTTCCGGAAAAATTAATTATTTTAATTAGATTCGTTTCAAGGAACGACAAACATTAACGAGTTAAAAATTTTATGAATGTGGATGTAAACCAGCTAAGGAATTTCAAATTAAACAGTTATCAAATAAAACAAGAGAGTGTGACAGTTAATAAATTACTGTTATTGTCTTTAAATCTTAATAATTAATTAATACGCGCGCGTTGAAATATTGACTATTATCTAATGGACTTTATGAACATAAATTTTAATTTATTTATTATTAAGAGTACATATCTAGTTATTATTGTGTTAGAAAGAAATTTTAGAGAGAAAATTACCTAATAAATCTTCAGCAATTTAGTAAATTGGAAACCCATTTGGCTACTACACAAATAAATTCCTTGCTTAATAAGGTTTTCAAAAATATATAGTTTGATATAATTAGTTTTAGAAATAACAAAGAGACTAACTTTTAATATTTTGCAGTACCTATTAAGCTACCTATGACACCAGAAATAAAAGAAACATGTTGTTTTTCTCAAAATCAATTATTAGAATAAATTATAATTAGAAAAAACAAATAACTAGAAATACATACAGCTATTAGAGATCTTATAAAACTATGAGTAGTGTAAATGTGGATTAACTATTATGAATGCGATATTCAAGAATTATATATTGTATGTTCCTTTGAAATGATTAAATATGAAATTTTCAATTACCAAAAATTCTCAAAGAGGAAAATTCTTGGAACCATTATTAAGCTTAAGAAATATTGGATATTTCAACATTTTCCAAAGAAACTCATTGTTTAATATAATTTAAAATACATAAAAATCTCTTAACTATTATTCATATTAGTATTTAAAGAAAGGTTCAAATGAAGTTAATCAATTTTTATGTACTTGTGTTTTTATGTCAGTCTCTAATAGATATATGAAGCTACTTATTTATGGAATTAACTGTTTAGCTGTTTTACTTAATAATATAATTGATTTTTTGAAGAAAACAACTACTAATATTTGTTTTTGGTGTCTTAGGTGGCTTGTAAGGTATTGGATAGCTCATTTTTGGTGTCCCTTTGAGTTTCTCAAAAAGCTCTGTGAAACCATCAAAAATGGTCCACTCTGTGCAGACTAACTCAGAGATCTAGGTACCCAGTACGCTCCTCTTATGTGTTCGGGACGGCTAGATATATATACCGTGTGTCCCGCGCCATTTGCTCACCCTTGTAGAATCTTTATTTATTAATCGACTAACCTGAATTTTGGAAACAATAAATTAAACAAAAAATGAAATTTTTCGACATACTGCTAGTCATTATAGGACTTCCGGTTTCGCCGGAAGTGATATCAACTTTCTTATTTTAAATAGAACATCCTCTATATTTTTACATATTTGAAATTTACGGATCAATATGAGTCCGAATACGTATCAACTGTTAATTTTGGTTTCCATGACAACGAAAAAAAAAAACTTTTTATTTTTCAATTTAGGAAGCTATGAATCGCATTTTTTCGATCTAATGCGATCAAGTGTTTCGAGATAATCACTCCTTTGATGGTATTTTAATTTTTTTTAATTTTTACAGTATTTGAAATTTTCACTAGGTCTTGAGTCATTTTTTTCGATAGAACCTCTTATGTTTCTTAGCTTACTTCAACAGAATTTTTTTTTTCTAAGTGCGTTGATACCAAATACTTTTCTTTGAAAGTTATTTGAAATAAAGGGAGTGTAAAATTTTAATAAGACATGCTCTATTTTAAATTATTTTCAAAGAAAACATGATGTATTTGGTATCAGCTTCAGATTAATAGCTTTCTAGATTGAAAAATAAAAAAGTTTTTTCTCGTTGTCGTGGAAACCAAAATTAACAATTGACACTTATTCGGACTTATAATGATCCATAAATTTCAAATATGTAAAAATATATAGGGTGTTCTATTTGAAATAAGAAAGTTGGTATCACTTCCGGCGAAACCGGAAGTCCTATGATGACTAGCAGATGTCAGAAAATTCCATTTTTTTAAAATTTATTATCTATAAAATTCAGGTTAATCAATTAATAAATAAAGATTCTAGAAGGGTGAGCACACGGCGCGGGACACCCGGTATACACCTTAAAACCTTACCAAAAACGATTTGCACAAAAGTTTTCTAAAATCTTGCATTATGCTTTGACAGCAAGTCGTCTGGCATGGGGGACTTATTAGGAGCAAATCCCGCTTCAATTTGTCTATCCTACTGCAATGTCAGGTCAAAAAGCGATAGTAAGATGTCGCTAATTTATCTGTTTAAAACCTTATGTTCCAATAAGGATAAAAAAACAACCCCGGTAAACAATGAAAAGAAGAAAGCATATTTAATGTTTTCGGTAAAAGAAAATAAACTTTACCAACATTTTCCTTTATCGAAATTATTACCATACCTTTTTTTCTTCCACTGTTCCATTGTTCCAATCTGTCTCCAACACATACTCGTGTTAATCTGCATTTATATGATGATGTTTAACGACGTGAGATGTACTCAGGAATGTATATTAATAAATATTAATAAAATTTCCTAAAGTACCTATAAATAGTTTTTCTTCAACTTCAATATCTTCCAAATATTTTCATAAATTTGTTAACCTGAAAAAAAGACTAAAGTTTATAAACCTTTCTAAGATCATGATTTAACATATAAAAAATCTCAAAGAACAAAAGGGAAAAGGGTGGCGGCACTAAGATAATAAATAAAATTAGTAGGTGACACGCGTAACAAATAGGGTATTTACCACCAAAAATAAGCTTAATTTCTATTCCTTCTCCGTCCACGGGCCCGAGTTAACAAAAACACCCCCAACACTAACTCGCGATGATAAGCCTCTTTTTACAGCAATGCAGACAAAACCGCACAGATTCGCAGTGCGACCGTCTTTGTCATACACACGGGGTTTAGCAAAAGGATGAAGGAATAGGGGGAACGAGGACATTGTTTGCTCACAAATATTGGATTAAGAGTAATCCTAACCTAATATTCTTTGATACGCGTTGAAAGTCGAAAGTGGGGGTGCGGGCTTAACCAACGCCCCGCTATAATGTAGCGGTAAATTGAGTAAGGGCTGCAACCCTCTTTGAGATATCACCCCCTCGGGCCCCATTTACCAGCCAGACTCTATTATTATTGTATAGAACAAATCAGAAGGTTAGCGTGGAGTGGCCTAATACCAATATAAATCATCGGGAAATAAAAATGTAACTGGGGATTACCGAGAGCTTCGGGGGTTTGTTTTTGTTAAGGGCCCTGATGTGATGCTATGTTTGAATTATGCGGTTAAGTAGTTTGTTTCCTTTATTTGGCTTAAGAGTGATTTAAATTTATTGCCGGCGTAACCGAAATACTTAATCCATTTTAATTAAGTCTTATATTAACGAAAATTTAGAACGGTTGAAGGACCTAATGCAAAAGTTCTACAGTACAACCACAAGCACCTTCTGATACAATTCTTTTATAAGTTGATCGATTAGTAAATGTAAATTCAATGAAAAATATGTCTGTTTGGTACACATGGATTTAATAAACCGTAGGAACAACGCACAATATGCCAACTGTGAAATGTAATAATTCTAGTGAAAAATAAATAAAGTGACGAAAATCCCTTAAGTACTTGTATTTGAGTGTTGTCACATAGTAGGATTTGTTTGTTTAAAAAAGCGCGTAAAAAGTGGAAAAAGTTCTAGCAATTCTGAATCTGCCAATCCCGAACTATTTTATAATAGATACTGTGCTAAAATAAAAGAAAAAATATACGAGAAAAAAGTTCTACGTCTACATAATCATGTAGTATTGAATTTTGAAGTATTTTGATTGGCAAACAATATGATTAGAATGAACAAAATAACCCTGTTAAGAAAAGCTCTAAGGAGGGTTCAATTTTTACTATAAATGCTATTAAAATTACCGTGCATTTTGTAAAAGAAACAATATAACCGAAAATGCTATGAAATTTCTTTACTTAATTCGAATTTTGGTTAAGAGACATTTGTATTAATCTCAAGAAAGACGTCAGAAAATCAATAAAAGCTCGAAGTGTCTTTTTCTCAATTTCGAATCTATGTATAATAGAAATTCTATGACGCTCCCTGTTTTGCTTTGCTCATTTCATAGTTTTAGTTATTCAAATTATTATTAAGATTGTAGCAGCTCAATGAAGCAATCGGTAGAAACACAAAAAGACAAGTTTGGTTGACAACCTTCTGATAACGTTAAAGCCACTCAATTAAGCAATCGATAGAAACATAAAAAAAAAAAACAAGTTTAGTTGACAACCTTCTGATAACATTAATTTTGTAAATAAATATGATTGATTTTATAAATATTAATAAATGATTTACTGCAAATTAACTACAAAATATTCGTGTGCTTAGTTTCTTATACTCCTATATTACTATTGTTCTTTTGTTTTCCTTCAATTATCTTCCTTTCCTTTACACATTATGTGTTTTCCTTTCTACCTTTGTTCTCTCCCACAGATGCAATAATTTGTGTTATTTTGCTTTTCGTTAAAATAATATGAGGCACTACTTACCTAATGCCTGACTTCACCACCAAAGTAATTAAATTTTATTATTTCCTTCATTGCTTCCTTTTGAAAATTAATTTACAGCAGGTCTTACTGAAGATCGTGTTCGGTGCCCAATTCTCTGCGTAATACCGTTATCTAATATTTTGGTTAAATGAGACACCTCTCACCTAATGCTTCGCTTCAGCGCCAACGTACTTAAATTTTATTATTTTCTCCTTTTTTTCTTTTATATAATAATATAATAAAATTAATTCTCACCAGGTTTTATTGAAGATCGTTTTCAATCCCCATCTGCATAATCTAATGTTTGGTTATTAATCGTTCTTTAACCCTTAGTTATTTTAACTTAAATTTGTAAATAAAGTGTAAACATATTCTATACCTATATTATTAGGAAAAAATTTAAAAAAAATATATTAATTATTAATACAAGTGTTTGAAAGATAGTACTACTTTTGTAGTATCTTTTTATTAACCTTATGTAAGCAAAAAACACATTTTGTGTTAACAATCGCTTAAATTTTGTTACTCTGTTCTGTGCATTGTGTAAATATTTTACACCTAATATTGCAATCCTGTATATGTTAGCAAGATTCGTAGGAATTGTTGTTAAATGATCATTTGTTAATGATTCAGTTTATGAACTTACGTGTCGTACGATCCTCACAGAGGTGCAAAAAACTTGGAGAGTCTGCGTTGAGATTCATTACTGTAACTGAAAAATTTCGTAGATGGATGCTAACAGACAAGTCGATGTTAGTTCGCTCTTGCTTGTTACGTTACCTTTATGTACACGTATTTTTTAAGCCACATAGGCACTTCTACGTGTCTCAAGTCATAAAAAAATTTGCCTAACAAAAAACTAGCAAATAATCACGTGATTTATACCCCACTTTCATCCTAGTCAAACTAATGTAATAAGACACTAACTCTTCCGATGGTAATTTTTTCTAGAAGAAAATGATTTATGTGATTTTAACGCATTTTCCCTCCACTATCGAATTTTATACAACAAAGTATCAAGATATTTTCTTCACGCTTATAAGAATTTATTGTAGTACAAAAGAAAAATAATGTTGCCAAAATTTTTAGGTCAAGGTGGAAATATATATGAATTTTTTGAAACAAGCTCAGCAATTGTATTAAAAATATTTAGAACTTTTTTTTATCATATAATTGCAGAAAATTTCACCCTGTCTCTTGGTGTACAAAAAGAAAAGTATCCCTTCAAAGTTATTATAACGTTTAATCGGCCCGATTCTGATTGGACATCGTTAAAATTAAAGACGTCGCTAACTTCTGAAAGTTAAATATCGCGATATTTCTAACGAGCTGTCAACTTGTATGGCTAGCACAAGCGACTTCTCCCGCTAACTTTTCACTACTGTTGGAAATCAGAATATCATTTGAGGAAATTACCGATGTTGCGTCACTTATCGATACGTTAACTTTTAGCGACATGAATTAAACATTAAACAACATTAAAAAACTTCAAAATATGCATGCACATATGCACTAAAATCATCAAAAATATGCACTTAAATATGCATTAAAAATTAACTTTTATAGAATAAATAATATTTTTTATGTTACCACATTCTTCATTATTTTGCTACAAAAAAACAAAAACTTTTTTTTAATTCTAAATTATTTATTTAGTCGTTATTATAGAAACAAATTATAATTACATTTAACTACAACATGGTGTAACAAATTCTCAAAAGTAAATTTGCGCCTATTGTCGGCGAGAATATTTTTGTACTGAGAAAACACTCTCTCGACATCGCAGGACACTATTGGTACAAATTCGTATTTTACAACGTCATTGACACTTAAATGTTCGTTTTTTTCATTAAGGGTCGATTCATTTTGCAACACTTCACTTATATTCTTCAGTTGCTGATAGCCCGTATTCCTTGACAGCACTTCGTTTAATTTATTGATAAAAACATTTTTCTTGAGTTTTGCTAAACCGTTAACTACATGTTCTACTATTTGAATGCTTTCTTGTAAAGATAGACCCTTAGCTTCTAGCTTGGAGATTGCAGTCGAAATGCATGCCAGATTAGCTCGAATAAAAATTAAATCTTCTCGAATACCTTTTTTTCTCAGAATACTCTATGCTTCTTCGATGCACTGCGCTTCCTTAGAGTCGAATTCATCAACAATTTTCTTCACAATTTCAAAATTTTCAGCGTAATACACAGCAACGTCGATCCAACTTCCCCATCTTGTAATGATTGGCGCAGGTGGAAGTGGAATGTCAGCCGAAATTTCCCGAAACTTCTGAATACGACTTGGTGCCTTAAGGAAAATCTTTTTCACAGATGATATTAGCACATTAACATTTGAATAAAGATTACGAATTAAATCAGCTACTCGATGTAAGCCATGTGCTAAACAGGTCACATGTATCGTGTTTGGGTATAAAACCTGCAGTCCCCGCATTGTTTTGCACATATATGGTGCAGCATCACTACAAACCGCTAGCACTTTTTCATATAAAATTCCAGACGGCCACAATAAACTTAAAGAGTCGTTGAAAAAAACAGCGACTGTTGAATGATTTACTTTGTCCAACACTTTTAAAGTCAGCAGATATGATTTATTTTTTTCTTCAGGAACCCCTAATATACCAAACACAAAATTTCCTATGCATCTTTGTTCTTCATCGGTTGTTTCATCCAACGACACCCAAATAGAATGATCCTTTACTTTTGCTCTTAATTTATCCAATGTTAATATATACAATTCAGAAACATAATTTTGTCTTAATGTCGATTCATCTGGAATATTTTGCTTTGTATACTTTTCCAAAAAATGGCAAAGAACTTCATTTTAACTTAGCTAATGGGATGTCTGCGCAAATAAAAGCCTTACAAAGTTCTGCATTTAATTCTGAACGTTTAGGTCCAGGCGTCGGTAAATTAGAAATTAACACTTGCCGTTCCTTTTGCGATTTTTATTACTTGCATGCTTTCCGGTTTGAAGATGCTGCGTGACTTGAAACTTTTTGGTTGCCGTAACATGAACCTCGCAGTATTTACAAAATAACAGACGCCCATCCGTTATAAAATCATCGTAGTCCTTCACAAACTGGTTTAAAATTGCACTTACACACTTTTTTTCTTTTGGCATCTTAAGAGATGTTAATCCTATTGCAATCACCATACAACTACTGAAAGTTGATGAAATTTTCTGCAGAATTTCCTGGTAAAATTAGAAAGAGAGCTACCCCATACCATGGTCTGTACGAGTACTATTAACGCGGACAAAATACTTGGAAATTCGTGGGATAATGTGCGGTAGCAGTAAACAATGGCGGTTTTCATACACTGTTAATCCTCTTATTATTTCCAAGTATTCTGATTTTGAAACACTGGTTGTTCAGATTGTCTGCTATAAAATGTCAGTTTGCACTTGGCAATAAGAAATAGTCGCAAATTTGCAATTAAAACAAAAAAATGCAGGAAATTATGCATTAATGCCCTAAAAAGTTAAAATATGCATTTATGTATAAAAATGTTCCAAATATGCATTTGCATATGCAATTATACAAACGCATAATTATCCTAAGCCTACTTATATGCTAATCATTCATATTGTCAAGAAGTCACTTTGAAGTACTCTTTTTATGTTACACCAGTTTTGTAACTTCAGTTGAAGCCGCAATGTTCTGGATTAAACACAAAAAAAATCCGTTCGGAATTTTATTTTATAAACAATATACTAGGTATGTATTAATTCGTAGAATTTACTTTCTTAATATTCTAATCAGTTCTAAAGAAGTCTGAGGTCAATTTACGACCCATCTCAACTCACATAATTTAATGATCGCAGGAAAAGAAATAAAACACGTTATTACCATACTTTATGGATACTGTTAAAATATGCACGATTTAAAATAATTATAAAATTATAGATGGCAAACATAAATCAAGCGGAACTTGGGTCTTGTAATTCCTGCATTAAGAAAATTGGTAATGAATTAAAAACCTATTTTCTTTAGCATCATTTTAATAGGAAGCGCTCATTTATTATTATTACTGCCAACGAACGTCAAAGACAATCGTTATTTATTCAAAGTCATCTGTGATGTTTCTGGAACACGCACGATGTGAATAGAATTACGATAATTGTTAGAACTTACTGTTGATTATCCGATCGACGCTTTTTTCTTTCATTAGAATTCTCTTTGATATGCCAATCATGAGCGATGTGAACTGCGACGCAAAGATAAAGGAATAATTTATTTGATATTATTGTATTTATAAACTACAGCTGACGTCCAGTACAATACTTGGTGTGAATTTGTTAAACACAATAAATTACTTGTCTCCCTTATCTTCCGTACAAGTATTAATGTGCTTTAAGTAAAATATATGAATTTCTTGGAACCGAAGATTTTTGCTATGGAAAATATTAGTTGATATCGGTCATTTTTATACTACTAAAGAGAAGCTTGTGTTAACATGTTATATTAAAGTTTGAAACAAAGAATTTTCTTTTTAGTTAATATAATACTGTTATGTGTTACAAGCAGTACAACACCTCTCTCTTTGTAGGTGTTGGATGAGTTGATGCAAAATTCCAAGGACCAGTATTTATTGCTTATTGTAAAATAAGGTAAACACACATAATTTTATAACGACTAAAAATGCAATGCAATTTCGCGACGCCTCGCGGTGGCTTCTTGATTATTCTGACATGAGTGCTTACGTCGGCGGCGCGGAGTATAAAGTTTTAGAACAAAACAGTTCACTAAACCTGCGCAAACCGTGCAAAAGAAAAAGAAATATGCTTCTTAATTGAAGTCCACTCTTATCCGAAAATTGTAAGAAAGTAATAGTTTTTAAACTTTAAACGGACACTATTAAAATTGAGGAAATTTAAACGTTGAGCGTTCTTTCCAATTCTGCTAGTTTCTATCAAACAAAATACTTAATTGCAATTTAGAAAGTTTGTTATAAATGTCGCCGTGCATTTGAGGTATTGTTTTTAACCTGAAGAAGCTGTCAAATTCACAGCAAAAAGAAAGTGCTTCAATTACAAAATTTATAATTCAAATTGTTGGATAGGTAGTATAATTAATATAATTATCGATATTTCAAATTTTTATGGTGACAGTATCGTCAGGATAAACAATAAACAAAAATGGTTGTCAAAGAAAACTAAAAGGAGAAAGACGAAGTAATTTGACTGTAAAACATTTTTTTAAATATTACTTTTGTTTTATATTTTCCTATAATAAAATATTAATTTCCATTTGAAAAAAATATAATATTATACAGGGTGATTCAGATTCAAAGTAAGTGTCCGACCCGTTAAGCACAGATAGTACACAAGAAAAACAAAAGTCTATGCATTGCTTCACAAGAGCAATAAACTCTTACGGAGTAGAAGGAAACATTAGCGTTTACCTTGAAATAAAACGTTTTTGCGGTTTCTGCGGAAAAAATGCAATTCATTCTTTCAGACTGGCGTAACTAGTCACATTTCTTTATTTTTATTGTGCAACTTCACAACACTTTTAATATGTCAGCTCTCCATAAACTGAGGGGAAACTGATTTTTCATTGTTTTTAAAATTAACAATTAACAATAATTCGATAAATACTAAAATTAAGTAAGTATAGTGTTATATCATTTCTATCGTCTCTGCAAGGGCTAACCGAAACTCCAATAAAATATAGTCTTTCATTTAAAAAATAATAAATTAGGTTGTACTTATTAAATGAATAACGAGTGTATTTGAAAATACACAACTTTTGTTAAGACATTTTCTTGATAAAATGAATTTAAAGGGGCATTCTTGGACTTTTCCAGACGTTTATTACACCCTCTTCCGCCTTAGGAAATTCTGAATCTCTAAGAGATTTCCGATTTCCTGGTCCAACAAAAGTCAAATCAACTGTAGAACTAATTTTTTCTGAGCTTTTTTTTCTAATGTTAAATAATTCGGCTTCTTAAAGGTCATAATGTAAAAACAATTAACACCACAGATTAGATCTAAAACTATGTCCAATAACTACGAAGTTCATGCAGTTGAAACTTAATAGCATTTATACTAGTGTTCAGGTTTTAGAGTATTAAATATCAAAGTCGTTCACGTTGTAGAACATGCAGAGTACCCAAACCACGTGTTCACGTTTAGGAGTGTTCATGTTACGGGACGTTAACGTTAAAGAGACTACACTGTATATGTTGTGCTTATTTTCTAAGTACTAGGGTAAAAATGAATCAAATTTCTAAGAATTAACATAAAAGAATTTCTGTTTTGAGTGACTGTTGCCGTTCGGAGAACGGAGGAAAGGTATTTTGTACACCGACTGGTATAAAAATTATATGTATAATAACGGGCTATTCTGTATCGAATACGTTAAATTTAACGGACAGTTGCTATAGTAACAATCAAAAAGCTTTATGAGTGGTTGTTACCAAAGCAACAGACCTTTAAATTTAACAAACTTTGTTGCAAATCGTTCTTGGTTGCGGTGAAAACCTAGAGCAGCCTCTGTACAGCTGTTTCAGCCCTGCTTGGGGCTTCGTCAACAGAGACGTAGCTCTAAAATCCCTACTGCAAACCAAAAACGACTTCACTAATTTATTCGCAATTGCGATGTAATAGTGGTGAATAGATAAAACAGCGACATCCTACGATCGCTTTTTGACCTGACATTGCAGTAGAATAACAAATTGAAGCGGATTTGCTACATAATGAGCTACCCTATGCAAGGTGGTTTGCAGTGGGAATTTCGAGCTACGTCTCTGCTGACGAAGCCCCAAGCAGGGCTGAAACAGCTGTACAGAGACTGCTCGAGGTTTGCAACAATATTTTCTAAAACTTTCATTATGCTTCAACAGCAAGCATGACCGCCTTGCATGGGGTAGCTCATTATGTAGTAAATCCGCTTCAATTTGTTATCTTACTGCAATGTCAGGTCAAAAAGCAATCGTAGGATGTCGCTGTTTTATCTATTTTAAATTTAACGTACTCGATATAGAATAGCTCCTGCAAGTAGAAAATGAAAACAAATACAGGTGAGTATTAAGTTCCGCAACAAATTAATTATTCCGTAATTAAATTTTTTTGTAAAAAATCCTGAAACAGGTCGACTTTTCTTTTAATAAGATACTTTTTGACATAAAATGTTTACTTCTACCGTCATTGGTATTCATCACGTCATCGAACATATTTTTAAAGACAACCTGCTTTTTCCTTAATCAATTTTGATAGATTGGCTCACGAGCTAACATATTAATATTACATAACATTTTTTTTTTGAAAAAAATACTTATTAAGTTCAAAAAACACAAATTATATTTTTAAGCAAATTAATGCATAATTTATAAAACCATTACAACCAATAAACACGACAATCGGTTCAATTGTGACAGTTTGCTGAAAATTTTCTAAGATAAAAAAAAAGTTCTTCAATTTGGTAAAATAGCTCGTTTAAATGAAAAAGAACGAATTGAAGTTCTAATAACGGTTATGAAGAAGTTAGTGTGTTGTTTAATGAAACACTTCCTCATAGATTTATCGCCAAATCTAAAGTCAGTAGAATAGTTGCCAAATTTTAAGAGACTGGAAGTGTTAAAGATTTAATGCGTAGTGGTGGACCTAAAATAATGGTGCGATTGTGGTCATGTTAGTTAAATATTTAAGCTCTGTAAGTGGAAGTGATAACACTCGTTTATTCAACACTCCGTACTCTATTTTCTCTTTTTCCCCTTTTGTGTTACTTTTGATACAAGCAAAAGTGAGACTATAGTGCGAAAAGAATAAATAAAACGAACGTAGTTGAATAAGCGAGTGTATCATTTTTACTTACAGAGCTTAAATTTTACCACAATCGCACCTAAATTAAATGTTTTGCTTCAAGCTGAAGAAAATGCTCATGATTCCACAAGAAATATTGTCTTGAACCATAACGTCTGTTGTAAAATTATTTAAAAGAGAAAAATTTCATCCATACAAGATTCAATTAAGTGACGAGTTAAATGAAGATGATCCAGATCGTCGTTTGCAATTCTGTGAAGACTTTATGTTACGATATGATGAGGATCGCATTTTAAATAACATTATTTTCTTCGACGAAGCCACGTTTCACTTAAATGGATCAGTAAACCGCTGTAACTACAGATATTGGTCTCGGGAAAATCCTCACCGGACGCAAGAATCGCATAACTAACGTCAAAACACACATTAACTTTGATGTGTGTTTTTTTTATGGAAATTTAACGTACGCCAGGTATCTAGATTTTTTTAAGATTTGATTTGTTTCCTGCTTTGGCCGCACTATTTCCCAAGCCTGAAGATAATGACATACTCCTTGAAATAATTTGGTTTCGACAAGTTAGGGCTCCACCATATTTTGCCTTAGAAGTTGTAATTTTTTAAATAATACATTTGACAGATGGAGAGATGGACAGAAGATGATCGTTTGAATGGCCTCCGCGGTCACCCGACTTAACACCAAAATTTGGAAGGGCCATGAAGAACTGCGGAATATCAGCCCGGATACAATTAGCAGTTCCATAGAACTGTGTTTATGTACATGTAGCAATGTGTCAAACTCAGAATGAGACCCAGTTTGAACATTTACGTTAAATTTGTTCTTTAATAAAGCTTCTAGTGTTTATTTGTTGTCTTGGTTTTATAAATTATACATTAATTTGCTTAAGAATATAATTTGTATTTTTTTGAACTTAATGTGTATTTTTTTCAAAAAAATGTTGTGTAAGTATTAATATTCTTGCACTGTCGTTTAGCTCGTGAGAAAATCTATCAAAATTGATTAAGAAAAAGTAGGTTGTCTTTAAAAAAATGTTCGATGACGTCATCACCTGAAAACCAGTGACGGTAGAAATAAACATTTTATGTGAAGCGGTAAGGGACGCGCCTTGCAATCGTAAGGTCGCGGGTTCGCATCCCGCTCTGAGATATTTCTTGAGGGTGGTCGTTACTCACTTCAGTAACAAAGCCGTGGAACATTTTACACATACAAACGTACACTCCTACTCCTGAGGTCCTGACAAGTCTATGACTTAGGACGCGTTGGGCAAACACCACAGATAAAAAGAATGTAAAAGTATCTTTTTTGAAAACAAAATCGACCTGTCTCAGAATTTTTTACAAGAAATTTAATTACGCAATAATGAATTTGTTGCGGAACTTAATATTCACCTGTATATCGATATTGGGTTGAAATTAAAAAGATATTCTGAGGAAGAGATAGTCAGATTTTAAAAATGGAAACGCTCATTCTGTAAAAGTTTCTTTAAATATCTGGAGGAATAAATTAACTTGCACTAGAAACGTACGTTTTCAAGAACCGACATAAAAGAAGACGAGCAGGTCATAAATGCAGTTCTTACCTCTTCGAACGCGCCGATCATTTACGCTGAACCAACGTAATAGAGATGTTGGCGGTCGTAATAACATATTCCGAGAACGGTCTTTGTTATTAAGCGCTCGAGATTTATCAAATTGATATAAACTAACCGTGCAGTTCCTCTAATAACTGTTTTTAACCTTTTTATGTGTTTTGTCAGACGTGCGCAATTTTAACGCGCCCGATTATTTTCATGTAATCGAAAATTAAACGGTTTTCACCGGCGTCGTAGATGCGGTGTCGGAACACATCACAAACACTCCACGTAATACAGACTCTAAACTATGTGATGCTTTCATTAATTTTGATCTAGTTAGTTCAAGGTTGTTTAAGTATTCTTTAAAAAAATGGGAACATTATCTCGATAGTTATAAGAAAATTGGTGCTCGTTCTCACAAGGAAGTAATAATTCATTCATTTAATGCGATAAAACGTATACCCAAATGTTCAATTCAATTCCCTTTACCACGCCTGTGTTAACACTTTTTTTATAACACTCCAGCTTAGTGCTGATAATATCCACACCACGAATGAAACTCGTGTTTGTTATACTGTGGACAATACATATAACATGTGATGTAACCAGAGCACTTGGCATGGTATGTGGAAGAAAGCGTAAGATCAACGTGCGAAAGCGATAGCTAAATGCAGGGAGATAAAACATAAATGCGCGAGAGAGAACGGTGTTCAATCCTTTAGCGTGAGATAACATCTACCGTACATCACACTATTTCTTACTGCCTGTTAATGCTGTACCATGGTTCGTTAAAAAAGAAGTTCACACAGGTGTATTGTGAAGGAACTCAATTACGCATTGTACTTCAGGGTTAAGTTTACATTTTACACTTGCGGTGATCATCGTGGATGATTCATCGAGATTGAAAAGTATACAGGCTGTTTCAAATTCGACCCTCACCATGGGGATCTCGTTTATTTGAAGAGATAGAGGGTAGGTTTAAATTTGGCAAAGTTGCGAAATTTGATGAGCATTAATAATCCGGAGAGAAAAAAATTTCTATCTTAACTCATATTCGAAATAATTGTAAAAAAAGAAAAATTGTCATTTTCTTATTTTGCCTCTACCTTCTTTATTTAAAGAGATATCAAGGAAATAAAGATACTTTCTTAAGGCACTTTTCAATTCTCTACACAACGGTAAACACTATTTCTCTATAACATGTTTCGTCAAATTGGTACCATCATCAAGTTCATTTTTTCTTATGGTGGCCACATTGAAATTTAGTCGGAAAATAATCTACTCTTCATGCCAATTACGGCAGTATAGCACATGTTATTAAAATTCTTTAAAATAAGATCAGAACTAGAATATATTTTTGCCAAACAAGAAAATTCGTAATTAATTGAAGATAGCTTTGGATTCGAATAAAAAACAATGTAATTTATCGGAAGATATTGAATTAAAATGCTTAATATGATATAAAAAAAAGTTACAACCGCTCCCACTCAATAGCAATTTAAATGCATCGGGGCCGCGGAAGGAGTAAGTAGTACGTTCGGTGTAAAAAGTAACCAATACTAAGCGGGCCGTATTCTTTTTCCTGCTAATCACCATCATCCAAAAGTGTAAAATGTAAATTCGCCTTTCTTCCACAGAATCCCGTTCCACGAAACAGAATAATTATAACAAACATGAAAAAATTAACTACGGTTATTTTGAACAAGATGTAACAAATTCTCATCTACTAACTAAAATCGTCTTTAACTAAAGTAATGATTAAAATAAACAAGGAAATACCGGGTGTCCCGCGCCATGTGCTCACCCTTCTAGAATCTTTATTTAGTAATCGATTAACCTAAATTTTGGAGACAATAAACTAAATAAAAAATGGAATTTTCCCACATATTGATAGTCGTCATAGGACTTCCGGTTTCGCCGGAAGTGATTTCAACTTCCTTATTTTAAATAGAACACCCTATATATTTTTACATATTTAAAATCTACGAATCATTACGAGTCCGAATACGTGTCAATTGTTAATTTTGGTTTCCATGACAACGAAAAAAGAACTTTTTTATTTTTCAATCTAGAAAGCTATGAATCGCATTTTCTCGAGCTAATGCGATCAAGTTTTTCGAAAAAATCACTCCTTTGATGATATTTTGATTTTTAACATTTTTACAGTATTTGAAATTTTCATCAGCTCTTAACTCATTCTTTTCGATGGAACCTCGTATCGTAGGTTTCTTAGCTTAGTTCAACTGAACATTTTTTTCTGAATACGCTGATACCAAATACGTCATATTTTCTTTGAAAATAATTTAAAATAGAGCACGTTTTATTGAAATTTTACACTGCCTTTATTTCAAATGATTTGTTCGAAACACTTGATCGCATTAGATCGAAAAAATGCGATTCATAGCTTTCTAGATTGAAAAATAAAAAAGCTTTTTTTTTCGTTTTCATGGAAACCAAAATTAACAATTGATACGCATTCGGACTCGTAATGATCCGCAGATTTGAAATATGTAAAAATATATAGGGTGTTCCATTTAAAATAAGAAAGTTGATATCACTTCCGACGAAACCGGAAGTCCTATGACGACTAGAAGTATGTCGAAAAATTTCATTTTTCGTTTAATTTATTGTTTATTTATGTAATTTATGATCCTAGAAAGGTGAGCACATGGCGCGGGACACCCGGTATATCTTTATTTCAATCAATAGGTGTCACAAAACTCAGAGTAATTCAGCACCACTCAGTAACCTTGGAATTTGTAAGTTTTTTTTTCACACTCGTTGAAATTTTGTGAGTTTTCCTCGCATCAATCACACAGAGATTTATGGTGCAATTCTGAGCTCGATCGTAAGTATCGTAAGGTCCTTACGACCTGTACATTTAAATGGTACGATAATACTTTACGGTGCTAATAATTGAGCTCTTAGTTGCAGTATTAGATTAGAATACATCTGTAAGTAATGGCCGAATGTCTAATTTGACATTTGTGCAATATTAGTGGAAGTAACGTTTTAACTCAGCAAGTCTTACCTCACATATGATAATTACTGGTCTGAGTCGAATGTAAAACGAACACACCTCATGTGTAACAGAATGACATTTATTTCTCACAGTAACGTTCATTCATCATTGTCTTGCTCAGGAAATTGGCATAAAGCTACTTCGTTTCTTATTTATTTTAATCACAACTTTAGGTTAAAGGATCATAAGATCCGAATAAGGGTCTTATGTTTGGAATATTTTTATGGAGAAAATTAACACGAATATAATGTCAGTTCTTTGAAACCGTACTCTTGAAATACATGTCTCCTTCTTAATATACAAAGCTAACAAAGGCAACAGAATTAAATTCCGAGAATTTATTTGACGATGGTTTTGACTGTTCACATGGAATTTATTAAAATAAACCTTTTACTTATTGTCTGGCTACTGTATTTAAAGCAATTATTTTATAACGTGTGCTCGGTTTCAAATATTTTCTTACTACAGTGGAATATCACGGTTATGGCCGCTACATTACATTGCCATTATCCTAGGACAGGGATGGCGAATTCATGACCCGTAGGTCACAGAATGAGCCATTAGATAGTTTTGAGTGACCCTTGCAGATATTTATAAAGTCTATGAAGATTTAGAGTTTGTAGAAATTTTTAAATATTTTTTTTACATTGTTCATTTCAACATTTTTTTTACCATGGCCACGTAATTTAAATTGATTTTGGTGGCAAGTGTCAAATGTTATATTTCAAAGGTCGAATTTATGTCAACTCCCGAGCGTTCAAGGCTGCCGCAGAAAAAATGATTTTTCATAATTTACTTAAAATACCTGATCCACGGAAAATTTTTACAAAATTTTTAATTCAAATTTCACCACTTGGGAAGAAAAGATTCGCCATCCCTGTCCTAAGAAACCAAAGCTGTTGAATACTGTGAATTTCTATGTATTTCCTGTACGATATTTGTAAAGTATACAGTGTATCTTTTATCTGAAACGTATTCTTCATCTTTGTGATTAAACAGAGAAGAGTAAAATTCTCCATTTTTTACTTTTAGGTTACGAAATATTCCACTTTATTGTGATCATTGTAATTGCTAAAGTTTTTTGAAAAAAAATTAACATCACGTACAAATTTTCAGCGACCTGTAAGGCGCAGTTTCTAATATATTCTAATAGATCACTCACCGTGAATATCCCTGTGTTTAACATTACGTTTTACCGAGAATTTATCGGTAAACCGGTTTTGATGGACAATTTTACCGAATTACCGGTAACTGAAAATTTACACTCCCTAACTACAATCGTTTTAGCATGCTTTATAGCATGTTTTAAGTTTTTCCAATTTTATTACAAAGTGTTTCAAAAACGTCTTGTAGAAAAATGATTTTGCTTTATAAATGTGTAGCCAGCCTTACTTGTCTGGACAACGTTTTTTTTTATGAAAACTAAATCGTAAACGTGCGCGCTAATTTTTAGTGATATAAAAAGTAATCTATGTACCGCGTTGATGTGCGTTTAATGTTCTTTCCGAAACGCTAAGACTACGAGCCGCAAACGGATAGCAGGCAAAGCTTAGTATTAAAATATATTTTTCCGGGGGTTGTTTATAACGCTTTCGATTAGCGCGCTCTAAATGAGTGCGAACTTTACCTCGTTTACCCCCACTCGAAGACACTGTTTAATTTGTTATCTAGTTTATTTTTTTTTATTTTGCTTTTAATGTTATAAATGATACATTTGTATTTCACATATAAAGTATTTCTTATTCAACAAATTTCAAGTTTTCGTAGATTGGTTTTATTATTATAAAATGTATAATTATTTTTATATGGACACTTGGAGAAATAGAGAATTAAGTAAACGTTACGTTCTGTCTTCGACAGCTTCTTCCTGAAGAAGTTGTCAAACACAAAAATAATTACATTTTTTATTATAATTAATAATATAGTAGGTATTTCAATTGTAATTTTATTGTATTTATGTACTTTTACCATTCACACAATTAAACATTTTTGAAAACATCACATACAGAAAAATGAGAACCAAGATAATGACTAAGATTATCTCGTCTTATTGTTATCAATTGTTTGGCTACAGCGAACCAATGGTAGAACGTGATAATTTGCTCTTTTCTGACACAAGGAAAAGAATAAATATTAATTTCAACCTTTCTAATAACCTTTAATTTTTGCACCGAGAAACTATGGCCATTAAAATTCTACTTACGACCGCTCAAGGCGCACGTTGTTGCAAAGCATTCAGTTGAAGAAGCAGAAATTCCGCAGGGAAACTATTAGAATAGATAAATCTTGGTCGTAGCGAACGAAAATAATTTCGGCAATGAACAGAAGCAGATAAAAGGGCACGCCGAATTTCGCCGCCGCCGACCATTTCGGCATATTGCACCAAGATATATAGATTCAATTCGTCCCGACAAATAGAATTTTCTAGATAAGTATACAACGATGTTGCTTGCGCGAAACTCGACCGTACTTCCTCCTCTTTTAGAGGGGTTGAATCGGACGGATGATTTGATTTATTCAATTTTTGGAACTACCGCCTTTGTCAGACGCAGATATATGGCCAAGATAAAGTTGTATTTCATATATAATATAGAAACGCGGCTATCGCTCTGGGAATATGCGAGACGGAAAGATGAAGTTCTGAAATTATGGCGGGCACACACAGACGTTAAATTAAAACTTTTGGTCCTCCGTTTGCCTGTCCTGACATTTCTATAAAACTTTTTTTTAGACTTTTTACAGCATCCACTAACTATTTCTATTGACATTTACAACACAATATCACCGTAGAGCTAAATGAGGAATTTTAATTACTCTGAGCCTATTTTTCATTTTTCTTATATTTTTAGCATACCTAATTACTTCAGCGTAACTGAACTAAATTTGAACTTCGATCGGGGATAATTTTCAAAGACGATTGCAATTAATTATTAGTTGTAGAGTTTGCCGTTATTTATCGATCAACTGACTAATATTTGTCAGTGAAATCTGATGGAAAGTCTCCAATTATTACTTACAGTATAAGTTCGTTCCTTTATAAATAATACCGAATTTGAATAAATCTAAGTGAATCAATGATCCTTGATCAGATCAACTTATTTGAGAACCACAAACAAGTTTTCTTGTTTCAGTATCCCATAGCTTGTCTTGTCAATGTCCAGTTTAGCCTTGCGCGGTCTCCAATCATTTTTATCTTTTGACATTACCCATTATTGTACCTTACTGTACTTGTACTGACTGTACGTACCCGAAGGGCTTAACAATACCCCTACCATTGACCCAAGGATTACGTACTTCTAAAAAAAACAAAACGTTCTTGTACTATTAAAAAAAAATATTATGCAGAATGGCTACATTTGTATTTTAAACGCTATAAATATATTTTACAATGTCTTATTCGTGAAGAAAAACGTGTATCTCTTGAAAATCGATTAATTAGTTCAAATAATATCCAACGCGAATCTTGGAACATTATAAAAGAACTTCAAGGAAGTAAAAAATCTTGCAACATAATCATTGATGAATCTGAAAATGTAATCGAAGACCCTCTTGAAGCTGCAAATACATTAAATAAATATTTTTGTTCTATAGCTGATAACATTAAAGGTGGTATATCCCAAACAGTAAATCCTTTTGAATTTTTTGAAAAATTCTTTTAATAATAACACTTTCTGTTTTGCACCAATCGATTTGTCTCAAGTCAGTGAGACAATAAAGTCACTCAAAAAATCAACTTCTAGTGGCATTGATGAAATAAGCTTAAAGATTATTCAATCCGTCCCTCATTCAGTTTTACAAATGTTTACCAATTTAATTAATGAAAGCTTTGAAATTGGTACTTTTTCTTCGTTCCTAAAACGTGTTCGCGTAATACCACTCCGTAAAGGTGGCACGGATCACAGTTTTACAAATTTCAAACCAATAGCGGTTACTTCCATATTTTCTAAAATAATCGAGTCAATTGTGAAGAAGTCAATAATGTCATTTCTTACAACATACAATATACTATCTCCGCTGCAATTTGGATTTAAATCAAAAACGAATACTAGTGATGCTATTTATAATTGTATATCATTTATTTATGAAAATTTAAACAAAAAATCTTCAGTAGCAACCATGTTCTGTGACGTAGCAAAAGTTTTTGACTGTGTGCATCATAGTATTTTACTCGAAAAATTACACAGCTATGGATTCAGAGGTGTACTGTACGATTGGTTCAACTCATATCTGACAGATCGGTATCAGTCTGTTAATCTAACTTTACACTCAGAAAAAGCAAAATCAGACCTACTGAATGTTAATAAAGGTGTTCCTCAGGGTTCAGTACTGCGGCCACTTTTATTCTTACTTTACATAAACGATATTACGTCGTTAAAATTACCTAACCTACAATCTAATTCGTACTATTTTTTCTAATCTCGGTCTTCCATCAGCGTTACAAGCATATCACTCAGTATTCGAATCTAAATTAAGGTATGGAATTAGTTTTTGGGGTTTCTGAACTTTTGAAAGTAACAACAAATTATTTGTAATTCAAAAAAGGGCAGTTAGAATCATTTGTGGAGCAGAACATAACGCACATTGCCGTCCATTGTTTATAAATTTAAAAATTTGAACAGTTTTCTCACTCTTTTTATTGGAAATCTTAACTATTGTATACAAAAATCAAAATTTTCTGAAAAGAAATTTTGATGTGCATAATTATTTCACCAGAAATAATGATTCTCTATACTTACCGCTTCCTCACACTGCATACGTGAAGCAATCTCCATTTTATATGAGTAAGATTCTTTTAATAAGCTTCCTAATGAACTGCGCATAATTTCTAACGTAAAAAAATTCAGATTTAAATTGAAAAGTATCCTACGAAGTCAGCCATTTTATTCTGTAAACGAATTTATTACATTTAATTTTACGAGTTGACTTATTTAGTTATGTCTTTAATCTTATATTTTTAAATTTTGTACTATATGTTTATGTCTATATCCACAGCTGGTTTCAAGACAATAAATTTGAATTTGAATTTGAATTAACACCGAATAGACCAATCAATGCGCCCACAACAAACTGGACTACCAGATTAAGTCGAGTAGTACAAGTTTCAAGGTCCCCCTCTTGTTTGGGTGAGAGACTATCCACTACTAACTATGTAGACCAACATGTGAGCTAAAAGCGTAGTTTACCCTCTAGGGTGTCAAGTTACTCCTAACCCAATATGCGGGCTTCTTAATCACTACCAATATGAGTCCAACCTCAATCGTCCTGAAAGAGTCCCCAAGCCCTTCGGACAACCGGTCAACCAACATTTCGGAGCCGTAGCCCTTCCATTTTAGGTCCTTGCATGTAAGGTCTTGGTGATATCAGCTTTAGTCAGTGGGTTCATCGTACCCAAAGATCTGTCAGCAGTTGTCACTCAGGTTACGAGCAGTGCAAAAACAGAAGGAGCCCTCACAACTTGTTTTCTTCGGACATACAGATATCCATGGTCTTGGTGGGATTCAAACCAATACGGCCGAGTGATACGACCTCCAAAGTCGGCTAAACTAATAGCTAAGCCACTCGACAGTTGATAGCAACTTCTGGTACAGAGAAAGTGCTTCGCTATTTAAAATATTGTATATCAATAGACTGTTGTCTCCACTATAACTGCAAAATATGAAATAGAAATTCGGAAATTAGAAGTCTGTAAACTTTTAATGATCGAGTAGCCTGAATCACCTGTATAAAAATGACTGTATATTACCTAGTATGAAGATTTCACAGAAAATTCTGGCTGATAATTTTTATTTCCTAATGTTCCTGTTACATAAATTGTACAATTTCTCGTATGTGCAAAAACATCGATGTTTCATGCAGGAAATAAAATGCGTTACGTACATTTTAGACCAATAAAATTCTATAAATATTTTATCTACCCATATTAAATATCCAATTCTCTAATAATATACCGGGTATGCTTCAGCAAAAAAGCACACTCAATCGTTCACCAAGTAATCTACTCGCATCATGCTGATTTAGGTTGACCGCATATTTAAAGAGTAACTCCAGTAAAGGTATTCCATTTAATGAATATAAACTAGGATTGTCACTTTTTTGAGAAACTCTCTGTGTATATGCAACTAAATTTAGGTTTATTGTGAACTATATTTTTTGTTTTCGATTTTTTGTTTGTTGAAGTTGTTCTGTTTATATCTGGATTATAGCTTACCTATTTAAATTTTTCATTTATTATCAATTTATTATTTAGTTATCAGTAATTAATTATATTTTTATCTAACATAGAATTAATTGTAAGAGAAAAGAACAGCCCTGAAAAAGTTCTATAATTAAAAACGAAACGTAGGCATTACAAAAATATAGCGACACAACTCTACATACAAAATGTTTTGATGAAGAGTTATGTCCTATTTGTTTCTCAAATTTCTCACAAATTTACTAATTGTAAGTTATATGTGTTTTTGTCGATAAAATGATCACACTGGCAATGTTACGAACTCATTTTTTTAGTTATTAAGATTTAATGTTAGAATATCATTTACGTAGAATTTAGTCGTTTCTCACAACAGAGTTGCCCGCAAATACCAGATGTCCAGGCTATGTTACTCACAGACCACCTTCTGAGATTTTTGTCAGTATTCATTTAGATTCAGTTCTCAGATTAACTTGTAAAATTTTATATTTTTCTTCCGAAAAGGTTTAAGTAAATTGCTTTTTGGAAGGTCTGGGAACAACATTGCTATGCAGCCGCCCTGGGAAAATATTTCCTAACCAATCAAGGTTTACGCTTCACTTCCATTTAGTTTTTCAGAGCAATTTTTAGACTCTTTGAATATTCCATTTCAGAATTCAGTTGTACGTAGCGACTTGTCCAGGGCGGTTGGATGCCTTGCAGACTCTAAGGCCCGCAACTCATTGCATTTCAAACATCTTCTCTTTTATGTAAATAGTCAAATTAAATACATTTTGGCTATAATGTACCGTCAGGTTCTTGTCTCAAATTCACAAACACCGCTTCAGAGAATTTTATGGCACGAGGATCGTTCAGAGCCAATAAAAACCTTTGAACTGACTACTGTTACCTATGGCACGGCACCTGCATCATATTTGGCAATCAAGGCATTGCAACAACTTGCTCTTGATGAAAAACACAAACATCCCATAGGTTCCGAGATCGTCATGCGAGATATTTATGTGGACGACCTTTTGACCGGTGCCAACACCTTAGAGAATGCAATAGCCATTAGAGATGGCGTCAGTAAATTGCTCTCAATGGGAAAATTTCATTTAAGGAAATGGGGATTCAATTGCAGAGAATCTATTGCCGAAGGAAGATTTCAATACGCATGGTAATGATACAATTACTGAAATTGACAAATCGGAAACCATCAAGACACTAGGACTTCAATAGAATTCGAGTACTGATACATTGCAATTTTCTGTGCACGCTCCCACTGTGCAAAAGAGAGCGTCAAAACGAAGTGTATTATCATCGATGTCAAAAATCTTTGATCCTCTGGGACTCATTTCGCCTTTTACAGTCAATGCTAAATTATTCTTGCAAAAATTGTGGGCATTGTCTATAGATTGGGACGAGTCTTTACCACATGATCTACATACAGAATGGTCACAATACGAATGTCAACTTCTGGACATCAAACATTTTAAGATTCCTCGTCGCGTCATCGATATTAATGAACCAGAAGTTACCGAGATACACGGATTCTGTGATGCAAGTGAACAAGCATACGGAGCATGTATATACATCAGGACAATCGACAAGAAGGACGATACTTCCTGCAATCTCCTCTGCGCAAAATCAAGAGTTGCTCCCTTGAAGGCGACTTCTCTACCCCGGCTGGAACTTTGCGGTGCATTATTATTAGGACAATTGATGAATAAAATAGTATGTACACTAACGTTAAAAATCGATAGGATCTGCTACTGGACTGACTCGACTATTGTACTGGCGTGGTTGCGAGCTTCATCCAAAACGTGGAAAATATTCGTAGCCAATCGAATAAGCGAAATCCAAGAGTTAACTCAAGTCCTGGATTGGCGACATGTTCTTACTCAAGATAACCCAGCTGACATAGTTTCCCGAGGTAGTTCACCAACCATTTTACAAAATTGTCATCTTTGGTGGAATGGTCCTGAATGGCTTTCTTAATCAGAAGTACACTGGCCAGTCACCAATAAACTTCCTGAGCATGACAATGAGGTTCTTGAAAGACGAGCTGTTTTTTTTTAGTACTGACATGAAGGAAAAGAACAATTCATTCTTTAGAGATCTGTTCACGAAATACTCGGACCTCAACAAGTTAATTCGAGTTTTGGCTTTTTGTATACGGTTTCAGCACAACGTAAAGTTCCGCACTGCTTCAAACAATACTCTCTGTCGCAGTGGCCCATTAATGGTCGACGAATTAAACATCGCTTTGACTACGTTAATCAGGGCAGCGCAACAAAAATCCTTTGCGAAAGAAGTGGAACAGATGAGAAGACAGGAAGGCTTGGATGTTAAGAGCCACATATCGTCACTGAGCCCTTTCATCGATAAAGATGGTTTAATTCGAGTTGGGGGACGGCTAGCACAATCTGATATACCATATCAGCAAAAGCATCAAATTCTCTTACCTTCCAAGCATCCACTGACTGAGCTGATTATTAGGAAAGAACATCTTAAGCATCTGCACGCAGGAGTTCAAGCAACAGTTCATTATGTTCGAGAAAAGTATTGGCCTTTAGCAGCAAGAAGCACAGTCAAGGGAATATTGAGAAGATGTATTCCTTGTTTCAAGGTCAATCCTCTCCAAGGTCACTAAATCATGGGCAATTTACCGAAAAATCGTGTCACACCTTGTCGACCCTTCGAGAACTCTGGCGTTGATTACTTTGGGCCTATCAAATTCAAAGAAGGCAAACGCAAAAATAGTCGTATGATCAAAACTTACGGTGTGGTTTTTGTTTGTTTCGCGACGAAGGCCATACATTTGGAGTTAGCAAGTGATCTAACGACTGAATCTTTCTTGGCAGCCCTAAAACTTTTCATGTCTCGCAGCGGAAAAGTGTCAAATTTATATTCCGACAATGGCACCCAATTTGTCGGAGCTGATCGCGAACTCAAAGCGCTTTTAACATCGGTCCATTCACAACAGGGAATCTCAAGAGTACAAAATTACCTCTCCAACGAAAAGATTAACTGGCATTTTATTCCACCTCGCACTCCTAACTTTGGCGGACTCTGGGAGGCGGCCGTAAAATCGGTAAAGCGTCATTTAACGCGTGTAATGGGCAATACCTCACTTACATACGAAGAAATGCTCACTTTGCTCATACAAATTGAAGCGATTTTAAATTCACGCCCATTATCCCCGGCATCCAATGATCCAAATGACCTTTCTGTTCTTACCCCGGCTCATTTCCTGATTGGAGGCTCGCTAATTAGTACTGTAGAACCCGATTTGACCCATCTGCATGTAAATTGTTTATCAAGGTGGCAGTATGTTCAGCAGAATCAACAACACTTTTGACGAAGATGGGCAAAGGAATACCTAGGTCAGCTCCAGACAAGGGGCAAGTGGAAGTCTAGCACAGATCCTCAACTGGGTGCATTAGTCCTTGTACGTGAGGATAATGTTCCTCCACTTCAGTGGCTCGTTGGACGGATCTAAGAGGTTTTTCCAGGCAACGATGGCGTTTCCCATGCAGCCACAGTCAAAACCGCTGGAGGAACCATCCGAAGAGGAGCATCAAAGCTGTGCGTGTTGCCAGTTGTTTAGTGCGTGTCAGACACTCAGTTAGTGTGTGTTCGGTTGAAAGCACGAGCTTTCAAGGCGGGCGGATATGTTACGAACTCATTTTTTTAGTTATTAAGATTTAATGTTAGAATATCATTTACGTAGAATTTAGTCATTTCTCACAACAGAGTTGCCCGCAAATACCAGATGTCCAGGCTATGTTACTCACAGGCCACCTTCTGAGATTTTCGTCAGTATTCATTTAGATTCAGTTCTCAGATTGTTAACTTGTAAAATTTTATATTTCTCTTCCGAAAAGGTTTAAGTAAATTGCTTTTTGGAAGGTCTGGGAACAACATTGCTATGCAGCCGCCCTGGGAAAATATTTCCTAACCAATCAAGGTTTACGCTTCACTTCCATTTAGTTTTTCAGAGAAATTTTTAGACTCTTTGAATATTTCATTTCAGAATTCAGTTGTACGTAGCGACTTGTCCAGGGCGGTTGGATGCCCTGCAGACTCTAAGGCCCGCAACTCATTGCATTTCAAACATCTTCTCTTTTATGTAAATAGTCAAATTAAATACGTTTTAAGTTACCACTTGGTTTTTTATCCTCGTCCCGGCGACAAACATTTGTAATTAATTCTCGCGAACCGTTTTAAAGAAGCCTTATAACCTTCCAGGCCGCGTGGATTAATTTTGCATACGGTGGTAGCATCACCGGGTTCGTTAAATTAAACGAATACGAAACAGGCAAAGCAGATAAAGCAAAAAAAAATCGAGTAGGAACAGAATTAAATTACAAAAGATGAAAAAAATTTATTCAATTTATTCAAGTTGTTAAAACTGCGGTTAGAACGTAGTTTGTAGTCGACGCTCACAGTCAACAAGTAGCGAGCTTGCATTTACAACAACGCCATGCTTTTATTTTCTGTTATCTTCCTCTGTTTTCGCTCTACTGTTCAGACCGCATTACGTAACAAAAAATTCATTTATCGATTATTGCTAATTGCAAATAACGAAAATGAAATAAGGAAACTGCGAGTGGATAGCAAAGTTTTTAAATGTTCTCAAACGTTTTCATATTGAAAAAATCATTTTTCCTCTTAGTAATGAAAATCAAATAATATTTCTTTTTATTCTTGGTTAAATGACATAATTTAGGGCTTTATTACAGGAAATTTTAATTCAATGTCATGGTTTGGATGATTTCAAATGAAACCTAAGTCACCGCTCTGCTTATTATCAATGTTATTATAAACAGATAAAATAGCGACATCTTACTATCGCTTTTTGACCTGACATTGCAGTAGGATAGACAAACTGAAGCGGGCTTTGCTCCTAATAAGTCCCCCATGCAAGGCGGGCATGCTTGCTGTCAAAGCATAATGAAAGTTTTTAGAAAAATTTTTGTGCAAATCGTGTTTGATTGCAGTGAAAACCTCGAGCAAAATTTTTCTAAAAACTTGCATGGCCGCC
The DNA here is from genome assembly GCA_036172665.1 of Prosopocoilus inquinatus. NCBI lineage: Eukaryota > Metazoa > Arthropoda > Insecta > Coleoptera > Lucanidae > Prosopocoilus > Prosopocoilus inquinatus. Next base: position 18,725,587 of record CM069875.1, read on the forward strand.
TTGCATGGGGGACTTATTAGGAGCAAATCCCGCTTCAATTTGTCTATCCTACTGCAATGTCAGGTCAAAAAGCGATAGTAAGATGTCGCTATTTTATCTATAAAATTCAGGTTAATCAATTAATAAATAAAGATTCTAGAAGGGTGAGCACACGGCGCGGGACACCCGGTATACACCTTAAAACCTTACCAAAAACGATTTGCGCAAAAATTTTCTAAAAACTTTCATTATGCTTTAACAGCAAGCATGGCCGCCTTGCATGGGGGACTTATTAGGAACAAATCCCGCTTCAATTTGTCTATCCTACTGCAATGTCAGGTCAAGAAGCGATCATAAGATGTCGCTGTTTTATCTGTTCAATGTTACTATACATAAAATGGAGTGAGAAATACTTTTTTTTTTAAATATGGGGATTTAGCAAATTAAAAAGAACAGGATTTAAAGGTTTTATCAAAAGAACATAAAATTCTGTGACTGATGACAGCAAAACATAAGCGAAATCAAAGGGCAGTAAAAGTGATTTCTTCTACTTAGTTGGACAAATAATTACTTTTTTATATGAATCAGCAGCATCTTTTGTAAGATTTTTGAGTAACGTTTTTAAAGTTGTGTTGACGTATACGTAAAGCTTGTTCAACTTGTTTTTAAGAGTCTCCAATTGAAAATAAGTTTAATTGTTTGTTTACAATACAATGACTACGTTTAACTAGAAATAACACCTTCGATAAAAAAGAAGTTTTCATAAAAAAATTGAAGTAAATTAATTAAAAATCGCCATGTGAATTAATCTTTACTACTCACTGGATTGCAGACTTCCATCTTGCCCGTAAAGATCACTTTACAAAGCTCGACACGTAATTAACTATTACGCCACTCGTGAAGAAGCTACGCTAGTGTCCTGATGTGATGGATAAAGTAACAGTTATATTATTTATTAACTAATAAAGTTAGGTTGGGATAAAATACAGCATAAAACAGGAAGCGCTGTACGAAATATTTAAAAAGATTTTATTAATGTTGGGTCAACACTATTCTTTTAACCAGAAAATGTCTTAACAAAAGTTGTGTAGGTTTTCATTCCTCATAATTTAAAATTATTTTTAAATATGCCGGTGTTCATTTAATAAGTTACAAACCTAACTTATTATTTTTTAAATGGAGCACTATGTAATTCATTGCAGCTTCGGTTAGCCCTTGAAGACGATAAAAATGATATAACATTATACTTACTTATTTTTAGTATTTACCGAGTTAATTTTAATTTTATGCAAAAAATATTGTATAATATAAATAAATATAATAATAATAATAATAAAAATAATAATATAATAAATATTATAAATGGTTGTATTTGATTGCTTGCCAAATTGCCAATTTTAATGATGCAATAATCACCATTAGCCCAAAATATTTCTAAATCTCTCTACTTTTTATTTTTATTAATCATTTTTTTCAAATATAACATTCTGTATATTATAGTATATTTGGATACTCCTTTCTACGAGCTTTCCAACAATACTATATTTTTTGGTCTTAAGATTTATAACTTGTGGGGCCTCGAATCTGAGAATCCAAACTCAGAGGCGTTGTATTCCGCGCGCGGCGGGGCTCGATTTCTCGTTGCATTTCCAATAGGCACGGGGATTCTACAATCGAATCTGCGTCTCATTAATTTTGATTTTGACGATTCGACATTTATTTGATTGCTCAGTCTCTCCGTAAATATTGAAGAGTTCATAATTTACTTACAGAAAGCATCTTTCACAACCTGTTATATTGACAGATCATTTTCTCGCTTTAAAAGACAAGACATTCTCACGGCAAATCGAAACGAACGAACGAACGAAAATTTGTGAAGTTAATAATTAATTAATAATTAATTTTAATAACAATTAATAGCTGAAAAATGTTAGTATTTTCTTCCCTATTCGAATTTCGAATGCCTGAGAATACTCAACAACGCGCGTCTCTGTTAAACCGGGCAATCGAACGATTCAAATCTGCGCTACACCGCGAGTGTTACGATGCGTAATCGGCATCTGGCAGACTGGACGGGCTATTTTCCTCGATGCTGTAGTTATAACCATTTCTCTACAGTCAATTTAAAAAACGTGCTGTAAAATATTTTAATTCGTTTCAAAATCATTTAAGATATTTATTCATATAAGTTGTCATGGTGACAAATTGTGATTTGAATAAAAGTACGAAATAAATTCATAAATAATCGCTAGACAGAACGTGGTAATGCTTTTAAGTGGTTCCTATGATTACCAGATTTGTCTCTCGACTTCTTTTATGGGGATATTTAAAAAATAGTAAGTTAGGTTTGTAACTTAAATGAACCTTTATATTTGAAAATAGTTTTAAATTATGCGGAATGAAAACCTGCACAACTTTTGTTAAAACATTTTCTTGATAAAATGTACTTAAAGGGGCGTTTTTGGAATCTTCTAGAGGTTTGTTACACCCTGTACAACTGTAGTCACTTCATGAAATGTCTGAAGTCTACTAGACCGTAGTGTAATTTTTAGCGTTACATATAAACCTAATGGATAGTAGCATTTCAAGAGGAGGCTAAATAATTTACACCGTTGATGTAAAAAGTTGGTTAAAATTGAGTATTACTCTATCTGCCTGAATTTCGCGAAGTGTCTAGACTTTACATAATTTAAACCAAAGGACTAAGGATTTCTAAATAAGTTTACAGTTGAAAAAAAATTCATCAAGCAGGTTTTGAGTTCTTGATTAAAGAAGATGGAGCGAAAAAGGGATAACATCATAAACCGATTGAAGTCTGACGGATGGTGGTTGTCAAGCTGCGTTCGGCATATAAGCACAAATTAATACATAGATACCAAGGTTCCGGTCGGCACCTTTGATTTGCGGGGCAAAATTCCGTAACCTTCAGCCACGATATAGAGAACACTGGTACGCTCACTCGCCGCCATTTTCAGTTTAAAATTTTGAGCAAGTTGAGTAGTTTGTAAAAATTTGCTAGATGGCAGAACCGTATCGCGGACTGTTATTTTTATCAAATTCCGCAGCCGGTTCTTGTTGGGCTATTGTTCTATATAGGCTCTTGTGGTAAACACAAAACACATGGGCAGAGATAAACAGAGGTAAACAGTACGCAACAAACTGCTTTGAGGTTAGATACTGTATTTTAAATTTTAACTATGAATTTAAAGCGAAGTTGTCAGGCGTAGAAATTTTAATTTAAAGAGGGTATGTATTGGCGAATAATTTAATTCGTTTCCTAATTTAGTTACATTGCAGTCAAAATAGAGACTTCTTAGAGTTAATTTGTATTGAAGCAAGGAGATTTTAACAGAAACATTAACTCATCGTAAGATTGCTAGCTAACCTAGAATATCCACCAATCTAAGTGGCATCTAGCCATCTAGCATCAGTGCCTATCTAGCAACATCAGTTATGCATGCAAGTGACACCAAAAGTGCATAAAGTTAAAACACCTAAACGTTACTGCAGCTTGTTTTCTTCAAGTTTGATGACCTTACAAATTAATTCCATCGAAGCTGAAAATATCAAGTGTTATGTGAGAGGCACATAACCTTCTTTATATTATTTCTAATTTAATAAATATATTGTTTAATCTGATTACATCCCTTATTCCAAGATAACCGTAAGAGAAGCACTTGTCTTCATTTGCATCACAAGTTTGAAAACGCTGATGATGATGACCAACGTAATGAAAGTTTATCTACGTTTCATTCTGGCTCTTTCAAAAAATAAAATGATTTATTAATCTCGAAGAAATTGACAATGAATAGTGAAGCAAATAGCATCTTCGATTCATTTGCACTGGTTGCAGTCAGAGTATTTGCATCTTGTAATAACACAAGATGAAGATACTCGCTGTGCGATCAGTGCAAGTGAATCGAAACCATTAGTAGATATTTAAAGAATCATTAAATTTTCAGTTAACCAGAATAAACTGCTGTCAAACCGTTCAGTAAATTTGGGTTACAGATGTATACTTACGATTCATACCATTAATTATGAAATATTGTTAATTATAGATTTCGGAAAGGCTTCAAGAATGAACCATAATGCAGGTGTCACAATATTGAAGTAAAATTTTGTGTGCTTGATACATTTTCAAGAAAAATTTGTAAAAAATCATTCTTACTTCAGTGGAAATGAAATCATTCGAAGAAGAATGACAGATGATGCTATTCCTCAACTAAATGTATGGTCCCATTAATGCTAATCTCATATCTGCCCTTTCTTCCACCACTACCAAACAGATACAGGAAACAAATAATACCAATAGCCTCTGAAATGTTTGTAAAAATCACAGCAAAACGTACATGCTCGTTACATTAGTAAATATCTTTTTACATCTGTTTGATTGCTTGCTAAATTTGACACTTGCCATTAATACACACGTAAATACCAATGATGTAATAAGGTTAGATGGAGTCTAGCGTCATTTTGAATAGGACTGCATCGGCTTTAACATTAGAGAGAGAAAAATAATATGAGCATTCCCTAAGAGTAACAAAGATCAGAAATGGCCGATACCACGTGGTTTGGGGCAAATAAAGCTTAGTTCAGATGCATCCGGATACGCAAAAAACTAGCCAATCAAAAACATATTGCAATAAATATTTTGCAAATTCGGAATGCATCTCAACTAAGCTTAATGCGTTTGCAAATACCGTTGCCATGGCGAGTAAGCGGTTGAATAGCAAAAATTAATGAATTTCGTAATTTATAGTTCATATTCCAATTTTAAATTAGACTATCGAATCTAATTTTACAATTTGCACATGCGTGTAATACGAAATATATTCAATATTTTAAGTAATTTTAAAATGCGTCTACCCTCTCTGTGGATGGATATATTTATATCTTTTTGGCGCATATTTATGCAGTCATCAGCGAAACAAGTAAGTATTCTACATTTTATTAACGCGATTATTGAAACATTATAATAAAAAATAATTAAGAAACCTGCTTATCTTTTTAGAGTAAAATAGTCACTCACATAAAACTAAAAATCGAATAAAATGACATTCAAAATCAATTTAAAACATCCCGTAATGGGATGCCATTAAAACTAGAAGCGAAATTAATGGATGTTGAACTTTAATTAAATACTAAACAAAACTTGATGTCACTTCAAGTAACTTGAAATCAAGAAAACGACCCCACAAAATTTGAATTGAATTTGAAAACTAACTGACTAAACGCACAGACAACGAATGTTTTCACGTTTTGACATTGTCAAACTAATTTTGTCGTTTGCGCCAACCCAGCTGATCGAGGCTAGTTTTTTCTCTCTCTAATGTTCGTCGCGATACCTCTCACTCTACATTCCATCCACCCCATACCAGATCATTGGTTATTACTGAATATACGTCGCCTACAAACGTGCCAACAACACGTAATATAACCTACCTTTCATCATTTTGCTACTTTGATCAACGAATAAAGATAGTAAGCAAAATACGCTGAAATGATTCGATTAACAGTGCGCTATATTTCGTAACCTCACACTATCTGATTAATATACCGCCTAAACAATAGCGGCATGAGAAAAGGCGGGAATGCCAGCCTTCGCATCTCTGTGATATAAGCTTAGTGTTTATTGTGTGATTTCAATTTTCAAGTTAGCCTTCCATAATGGCTTTCACTATGGAATATAAGACTTTTTTTATTGAAATGGTACTAAATTTGATGCTGTTTTCTATGAGAGCAGAACCTACATTTTGCTGCAGATTATGTACAACTGAAAAAGATTAGGCAGAGTGGTAAGTCTGTTTTAGCCATAATTAGACATGGCGGCTGTATTTCATAAAGTGGTAAATCAATTTTATAAAGTCATTTTGTAAATGTGATATTTAATTCACGACCTTCTTTGCAATATTATCAAAAATTCGAAAACCATTTCATGAGCATGAACTTTTCAATAGTACACTCCTTAGTTTGTAAGATCTATTCTTTAAAAGTTAATCATAAAATTTTCTGAAAAAGAAACAGAAAATAGTTAATAGCTGATCGGTTAATAATGCCATCGTATGAAATCGGCTTAAAATTGTGCTCGTTGACATTAAAAATAATTAAACAACTTTAATGATTTCTGCGAAAAATGAAGCCTTTCCATATCGCAAGTAAAAAGCCGTTGTTGAAACCGACGAAGGAATTAATTCCAGAATCCATTAATTATTGACCGGTCAAGTGTGAAATCGTTCGTATATGATAAAGCAGCGTTCGGACAGACAACGACGACATTTATAATTTGTCGCAACAGAGCCGAATCGGTTTCAATTGTCGCCTGATTTATGGGATTCACCGGGCACCAAACGGCCGCCGACTGCACCAACAAATCACCGCGTTTACTTGCTAATGCGGGCCTTTATCAATTTGTAACGATTACATTAGTGGCGTATCATTAGCGCCTGCAATAGTTTTCATTGTTTGTTTAGCCAGATTGCTTTTCGCCCGAATATATGCGCCCGAGTAATTTTATGAAATGCCGGAATTGTTACTGCTAAATGTTATTTCATTAGCGTCGTCCATGTTTCCATGTCGCATTTGATTATACCAATTTGGAACACGAAATAATACTACACTAACGGTTTAACAGTAAAATGTTTTGAAAATTAGTTCAGTTAGATTAGTATTTTTGTCAAAGAGTAATTAATAATTGATAATGAAAATAAATCGGTAAATAACAGAATTAGAGGTCTCCATTTCATATGAAAAACTAGCTATACAGGCACAGCAAGTAGGCATATGTAATCGTTCGGGAAGCAGTTTAGTCACATAATGGAGTTTCAATAGAGATCAACAATGTATAACCACGTTCTGTCGAGGCGATATTACAACCTAATTCGTACAACTAATCATGATAGTGAATATACAGTGTGCCCGGATTTCGTAGGGACAACATGGGTAACTTTTATATTTGAAGAGATAGAGAGACGGTTAAATTAAGAAAAAGGTGCAGGCTCGAGAGCCCATTAAGAATCCCACGACCTACTGGATTTCACAAGACAGACTCTCTTATCCGGCTTGCGCAATTTCTTTATTTAGAGAGAATTTTCTCCGTTTTGGCGCTAGTTACTCAAACTGAATAAGGTTCTAAATCGACACACTTCGTGTTCAGGTAGCGACATTAGTGATTTTTTCTAACTATCCTTGTCGCACAATAATCTTGTCTAGGGATAAAAAAACACAGTCGAAAGTTTGTTAATCAAAGTGACGTTTCATAAATGGCATTTTACTACCAGTGCGGAGAATAACATAACCTAATACATTTTTGACCAGACAGTCGGCTATAAACTACTATCATCGTAATAAACAGTGTTGATTTCCTTGTTGCTCTTGCGACATTTGTATTTGTTATCTTTGTTACACAAGATTCTCGGAATGGGAATATATTGGCGTTACCTAAACACACGTAAGTTGATTTAGTTACTTTAAAATTGTAAGTTAATAAATTACTCTTTCAGCTCGTTTTATTTTAAAAAGTTTTTTATTTGTTTCGTATTCTCTGCAATTCTCACGAGCAAGAACTACCCAAAAATTAACTTAAAATTGAAGTTTTCTGACACTTAAACGCCACAACCGTCAAATGATGCATATTTATGACAGTGCAACAGGGTGAATTAATTAAAACCATTTTGTTATAATTAATAAATGATTTTTATTGAAAAGAATAACGTAATTGAGCACGAAATTACATTACAAAGCTTCGCAAGTCGGAATCAAAATAGAAAAACATGTGGTTTGAATATACTACACTTGGCTCGTGTTTAAGCGATATTTGTCAAGCAGGGCAAGTATTTTTTTAAAGAATTACTGAATTACCTTACATTATAGAGTTCCTCTTTGTACCGCAACAAACAAAGACGACTAAAGAAGCAATTGGAGTAAGGAAAGTTAAGATTTTTTTTTTATTTTGTACCTACCGTGTAAAATGTCAAACTGCTTTTCCCCTGCTTTTTTAAGAAACGGCGGTAATTAAATCATTTGTAGAATTAGTACTATACCTAGAAAACTATACCTGAGCCAACCTGAGCAAAGAAACACAAGTTATACATCCGTTTCCGGTTTATTGGGTAAGTGACGGCAACGGAGAAACACTTGAACTAGTAAATTGTTCAGGCCGTATAGAGACAACATCTCGTGAAATTTAGTAGATCGTGAAAATATTACTTGTCATGGCCAACTTGGTTAAAATTTTACAAAAACCAAAATCTCCTAATTTCTTTCATTTGCCGTAACTTTACTGTTGCTTAAGATATTGAGATGCAATTTGAACTAATATGCATGGTAATTGAAGTACTTTTATCAGCACTTAATAAGACTAATTTCATTTTTGCATTTTTTTTGTAATCTAACCTAACCTCAAAATTTTAAATGAAAATACCTCCAATTTTTTTGGCCTTTTTAAGAGAGAATTTTTGTCTGAATGCAATGATGTATCACATAATATGCAAACTTCTTCAAAATGTTGAAACATTGAGCTTAGTCTTTTTACGAACCGATATCACCAGTGCCATGATTTTGTTTTTCGTTTATCAAATTATCTGTGAAATTATATTTCGAAACAAGAAGCACGCAGCATCATACGTTCCTATCAATAGTGTTAGTGTTGTTACTTACTTCATCTTATATGGGAAAACTTTGGAAACTTTTTATCTCGATCGTCCTTATCGAGACAAGCTAACCGCGCCCTTGTTAACGTTGGTAATAAGGATTAGGGAACTGTAAATAGGTCTTCATTCGCTTGATCACAACCATTCGTACACCAAGTGCTACAAAAACGTAGAACTTACTGGAAATATATGAAGCCCCGTTATCCAGAAAAGGCTGCAGATAAGGCTTCAGATTCACGATCAACAGAACAGTTAAACGGCAATTAAAAAAAATCGGAGATTTTGGTTTTTGTAAAATTTTAACCAAGTTAGCCATGACAAGTAATATTTGAAAATGGATTCTTAATGAGCTCTCTAACCTGCACCTTTTTACTAATTTAACCGTTTCTCTGTCTCTTCAAATATAAAAGTATCCATGCTCTCTCCTTACGAAATCTAGGCACACTGTATACAATCTAAATTGAGCTGCCGGTGTAGGTTGTGTGCCTACTTTGAGTAACAGACCTAAGCAAATAACAATACTGGATGATTCAGACTAAGTGCCTGACCCGTCAACCACAGAGAAAGAAAGCAAGAAATCTATATATGTGCATATCCACAGTTTTTGACATAAAATGCATTGAAGATTCAGATATAAATTGGATTACGGACACTAGTACAGCTGTATTGCGGCGCAAGAGCAGCGAACTCGAGTGGAATAGAATACTTACGCTTACCTTGAAATGAATTTGTAAACGTTTTTATTTAGGATTTCTGCGGAGAAAAGATAAAAATGTATAATACGCAATATATTGTGTGTACTTGTGTATCTATACGTAAGAAATTAATCGTGGTTTCCATTTTGAATTAAAAGGAGGTTGATTTTTGAAATGCCTCTCTTTCTTCCAATTTCGCACTTGCATGATCCTAACAGGTCGGAGACTTTTTCTGAATCATCCTGTATATTGCTTCTTATAGATAAATTACTGTATTATTACTGTTTATTATGAGCGTTACGTACCTTTTTGATTTATTAGGGTTTTTAATAAAGTATAAATGCTTACTGAACAACTCAGTTTTAAGAACAAGCTATAAAAGTGCCTATACGTAATAAAACATTTGTAGCAGTGCATTTATAAATATTGCATTCTACAAGTAGAATGGCGTGTTCGTGGTAACATTTCGAATTTATACAAAAGTTTACTCACTTCTTAAGAGTGTATAATAAAGTCTTTAGAATAGAATATTATGATTTTATTATTGTTCTATGATGTGGCTTAAACAGTAAATATACAGTGATTTACTTGTATTAGGGAAAAATATTTGTTACACGCCATTCAAGACAGCTTTAATAAATGATGTATAACAGAAGATTGTGCAGGTTTTATGTAACGATTATCGAACTAAGAAAGATATTTCATTGGTCTTCTAAGTTTCGGAAGTTACTTCCCTCCAGTTGAGAATTCTAATTCTTGGCAGTTCCAAATTACAGATGATTTTGATAAAATAGATTTTTGCATGTTATTTTACGTTATTTAAGTTGAGAAAATTCAGAGATGAATCTACCAAACTTTGTTGTTTAGTGTAGCAGTTTTTAAAATTTTACCTTTCGATATTTGGAGAAACTCAGCATTCATTTCGAATGAATATTCATATGAGGAAGAGTGAGAATGGTGCCTGACCAAATTTTGGAGTTTAGGAGGAAATTTCCAAAAAATTGTTACCATCAAGAGTAAGTGTATTATCCTGTCTTATTACATAAAATGTAAATTGCAAAATATAATTATTTTTATTGTCCTTCTCCAATCTACATATATTTATGGAAAACAAACAAAGAAAAACTTATAAATTATTCTGGATGCTCACAAAACCTTAATAATAACGATACAATAGAGACAAGATAAGAAGAATTTAAAGGATACAAACCTACACAACCAAAATTTTTCAAACTAAATTATACGGTTTGTTGCTTCTTGTAACTTCTGAGATCAACGGAAATTTTATTTTCAATGACTTTAAGGTAGTTTTTATAAGCTACAGATTTGTCCATTTTTAATTTCAACTGTAGTCGTTGAAATTCGTTTTTAAACCATGGAGGATATTTAGAGTAATTGGACGTGCGAGTATGTGGAACAGAGGAATTCATGACTGAATAAATCCTATGGTAGAATTCATTTATTGTTGCATCAACGTCATAAAAAGTATCAAGGAAGGACCAATCTATTAGATGTAATCCCGAGTAAAGTTTATGAAAATTAGCATTGCAAAGCTGGATTGTATCATTAGAAAGCGATACTTTGCTGAAATTGTGAAAATCAGTGGCAGTTGATAAAGACGGATGTAAAATTATCGTCCCGAACTAAGGAAATCGGATCATGTTCCACAGTTAAGGAGTAATAAAGATTAGATAGCATCAAATCCAGGAGTCTCTGATTTTTATTATGATTATAATTGTATTGAGTGAGACAGGGAGAATGTGAAAAATTTATAACCAAAATGAGTTTCTGGTCATTGGTATTACAGGATGAGATTGGGATGTTTTCGTTTTATTATCAACTCAAATTGTAATACAGTACAGTCTTATTTTCAAACCTCTTTTCTAATTTCACTTTTTATTTTCTGTATTAATTTTTCTTGGGCCCGCCTCCTGATAAATTTACCCGTCGGTTAATATCTTTGGAAACCATTGTGCCGACAATGGTTTTCTAGGTTATTACCCGACGGTTAAATTTATCAAGAGGTGGTAAAATCGGGCCTTAATCGTTAAAATCAAATAGTAAAAGAGGTTTTCTTAATTTGTTTTATCTAATCCAAGAAAGAAAACAGAAATGTGTGTCGCAGATTATAACAAATTTAAAATTTTGCTTTCAATTATCTATGCAATTACATCAAACTTTGTCTTTCAAGACCTTTTCAATTTATCCATTTATTTATTTTTATTTCTCAACAAATACATCTTTTTAATTCATTGAACAACTTTACCTGAAATATCGCTTACTTTTCTGTATAGTACTAATTAATTAGTCGAAGTTTTAATTGTAAAAATTATGCTTGCCTAATTAAATATATACAAGTTTTGTGTTAATCGTCATCACCTCTTTTGTTTACTTCCATTTATTACAATTTTATTTTAATTTTTATTGTAATGTTCGCTTCAATTTATGTCCCTCATGTTTTAAACAGAAGTTACTATTTTCCCCTTGTGTAAGGGTGCAGTTGTTTCGCTTTGTACCAATCAGGAAGCCTTAAACAGATAGCAGGTGTAAGCAGGTGGACAAGATCAGTGTAACGCAGTTGCATGAAATAATACTTTTCCAGAATTCGTTCAAGGCAATTGAAATCAATTTTCCTTATCGGCATTTTATATTTGAAGCGATTAACTCGTTAAAGGTTGCCCGGAATCTCCTACGGATTAAAAGAGCGTCGCTTGACAAGCTAAAATGTTACGCGAAGTAATAAACGAGCACGTAATAAATCAAGATGCAAGATTAATGCAAGAGAATTTCAAGTCGAAAACTGATTAATTATAGATAAAATATCGTGTTAATAAGGACAGGCCGTGGTGCCTAAGATGTGGCATTATTTTTCTTTCGAACGCATACGCAGAAACGTATTTCGTTGGTGTATAATATTACATTATGTTTGAATAATTAGTTTCTCGTTTTGCAATGATTTATTCTAATTTTTTATGCATACAAACTTTAATTAAGCAGAATTTCTTGTTTCTGGTTTTAAAAAGATATTCTTGAAAGAACATTTTTTATGTGTTTTTATTAAAAGACCTTTTTTTTAGCTGTGGTGTGTTTTGCCCAACGGTATCCTAAGTCATAGACTTGTCAGGACCTTAGGAGCCGGGTGTATTTTGTACCTAAAAACGAAAATACTAGATCGCCAAATGAAGTTTCGTTTATTACAAGAAGTGCATTAATGTCAAATGAAATTTTATTTATTGCAAGAAGTAAAGGAATGGAAAGAGTATACTTATTTGTTATGAGCCGCATGTGTCTTATGCAGGGGTTCCCAACGGAACAGATCAAATAATGGAAAAAAAACACAAAAAGACAATGGGCCGCAAGAAGACGTGCTTGAACTACAGATTAATTGATAATTAAAAAGTGAAAACAAAACAAATGAAATTGATTAAATAAAGACAAAGGTCGATCAATTGATTATATTAAAAATCAAACGAAATTAAGTTAAATAAGGAATTAAAAAAAAACAAAAGATGATCGTTGATGGAGTTAAGACGAAAACAAGAATTCTATAAAATTAAGTTAACTCGAATCAAGAAGATTTACCAATTTTTAAGCGAAAGTGTGAACAAGAAGAAGAAAAATAAAGAATCACAGTTCGTCACAATTTAACAACAGTTGGTTATTAATACAATCTACACCTACTGTTTTAGAAATATTAAATAAGTTTAAAGGGGGGCGATGGAAATGTCTATTTTCTTGTAAAGGATCGATGCTCAAAAAAAGGTGACACCTACTACTATTAAGGCAGTAATTTTGTAATAGTATTATGTGTGGTATGATGCGTTTGAAAATAGAGATCAGATATCGGTTTTTTGACACACCAGAAAAAGGCATCACTATTGTACTGTTGTTGGCTGTACTTTAATGTAAGACTTAGGCTCAATTCTCATACGAGCAACGCGTCGCATTATATTTTTACATGTAATTTTTTGACATAAAATGATGCCGAGTGAAAATTGTTTCATTTAAAACCATGGTAACTTTTAGAGTCAACAAAATGACGCGACGCGTTGCCATGTGAGTATTGAGCCTTAGGCTCAATTCTCACGCGTGATTTTGACGGCTCGAAAAGTTGTCATGGTTTTAAATGGAGGAATTCTCACTCAGCAGCATTTTATGTCAAAAAATTACATGTAAAAGCATAGGAACCAAAATGACGCGTTGCGTCGTGTCATTTTGCTGCGTCTAAAAGTTGTCATTGTTTTAAATGAAGCTGCTCTCGTAAGCATATTATGTCACAAAAGCATGTAAAAGTATAGGAAGCAAAACCTCTTCACAGAATCATAGTAGTTTTAGATATATTTTTATATTAGGTTTAGGCACTGATTCAAAATACCTGAACTAGAGATTCCTAGGTTTCGGTAGCAGAACATTACTCAATCCATGGATTGTTTAATGAACCGCGCCTAGTGGTTTCCAAATAAATATATATCTACTATAAGCTTATTATGTTTTCAATCTTATACACTATTATATTTATTTGAAAATAAAATATATTTATTATTATTAACAGATAAAATAGTGACATCTTACTATCGCTTTTTGACCTGACATTGCAGTAGGATAGACAAATTGAAGCGGGCTTTGCTCCTAATAAGTCCCCCATTTAAGGCGGTCATGCTTGCTGTCAAAGCATAATGAAATTTAAAAAAAAAAATTGTACAAATCGTTTTTGATAGCAGTGAAAACCTCGAGCAGCCTCTGGACAGCTGTTTCAGCCCTGCTTGGGGCTTCTTCAGCAGAGACGTAACTCGACATTTCCACTGCAAACAAAAACGACTTGTCCAATTTATTCGCAATTGCGATGTAAGAGTGATGAACAGATAAAATAGCGACATCTTACTATCTCTTTTTGACCTGACATTGCAGTAGGATAGACAAAATTATGTTGAATTTTTGTGGAAACCCACAATCATGAAGCATTTTCTTTTATTGTGACTTGTGTTAAATTGTTTAATATAAAATCATAAGAATAATAATCAAAATTTGGAAATATTTTGCCTTAGCATGATAGTAGAATATTACTACGATATTATTACTTCCTAATATGAATAAATTTTATTAGTTTTTATGTTATTCATTTTTGGCGACTATATTAAAATAAAATCTTCCTTATTAATAAATTGAAATCTGTTAAATATGTTGGAACTTATTATTTACTTTTTTTTATAAACAGTTAAATGTATCGATATATTTGTAACGATATGGGGAATGTATCGATACATGGTCAACCATATATCACATCAGTCGATATACCGATATATAAATTATTTTTCCCATCCCTAGTCTCGACCAGCTACCCTAACAACTGTTAAACCGATTGTCTTCAGAGAAACGTAACATAGCTGTTTTCTTAGTAGAAAGGAGGTATTTGTCTGAATATGAGAAAGACGAAGATAGTTGAGTGAGAATGCTCTCCCTTTTGGGTTAGTCAAAGAGAAGCCGAGAAAATTTTACCGCAACAATTTGTCATCATTTGAAATTTCAATTATCTTATAATAGCTATTTGTTTAATAAGGCAACAAAGTAGCTGATTTAATGCCGCGGCTGCGTCTCCGCTTTGAACTCAGCATAGGCATTATCAGCTTTATTTCCGAATTGAACATATGATTTTTTCGTCGATCATTTAAGTTTCACGTATTTAAAGAAAAAATGTGCAGAATAACCTGGTACGATTACATTAAGGTGGCTTACACAGAGTCGTTGCTATAGAAGCAAACTTATTTTACTGCGTAGGCTTTTTATCACATTTTTAATGCCTAGGTAGTAAATGAGATAGTTTGGTGCACGTCAGTTGTCTCTAAAGTTTGGCGTTTAATGATCGGCGAAAAAAATATTTTTTTACCGCTTTTACAATAAAAGTTTCTTGTAAAATGAGGCATTTGCATTGAGTTCAAAGGGACGGCTCAACACTATTTTTCCTTTGCATTTATGTTACATTCAATTTGGCTGTTTACAACCTGTTGTTGTAAATCAAATATTATGTACTTTGATGATGGTAGTCCTTATAGGTCGAGGGTAAAAAGATAAAAAAAACATTTACTGTTTTCCTGCCTTTCTTTTTGATTGATATTTAATATAATTAGCAACATGGGTCACCTTACACTATTTGTTAACGTACTTGAAAATTTATTGCTTTTATTGCAGTTATTATCATTATTACCCATTTTCGCGAATGTTACATTCGTCCGGACCTCTAACAAGGCGGAGTATCTACCTCCGAACAACGGCGGGGACATTTTCAGATAGGGATAAAATAATGAAGATTACATAATTAGTACCCAAATTTACTCAAATAAAACAGTAGTATAGTAGCAACATAAAAAAATATGTTTCATGAAAAATAACTTGCGTTAAACAAGAGCATAAAACAAAATAAATATCAGTACTGCTTTGTAAATGTAAAAAAGTAACAAATTTATTAGATATTTATTTGTTGTAAGTTTATAACAAATGTAATACATGAAATAGCGATGCCTTTTATTAAAATTGATATAAGTTGTTTTGCTACCACATCTTCGTCATTGGTGTGTGTGTCCGAATGTGCCTCATCAGAGTTGTCTGAATCTGCCCTTAATGACACAGCTCTGGCTGAATTGTATCTTAGGAAAAGTAATATAATAAACACTTGAGACAGCCATAATAAAGAATTGTAAGAAATTGTATTGATGTGAAACCTTGTGCAACTAACTCGAAAAATTATTTCCTTACACCAAAAAATAAGCTTTTCCTCTTTAAACTTAATGCGTTAGACGTATTGCCTAGGAACTTTGATAAGGGAACAAATTGGTGTTGCTTTACAACCAAATGAATTTTCTATCCTCTAATAAGATTATTAAGTAATAATAATAATAATTAAGTAATAATAATAATAATTAAGTAATGTATTGTAATGTAATTTAACGTAAAGTAACGTAATGTAATGTATGTATTTATTAGTCAATTGCTTCAATGAAAATACATTTACAGTCATATGACATAATAAATAAATATGTAATTTCAGGAGATTCCCCCTGTCCAAACCTACACCGCTCTCCGCTAACTGTAGATCGTATTCTACCAGTTATTTTGTATCTGTCATCAATCACGTGCGTCTCTAAAATTTTATAAGTTTTAAGTTTTATGACCGATAAAACGTAGATCGAATAGCCACCCCAACTGGTATGGTGGATCTAATAACCACCAACGTTTCTTTTTTACATAACTTGAATATTAACTACTCAGTATTTGAACATTTAAATTATTTATATAAAATTTCTAGGTATGGTTTATCGGTCACAGCCATCTCGATTATAAGATTTTTAAGACACATGTTATACACTTTGTAATACTTCACACTTCAGCTCTGCAAAACTTTTTACCCCTTCTTTGATTTATATAATACAGTCTTTTTCTTTTGGTTTTCCTTTTGACTCAATTATGTTTCTCGGTTTGTCAAATCATTTTCCAGTTTCGGAACTGTCAAGTCGAATGTCATTTGAAATTGGGAAAACATAATTGATACAAGGGGGAAAATAAAAGAAAAGAGTATAATAATTTATTGTTTGCAAAAGCTATACACAACTTTCTTTAATAAAAAGTAGTTCCAGGTGTACTATCTCTTATCTTCTTTATATGTTTCGAGTACCAAATTAAATGACAGTATGTAACGGGTCTTGGCCTTCTTGGTACGTCGAAATTCTTTGATTTATTATGGTTCCATATTATTGCATTTTCTGTTTCTTTTCTGTTTAATGCAATCACTTGCTCCAGTCTATATAGGACTTTGTTGGCAGAAGATTTTCTAGGACGAGAGGGTCAAAAATTGGTAAAATCACTTCAAATTTCTATAATTTGTCAAACAAAAAAATCAACTTTAGTATCCTATCTGTTTTTTAAGTGATAAACTCCATTTTAGTTCTACAATTTTTTTTAGTATTTGTACCTTCTTAAAATTAAAAAAAAATTGTTTGTTTGTTGAAAAATAACAAATTAGTGTTAATTATTTTAAAGAGGAAGAACAACTCAATATACGATGTACTTAAATACAAATGTAAATAATGAGACACCTTACTGTATTAAAAGCAATTCTCTGTTAATTCGCACTTTTTATCATTCCGGATTTCGTATTATTTTTTTAAGACGCACTCTCTCTTGTGTATGGATATTTTCAATTTAAAAAGGTATGTACTTTGTTTACTTAAAAGTAAATCGATCCCAGAATATAAATAATACTAATTAATTATTACAAATTGGCATTTGTAATAGTTAATAATGTTGTTTACAATTTGCCAGGATTTCAAGAGTAATTTCCTTAGTGTAGCGTTTGTCGAATTCAAATTGCTCTCATATACAAATATCAAAATTATGCAAATTTCTATTTAGACTCAGACTTTCATTTGAGTTTCAATAGCATGAAACAATTTCACACGAAATCCTTTGGACTGTGTCATTATGAAATAAATCAAATGAAGTGAATAATACTTTTATATTATTAGGTCACAGAAAACGTCTATAATTTTGTGAATTTCCGCATAAATGCATATTGAAAGTTTCCTGGTACAAATTTCAGTTTTTAGCTAATGCTCTTGAACCTCATTGATCGTGAAATTAAGAGCGGATCACAAATTGTGGCTGTAGAATATAAAAGTATTAATTAACTTATTAAAGAAATGTGTGGAAATATGAGTAAATAATTATTATTATTATTGCGGAGCTGTTAATTACTACTATAATTTTTGTAAAAGATTGCTTTAATTCAAGGTTGCTTATTTAATTTGCATTACTTAAAAAGTAAATTATAATAATTGGAAATTTACTTTTGATAGAAAATTAGTAATTAGCGTGCTGAGGAAGAAAAGTTCTAAATTTTCTTATTGAATAACATTTCTTCAAATATGGTTTTCTCGAAGCTAATTTTTTATGTTGAAATTTGAAAGTAATTGTTTCAGAATCTTCTTAACTTATTATTTTATAAATTTGTAATGTTATTCTGAGGAAGCCTTTTAATGTAAGCTATAATATAATCTATCTTTCGCTGAATAGAAGGATAGCAGTATGTTACAAGGAACTTCAACCTACAAAAAATAACTTTAATAAATATTATTTTTGTAAATTTAGTTATTTTTTGTGTTTAGGCCTGAATTTTCTACGAAACGATTGCCGAATGGTTTTCTAGATGAAACCATTGTGGAATGGTTTCCCATTATCGAATAGTTTCTTAGGATAATATCTGGTAGACAAATTTATCATGTATGATAGTACAATATAACAGACTGTACAATAACAGTTCCCTCAGTAATAAATGAAAATTCAATTTCGAATAACAAAACTTCAGTTACGGTCTTAATGTAAATTGTTCGGAAACTAATTATCACAAAAGTGTTTTAACATTGAACAGACAAGAAGTTACCTAATTGTACTATTTTGTTAAAATTTTCATTTGCCTGAAGGAAATAATTTTAATGTATTTTTGTAAAATTTCGAAATTTTAAATACTAATGGCATTGTGGCATTGAAAAATAAATCCAGTTCAGATTAAGAGTCAGTTTAAAATTGGAATAAGTTTTCAAATAATTACTTAAATACTAATGAATTGTTTAATATTTTTCGTACTAAATTAAATATTAGATTATAATTTCCTCATAACAAATTCTGAACCTCAACAAAATCTGCTCGACATGAACAACACCTGCAAAGTGTTGAATAATGAATTCTACAACGATCAATAACAAAATAACAAAAACTTAAAATTTACATAGAAAAAGTGTCTGAAGCAAAAAGAAGTCACCATAATCAACGTGTAATTAATGCGGCACATGTTAATAAGGAAAGTTAGAAAAACAGAAATGACAACAAAAATAAGTTAAATTAAAAACGATAAATTCGGTTCAGAAGTGTAAAGGAAACAAAAGGAACATACCTGCCATTTATTTAATTAATATTTTGTGATATTTGACGTATTACCATCACTTTGTCAAGGGAAAGATAAATAAAAATTCAACCAAAAACAAAAAAGGAAAACTATGTTTATCACTGAGACAGATTCCGAAGAAATCATACGAAAATGATTGTGATTTGACACTAGCCCTCAAAACTCCCGTCTCCTGTGCATTGCTACTTACGGATTATTGTACAGCAAATCATTGGTAGATTAATTTTCCTTTTCCTTTCCGTTTTTACGTGCAATGTGAATTCACACTTACAGTTTAATTTACATAGAATTTTTCGCAAACGAAAAAATTTTTTCAGCGTACCATTTAAATTTTCTTCTTCAAATTTGTTATTAAAGTTAGGGATACATTTGTATTAATGTGTAAGGGACAAAAACGCCACCGTTAATGAAAAAAGAAATTAATCCACTAAGGCTTGATTCTCACATGGCAACGCGTCGCAGTGCGTCACACCCATCATTTTATAATAATAATAATAATTAGAAAAATTTTGTGCAATTCGTATTTGATAGCAGTGAAAACCTCGAGCAGCCTCTGGACGGCTGTTTCAGCCCTGCTTGGGGCTTCTTCAGCAGAGACGTAGCTCGACATTTCCACTGCAAACAAAAACGACTTGTCCAATTTATTCGCAATTGCGATGTAAGAGTGATGAACAGATAAAATAGCGACATCTTACTATCGCTCTTTGACCTGACATTGCAGTAGGATAGACAAATTGAAGCGGGATTTGCTCCTAATAAGTCCCCCATGCAAGGCGGCCATGCTTGCTGTTAAAGCATAATGAAATTTTTAGAAAAATTTTGTGCAAATCGTTTTTGATAGCAGTGAAAACCTCGAGCAGCCTCTGGACAGCTGTTTCAGCCCTACTTGGGGCTTCTTCAGCAGAGACGTAGCTCGACATTCCCACGGCAAACAAAAAGGACTTGTCCAATTTATTCGCAATTGCGATGTAAGAGTGATGAACAGATAAAATAGCGACATCTTACTATCGCTTTTTGACCTGACATTGCGGTAGCTATCAAAAACGATTTGCACAAAATTTTTCTATAAATTTCATTATACTTTGACAGCAAGCATGGCCGCCTTGCATGGGGGACTTATTAGGAGCAAATCCCGCTTCAATTTGTCTATCCTACTGCAATGTCAGGTCAAAAAGAGATAGTAAGATGTCGCTATTTTATCTGTTCATCACTCTTACATCGCAATTGCGAATAAATTGGACAAGTCGTTTTTGTTTGCAGTGGAAATGTCGAGCTACGTCTCTGCTGAAGAAGCCCCAAGCAGGGCTGAAACAGCCGTCCAGAGGCTGCTCGAGGTTTTCACTGCTATCAAATACGAATTGCACAAAATTTTTCTAATTATTATTATTATTATAAAATGATGGGTGTGACGCACTGCGACGCGTTGCCATGTGAGAATCAAGCCTTAGTGGATTAATTTCTTTTTTCATTAACGGTGGCGTTTTTGTCCCTTACACATTAATACAAATGTATCCCTAACTTTAATAACAAATTTGAAGAAGAAAATTTAAATGGTACGCTGAAAAAATTTTTTCGTTTGCGAAAAATTCTATGTAAATTAAACTGTAAGTGTGAATTCACATTGCACGTAAAAACGGAAAGGAAAAGGAAAATTAATCTACCAATGATTTGCTGTACAATAATCCGTAAGTAGCAATGCACAGGAGACGGGAGTTTTGAGGGCTAGTGTCAAATCACAATCATTTTCGTATGATTTCTTCGGAATCTGTCTCAGTGATAAACATAGTTTTCCTTTTTTGTTTTTGGTTGAATTTTTATTTATCTTTCCCTTGACAAAGTGATGGTAATACGTCAAATATCACAAAATATTAATTAAATAAATGGCAGGTATGTTCCTTTTGTTTCCTTTACACTTCTGAACCGAATTTATCGTTTTTAATTTAACTTATTTTTGTTGTCATTTCTGTTTTTCTAACTTTCCTTATTAACATGTGCCGCATTAATTACACGTTGATTATGGTGACTTCTTTTTGCTTCAGACACTTTTTCTATGTAAATTTTAAGTTTTTGTTATTTTGTTATTGATCGTTGTAGAATTCATTATTCAACACTTTGCAGGTGTTGTTCATGTCGAGCAGATTTTGTTGAGGTTCAGAATTTGTTATGAGGAAATTATAATCTAATATTTAATTTAGTACGAAAAATATTAAACAATTCATTAGTATTTAAGTAATTATTTGAAAACTTATTCCAATTTTAAACTGACTCTTAATCTGAACTGGATTTATTTTTCAATGCCACAATGCCATTAGTATTTAAAATTTCGAAATTTTACAAAAATACATTAAAATTATTTCCTTCAGGCAAATGAAAATTTTAACAAAATAGTACAATTAGGTAACTTCTTGTCTGTTCAATGTTAAAACACTTTTGTGATAATTAGTTTCCGAACAATTTACATTAAGACCGTAACTGAAGTTTTGTTATTCGAAATTGAATTTTCATTTATTACTGAGGGAACTGTTATTGTACAGTCTGTTATATTGTACTATCATACATGATAAATTTGTCTACC
Organism: Prosopocoilus inquinatus; assembly: GCA_036172665.1. Classification (NCBI taxonomy): domain Eukaryota; kingdom Metazoa; phylum Arthropoda; class Insecta; order Coleoptera; family Lucanidae; genus Prosopocoilus; species Prosopocoilus inquinatus. The sequence continues at coordinate 18,747,439 of CM069875.1, forward strand.
AGATATTATCCTAAGAAACTATTCGATAATGGGAAACCATTCCACAATGGTTTCATCTAGAAAACCATTCGGCAATCGTTTCGTAGAAAATTCAGGCCTAAACACAAAAAATAACTAAATTTACAAAAATAATATTTATTAAAGTTATTTTTTGTAGGTTGAAGTTCCTTGTAACATACTGCTATCCTTCTATTCAGCGAAAGATAGATTATATTATAGCTTACATTAAAAGGCTTCCTCAGAATAACATTACAAATTTATAAAATAATAAGTTAAGAAGATTCTGAAACAATTACTTTCAAATTTCAACATAAAAAATTAGCTTCGAGAAAACCATATTTGAAGAAATGTTATTCAATAAGAAAATTTAGAACTTTTCTTCCTCAGCACGCTAATTACTAATTTTCTATCAAAAGTAAATTTCCAATTATTATAATTTACTTTTTAAGTAATGCAAATTAAATAAGCAACCTTGAATTAAAGCAATCTTTTACAAAAATTATAGTAGTAATTAACAGCTCCGCAATAATAATAATAATTATTTACTCATATTTCCACACATTTCTTTAATAAGTTAATTAATACTTTTATATTCTACAGCCACAATTTGTGATCCGCTCTTAATTTCACGATCAATGAGGTTCAAGAGCATTAGCTAAAAACTGAAATTTGTACCAGGAAACTTTCAATATGCATTTATGCGGAAATTCACAAAATTATAGACGTTTTCTGTGACCTAATAATATAAAAGTATTATTCACTTCATTTGATTTATTTCATAATGACACAGTCCAAAGGATTTCGTGTGAAATTGTTTCATGCTATTGAAACTCAAATGAAAGTCTGAGTCTAAATAGAAATTTGCATAATTTTGATATTTGTATATGAGAGCAATTTGAATTCGACAAACGCTACACTAAGGAAATTACTCTTGAAATCCTGGCAAATTGTAAACAACATTATTAACTATTACAAATGCCAATTTGTAATAATTAATTTGTATTATTTATATTCTGGGATCGATTTACTTTTAAGTAAACAAAGTACATACCTTTTTAAATTGAAAATATCCATACACAAGAGAGAGTGCGTCTTAAAAAAATAATACGAAATCCGGAATGATAAAAAGTGCGAATTAACAGAGAATTGCTTTTAATACAGTAAGGTGTCTCATTATTTACATTTGTATTTAAGTACGTCGTATATTGAGTTGTTCTTCCTCTTTAAAATAATTAACACTAATTTGTTATTTTTCAACAAACAAACAATTTTTTTTTAATTTTAAGAAGGTACAAATACTAAAAAAAATTGTAGAACTAAAATGGAGTTTATCACTTAAAAAACAGATAGGATACTAAAGTTGATTTTTTTGTTTGACAAATTATAGAAATTTGAAGTGATTTTACCAATTTTTGACCCTCTCGTCCTAGAAAATCTTCTGCCAACAAAGTCCTATATAGACTGGAGCAAGTGATTGCATTAAACAGAAAAGAAACAGAAAATGCAATAATATGGAACCATAATAAATCAAAGAATTTCGACGTACCAAGAAGGCCAAGACCCGTTACATACTGTCATTTAATTTGGTACTCGAAACATATAAAGAAGATAAGAGATAGTACACCTGGAACTACTTTTTATTAAAGAAAGTTGTGTATAGCTTTTGCAAACAATAAATTATTATACTCTTTTCTTTTATTTTCCCCCTTGTATCAATTATGTTTTCCCAATTTCAAATGACATTCGACTTGACAGTTCCGAAACTGGAAAATGATTTGACAAACCGAGAAACATAATTGAGTCAAAAGGAAAACCAAAAGAAAAAGACTGTATTATATAAATCAAAGAAGGGGTAAAATGTTTTGCAGAGCTGAAGTGTGAAGTATTACAAAGTGTATAACATGTGTCTTAAAAATCTTATAATCGAGATGGCTGTGACCGATAAACCATACCTAGAAATTTTATATAAATAATTTAAATGTTCAAATACTGAGTAGTTAATATTCAAGTTATGTAAAAAAGAAACGTTGGTGGTTATTAGATCCACCATACCAGTTGGGGTGGCTATTCGATCTACGTTTTATCGGTCATAAAACTTAAAACTTATAAAATTTTAGAGACGCACGTGATTGATGACAGATACAAAATAACTGGTAGAATACGATCTACAGTTAGCGGAGAGCGGTGTAGGTTTGGACAGGGGGAATCTCCTGAAATTACATATTTATTTATTATGTCATATGACTGTAAATGTATTTTCATTGAAGCAATTGACTAATAAATACATACATTACATTACGTTACTTTACGTTAAATTACATTACAATACATTACTTAATTATTATTATTATTACTTAATTATTATTATTATTACTTAATTATTATTATTATTACTTAATAATCTTATTAGAGGATAGAAAATTCATTTGGTTGTAAAGCAACACCAATTTGTTCCCTTATCAAAGTTCCTAGGCAATACGTCTAACGCATTAAGTTTAAAGAGGAAAAGCTTATTTTTTGGTGTAAGGAAATAATTTTTCGAGTTAGTTGCACAAGGTTTCACATCAATACAATTTCTTACAATTCTTTATTATGGCTGTCTCAAGTGTTTATTATATTACTTTTCCTAAGATACAATTCAGCCAGAGCTGTGTCATTAAGGGCAGATTCAGACAACTCTGATGAGGCACATTCGGACACACACACCAATGACGAAGATGTGGTAGCAAAACAACTTATATCAATTTTAATAAAAGGCATCGCTATTTCATGTATTACATTTGTTATAAACTTACAACAAATAAATATCTAATAAATTTGTTACTTTTTTACATTTACAAAGCAGTACTGATATTTATTTTGTTTTATGCTCTTGTTTAACGCAAGTTATTTTTCATGAAACATATTTTTTTATGTTGCTACTATACTACTGTTTTATTTGAGTAAATTTGGGTACTAATTATGTAATCTTCATTATTTTATCCCTATCTGAAAATGTCCCCGCCGTTGTTCGGAGGTAGATACTCCGCCTTGTTAGAGGTCCGGACGAATGTAACATTCGCGAAAATGGGTAATAATGATAATAACTGCAATAAAAGCAATAAATTTTCAAGTACGTTAACAAATAGTGTAAGGTGACCCATGTTGCTAATTATATTAAATATCAATCAAAAAGAAAGGCAGGAAAACAGTAAATGTTTTTTTTATCTTTTTACCCTCGACCTATAAGGACTACCATCATCAAAGTACATAATATTTGATTTACAACAACAGGTTGTAAACAGCCAAATTGAATGTAACATAAATGCAAAGGAAAAATAGTGTTGAGCCGTCCCTTTGAACTCAATGCAAATGCCTCATTTTACAAGAAACTTTTATTGTAAAAGCGGTAAAAAAATATTTTTTTCGCCGATCATTAAACGCCAAACTTTAGAGACAACTGACGTGCACCAAACTATCTCATTTACTACCTAGGCATTAAAAATGTGATAAAAAGCCTACGCAGTAAAATAAGTTTGCTTCTATAGCAACGACTCTGTGTAAGCCACCTTAATGTAATCGTACCAGGTTATTCTGCACATTTTTTCTTTAAATACGTGAAACTTAAATGATCGACGAAAAAATCATATGTTCAATTCGGAAATAAAGCTGATAATGCCTATGCTGAGTTCAAAGCGGAGACGCAGCCGCGGCATTAAATCAGCTACTTTGTTGCCTTATTAAACAAATAGCTATTATAAGATAATTGAAATTTCAAATGATGACAAATTGTTGCGGTAAAATTTTCTCGGCTTCTCTTTGACTAACCCAAAAGGGAGAGCATTCTCACTCAACTATCTTCGTCTTTCTCATATTCAGACAAATACCTCCTTTCTACTAAGAAAACAGCTATGTTACGTTTCTCTGAAGACAATCGGTTTAACAGTTGTTAGGGTAGCTGGTCGAGACTAGGGATGGGAAAAATAATTTATATATCGGTATATCGACTGATGTGATATATGGTTGACCATGTATCGATACATTCCCCATATCGTTACAAATATATCGATACATTTAACTGTTTATAAAAAAAAGTAAATAATAAGTTCCAACATATTTAACAGATTTCAATTTATTAATAAGGAAGATTTTATTTTAATATAGTCGCCAAAAATGAATAACATAAAAACTAATAAAATTTATTCATATTAGGAAGTAATAATATCGTAGTAATATTCTACTATCATGCTAAGGCAAAATATTTCCAAATTTTGATTATTATTCTTATGATTTTATATTAAACAATTTAACACAAGTCACAATAAAAGAAAATGCTTCATGATTGTGGGTTTCCACAAAAATTCAACATAATTTATTTTCTTGCTACAGGGCAGGTGTAAAGGTGAAAGAAATTAAAAGATATTTCAAGTAGTTTTTTCTATAATCAGTATCATCACAACAAAGATACCGATAACAGATTTCATTGTTCTTTAAAAAAAGCACAAGCTAAAAATATATCGAAAGGTTATTTCGAAAATATTTCGATATTTTCACTAATATATTGAATTATAATGTCGATGTAATATACATCGATATTTTTCTAGAAGATATCGATATTTCTAATATATCGATATATCGTTGCCATCCCTGGTCGAGACTGCGAATTTAACGCGTTTGTTGTAGCAGGAAATATAATTGTTTCTCTAAATTTTGAAATGAACAAACTCTGTTAACCAACATCAAAGATGCCACGTGTGCAGATATAAATTTAGACCCACTGCAACAACACGATTATCATAACACCTGTTACAGAATACCTAAATAAATATATGCCTATAATATCTAATAAAATTATTCGAAATACTCAAATTAAAATAAATTAGATTGAGCAAATTCTCTTTGAATTTTCGATTTTCAAGGTGAAAATATATTCACCGGTAGACAATGGGTCCCAAAAAAATGTCCATTTGCGGCATTTAAATTTATAAAAACTGTAACTAAAAACAAACGTCAGCGACGTGATTGAACAAACAAATGACTGTGCAAATAAAAAAATAATTACCGATATGAAAAAACAGAAAATCTAAATTTTTCATGGCTAGTAGTAAATGACTATAATTAACTAACAAAAATATACTATTAGAGTAATAACTAAGCCAAGGAATTTAGGTCGAGAAAAATGTAGGTCCGTCCTTGCGACGGTCACATATTCCAGAGACATGCGCTGTGTTGCAGCGGGCTCGCATAGTAAGCAACGTGCTTGTCCCATCTATCTCAATTTGATAAAGCTATTTATAATATCTAATTGGAAGCTGACTTATTTTTATAAATATCAAACAAATCCAGAAAATTAAACAAGAGTACATACTAATATGTAAATAATCATGCAAATATTTAGTTACTCATTAAAGACCCACTCCGACATTCATGTTCAATGCTGCCTTCCAAACTTGTAGAAAAACAAATCAAGGTTATAGTTACCCAGTTGAATTGTTTAGTGAATGTATGTGATGGCTAGTCAATACGCTGCTGTATAACTGCAATGCTAATGCTCACCTTACAAAAAACTTATTTATTTAGAACGAACGCGGAGAGCGGTTCGATGATTTACTAAAGTTTAGTTTTAGCAGCCGCAATATATTTATGGTCCGCTTCGTTTAAATTATTTCGTTAAAATGAACTAGAATCCTTGCTTTAGCAATAACTTATAGTCTATTTATTCTTGATAGGTGGTACATGCAAAGTTGTAAAAGAATGTGGTCCTTTAGTTAGTTATTTGTGATGAACAGATAAAACAGCGACATCCTACGATCGCTTTTTATCTGACATTGCAGTAGGATGACAAAAAAAAAAAAAAAACGGATTTGCTACATAATAAGCAACCCTATGCAAGGCGACCATGCTTGCTGTCAAAGCATAATGAAAGTTTTAAAAAATTTTGTAGCAAATCGTTTTTGATTGCAATGAAAACCTCGAGCAACCTCCGGACAGCTGCTTCAGCCCTATTTGGGGTTTCTTCAGCAGAGACGTAGGTCGACATTTTCACTGCAAACCAAAAACGACTTGACCAATTTATTCGTAATTGCGATGTAATAGTGATGAACAGATAAAACAGCGACATCCTACGATCGCTTTTTGACCTGACATTGCAGTACGATAACAAATTGAAGCGGGTTTGCTACATAATAAGCTACCCCATGCAAGGCGGCCATACTTGCTATCAAAGCATAATGAAAGTTTTAAAAAAATTAGTTGTAAATCGTTTTTGATTGCAGTGAAAACCTCGAGTAGCCTCTGTACAGTTGTCTTTGGTTTGCAGTGAAACTTTCGCGCTACGTCTCTGCTGAAGAAACCCCAAATAGGGCTGAAACAGCTGTACAGAGGCTGCTCGAAACTTTCACTGCAATCAAAAACGATTTGCAACAATTGTTTTAAAACTTTCATATCATGATTAATATACCCACTGTTTCAAATTGGATGTGCACTAAAGGGATCTCCTAAACCGTAAGAGATACAAATTTGGTTAAATGGAGAAAAAGTTGCAGGAATCAATGTCTAACTCATAACAGAATGATTCTTTTATTATTTCTTCTTGAGATAGTAATAAAAATAAGAGTTAGACATGGATTCCTGAACTTTTCTTACATTTAACCAAATTTGTATCTCTTGCGGTTTAGGAGATCCCTTCACTGCACACCCAATTTGAAACAGCCATTATTCTCGAAACGTTGTAAACAAAGGGGTATGATAAAATAAAGACAGTCTCTCTCCGAGGAAACAATTAAAACTTTACAACTTGTTCAATTATCAACTTTCAATATGTAAAAAGCGGTTAAATTTTGACATATAAAAAGATTATAAAAATTTTCAGCATAACCTGAAAATACGAAAAAAAAAAAGGTTTTCCGTTTAGAACACATAAAAAGTTTACGATTGAAATCTTATGGTGATACAAATATTTTCTACAGAAGCAAAGAAATTATGAGGGCTCAAAGTTGGAAAATTTGATCTTCACGAAAATATCAAATTATCACGATCTGATCTACCGGGTGGAAAGTTTCAAACCCGAACATAGCAACCTTGCATTGAGAACTACGTTAATGTAGATTACTGCTCGCTATTTAAAGATACAAAAATGATAATGGTATTAAATGAAAGACAAAATTAAGGCCAATACTATCATCTTAAAATTATTCCTATTGTGTTAACACTTTTGAAATAGAAATTAAATTTTTAAATTTCAAATGAAAAATGTAGTCGCCTTAGTATGTCAGATTTGAAGTTTGCAAACAAAATACTTTCCTGCCTTTCTTGTTAATTTCAAAACAATGTTGATGACAACTGAATTTGTGGAATTAATGTGGTTTTTATTTTTAATCTTTACAGTTATGTGTTACTTATTCTTGAACAGTGCGAAACTTTTAATTCCTAGTACAATTGAATTTATGACTGATTTAGTATCGAGTTATGTCGATATCGATTGCTCATGGCATTCTATCAAGTTTATTGATAGTATCAAAAACCAAAGTCGGAAACGACAGTATTTTTGTATGCAATGTCACAATTATCATTCTAATAAAGAAATAATTGTTATAACTTAAACAACAAAAGTACCTACCTATTATTTGCTCATAATTCATAATACTTTCTGCTGACGCATGACGTATAAATTATTTTCCATTAATAGAAAGAACTGAAAGTTTCCAATCTGACATAGGCGACTAAATTTTTCGTTTAAAGTTTGAAAATTTAATTTATATTCCGAAAGTATTAATATTTAGGAATAATTTTAAAGCGATAATATTGTCCATAATTTTCTCTTTTCTTTAATACCATTGCCATTTTTGTGTCTTCAAATGGCGAGCAGCAATTCACAGAAACATAGTTTTCAATACCAGTTTGCTATGTTCGGGTTTGAAAGTTTCCACCCGGTATATGCCATTAAAGTATCACTCTTGTTAAGTAAAACGATATTTTTACCATATTTTTACAACGAATTCTCAGTTTATATATTAAAACACCTAACTAATTTGACAGTTTATCAAACTATTTCATTTCAGGTGTTTTCAACTTCTCCAGAAACATTTTTCAGTTTTTATTTTTTTAATTTTCAGGCGGAGCAGGTAGTAGTGGTGAAGGTGCAGATTCCGAAAGTGCAGCTTCTAAAAGAAGAAGAAGCAGGACGAACTTCAACAGTTGGCAGCTGGAAGAACTTGAAAGAGCCTTCTTGGCGAGCCACTATCCTGACGTGTTTATGAGAGAGGCGTTGGCGATGAGACTTGATCTGAAAGAGAGCAGAGTGGCAGTAAGTTGAACGCATTTTCAATTGCTAACATTTACTTGACCAGTTTCCATTATAAAGTTATTAATCTTGAGTCTGCACGTTAATAATTGCGCGCATCGTACTGATGAATACCCACAAATTTCCCGTTTTTTGCTGTAATACTATAATGAAACTATTAATTTTTGTGATTCATAATGGCCAATTAATGCAAAATGTGATGGGTATATTACTTATTATAAAAACGTGTGCGTGTCTCTTGAGGAACGATTCTTCGGTTATAGTGTAATAAACAACTGTATGACGTGCACATTAATTTTGGTATAATTTATTATTATTAATACATATTTCGTTTATGAAATTTACAACGTTTATGAATGATTAATATGGAAAGAATAAGAGTCCACATGCTGAATTATTTTTTCTTTTTAATAAATACTTTCCGAATATTAAAATTATCCTACTGAATTAAGTTGTTATTATGCAGATGGTTTAGTAATAAAAGTAATTCAAAGTAGTTCACTACTCTCATAAAATTCAGCCGCTCGCATAATATTTATTAGTATCTAACTGATAACTGAGGTACAGTTGTGGACAGCTAAAAAAAATTGTCGGAAATGTACATACAATAAAGCAAAAAAAAATATCAACTATTTTTTAATATTCTTAAACTGTAATACACCTTCCATATCTGTAAATTATCATTTCAAACCCTTTGCGAAAATACGATCTTGACACCTGTGTGGATTTTGACACTTCTGCCTTCCTTGGGGGTGTTTGGCCCCTAAAGCGCTATTCTTCTTCTTCTAGATTTCCATTTGCTCTCTGGTTCATAATAAAGGACCATCGTCTCGTTTCCTGTAACAACTGAACTGGTAAATGTCTTTTCTTTGCCACTGCAGATTTCTCTTTTTGAACAGCTGAGAGAAGTTTCGAAACACATCTTGCGCTCACTTTTTTGTATGAAAACGATCATGGAGAGTATGATGAACGGTGATTTTGGAAATATGTAAGTCTCAGCAAAACTTCCTGCTCAATGAGAGAGATTGTTTCTGTAGTCAGTACATCAACAGGATGTCCTTCATGTGGGACATCTTCACCCGATTCTCTTCCAAGGCAAAATCTTTAACCCAGTTCTTCATTGGGGCATATGAAGGGACAGAGTCATCATACGTTTTTTTTTTAATTTGATCGGCGTTTGATCTTTAAACAAAAAGTTAATAATGCTTTGGAACTCAATTTTCAACATATTGCTACGTTTCTAGGGTTTAAATTATTTATTTAAACGAATAAAACACTCAGTAACAAACTTAACCGTAATTTAATAATGTTTACAATCTAATTTATTTGCAACAATTTATTTACACACCAAATCCAACTTCGATGATCGCTATTTAGAATTCCACTGACTCCTGAGTCAACTCCGGCCGATTTTATATCCTTTGCTGCCGTCTCGAATTTTCCAACGCTGGAAAATTCGAGCTTGTTCGACGGTGGCGTGACGGCCGATGACGCATAATAATGAACCGACTTCTTGACGCCTTCAGTGTGACGTAGTGCTGAGTGGCTCGCCACTGGCTCGTTTCGTCTCGATATGTTCCTGGTGATAGTCTTGAAGGAGGATGTCGGAATCTACATGCTGGCCCATTCTTGCAACTTCCCGTCTGGAAGAAGCAGCAGTCTACGGTTTTGCTGTTGCTGACTGTTGCCTGTGGGTGGTGGCTGCAGACTAGGACTTCAATTCCCGTTCTGTGGAAGATGACTTCCAGCATGCTTCAAATTACTCTCCAGTCTAGTCCGTCCAATCCGCAGCCCAATTTGGGGATGGCTAACTTCATCTGGTGGTTGTCTATTAGCTGTCTCCTCAGGCTATATAAAGCTCTCCACATACTTTGATAGTCAGGTTTACCGCTTGATGTCTTCTTAGTGACTAAATAATGCACGTGGCGCGTCCGATCTGCCGTCGAATCAATGATCTGCAAGCTCTTGCCTACGACGGGATGCTGTCTTCGGAGCTTCTCGATTTGGCCAAATTTCTTCCTAAACACCTGAGCAATTCCTTTGGACATTTTTTTTTCAGGTCTTCTGCTACGCAGTGGGCCAGACTATACTCCAGTGGCACTTTAAAGAGATCTTGTTGCTTTTCCGTGGTCACTCCAAACCGTGCCTTACTTCCTTCAGCGTGATGAGATATGAAGGTGGAAGTGGATTACTTTCGGTTTGCAATGGGCGACCTTCTTGATGCGGTAAGCGACGTCGTTGATCCGTTTCATCACTTTGTAAGCACCTTCCCATGAGGTCTGCAGTTTTGGGGACAGGCCTCGACGTCTTTGGGGGTTATAAAGCCAGACCAGTGCTCCAGATTGGTATCCCCCGTGTTGAGCGTTGATGTCATAGTGCTCCTTCATCCGATCGCTGACCGTCTGTATATTGTGACGCACTTGGTTGTGGATGTCGTCCATTTTCCTGCGTAATTTGCTCACGTAATCTTCGTTGGCAGAGACTTCGCCAGGCTTCACACCAAACATCAGGTCGCAGGGCAGTCTTGGCTCTCGCCCGAATACCACTTTCGCTGGAGTCTCCCCTGTTGTCTCATGAACGGATGAGCGGTATGCCATTAGAAACAGGGGAATGTACGTGTCCCAGTCCCTCTGATGATCGGAAACGACCTTGGACAAATGTCGGTTGATGGTTCTATTGAACCTTTCCATCATTCCGTCCGACTGTGGGTGGAGTGCAGTTGTTCTAGTTTTTCGTACGCCGAGCAGAGTACACACGTTCTTGAACAAGGCCGATTCAAAGTTCCTTCCTTGGTCTGAATGCAGTTCCATAGGTGCACCATACCGACTGATCCATTCCCTGACAAGGTCTTCCGCAATAGTGACTGCCTCTTGGTTAGGTAGGGCGTAAGCTTCAACCCACTTGTTAAAGTAGTCCATTACCACGACGATGTACTTGTTTCCACCATTCATTTCGAAACGGGCCGGCTACATCGATGGCAACTCTCTCAAAAGGACTTCCAACGTTGTACTGTCTCATGGGGGCCTTGCCCCGCCTGTGGGGACCGTTACTGGCTGCGCAGACTGCACACTTTCTGCACCAATCCTTCACGCCTTCCTTGCAGTTCACCCAGTAAAATCTCTCGCGCACCTTCTCCATAGTTTTTTAACTCCCAGATGCCCTACCCGAAGTTCCATCGTGAAGTTCCCTCAGAACTTCTGGCACCCTACTCTTGGGGATTAGTAACTGTGTCTTCTGTTCCATGCCTTTCTGATTCTCTATGCTTCGTCTCAGAAGACCACGATCCAACACTATGGAGTCCCATTGCGCCCAGTATGATTTTACGGACGGTGCACATGGTGTTACCTCTTTCCAGGTAGGCCTCGCGTCTCTGCTTTTTCACTCTAGCACTAATTTCAAATCCGGGTCGTTCTCCTGGTCTCTTCGCAGTTCTTCGCCTTGCCATTTGTCGTCAAATGGCTGTCCTCGCAGTCGTGGCTACTTTCTCGTCCAAACGACTACAGTGCTTACAGTCTTCGGCACAGGGTTTTTTCGACAATGCATCGGCATTTCGATGGCTAGTTCCTGCCCGATGCTGAATTTCAAAATCGTACTCCTGAAGTCGTTCGATCCATCGTGCAACTTGCCCTTCTGGGTTCTTGAAACGGAGAAGCCATTTTAGAGCGGCATGATCGGTCCTCAGGAGGAAGCGTCTGCCATACAAGTACTTGTAGAAATGTTCTATTGTTTTTACTACGGCTAGCAATTCCCTTCTTGTGACGCAATAGTTTCGTTCCGGCTTTGATAGGAGTAGCCGATCACCTTCTCTTGCCCCTCTTGTATCTGGGAGAGTACGCCACCAATCCCAACGTTGCTAACATCTATGTCCACGACGAACTTGCCTTCCGGGAGAGGATAACTCAGAGTAGGAGCACTAATCAAGTACTGCTTTAGTTGTTCAAAACCAATTTGACACTGTTGGTCTCATTCAAATGGACGACCTTCTTTAGTGAGTTTTGTCAACGGCTTAGCAATGTCTGCAAATCCAGGAACGTAGTGCCGATAATAAGTGCACAGGCCAAGGAAACTCCTTATTTGGTGTTTATTTCTGGGAGTTGGCCAGTCTTTCACCACCTGAATCTTCACAGTGTCCACGGCGATTCCATTTCCATTAACAATGTGCCCCAGGTAATTCACTTCCTTCTGGAACAGGTGGCACTTCTTGAGGCTAAGCTTTAATCCAGCTCCGCGAAGCCGTTGGAACACTCCTTCCAGGTTCTTCAGGTGGTCGTCGAACGTTTTTCCCACGACAATTATGTCGTCAAGGTACACCATGCACGTTGTTCAGGACAGACCTTTCAGAACCGTCTCCATTAGCCTCTCGAATGTCGCTGGAGTATTACATAACCCGAATGGCATCACTGTGAATTGCCACAGACCCATACAAGTCATCTGGACGCACCAAGCCGACCAAGTGGAGACTGAAAACTGCAACTGGAACATCAGCAACTGTCCACGGTGAAGTAGAGGTTATCATCACCATTGGTAGAACTCCTCATTATTGACCGCCATCACGCCACGCTTTAAGTCCAATTGAAACCCGTGGGCACACATTACGTCCATGCCCAAAATTGCCTCGTCTGCTACCAGTGCACGGTGTTTTATTGGAGTTGAACCAATGGTGATGATAACCTCTACTTCACCGTGGACAGTTGCTGATGTTCCAGTCGCAGTTTTCAGTCTCCACTTGGTCGGCTCGGTGCGTCCAGATGACTTGATGACGTCGGGTCTTAGGATGGTCTTCGTCGCACCCGTATCCAACAACATGGTGTGAGGAATGTCATCAATGGTAACATCCTCGAAGACACTGCTGGTTAACTGCCGTAGGAATAATGCTTGTTTGGCTTTCGTCTTTGGGGGCCTTTGAATACGGGTCGACGTTTGCCCCTCTGCACCGACCCGGCTTAGTTTTAACTGTGGCTTCCTTGGATCCTGTCTGGGCTTTGGACATCGCCTGCGAACATGTCCTTCTTCCTGGGAATTCCAACACACCAGCGGCTTCTTCTGCTTGAAAACCTGTTCCATAATGCGGCGAACATCCTCGGTGGTGGCATATTCCATGGATCGCTTCTTTATAGCAGATACCACCTTAGCGTTAGCGGATTCTTCCTCTTCTTCCTCTTGGAAGTCCATAGCCGTTCGCACCTTGACATGCCCTCTTGAGACTCGTCTCGCCGCTTCAAATTCCAAGGAACTTGGACGTCTTCGGATGGGTCATTCTCAATGCCTGCTGGTTGTCTGGGTCACGGATTCCATCTATGAAGGTCTGCACCGTCAAACATTTGAGGAATTTAACAGGAGCTGTGGGATATGCCAACTGGGCCAGACGCGCTACGTCCGCTTCGAATTCCTGAAGACTTTCTCCCGATTTCTGACAGCGATTCCTCAATTGCGCATGGTATACCTCGGTCAGATGGGCCTGTCCGTAACGCATTTGCATCCTATTCACCAGCCTGTCGAAGTCTTTTTGTTCCTCTGGCGGCATCGTCTGTAGCACATCGATAGCGTCCCCTCTCAAGGCCACAATTAACGAAGTTACTTTTTCGCTGGCCGTCCATCTGTTCGCCTTTGCTGCTGCTTCGAACTGTTTGAAGTAGTTGGGCCAATAAGACTTTCCATCGAACGTTGGTGGTTTTATTTTCAATTTCGAATTTTCTTCTGGTCCTTCCACAATTCGGGTTTCATTATTTTCTAGTGTTTCCACTGGTGGCTGATCCCCGAACACTCGCAACCCCGCCATGATTTGTTCCAGATTTTTGATTTTGTTATCCTGCTGGAATATTATTTCTTCCACATTTTCTTGCAGGTTCCTTGTTTCTTCCGATATTTTTACCACTAGTTGATCTTCGAGTCCTTTTGTTTGTTCTAGAAATTTCTCGTCGAAATTTCTGGCTTGCTCACGAAATTTCTCGTCTAAGTCTCTAGATTGTTCCAACAATTTATTTTGTAATTTGTCGAAATTTCCAGATTGTTCTAGAAGTTTCTCCTCTAAATTTCTGGATTGTTCTCGAAGCTCGTCCTTGAAATTTCCAGATTGTTCTAGAAGCTTCTTCTCTAAATTTCCAGATAGTTCTTGAACCTTCTCGTCCAAATTTCTGGATTGCTCACGAAATTTCTCGTCTAAGTCTCTAGATTGTTCCAACAATTTATTTTGTAATTTGTCGAAATTTCCAGATTGTTCTAGAAGCTTTTCCTCTAAATTTCTGGATTGTTCTCGAAGCTTCTCTAAATTTCTAGTCTGTTCTTGAAACTTCTCGTCCAAATTTCTGGATTGTTCTCGAATTTCGTCCTTGAAATTTCCAGATTGTTCTAGAAGCTTCTCCTCTAAATTTCTGGATTGTTCAATCAATTTAGTTTGCAACTCGTCTTTGAAGTTTACTGATTGTCCTCGAAATTCATCCTTCAAGATTTTATTAAAATCGACGGAACCACACGAAATTTCGAAAAGGAACGTTTCTGGATCTTCACCAGCTGACAACAAATCATATCGGAGATGCTGTTGAAGTGCGCCTTTCAAACCACAGGTTTCTAACTCTCGTTCTTCCAATTCGGTTTTTAATTCGGCCACTCTTAAGTCTTTCAACAACACTTTTCTCGTAGCCATTGTTTTTTTTTTTTCGATACTGTACTTATTTCATAATCTGATTAAATTTAATTTACTTTAAATTGTTTATTTATTTGCACAAACCCCACACCTGACACCACTGCTACGTTTCTAGGGTTTAAATTAATTATTTAAACGAATAAAACACGCAGTAACAAACTTAACCGTAATTTAATAATGCTTACAATCTAATTTATTTGCAACAATTTATTTACACACTAAATCCAACTTCGACGATCGCTATTTAGAATTCGACTGACTCCTGAGTCAACTCCGGGCGATTTTATATCCTTTGCTGCCGTCTCGAATTTTCCAACGCTGGAAAATTCGAGTTTGTACGACGGTGGCGTGATGGCCGATGACGCATAATAATGAACCGACTTCTTGACGCCTTCAGTGTGACGTAGTGCTGAGTGGCTCACCACAATATTGTAAAAAATGAGAACAACGTGCCGCTTGATGCGTTATAATTTGATAACTACTGCTACAACGAAAATTTTAGGAGAAACTTTTTTTTATAAATAGGTCGGGCTACTTTATTATGGGACCGCCCTCGTATGTCAAATGTCTACTTAGTAAGGTGCGTAAGGCCGAAAATATCGGAAAATCAACAGGGATGAGACGTGTAACGCAAATTAATATATTTAGGGAATTTATTTATTAATTTAATGCGATAGCTAAGTAATAACGTGTTTGCAAATAATTAAAAAAAGAATAACCTAGAAAAATAAAATTCGCCAAGAAGACTTAATAGAAAATAGCGATGTAGACACGAACACGTTCCAATCTGAGCAGTGAATTCCTTTGTGTTCGACAGAAAAACCGACAGGAGATGGATCGCCTCGATTGGTTCGCGAACCGTTCGTTCGGCGCTCCGTACCTCGTCCCAAACTTGCGAATTTATCGTTCGCGAACGATACGGTTTACATATATACGAGGTCTGTTCACACACTTTTCTCAGCGGTGTTTCCGCTTTGGAAAACAGTCTTGGTAAGCTTCTTTCGGAATGGTCGTCAATGCCGTGATGAATTTGTTTTAATGTCATCAATGGTGTCGAAACAGCGTCTTTTCAGTACTGATTTTAATTTAGGAAATAAGAAAAAATCGCAAGGCGCCAGATCTGTTGAGCAAGGAGGTTGAGGGAGGACAATCTTTTAATTTTTAGTACAAAACTAGCGAATTGACAAGGCCGTCTGACTTGGCGCGTTGTCGTGGTGAAGCAACCATGATTTGTCCCGCCACAATTCTTTTTGCGAATTTTTTCACACAATCGTTTCAAAATACCTTCCTAGTAGTGGCGGTTGACTGTTTGACCGTAAAGCAAAAGTTCAAAGTGCACAACTCCATTGAAATTGAAAAAAAAAACAATAATCATCACCTTGACTTTAGATCGAGACTATCGTGCTTTTCTGGGTCGTGGAGGTACCTTGTCAACCCACTGTGATGATTAAACTTTTGTCTCGACATCGTATCCGTAAACCCAACTCTCGTCATCCGTTATGACCCTCTTCATGAATGTGTCCTCATTGGCTTGTTGGAGTTCCCGGCAAACTTGCACTCGCCTTTCCTTTTCTTGGTCAGAATGTTATTGCACGACCCTATTGAGATCCCGACATCTTCTGCAAGTTCTCTGACAGTCAGCCGACGATTCTCACGCACCAGACCACACATTTTCTGAATGTGAGTGTCATCAGTTGAAGCGAAAAGTCTTCCTGGTCGAGAGTCATCTTCAACTGATTGAGGACCACTTTTTAATCGGCAAAACTATTCGTAACGCTACATACGGCCTATAGCATCGTCTCCATAAGCTTATTTATTTATTTCAAAAGTTGAAATGTTTCGATAAAAGTTTTCCCCAGTTTCCCGCAATACTTTATGTTATATCGTTGCTCCCGAAGAGCGCACATTGTAAAAATAGCCATGAACGCTGAAAGACCTTGCCCTCAAGAAGCAATAACGCGGGAATGAAGCGAGATATCAACATTTGGGAGGTTATGACGAACACAGTTATGCGAACCGCACGACGCTACGATACTTACGTTGCCATGCAATTTAAAAAGTTCGGTTATTTCTTGAACAGACCTCGTATACGCACCTTTAAAGACAACTTTTTACGCGCAGACTCGCAATAACACTTGAATAACACCGTTGAGGATGTCAAATTAGTCAGGTCTTATATGTTATGCATTGAAACAGGAGAACTCAGAAATTGTTTTCAAAACTGTCAAAATTGTCTTAACTGTTTTGATTAATCATATACTTAATTTTAGTCCACATTAAAAATGTGTCAAACATCTTAAAACGGGATATATTAAAATATCTAGTATAATTTTTTAAATAATTTATAAAATAGTAAGTAAGCTTGGGAAAACAGCTTTTTAGAGATATAATGAATTTGATATACTGAACGCGATACGATGATAAAAACACATAATATTCCATTAAAAACATTTAAAAGCATTTGAAACTGTCTAACTTGAAGGCATCTGCGGCTGTCCTCCATAATTGAATTGGCTTCCGGTTGGAACGGCGTCACTCGGATTTCCTCTACTGCCGACGTTTCATTCCTTATTGCAGAACAACTTCCTCGGGGCTACTGCCGCTGCTGCTGGTTTTGCTGCTGCATCTCGTTAGTCATTGAGACTGAGTCTCATAAAATGGAGCAGGAAAGGTCTTGAAACTTTTCTTATTTAAGTTACCTCATGAAAATTCAAATAAGTAGGTTTGCTGTTATAACGGCTTTTCATGAACATCCTGTATAGATGTATATATTAACTACTTTCTTTATTTGACCTGTAAAATTCGTACCTAAAGAAGTGGCCTATATTTTTTTTGCACTTTCCATTTTCGTAGTTGCCACTGCGTTTTTGGTTTTTGAGTTTCACACATATATTATAAATAGTTTTTCGTGTATTGATTTATAAGTTATTTAACAAAGTAATCGTAATTATTCGTATATTAGTTCCGAACGTCTGAGTATATTCTGGAGGCGTTCAGTATTTTTGTTGCTATGCTAACTGTTAATTTACTTAAATTATGGTTCTTCAAATTAATACATTTTAGAATTAATTTTGTAATAACATGTATGTATTTATTTTACGTTTTGTACTTGTTGGGGACAACACCAAGAAATTAAATACAAAGCTGGCGACCGTTTTAATTAAACTTAATGCATACATAATCGTGGAAAATGCACAAATAATTATAATAAAGAACGATTAATTATACAGAACTGTCAGATGAATCACGTCCGTGAATACATTGAATTTCTATGTCACGTTTAAATAAAAACGCGTTTATCAATCAATGGCATTATGTGTAAATACAAGTCATTAAAAATGTCGTAGCGATAACTCCGTTTCAAAACCGCCAGATAAAGACGTTTCAAAGCATTAATTAATTATGATTTTCATAGCGTCAAAAATACCAATATTTATTTCTGGAGTGTAATCACAAGTTAATTTGTTTAATTACTCCTCTGGCAACATACGGAATTATGCAGATCTCCAGACGCTTAAAACGTATAGCAAATCCACAGCTACAGCGGGGAAGGAAATAATTTTACACTATTTTGATACACTAGCTTTCCGTAATTTTATCTTCGAAGTTAATTGCTTTCTCGTACACTACCGTGTAAAATTTCATTCGATTATCCTGCGTTGATTGCTCATGGTTTGTGAGATGTAACAAAGTCGAGAATTTCGTTCAAAGTACATGCATTAGCTTAGTGCTTTCGAATTAAATTAAAATAAAAAATAATAATTATCTACTAACTAAGATGAACAAATGAATGCAAGTTCCACTATTATCTTTTCATTGGTCGAGTTAAATTTCATAAATATAGATGAAAGTTTCCGGAAAAGTCTGAGCGAGATCTTTCAGAAACTACTGAACGTGAAGAGATCAATTGAAAAGTTCATCAAGTAACCTTTGAATTGTTCATAACATTGTAAAGCATCGTTTACATCGTTTATGAAATCTGGAAGGGTACGCATTAATACAACAAATGAAAATGTAATAGTAATATAACGCGAAACAATTTGCAACTGCCATCCATTAAAGTCAGTTGGTTTAGGAAGACATCTGTTTTAGCTCTTCTTTCATAACAAAATGGAAACCCATTTAATAAACTTTTCAATTGAACATTTGTTAATTCCACGTATTGTTTTCACCATTGTTTTGACCAAGGCGTAGTAAATTTATACCTAGACTAATTATACAAAGACAGGGAGTAAGGGATAAATATTGGCAAAATAATTATAGGCATAATGGATTTGGCATCGAAACGTATTAGGAAAATAGTTTTATGCGTTCGTTTGCTGCTGCATAATATAAAAATGTGCAATTCCGGCCCTTGAAAACCGGTACACGGAGAATTGGCATAAATGTCAGAATGCAAAATGTTGTAATTTGTAAATCAATTCATCAATCCATGTTGTTCACAGTGTTAAATTTGATAAATCCATAGCATGAATCATTCGCGTTTATTTCTAATGTCAAATCGACTTTAATGTATCTTGGATTTTAATGATCTGCAATAAAAAATATCTTTTAAATTACAATTTGAGCAATAAATTTTGATATCTTTTGTAGCGAGTAATTTCAGGGACGTTTAGAAACCTTAGATTTAAAATGAGTTTACACCTCCAAAACATTGTAAGGGTCCGTTTTTCAATCACAAGTTAACATTAACCTTCAGTTTATTGCTATGGAAACAATTGTCTTTGTACCTGTTACCACAGAAATAAACTGAGAGTTAAGGTTAACTTGTGATTGAAAAACTGGGCCTAAGTGTGGATGGTTAACTGTAGAAATATGGAAACAAGTGGTATGGGTCGGTCGCCATTTGTAATTTAGACAAGGCAATCTGATCTCCATTTTCTTACATATCAAAAGGTTATTTTATGGGGTTATTGTTTATTTGGTAAGGTGTTCGGTGATTTCTGTGTTTATTTAAATATTCGTCTGCATAAATATATCAGTTGCATGCAGTGCTTGTGGCTGTATAAATAGATTTAAAGCTTCGACAATTTTTTTCAGTAAGTGTTAGATACCAATGTACCAATATAAAGAATCATATCATCATATCAAGCGATAGTGAAACGTTGAGTGCTGTTCCATTTGTACTTCTGTCCGGTTAAAGATTAAAAAATTTTTATTTATATTTTATAAGTTATAAATTATAAGAATGCTGCCGACGGTAATAGAATGTATATTTATTATGAATGTTTTATTGTTTTTATGTTATTTTCATTAATAACATATCAAAGTAAATATATTTTACAATTGTGGTTAGTTGCGCTTCGAAGGAAACAATTTAAAACAAAGAGAACATTCCAACCTCGCAGTGACCACTTAATAATAACAATAATAATAATAATGTTTATTGACCACTCAAGTAGAAATATAAGTTAGAAAACGCATTCAAAGGAAGGGCATGCAGCTAAGGCATTATTAGGACTCCCGACTTTTTCTAATTTAAAACGAGCTGAGCTTTTAAAAGTGATTTTTTTTCTTAAGGAAAATTCTTCTCTAATGTAAAAACTGCTAATCCTGTTAACAGGAAACAAGAATTCTCTGTAAGCTAAGAATGTTTTTTTTATTAATTTATTAATAGTTACTCACGGACTCCTTTCATTCAGTGAATTAATAAAATATTTATTTTTACAAAAGTTCATCATTTCACTACGGGTTGATAGCTACTTGCTGAAGCGATAGTGAAACGTTGAACATTTTTGCAATTTCCACAGTGTCCCGTTAAAGATTAAAAACAATTTTCATGAAGTATTTAGTTTCAAAACGATATCTTCTAATTGCAAATGCGTACACATTGTAAACATTTGTATAAGGAAATGTTTATGATACGTAATTCCCAAAAAATCTTGAATTTTTCAGTAAGTAAACATAAAAATTTCGTTTCTCTGTTGGTCAGCGTTTCCCAAACTTTGGCGCGCACTCCCCTGGTGAAGCGATAAGTCTTCAAAGGGGGCGCAGCAGAATAAATATAAAGAAAATTGAACGCAAATTTATCATGTTATATTTTACAAGAGATCGCTTACACATACAGTCGCGAGCAATAAATTTTTGTCGTCATTAATTGTCAAAGGTTGGCAGCAAACATATATTTTATTAAAACTAAAAAGATTCGCGTCTTAATTTTGAGTAGTAGGATTGGTCTCTTAAATATTTAATTTATTTTGACATTTTCGTGGTAAAACACAAATGAAAATTTTGAAAGTTTTGATTGACGGTGACGACCAAAATTTAATAATACTCGTAACTAGATCTACATATACCACATATACCAAGAGTTTTTTTTTGTTACTTTGAACATAGATTGTAAATATTCCCATGTTCAGTTTTACAAAAAAAACTTGCCAATGCATTTCAGGATATGCAACCAAGCTTCAATAAAACAAATGTACTATTACTGTCAGTTATGAAATGTATGGATGAGTATCAAATTTTTAAAATATAGTATGAGAGCATTTGATAATCGTTTAGCATTAATGTTCAAGTTCGAAATTCGACTGGTGGGGGGCGGAGGCGGTCGTGAATCATAACACACACAAACAGGGTCGCGAAACCTAAAAGTTTGAGAAACACTGCAATAAGTAGTAAATATTTTCTCGCGCTCTTTTATCTAAACTACAAATTCCGGCCGATTATCAGCTTGATTTACTTATGCACAGAATAATATATTACAGTTGTCAGTCCGTAGTATCATCCTTATCGTACATGACTACGCGAGAATTCCTACCCCCTTTAGCTCTTTTATTTTTGATTTTTGGGAAAAGTGATAAATACAAAACTTAAAGGGTCAAACTCAAACTTTCTCTGTGTGCTCACAGAAAAACAATTGATGGTCGAATTAACGAGATATAAACTAAACATAAGTTTTTTTTAAATGGAATATCCAGTGTATTATTACGTTATTCGATTCGAAATAAAATTCTAATGGGACTACATGTATAATAAAACTTATAATGTAGAAGGTGTCTATAAGATAATTCCTGCGTAATTTTTTTTATTTTTGATTTTAGATAGAAAGAAAGATAAAAGAAGTTGTAGAATTTATTTCAGTACTGCTACAGATATTCACAACAAACAATTGAGCGTCGGATACCCAAAAAATAAACGAAGTTTTGGTTTTAAATAAAATAACATTAAATAAAATTTTACCATTAACATATTAAACCGATTTATATGCTTTTTAAAAATTAACTTTTTAACTTGAAACGAAAAATATTTCGGAAAAATTGAACTTTAAAAAATGACTGAACTGACTATTAAAGAAAACTTAAGTTTAGTTTATATCTCGTTTATCCGACCATCAATTGTTTTTCTGTGAGCACACAGAGAAACTTTGAATTAGTCCCTATAAGTTTTGTATTAAACATTTTTTCCTGAAATCAAAAATAAAGGAGTTAAAGGGAGTAGGAATTCTCGCGTAGTCACCCTGTACGTTGTGACTCAACGAAAACGAAAGGACTGATTATTTCCCAAGAACAAGTCTGTTTGAAAAAACGCAAAAACAGGTCGATTTATAATCCAAGGGAGACACCTTTTTATTCTATACCCAACTGTCTACACCACTCCTGTCTCTCCCAGATCTATAACCAATAAAATTTAATTAAGGAATGTACCACGAGTGACATATCATTGAAAAGGCAATTTTATGGAAAATTCAGTAATGTGTGTATAAGTCCAGAAATTTCGATTTTAGCGCCCTCTTCAAAAAAAATAATAATATGATTACGTAATCCAAAGTGTGATAACTCATATGAAAACTAATTTTACTAATTTTACTCAATTTTTACGAAGTGACATTACTTTTACGAAATGATATTTGGCCCATTGTATTGCTAGTAAAATTAGCTTTCGTATGAGTTATTACACTTTGGATTACGCAGCCATATTTTTTCTCGAAAGAGGGCGCTAAAATCAAATTTTCGGGTATCCTTATTCACATTAAGGCCGACGCGCACTTGTCCTACCCGGTCGGCAGCGCACCTGACCACGCTGGCCGTCAAAAATTAGAAGTAACGCGCATTATCCGGATCGTCACCTACATCAAATGACAAAATTCTATACACCTGAGCAATAAATATTGGTATTCTTTCAAATTTAAACAAATATGGATGCTCATTTAGATCCTGAAATTGTGATTGTGGCGCCATTATGTGAAGAGGAAGAAGAAAAGCTGAAAAATAATTATAGAAAGTGTAAGTCAGTCTCGGCAGCCGGCTAAATTATTCTAGTCGAATTATACCGAACGGGCCGTTTCCGTGCGGAGTGATGCGATTCCGATTAGTGTGCGTTATTACATATCAAGAAAGGTAAATAATAAAGTGCCGGCCGGCGTGGACCAGTGCGCTGCTGGCCGGGTAGGATAAGTGCGCGTCGGCCTTACTGAATTCTCCATAAAATTACCTTTTCAATGATATGCCAATCATGATACTATTGCGGCCTTAAAAAAAAATTTTGTCAAGTAGCTTGTTTTTATCGAAATTTTAGGCCGGTATTCATAAACCAAACTTACGCTATGCGTCCGCTTAAAATTCGTTATATTTCATAAACTGAGCATATTTCCCACATTTTTGGCGCATAAGCAGTTAGGGTTTATGAATATTTTGTGAATTAGTTTCCTGCAATGTGGGAAATACATACCATTTACGAAATATAGCAAATTGTAAACGAACGCATAGCGTAAGTTTGGTTTATGAACTCGGGTGTTAGTTTTGTCAACCATGCTTTCTCTTTAAATTTGACACTAATGACATAACACTGAAAAGTCATTCGGTTCTCAGATTGTTGGTTATATTTTAACTGCTAACATTGAAACATTTCAATTTTACGATTTGGAAGCTGCAATTCCAAATGATATCACTATCATAAGTCACTAAAAACCGTATTTACAACGAAAAACTGAATCGTGCGAAATTTTAACCGCAATAGTACATTCCCTATTTAAATTCTACTGGTTAGAGAGCTAGGAGGGAGCAGAATGATGTATGGCTATTGGGTACACAATAAAAAAGTGTAACCCTAGGATTATAAATCGACCTGTCATTGCGTTTTTTCAAATAAATATTTTCTTAAGAGACATTCAGGCTGTTTCGTTTTCGTTGGGCCAGACTGTATTGTCAGAAGTTCCTTTACAATATTTTCTTTGACCAAGTTAATGAAAAATACACGAATATCTTTCATGAGCTTCATATTCCCGGCTCTCGCATGTACTAACGTTTATGATAATGCATTTAACATACTGTTCTATCCATCAGTTATTTAATCTGTGGTTTTGATGTTGCTACAGAAGTTTGTAAATAACAAGTTTCAAGCTAATGCAACATTAGGTACCCAGGGGCGTATGGAACTTTACTTCTTTATCAAATTCTTGTCTGTCTTGGAGTTAATTGTCCGCTATTTGTCAATAACTAAATACCTTCTGCAATAAACTTCAGTATCAGTCCTGTAAGGTATTAAAAAACCAATAATTACATTCTGGAATAATCTTCAGTATCAGTCCTACAATGTATTTAAAAAAAAAACACTGTATAAGTGTATCGTACACTCTCCTTCTAATCTGCCACCAAGTCAACGTTGTTAGGAATTAAGTAAGGCGCAAACCAGAGCGAAAAAGCGCGCGGTGGCGGTACGGCCATAGGGTTAAGCGCAAACCAGAACAGAAACTCTCGCGGTGGTGGATGCGGTGGCAGATTTGATCTCTTTATGGCCGCATCGCCACCGCGCGCATTTCTGCTCTAGTTTGGGCCTCCCTTAAGAAGAACAAACAAATTCGCCACCGCACGCGATTCCACTCTGGCGTGCGCCTCGCCTTAAACAGTCTACACAACACGCTAGCGTCGATGTAAGGGAGGGAGAGTGTACGATACTGCTACTACGTTCTTAAAGTGAATGAAGTATAGTCATCTAGGTCATGTCATTCTATTTTTTTTACTAGTAAACTTTCTGTTTACTATTCTTTCTGAAAAGACAGTGAGCTTCCAGAATGTTATAGGTATATATTTTAAATATCTCAGAATTTTAGAATTTAAACAGCAACATTTTGTTACAATGACTGCGTGCATAGTGGGTAATTTAAATGTAGTATTCTCTACAAAGCTATACCTAAGGTCGCTAACAGCCTTATTCAGGTGACCATTGATACCTTAACAAGATTTATAAGTATTTCTTAGGGGCTATTTTGTATTGAGTAAGATAAATTTAAAGGACATTTGCAATGGTAATAACCATCATAGAGCCTTTATGATGGTTGTTACCAAAGCAACAGTCCTTTAAATTTAAAGTACTCGACACAAAATAGTCCCTAATATTTACTTATTAGTCTTATCTTAAGTATCAATGGTCACCTGAATAAGGCTGTAAATCACGTTAGCTGCGCCAACTAAGGTACGGAACTACACACGTCAAGCTCTTTGATGAAAAAAATGTGAAGTTCCATTTATGTTTTCAATTATCCAGTGTTTCGGCAGTCTCATTTTATATTTTGAAGTTTTGAAGAAAATTAATATTAAAATTTTCAGGTGTAGTCTAATTTAAATATCTTCTTCCAGAATTTACAAGAAGAGAAGCAAGATAAATTATAGTACATATACATGACGTCTTAAATATAAATTGCCCTTAAAATCATAATTACCGTTCGTTCTTGCATATAAAGCGATACATTTGAAGTCTTTAATGTCCTCCGCGGCAATTTTATATCGATGTTATTGCTTAATTGACGTCGTGTCCTTTCGGACGGTTCCCGCATATCCTGAGGATAATTGCCACCGCGTTCGACGCAATTAATTAAGGCGGACTCGCCGGAATAATTGGGCGCACATGAGAGCGACAAACCAGTGCGTTTTCTTCGTTTGTTTCAACGCAAGAAGATTGATTCGAAAATGATTATGTATTAGGTGCGTATTCACTGACTTAAAAACGCTTTGATAGGAGGCTCATGAACCAGCTAATGAAGTTGTTGCGCGATAAAAGCACAGGAGACGCACGCGAAAATTAAATATTATTTTTTGAACGTACCGTTCTTTTATAACTAATCAATCCATCAAGGAAATAAGAACAGAGTGGATAACAAAAAAAAATTTAATTAAGTAAAACATTTATTGAAAAATAACATGAGAAAATAAATGAGGCTAAGAATAAATACAAGCGAAATAAAAATGTATTTCAGGGCTGCTTAGTGCGAAATGAATTTGTGCCTAATTTGACACCACAAGTCTTCAAGATGGCTGAATTAACACAAGAAGAACTAAAACCTATGTAGGCAAAGAGGTCTTTGTTTTGATTGATATTTTAATTTAGGAGAAAAAATCACCAAAATAAAACGATTCCCATTTGAAATTAGGGAGATATACCACCTTCCAACAACTAAGGAAAAAAATTACTAAGTAAAAATTTTTTAATCTTTACCCGGACAGAATTATAATTGGAAAAGCACTCAACGTTTCACTATCGATTGATAGCTATTTTTTACTTACAATTTTCATCGAACAAGAGTCAACTTCATTCATGAAAAATTACCAATTATAAAACAGACAGTCTGAGTTCACTAAAAAGCATTCTTGGGCGCGATCTTTTAATTGCTTTGTAAATTTATCTTTTGTAAGTGAGAAAATAGAAGACCGGGACTTATTTTACAGAATTTCTAGTAGTCTTAGACTTTTGTGGCGTAATATATTTCAGTAAAGTTGTAAAATGTTAACCCCAACTATATATTTATTGATCAAAAAACAATAAATTGTGCTTATTTAAATAACATAATGGCGTTATCGTCTTACTTTGAAAATTTCTAGTTCTCCCTCCTTTGTAGTACGCCTTATACAGTGCGGAAGAAAATTAAGGAACTAATTCGATAGCTTCGAAAATACTTTGTTCTCGGGAAAACGCTTGGACAAGTCGATTTTGAATTTTGAATGGGCACATTTTAGGCCGCAATTGTTTTTGTTTTTACAGAGACCTTCATCAAAGGTGTGACACTATCAATTGTTTCTTCAAATGTGAACCTACTGTTTTGATTGTGGTATTCGAGAGATAATACTTTTCTACGTATAAAAAAGTAAAATAAATATGGGGCTGAACAACAAAATTTTCGAGAAAAATCAAATCAAAAGTAATAAATTTAGTAACCAAGAAATTTCTCAAAATTATAAAATCAGTAATAAGAGATGAAAGATGTTCAAAATCTTGCCCATTAATCACCTGGCAATGATCTAAAGAAATAATGAACCTCTCTTGAAAGTCACGAATTACTTCTGGACTAATTAAAGCGCATTTCAAGTTTAATACAGTCTCTTAACTCCTCCAAATTTACGGGTCTGTTCACGTATACTTTGCTTTTCAAGTAACCCCGTGGGTAATAATCTAATGGAGTTAAGTCTGGAGATCGGCGAGGCCACTCCATAGGACCACGTTACCCGATCCACCGATTGGGAAACACCTTATACAGATAATTACGAATCATTGCTGCATAAAGCGATGATGCACCATCCTGATGATACCACATCTCCTGATTAAAAATATCTGGATTAGAATACTGGTCCCAATATCCGATGACTACGGATATTTATAATATAATATAATAATTTATCAAAACCACCGTTCATAAAATG
This sequence comes from Prosopocoilus inquinatus, assembly GCA_036172665.1. Lineage (NCBI taxonomy): Eukaryota > Metazoa > Arthropoda > Insecta > Coleoptera > Lucanidae > Prosopocoilus > Prosopocoilus inquinatus. The sequence goes on from CM069875.1 coordinate 18,774,995, forward strand.
TCTATGTTAATCTGTTTCCTAGTTTTGTTTTTAATTAGTAGGCGGTGCACGACATGAAAACTCGTTTTTGGGCATTAGAAGAAAAAATGAAATAGCCATAACTTTAACGTGACTACATTTTCTAAAATAGTTGTTTATTGTAAAGCAGTGTTCAATTAACTCATAAATGCCTCAAATTTGATTTTAAAACGTAAAATATTAATAACTACAGGGAGTAAGTTTTGCTTGTTAATTAATTTCGTTTTAAACTCTTGTAACTTTTTAGTTATTGCGTTTTTACCAAAAATTTATTAAGAATCGTAAGTAAAATCCCAAAAAGGAAACAAGAAAACTTACCAAGTTAGTTCAATAAAGATAAACCAACAGAAAGATTTATGAACGGTAGAATCGACTGACCTTGACAATACCTAAATCTGAACCGCTTCCCATATTATTTGGAGCGAGTATGAATGGAAGCTGACCACGCCAAATGCTGGTTTAATACTAGGCTTTAGGACAATCCGCAGTGTAGGGCGAAAAGGGAGGTCAGTGAAGTCCTCGTTCTAGCCTAAAATTCACTAGAAACTCTTAGCAAAATCGGCCGTCAAAATTTCGAATTATATTGGCGACAATAATGACTAACAATGGCTACCAGATAAAAAATTATTTGCAGATAACTCGACAAAACGGGCGAATTGAAGATTGAAAATTGGAAATCTCTCTGTACGATCAGCGAATTAATAAGGAAACTGACCTAAGTATTTAGAAAGCGAACGGTTTCGAAAAAGTTAAAATTCTGTCAAGCAGGCTGTAACAAAAACTACCGGGCAAGGGCCGGGTTTAGATGACATACCGGGGCCAGTGCTAACAGAAAAGAGTAATACATCTACATCAAAATGAGCCCTTAACAATATTTTGTTCGATTTATTTCGAACGAGGCGGCAGCGAGCATGTGTGCATTCACGAGCCTCTGTAGCGTAAACGTTTGCCGTCTCGTTTATAATTAATCGATCAAAATATTTCGTTCCTGCTTATAAAGTACAACAAAAACTTCTAATGAAAACTTACAGTCGAGATTTTAGGAGCAATTATGTACAGGGTGACTACGTGAGAATTCCCACCCCCTTTAACTCCTTTATTTTTGATTTCAGGAAAAAATGTTTAATACAAAACCTATAGGGACTATTTCAAAGTTTCTCCGTGTGCTAACAGAAAAACAACTGATGTTCGGATAAGCGAGATATAAACTAAACTTAAGTTTTTTTTTAATGGAATAGCCTGTATATTATTATGATTTTCGATTCTAAATTACATTCTTCTGGGATCACGTATATAATAAAACCAATAATGCAGAAGGTGTCTATAAAATAATTTCTATTTAATTTATTTTAGTTTTGAATTTTAGAAATAGAAAACTTGAATAATGATTCTCTTATACCAAGAGATGTGATTCAAAACATGTTAAAAAGGTTTACACTTTGCGTAAAAAAAAAATTGAAGATGCTTTGAATGTTTTACGTTAAATTTTTAAGTCATTTTGTAAATTTAATTTTTCTGAAATATTTTTCGTTAAAACTATTTCGTTAAGTAGAGTTAAAAAGTTAATTTTTAGAAAACATGTAAGTCGATTTAATATGTTAATGGTAAAATTTTATTTAATGTTATTTTATTTAAAACCAAAACTTCGTTTACTTTTTTGGGTATCCGACGCCCAATTGTTTGTTGTGAGTATCTGTAGCAGTACTGAAATAAATTCTACAACTTTTTTTATCCTTTTTCCATTTTAAAATAAAAAATTAAAAAATTAAGCAGGAATTATTTTATAGACACATTCTATATTATTAGTTTTATTATATATGTAGTCCCATTAGAATTTTATTTCGAATCGAAAAACGTAATAAAATACAGGATGCTCCATTAAGAAACTTAAGTTTAGTTTATATCTCTTTTATCCGACCATAGATTATTTTCCTGTAACCACACAGAGAAACTTTGAATTAGTCTCTTTAAGTTTTGTATTGAACATTTTTTCCTAAAACCAAAAATAAGAGTTAAAGGGGGTAGGAACTCTCGCGTAGTCACCTTGTACTAGCTGCACCCCGACGCGACGTCTAAAATGTCTCGTCACAAAACGCCATATAACAGAGAAGAAGTAAATAATTTTCGTAAGCCCATTACACAATGTGCCTTTTCGATGCATTTAAAATTCTGATACCATGACATGAACATCAGCGGTTCCTAGGTATAATTATGACGGTCATTGCCAAGCGTTCGATTCTTCATTGTGCCTTATAACTTATAACTCTCCACAATAAGTTGTAAGTTGTGTGTTGGGTCTACTTAATTGTTATAATAGTCAGAATAAATGACATCGCAGAATTGCGGCCAATCCAGTGATCCGAAAACATTTCATTGAAAAATATACAAAAAAATTGTCAAGTGAAAACTTCAGTTAATTGCATTCAAAATTATTTCACTAGCGTTAGAAGTTTGATAATTTCTTGACCACCTGTACCCTTATACACATACATACTGTGCGATACTTGTAATTAACTTTTTGCAATAAATACGATAATAGTAGTAAACCGAATGCAGTGTTTGTCTTAAGTGGTTCTCTAAAGGAAAGATTCTTTAAAGTAATCCCAAATTCTTAGGCAATGACTAAAATGGACAGAAATGTTAATAATAATTCAGAAATAGAAACATGTCCGTATTCTTTTCTAGATTTTTTTAATAACTATTTATTTTCTACGGAAACAAAGTTCTAGTCGACCACAATTTATTCATCAAGACTCCAAAAGACCCCTAAGGATTCATCGAGTTTTCTCAAACTAAGGGTTAAAATCCAAAACAAAGCAATCTTCCGAACATAACTTCTTTCTGGATTTTTTAAAAGTAGATTTAAATCGATTTTGCCTTTCCTGTTGAGTTATAATTTTTTATGAATTGTAAGGAGATTTCTTTTACACAAGTATTCGATTTTTTTTGTCCAGAGAAAGAGCTCTGTTCAAGTACATTTTTTTAGTTTTAAAAGGAACTATATGAGACATTAAGACATGAATTAGTCTTCATCATTAGATTGAAATATTTGATGCAATGTTTGGACAATAAAGTTTAAAATTTTCACAAATTAAATAAATGAGATCATAACAATGAAGTGATAATGTAATTGCCGACATTACATGATCTATCGAAACTGTTGAAAGGTCAGTTTATGTTTTTTATAGGGCAATTTAAATCATATTAGTAATCACTTAATAAAATACTTTAGACTATACCTAATTAGATAGAGGTCAAGCCTAATCTGCCTTGCAAAATTTCTGCAAGTTTTAATTATGATATCACCAATTCAACTTATCTTGTTTTGAATGAAATGCACTAACAATTCATACTCATTTGTTTTAAATTTAAGAATTTCAAAATATAAAATAAATAAAAATTCCAGGTGAGGTTAATGTTTCTAATAAAACTAATAATTTTCTTGAATTGAATCGTAAGATTAATTTGTATTTGATTCAAATTTTTGTGGTAGTTTAAGGGTCACCGGCATTTTTATTTTAGAAATGAGACATGCGGATTTAAATAGCGACACGTGTACAAATCATAAATATAGCTACGTAATAAAAATTTCCTTTCTTAAGGAAAAAATAAAATGCCTTATCTTCCTATTTTTGTATCAGCGGAAATGAATATTTAAACAAAATATGTTATGTCAATATTGCTCTATTCTAATTTTATTTTATTTATACTAATTAAACAAGTGTAATATACACAGGAAACATCAATTGGATTATTTATTATAACATATCAAAACATTAGATAATTGGTACAAAATTAAAGCACGAAATTTTGATGTCACTCTTATTTGGAAACATGTCTTAAATCATGACTCGTATTATTAGTAAATAACACAAGTAAAGTATTTGCTGCCCTCACTAGTTAAAAGCTTCATTGAAAAGTGTGTAATTATCTACAAACCCACTTCCGTAATTACAAAATAAATTCCTGATAATAGTATTGAAAGAAATTAAAACACATCAAAAAATAAATAAACTTAACTAACAATAGATTGAAAACATTATTTTGATACTGTGTATGCAACTAAAATAATGAAGGCACAATTCAAACTGTAGAAAATACTATAGAAAATTAAACGAAGCTCCTAATGAGCTTTCTTATAGATTTGGTAAAGAAAATCATTAAGTCAAAGTGTCTCGTCATTGTTATTCAGAGTATATTTTTTGATACTAACCATCGTACATAAGTTAAGTTGAAAGATTAATATATAATTTAAGAGCAGATGTAAGAAATAATTAGAAAAAATATCGTTTCACTGAAAAATATTTCAAGATCATAACTAATTCCTTTACTTGAAGTCGACTCTTGTCCGAAAAAATTGTGAAAACTTTTTATATTCTTTAAAGGCACTATGAAAATAAATATTTAAAAAAACTATTGAATTTTAGCGGGTAAATCTGTAAATAATTTAAATTTTATTTTCTAGAACTTAAAAACCAAATTAAGTTAATGCAATCAAATGTTCTAATTGTAACTAAGTTTATACCGGGTGATCATTTTCAATCCGGAACATAGGAAGTTAACATAACTATCCTTGATAATAACATGTTTAATTAAAATCATATCAAAAAGTTTATTATCAAGAATGTTAACCTGCTATGTTCCCGATCGACCGAAATGGTCACTCGTAGAGGAGAAACAAGCCGAAATTTCAGAAACGTTTATAAATGTCATCCAAAATCATTTAATGCTTATAGAACATTGGTTAGTAAGTAATAATTATAATTGTGATTTTGATATTAACATTTTATACGGTGCACTGAGAAAAATGTTCATTGCTCTTTATGAAAATTTCCTTAAACACTATGAAAACATCCTATAAAATATGGGACAAAACAAGTGTTTTTTAATAGTAAACAAAAGTTTTCTTCTGAATTACTTTATTTGGTATTATCGAAATGTACTTATATCCACAAGAAGACAGAGATTTGGAAAAATTGTTTGAATACCTTAATGCCTAAAAGATTTTTTCATATACATTGATGAGCTTATTCATTGTGAATAAGAAATGTGTAATTTATACCGAGTATAAAAGTGTCCAACCGAAGAAAATTGTAATTTGTGGTAAGTAGACATAATGTCATCACGTATGCAAGAGACTTACTACTAGGAAAAGTTAATACTCTCTAACTTACAGTTTGTTCGTTTATAGGTAATTATCAAATGTTTTGTACTATAAGCCTGTTCTTTTATAGGTAATTATTGAAGGCTTTGGTGGTATGAAACATGTGCATCTACTATTAATTAGCTTCAATTTAGACGTATGCAGCTGGTTCTCGGCTCTTCCAGGCGAAAAAATGGGGCAATTTGTGATTTTGTTTTCATGAATACCTCGCATTAAGTATTCATATTATTTTGTTAGAGCGTTTTCATTAATGTGAAAATACTATGTACACTGAAGATACTTTTACCTGCGTACAAATTTAAAGCACACGCAAGAGATAATAATTAAAAACAATAATTTACAAAACAGATGGAGCGGTTTTGTTTCTTATGTAAATTATTGTGCTTAATTATTATCTCTTAAGTGTACTTTAAATTTGTACGCAGGTAAAAGTGTCTTCAGTATACATAGTATTTTCACATTAATGAAAACGCTCCAACAAAATAATATGAATACTTAATGTGAGGTATTTATTAAAATAAAATCACAAATTGCCCATTTTTCGCCTGCAATGGTCGTTCTTTTAAGTTAGACAATATAGAAACCGATTTGATACATAACATAATGATCAAGGCAAATGAGACAGTCTATTATTATTAGACGTTAATGACAAAAACGTATTGAAGGGATGAGGTCGTCGAGTTGTTGCAGTTTATGTCTCGCCACGTTTAATTCAATAGTTTTCTCCTTTGTTTTGACAATGGCACGAATTGCTGTAAGACACATTGGTTTCCATATTATGTAAATAAACTAAAGAAGACATTAGTAAACAAACTATTTCAAATTCACAGTTTCTACCGTTTTATATGTAAAACAAACTTCCATTTTATTATTTAGCAAAATATGATCTATAATTCCAAAAACTGGTTTATTGATAAATAGTTCATCGTTTAACGTATATCTGATATAATTATTAATTAATATTATGTCAGACAACTTATAAGATGTTCCATGAAGGATGATTTTGTTAGTGATCGAAATATTTGTTTTAAATGAAGCAAATTTTTCTTTTGCAGAGCAGATTTCGTCAAAATTTGGTAAAATCGAAAAAATACTAGAAACGTTACTCTCTTTCCCTATATTTAAGTAACTATTAAGGTCTGAATGTTCAACGAATTTATAACATAATTTAAGCTGATGTCTGACTGCTAACGTATAACTTAGATTGATTCTTGATGAAACACTATTTGCAAATAATTTTAATTCCCTGTGTTTCAAAAGTTTGATAGTATTCTTCCAATCCCCAATCTACGAGATTCTTGAAGTATTCAAACATTTTTTAACTTGTAACTTAACTACAATAATTAGAACACTTCCTTGCAATGCTGCGTAGGAAACTGAACTTTTGAGAACATGTGAAGATGCAAATCCTAAAAAACGTTGACTGTTCAATTAAACATAGATTATAAAAAAATCCGAACACGTACGAAGGAGTTGGCGAAAAGCTTCTTTATCAAAGTTGTATTAGCTACAAAAAAACTTGCATTTTGTTAATATAAGAGAAAAATTTTGTACTTGTGCACATAACACTTAATTTTTTTAATATTACTTATTATATCGGGAGTATTTTCTGTAAAATAACTATCTATTTATATTAATGCATATTGTTCCTAGCGTAAACGTTTATTTGTAACAATTGAAACTTTGCTGTAGGTAAATATATTAGTTAATAAACGATAAAGACTCCTACCAAATTTAAGCATTTATCTGTGCAAGATACACAATTAATTGTCTGCAGTTTACTAGTAATTTATCTATTAACAAACGGAGACCAAATGAACAAATCATTTGGTTTATTTTTTTCAGTGTGACTCTAATATTTGTGAAAGGTGTTTCATAGAAATCTGCAAAATTAAAATGTCAACGAATTCTATTAATAAAAGATATTACTAATTTAGTTGTAAATTTAGTAATTTTTTTGTTCCAGTGAATAGGATACAAATCTGTCAATTTTAATTATTATATAAGAAAAATTAGGTTACCTTTACGTTTCTCCGGGAAACTGATATTTTTGCAGTGTTTTTGCACTTAAAAAAGTCACGTTATCTTTTCATTTCTTTTAACAACTTATTTATTTTTTTCGCTACTATTTTTATAAATCCCTTTGATTATAACTAATGCGTAATTTCAAAATTCAGTCAAAAATAAGATCAGTTAAACGAAATAATGATACTAAAATTATTGTTTACTTATTTAATTAATGATTCAGTCTTTACAGCTACTATAAATCAAGCTGAAGAAAATCAGTGCAAAACTGGTTTAGTGAAATACGATTTTCTACTTAATGTAACTGAAACTATTACTTTAAAAAGTTATTACAAAGTTTGTAATTATAAATGAGAATGGTAAATATTATATCAAAAGTCGACGTTTCGCCGTCCACTTGTACTTCTTCGAGATATATCATAATAATTTATTCTAAAGCACTAAAGGCTGGTTTCATAATCGAACAAGACGAGACTTTAAAGTAACACTAGCCTGCGAAAAAATATATTTTTTTTGCGGATGAGATGAGACTATGTGCTCTTCAAAGATTTTAACATTATAAAAAAGACTCTGTTATTAGTTTTTTTTTTATCACGTCAGGATTCCAAGGATTTGTTTACATTTTGTACGGGTACTTGTACACTTTATTGTCAGACATATAAAAAAAATGTTAATTGCAAAAGTTTTAGAGATTTACCTGAACCGCTAGAATTTACTAAAAAGACAAGTGACGATTGGAAATGAGAATCTTTGTTATTCTAATTGAAGTCGATTTTTGTCAATTTTAAAACTGTCCAGTTAAAGTTTTAAAAACTATTTTCTTTGATATTTTAGATTAAAAATTCAGTAAATTTTCTCGAATTAAAAAAACTTCCTCTTTTTACTTCCAAAAATATATACAGTCGCACCTCTTTAACTCGAACCTCCACAAATCGACGTTTCCTGTAAGTCGAAATTTAGTGATGGTTCTTGCACATTATATGTAACTGCTGTTTCTTTAACTGGAAATCTCTATAATTCGTAATTTTCCGGTCCCTTGAAATTTGAGTCATGGAAGTTCGATTGTAGTTTGTCTATCAAAAGCCTGGTACAGTGAAGGTCAGCTGTAGTGAATCCATTTGTAGAAAACTCTGGGTTATAACCCTACTAAATACATACTTCGTTTTTATTCACCGGTTATAAGGAACTTTGGATATAGAAAACCTATTTTGGTGTTTTTTTGGGTTCAACCATAAATGTGGCAAAACTGTTAGAATCATTTAGACAACGTCTTTTAGTAACATCTACCTTATCATTCATTTTTTCTCAATAGTTGCTTAAACAGGAACACACGGTATAGTACAAACTAATATTTTGTATAGCATGAAACGTATAAACACTTAAGCACATATCTGTCAGTAGTACCAAGTGGAAATGTGCAAACAAGTGAGTAACAGTTGGCTTATCGAAAATTATGATTAAAAAACCTACTTTGAAATATTGTTATTAAAAAAAAGTGGTGCGTGACGAAAAAATTATTATATTTTTCTCGAACTCAGGAACACCAAATCTACTAAATACACGTAGTCTTATGTCATCCGCAAAACCTTCGCAGGCTAGTGTAATTAAAGCTACAGTCCAATATGTCAAAACAAATACGAAAACATATTTATTTACACATCAGATTGTGATTTTCATTTTAATGTCTCATCTAGTTCGATTATGAAACCGGCCCTAAATGTTTTTTTTTTTAAATATATTTTCAAACACTTTGCCAAAAACTTGTGCATCCCAAGAAACAGAATAAAAAATAACCAAAATTGCTGCCTGGCTGAACGAGTTATGGATTGCAGGATGACTTGTGCTAGTAAGTGGATATATTCTTTTGAGGACGTAACAACAACAATAATACCCATTGTGCAGTATTTAATAGTTCCAAAGGTGTCGTCAATTTTTTGATTATTTGATTTACTCTCTCTTACTATTCATTGAAATTTACTCAGAAATAATCAAACGATTTTAAAATTTCAGTTTCTCTTGTTATTTTAATCTGGAATACAAGTTTTGTGATAAAAATTATGTTAAATACTTTGATGAGATAAAAATGCGAAAGCTAAAATATACATATTTCATGTAAATTTACTTCTGTTTTTATAATATTGCATTCGGCCTACAAATGATGTAAAAACTTCCTTTGTTTTTAATCTGAAACATATATTAAAATTATAAATAATAGGAGTACGTCAACTTGTCAACCTGTATACACTGCGTTCAGAAACGTCTCCCAATGTTTTCGGACATCAGGTCACATTTTTATATATTTTTCTTCAAAGGTGAAAAATAAGAAACTGGCATTAAAATTACATTATATAATAAATGTTTGCTAACCTTCAAACTTCAATTACTCGAAATTGATTCAGTTTATCGAAATGCAACAAGAGAACCATTTTTGTGCCAAATAATTTAAAGAATATTGTTTTTCACAATTTTTATGAAATATGTCAAAGATAAATAGTTAAGGCGCAATTGCATGTCTTATACCTGAGTTTAAAATATGTATTAGTTTGATTACTTAAAGGATCCAGAACATATTGTCAAAAAAATATGTTTTACCTCTCTACCGACATTCTTGCCAACCATCTACTTTCTCTGAAAATTATACCAATTTATAATTTTCAAAGGAATACCCTATGCACATTACCATGTTTCAATTTGAGGCAACTGCTGCGGGCAGAAATGTTAATATCGTGGTCTCATCTGCCTTATTTGCTAATATCCGGATGTAACACAAACAACAAAGCACGGTATTCACAAAAGAAAATGTCCTATAAATTGATAATAATCAGCTAACGGAAATTTAATTTTAATTTTACAATTTGAAAAAGGCTAATATTTCAAGGCTTACTATGTCCAATGAATCGTTTATAGCATCATTTTTCAGATATTATGATTATTCCATACTTTTGACTCGGTCTTTTTTGTTTAATACTTATTGGAAAGAAAACCCAGAGCGAAGGAGTCAATACAAATCCGAAACAAAATCTGCCACATACGTCTTTCACATATTCTCTAGGAAGGGATTCGAACCCCAGTTAATATTTACTTGCCCGGCCAAGCGTCAAAAGCGTTACCAGTACACTCAACCAACTCGGCTATGCAACTACATAAACTATATTAAAATTATAGATCATGGAATACATACAGACGGTTGAAATGAGAATGGAGAGGGATTTCAGAACAACAGAAACTTATTAAAAATTCATACGATCTAAGTTGGTACTTCCCACGTTCCAAACTGTCACCACACGGTGAAAGTAATCTTTGGAATTAGATGCCAAAACTGACGTTTTTTCTAGCTGCTACAAGAAAATAATTAAGTTTCGCTCATGACAAGTCGCTGTCAAACCATTGACATGTACCATTAAATAATATTAATGATCAACCAAAGGACTACACACAGATCTGCTAATTTTATTTTTTTTTTCTTTAAGGCCGCTTTATAGTTCGCAATTTTCATTTCCATCAATAAACAATTGTAGCAATAAAAAATGGAGCAACGTTTATTGCGGAACTCTTTACAGGCGGCAATAAAAATTGCTGATGAATCAACTTACTTTAAAAAAATCGCTTTAACATTGGGTACATTAAATATGTTTCTAATAGAAAAACAATAAAAATTAATAAATAGATTCGCATTTAATCGTAAATTTTTCGTCAACACACAAAATGAATCAAATTGAAGTTATATTGTTGTCATATATGTTATTTCTTTATTTTATAAAGTTGGTATATCGAAAATTACCCCGGAATCGCCCCTGAAATGCAAGGAAAATAGTTCCGGAGCTATTTTCTGCAATTGCAATAAAACTTGGCTCGGCTAATCCAAATACAAATACTGCGTTTACGCGTAATATGAATTGCTGCAATTATTTATTGCCGGCAATGAAAATTGCGAACTGTAAATCAGCCTTTATGAAGTATGTATAATTTTATTTTGTTTTATACAGCTAATAATAACTATAAAGACAAATTTCCTCTATCACACTGGTTTCCGAAAAATATCGTCAAATGAAATTCATATTAATGATACAATAATAACTAACTACCTATGCTATTGTGAGACATATTTAAAAAGTCTTCTTGTTCGCTTTTCTTTTATGTTGAGATGCAGAACATTCCGAAATCAACGTCCAACAGTAATCAGTAAGCTTAGGATAATTATGCATTAAAAAACTTCAAAATATGCATGCACATATGCACTAAAATCATCAAACATATGCACTTAAATATGCATTAAAAATTAACTTTTATAGAATAAATAATATTTTTTATGTTACCACATTCTTCATTATTTTGCTACAAAAAAAACAAAAACTTTTTTTTAATTCTAAATTATTTATTTAGTCGTTATTATAGAAACAAATTATAATTACATTTAACTACAACATGGTGTAACAAATTCTCAAAAGTAAATTTGAGCCTATTGTCGGCGAGAATATTTTTGTACTGAGAAAACACTCTCTCGACATCGCAGGACACTATTGGTACAAATTCGTATTTTACAACGTCATTGACACTTAAATGTTCGTTTTTTTCATTAAGGGTCGATTCATTTTGCAACACTTCACTTATATTCTTCAGTTGCTGATAGCCCGTATTCTTTGACAGCACTTCGTTTAATTTATTGATAAAAGCATTTTTCTTGAGTTTTGCTAAACCGTTAACTACATGTTCTACTATTTGAATGCTTTCTTGTAAAGATAGAGCCTTAGCTTCTAGCTTGGAGATTGCAGTCGAAATGCATGCATATTTCCCGAAACTTCTGAATACGACTTGGTGCCTTAAGGAAAATCTTTTTCACAGATGATATTAGCACATTAACATTTGAATAAAGATTACGAACTAAATCAGCTACTCGATGTAAGCCATGTGCTAAACAGGTCACATGTATCATGTTTGGGTATAAAACCTGCAGTCCCCGCATTGTTTTGCACATATATGGTGCAGCATCACTACAAACCGCTAGCACTTTTTCATATAAAATTCCAGACGGCCACAATAAACTTAAAGAGTCGTTGAAAAAAACAGCGACTGTTGAATGATTTACTTTGTCCAACACTTTTAAAGTCAGCAGATATGATTTATTTTTTCTTCAGGAACCCCTAATATACCAAACACAAAATTTCCTATGCATCTTTGTTCTTCATCGGTTGTTTCATCCAACGACACCCAAATAGAATGATCCTTTACTTTTGCTCTTAATTTATCCAATGTTAATATATACAATTCAGAAACATAATTTTGTCTTAATGTCGATTGATCTGGAATATTTTGCTTTGTATACTTTTCCAAAAAATGGCAAAGAACTTCATTTTTTAACTTAGCTAATGGGATGTCTGCGCAAATAAAAGCCTTACAAAGTTCTGCATTGAATTCTGAACGTTTAGGTCCAGGCGTCGGTAAATTAGAAATTAACACTTGCCGTTCGTTATTTCCCCTCTTGCGATTTTTATTACTTGCATGCTTTCCGGTTTGAAGATGCTGCGTGACTTGAAACTTTTTGGTTGCCGTAACATGAACCTCGCAGTATTTACAAAATAACAGACGCCCATCCGTTATAAAATCATCGTAGTCCTTCACAAACTGGTTTAAAATTGCACTTACACACTTTTTTTCTTTTGGCATCTTAAGAGATGTTAATCCTATTGCAATCAGCATACAACTACTGAAGGTTGATGAAATTTTCTGCAGAATTTCCTGGTAAAATTAGAAAGAGAGCTACCCCATACCATGGTCTGTACGAGTACTATTAACGCGGACAAAATACTTGGAAATTCATGGGATAATGTGCGGTCGCAGTAAACAATGGCGGTTTTCATACACTGTTAATCCTCTTATTATTTCCAAGTATTCTGATTTTGAAACACTGGTTGTTCAGATTGTCTGCTATAAAATGTCAGTTAGCACTTGGCAATAAGAAATAATCGCAAATTTGCAATTAAAACAAAAAAAATGCAGGAAATTATGCATTAATGCCCTAAAAAGTTAAAATATGCATTTATGTATAAAAATGTTCCAAATATGCATTTGCATATTCAATTATGCAAACGTATAATTATCCTAAGCCTAGTAATCAGTAAGCATCTTGCTATTCCGTAGATGGTGGTACTGGGAAAGCTTCTGTATGAGGAGCTGGACGAGTGGCAGATGGCAAGTTAGGATAAGTAATTTTATCCTTATTTTTGCTGAAAAAGCCTTGTGGCAGGAAATGACAATCTGTCAAATGGTCCTTTTGTTCATGCCAAAGCATAGACCTAGCAAATGGCATAGTAATGCTCTTACCCAAGGATGCCTACCAGCCGGGAAGTGTACCCCCACCACGTTAGACGTTACAATTACGACCGTTGTATTTCTTAAGTAGGAGTATTTATTTGCGGCGCGCTTCTCTGTGAATGAAATCTCGTTTCCTTGAAACGAACAAGAGCGAGGGTACCGCTTTCGAAGTACCCGAGAGCATCGCTGCTCTTACCATTTAACCAGCTCCTTAAACTAACGGCATATCGTGCACAACAATTATCAAGGGGTCTACAACTAGTCTTTGTTTTTAATTTTTCAATTAAAATTTCTATTACAGCTGTCATATTCGTCCATTTTGATGAACAGTGAATTCTCCACATACATAACAAAAGTATTGTTACTGTAATAAACTAACTTAATTTGAGTTGAATGATAGCCCGTTTGTATGGTCTTATGGACTGGGGTTCGTACAAGTCTATTCATTCCTTGATTTGATTCCACAGAAAAAAATGGGAGTGGTTAAGTATAATGACATAGAAATCAAATCAGTCACGTTAAATCCTTTTCGGGTATGTCCCTTAGCATGAGAATATTTTTTTGATACTTACTGACAAAAGGTAGATCTTTAGATTTAATATATTTCCTAAAAAAAAAAGAAACATAAAACATAAAAACACAAAAACGAAAATCTGCTGTGTTGGCCAATTTTTGAAAATATTTTCAAAAAAAGAATAAAAGGTACAGAGCGTAACAAAAAAAAAAACTTCTTAAAAAATTAAATTTGACTTGTCTTTCACTGAATGAAAGCAATTGTGGACATAATTTCTTTGTGTTAAGAAAAGCTACCAATTACTAAAATAATCAAGATTACAATCGAAACCTCCCGCATATTCAACTTTTATGAATAAGTATGAATTTAGTTGTGTCATGTACATACATAATACGAATATTTACTCTTAATTTTTTTCTCTTAATTTAAAATCAGGAAAGTCTGTACCTATGACAGATAAATAAAACCTTCCCAATAAAATTTTCATTCAAATGAAACTAAATTCCCGGAAAATTTTATTACAACAAAAGCCCCGGGTGTGCACTTCCGAAGCCATTTAAATAATAACGGCGGGCATCTGGAAAATCGAAAAAGTCCGGCAAACGTGATCCGCGCCGCCATCAATTCAAAAACAATAGACATATCGGCCGGTCCGGGGCGGCAGATGCGGCGGTCAATGTGGAGGGTTAGTGTGTATCAGAGCGTAATCTTGCGGGTTTCGGATCGATCCCGTGGGAGCCGAGTCTACTTTACCCTCTTCTAACCTCGTTGACCCCCCAACTTCACCGTATTGGCTGTCTATACTTCTTTGATAGTTTGATTCGACGCCTTTTTATGCCCTCAACATACGTTGTTATCTGCTATAAGTTTCGAATAATGTGATGGGGTGTGCGAAATAAAAGAAAATAAAAGTGTTAGAAAAAGTTATTGTTGTTCATTTTTCAGACGCGTATCGGCAAAGTTATTTGATCAAAAATTCTCTGGAAATAAACTATGAAAAAATATAGGAAAACAATTTAATACTCCTTCAACATGTTTGTAATTAAAAAGATAATTAATAATGAAACAATGTATTTCGTAAATCCTGAATAAATGGAAAGTGCATTGAGGTTTCTCAATTTTGAGCACGCTTGTGAAGTACTTATTCTTCCAACAATTTTCTTGGAGAATTATTGAAATCACTGAAGTAAATTTTCTTCTTTCCCTAGAGCTTTCTGAATCTTGAACAAATTTTGTATATTATTCTCCCAACTTTCATATCGCTAAGGACATCTGACGTCTGACTTGTCATTGCAAATTTCTTTCTTTTTCTTAGAACTGCTGCTGTTATAAGACAGTTTAAATGTTACTGTTGAGGTAATAAATCGGTTAGTACACATAACAACAGTTATTTTTATAAAATAACTAGAATATGTGGCTAGTTTAGCAAACAATACGAATTTTATCACTTTACCTGGTTATTTTGTATAATATCCAATTCGAATAGCTACTATGATAAACTTCTTGCAACTCATTGCTTTAACTGGGTGTTATACAGCATGCCCCAGCAGTGCGTCCTTGGGCTCGATAACTAGTTCAGATAAAATTTAAAACGTTTATCTTTTATAATTTGAAGGTCTATAACATAAAATTATTTTCTCCTATACAGGGTGAATCAAAACATTGGTACTGAAGGCAACTTGCCATTATTCTTATTTATTTATTTTTAGCATAAAGAAAAAAATATTTGGTACATATGTAATTGATATTAATTGATACTAAGTCGCTATTAAATGTATTTTTATCGTTACAGCGTGAAGCAAATTAGAAGTTTTAAAATGACATAAGTCAATTTTCTTAAATGGCATGCACTATATTTTTATATCCTAAATTGTTCGCCTAATACAGTACTTTTGTTTTTGTGATGCATATCTTCTACCTATCCGCAATATTTTTCTAGAGTCATCGACCTATTATTTTTGTATAATTTGTATAATTGTCTAAGGTGGCAGGGTGAATTATTTATTTGAAAACAAGTAATAATTGTCTTAGGTGGCTATGGAAAACAAACGAACCAGTTGACGTTAATACAGAGGCATGCTATGACGTTAATATAGGACATGCTATTTAAGAAAATTGATTTGTCATTTTCAAATTTTTGATGTTTTGCCGTGATCACCCTTTAACGATAAAATTACATTTAATAATGGCTTATGATACGCTTAAGTATCAACCACACCCGTATTAAAAATCTTTTTCTTAGAGTTAAAAATAAATAAAATAAGAATAAATAAAGTAATGGCTTGCAAATGCATGTTTTTATGCAAAATATCTTCAGAACTGTTAGATTTAGGTATACATAATGTTCCAATGTATCCAAATATGATTATTGGGTATGCCATTTGAAATAAAAAAGTTCCATCCACCACCAGTGTGTAAGTGAAAGTAATTTAACGTTAGAGACTTCTAAAATTTAAAACAAAAATATCTTGAAACTTTTTCTGTGTCTTCAGTAGTTAATGAGATATAGCCCGAGAACGACACTGTTGGGACATCTATACACAACATCCAAACCAAATTTGGCTAATATCATGAATTGCTATAAACGACACCATGAAAATTAACTTGAGTGTTCATTAGATTTAAAAAAGCAACAATGTTTAATTTTCATCTAAAGCGATACAGTGATAGTCTAAAGTACCTTCTCCTCATGTTAATTTTGAAACAAAATGGAAATCGAAAATCCAAAGAACAACCAAATTAATTAAAACTTACTAAATTTTAGCTCATAGTTATTTTATAAATTCTGCCAGTTGGCGCTGTACTCATCAACAACAAAATGTTAAGTTTAAATAGCAAGGTGTATTCTGTTTTTGGTCGTTTTAAAGATATTTCAATTAGATTTGTAAACCACTTTTATTTACAAATTTCTATTATTTATTTAAATAAAATGCTTATTAGTTATTAACGAATCAATTTCCTATTTCATTGTAATCTGTTTACTGCTAAGAAAACGAACATCAACAGATAATAAACAAATCAAACAGCAGACATTTTTCACTTGATTTTTCTTTTTTTATTGTTCTTGTTAACACTAACAATAACTAATTATTATTAAACGCAAAACAGTGAGATACTATGGTTGATTTTGCTGTTGTTTACAAAGAAATAATGAATTGGGCAGTGTTGAATATAGAATCTAAATATATCCTAAACGGCCTGTAACAAAACCCACTTTACCATTAAAATTTTTTATATAGGTAAGTCCCCTTTGCAAGGCGGCCATGCTTGCTGTCGAAACAAAATGGAAGTTTCTTCTTCAGCAGAAGAAGCCCCAAATAGGGCTGATACATCTGTACAGAGGCTGCTCGAAGTTTTCACTGCAATCAAAAACGATTTACAACAAATTAAAAAAAAATATAAGTTGTAAATGGTAAATGAATTAAATGTTGAAATCTAAGGAGTATGCCCATAACGTTTTGCTAAATTTTTATAGCGCTATTAGTGATTACATTTAAATGGTAAATAGCAAATACCTAAAAAAATATTAGGAGTATAAAAAATGGAGTGACTGCCTTAATGAACATGGCATCTTAACTCCACGGAGTATGCACAAAAAAATATTAGCTTTGCAGAAAATCTTCTATCTTCTCATAAAATTTGTGGATTTCAAAAGTAGTAGTTTCCTGTAGACTATTATTTTTTGAGATAAAATGAGTACACATGTATCCTCCATTGCGCATATTTACCTCAATTTCCCCTAATAACACAAGACGCTACACATGCTTAGAACTATACATAGAACCACAAGCGCAGGTTTATGGTATTAACCAAAGAATACTGACAATTAGACATAATAGCTGGTTAGGATAATTAATTTTAGCAATATATGACGAATTTTGCATATTTACCAGACTAACCGGTTATTCCGCGTAACAACTAGTTAGCCTAGTAAATTTTAGGAAATTGTAAACAATTTAACTTATTACAAACTTGCCAACTTGGTTATTATATAAAATAACGGGTTATTATACATATTAACAGGTTTTATCAAATTAACAGTATAACATAAACAGTAGTGCTGCTCCTTATAGTGTTGCCCGCAGGAGCTGGAAACGAAGAACTAAAGAAATAGCAGTAGAAAAATAAACAACGAAAAATAATACCTTGGTGGAAAAATTCGGACCGAAAACCAATGAAAAATGGTCACGGGAGCTTTCAAACGTTCAAGAAATTATTAATCTGATTTAACCTGCGTCCCAAAACTTTTAAAATACAGAGGTGTGACCGGTAAAATTTACGTCGCGTATTAAACTCACAACTGGCAAGACGGATCTGATAAACCCCAACATTTTTAGATTTTTTACATAATCTGAATGTTTAAATATTCAGTATTTAAATATTTGATTTACTAAAATTAAAATTTCGGGTACAGTTTACCGGTCATAGTCGTCTAGATTATGACACCTTTGGTGCGCAGGTTATTTATTACTAATGCTAATGTTTTTATTTAAGGCTAGGCACCAATTTTGAGTAATGAGTTATTATTTACAAATAAATAATAACTCATTATTAAAAATTATCATTGTAAAAAATAATCTTTCATATGTATTGTATGATAACAACGGCAAGATTTGGTTTGGTGGCATATTATTCTTTTACTGGGTCACCTAATAAAACGCGCCTGTGAAATGGCATTTATGCAAATCTATCATAAACAGTTCTAGGTTTTCGTGTAAATATCAACGCAGTTAATCTAGAATCGCATTAATCAGCGAATTAAAACACCAATAAACATTCACTAAATCACTGTGAAACTCAAATCCTGTCAGTAAAAGCTCGAATATCTTTCACGAACACAACAGCTGCCAGTTAGTAAAAAGCGCCCCCGGTTTTCGCAGAGGGCGCTAATCACATGAACAAGTCTCGTCTTTATCTAGCGTATTCTGGCCCGACACAGAAACGAGACAGAAATTTACGTATGAATAATACGAGCGTAAAAACTAATGAATATTAGTCCCAGTTTTTGGAATATTACTCACAGGCACGCCACCTAGCACCCCAATAGCATAACGCTATAATTAACATGGTAATTTGGGGGCGTGATGTTGGCAGTATGTCTTAGTGGCGTGTAGTGGCCAGCCTGATACAGCATATATCCGCCGTCGTCAATCTGGCCCGTATTTGCAACTCCCTTAGGGTTATTTTGGCTCGTTGAAGTTGGTATCGCGGTAGTAGTTTGTTATAATTGCATGATATACATATAAATTGATTGTGTTAAGGTTGATGACTTCATATGCTGATGATGTGGCGCATAAAAGCGATGATTAGTTTATTGGTCGCGGCAAATGCTATCACTTATTAATAACAACCGCTACCGAAGTCTAATTGATTGCTTGCGTCGAAAAACCCTGTTTTTCATACTTCCATTTCATTTTCAATCGACCAGCGTTTTTTTAATTCGCAAAGACCGAAGCGACTGATCGCTCGCTTTAATTTATTAATTATTTTTTGTTCACAAGACAAAAAACCTCGCGTTATCTGGACTGGTATCAAATTATTGAATCCGTCAGCGCAATCTCAGTGCGTAAGTTTTAATGAAAATTAATAACGCTAATTGCATGTCCGTTCTACGTACCTCATAAATTTATTGAGTTAATTTGTTTTAGTTCATTTTGGGATCTTCTTTCATTAATTTCTGTTACCGAATACTTAATACTTTACATTAATTTATTTATTCAGAATAATTATTAATATGTAAGATATAAAATTTAACTCTCACTAACCACAACTACAAAAACAACAAAAGCTGTAGAATGCAACAAAGTAGACGCTGTAACTTTCAATTTGTATCCCAGTTAGCCTCATATCAAAAGCATTAATATTGAATAAATCGTAAGATCAGCCGCAAACTACCAACACATTTTTTAGTTATTATAGAAACAATATGTAATCAAACGCTGACCCTTTCCTTCGGTTACTGGGTACCTTCCGCCCCGGTTACCTTTCAATCACATGTTCCGTTCATGCAACAATGGGGTCTATTCTGTAACATTGATATGGACTTGATATTGTTATATTTCAAGTGACTTTGCAAAATTGGTATTCTGTAAATAGTTTCGTAACAATTTGCAATCTGTTTCAAGTGTGATCTCGTGTTAATATGCATCTCTCTTCAATTTGCAGTCGGCAAACTACGTGAAATGTAATGAAATCGTAATAAGTTCTTTTCAATTATTTAAGACCATATCAATTGATATGCATATTAATGTTACAGAATAGCCCTGAATGTGTTTACAATCATTTGCAAGAGAAAACTATTATTTACTCACCAGGTACCCAAGGCTCTAACAGTCAGTACTTGCTCAATGAACCCTTTTGTTATATTTACAAGCTAAACTCGTGCCTTCATCAACACTCTTGATGATTACAACAACCGTGGGCCTTCCAATCTCATTTCTGTTGTTCAAAATAATTTCAAAAAGCACACTCCTCATGCAGCGTAGATAGTAGATAGTCATTTACATAGGTACATGCAAACGTGTTCTACCCTACATGTTGGTACCATCCGACCCGAAGATTGAATCCCATGAATCCACTCTTCCGCCAGTTGTCTGACATCTCGTTACATTTAATAATAATAATAATATCCACCTGAACCATAAAACTGGTGACAAGTCTTCAGGGTTGCCGACAACATCGGGTCCATAAAGGATCGTGGGACCATGAACAGTACATCGTTCACTATCGGCGTTTTTAACCTTGTTAGCACGACCCCCCTTCGGAGGTAGCCACACATTCAACGATGTCCCCGATCAAGCCACCCCCGCTAACATAGTCCTACTAGTCAGCGGCTTAGTGATTCAGCACTTACCACGCCCTGCTGAGCCTTCACCCAGGGGAATCGCTCATTCATGCTATACGAGAAACAGATCAAGCTAATTCTCTATATGTCATGCAATTTGCTACAATAGATAACTTGCCTTTAAAGCATACTGCGTTCCTTTTCCCTGTGGAGTGGAGCAAAATGTCTCATAAACACAGCCTAAATATATAAACTCTGTATGTAATGCAGGTCAACTAATATAATTATTCCGGATGTTTTACGCAATATCCATTAATACCAAAGACACTTATTTAGCGTGCGTATCGTTTAACTGTATAAAATTGACTGTGTCCCGTGCCCTAATGGAACCTGCATAGCTCGACCGATTTATTTTTGTTTACATTTTCTTTTCAAATGTCATTCGCATACCACCGCGAGCCAAACGGTCTGAGCTTAAATAAAACTCGTTGTATTATATGCAAAACTTTAATTTCTTAAATTTATAAATGCCTTTTACTTTTATTTAACATAACAAAATAACCCACGAATAATTATACAGCTCTAAAAAAAGTTTTACACCCTTCAAACGTTAGACATGAATTTGACTATATTTAGTCTCGTGTCCAAAAATTAAAACAGTTTTTCTGTATGAGATATACTTTCTGAAATACAGCGCCACTAATTTAAAAATGCTTTTAACCCATTGTTATAAACCATATCGGCAACGATAAAAATACATCTAATAATGGCGTATTATAAATTTAAGGGCCGATCTTTTCATCTCTCATTAACTTTAATCGCTGATTTATTACTATAGTTACAATTATAGAGACAATTGTTTCCATAAAAATTAATCAGTGATTAAAGTTAATCAGAGATGAAAAGATCGGGCCTAAGTGTCTACTACATCTGCACCTTATCTTTTCTTAGAGTTAAAAATAAATAAATAAAGACATAGGTAGCTTCAAACGACAGATTTTAGATAATATGTTAAATAAATCTAGAACGGTTAGATTATGATATATTGATTTATTCGGTATAGATGAAAATAATTTTATATTGTAGGCTCCAAACATTTAAAACCAAAATGTTTTAAAACTTTTTTGTACCGTCAGTAGTTATTGATTGCCCGACGTCACACTATTGGGATACCCACATTTTTTAACTTCTTATCCCGTATTATTTGAACAATAAGTATACCTGATGAAAAATATCATCACCTAAATCAGGCTATTATCAATAGAGAACGGGATTTGGTACATGTACCGGTGGAAGGGAGAAGTAGAAGCGTCTTCGCGTCCTTCGCTGATTTGAATCACACTCCAATTACATTCAAATCAACGCAGGACACGAAGGCACGCCCGCCGGTTCCTACTCCTCCCTTCCACTGGTACATGTACTAAGTCCCGCTTTCTAATTATCATAATATCCAAAAAAAAATATATAGTCACTTATTCAGACTGTAAAGTGAATATGTCGTATCTCGGAAAATAGACTTAACAGAACAAATCTAATGATATTTTTCAAATCAGCATCCCAAAATTGCTTAAGGATACCTGAAAAATCATAAGCACCAAAATATACACCGTGATTCAGAAATGTCTCCCGATATTTTCAGGGTGAATAGAACATCAAAAAGTAATTTTTGCTAAAATATAGGTATATTTCTCGAGGAAGATTCCTTTAAATTTTAGCTATGTCCCCATCTTAGGCGGTATTTCATAATTATTCTGTTATTATCAATAAGTAATTCGTACCGCGAAAAGTAAGAAAAACTATTTATTTTGATCTCTTTAGTAATAAGTAATGTGGTCGTAGGTAAGTGTAGTACAAAATTGGAGCTGTACAGCAACTAACAATAATAGTAATACAAGAAGTTTACTGCAGCCGTGTTAAACATTTTCTTACATAAACTCTTCACTGTTTTATAAACTGCTACAAAGAAAACAATGGTTTTTCAAGACACATCATCACTCACTGCAGAGAAATTCTCATTCTTCTACGATCAGTTCAAATTTTCTTCTTATTCGCATTGTTTCATTGGTCGAAAAAAAAAAAAAATTTTAATGTAGAGAATGTGAATCAACATCAGACTGCTTTATTAAAAAGAGAAAAAAGAATATAATTCTCTTTCATATAACGTTTCGTTATTAACCACTTTTGAATATCTCAAAAATTTTGTTTAATCTGGTAATTCTCATGTCACATAAAACAGACGTATCTGGAAATTTGTTTTGTTAGTAAAATTAATAACTAAAGTCTAATCTAACAACTATTTTCTTAAATAAAATTAATACAATTAAATATTTGTTTGAAAATCGTTTGAACATCTTTGCAACATTTTTTTTCCGCTATAATGTTAGAATCTTACATATCTTAAGAAATCATGAATCAGATTTTTTGACCGTATTTAGTTAGGTAGGTAATACAACCAGGTGATGCTTCACCTAAAAACAGATTAGTTTCACATAACCAAATATTAACATAACTAATCTCTTTTTAGAGTGTTCTTCCTCCATGTTTCTTTGTCCAAAGATTTTGAGAAGCAGATGTAATTGTGAATAGGTATTAAATAAACATGTTTACAATTTTATTTTAATAGTGGCACCCGATGCTCAACAAACTCTGAAAATATACCCGGTGATTATTTGTAATCTGGAACTTAGAATAATGAATTTCTTGGGTTCTTTAATATGATTTAATAATTTTAATATCATTATCCAGAGTAGCCACGCTAATCTCCTATGCTCCGGATTAAAAATGATCACAGGATGCAGTAATATCATAAATACTTTTAACACCTTGGGATTACAGGTACTAACATAATAAACACGTAATTGAAATTAACGTTTAGACGAAATTTTTTTTTTAATCTTTTTAAAATACATAAGTATAGCGAAAATACAGGGTGGGCCAATAGTGCGTATTCGGTAGATAGCGCCTATATTAAGGCAGATTTTTAAAATTTGTTTTTGCTATTACTTACCTGTGATATAGATCCATGATTTAAAATTTGTTACAATTATACAGGGTGTTCCGTGTGGCTGTGCCAGACCAAAGTTGTGTTTATTTCGATTGGTCTTTAGGAGTAGATATATTTATTATAAGGAAGTTATGTACCTAAACCTAATAGTTTTTGAGATATTGACATTTCAATGAGATAAATGCTATTTGATGTTTTACAGATTAGATGTTTATTAAAATACGGCACTTAAATTGTACAGTAACGTTACATAACCTCTATGAAACAGAAAACAATTTCCATCTCGAACTCCTACTATTTTACACAGGGTGATTCATAACTCCGATGTTTATTTTACTCGGTTAGTTTAAATGGAACACCCTATATTTTATTACTGAATGTAATACGTCTTTGATTAAGCTTTACAATGATATAGGATTCAGTATGTGTTACACAACAAGCCTACACACAGTAAATTCAAATTCGTACATTCATAAATCAGCAATTATTTCATCTTCCAATGGAATATTTTGTCTATAATTTAGTTGATTTTAATTAAATAATAAAGGCGCTATCTATCGAATACGTACTAATTTGTAAATGATTTCTTTATATATACACTGTGTCCACTGATTGAGTTCACAATAGGAGAAGCTTATTCATTTTAGAGTTATCGAGAAAAAGTCATTCTTTATAAAAGTTTTTTCTTGTCCTTAAACTCCCAAAAAAGTTATTGAAATTCCTTTTATGAATATGAAGTCCTTTTGATAGCTGAGAAAAATGGAAATTTGTATTTAAATTTTCATAAAATATGGCATATGTTAATTCTGGAACGTATTTACTTAATTGAATGTTATGGAATTTCGAATTTTCCGTAAAATTCCAAATGAGATGTTTAAAAAGAATCCCGATTACGGGTAACTGAAAAAAATATAAAAAAAAAAATTGATGAAAAAGACCAGCGTTGAAAGAGAATGAAGTTTATCTTGAGGCTGAGGCTATTGCTTTGTCAATGACTTCCTTGCACTTCACTTTCTTAACAATGATAAAATATTATAAAATACATAAATACTTATTCCAAACAATTTAAAAAGGCACATATTTTTTTGAATTAAAACTTTAGATTTTACGATAATTTGGAAAAGTCAAAAGAGAATTTTCCATTTTTCTCGGTTATTAACCAGGATTTCCCACATTCTATGATTTTTTGGGGGTTTTAAGACAAGCAAAAACTGTCATAAAAATTATCTTTTGTCGAAAACTCAAAAACAAAAAAGTTTTTCCTATTGTGAACCTAATCTATGGACACACTGTATTTAAAAATCACGTCGATTTTTATGTCAACAAACAGCTTAACTAGGCAAAAAGAAATTCTTTGACATGCTTAACTTTGGCTGTTTCTTTATACTATTATATGAATAGGTAACGTCACCGAAATTATTTCACTATATTTTTTATTTTTACAACAAAATTTCAGTTTTTTTAAAATTACTCTTTAAGATGAATCTGTTTGTGAAGTTTGAGAATTTTTTATGCGCTGGCTTCTAAGTTATTTAAAAAACGATTCTGAAATGAAATTCAATTTATACCAAACTATGAGCACAGCCTTGATCGATGAGAGTGAAAACTGGACAGATAATTAATAAATATAGTCTTCTTTGAAAAAGATTGATAGAAAAACTTTTTTAGTAATTTATTTTAACGTTCAAGGATCAAGACTATATAGTTTGGTATCAATTGAATTTCGTTACTGTTTTTTTTAACTATTTCTGAACTGAGCGAATGAAAAATTCTTAAACTTCACAGACAGATTCATCTTGAAGAGCACTTTAAAAAACCTAAATAAAATTTTGCTGAAAAATAATTAAGGAAGCCATTATTCGAGCACCTTTAAATTAACATGCGATTTCCTACGTTGCGTTTCAAAACGCAGCACCCTATATAAAATATACAATCAAATAAAAATCAGATATTGTAAGATAGAAAAAAAGTAAATAGCGGGCTATTTTCAACGAATTTCTCGGCGAGAATAGCCTTCACCTTATTATTATTGTTAAAATCGAAAAGTAAGTCTGAAAGTAACACAACAGCTTCTACATTTGCAAAAAGAGTATCTTTGATATATGGCTATGTTGAAAATATGAAACAATACTGTTATGCCTGCCACGACACGTGCTGAATGTGTGTAGATAGGAAATGACCTTTAAAGTTGTTAAGTGAGCGGTTTTAAAGATATATGATAGTCTGAAAAGTAGCAGTAATAATGTTTGGCATGGATCCCTTTTCTTGGTTTTTATGTACTTCTTGATAAGGTTTCGAATGAGGTATCAGCTGATCTCATTTGCTATTAAAAGAGATCAGAATGATGTAACCTAGGGTCTGGTTTTGGAAGTTAGAAAGCTTGGATCTCTTTGAACTTAACTTTTCCGTTTCAAAAAGTAGCAGCAGAAGAGTTCATTGTTTTCTTCTTATATCAGGATAGTACTGACTTACGTTATTCTTGCGTATGCTGCGCTTATGTCAATACATACATACACGTAATCCTCTTGAAATTTTCCTAGTTCTCGTTAACTAAAAACGGGCTCGCATTTAGTATAAACCAAAGACTCAAAAAATAAAATCAAATGTCAGAATTACATAAAGGATAGCTGCATCTTCTGAAACTAATTCAGAATATCTTGCGTAGTTTCTCGATGTAGAATTCTAGATAATATGTTTTAATCTTATCCAACACGAAGTCGTTAATGGCCTATTGCAAATTTAAGCATGGTACAATTAATGCAAAACAAATAACTGCATTAAAACTAGAATACATGAATATGTTACCATGTTATTACGTTAGACTGAAATTAAACATGACGATATCTCAGGCGCGCGGCGTATAAGAACCGCTGAACTTTTCTACGGTTATTTGTTAGGAAATTGTATCACATTTACAAACAATCGGCCCCGCATTGAGATTAATAAGGCAGATACGTCGATTTTTGCCGCGTTATTCAAACCGTCTCCTGCAAATTATGTTTTTTATAAACACGTTAATGTTTTTTAAAACATTTATTAAAGTTACAGATGGGCAGAGTAACGGTTACAAGTTCTGCAGATATGACTAAACTAAAGTTCTGACCCTAATATATATGCTATAGTTTGTATATTTAGTAAAGATAACGATAAATGAGTGGACAATAACAATGCGTCACTTGTTTATATTACTAATCAGGGGTCATAGAGCGTTTAACATAACTCCTCCCTTTTTAAATTGGAAAATAATAGTGAAGTATTATTTTCATCCCTCGCTTCCTCTGATTTATCGCTTTTTCTTACTTTTGATTGTTTTTGGGTCTTTCTATATTTGAGTATGATGAACACGAAAACAAAGCATATTATTATTAAAACTAGGTTGCTCAAAAAGAAGGAAATCTTCAGGGGGTGCCATTCTCTGGTTCTAGAAGTTGGCTGCATACTGGATTGTCGTTGTAACTTCGAGATGTCATCCAGGTTCAAGTCCTCTAAGTGCAGGTGTTCTAGATTTGGGAGTTCTTGTATTTCCTCTGTTTTCATTTTAGGTAGAATGAAGGGTTCTCCTTGAATGATTTTTTCTTCATTGATGATTTTGAAGCTTCCGTCCATTACTTGACAATGGAAAGGGATTTTGACGAGGCTTGGTTTTTCTATTATGTTGTATCCAGTAGTTTTACATTTTTTCTGTAATTTTATTGGCAATTTGGCAGGTACAATTATTATGTAGTTCTTGTTGATTTGTTCATAAATGGTATTACTCGTAGATATGGGAGTCAATTGACATTTAGTAGTCTTGATATTCTGAATGATGGATGTCACACAGTCTTCCTCTTTTATAAAGGGTCTATTATTACAGATGTAGGTATTTTCAATCGTTGGACATTCTTCATCTTCATATTGATGGCCTTGGTTATTGAGTATCAGGTAAGGACTTTTTGGTACAAGGGTAAAATTATTTTGAGGAACAGGAAATATATGGTAATATTCAAATTGTATAGGACTGAAGACAGGAATATGCATAAGGAAGATTACTTTGTCATTATGAACAGTCACCTTTGAGTTAGCTAAATTGTAATAAGAATGAATGTTTTTGAATTTAAGAATTTTATTTTCTTCGTAAAGTTTAACTAATGTATCTATCATATTGTTCATGTCTTCAAATGATATGACAGAGTTATGTAAGGTATTTAATCTAGCAAAAACCACTGCGTTTTCCAAATTGTCTAGAAATTTCGTCAGTGTCTTCTATAGTATTTATTTCAATACGCGACAAAGCATCTGCATTGGTGTTTTGGTTTCCTTTTTTATATGTGATTGTATAATCATACTCTTCGAGTTTGAGTCTCCATCTTACAAGTCTAGAGTTAGGTTCTTTTAGGCTAAATAACCATTGTAAAGGTTTGTGATCTGTTACGATAACAAACTTACGCCCGAAAAGGTAAGGTCTAAAATATTTGGTGGCCCAGACAATAGCTAGTAACTCTTTTTCTATTGTACTATAATTACATTCAGCCGGATTCAACGTACGTGAAGCGTATGCAAGAGGTAAATCTTTGCCTATGGGGCCTTGGCTGAGCACTGCTCCTATAGCAACATTAGAAGCATCTGTGGTTAAGTTAAAAGGTTTATCAAAATCAGGGTATTGTAGAATTGGGTCATTACATAATAAATTCTTACATAATTCGAAAGTTTTGCAGAATTCTTCTGTGTGTTCTATTTTCTCTCCTTTTTTTAAACATTTTGTGAATGGTTTTGTAATTTTGGCGAAGTTCTTGATAAATCTGCGATAGTACCCGAGAAGTCCTAAGAAACTTTTAATTTCTTTAGAATTTTTCGGTATTGGAAATTTCTGAATTGCAGAGATTTTCTTCGGGTTTGGTTTAATGCCGTCCGGTGTTACAACATGCCCGAGAAATTCTACTTCTTTCCTACAGAATTCTGATTTATCGAGTTGGATTTTTAATTTTGACTCACGTAATTTTTTAAAAATTAATTTTAAATTTGCAATATGTTCTTGAAGAGAGGTAGAAAAGATAATTATGTCATCCATATAGACAAAACAAATTTTACCTTGGAGGTCTTTCAATATGTTGTCCATCACCCTTTGGAACGTAGCAGGTGCATTCTTAAGCCCAAATGGCATTCTGACGAATTCGTAGTGCCCGTTCTCTACATTAAAGGCGGTCTTGGAAACAGATTGCGGCTCCATTTCAATTTGATGGAATCCTGATGCCAAATCTAAAGTACTAAAGTACTGACATTTTCCTAACTTATCTAGTATGTCATTAATGTTCGGAATTGGGTAACGATCATCTATTGTTTTTTCGTTGACTTTTCGGTAATCTACTACAATTCTCCATTTTTGTTTACCACTACTATCTAATTTTTTTGGAACGATCCAAATAGGAGAACTCCAGGGACTTTGTGATGGTCTAATTATACCATCATCGAGCATTTTGTTAATTTGTCTTTCTACTTCCGGCTTATGAATAAAAGGATATCTATATGATCTTGTATGAACTGGGATTGCGTCGGTAGTTTTTATGGAATGCTTAACTTCGTTTGTGAAAGTCAAATTCTTACTGTTATTATGGAAAATATCTGAAAATTCACGACATAAGGAAATTGTAGCTTTTTTTTCTTCTGGATTTAAATGATCAGTTCTAATTAATTTATCAATATGCTCGGTGTCGTTGTCAGCGTGATTTTCTGTTAAAAATTGTTCTGCATGAAAAATTTGATATTGTTCCTTTTCTTTATCTGGAAAAGGTATAATTTCAAATGGCTTTATGAGGTTTGCTGTAATTCTGGAATCGGTATTATTGGAGATTTCAAGTAATGCAAAACCGTTTTTTACAGTAGTTAAAGTTTCTGGGATGTATAAGTCATTTATAGTTTGTTCAGGAATTATCACATCTCCATTATAATAGTTTACAGGAACTTTAGTTTTTAAAATTTCGTGGGTGTTAACACTAATTGTAAAAGAGTTTTCTTTAGGCAATCTGTAGTAGAAAGGAATGATTGTATTACTGTTACTTAAATTCTTCTCTGCAAGATTAATTGATATTCCTAGGTTTCTGAGGTCTTCTAATCCTAATATGCCATCGTAGAAATCATGAAAATCAAAAAGAATAAAAGTAATTACTTTGTCAGTTGCTAATTCTTTAAATGCTGGAATGTGAGCTTTAAATTTAATTTTCTTTTCTCCTATGGGTGTTTTAATTATTGATGTTTCTTGAGAGATTTTATTTGGGAAGTATTTTTCTGCAATAGAAGGTCTGATAATAGATTTATAACATCCGGTATCAATAAGTAATTTAATAGGTGGATTCTGAATTTTAATATACGGTAGTGAATTATCACAAGTCGTGTTGTTGATTTCGTAAATTACGTCGCGTCTTCTGTTGAGTGAGTCATCCGAAAATTTTTGAAAGTTGTTTATTTGGGATTCGTCATTAATCTCTTCGTCAGTCTCATTATTTACATTGTTAAGTTCATAGTTTTGCTCATTGCAAATATTGTTATCGTAATGATCAGGGATGTTTAAAGAAGGATCAGGGTACGTTTCTGTATGCTCGTGATTACAGTAATTATTTTCCATGAGATTTAATTCCTCTGAAATAAAATTTCTTGATGTTGGTATAGTGTTTTTAAAATAATTATTATAATTATTATGTTGTCTAATTGTTGGGATTCTGGATGTGGTTGACATTGGTTCCGGTTTGTTTGTTGGGATTTGTCCTGTTGGTTTAAAGACATTTTTCGGAGTACCAAAAACTTGAGAGTTAGTAAATTGTTTTTGTTGAACTACTCTTGGTCTCACGTCAATAGGTTGACTAGGGAATTGGTTAGAAGTCCAGGGTCTTGGATTTTGGTTATAGAAATTTCGTGGCCATTGTGTAAGAGGTGTTTGATGAATTTGCATGTTAGATCTTTGAGGATATTGATCAAATGATGTAGGTACGTGTGAATATTGTGGAAATGAGTTGAACGTCTTAGGTAACATTTGAGGTTGCGTTTTGATTTGGTTAGAAGAGCTTTTATTATTATGTAATATATTAGGAAGATTTTGAGTATACATAAAGTTCTCTTCTTCTATTACATAGGCCATTGCATTTTCTAGTGATATAGGGTTTCTTAGTCTTACAATGCTTTGGAAGTTACCCGATAAACCACGAAGGAAGGTTTTTAATGCTAGATTGTCATATTGTTTAGAATATACTAATTTTGTGGCTTGTGGTATTTCCGTTGTACTAATTGAGTTTAATTTTGCAGACAATCTACTACGTAATATTTGTATTCGTTTGCCGAATTCTAATGGTGGTTCATTTTTTGAAGGTGTTAATGTGATTAAGTCTTGTTCGAGACAATCTAAATTTCTCTGATCACCGAAACTAGTTCTTAAAGCATTTTTTATTAAAGGCCAAGTATTTAATTCGTTCCTAGTGCCAATTAAGATTTGTGCGTGATCTTTTAATTTACCAATTACTACTCTAATTAAATATGAAGTTATTTGAGGGTCGTTGTTACTAATTTCATTGAACAAATAGTCGCAGGACGCTATGAAAATTTCTAATGAATTTTGGTCACCATTGTATGATGGAATTGTGTCTACATATAATTTTAATAATTGATAATTTACTTCTGGCATTTTTGCTTGGATTACAGTTGGTTTAGATAGATTAATACTATTATTAAATGTTTCGATTAAAGAATCTAAATCTAAGTTATTTACTGAATTGCTGTTCATATAAGACAAGAAATCAGGTAAATAATGGAAAAAATTAGACGGGATACTCAAAATTTGGTCTCACCAAATCCGGGAATTGCCAGTCGTCTATTTTGTGAAAGGTTGATATCTGCGTTGCCCAGAGCTGTGGATCTCCTCTATGGATTGGAAGACGAATGGTATCTTCAGAGCCTTACACGATGTATTTCTCTTGAAGTTTCTTCGTCCAGGGTTCTTTTGGGTAGTACTGAAGGAACTGGAGTCCCAAATCGCGATTTTAATTTGCACGATGCACCTTTTTTCGCGACCGCACTATCCTACTGACTGCGCCAATTATGTTTTTTATAAACACGTTAATGTTTTTTAAAACATTTATTAAAGTTACAGATGGGCAGAGTAACGGTTACAAGTTCTGCAGATATGACTAAACTAAAGTTCTGACCCTAATATATATGCTATAGTTTGTATATTTAGTAAAGATAACGATAAATGAGTGGACAATAACAATGCGTCACTTGTTTATATTACTAATCAGGGGTCATAGAGCGTTTAACATAACTTGCATTGTAATTTAGTCGCTTCCTTCGCCGCGCCAAATTATAATATTAAAGCCATTTATCGATAGCGGACTGATGGAATTTAATTGTCATTACCCATAACTAATGGATGATGGTAACAATAATGACAATAATGACTGGCCACTTTACTAGCCATAAGCGAAAGACTGTTCATTATACGTAATAAATTAGCAGTAAACTGAAAACACTGGAATACACTCAAGTTGTTAAATGAGTACGTGCAAGATATTAAACGTCTGTGTAGCTGCTCAAGAACGGCCGTCAGGTAGCTAAATCATGGATTTTTAAAAATATTAATTATAATTGTATGAAATTTCTCCACCACAACTGCACTTCGTCCAGTTATCTCCGGTTCTAAACTGCGTGTAAGCTGAAAATTCTCATAAGCAGTTGTATTTATTAATAGTTCACTTATTAATGTGTAAATAAAATCAAAACCGCACATAAAAGCCGATAAAACAAGTAAGCATATCAACACTATAATTATTTATGTATCGAGGGCGCACAGTGGTCCAGAACGGAATTCTAGCGCGACAAAATGAAAAAAATTGAAACATTTGAATAAACATCAAAATAAAAAAAATATTTTTGTTAATGTTCTTCCATGTTTATTTTATTTGTTTCGCAAGCTTTTCTTTTATTTACGCTTCTGTAGTGCTGTCAAATCACGCATGAACATTTCAGGTATCAAACGTGATTGAAAATGTAATAAGCAAGGAAAAGAATTCAGGCCACTTGTTCCGCGAACGGTACAAAAATTTAGTACTCGGACTGTATCAGCCTCGCCCGCAACGTGCGAATGCTCGCATTGCACTCCTTCCCCTTCCACTCAATAACAATTCGATGCATCGCAAAGTACATTCGACGTAAAAAGCGTCCAACACTAAGGGGCCTCAATTCTTTTCCCTGGTAATAAGTTAAACATAAGCTTGACAATATTTTAGAAGGTTTTATTGGGTAAGTTTGGTGAGATCTGGTTACTATACTTTTTCTTATATAAGGTTTAGTGCTACTTTTTGCTATTTTGTAAGATTTCTTCAAAATTTGCTCTTGATTTGACTCTGAATATGAGTAAATATGAGAATGTCTTAAGCAGTGTATCCATGGACTGAGTTCACAAGAGGAAAGACATATTTTAGAGAATTCTATTTGCTTAGAAATCTCTAGAAAAACTAAAACTTTTTTAGATTTCCTTAAAAAGGACTAGAATTTAAAAAAAATGCGGTATTAGCAAAAAAATGTGAAAATATGATTTTAGTGAAGTAATTCAAATTCCTTGATCAATTTAAGATTTTTCAAAACAATTCGTGTTTTATGTTAATAAACTAAATTAATATTTTTTATTTAATTACTTTTTTGTGCATATGCAGGGTGAGCCAATACTTCGTAGTCCATAGATAATGTCTTTGTTAATGCAGATTTTTAAAATCTTGCAATTGCAGAGGGTGTGTCGTATAATATAAAATTTATATACCAAATTTTGATAAATATTTAGTGTGGAAAACACCAAAACATTTTTTACTCTTAAAGGCGAATCGAAATAAACTAAAGTGTACGGGATATGCTATTGGCTGTGTCACACGAAACAATTCAATTGTAACTAATTTTAAATCATGTACTATGACCGCCAAAAAAATCTGGGACAACTCCCTACATGCATTTTTCACTTATTTTATTAGTTTGAATGCAGCTTTAGCCCATTTAGCTTGTTATTTGGAGCTTGTTTCTATGTAAAAACACGTCGTTATATTTACAGTAGGACATATTGCATGTCCCAGATTTTTTGGCGGGCATAGTACCTATACCACATGTAAGTAAAAATGAAAACAGAATTTAAAAATAAAAAGGCTCCGAACTATTAGATCACTTCTATTGATTGGAATAGGAGAAATATGAAAATCTTATTGTTACCATTTTAGTGCGTTTTTACAAATTCTTTTGAACTTCTTTCTTTTTAATAGCAGTACAGATTTCTGAGGATTTTTGCCTTATTTTAGGTCAATTATGTTACCTCACAAGAAAAACTAAATTTTTCTGCAGGGTGTTAAAAAAACCTGGGCAACGTTTGGCAGGTGACAGTAGAGATCAAAACAAGAAAAAATTCTAATAAACCCATGTCCTTTACTCAATACAGGTGTCCACGTTATGTGTTCACTTTCTAGAATTTTTACTTTTACGTAAAATTCGGGATCGATTAATTAAATGAATTTAATATATAATAATTTTTCGACGCAACGCCAGCCATCCCACCACTTTCGGTGAAACTTATTTTTTCAAATGGAACATTTTACCACCTAATGAAAATTTCATGTGCTGTAAAAATGTTGTAAAATTGTAAACACCAAATTGCTATCAAAGGAGTGGCTACCTCAATTTATTTGTTCGCATTACAATGAAAATACACGATTTATAGCTTTGGAAATTACAAAAAAAAATTCGTTGTCATGAAAACCAAAATTACTAAGTGATACATATTCGGACTTACAATGATCTGAGGATTTCAAATAGTAAAAATATA
Source organism: Prosopocoilus inquinatus (assembly GCA_036172665.1). NCBI lineage: Eukaryota > Metazoa > Arthropoda > Insecta > Coleoptera > Lucanidae > Prosopocoilus > Prosopocoilus inquinatus. The sequence goes on from CM069875.1 coordinate 18,809,638, forward strand.
CAGGCCGTTATATTTAAAATAAGAAAGTTGATGTCATTTCTGGTGAAACCGGAAATCATACGGCGACCTGTGCTACGTCGGAAAATTCAACTTTTTATTTAATTTATCGATCCAGAATTTTACTTAAAATATAAAATTTTTAGAAAAGTGAATACCAAGCGTGGACACCTGTATTGAGTATTGATCATGGGCTTATTAGAATTGTTTTCTTGTCTTCATCTCTACTATCACCTGCCAAACGTTGTACAGGTTTTTTTATTAACACTGCAGAGAAATTTAGGTTTTCTTGGAAGGTAACATAATCGCTCTAAAGTTAGGCAAAAATCCTTATAGAAGTAATTGTATTGTGATACTATCATACGATTTCTATAGAGAATGTAATTAAAAAGATACTGTTTTGTTATTTTCATCATTTTAGAAACTTAGATATAAAAAATTATTTTCTTGGGCTAAAATTCTATTTTGGACCACTGTGGGGCGTAATGTGGGGCAACAGTTTACTGTTTGTAATTTACTCGAGATTTGTAAACGTCAAATAATGCCAGCAGTTTTATTTTTCACTTTCGATCCGGAGAATATTATTTGATGAAAAGTTTGTAAGTAGTTTGTGTATTTACATATACTACGTTTTCTATCTGAGACAAAGTAGTTTTTTTCGCTACTAACTCTAGAACACACCATTATGTACTACGACGCTCAACTTAAATGATACTCTTGCATGAGAACCACACCCTTAAGAACATTCAGCTTAAGGGCTCCGAAACTCTCAGTTGGTATCATTTAAGGTGAGCGTTATTATTCATTGTTTTCAACTGAAGAACTTGATTTTCTGGACCTGCTATTTATTTCTTTTCACAAGCTATTTGTTTTTAAACAATATTTTTATCTAAATTCCATTTAACTATTATAAATATAAAAACGGTTAAAAAATATATTAAATATATGTGCTAGTAGCGAAAAAAATAATACCGCGTGTGTCATATTTCTGCGTTTCTGCAAAAACTTCCTTATCGATAGAGATAGGGCAAAATACTTTTAAGAAAAATTCTTTGACATGTTAAGGACTATAACTTTGTTAAATTAGTTAACATCGATCTGCAACTGTTTTGGAGCGGTCACACCTTCTTTGATTTCCTTAAATTACATGGTACATTTCTAATAATGAATTTTGATAGGAAATTTCTTTCTCTTTCTGATGGTGTAAGAGTTTATCTATCTTAGATGGATCTAAAATGTAGCATTCAACAAATGACGCACATGTTCTTACTCAGTTGAGATATCTAAAATCTGTATAAATTTAATTTAGAACAAACTATGTAAACAAACTTCTCAAAATATATACTGGCTCTCCTAAGTTGAGTAGAAAAGTTCTCTGTGAAAGGAACATACAAACATTCTGAAAATTAACGCACTGCCCTAGGAGGAAGTGATCTTTCAAAATAAAATATTTTCACTGTTATATCACATACCGGTAGTCGCCATTAACTTTCTTATTTTAAATGGACTGTTATACTTTTTATTGCAAATTCTGATTCAACATATTATTCCAAGCAAAAGTTATTAAGGCTTCTATATACTTAAATGTAATTTAAATTCTTCGAATTTCTGAAGAAAATTATTTCGGTGGCCTTTCATTTAAGATAATGTATTTTCAACATTTTCAAATTTAGAGATTCAAGCTGTCTGTCGTTTGAGAGAACAATGTTCAGTCTTTCAAATCATATTCTGCATCATGAGACGCAGTATCAAATTTTACATCGATTAGTAGAAGCATTCTCTATACCAATTTTCATTACTTTTCTTGTTATCAATTATTGTTTCTTATAATGGCATATTTTGGTAAAATTATGGTAATTTTTCGCAGTAATTGCCGACAAAACAAAAATATTTATTGAGTTACAAGCTATATTATCAGATATGTATAAGTAGAAAACAAAGAATTTAATAAAATTAACAAAACAAATAAAAAGGAACCGTAATGTTTAATCTTCAAGATCCTAGTTCTTGAAGATTGACGATGGTATTTTTTTGTGCAAAATTTCTACAAAGTGAGAGAGATAGGTTAGCATTGTAAATATTTATTAGTTGATTTGCAGTTATTTGCAAATTTTATACAGTACTTACGACCATATCATAGGGCCTCGAGAATAATAAATAAAACTGTTTAATTATTTTTACCTCTTTACCAACTGTAAGTTTTACTTTTGCTTTCTTTAAATAAAAATGTTAGCCTGACAAAGAGAATTGTTTTTGAAAATAGGTTTACTTAATTTTTTAAAACCATTGTTTATGAAAATAGTAAGTATTACGATAGGTATTTACATACAGCTTTATTCCGAGATGTAAGGCGAAATAATGTATGAAAATGGTAATAACCAGAAAGTCCTTTGGAATATTATAAATACGCAAGTCCAAAAATCAAGTAGTTAGCAACTTAGACTCTACTATACCAAATGATCACTTCGTCAATATTTCTACCAATATCAAACGAGATGCAAATATATCCTCCGTTGACACAATTGTTCATTGTCTACTTTATCAAAACAACCCTCATTTCAGCTTCAGAAATATCACATTTATTGAAGTTCGAGATATTATAAACTCGCTAAAATATAATATAATATTTATATAAAATATAGTTTCCATTGCTTAGGATTATCAACAAACATCATCAAACATATTAAAAATTATATAATAATTCAACTTACTAAACTTTTCAATCAGTGTATTGCTGCCAAAATTAAATAAAGCCATCTTTGTACTATTAAAATTGCGAAGACTGTGTGATATTGCCACATTACGTATGATTTATTTCGCATATTTCAATTCAGCCGTAACATATGGCTCATTACTTTGGGGAACCAAATCCAATTTAAATCAAATATTGTTATTACAAAAAAAGCGATAGGCGTTATAAAATATTTAAGTCCGCTGGAATCATGTAAACAAGTTTTTATTGATTTAAACGTTCCCACTGTCTTTAATCTGTTTATCCTTCAATCAGCATTCTACGTGCATGAAAATATGAATAAGTTTATATCTAATTCTGATATTCATCGATACAAAACTCGAACCCCAAACTTCATTAGAATCGATGAAATAAAAAGTAGTAAATTTTATAATTCTCACATTTATATTAGCATCAAAATGTATAATACGTTGCCAGATGAAATAAAATCTTTTAATGGCAAAAATTTCAAACATTATACGAAAACCTTCTTAAGTAAATTTAGTTTTTATTCACTTGATGAATTTTTTAGCACTTCACCTATACTCTGAATATTCTGAACAATATTTAATATTTATTTCTCATATCACTAACTTTTAATTTATCATTATGTTATTGTTATTTATTATTTTATTATGTATACCTGCTAACTACCTTTTGTCTTTGTAATTTGTAATTGTAAATTGTTTCTACACCACTGGTACAGAAGTTCAATATATATTATTATTATTATTGACACAGGCAATTTTCCCGATATTCTAAAAATAGCATGAATGACACCTATTTTTAAAGACGGTTCCCCTGATGATCCAAATAATTTCAGACCCGTTTCAATAGTTTCCACTTTATCAAATATATTCGAAATAGCCCTGAAAACTCAGATACCTGATCATACTGAAAAGCACAGTCTTTTCTATAACTTACAGTTCTGCTTTAGGCCACAGATGTCAACTGTTGATGCTATAAATTTATTATTATCTGAAATAATTCAAGGTCAAGAAAATAGAGTATGTAGGAGTCGGTTTTTGTGATCTGCACAAAGGTTTCGATTGTGTTTCACATCAAAGACTGCTACAAAAACTTGAACTTTATAACTTCAGTGAAACCAGTCTACTGCTTTTAAAGTCTTACCTTGTAAATAGGAAACAAGATACTGTAATCAATAGCAAACTGTCGGATTTTTCGATAATAAAAGCGGTGTTTCTCGGGGCTCGGTCTTATGACCTATCCGTTTCTTAATTTACATCAATGACTTAAAGAAAGTCTGCAAATCCATTGCAAGACCTTGTTATATTTGTTGACGACACAACCGTAATAACAGCCGATCAGCACATCGATAAATCAGCTTAAAAAAAATTTCTGAAAACATTTTTCTTCTGCGGAACTTAAAACCCTTAACTAAGGGTTAGCAAGAGCTCTTGGTTAGTTAACCAAGAGCTCTTGCTACTATTTACCATAACCATAACCAAACTCTTGGTTTCTTGTATGTCTTATGGACTACTAGTATGGGGACATGCTTCTTAATCCTCTAGAATTTTCGGACAACAGAGGAAAACTTTAAGAATAGTTTCTGGATTTAGATTTCAGGATAATATAAAATCCAAATTTAAAGAATCTGGTTTATTAACACTACCTTCCCTATACTGGGTGTACCAAAAATACGTGTGTTAAATTTAACACGGAGTGCAGTTAGCTAAATGAAATATTTTTTCTATTTGACTTTTTTTATTTGCAGCCCTCTAAACTAATTTAACATTCGAAACGTATTACATACTAAAATCTATACCCGCCTCTGTTTAAGACCTTAGACTATTGTCATAGAAACGTAAAAAGTCACATAAAAAAGTCAATTGTTGTAAGTTCACATTTAGTAATTTTGAACAGAAATTGCGTTTATAACTTGTCAGATACAAATATCACTAGCATGCGAAAAATTTTTTTTTTGCGGACGAGATGAGACTACGTGTTATCAATGATTTCAACATTATAAAGCAGAATCTGTTATTAGTTTTTTTCTATCACGTCAGAATTCCAAAAAAAAAAATATGTACAGGGTGGATTAATTTCGATGTCTCTTATGGGCATCTCCGTAACTATAACAGATAGAAAAAAACTAGTGGCTAAGTCTCGATCTCTTTTTTGGAGATTAAGTCAACAGCGCAAACAAAAATTGGCTATCTTCTTTTGTTTTCAAGTTATGACCAAAAATTGACATTTTCGACTTTTCGTTTTTCGGTCATATCTCGTTTATTTCTAGAGATATTAAAAAACTGTTTGATCATTATTGGGACACTTTTTGGAATACAATTCAGTGGTGTAGTTGCTTTTTTAGTATTTACTTAAATTTTCAAGTTATAACATAAAGTTATATTTTTTTAAATAGAAATCATAGTAGGCAATGCCATCATTAAATAGAGATTTTTTTTTCTGTTTTCAAAAATATATACTTTGTTGGGTTTATTTCTTATAATTTATAGGTAAAATGTCATTTTTGTTATTAGCCTTACGTATCCTAGTCTTAGTAGGCTGGCTTCAATGCAGTGCCGACATTTTTTTTTGTTTTTATTAAATATTAACGAACTTTCAAACCTTTAGACAGTTTTGGCCGCTTAAAGAATTTCACATGCACTTTATTTTTCAAAATTCCGTTTGAGAAATGTAGCACCCATCGCGACCGATCTGGCAAAAGCTTTTTTTGTTTTGATTAAATATGAATGCACGCAAATTTAGTTTGATACATGTCCGATTTTGTTTATACTTTACTATTTGTGTGATTGTTTTTGTTTTTCGTGTTTTCAATGAAATATAACTCAAGAGAAACAAAAAAAAGAAAGCTTAATTTAGTTCTAATTTAGTTATTATTACCTTTATGTTTATCCGAACAACTTGTATTTTAGTGTAAAATCATGTTATCTTTTCGCTTCTCTTGACAACTTGTTTTTTACATTTTTGCACTCCTAATGAAACTATGAAGCGATAGCGAAACGTAGACTGTTCTTGCGATTTCACAGTGTCCGTTTTAAAGTTTAAAAACTATTTTCTCTCACGTATTTCATCGAACAAGAGTCGACTTCAATTACAATTTTTTTTAGATTTTTCATTCTGGTATTTTTTTTTATTGAAGTCGTTTCTTGTCCGATGGAAATTGTATAAAAATTGTTTTCAATTTTAAAAAAATATTGTGAAAATTACAGGAACGTTCAACGTTTCTTCCTAACGAAGCTATAAACCGATAGTGAAACGTTGAATATTCGTGCAATTTTGACTGTTTAAAGATTGAAAACAATTTTTCTATAAATTGAATGATAAACTCATTTTCAATAGAAAGTCAGACAGGAACTCTTATCAGAACGGTCGTTCAAAACGATAAAGTGGAAATTTGTAAATTAACGCGAATACGAAATTATTTACGCAGCCAAAACTTTGAAAATATTTGAAAGCTGGTTAAAATTTAATAAAATAAAAAATCGGCTCCGTATTGAACCCAGCCTACTGAGACTAGGATATTTACGCAAGGATAATAATAAAAATGACAGTTTTTCCTATTAATTATAAGAAATATACCCAACAGAGTATACATTTTTGAAAACAGAAAAAAAACCTCTATTTAATGAGGGCATTGCCTTCTATGATTTCTATTTAAAAAAATATAACTTTATGTTATAACTTGAAAATTTAAGTAATTATTAAAAAAGTAACTACACCACTGAATTGTATTCCAAAAAGTGTCCTAATAATGTTCAAGTTGTTTTCTAATATCTCTAAAAATAAACGAGATATGACCGAAAAACGAAAGGTCGAAAATGTTATTTTTTGCCCATAACTTGAAAACAAAAGAATTTGTTTACGCTGTTGACTTAATCTCCAAAAAAGAGATCGAGACTTGGCCACTAGTTTTTTTCTATCTGTTATAGTTACGGAGATGCCCATAAGAGACATCGAAATTAATCCACCCTGTACAGTGAGTTTTTGTTTATATTTTGTACGGTACTAGCACACTTTATTACAGACATTTAAAAAATGTTAATTGCAAATGTTCTACAGATTTACCTGAACGGCCAGAATTTACTAAAAAAAGAAAAACAAGTGACGATTGGAAATGAGAATCAACTTTGTTATTTTAATTGAAGTGAAGTAAAGTTTTAAAAGCTATTTTATTTGCTATTCTAGATTGAAAGTTCAGTATATTTTCTCGAATTAATCAACGTGTCTTTTCCCTAATTCCAAAAATACATACAGTCGCACCTCTATAACTCGAACCTCCGGAAATTGATATTTTCTGTAAGTCGAAATTTACTGATGGTCCTTGCACTTTGTATGTAACTGCTATCTATTTTTTTAACTGGAAATCTCCATAACTCGTCATTTTCTGGTCCCTTAAAATTTCAGTTATAGATGTTCGATTGTAGTTTGTTTATCAAAAAGCCTGTACTGAAGGGCATATTGTATTGAAGGTCGACTGTAGTGAACCCGTTTGTAGTGAACTCTCGGTTATAGCTCTATTAAATACATACTTCGTTTTTATTTAGCTGTTATTACTTATATGGAATTTTGGATATAGTAAGCCTATTCTGGTGCATTTTTGGGTTCAACCACAAATGTAGCAAAACTGTTAGAACCATTTACATAACGTTTTTTAGTAACATTTACCTTGTCATTTTTTTTTCTTCAATATTTGCTTAAACAAGAAAACACGGTATACTACAAAATAATATTCCGTGTAGCATGAAACGTATAAACATTTAAGCAATATTAATGATAGGAAACCACTCTCTTGTTCCTAAACTCCGCGTCAGGTTAATAAAACACAACGGTTTGACCGTATTAAATATATTTTCTTCTCCTCATGTAACAACCCAAACTCTCAACTACTCCACCCCACTCTCTCTCTCTCTCTTCCACTCATTGTTACCAACTTTGTTTTGCTTTATGTCCCTATCACTCGGCCAACCTGAATGAATCTTGGTCTCAAGATTCTACTGTTACATTAAAAACTATTCTTTATTCTTAATCCTAATTCTTAATCTTAACTTTTATGCTAATATTAACATTACATGTCATAGTCTTTCAAATAGGCTGGAACTTTCCGCTGTCGCTTTCCCGAACTGCACCCTTCATGTTGCTCGTCTGCTTCTACTGCGTTACCCTGACTGGCCTCATCATCATCTTGGTCTTCCTGACTAACATCGCCCATTTTCAGTCTCTCCTCTTGATCGGCTTTGTCCTTCAAACTCATTCCATCGCTTTCTAATTTATTCGGTTTCCATATTTTCAATTGTGATACATGTGCTGTTGTCGCATAACATCTTCCTTTTTCCCTTTCTGCTAATTCAGCGACTCCATACGTATCACTGGGTAGGATCTTCGTTATTACCAAAGGTCCGCGAAACCTTCTTTGCAGTTTCGTTGAATCTCCGGTAGCCACATGTGCTCTTTTCATGAAAACTATGTCTCCAACGTCGTATTTCACGGTTATTCGTCTGGATTGGTCGTATCTGGCCTTACACTTTTCCTGTTCTTGCCGAATGCGTATTTTTGCTTCTTCTCTTAATGGTTCTGGTTTTGTGTAATTTTCATACTCTATGGTTAAATCTTCTTGTTCTCCCATCTCTTACACGAGGCATATATCCATACAGCAATTCAAATGCATACTTTCCAGTAGTCTTATTGGTAAAAGTGTTTAAATCAAACTGCATTTTCTTCATGTTAACATCCCAGTCTGTCTCATTTTCTGTTGTCATCTGCATCATAGGCAGTAATGTTGCGTTCATCCTCTCAACTAACCCGTTTGTTTGTGGATGTCTCGACGAGTTTACCGTATGTCTGATTCCATGTTTCTGACAAAAATCTAATCCTATCTGGCGCCCCGAAGCAATTCACAAATTCTTCTAACCTTTTCAAGTTAGTCTCTGTTCTTGTGTCTCTTACAGGATTGAAACTTACGTACTTGGTTAAATTATCACACATTACTAATACAAATTTATTCTTTTTCTTAGTACTGATAAAGGGTCCTAGGTGATCTACATGAACAACTGAGAAAGGACGGTCTCCTGGTGGAATCGGATGCAGATCTCCTGACTGTCGTCCTACTGGATTCTTGCTTAATATACACTCAACACACATTTTAATATGTTCTTTAACATAACCACGCATGTTTGGAAAATAATAGTATCGTCACATGTTGTTAAGTGTTCTTTCCACCCCTGGTTGTCCCTTAAGATCATGATACTTGATGGTTAGCGACTTTCGTATTGACTTTGGCACTACATACACCAATTGTTTATTTCCCGCACTAATTTCTGTCTCTTTGTGTAAAAGTCCATGTTTCAGTTTATAATCTTTTACTAGGTCCTTTTCACTTTTACTCACTTTAATTTCACCACCCTTTAAAACATCAATTTTCCTTTTTAAATCAACATCCGAATACTGGAATAGTATTAGCTCTTTCTCTCGGTTTAGTATGGATAATACCATTGGCTTCTCATCTTTCTGATTGGTGTTGTCATTTTCCGGCAGTGCACGGCTCAGTGCATCGACATGCCTCATCTTGTCTCCGGGTCTGTGCTTTATATCAAACTGATATTCGCTTAGCAGATTATGCCATCTTATTATTTGAGGATTCTTCGTACGATTTGCATTTAAGTATATTAAAGCTTGACAATCAGTGATCATCGAAAACTTTATACCTATTAAGAATATTCGTAAGCGTCCCACAGCCCATACTATAGCCAACAACTCTAATCTACTAGAATGATATGATCTTTCTACTTCTGATGTTCTTCTACGGATGGTATAAACTGGATGCATTTGTCCATCCTCGCCTTCTTGCATCCACATTGCCGCAAGTCCCACCGAACTAGCGTCTGTGTGAAGTTCCGTATTCTTCGATTTTGGATTATAGATGTATAATACTGGTTCAGACGTCAAAGCATTTTTCAAGTTATCTAATGCCTTCTCTTGTTCTTCATTCCAGATAAAGTCTATATTCTTTTTCGTCAACTTCGTAAGTGGTTCGCCTCTCTCTGCGAATCTTTCCACAAATCGTCTAAAGAAACTTGTAAGTCCTAGGAAACGCCTGAGCTTATGTACACTCTGCGGTCTTGGAAAATTCTTGATCGTCTCTTGTTTACCTAGTCCTGGTTTTATACCTTCTGCTGACACTATAAATCCCAAGTATTCCACACTGGTTTTCCCAAACTGACACTTAGACAGTTTAATAGTCAAATGAGCTTGACGCAAAGCTTCAAAGACTTCTCGAAGTTTCATCATTAAGTCCGACCAACTTTTGCTGGGTATTAAAATATCATCGAGTTAAAATAATACAACTCGATTTCTTAAAGGGCCTAAGGCAATTTGCATTAATTTTGAAAAATAGAACGGTGCATTCGTCAAACCGAACATCGCTCGTGTAAATTCTCCTGTCTCATCGGAGTAATAAAAGCTGTCTTCTCTCGAGCTTCTTGTGTTAAAGGTAACTGTAGGTACCTATGCGCTAAATCCATCACCGTAAACATTTTGCTTCCAGCCAGCATTTCTAGATGTTCATCTATGTTTGGTAGTGGGTATGATATTTTCTCCGTTTGCATATTTAGCTTTCGGTAATCCACAACTAATCTCGATTCTCCAGTTTTCTTCTTCACCAACAAAAACGGGCTCGCATACGCCGAAGTTGTCTCTGTGACTAAACCTGCTTGTTTCCAATCACTCACTATCGACTTAATGACTTCCCTCTCATTTGTACTCGCTTTGTATGGTTTGGAATTTACTGGTACACTACCCGATTCCTCTTTAATGTCCATATGAAGCAATTCAGTTTTCCCTAATTCATGTACGTTTCTGGCCACCCAGTCTCTGTAATTATTCATCAATTTAACCAATTCTTCCAACACTTCATTTGCAATGTCTCCCGTATTCAGTTCTTCTGCAGTGATGTCATCCCCTACCTCACGAATTGTTGATTCCATGGTCTCAGCACTTGCAATTGTGCCTATTTCTTCTCCTATCACAATCCTTTTCTCTTCCCCTGAAATGTTCAAAATTGGCAAACAGACATTGTTCTTACACTCCTGTACATTAATGAAGTTCATCGAATTCTGTGGTAGTACTGCGTTCTCCTTTGCTACTAATTTCAAATTTTTACTCTGCTTTTCTTGGGACTCTACCAAAGGTAACTGCAAATCATCTCTATGTTGAAACCAAAGCTTGTCATTTACTTTAAAATAAGCTATATGAGGTTGTTCCGTAAAAGTTCTGCCAACAATTATGTCCAACGGTTGTACATCGTCTGGAACAACTCTTAAATTTACGTCATTTGCTTCTACCCCATCAACTGTCATTGTTGCGTTTACAGTGCCACACGATTTTACTGTAAAAGAACTGGGTTCGAAACCTTTTAATTCTATTGGGTTTCGCTTTATGTCAAAATTGCCCTCAATGGCTGCGGTTGCTTTTATCGTGCAGTCAGAACTTCCACAATCAATCATAGCCGTATATTTCTTATCATTCACCTCTATTTCTTTGGCATACTTATGGAAATTTTGCATGCTTAGTTCATTATTTACTAAGTTTATATTACCTTGGTTTAGCTGTCCAGAGTTCTTTGCAATGTGCCCTGTTTTTGAACATTTGAAGCAGGTCGCAGGCTTCTTTGGTTCTTTACAGTCTCGAGCTAAATGTCCTACCTTTGGGCAATTAAAACATTTTGGCTCTCTTGTATCTCGCTTCTCACTGTGTTCCCCTTGACTGTCCGTCTTCTTTAGATTAGTCACCACTTTTGGATTTTTTTCTCCGTAACTCTGCCTTTCACTTTTATTTTCACTTGTACCTCTTCTGTTCTCTTTGTATTTTGACTCTACTTTCTCCAGTCTTGCTCCATTTATTCTTTCATAGGTTAGAATGTCCTGGTGAACCTCATCCATGTCTCTGTGATGTTTTGCCATAATTAAAGTACTTAGTTCCCGAAACCATAAGCCAATTGCCACTTGCTCCTTGGTCTCACTGAACGATAACTTCAAGCACAGACAACAACTAAAGCAGACTTTCCACCTATATGCACTTTTATGCACCCCATCAAATCGAAAATTGTCTACAACTAAACTAGGTGTCACTGGCGTCAGTTGTAGAAACAGTAAGTCTGTGAAGTAGTCAACTGGTCTTTTATTCTTCTGGTCTACACAACCCGCCATTACAGTTCAATTTCCGCCAAGCAATGACGACTTGTTCCGAATAGACACGATCACTGAATTTTTGTAGTTTTTGTAAACATTACATTTCACACATCTCGACATTCGCAACTTGAGAGCGAGAATCATAAGATTGTAAATAATTTTAGCAACTTTTGTATAATCATATTTAATACATACACTGAAGGAAATTTAGATTGAGTTAGAAGTTAGAACTTAAAATTATAATCTGCATACATAAACAATAATCTGGTATGGGGTGGATGGGATGTAGAGTGAGAGGTATCGGGACGAACATTAGAGTGAGAGAAAACTAGCCTCGATCAGCCGAGTTCGGGCAAAACGTCAAAATTAGTTTGACAATGTCAAAACGTGAAAACATTCGTTGTCTGCGCGCTTAGTCTGTTAGTTTTCAAGTTGGATTTTGTGATGTCGTTTTCTTGATTTTATGTGACTTATCAAGTTTTTGTTTATTATTTCAATAATCGCGTTAATAAAATGGAGAATACCTACTTGGTTCGCTGATAATTGCATAAATATGCAACAGATGTAAATATATCCATCCACAGAGAGGGTAGACACATTTGAAAATTACTTAAAATATTGAATATATTTCATATTACACGCATGTGCAAATTGTAAAAATAGATTCGATAGTCTAATTTAAAATTGGAATATGAACTATAAATTACGAAGTTCATTAAGGCCGAGTTAAGTGAGTGGTCATATAGCACAGAATCGGCAAGTCAACGGTTCGACTAAACCCTCTGACCAATCGGCAATTGAGAAAAGTGATCACGTGATTTGGTCTGACCACTCCGACCGTTCACTTACCGCAGCCTTCATTTTGACAATTCGTTACCGCTTACTCGCCATGGCAACGGTGTTTGCAAACGCATTAAGCTTAGTTCAGATGCATTCCGAATATGCAAAATATTTATTGCGATTTGTTTTTGATTGGCTATTTTTTTTGCGTATCCAGATGCATCTGAACTAAGCTTTCATTTGCCCCAAACCACGTTTTATCGGTCATTTCTGATCTTTGTTACTCTTAGGGTATGCTCATATTATCTTTCTCTCTCTAAAGTTAAAACTTATTCAAAATGACGCTAGATTCCATCTAACCTGATTACATCATTGGACATAAACGACATATAATTGTTTTATTCACGACCTACTAGACTTCATGAGACGACGTCTCTACATGGCCTGGGCAATTTGCTAGTTCAAGAGTTTCTGCGTTGGCGCCAAAAAACCGGAAATGGATGTATATCATATCCGTGACGTCATTTTTGACAGCTGTCAGCTTCTTTGACAGTTTCGTGTATATGCTCAGTAAAGTTGTATTTCTTTGCTGAGGTTGGCTCAGGTATAGTCTTCTGGCGGTACCGGTAGACAGTGTTAATTCTACAAATGATTTAATTGCGACCAAATCTTAATTTAAGGAGAAAGTAGTTTGAAATTTTACACGGTATGTACAAAATAAAAAAATCGTTTTCTTAACTTTCCTTACTCAAACTCCTTTAGTCTTCTTTCTTCTTTGGTTGTTGTGACACAAAGAGGAACTCTATAAAGTAATGTAACTCAGATTCTTTAAAAAATTACTTGCCCTGTTTGACAAATATGGTTAAAACGTGAGCCAAGTGTGGTATATTTAAACCACACCTTTTTTTTTTAATTCTGATCCTGGCTTGTGAAGCTTTATAATGTAATTTCATGCTCCATTACGTTATTCCTTTCAATAAAAATAATTTAATAATTATAACAAAGTAATAAACAGATAAAATAGCGACATCTTACGATCGCTTTTTGACCTGACATTGCAGTAGGATAGACAAATTGCACAAAATTTTTCTATAACAAAGTAGTTTTAATTAATTTGCACCGTTGCACTGTCATAAATGTGCATTATTTCACGTCTGCGACGTTTAAGTGTCAGAAAACTTCGAAATGTCGACTTTAAATTTATTTTATGTGGTAAACATTTTGCCTCATGTTAAGACAGAACCTTCTGTTCTTTAGCCTTGTTCATTTTTTATATCAAATGTAATATTTTTAAAATATTTATTAAGGCTTGCTATAAAATTTGACAGCTTAACTAAAAATTCCCGTTCCATTAAAGTTTGTAAAATTTTCATATTAACACCCGATATACCCTAGGGTCGATAATGATTACTTTTACATCTGACAATACTAATTAATGCCGTGTGCGTTCAAAATTTCATCATTCGCTTGTATTAAATATTACTTTAAAATTACAATATTTTTTGGCTTTTACAGTCTTATGCAATAATTCATTTCAAACCCCAGGTTAAATGAAAGTGGCTTATTTTCTTATTTTGTTGTCATTTGGTCTCACCTTAGAAGTTTGTCAAACGAATTTTTCAACACAGTATTTATAACAATAAAATACACAATATTCTTATTTATTATTAGTTTATTTTTTTTTGTAGTTTGCTCGTTCGTTTTGCGTCACACGTTATATTTATTATATTTTGTTTGAAGATATTACTAAGCAACACAAGTACGATTTATTTCTTTTATTTCTAGCAACGCCTCCAGTTTTTCTTTATGTTTTTTAAACATCCCAACGCTATAATCTTAGTAAAAGAACACCTTGAATTTCAGAAACCAGGTATTTAGTACTTCAAATATTTTTATATTAATTAATAATTAAATAATTTTGTTTCTTTAAATAATTCTTTAATGTATGTATGTACTTTTTAATCACTGGGGAAAATAATTACATAATTCAATATGAATGAAAATACCATCAATCATCATTTTTCGCTCGACAATTTTCGTGGCGCTTTCGGGTTTGATAGTGGCTAGGTTCTAGTCGGCATATTCTCAATCTCAATTTTAAAACATATCCTCGTAGAAGGGGAGGAAGATATTTTTGAGTCCTCCGGTTTTAGTTCTGGGTTGCACTAGGCTCAAAATTAATTTCCGAAGTACAACCAACTAAGTGTATGCCATCTCGCGGTAAAATTTTAATACATAAATCTGGTGCAAAATTTCTACAGGGCTGACAGGTCTGCTTTAGTTGTTGTCTGTGCTTCAAGGCTTTACATAGCTTGACCTTTTCATGGAAATACAACCTAACATTTTCTTTTGTTGATTGTGTTCTTGCTTGCATTTGTTTCCAACATTCCGTTAAGCTCAGTTCATGAATGAAAGTTTTCTTAAAAGCTTCCTTGAAATGTTCCCAACTTACTATTTCATTCTGTCTTCCTTTGAACCAATAACGTGCTGCTCCTTTTAAATGCATTCTTGCTTTTTTCAAATTTGAATGCATTAAGGAGCAGTGTTTTCTATTAAATCTAGCCACAATTTAGCTTCATCTTGTCCTCTTTCTCCAGTAAAATCATTCACATTCTTAGAGAGATCTGGTACAACACTAAAGTTTTTGTCACTTTTGCGATTTTGCTGCTGACTCTGTAGCATGTTGATTAAAGTCATGTTTTGTTGCATCACCGCATTTACAGTCATTAATACATCATTCACGGACACCTCTGCATTTCCCGTATTGCTATTTCTTTCTGTGCTGTCACTTCCAGCATTTTCCGCGTACTCCATGTCATCTCTAAACATTTCAGCACGCACATCTCTACTTACTGACGCTTCGTTCTGCCGCCTTTTACATGGAAGCTCTAACGTTCCGTTTTCGTTTTCTGCAATGCTCGACCTACTGCTTTCACTCTGGGACATTTGCGCCATCACGAACTCCTCAAATCTTCGCACTAACTTAACCTCACACTTCAGTTATAGTTAGTCACACACACCACGTTTTTTTTTATATGTATACCCGAACACCTGGATACACCACACACCTGAATTGATAGGAAACCACTCTCTTGTTCCTAAACTCCGCGTCAGGTTAATAAAACACAACGATTTGACCGTAATAAATATATTTTCTTCTCCTCATGTAACAACCCAAACTCTCAACTACTCCACCCCACTCTCTCTCTCTCTCTCTCTCTCTTCCACTCATTGTTACCAACTTTGTTTTGCTTTATGTCCCTATCATTAATAAGCACAAATTTGTCAATAATGACAAGTAGAAATGTGCATACAAGTGAGTAACACTTGGCTTTTCGAAAATTATGATTGAAAAACGTACTTTGAAATATTGTTATTAAAAAAAAATGGTGGGTGATGAAAAAATTATTATATTTTTCTCCAACTCAGGAACACCAAATCTATTACTTACACCTAGTTTTATGTCATCCGCAAAACCTTCGCAGGCTAGTGTAATTGTTCATCATTATAGGTTTCCATAATCCTTAAAGACAGCGAAGGTAAACTATAACAGCACACAACTGTTGCACTTTTAAAATTTGCCAAACTGTCAAATACGTTACATCTTGCTGAAGTGCGTCTTCGGCTAATTGTGGCAATGGCAACCGTCAGCACATTATACGTAAATAGGTGTTTTCTTTCGCTTAAAAGATTGAATCGTGTTTCGAATAGTTTGGACCTAAATTTCGTAATTGTTGCAACAAACCACCTGACTTGAATTTTTGATTAACAGTTCATTTGTAAATAACCGTAATTTAAACCAAACAAGTTTTAAAAACAGAGAGATTCAAAGAAAAGAATGTCTGTTTTTGAATCGAAACACGTTTGGATCACGATTTTATGAGCGAAAGAGAGCGCCTATTGTATCCGCCATGGTTACCATGGTTTTTCGAAAGATGGTTCAATTCAAACACCAAACGACTCGTTTACTCAAAAATAGGGGAAAAAAAATTACGAAAAAATTGACGATATTTTCAAAATGCCATAAAATAAAATTGTTCAGCTTGGCGAGTTCTTCTATGGTTTAAAATTAACACACGTATATTCCGATACACTCAGTATATTTATCACTGTATGATTTATACAGTCATATCGCAATAGCGAACTTTCTTATTTGTATTTTTACGAAATAACTGAAAATAGAGAAGTTTTAGGATCTTTTCTCCTCAACATTATGCTGCTTCCGGAAAAACAAATGACAATGAGGTTTTCGAGATTTTTTATTGTTTTGAACTTTTTTTAATGGAACATTAGGTTTTTTGTCATGGCATCGGATTCAATATGTCAAATTAATAATGTGTCTAAAATATCTCTCAAAGTCTACTATTTTATAAATTATTTAGTAACAGAAGCTTGGTGTTCAAAAAAATTGCTACAATAGCTAACTTTATTTTTTGACTTTTGACGAAGTAGCTTAAATTAGAAAAGTTTCAGGAATTTCCCTACTCGATTTTATTGTACCTTCGGAAAAACAAATGAGTACCAGGTTTTCGATATTTTCAATTGTTAGGTGGAACATTATATTTTTTATTATGGCATCGCGTTTAGGATGTCAAATTATGTGTGTCTCTAATGTATTATCTCTTAAAACAGAATGATTCATAAATAATTTAGTCTTGATATTTGCGGGAAGAAGTATCTCGTTTTAATAGTATTTTTATTCACGAACACAAATATTGCGCATTGAAACAGGAAAATAAAGGAATTTATATTCAAACTGTCAGACCTGTGTGGACTGTCTTGATTAAAAATTTCTTTAAATTTAGTTCATATTAAAAGCCTTTATGCGTAATATTGAAAGCACGATATGTTAAAATGTCTAATACAATTATTTACTAAATAATTTATAAAATAGTATACTTAGGAGGGAAATATTTAATTTGACATTCTGAACACAATACGGTGAAAAAATATAAAGTTCCATTTAAAAACGTTGAAAACAACTGAAAATCTCGAAAATATAATAGTCATTTGTTTCTCTCAATGTACCATAAAATCGAGCAGGAAAAGTTCTAAAACTTTTCTAATTTAAGCTACCTCCTGAAATGTCAATTAAAACAGTTAGCTATTGTAGCCATTTTCTATGAACATCAATATTTTCTTACTAAATAATTTATAAAATAGTAGGCTTTGAAAGATGATATTTTAGAGACATCATTAATTTGACATCCTGTATACGGTGCGATAATGAAAAATAAAGGTTTTATTTAGAAATGTTGAAAGCGATTAAAAATCTCGAAAACCAAAGCCAAAAGCAGCATAAAATCGGGGAGAGAAGCTCCTGAAACTTTTCTATTTTCAGTTACTTGGTAAAAGTACAAATAAGAAAGTTAGCTATTGTAGGAGCTTTCCATGAACACCCAGTAGGTAGGTTTATACGAACTGTTTTACTTAAAACAGTCTCTCCTACACACTGGTAAAACTTATTCCGCCCATTATGACTCACCTGTATACACAAAAAATTAAAGTAAAATTAAGTCATGTTTTGTTGCATCACCGCATTTACAGTCATTAATACATCATTCACGGACAAAAAATTAAAGTAAAATTAAGTATTCTTTACAAAGCAATTTACAATACAAGATATGTCTTTAATATACGCATTGATTATATATATTTACAAAGTAGTAAAAATTGTTGCAGTTATTTTGGACCTATTTTGAACAATATCTTACCCAATGAAATAAGGGATCCCCCTCTATCAACTTTCAGCGAAATTGTAAAATCCTTTTTACAATGTGATATCTTCGAAATAACTACCGGTTTGCACAGAATCATGACGCCTCAACCTTAGACTTGTTTTTAAAATGTTTTATGTACATTTTGCGCAATATCTAGCATAATATATTTAAAATATTTCTAGTAAAATGAACTAGGCTACTATTTGTAACGTGTATTATATCTATATATTATATTTAACGAACATGCTTGTAATATTATAGTATGTGTAATCAGAAATTTGATTTGAGCAGTCGGCGAATGTGAAAACGCGTTATTCGCGTTATGGAACTGAATATGCGAATACCACTCGCGAAAGTGGCGAGCGACGCGATGAGGTGAAACACGAGAGCGAATGTGTAAATGCAGTATAAGGGTAAGTTCACAAGGAAGCTGTGGTGATAGATGATAGATGACTTTTCTGCTCATTGAAGAGTAGCCCGTTTAATTCTTATTGCCACAATCACTTATATGAGCGTTTATAGTCGCAGCTCGGTTATGAACACAAAAATTTTATCAGCGCTATACGAAATCTTCGCTACCATCTATCAACACAGCTTCGTTGTGAACTCATCCTTAGAGTTCTGAGAAGACAGATGAGTATTGTGATCGCGAATAATGGGCAAAGTCTTTTTTTTAAACATAGAGATTTCAGTATGCGCATAATTCTTTTATGATACTTAACATAACTTAATAGAAAATAATGACCCGAATCGAAACTGGGCGAAAAAAAATTATTCGGGCCGTTTAGCATAATATATTTCCTGTTTATTTCTTAATTATAGTTTCGTGCTCTGTGCGATCTTCCCAAAATAATAAAGATCTTAGTCGGCGATTCCAGGAGACTTAATTTAACAGTGACGCATCTAAATTGATATAAATGAAAAAAGAGCGCGTTAATTATACATTACAGTTTTCGAGAGCAAGCCAAGCATATCTGAGTACGTCGTTTAGCTAGAAAAGAAGTGTTGTTATATTTATAAATTATGCGTTAATGAGAAGTTGCGCCGTTTAGATATTAGGTTTTTCATGGCATTATCTAAATCCAGCATCTTCCTCCATTCATTATGTTAGTCCGCCGCCGGAACTAAGTTGTGCACTTAACTGCTAGGAAGTACCTATAGCCAACTTGCAGTGTATACTTTAAAATTCAGTCTTTTACCGTCTGACATAATTAAAACTTTCATTAATAAAATATTTCTCCGCTTTTACTTTTTTTTCCGTTCCTTTCAATGTTGCTGCAAAATTATTAGTAATTTATAATATTATTAAATCCAATTTATATTTCTAGATAATTTTGAAATATAAATTAAGCCTTTTATAACTTTTACGACAAAATGATAATATTTATGTGATATAAGTTATTAATTTAATTAATTTAATTGAGTACTAATTGAACCTATTAATTTGAAATAACTGAAAAAAATTCTGAACATATAAAATAGCGACATCTTACTATCGCTTTTTGACCCAACATTGCAACATTGCAATGTTGGGTCAAAAAGCGATAGTAAGATGTCGCTATTTTATATGTTCATCATTCTTACATCGCATTTGCGAATAAATTGGGCAAGTCGTTTTTGGTCTGCAGTGGGAATGTCGAGCTACGTTTCTGCTGAAGAAGCCCCAAGCAGGGCTGAAACAGCTGTCCAGAGGCTGCTCGAGGTTCTCACTGCAATCAAAAACGATTTGCACAAAATTTTTCTGAAAAAAATTCTGTTACAGAAAAATCCTGAGTGCAATAATGACGTAACACGAGGACACAAGAGTATTTATTTCGGT
The DNA here is from genome assembly GCA_036172665.1 of Prosopocoilus inquinatus. Taxonomy (NCBI): domain Eukaryota; kingdom Metazoa; phylum Arthropoda; class Insecta; order Coleoptera; family Lucanidae; genus Prosopocoilus; species Prosopocoilus inquinatus. The sequence goes on from CM069875.1 coordinate 18,829,852, forward strand.
TTTTTTTTAAATGATTTCAGGTTTAAAAAATATATCATGATCTAATGAGATTTAAAATTCCTTACAAATTAATTTTTGTACAAAAATGTTCTTTCTAGGTTCATTGCGTAATTATCTTCAGTCATTATTTTCTTTTTTCCCATATTTGTCTTCCTACTTCTTAATTTTCTTCTTGCATTTTTCATTTAAGTTTCGTTTGTACTTATTTTAATAATGTTTTAAAGGTATCGTTATATATTTTAATAATTAGCGTATACCGTATATTACTCGGCTTAAAACAATTACGTTAATCGTAAGTATTTAATAAATGTAAGTTGATGTAACATAATAGATGTAAGTTGCAAAGTCTCTAGAACACAAACATAATTACAATGAAAATTACACACAAAATTACGAAATAACAAGTTCTAAACATTTACCATGACTTAAAAATTCCACAGACACCCATTTTTATGAGTCCCTGAAGATATGGTCTGCATTATGTGCCAAATAAAACAGGTATTTCTAAAATTTTGATATTTTTCAACTCTGCCTTACCTTCATTATTCAATCACCTTACATAATTATTTTATCTTTGATACTCAATATGTGCAAAATGTTTTTCTCAGAAAGCTGCAGCCAAAACATAAATAATTTTGAATTATTTTCAGGATAAAGAACTCTGAAATCATATTCCACTTGAAATGAAAATAAAAAAGATAACATTAATAATAAATTCAACATTAACAGTAGGTATACGTCCTTACCAAAAATTCAGCTAGTTCTGTGTATAGACTTCCTCATACAGAATATACCGTTTATTGTATTAAACTGAGATCACAGAAATTCAATTTGAACAAACAGGTAATTGAAGATTGGAATTTACGAAATGCGAACGAGATAGCATCGCCTTAGAGTACGAACATGCCAAAGATGCCTCGCTGTTCACCGTCGATGTTTACGTCTCGCTCGATACCGCGAAATCACCTCGATGTAAAACGAAAGTACAGTTTTAAATAGAACCGCGCATATCGAAGATGAATAGTACCGTGCATCTTCGACATGCACGACTTCACTTAAATCTATGCGTTGTTTTATATCGAGCTATCGAGCGCGACCTAAACATTGGGGATGAACAGTGAGGCATCTACAGGATGTTCATAACTTTGATTAAGGTACAGCCGTGCTTCCCCAAAAAACCAAAGCATACGAAGGCCTAACTACTTCATCTCTTTTGCTCATTTTATCGGTTTCCGTCGGATGTAATGCATATATTCTATTCAATGACAATTTGTCAAATCTTGTGAGAATGGCCTACTGTATGAAATTAATTAAACTAATTGTAATATTTCTATATTCTATAAATTTTCTAAAATTAGAAATTTTTTCAAGTTGAGAGTTGACAACACCAATTGCCACAATTAATTATTTAATTATTTCAATTAACTTAAAATCTTGGCCTACTGCCATTGCAAATAGTGAATGAATAAACAGTATGTTCTCACATTACAACAACGACCGGTATGTTTGATACTAGATCAAATTTTCTTACCAAATCTGATTGGCTTTGCTATAGCACGTAAAATTAAAACATGTACTATTTTTCTGATTTTCAACTGTGATTTTCTCGAAATGTCTAAAACTTTTGTTACGGACATGTAAGTTCAATCGGTCCCATTGGTGGTGATGTATTACAGGTTTAAATTTCTGCACTTATTTCACAAACACCCGGTATATTCAAGATTTTGAATTAGTAGATTATTTGTTATATTCATCCTAAAATGAATCAATTTAAGCCATTTGTGAATTTTAAGTAACAATTTCGCTTTTATTTTGAAAAGAAAAATAAGATTTATGTGAAAAAGGCACAAACAGCTTCACTATGTATGTGTGATACCTGAATTTTGCTTCACTAATATGAAGCGATTGTTGTTTAAAATATAACATTTGTAAAAATTAAGACACTTCTACATTAAATCTAGTGACAACGTCCATATCAGTTTTCATTACGATAGAAACAAATAATATGAGGCATAAATTATACCGTGAGATACAGCTTGTTGTCTCAACACGTCTCTATTATTTAAAGTCCAACTGAAATTAATCCTGTATAGTCTAACAAGAAAACTACAGTTACACGCACCTATTATAGTATACAAACAATAATGATACGGTGAGGATAAAATGTAGATCAACGAGAACAATAAATGACACCGATAATTTAAGCAAGTAAATTCTTAATGGAGGGTACACCGACTTAATAGAAATGTTCTCTCTTATACTTTACTGTTTCAATTGCTGCGCTCCATAATTACAGCTTAATCATTCGAAGATATCAGTGAGCGAGTATTTTTGAGCCCGTAATTAAACCGCCATAAAACAGAATTAATAAATATTAACCTACATACTTCGATTGTAGTATTGACACAACGCAACAGCGGTTCGCAATTATTTATGTTTTTCATTATTTATACGTATGTTATTACAGTGAGATCCTAATTGTTCTTTATGATAGGGTTATTCTGACGATGATTAGAGTTAAAGAAATCCAACCAATAATCATAATCGTAAAAATCTAATCGAATAAAACAATTCTGAAAATACTTAAAGCTACAACGAATCATTTTATATTTCGTTTTAATTTTAAAAGTAGAGAGAATGTTGATTGGAATTTGATTGGGAAAAATTCTGAACAAAATGTTACGAACTTATATTAATTATAAAATTAAAAAAAAATAAAAATTTTTTCTAGAAATAAATGTGAAATATTTGTTTATGAATTGCGTCATTTACAAACAACCCATTGAATTCTATATTACAGTGTTTACGAATATTTGTTAGGAATAGATTATTCCAGGTATAAGTGAGATAGTAAAGGAGAAAGAATAATGGATGTACTGGGATACAGTCGCATCTCAAGTCTAATTTGCACAGCCTTATAACTAACTTCATTCCCTAATAAAACCCTGTGGCTAGTTTAAATTGGTTAATGATGTATGTCAACAATATATCATATCAGTAAGTTATACTGTTAGAATTCCGCAAGTAGGAGGATACAAATGAGTTCGGTCAAGATCGTGACAGAACAGGGGTCTTAAATAACATTTAGAATTATTGTTAGTGCAGAATAGTTACGCATGTTAGTACTGTACATTGACCCTGTAAATGTGCATCCACGTGGGTTTTTAATGTTTCTATTAACAATCCACTTAAGGCAGAATGGTGGTGTGGAGCTGTAGTGAATTAGTGCGAAAGCATTTTCTGCACTAATTGTAAGTCAATTCTGAATTAACACTTAAAGTTATGTAACGAGTGTTCAATTAAAAAAACGTAGCCATGAATTTATTCTGAACGTCTCCCGTAGGGTTCTTCATACGACTAGCGTGAAGGGTTACTTGCATTTCTAACCTCACTTTACCTCAAATAAGACATTTCAAAAAGAAACGTTTATTACCGAATATTTATATTAAGTATAAATATTAGAAAAAAAATTGCAGGAGCAGCTTTCGAATTTTGTAGGTTAGGTTAACCGTCAACTTGTCAAAGTTGAAATTCAAATTATGTTAATCACGACATGCGATTATTACGCATCAATGGTAGTCCTAACCAGCTCTGATTTTGCGACCTACATCTTAATTTCGTATCGGTGATTATGAAATTAAATTATAAAATTAAATAAATTAGGTACATTAGTGGTCAATTCAGGTCTCTGTAATACAGAAAGTACATATAGTAAAATGATGTTGACAGGATTACAGATTGATAAAAAAATAATTATTTATGAAAATCGTCCCGCTCCATCTACCACAACTATCCGTAAAAATGAATTAATTTTTTCGAAAAGTTCACCAATTCCTACATTGTAAAATCATTTAATAATTACAGTTTTCAACATTTATTTACCATTAGGAACCGTGCCAGGATGATTAAACGTACGCTTCTCCTTTCCCGCTAGGCCCAAACGCGACCAATGTTATCACACCGCCAACACTGGCGTAGCAATAGGAGTTGCAAGCAGGGCCGTAGCCAGACTAAATATTCAGGGGAGGCTTATCATGTGTTTTTGTTCCAATACTTTTACAAATTTTTAAAATATTTATTTTCATGTTAGGTTCGGCCGTCGTAGGGCAGGCCTAAAACTTTCCAGGGCAGGCTGAGCCTCCCTTGGCGTCTCCCTATCTACGGCCCTAGTAGCAAGGGTTGAAAAGTAACCCGACGCGGCACTGAGGTATTATAGGTGCCTGTTCAGATCCAAGAAACTAACATTTTTGTTAACAAGCAAAATATTCCCACATAACTGATTTTTCTTCTATTTAGTTCACATAATTGTGGTCTGTGAAATTAACGACAATTTCTAACCGGCCTGGACGGCGAAACAGTCGAACCATATTCCATGTATAACAAGTTACTTATTAGCCGCTTTCTTCACTCAAAATTTTAATAGATTTTTCATCTTTTAAGTAACAGGTTAAGCTAATGCTAAGATTAAGAACTGTTGCCTTAGTTGGAACAGAAAATAAAAGATTTCAGTAAAAATATAATTATTTACAGTACAGCTCGATTCACGACTCTTTAGGTTCCTCACATTTGTTTGAATTTATGAATCGATGTCGAAAAAAATTCTGACATGAATGAAAATTTTCAAATTACAGTTAATTTCAAAAATATCGAGTACAGTGCAGTATATGATTTTTGAAGTCAATGTGATAGATATTTTTACTGTAGTATAACCTGTTTAAAAAATGAGATTTCAAAAAATGACAGATTTACAAAAAAGAACTGTAAGATTTCGCACTCTGCTTTCTACGTTGTACTCGATTAATTTTAAATAAAGCTTGCATAAAATAATAGAGCAAAGCCTTTAAGTAATTCGTGTTTATTTGATTTCAGGTTTGGTTTCAGAACAGGCGAGCAAAATGGCGAAAAAAGGAACACACGAAAAAAGGACCGGGCAGGCCCGCTCACAACGCACATCCACAATCCTGCAGTGGTGAGCCAATTCCACCTGCGGAGTTGAGGGCGCGTGAAAGAGCACGTAGGAGAAAAAAGCTGCAGAAAGCCTTGGAGCGTCAAGCTCGCAAACTACGTGCTAAAGGAATTTCCGTAGACTTAGTGTCACTAAAGCGCGAATATCTAAACCAAAGAGGGACGGACGGACTAGACAGTGATAGCGATATTGATGTGGTAGGAGATTCGGGGGCGGAATCAGAGAACTTTAGTACTACAAGTAGGGATAATATTATTTATCCCCCAGTCACCGAGGCAGGGGTAGATCTCACCGCGGGATCGCACGACGATAAAACGAGGAGGCCGAATCCTTTCAGTATAGAATCTTTACTGAACACCTGAAATCGTGCGTGAATATCTCTGTACGTTTGTGCAATAATTTGTAAATAGTTTAATTTTTTTTTCCACGGAACGAGAGCGTATTTTATTTCCTTGACATATCTTCTGATTGATTCAACGAACGCGTTTAATTGTTACGTTACGGGCCACATTACCGGTGATAAAATATTCTCTTGTTTGCGCTCTAGTGTCTGTTTGTTTATAAGAATATGTAAATATAGTATAAAGAAACCCTTGTGTAAAAAAAACGTCCCGGTAACATTCCAATAAAATATTTATTAATATTTAAGCGAAACACATAGTCCAGCAATACATCAGGCAAGTTCAAATTTGTTAGACTAGAATGAAACTCTACATACTTGTGCATGTACGTACTAATTTAGTTAAGAACATACGTTTGAATTTGATGACAATACTGTCGAATAGAAAAAGAATAATTATCACATAGATTATAGTAATAATCACACGATCATCACAATTCAGCACATCATATCACAAAATAAAGATATATGAAATATGACAGTGTAAGGCAAGGTAGGTACACTAAAACAAATTAATTAATATGAAGAAATCCGATTTACAGTTTTCAGATTAATATGTTTAGGTAACCTATAAGAGTCATCAATACTAACAAGCGACTGAAAACTTCATTTACAGTTTAAATAAATTATTATTATTTTGTTTTTTAATTCCTACTTATGTAAAGTTATTTTCTTTTTCAAATCGAAATTGAATAATAACCAGAGGATCCTTTCATAATACGCCAATCGTACGTCGCAGTTTACTCCATATTCGCGCACTACTGTCGCGCTGGAACCTCATAAACCGAATGCAGATAATAATTTTCGACTTTTACGTGTATTCTTAAAATAATCAGGGCTTACTAGGTTCAAAAAAAGAATAAATATCAAGTTAAAATGAGTAATATGATTACAGTAATGAAAAACTTCATGAATGTAGAATCACATTAATGCATAAATATTTTTGAGCCCGGGCTTTTCGCTTCTTTTTAATCTAAAAGTGAGAAAAAATAAATTTAAATACGAATGAAATGAAAAATTTCATCTGCCTTAAATACGTGAAAAAGCTGACCTTGAAGGGAAATTAAAAGACCGAGTCTAAATCAAATGCCCATACTAAAAAAGTAAAAGTAATTTCTTCTTTCTTGTCTCATTTTGATTAGTTTTTACATTATTATTTCAAATTTGAATATCGCATTCAATTAAATATACGCAACTCATAAAAGAAGTCAATCTTAATTAATTTGGTTTCAACATTTAATGAATATTTTAGTCTGCTTATTTTTCTTGGTGTTTATAAAAATGTCCATTTCGGAATCAATTCATTATAGTTCATTACGTTCTAAAAATAAAAAAAATACATGCTTATATTTAAACTTTATTTTAACCTAAACATTGTTATAAAATATGTAATTATTTTGAATTTTTATTACAAATCGTTTTTGTTTGCAGTGAAAACCTCTGTACAACATGGCCGCCTTGCATGGGGTAGCTTATTATGTAGCAAATCCGCTTCAATTTGTTATCCTACTGCAGTGTCTATAAAACACTATTAGCATTATTATGATTTCATAATAACCAGGTGTTGGATAAAACTATGTATTAAACTCGTGCCTTAAGCCGGCTACTCATTATGCAGTACTGGGCAAGTACTCGGCGAGTATTTGTAGAAGTAAAACCCGAACCGTACACATTACTCAGCTACTTCTACCTAGCCAATCCGTTTAACACTTGCCCGTCTGACTTTGGATAGTTTACCGACAACGAACCGGAAATACAAATAACGTGACAAGTAGTACCGCGTTTTAATACATATTACTCTGCACTTGCTAAGTATTGGCAAGTACTTGCCAAGTACCTCGTAATGAGTATCCGACTTTAACAGTGTATAAGTCACTCAAGAAAAATTAGCCCATTTGAGCAAGCTCTCGTAGCTAAAATCCTATCGTGACTTATTTACCTTATAAGTCACTTGTATAATAAATAGCTATAATTGCAACTTTATTTATTATTTAACACTTCGTACGGCACAAATACAATACTAATAACTGATTAGCCAAGACTGTCAATTAATTAAATGTGAGCAGTATATTTATAACGAAGTACACCTACACATTAATATAACGAGCATGATGTATGACCAAGACCAATATTATGAAGGGATATATGAGCTAGGCGATAATTAGAACACGAACAAAGATATAACTAGTATTTATATTTTTATAATTTTCCTGAAGAAGCTGTCAAACACACAACGAAACGTCGGTATAAATCTCAATTTTTCCAAGTAACCACACCAAAATAATTGTATACTTTATAATAATTTTTAATATTCTTTTTAATTGTACCTTCAAAAATGAAACAAATTTTGTTATATTTTTATAACCTTTAACAAAATACTGCAAAGAAGGATTCATAAATTTTAATGATTTTTGCTAATCATTACATGAATTTTATTAACTATATAATGACTTGAGAATGCGTATTTAAAATGTGCAAGTGAAAACTATTTGTTAATTTGTCCAAACGGACTTCCAAGAGAATCCTTTAAAGGTTCACAGTTTTCTTTATTTTTAGCTTAAAATTTATTGAATTTAAGTAAAAGCATTTTAAAATAAATTAAAGCCGCATCTTTGGTGCATCCGCTGCTAATTGAATAAAAATTGAAAGAAAAATTGTTGAGCTTGAGTCACATAACATACGTAATTTTATATTCGCACTAATACCAACTATGCAAATCGTTTTCCATAAATTCAGTGTTCACTGTAAACAGATTTTACCACATGAGCACGAACAGATCCACAGGCGATCGTATTGTTGGACGGCAGTATTGTTATCAACTTTATAATGTATCTTTATCAGTGATCCGCAGTACTATTATATCAAATAATTAATTATTAAGTATAATAAACATATTATTTATTCCAATAAGTCGTGTTGTTTTATTGCACTTCGTCAACCTTTTTCGAAGTCACGACTTCCAACTGGTTTTGTATGGTGGTAAGTATTGCGTTATTAATACAACCGCAACAGATTAATTTAATTCGTCATGTTAACACTTACTTTTGTTCATAGGGAAGATAATATTATTCATAGTTTGGTGAATATGTATGTCTCCTTAGCTTTTATCATATGGTTTTCTTTTAGTTTAATTTTCACTCAAATAAGGTTTATGAAAATTACGTCATTGTTAATAAATCAGTCAACAACAAAAAACAAAATAGTTAAATTTAATTACATAAAATAAATAATTAATTACACTGGTTTACAAATATTAATACTCCTATTTTTTATGTCTCGAATCAAACATGTATATTTTAATTAAGTTACCTTCTGCAAATTTAAAACAATAGTTGAAAATTTTCGATCAGGTCAAATTTTGTCTACGAATGACATTTAATTTGCACACCCGGGTAGATACTTAGGCCCGGTTTTTCATGTCTGAGTAACTTTAATCGTTGATTTAATCCCATAGTTACAATTGTAGAGATATTTGTTTCTATAAGAATTAATCAACGGTTAAAATTATTCAGAGATGAAAAGACCGGGTATTAGAGTTTTTACGTAACAATAAGTAATTTAAATTATTATAAAATATATTCCTTTCCTTCTTGCATTGCGTAGCAATCTGCACATTACTGTCTTATGGCATCACCATTCCAGACAATTTACTTGTTTGAAAAGCTGGTTCATAATCTTGATAACACAAACATCCATGGCCCCGGTAGGATTCGAACCCACGCCGACAAGTGGTTCGACTTTATTAGTGTATGGACAGTTAATACAGGGTTTCTATAAATGATTCATTGGACATGAGAGGTGATGGGTTATTCCGCCTCTTTCCTATTGTAAAATTATTGGATTTCTGACAGTTCCTTGTCAACTTATTCGAAAGGAATGAATGTAGGAGAAACATCTTTAGCAAATCCCTAAAACATAATTTTGTCACCACTATACAAGTTGGGTCTAATTAAACCTTTTGTAAAAACCATGAATAAAAGCAATACTGTTTTTAAATATTTATTTACACACCCTATTTCCAAGTATTTCTCATGCAAAACGCTTATGTAAAAATTTAGGAAATCTGTTATAATAGTCGTCAAGAGATTTTTGGGAAATTAAAAAAAATTAGAATTATAAAAGAAGAGTATTGGCAATTTATAGAAAAATTATAATGCGATGGGTCTTTTAAGATACATTTCCTTCACTCATACTCAACTATTTATCTGAAAACACGAACGTATAAGTGATGATCAGGGCGAGTATATTCACGCAAGACCCGAAGATATTTGAAGACCTGCATCAGTTTTGTGAATTTTAATTTAAATAAATATTATCTTAATGTGACGTGATGGATTTTTTAAATAGCTTCCCTTTATTCAGCACCACCAAAACTATAAGAATCCGCATATTTTGCCGAAGTAGTAAGTATATAAGCAGTGGGAACTAGTGTTATTGACAAATATCTGATTTCCTATTACAAACATTACACAGAATGTATGTAATGCATATACACTTAACATAACTCAGTTACGTACAGTTTAAAAATAAATTTGAAAAAGAGCTATATTTTAGTTTATTATACAGTGTGGAAGAAAATTAAGGAACTAATTCGATATCTTCGAAAATACTTTGTTCTCGGAAAAACACTCGGACAGGTCGATTTAGAATTTTGAATGGGCACCTTTTAGCCGCAATTGTTTTTTTACAAATGTTGGTCAGACCTGAACATGGTCATTCAAAATTACACCTAAATACCGAATTGAACGTCTTATTGGCTTTGCAAGAGAGCCTCCATTCAACAAGTCGACGGATTGCTTTAGATAATTCAACGAGGTAAAATTACGTCCAGAAATTTGTCACGAGGAAAAATTTTAGCCGTACAAAATCAAACTGGTTTATAAACTTTCAGAGGGTGATTCTGATCATCTCCTCTACAATTATATGAGAAAGTGCAGAGAATATGTAATCATAATTAATTATTTATGAGAAATATTTTGTTCTGGGATGAAGCTGCATTCTGTTTAAACGATACCGTGAATAAACAAAACTGTAGATACTAGGCATCAGAAAATCCAAACTGGATGACAGAGAAAAGTAGCGTCCTCAGAATGTTAAGGTTTAGGCAGGGATGTTGACAGATCAGATACTGGGACCAGTAGTTTTTTATGGAAATTTAACTGGGGAAAGTTTTTTTATAATTCTTACAATTTGAACTAGTCTATACCTTAGTAAAATTATTTCCATACCCAGATTAACCAGATATTTTTAATGACGGGATGTGGTATCATGAGGATGGGTTCACCACAGCACTATGCAGTAATGATTCGTAATTATCTAAGGTGTTTCCCAATCCGTAGATCGAGCGACGAGGCCTCCGCGATGTCTTAAAAAGCTTACTTAAAAAGCAAAGCACACGCGAACCGATTCGTAAATTTCGAGGAATTGAGAAACCGTATTAGACTTGAAATATGCTTGGTCTAGAAGTAATTCGTCACGTTCAAGAAGGGTTAATTATTTCTTTAGATCATTGCCAGGTGACTAATGGGCAACATTTTGAACATCCACTTTGATTTTTTATTACTGATTTTATAATTTTGAGAAATTTTAAGTTTTCGCGTTAAGGAATTCACTCATTAGACCTGATCGTAATAGGAGCGTATCCGGACCGACACAATGAAACATTCTTTCCATATATTTAAATGGGGTAACGCCCGTAGACTGAGAGCTAGTGGACTTTTTTGGCAAAGTGTTTTATACCGGTTGAAATTTTTTGTGAATATACTTATTCATAGCTATAAAAGAAATTGATGATCTGGCGGAAAAACTCCGGTCATTAAGTAGAATTTTTTTTGAAATTTAAAAAAAAATAAATAGCTAGGTTTAAGTGAAGTATACCGTTTGGAACTTTAACATATCAAATTTGATACTTTTCTGAGTGATAAAAGAAATTGACAAACTTATTGGTCGGGTTTAACTTGCTGCCAGACGATTGCAAACTTGAACTCTTGAGGTTAAATGCAAAATGTGTTATGCCGCCTGTCATTTACGTAGGTCACTCGTGATGCCATAAGTGTAGTAAAAGTTGAAAAACCAAGATATTTGGATACAGCCATCATTGTGAAAAGTGTTCAAGAATTTTTCAGGTGAGTACGACGGAGAGGAGATTATGCAGATGCACGTGTGTGAGACAGAGAGATTTCTAAATAATTTTTAATCCACTTACGCCCAGAATTGCCCCGCCAGAACATCGATTTCCGTTGTAGACATGTATGAAGTATCTTCTTACCAAATTTCAGCCAGTATAAAACACTTCCACTAGCTCTCAGTCTACTACTAGCCCGTATCAACTCCGACAGGCATCGGACCTAAGGTCTCTAAATCAACACACTTACGTGGTCGGGTAACGCCAATACATTCCCATTCCGAGATTCTTGTGTAACAAAGATAACAAATACAAATGTCGCAAGAGCAACAAGGAAATCAACACTTTTAGGGAATTCTGTTTACTACGATGATAGTAGTTTATAGCTGACTGTCTAGTCAAAAATGTGTCAGGTTATGTTATTCTCGGCAGCCATAGTAAAATGCCATTTGTGAAACGTCACTTTGATTAACAAACTTTCGATTGTGTTTTCTTGTCCCTAGACAAGATTATTGTGCGACAAGGATAAATGGAAAAAATCACTAATGTCGCTACTTGAACACGAAGTGTGTCGATTTAGAACTTTAATCCGACCTGCCGGACCCGACCAGACAAATTTGCCGGAGATGAAATTCTCCGAACCGGTGCTTAGCAACAAATTGCCATTTGATTGCAGTCGGCATCTATTTCACCCTTCAATGTGCATGCAGTTATTTGATGAAAAATCTGGTCGCCCTTTCTAAAATAAATTTGACGCCGACACCGAATATAATCAAATGGCATTTCGATACTAAGCACCGGTTCGGAGAATTTCGTCTCCGGCAAATTTGTCTGGTCGGGCCCGGCACGGTCCGATGCCTGTCGGAGCCGATACGGGCTAGTGGGCGTTACCCCATTTAAATATACGGAAAGAATTTTTTTTTTGTCTGTGTCGGTCCGGATACGCTCCTATGCCGATCAGGTCTAATGGGCGAACTCCTTTAGTGGTTACGTTTCTTGCACATTTCTTGGTGTTGGGTATCCTTTGCTGTGTTTTTAATTAAATTAGTGTTTTCCTCACAGTTTATGTTTATTACTACTTAAAGATGAGAAATTACTTTCAATTATTTCCTCACAATTCTGAAAATATTGTTTTCTGAAATTTGCAGTTGTAAATCTGGTACTGTTTATCTAATGACAACAATATATTATCATGTACAAAAAGAAAATGATCAACGAACAGAGAAAAATAATTCACAGCCAGGCACGTGAAATCATAGCTAATGTGCTAGAATTCACGGAAGACGAAGCTGAATATATACCGGTGTCCTGCGCCATGTGCTCACAATAAATTAAGCAAAAAATGGTATTTTTCAACATACTGCTAGTCGACATAGGACTTCCGGTTTCGCCCGAAATAATATCAACTTTCTTATTTTAAATGGAATACCCTAAATATTTTTACATATTTAAAATCTACGGACCATTACCAGTCCGAATACGTATCAATTGATAATTTTGGTTTCAATGACAACAAAAAAAATTTTTTTTTTCAATCTAGAAAGGTATGAATCGCATTTTTTCGATCTGATGCGATCAACTGTTTCGAAAAAATCACTCCTTTGATTGTATTTTGCTTTTTAACTTTTTTATAGCATTTGAAATTTTCATTAGGTCGTAATTCATTTTTTTTAATAGAAACTCATATGTTTCTTAGCTTAGTTCAACAGAACATTTCTTTCTGAGTACGTTGATACCAAATACATTATATTTTCTTTGAAAGTCATTTGAAATAAAGGAAGTGTAAAATTTCAATAAGACATGCTCTATTTTAGATTATTTTCAAAGAAAGTATGACGTATTTGATATTAGCGTACTCAAAAAAAAATGTTCTGTTGAATTAAGCTAAGAATCATATGAGGTTCTATCGAAAAAAAATAGTTAAGACCTATTGAAAATTTCGTATGTCGAAAAATCCCATTTTTTTTGTTTAATTTATTGTCTCCAAAATTCAGGTTAATAATAAAGATTCTAGAAGGGTGAGTACATGGCGCGGGACACCGGTATAACAATTCCTGTACCGAAATCTAAGACTACTAAGATCAGTGACAAAAGCTATCGAAAAGTTGTTAATGCCACCGACAATCTTACCTTCACAGTTGACACAGGTGATTTGAATGATGAATTTTATTTGCTTTCTAATCTAATTCAATTCGTAACTCTTCATTTATTAAAGTCAAATATTTACTTAAAATTTCTCCCATATTAAAAGTAACATGATGTCAAATTTTTAGCACAAATCCCTATGGCCACAAAGAACTATAATATTGGAAACATATTTTGTCTCGAAGACAAATTATATACAGTAATCTGATAACAAACATTCGGCTTGTTATTTATATTGTCCATCATAATAATTATTATTTATATTGCTTAACCATACTATGAATTTAATATACAAAAATATATTTTTATTTATTTTCCTGCCCCTGGAAATTTGTATGCCACTGCTCATCAGCTGTTCGTAGCCCGCCGGTCAAATTTTGAAGAGTCATCATGTATTTCTTGTAGTAAAGGAGTCTACACCTGTCATTTCGTAGTTTTCTTTTTCTCAAAAACAATAACCATTTTCGAAAAGACTTGTTGCAAATAATAGTGATGGCGTCATTAACATTATTTTTTATGGATGCGTAACGTTACGTCACGTCACATGAATAAATTCCACTGAGAATATTAATCAAAGTTTTGCATGTGTGATCGATAAGACCACAGAATTGATTCCATTTTTAGTTAATAGGATTAAGTTTTAGGAGATAGATTAAAACGACTCTATTTATTTCACCGTGACGGTTAGAAATTTCATGTGACGTCACGAGTTACTTTTGCGGGAGGTCCTTATCTCCCGCAAAAGTAACTCGTGACGTTAGATCCTTATCTAACTACACATATAAATGGGAACGAGCCTAGATGCAATATCAGTTTTACCAACCTTGATTTATCCTAGATTATCCTATATGTTTACTAACGTAAGACAACTGAGGAGACTCCAAATAGGGCCAAACAGTTGTCAAGGTGTTTCTCGGGAAATCCACTGCAATCAAAACTGAGTTAAAACTGAAATTTTACTTAATTAATATATTGTGTACAGATTTTTTCTTCAAAACGATGCTATAAATAATATGCCGATCAGAGATTAGTTTGAGTTAAGAATACAACGTGACTTGCGTCTGATAGCAACAAAGCTGTTTTACGAAAGGCAAAAGAAAATAGTTATACTAAAAGTCTCATAAATCCTAACGTAGGAGGGAGATATAGGTGATTAGAATAAGACTTTTTTTAATTTACGTTCGACCGAAACGCACCAATAAGAAAGTTACAGCGGTTTAAGTGTCTTAATTTCTTCTTTATTTTGATCTTTTTAATTAATAAATTGCATTTCAAAAGCTATAAGTCTACAATTAAATAAATTATAAATTTATGAAACCTACCATTCTCAAAATGTCTAAGTTAACCTGTATTCTAGTTTTAACTAGTCAGCGGTTCTGAACAATATGAACAGCAGTTTCTAAGTATTAAAATAAAAATTAAAGAGCCCTAGTTTTTATGTGACTACATATCTTTTTAAGTTGTCTCTTCTGAAGCATTGTTGAACTAATTCTTAAACATCCCCGATTTGAGTTTAAAATGTAAAATATTACTACAGGTAGTAACATTTGCTTGTTAATTAGTTTGACTTTAAACTCTCGTAACTTTTTAGTTATCAAAAGTTTTCCTAAAATCACAATTTCTCAATGATTTTAATCGTTTAAATTTGTTATAAATTTCTCCTACAAAAGAAAAAATTAGAGTAATTTGTCATTTTAAATATCATATTTAAAATATATATTAGTCATTTAAGTTTAATCGTTAAACAAAATTTCAACAGTTCAGGAACAGATTAAAATAGAAACAGATTGTATGTAATTGTAATGAAACCAGGTAAATACCATGACAAGTAGGAAAGTAAAGGATAAATCACATGTGTATACCACGCCTTAATTTGTAAGTTACTACTTATTCCAATGTTTTACTATTTATATAAATATATTACACTAGATTCTAATTGTAAATTCCTAGAAAAATTTTGTGCAAATCGTTTTTATTGCAGTGAGAACCTCGAGCAGCCTCTGGACAGCTGTTTCAGCCCTGCTTGGGGCTTCTTCAGCAGAAACGTAGCTCGACATTCCCACTGCAGACCAAAAACGACTTGCCCAATTTATTCGCAAATGCGATGTAAGAATGATGAACATATAAAATAGCGACATCTTACTATCGCTTTTTGACCTAACATTGCAGCAGGATAGACAAATTGAAGCGGGATTTGCTCCTAACGAGTCCCCCATGCAAGGCGGCCATGCTTGCTGTCAAAGCATAATGAAAGATTTTAGAAAAATTTTGTGCAAATCGTTTTTGATTGCAGTGAGAACCTCGAGCAGCCTCTGGACAGCTGTTTCAGCCCTGCTTGGGGCTTCTTCAGCAGAAACGTAGCTCGACATTCCCACTGCAGACCAAAAACGACTTGCCCAATTTATTCGCAAATGCGATGTAAGAATGATGAACATATAAAATAGCGACATCTTACTATCGCTTTTTGACCTAACATTGCAGTAGGATAGACAAATTGAAGCGGGATTTGCTCCTAATGAGTCCCCCATGCAAGGCGGCCATGCTTGCTGTCAACGCATAATGAAAGATTTTAGAAAATTTTTGTGCAAATCGTTTTTGATTGCAGGTGAGAACCTCGAGCAGCCTCTGGACAGCTGTTTCAGCCCTGCTTGGGGCTTCTTCAGCAGAAACGTAGGTCGACATTCCCACTGCAGACCAAAAACGACTTGCCCAATTTATTCGCAAATGCGATGTAAGAATGATGAACATATAAAATAGCGACATCTTATTATCGCTTTTTGACCTAACATTGCAGTAGGATAGACAAATTGAAGCGGGATTTGCTCCTAATGAGTCCCCCATGCAAGGCGGCCATGCTTGCAGGGCTGAAACAGCTGTCCAGAGGCTGCTCGAGGTTCTCACTGCAATCAAAAACGATTTGCACAAAATTTTTCTAAAATCTTTCATTATGCTTTGACAGCAAGCATGGCCGCCTTGCATGGGGGACTCATTAGGAGCAAATCCCGCTTCAATTTGTCTATCCTACTGCAATGTTAGGTCAAAAAGCGATAGTAAGATGTCGCTATTTTATACGTTCATCATTCTTACATCGCATTTGCGAATAAATTGGGCATGTCGTTTTTGGTCTGCAGTGGGAATGTCGAGCTACGTTTCTGCTGAAGAAGCCCCAAGCAGGGCTGAAACAGCTGTCCAGAGGCTGCTCGAGATTCTCACTGCAATCAAAAACGATTTGCACAAAATTTTTCTAAAATCTTTCATTATGCTTTGACAGCAAGCATGGCCGCCTTGCATGGGGGACTCATTAGGAGCAAATCCCGCTTCAATTTGTCTATCCTACTGCAATGTTAGGTCAAAAAGCGATAGTAAGATGTCGCTATTTTATTTGTAAATTCCTAGTTTACATTATAAAGCACAGTATACAATACGTAGCTTTATGTTATAATAATAATAATAATAATAATAATAATGCTTTATTTCCAACAGGTAACACCCAATTACAGGAAAAAAAATAAATAAATAAATTTAATCGTACAATTCGCGGCTAAGGAGAAAAGTTATAATAAAGATAACCTAGTACCTAAGTAAGACATTATACATACAATAGCAAAACTAAACTAACAATAAGTGTCTTTGCAGTGACTGACTAAAAGAAAAAGAACACTAAAAGAAAACCAGCTAACGCTCAAACAAATCAGTTGCTTCAGAAATTATATACGTTATAGAATCAGCATTTATGTCACATCTATTAGAGATGCGATTGCAATAATGACACATTACTGAAATGGGGGATTTAAATAACAAATTAGTACGGCTTGAGGCAACATAGAACGTTTGATTTTGGCGTGAATTAAGTCTGGGAATAAAGAAATTTAATCTATCAAGCAACCAAGGGTAATCACTTTTGAAACAGATTAAGTTATATAAGAATTTTATAGCCGAACAAATACGTCTAGTATGTAAGGACGTACAATCATACCTAGATAACAAAACTTTTGGACTAAAGCCTTGGAGAGGATATTCTCCATCTTGGAGGAAGCTTAAGAATTTGAAAAATTTTCTCTGCACTGCTTCAATAAGGTGAATATATGTAGAGAAGATGGGAAACCAAACAATGGAGCAATATTCAAGTCTGGATCTTATAAGACATAAGTATAAAGTACGTAATGTTGTTACATCCGAAAATTCTCTACAGTTGCGATAGATAAAACCATAAGTTTTATAAGCCTTGGAAACGATATTTAAAATATGCTGTGTAAATGTTAGGTTAGCATCAAAAGTAACTCCCAAATCAGTAATACAGTCAACTCGTGTTAAGCGAATATCGTTAATACACAGTAAAAAATTAGTGAAAAATTTAAACACTAAAACCGGTGTGTTTAAGTCCAATCAGTTTATAGTTAAATATTTAATCAGTCCAATTTATGAAATCGTAGAGTTCTTTTTAATAACCGCATTGTATAATTTCAGCTCTTGTTTAGTGTAAATATTACATTTAAAATATTAAAGTTTTTTACAGTAAAGAGTGAATTTATTATAATATCCTAGTAATTTTTTTTTCGTATTTAGTGTACATGTACTCTGTATTGGCATAGAATCCTCTCTTTTAGAGTATAAATTTTATTTAGTTAAGAGTGAATTTTTTATAATAACCGGGTAAAATTTGTCTAGTATTTAGTGTAGATATACCAGAGAATAAAATATCCTCTATTTAGAGTAAAAACATTATAATGTTTCAGAAAATTATTATATCTAGTTAGATAGGAAATATAAGTAATAAAATACCTGCTTAGAAGAAAAACTGTTTATTTAGTACTAAATATAAGACCATTTATAAAAATATTAAAAATATATATATCTAATGTTAGAACTAATACTAATAGTGAGAACAAATCCCTTAAAGCATTCCAAATTAATATACTATTTAATGAACAAAATAATATTTAGGCACTAAAAAAAAATCTGTTCCATTATGAGTTTGATGTGTATTAAAAGATTCCTTATAAATGAGGTCACAATATCTTAATGCATTATAACATTCGTCATTAGGTACTATTTTGTATGCATTTAAGTTTGCTACGAACTCTGTAGTTTTCCATTTTTTTGTTATAAAAAAAATATTATTCTCAATTATTATTATGTCAATAATTACTTCAAACTGTGGCAGTGATAAATCCGTCACGCCAGAGTAAAGTACGAAATTGTTTTTATAAATGTATCCATGTTTAACCCATTTAGTCATTTTTACTACCAAGTCATTTGGAAATTGTTCTATATTTCTTTCAATAACATCCTTAAAGGAGTAAGTTCCGAAAGATGTAGTTTTGAATGGTCCAAACTTAACGTTCATTTCAAATTTATTCTGAAATATAGATAGCTGTTGAATATTTACTGCAATTGTTTTAGCTACATTTTTAAAATTATTACATTTTGTAACTTTTTTCAGTTGGAAATGTTTAGCTTCATATCGCATGCACCAAAGAGAAGTTAGAGGGCCCATGCGTCTAATTACTGTACCATAATGAATCATATAGTGTAACTTTGGCGTTATTGAATATTCAAAAGCAATTTTGAAGAGTGTGTGATGTTTTTCGACGAGTTTTTCAAGTTGATGAACCATATTTTCCGTAATGCGGGATGAAAATATAATTAACATAATCTGCAGTAAAAGAAGAATAACGTCAAACTGAAGTTTCAAATCAGTGGGTAAAGCAAGGTCATCAATGATGAGAGGAAAATATCTGATTAAGGTCCAATTTTGCATTGCCCGCTGTCCAATTGAATTTCCAGGTTTATCTATAACAATTGGACTTGGTTTTACTGTTTGATTTAAAAATCCATAGTGATATAAGTAAATTCTTTCATTTAAATTTTCTAATGTTATGACTTTTTCGTTAATAAGATTTGTTACGAATAATTTAATTTCTAGTGGCACAACACCCTCCAAAACATCGTGCATTATATCAACAGAAGAAGTATCAAATAATTTAAAATAAGAAAGGTCATTTAATACACTCCTTGTCTTTATTCCAAAACAGTTACTTTGTTGTTCTACATTTAAACTGTGTCTCTCAGATTCAACATAAGTACGTAAAATAACTTCCTTGTCTGAAAAAATATTTTGAATGTCAGATTTATGCAGTAAACATATTCTACAATAATAATTTGCCTGAAATGATTCTACCAGTCCATGTAAGGCATTACTAGCTAAATTATCGTGAGATAGTGAAACTAACGTACCAAACACTGGCTCTTCTAATCCGTCAATAATAATCCCCTCCGTTTCTAATATTTTAATATCTCTTACAATGGGTTTTAATATTGTATTAATATCCATGTTTTCAGTTTTCAAATCAGGTGCAAAAAATAGAGCTACTAAATGAATGTTATTTAGATGACTATTGACATGAGGACAAAAATTTTTTATAGTACAGTAAATAGCTCCCATTTTGTGTGTATTTGTTTTACTTCCTAAAGGATTTACTGTTTCAAAATCATCATAATACAATTGTAGTTGAAGAAAATATTTTTTAGATCTAAACAAATAATTATTTTTAAGGCAGGAACCAATAATTATCAAATCATCGAAGTTGAAAAAATTGCTTGATTTTAATTGATTTCTAATATTTGTAATATTTTTAGTAATTAACAACCGAAGAGTTTCCAATATGGGTATATATTGAAATGTTAGTGGTATGTTGCGTTCAACATATTGTTGTAAGTCTCTGTTCAAAACATTGTCAGTTCTCATACCTATTACAATTTCCGTTGGTTCTACGTATTCCAAAGAATTTAAAAACCGTTTGCGTTTATAGACGGAATTATACTTTAAACACTCTTGTGTAATCTTCTGAACAATATCAGTAAGCTGGACATTTTGTTGGTTTGCGTATTTAAGTACATTATCAAAAAGACTATCTAATAATTCAGAAACTGAATTGAATACGATTTGTGAGTGTGCATTTGGTAAAGGCAAAACAGACAGCTGTGCAGTAAACATTTTAAATATATTTGAAATATCATCATCAGGTGTACCTTCAGGAAGTTGAGCAGAAAAATCAGTACTCCATGATTCAGAATTACTGATATTTGTATTGACAGACGCTGGCGTTTCTGATTGTGATGTCCAGAATGAACTACTCGAATTTGGCTGACATATTGTTTCAATCTGTTGCTTTTGTTTCATAAATTCCTTTTGATGTTTTACAAGATGTTGTCTGAAGCCACTGAAAGTATTAAATAAGAACGAGCAAGTAGGAAAACAACATCTTAATATTAAATTTGGACCATCAAAAAATGAATGAACTAATCTGAAATGCTTTAAGGTTTGTATAACATCAGGCAATTTAAACGAACAAATATAACACGTAAACATTTTTTTAACAAAGTAATATATTTTCTCTTAATTATAACTTGCTAGTCTTGTTCGGAGTTCTATCATTTTTGGAGTGAATACCACCGGATGTTTAACTCCAAAATAATAATCTTGAATAAACTCATAGAAGTGTTTTAATGTCTTGTCATAATCTGTATTGAAAACAAAGTGGGCCATGAAAAGGTACTGAAAAGCTTTACTGCTTGTGCATAAATATGGACACGGGATACTTTTCTGGTCCACAATAACATTAAATTCAGTAATTGCCCCTTTGTTCGTTCCTTGCGCTAGGAGAAAAAGCTGAGAAGTGTTTCTGTTATCAATAATTTCCGAAATAGTAGTATTAGCCTAAAACATTTTTTTTATATAACTGAAGAGTTCAATTAAATAACTAAGGAGTTTGTTATACAGGGTGCTGCATTTTTCAACGCAACATAGGAAATCACCTGTTAATTTCAAGCTGCTCGAATATTGGCTTCCCCAATAATTTTACAACAAAATTCCATTTAAATTTTTTAAAGTACTCTTGAAGATGAATCTTACTGTGAAGTTTGAGAATTTTCCATTTGGTCAGTTTCAAGATATTTAAGAAAAGATTCTGTAGCGAAATTCAATTTATACCAAATTATCAGCACAGCCTTGTCTATGATAGTGAAAACTCTACAAATAATTAATGTTTTTGAAGAAAATTGATAGAAAAAGCTTTTCCGGTAATTTATTTTAACATTTACTGATCAAGACCGTGCTGATAGTCTGGTGTAAATTGAATTTCGTTACTGAATTTTTTTTAAATATCTTGAAACTGACCAAATGGAAAATTCTCAAACTGCACAGATAGACTCATGATAAAGAGTACATTAAAAAGCATAAATGAAATTTTCCTGTAAAAGAATTAGGGAAGCCAATATTCGAGCACATTAAAATTAACATGGGATTTCCTATGTTGCCTCTCAAAATGCAGCACCCTGTATAATAGATCTAAAGGAGACTTTACTTTAGAGATGCTTTAAAATCTTTTTTATGTAAGCTAAAATTAATTTTAATTGAAACTTATATTTACAATTACCATATAAAGGCGACGCCACACATGCGCGATTCGTCAAATGTCCTGATCCTTGTGTTGGTATTCGCAAATAGTCAGATGTCAGTATCGCTTATTGAATGCAGAACTGGCCTATATCCATATTTATAGTATTGGTCTTAGTTTATCCAAAAAACGAAAGGGGTTTGCGAACATTCACTACTTTGCCATTTGAAAATTCGTGCACTTTGGAACGGATAAATATCAAGAATAAGACTACGAAAGCCGATGCTAAGCGAATACGAACAGACATCTGCACTAATCGGAATCCGGCGAATTACGTATGTGTAGTCTCGCCGTAATATTGTTACTACAGTTTTAACAAATGTATCCAAGAAATGAATGCACAAATATTTAATCTAATGTCTAATATTGATGAATCTGGCAATAAATTAATTAAATAAACATCTCGTTAATTAATTAGTTAACTCGAATTTAATCATTTCATTCTTGACGTAAACAGTAATTGAAGTAGTTACTTACAGCTTTAAACACTATTAACTTTTTTTCTTGGGAACAATATTCCTGATTAACCACCTTATTCCTTCCTCGTGGTGCTGGCGGCAACATTTCAACCAACGCAAGTAAAGCTCGAATGCTTCTGTCCCATTCTAAAAATGAGAAAGATACTAAGTGAACGAAAATATTAACTTTTTATCGTATTTGCGAATATAATCGGACAAATCGTTTTGGTTTGCAGTGGAACTGTCGAGCTACGCTTCTACTGACGAGACAAACCAGCTGTACAGGGGTTGCTCGAAAGATCCACTGCAACCAAATACGATTTACAATACAATTTCTAAGAACATTAACAATTAAAATGTTATTTATAAATAATACCTGGTTCTCCAATTAACGTTATGTTTGGATTTTTTACAGTCTCCTTATATATATTTAAGATTTTGTCCACATCGGCACCAAATTTAGTTTCAAAGTCAACTTGGGGGTGTTCTTGAAGGTAGTCCAATTCTATCTGTAACATACATATTTATACCTGTACAAATTTTTCAAAGAAGTCAAGTACCATTAAACTAAAATAAGTGTTTGAGAGCTTTGAAACTTAAAACTTCAACATAAAAAAACATAATGGATCTAGACTTCTGGTACGAACGAAAATACCAAGTACATACAATAAAGACGTAAACAATTTTTCAGAAAGTGTTTAAACTTACTAATTGAGTGGAATTCAAGAAACGAGGAAATTCGGTGAATATTTTAGTACCAAGAGATTTTCTATATTCATAAGTTTCCCTCATTTTTGCTTTAATAGCTTCGTCATCATTGGTATTTTTCAAGAATTCTATTGATTGTTCAACTTCCAGCGTTTTAGTTACGTTATTACGTTTGACAGGATGTTTGTCTAATTCTTGAGTACTCGACTGTCTCTTTCGTTTTGGAGCACCACTTTTATTTAAATTTCTAGCTATAGTACGAAGTCGCCACGCTATATAACCCTCTCCACCGTTATTGTTGGTATAAAAAGCTTCCTACACAAATAACAAGTGTGATAAAATTAATTGAAATGGAAATTTGTGCAATATTACATATCCGTATTTTCCGAAAGGATCCTTTAAATTCGGAAATAACGTAATGATTGCATTAGCCAAATTACGTTTCGCTACCTCCGGGATTTTTGTACTTCCGTATTCTTGAACTAATAGTCCACATGTAATTTGTACTAATTTCATGCGTAGTGCATTTGATAAAAACTTTTTTTCTGTATAATATTGAAATATATCGTCTCCCCCTCTTTTTATTATAAGATTTTTCCATTGCTACAAACAAGTTGTAATGAAACTAATACCTAAAAATTAACTAATGATTTACAATTAAGAATAAAAAGATAGCATTTACATGTACACGTTTAGAATCGGTAGGTAGGTAACTAAAGAACATACATGCAAAAGATATCTCTTAATTCTTAATTATTTAGTTTTTACTGGTTATACAGGGTATTAATAAAAAACTTTACAACGTTTGCCAGTAGGCATCAAAACAAGAGCAAAATTCTAATAAACCCATGTCCAATTCTCAATACAGAGTGTTCACGCTATGTGTTCACTCGTTTAGAATTTTTATTTTTTACATAAAATTCAGGATCGATGAATTAAATAAGAAACTGAATTTTTCGACGTAGCACGGGCCACTGTACGACTTCCGGTTTCAACGCAAGTGACATCAACTTACTTATTTTAAACAGATCGGCCTGCATATTTTTACATATTTGGGATCCATAGGTCATTCTGAATGTATCACTTGGTAACTTTGAAAATTTTTTTTGTTTTTTTTTTTTAATTTTCAACGCTATAAATCATGTATTTTCGTTCTAATGCCATCAGGTAATTCAAGAAAGCCATTCCTTTGATAGCACTTTGGTTTTTAACATTTTTTACAGCCTTTGAAATCTTTTTCATTAGGTCGTAGGAAGTTCCACGTGGAAAAAATAAGTTACGACCTAATGAAAATTTCAAAGGCTATAAAAATGTTAAAAACCAAAGTGTAATCAAAGGAATAGCTTTCTTGAATTACGTGACCGCATTAGAAGATAAATATACGATTTATAGCGTTGAAAATTAAAAAAAACAAAACAAATTTTTTTGTTGTCATAGAAACCAAAATTACCAAGTAATACATATTCGGATTCAGAATGATATGTGGATTCCAAGTATGTAAAAATATACAGGATATTCTATTTAAAATAAGAAAGCTGATGTCAATTCCGGTGAAACCGGAATTCGTACGGTGGTCCGTGCGAAAAATTCAGCTTCTTATTTAATTTGTCGATTCCGAATTTTATGTAAAAATAAAAATTCTCGAAGAGTGAACACATAGCCCTGTATTGAGTATTGGACATGCGTTTTATTCGCATTTTTTTCTTGTTTTGATCTCTACTATCACCTGTCAAACCTTGTGCAGTTTTTTATTAACACCCTGTATAAACTAGGTATTAGATGCTGTTTAAATACATCTACCTACCTCTGTATTGTAACCCTCAAAGCGTGCATTTGTATTTTCCTGATTGTTAATACTAGAACTTGGTGATGGCTCATTGGTATTTAGCGATGACTCACTAGTACTTGATGATGACTCATTTAAGAATATTATGTTATCCTCACATTTTTCATTCAACCAGTTTTCAGTGCTTAGTACAGTTTCTGTTGTGGCTATACTAACAAATGACGCTTCTGAAAATTTGAAAATGCGGTAATAAATAAATTATTTTTGAATTAAATGCAACTAGGTATTAGCATTTTTTTCTAGAAAATGTGCTGTATATTTGTAATACCATTTAATGCAGGATCTCTTATTGCAGATACAATTATATCTACCGGGCCACTAGCTTTCTTGATATTAATGTAATCCATTAAAACATCTTCTTCTAGTATAGTGCCATTTTTGTCCGCAAAAAATATAGCGTTATCACCCAACTCGGGGAACTTTACTTTTGCTGAAATTATCAGCTTTAACGCATGTGCTTAAAGTGCTATCATAAACATTACAGACCTAAATTAACAATGTCCTTATACTCAAATTCATTTTCAAATTTTGCCAATTTACAGATATGTCCATGTTTTATTTGAAGAAAATTCATTGTAGCAGTTTTTCTTTTATTATTTATATTGCAGTACTCTTTTCCCCTTTTATAGCAATCTGAAATCATTTTTTTTTGTACATCACCGTAATTCTGTTTTATTGGTAATTAATTACAAAGTATCAGATTAACGGAAATAGGTACAACAACGAATAACTCAGACCAGTTCTATTATGCAGATTTAGATTATCATATTACACACTATATTTTAAGAATATCAATCACTTACCTGGGAAATTACAACTTTACTGTCACCCCACGATCCTGCATTAATTGTGCAATCACACTGCGTGTAACAACTTGTATCATGACGCATCCCCGGCATACCCCCATCATCCTTCCAAGGCATCTTTTTAGAGGTAAATTCACTCTGTTAGAGAACTAATAGATAAATTGGTTATCTTTTTTGTGTAAATCTTTCATACAAATTTATTAAAAATTAATACTTTGTAGTGAATATTTAGAGTAATTAATAGATAAATTAGTTATCTCTCTTGGGTAAATCATTCATACAGATTTATAAAAATTTAATACTTTGTAGTGAATATTTAGAGTAATTTTGTAAATAGATTATTTTTTCTACGGCAATTAGAGTAACTTTGTAGGCAGAGAGAAATTAGAGAAAGCAATTTTTACATTTTGTAATAGTGTAAAAAATAGTGTTTGCTGCACTCTAGAAATTTCATCTAAAATTTTTACTAGGTACTCTACACCTTTTACACGACTCATATTTTTTGCTGTGTAGAGTAAATAAACAAATACGGAGCATGTCAGAAATTGAAGTGATTTTTAAGAATATTTTCATGTCATCAGCAAAGAGCAACTTGCAGCAAGATATAACACTATTTATGTCGTTTATAAATAGTAAGAACAATAAGGGGCCAAGATTAGACCCTTGTGGCACCCCAGAGGTTGGTGAGCATTTATTAGAGAAAAAATTTTGGTATTTGACTGTATTCCATCTGTCAATGAGATAGGATGAAAATAAGTTAATTAAATGTTGTGAAAAACCATAACAACGCAGCTTTTCTAATAAGATGTAGTGATCGATTTTATCGAAAGCTTTTTGAAAATACGTATATACTACATCGACTTGACCTTTGTTGTCTACAAATTCCGAAACATACTGGGTAAAAGAGCATAGATTCGTCGCAGTTGATCGTTTTTCCATAAAACCATGTTGATCGCTATCTATATAAAACTTTACTGAGTGATAGATGGATTTTACTAACAGACTTTCAAAAACCTTCGCAAAGTTGCAAATGATAGTGATTGGCCGGTAATTCTTGACACAGCTTTGGTCTTCCTTCTTAAAGACTGGACAAATAAAAGCTTCTTTCCAGATTGTGGGAAATACAGAGTGTTTTAAAATTAGATTATAAATTATAATTTAGGGTTTTACAAATATAAAAGCACAATCTTTGGCTAAGAAACTAGGAATTCCATCAACACCAGCAGTAAAGCTGTTCTTTAGATTTTTCAAGGCACCCAATATATCATTTTCAGAGAATTTAGGAACATTCACTGTTGTGCTGTGAGGTATAGAATTAGTGATGTTTATGCGATCTGCATTGGCCTGATTAGATGGATTGTAAACGCTGTTGAAGAATAGAGCAAAGGAATTAACAATATCCTGAGGAGTTGACAGCTCAAAACCGTCATATTTCATTAAGCCTGGAATCCGGGTCGAGCCCTTTTTCTGCTGAATATACTGCCAAAGACTTTTGGGATTTGAACATATATTTCCTTCAATGTTGTGGATGTAGTTGTTATACGTAACATGTATTAGTTGTTTACATCTTGATCGATAGTATTTGAATAAGTTTAGATAATCGTCAGATTTGAATTTCTTATATTTCTTGTGAACATTAGCTTTGATTTTAAGTAAGTTAATGATTTCTGTGTTAAACCATGGTGGATATCTGCAAGAGTGATGGGACCGCGAGGAATACTTGGGAACGGAAGTTTCAAACACTGCATAAATTAAATTGTAAAAAACAGAGCAAGCTTCATTAACATCGTTAATATTTTCCAATTGGGACCAATCCACGGACAGCAAACAATCATATAAAGCAGAAAAATTCGCCTTTCTAAAGTTAAAATTGGAAACTTCGTTATTGTTTTGAAAATTGATCTGAGAGTGATCGTTAAGATAGAATTCCAGTGCAGGATGATACAAGTCTTCATTTACCAAAGCACATTCCGACTTTTCAACAATACAGCATACATTAGAAAATACAAGATCAAGAGTACGATCATAGTTATTAAGAATGTTATTATATTGTTCCGAGTTAAGAAATTCTTTGAAGTTATTTAGCAATATAGTTATTCCATTTAAAGAGGCGCTTCGAAACTGAGGGGCGTTGAAATCTCCGACTAAAATTACTCTATGGGCAAAGAGATCTTCTATATTACTCAACAATTCAATAAACAATTCATATTTATTAATTTTCGTAGAGGGGGGAATATATACTACCACAATACATAATGGAGTGGGACTTATTAATAATTTTACTGCAACTATATCAACAGAAGGGAGAAGATTCGTAATACCAGATAGATCAATTTCGCAGCTTTTGAGTTATATTTTAACAGCTAATAGCACACCTCCACCTCTAGATACATCTAAAGCACTTTTGTGTCTGTCTTTTCTATACACAACATAATTATGCATTAGCTACCATCTAACGCTATCAGTATTTCTTTCAAATGCAAAAAAAATACGAATACATTTTGTAGTACCACAATTTTGACGAAGCAGGTAAAACTTCTGGTTCATGGGCGTAGAAAGGTACGGGCAAGCCCAGGATTGATATTTTAAATGAAAAAAAATGATAGTTATTAGATTACAAATTTTACATTAGAGATAACTCAACTTTGAAATGCCTACCATTAAACATCTAATACTGAGCAACAAAATTTAACTTTTCGAATGTTTCTGAAATGAAAAGACTAATTTTTTATAAAAAGTAATGTATTAAACACAAAAATAATAACGAAAACAATTTGGTAGCTCAGGTTAGAAAAATAGCTTATATGCTGGTATTTCATGTCTTTAAGAAGCTTCACCATAAATATAGCAAAAAATATCCGCTGTATTTACACAAGAATAGGAAATTGTTGCAAAAACTAACATTAGGTTACTTTTGACACATTTTGGTCTATTCTGTAAACACTTCATATCGATTGTTTTACTTCTTACGATTGACATGTAATTAGCATAACATTTGATTTCCTAAAAAACCTATTCTCTTCAATTGATTGTTATCGCGTTTTGAAGTGTCAGTGGAGGATTGCTATGGTTACGTATAAATTCATTTCTCTTCAGTTATTGGTTGATATACATTGAAATTATTTAATGCCTACATATAAATATCACAGAAAAAATATATGATTTTTTTTATTTGAACGTCAGATTTATTACAGATAAAGTTGGTGTTTCTTAATCTACTGCGTCTAGGGTTTGTGTCAGTTTCACTTTTACTCATTCCCGTGGTTATACTGGATGTCACATAACGTATGGAGTAAATTGAAAGGGCAGCTAGAGGAGATCAAATTAAAAGTTTTTTCTCAACAAAGTTTTGGTAAAAAAATCAATAACTAAAAAGTTACAAGAGTTTAAAGTGAAATTACTTAATACACAAAAGTTGGAGTAATATTTTACTTTTTAAATTCAAATTTGGGTATTTAATTGAACACTACTTTACATGAAACAGCCATCCAAAAAGATATAGTCACATGGTGGTTTTCATCTCGTTGTGAACCGCCTACTAATTAAAAACAAAACTAGGAAACAGATTAACATAGACATTTTATGAATAGTGGTTTTGATAAATTTAGAGATTATTTATTAATAAAGTTGCATTTTGTGAAATAATTTTGATTAATTAAGAAGCTATAGGTGTAAATTAAAGAAAAAATCAAGAAAGTCAAACTACTGTAATTTTCTTATTATTCGGTTTTTGTCAAAAGCGAATTAAGCAAAATGCTTTATTTTGATCTCCTACAGCTGCCCTTTCAATCTCCTCCGTACGCTATGAGACAGACAGTATAAGCAAAAAGAACTTCCTATTAATACAGCTATTTCTGTATTTCTAGTTAAAGAATTATCTTCGAAACGAGAGTTAAAAAAAATATTTTACAGTCATATTGGTGTTTTAATAATAATAATAATAATACGTTTATTGATCTGACTGTTAAGGTTAACAATTGGTCACAATAATAAAGTAAAAAACAGAAGGTGAATTAAATTAAATTAAAATCCTACAAAGAATGCCCATAGTACAGTCAAACCAAAAGGTACGCCATCAGTGAGCTCGAAAGGAGCACACTGTTCTCCCTGGCGTACCTTAAACTTAAGAGAAAGAAAAAAAGAAAAAAAGAATGAAGACAAAAGAAAAAAAGTCAAGAAAGAAATTATTCTGGAAAAAAAAAGCATGGGGAGCAAGAAGCGAGAAAAAAGAAGAATAAAGTGGAAGTGGCTGGATAGGAAAAGAAAGGAAGGAGAGAGAGAACACGGAATATGGCTGCAAGAATTCCAGCAATAAAGTTCTCATGAAATTTTGAATTGTTCGCTCACTAAACAGTCTTATAAAGCAATGTATCTTTCAGCTTACGTTTAAATATTTGAGGTGGTAATATCTTAAGGCCAGCATCAATGTTGTTGAAACATTGAGCGGCAGCATAGCTGAAGCATCTTTTGAACAAGGACGTATGATGCAAGGGAATATCCAGTAGGTCCCTGCGTCGGATATTAATGCTGTGAACATCGGTCCTGTGTCTTAATTTGACAAAGAGATAGGGAGGGGTTTTTGAAAATAAGATTTTATGACTGAAGCACGCAAGATGAAAGAGTCGTCTGTCTTTCATTTGAAGCCAACAAGCAACGCTCACTTTGTGCGAAATACGTTCCCGTCTAGGGATGCCAAAAATGAAACGCAGGCAACAGTTCTGCACAACTTGAATGCGCCTGGAATCATTAGAATCCAAACACGAATGATATATGACATCGCAATAATTAAAATGGGATAGAACTAGGCTATCACAAAGGGCTATTTTGGCCTTGGTGGAAAGAATATGCCTACTGGGGTATAACATTTTCAAATTGCAAAAAGCCTTGCTGATGCAGGAGGTGATATGCTCTTTGAATCGTAGATTATTATCGATGATCAGACCCAAGCTTTTGAAATTGTCACGATGGGCCAGAATAGTGTCATTTAATATAATTTTAATTAGAGGCAAAGCGGCATTACGATCTTTAATTCTACCAAAAAGGGAAAAATAAGATTTACTGGGATTGATTTTTAAACAATGTTTGGACGAAATGGAAAGCAGTTCAGCCAAGTCGCTATTAACGTTTTTGATCGTAAGATGTAAATCAGATAGGTCAAATGACGCGTACAGCTGAGTGTCGTCTGCGTACATGTGATGCTTGCTAAAAATATTTGAGAAAGTAAAAAAGTTCGACACGTAGATAGTAAAAAGTAGCGGTCCAATTATAGATCCTTGTGGAACACCTGATTGAATGTGAACATTATCGGAGCTGAAATTGTTAACAGTGACGGATTGCGTGCGGCCGGATAGATAGTTCCTGATCAGACCAGCCGCAGTAACGTCCAGACCACAATAATGCAGCACTGCCAGTAGTAGCTCATGATTGATCATATCGAAGGCTTTGGAAAAGTCAAGCAGAACGAGAATTGTAAGTTTATCATCATCTATACCTCTGATAATATCGTCTGTAATGAGAGAAAGCGCAGTGGAGCAGCTAAAACCAGGTCTGAAGCCCGATTGAAACAAAGGTAATAGGTTACAAGAAGCAAAATGATTTCTTAATTGTGTGTCCAGTACTTTTTCCAAAACCTTCGATAGGACTGACAAAATGCTGATTGGTCTAAGATCATTAACACATGCAGGTCTTTTTACTTTGGGTATGGGAATTATTTTAGAATGTTTCCATTGACTCGGAAATACACCTTTTGTTATACAAAAATTAAAGATGTGGGTGAAGATTGGTAACAAGTAGGGACAGCAAAGTCTTATCATTTTAATGGAGATGGCATCAGCACCAACAGAATTAGATGTAACAGAGTAAATAATTTTAGCAACATAATCTACGGAAACCTCCTGAAAACAAAATTTCTGAGTTTTCGAATCAATATTCGAACGGTAAAAGTTTAAAACTTCTGCATCAGGAAGGGAAGATGCGCCGGTAATAGTATTGAAATGGTTGTTAATAACATTTGAGTCTTGAAGATCTAAAGGAATTTCGGGTGTTACACGATTAAGGACATTAAGTTCTTTGAGGTTACGCCAAAAATTTTGTTTATTAGTACTACGAAAGCTAAAATCTAAATATGCCTTTTTTTCAGATTTTACAGCAGCGGTAGTTAAATTACGTAGTTGCTTATAGTAATCCCAGTGATGTTGTACTTTCGTCCGCTTAAATCTTGCCAGAGCTTTATCACGTAACTGCATCATGAGTTTCAAATTATCCGTTAACCACCCAACTTTGGGTTTGGAAAATTTGGCTGTGGTCAAGGGTGCATGATGATCGAACAGAACAGTGAGATGAAAGTTTAAGAAATCGACTTTATCGTCTACACAGTCCAGCTCTATAATGTGCCACCAAGGAATATTGTGTAACTCATTATCGAAAGTATCCTGATTAAAATATTTAAAAGTGCGGAATATGCGAGGAGTAGGAGTACTTTTTAAAAAGTTACAATTAATCTGACAAAAAATGAGACGGTGATCCGACAGGTCATGAACGTCGAGCACACCACTATCCACAATGTTTAACAGCGCAAATTAGTTATGATTTGGCTATTTTGATTTCAGAAACAATTTTAGTGTTTGAATTATTAATTAGCATTAACAATTTTTAAAATACGCCCGAATTTAGAAAAACATCTGGTTACGCCCATGTTCTGGTTGACAAGGCTTACTATATCATATTTACTAAAACATCTTCAGAAAAATTTTTGTGCAAATCGTTTTTGATTGCAGTGAGAACCTCGAGCAGCCTCTGGACAGCTGTTTCAGCCCTGCAAAACCGACTTGCCCAATTTATTCGCAAATGCGATGTAAGAATGATGAACATATAAAATAGCGACATCTTACTATCGCTTTTTGACCTAACATTGCAGTAGGATAGACAAATTGAAGCGGGATTTGCTCCTAATGAGTCCCCCATGCAAGGCGGCCATGCTTGCTGTCAAAGCATAATGAAAGATTTTAGAAAAATTTTGTGCAAATAGTTTTTGATTGCAGTGAGAACCTCGAGCAGCCTCTGGACAGCTGTTTCAGCCCTGCTTGGGGCTTCTTCAGCAGACACGTAGCTCGACATTCCCACTGCAGACCAAAAACGACTTGCCCAATTTATTCGCAAATGCGATGTAAGAATGATGAACATATAAAATAGCGACATCTTACTATCGCTTTTTGACCTAACATTGCAGTAGGATAGACAAATTGAAGCGGGATTTGCTCCTAATGAGTCCCCCATGCAAGGCGGCCATGCTTGCTGTCAAAGCATAATGAAAGATTTTAGAAAAATTTGCGAATAAATTGGGCAAGTCGTTTTTGGTCTGCAGTGGGAATGTCGAGCTACGTTTCTGCTGAAGAAGCCCCAAGCAGGGCTGAAACAGCTGTCCAGAGGCTGCTCGAGGTTCTCACTGCAATCAAAAACGATTTGCACAAAAATTTCCAAATACCTATTTTTTAATTTGTACCCACTACAATTTGTGTTTTAACTTAAATATGTATATTTAAGTTATCAATAATAGTAACGTGTGTATTACATAAGCAATAAATGCGTGGCGAGTGAGCTATTTAATAAAAACTATGTATAACAGAACGCAGAAACTGTGTTCATGTAAATTAGACAGGTGCAAGGCATTAGCATTCTGCCAAAATTTGGTTAATTCCGTAATAACTTTTAAAAATAATTTCGTTTCCATCTGTACCATGTACGAATGGAAGACTTTCACTTTAGCTATTAGTGGTGACATCGTAAACAAGCAAACACTATGCGCATGTTCCTTGCTGCTAGTAGCTAAAGTCTTCAGTCGGTCTAAATAGGATTCCAAGATATTTTGAAATCTGATATTGAATACAACATAAAGAAATTAAAAAAGATTTAATAAATTTCAGGTCTCAGGCCGCCGTAGAATAAAATTTCATATATGGCTAAATATACATTTACTATCAACGTATCAATGTATCTAATATTTCTTAACTCAAATATAAACCAATAGTTTAATTGAGCTGATTATTTATTTCACACTTTTACTAATTGGTTTTTACAACTGAATAGGAAGCTTACTGTTTGAATTCTAACCTTCGTAATGCACAAAAAGTCTATTGAATTTGGAGGTATTAATTTATCTGTTTAAGTTTAGGCATGAGATGTATCTTTTATAGAACCGCCTGAAACCTGAAATTTATTGAATCATGCGATTATCCGAGCGAGTCGTTCGGATTGCCGTAGAGTTTCTCGAGCTACTCTTTTGCTGATGGGATCTCAATTAGGGCCGAAATTGCTATACAGAGGATGCTTGAGGGTCCCATTGCAATCTGAGCTGACTTGCTTTATAACAAGCAGAAAAAATTGAATATGTTTTAAAGTAGCTCAAAACACCTCAAAGACAGATAATTTTTAGGAAGAAATAGTAAAATTTAGATAGAAATTACTAAGGTAGGAATACTATGCAAATACAATAAAATTTACTTCCAGGTATTTCCGGTTACACCCAGGGCCGGATAAAGGGGCGGAAGAGACGAGAAACGCCAATTTTTGGTGTGCCGAATTAAAAAAATAGAATACTTTGGGAAGTTGTAAATTGTTATGAAACCTGTGATCTTTTGCGATGAAAGGAAAAAGAACTATTTTAATAAAAAAATTTATTCACTGTCGATAAGTAAAATAATATACCGAGTGTTCCATTAAGACAACTCTTTTTGCCTTTACCTCGAGAATACGATGTTCTATTGTTTTTAGCGCGAAAAGTATGTACTTACTACTTGTTTGTTAATTTAACGGAACTTGTAGGTTTCATAACAGCAGTAGTAGTAGAGTTATTGGTCCCAAAAATAATTACCTAGTATATAAAGGACACAGCAATTACAAAAAAGTAATAATAATATGTAAACAATAATAATACAAAAATGAAAGGTTTGTATAAATAACCCTGTATATACTTATTACATAAACACTGTCTTTTAGTAATTTTCTTTTCAAAGAATACAAAAAATTGCGTTTACAAAGAGACGGAGGTGGGGGAGTGTCGTTCTTCTATTTACTAATATTTCAAAAAAAAATACGCTATCTTTGAGATGTTTTAATTTACTTCAAAATATGTATAACCAAAAGTTTCTTAATATCTTTTATTGTTTCCGAGATATTTAACAAATTTTAAAAATCGTGCATATCTTTGGAATGGGGTGTGATCCACACTGAGGAAAATAAAATGTTCAGTCATATTTTATTTGACTGATTTCATAATAGGACTTTAAATATGAATTAATTGAATTAATTAATTCTTTTAAAGATAAATTCATTTTCCATCTGTATGGCTAGCATGAGTCAATATTTTTCAAACTGAAATAGTGACTGAACTTATTAATTATTGTCTGTCATCCGTAAGTGTTAGTTGATAATTACAGGCACCCAGCAAAATTCTTAGTGAATGTGAATGTCTTGCGAGCGTCATTTACAAGTCAAAAGCTAGTATCTCAATAAATTTTGCTGTTACTCTTACTTGATTTAACTTTTTGCTCTGCTTTAGTCAACAATCGGAAATATTGTTGAAAATATTATATAAAGCGCTGTTGTCTCGGCAATCTTTCCGATTGTTGTGACAACAGCGGTTTATAATTCTTTTGAAATTTCATCTTTTTAACTTAACAAATTAAATATTTTAGGTAAAACAGTTGTCTTTTAGCCAAATGTAACAGTTCTTTTTTATTATTATTTCCAGTTAAAAAAAATTGCATTGTTCTTATGTTAAAATAGTCTGTCAATCAACAAAGTTTAATTGAAATCTGAATTTCCGGATTCCCAGTGTTTCTTTGTAAATTATGTCACTTTACAAACACACCTACACCTTTTTCAAGTGTAATTTAGAAAGTAACAGTGCTTTTCGTGTGCTGGATGAGTATGATTTCAATCTTCGGTACGCCGTAAGATTGCGTATGACGCTCCGTTTTGAGGCAAGTTTGCGACGCGCTGAGTGTGCGCGGCGGACCTTGCTGGCCGTCATATGGTATCACACGTTGACTCGAGGTGGTCAGTCGATTTTGTTTGCTGTGGTAAAATATTGAGTGAATCCCCGTTTTTTCTTTTCGGGTTTTGTCATCTCGAGGGAGCTTGCCCCATTTGCTTTTGGGGCCGCTGTTGCGAATCTGCCGACGTGTGACTCTTTGAGCCTCGTTGGATCGCCAATGAGCAACTTGTACGGGGTCTATTTGCTACCCCTCGATTGTTTTTGATGCCGCATTCCATCGTTTTTTGTTCCTGTAACGTTGACGCTTCAAGAATAAGCCGATGCCAGAGAGAAGACTCGTTTTCTGCTGTCCTGAGAACATCGCAGGCGGAATACATTAGTTCGAATGAAATTTTTCCATAAGGTAAGCTCGCTCCAATATTTTCTTTCCTTCTTTTCGGTCATTTCCTGGCTTTGGCGTTGTTTATTTTGCGCTTCTGCGGACGTTAAAAATGTCTTACTGTTTAATAAATGTTATGTTATTGGGCGCAGACGCCAGAGTACTCTCGCTGAAGCAACGTTTGCCCAATTTTGGACATTGTTCTTTTTTTTATTTTATTTTATTTTTTTGTTAAATAAGAAAACGACCGATCATCCCTTCCGGGTGTCTACTTGGATTTGTAAACTACTTGTGACGATTGCCTTGGTGAAT
This sequence comes from Prosopocoilus inquinatus, assembly GCA_036172665.1. Lineage (NCBI taxonomy): Eukaryota > Metazoa > Arthropoda > Insecta > Coleoptera > Lucanidae > Prosopocoilus > Prosopocoilus inquinatus. The sequence goes on from CM069875.1 coordinate 18,866,449, forward strand.
AAACTACTTTTTGGCCGTAACGAACTTTGTTCACTATTGGGGCATCATTTGGGTTGGTCTGTCTTTGTGGAGAGAGGTTTCTTCATTGCCTTTTGGGGTACTCTGTTGTGGAAGCAAGTCCAAGGGGCTTTCCCCTTGACGAGAACATCTAAGAACACACCTTCCCGGCGGTATGTTCCTATCACATTTGGGTCGCGTAACCACAGCTAGGTGGCACCCTTTTCCGTAACATCTCCAGAGTTTTCCCACGCCGACTCCACTGAGTGGGCACCGTTACGCAACTCCGAATTCCCACTTCATTTTCGGGAGGAAGACCGACCTGACCTCTGTGCCGAGGTAAGTTACAGATTGGTGCGGGCCCTTTCATTACTCCGGAGCGGGGCAAACGGGTCGAACTCTGGTTTCGAGTTGACGAACGAGAGAGAGGTGACAACATTAATTTCAAAAAGTGTAAAATTGTATTTCAGAAATATAAAATGTATTTCAGATTGTATTGATTGTAGTTCAGAAAAGTAAAGTGAATTTCAGAAAAAGTCAATTTTATTTCAGAAATTATCATTTGTATTTCAGATAAAAATATAATTCTATCAGTTTTTTTATTTACATATACTTTCTAAATTTCATGAGACGTTGTCTGAAATGCAATTTACAATTTAAACTACAATTGACGATTTCTTAAATACAGTATACTAATCTGAAATATAACTGGAATTATCTTAAATACAATTGGAAAAGGTTCTGAGGGAAAACTTTACAACTACTTTGTAACGGAAAATTTCAGGAAAATCACAACTTCAACAGCGTTTAACATCCAACGAGGTAGACAATACACGAATTACCGTCGAAGTCGAACGCCGATTAATCTTACTCCCGATACACCTAAATGTCAACGTTTTCGTGAACGCCTCGCGCAAGTGATTGACGTTCGCGTGTAAAAAGCTGCCCGTTAAATTTATGTTGTTTTCGCCCAGAGGAAACTTTTACGTTAACTCTTAATTTGACAGTTGACACCGGTAATTCATCACGCGTCATTAGTTCGGGACCGTGGTTATAAAGAATCTTTTTGGAAAGTCTATCGCTTCTACCTAAAATAAGAACAATAAGAATACAATTATGAAATTATTTGAGTTTTAAAACGTGAACTTAAAGTAAATTTTACAATTTTACTTCTAAGAACCGTAGAACACGATGTAAAATTCACAAAAATTTGTTACAAAGTGAAAGAGACAGGTTACCATAGTTTAAACTACCTTTAACCTGAACTAGAGTTTTATTATTTTTTTGGTTGTTCAGAGACTGATTAATATGTAAACCTAGTTTAATTCTGAATTAAGATGTACAACGTTGTTTAAGTATGAAAGAAAACTGTGATTTTATAGTTAACCAGCACTTAATAAACTGCTAGTTTAATCGGACACCGAGCAATTCAACCTAACAGTTTTTCACAAACTTGCGCTATTCGCTGTAACCTGTAACTAAATGCATGGGAAAACGAAAATGTAATACATCCCTCAATTAGTTCTATTGGCAGGACCGGATCTAGGGTTCTCGACGCCCCGGGCTAAAAAATTTAAGACGGTATTACTGCTGACTTTGTATGTTTTTCACCATGATTGCAACGATGCAGTCTGAAAAACAGCTGAACATGGCGTTTACAAGATAAAGACAAAAACTCTTAATTAAAATCGTTTTACGAAACATTTTGTCGTAAATCAATATATAAATAAATAAAAAAAAATTGTTCTTTACAAATTCGATAAGAGGTTTTGTGGAATGGAAACAATCAAAAACAATAAAGCGAGGGGGGGTTACCGAGTTTGAAATTGCAAAAAATAAATAAATTGTTTTATTTGTGGTTATGTATAGTTGCAAATAGTTGCAAATTAGGACTTCAGAATTCGACAAATACAGGTTTACATCTTCAAAAAAATTAAAAATTTCACACTTAAAATTTTCGATGTGTTCGATTTTTTGCAATCAATTTTTTGCAAGTGAATTTAAGTTTTATGCACTAACATTGCACATGAATGCAACAAAAAATACCTGACTGCCTTTTTTGATCAATTTTCTTTTGTTACTTTTGTTCAAATTAATTAAGCCATTTACTTTTTACTGAATTTTTATCATTTTGTTCATTGCTAGCTTTATTTTTTGTGTTTATTTTTATTACTTGTTTTCTTTCTTCCTTTCTTCCAGTTTTATCTTACAACGCTTACACGCTCCATACAGTTTCTTCTGTGTTGCTGTTTTCTTTTAAATTATTTTCATATTCTGCCGGAAAATCATTGATTTTCTTTTGTTTTATATTCACCGTTGTGCTCGCTTCATGTTTTTATTTTGTCTCTTTGTTCTCTTTTGTTTCTTTTTGTCGAAATATCTTTTATAACATTTTTTTTAATTTGACGTCCAGAGACCTGCGACTGGCATGCTTAAATCTGAAATATACACAGGCAGCGCTTTGAATGTCAAATTAAAATAAAAAAACAGTTAGTTATTCTATTAGTTTTAGTTTTTTCTTCACATATTTAATAAATTAATTTCCAACAAACAGTTCACTGGTCTTCTTTTATATTTTTATCGTATGCCGTTGTATACAGACTGTTCCAAAAAAAATCGGCACTATTGCTAACTTTTTTATTATTAAAGTTAGAGATACGGTTAAATTAGGAAACTAGTAGTACCTTTTGCCCTGATTACAACGATGCATTAAAAAACAGTTGAACATCGCGTTTATAAAATAAAAGGAAAAGAACACTTTTTTAAATGGAACAGTCTGTATATTGTTTGACCAATCGATAGAGAATAATAAATTAAAGTTGTTCTTTATCATTTCATGGGAAATTAATAAATAAAGAAGATATTTTAATTTTTTACAAATTCATTAAGATGGCCTAGAATTTTCATAACATGCATGTTTTGGGCCAGGATGCATCTCATGAAAATTCTTGTTATTAAAAGATTTTTACAAAACTCAGACAAAAACACCTTTCATTATAAAGAAATAAACCAAAATTAATGTTTTCATATACATACACTGTTTTCAAATGTTTTATTCTTGACACACAGCCATCTTAATGAATTTGTAAAAAATCAAGATATCTTCTTTATTTATTAATTTCCGTTAAAATAATAAAGAACAATTTTAATTCAGAATTTTATTCTCTATCGATTGGCCAAATAATATATAGGGCATTCCATTAAAAAAGTGTTATTTTCTGTAACTTTAATAATAAAAAGTTAGCAATAGTGCCGACTTATGTTTGAACAGTCTGTGGATACTTTTTACTATATTTTTACTATATTTTTACTATATTTTCTTCTTGCAGTCATTCTTTATTTTTTCTTAGTTTTCTTAGTTCGTTTTTTTTTAGTCGGAGAATCGTTGATGTTCTTTTCGTCTTATCATGGTCTTTCCTTCATTTTGTTTGTTTATTCGCTTTTGTTTTGTTTTTCTCTTTTTTGGAGTTTATATTTCGTGTTCCATTGACGCTATTTACAATTTAATTTGTTGTTTGTTTTCCTGTCAAGTTTTTATTATAACTTTTTGTTTTTTCGTTCACCTTTCACATTGTAATTTTTTTCCACTGCAATTTTTCTTCACCTTTCATAAGTGTTTTCATTTTTTTTATGAAATCGTTGATCTTATTTTGTTTATTGTTTCCATATTCTAGCTTACTCCCATTTTGTTCATACTCTTTTTTATCGATGTATTTCATTGACGCTATGTATGTACATACAGGGTTTCTTTTATATTTTGCATCCTCTTTGGAGACTTTATTTTAGGTGCAAGAGGAAAACTTTAAATGCAAAAGCTGTAGGGTTTTGTTTTATGCCTGTTACCTAGTATAGGTTACAAGAAACAAAAGTCGGAATTGGAATTGGGGAAAATTATAATTTTGTTTATTTTTTTAAGGGAATGTCTGTAAATTGTTTGTTAAGATGAAAAGGTTTATATTTAGAGGGAGTTTAAAATATCAGTATATTAAGAAACTCTCTTACAGATGAACACAAACGAGCTCTTACGAAGTTTGACGCGAAACACACAAATTTATTGCTTTACTACAGCTATATTCTGAAATTATTATTCATAAAATGAACGCCTGAATAATCCTAGTGGAAAGAGACCGGCCTTCCAATTATAAAATCGTGGGTTCGCACCCCGCTCGAGATATTTCTCAGAGGTGGTCGTTACCCACTTCAAGTACCCTTCAGGGTTGGAAATACAATTCGACACTGCTTCTCCTTCAACAGCGAGGAGGTTTGGAAGTAATAAAGCCATGAAACACTTTACACACATACACTCCCGCTCCTGAGGTCCCGACAAGTCTATGACTTGGCCGACATCACAGATAAAAAAAATATCCTAGTTCGGCGCCCTTCAAAATTGCCGCCCGTCGTCCGTCTTGCCCGCCTCTTTATTAAGCTTTGCCTATTGTTTTTGTGTTTCTTTTTCTAATATTTCCCTCAATCAATCTCTTAAATTCACTAATATTCAAGGTACTTCAAAACATCTTCCTAAATTAAAATTTGTAATAACGAAGAATGGTTTCGTTCCTAGAACTCTTTTTTCATCCTTAAAACCACTGGTATTCCTAGAACGTAAATACCAGGTTTATTATGGTGAAACTTGGCTCTGTTAATAGCATATTATTGGTAAATAACAGAACAAAACAAATAAATCAAAACAGTGAAATGTCAGCTATGGTGAAACATTTGTTATCTGATCTTGAAAACAACCTTGGTAATTTTCAGATTATTGAAAAATATTGAGGTTAGCGTATTGAATATTGGTTATTTTAACAAGTCATTTACCTGCTTCGAATCACATTGTTACAGGGGCGGCTTCGAATCACATTGTTACAGGCTGCAGCTACCAAAATGTTAAAAAAATTCGAAAAAACTAGCAAGAAGTTTTAAAGATACGAGTTATGTGAGCTATTTTTAGCACACTGACTTCACAGCATACCAGTGGAGTTCACCACTACCATTCGCTAGCTTCAGAGGCGCAGATAAGTATTTATCTGGGCCACTTGAAGTGCATCTATGCACTGCTTCGAACACCCCCGCTGTTTCCCTCGAACCCCTCCTCAACAGTCTAATGTCACACATTTAAGGCAAACTTGGAGCTGCAATTGCTGCAGTTCATACACGATGGTGTAGTTGTAACTTATCGATGCTGTAATTGCGAATCTTTTAAGGATTTATGTCCAGAGTTGGTATTATAATTTTTAAGAAAGTTAGAATTAATAAAATTAAAGATTCTAGTTTTTAAACTTTAAACGGGCACTGTTAAATTCGAAGAGAATAGTCAATGTTTCACTATGAATAGCGATAGATGGAATTTGAATTTGTTATTAACAATTGTTTTAATCTAATTAATAATTAAAACATGTATTTTACTAACTATAGTTAAAATTAACTTAAATAAATAAATAAATTACAAGAAACGTAACTATTTTGTCCATATAATGTAATAATATTAATAATAAGCCATCAAACTTTTTTGTTTCTCCCGTAGTTTTCTACATTTTTTTACATTACTTGGTGGTGACATCTAGAGCTACAACAGAAATCTACACTTTGTACATCCCGGAAAATGTGACTAGTAGAGAAGGGTTTAGGTTCAAGAAATTTATTTAGAATTTTGAATATTCGACCACATATCTGACATATTGATATCTGCACGAATGATTATTATTTTAATGCGAAGGTCATTGATAAATTGCGACCAGGAAGGATGAAATAATAGAATTAATACAAAAAATAGAATAAAATTGTACATTACTGACATTGTATACAATAATTCTTGACTTGCATTTGCAGAACACCTTCTACATCATTCTAGGAGCCGCAAAACACAAGAAATAATAATACTTTGTTGTAAAAATTAATGTAACTTTATCTTATTAATTAGGGCGCTTAGAGATGAAGAAGGACGGTAAATTTCACACAATGTACTTCCCAAAATCTGAAAATTTCTAAAGTTGTTTATATTTTATCAAGCGTAAGCATAACCGTAATTGGACAAATTATTAGTTATTGAAATTTGTTAATAACCAAGATCTAATCTTTTCCAATGTTCACCGTAATAGACCTGAATATCAATGAATAGAAACATTTCTTCTAAAATTTTTACTCTTCAATTTTAAAATCAACATTCTTTAAAAGGCAATTTTGCATCATAAATGCATTTAGCATGGTGTCAGGACTCATCGTTCAAGTAGCAATAAATCTACGCTGCAACTACAAAGTATAAAATTTCAATCATTATATTGCTGAAAGTCTCCCGAGCAATCTGGTGTACATAATTCAACGTCTGGCTGGCGTTTTTACCACGGCATGCGCAAACCCTTGCGTGCTAAAAGGTATCGGCCAGCAGGGCTTATAGATTCTGCCCGGGGCGCCGTTAACACTAAACAATGACTGCGATTCGAAATGAATGGAAATGACGCCCGCAATTGAGTCATTAGCCCCGCGATCGGAACTTGTAGAAATCTGATAGCAGAATGGGAGTACGTGGACACGCGAACGTAGTTTGTTGCGTAACGTTTTGGTCATTGATTTTATGTACTTACTAGACATTTTCCTTTCCACAATATTTTTTCATTTATATTCTCAAGACAAGATATACAGGATCTAGGAAAATGTATGCCTCTTGTCGGACCCTGTTTTATAAAGGTTTTAGTTCTATGTCCTCGTACAGTCTCATACGGACCAAAATCTCTGTATTGAATAGGTTCGCAAAGGAGAGTTTCTGTTCGAGAGGAAAGGGAATGAATATTCCTAAATGACGTCATGGTCACGATTTATTTGGTATTTGTCAACAAGTTGAATTCATGAAAAAATACGTGCGCGTCATATACGGAACTCGTCTGTTTCAAATAATTGCAATACGTTAATCAACACTACGGGAAATTTTTGCGCATAGGAAATATGTCATTAAATTAAGTTAGCTATTTCAAACAAACCAACACTACATATGACGTGAATATATCTTTTTATGAATTCGACATTACTACTATTCAATTCAATTGGTCAAATTCGCCCCACGAAGGAATGCGCAGTAAAAAGGGGTCAGAGGCAAAACGTCTGGTGGTGTAGCACAACGGAGACTAAAAGCCTAACAAAGGGCAACAAAGAAGGTCGTAAAACGCGAATCGGATTTGCAAACTCACCTGGTGAGATTGGATACTAAGCTGGCAAAAGCACGTGAAAAAATTCTGCATATCTTAGGTAAACCAATCAAAATCGGTCAAAGTTCGTGAGGTTGATCATGCTGCTCTCGGACTAAAGACAGTTTCTTCTTCGATTCCAAATTCTGTGCTGCGATGCGGTGGCTGAAATGGTGATTGCTTCACTGAGTTTGATCGCGTTTGGTGTAGACCTAGCGTCCCCCCCTTCTTATGACCACGATGTATCTTCTTAGTTTGGGACTTTAAGCGCCTCGACCATGTCAGGATCAGGGTAGCAACGTGCTTCGACGGAGCGGGCCGTAGCTGCGATATCAAGGTCGGCTCGTTGCGGTGTTTATGCTACTGCGGCGTATGACTACGCGATCGGTCTTGTGGTTCTAGAGAAAGTGGCGTGTCCTTGATGCGGCAAGCCGGGGTGCGGTGGTGGCTTCAGCTGGGCAGACTGTTTCGGCTCACCGGGCTGTGGTTGACGAGGGTAAAGTTGCTTCTGGCTGGGGGTTGACGGGGGTGGCAGAGAGGCGTCTTCCGATCGGTGTCAAGATGCTGGTAATCTTGAGAATGGTCCAGCGCGGCCCTCTTCAGTTGACACTGATGCCAACCGGAGTTGCTCGACTGGTGGCGCTCCTGACTCAACTGGTGTTGCACCTGGTTTAACAAATTTTCTGCAAGAAGAATGCTTTTGAAATATTAACCACATATTCAGCGACGATTTTACTTATTTTAGTTTTGTTCAAAATGTGCTTATACCACGGATTAAAGCTTTATAAAGTGCTTTATCTAATTCATGTGACGCTTCTCGTCTCGTGCCAGCTTTGCATAGGTACATCATTTTCGTCTTATAAATATATCTGAATGTTGAATTTATTATAACGTTACATAAATGAAATTGATTCTTGTTCGTTGAAAATTGTAAGTAAAATGTTTTTTTTTAATCTTAAACGGGGTCGAAATAAAACACTCAACGTTTCGCTATCGATTAATAGCTTCGTCAGGAGTCAAAAAGGTAAATAAACAAGTTTATTTATTTATTTATTATTGAGAATAAATTGGCATTCATAACAAATCTCTCTGTTTTCTTTGCTTAATAGCATAGTCAAGAATATGTAGCTAATTCTACACCACTCTTATGGCCTTTTCAATATGGAATTGTATGTGCTAACTTTTTGGTATACCTATACGTATCACATTAATGGTGTCGGGAGTACATAGATATTCATACATCGACAAATTTTTCACTTTTTCCTATTTTCGGCTAATTTCTTTGCTGTCCATGTCTTGCCTCTATTTTCCAATATTCTTCTTTTCTTATTCTTTTTTATTCTTGCTTCCCAAACTCTTTTAACCGGACTTGAATCTTTCAATCTTTGCAAATGCCCCCACCAACTTAGTTGTCTCCTCTTTGTGAATTCCAGTTTCCAGTATTGGTTGTATTTCAAGATCTTTTCTTATTATCGTATTTCTAATTTTGCCTAATCTATTGACCCCGCACTCTTCGCAAATACTTCATTTCTGCTACCTGTATCTTCTTTTTCTGCTTTTCAGCAGTACCTACGATTCACTTCCAAATGAGTAATACAGCTTTAACATATTCTTTCTATAACTTTCGCATCCATTTTCATCTAATGCCACCCCTAAATACTAGAATGTCTTCACCTGTTGTATTCTAGTTCCTCCAGTCTCTACGTATAGGTCTTATTTTCTTCCTATTTTCATTAAGTTTGTTTTTATTAATTTTCATTTCGTTTCTTCAAATACCGTATTCCATACTTTTAGATTCTTTTGCCGAGCATTTTCGCTTTTTGAAACAATTGCGACATTATCTGCGAACACATTTTTCTGCTGCAGCCTCCGTTATATTTTTCACTTCCTGCGGTACATTTTTTTATTATGTCGTCCATGAACATTATGAATAATGCCGGTCTTTATCTACCACCTTGTCTTAATCCGCTTTTGGTTGTAAATGTCTGTGATATCCTATGATTGGCAATGAGGGCGTTTATATTTTTTTGATATATTCCTTCTATTAGGCGTACTATTTTATCATTGATTCCTCTTTCTTTGAGTATATTCAAGCAATAACTATTCGCCATTCCATTAAAGGCAATTTACACAAGAAACTACGCGATTTAGAAATTCATCATCCTCTTTGACTAAAGCGGGGCAGAACTGAACTACTTGGGTTTCTTTATTCAGGACACAGTTGCTTCGAAATCTGAGCACTGACTTTGTTGAGTCGAGCAATTTATCATGGACTAACGATTTCCATACTTTGCTATCACATTAAGCTTTTACCGTACTCCCTACTCGAATCTAGCTGTAGAGCAAGTAGGAGTGAGTTTCAAACAATGTAAACTAAGGGTGTCAGCGAAATAAACCCAGCTGAAAGAATAACTCCGGTACGGTTCCCAAGGTCTCAACAGCGTGGGAAAATATTCTTTAACCCCTAGAAGATGTTCGCTCACTTGTGCGTTCACCAAAGGAATAGACAATAACAACACAAGTGTCAGTAATATATTTATTAAATAAAAGTCCACAAAATATGTACTTCCAACGGTTATTGAAAAATTATTGGCATTAGTCTTTACCGTTAACAAGGACTTGAATATCTCTGGTAACACTGTTAATAACAGCGTTCACAAATATTATTAGCAGTAAATTGAATTTCTGCAACATTCTAACCTGTACGCTCTAGTGACAGTTTTATAGACGGTAAACGCTCAAATCTCCTTCGAACATTGTAGTACTAGACCAAAAAGAATTTCACTATTTTTACATATGGCTATTCTATTCGATTGTAAAAGAAAGAAATGAGGATTAGGAGAGTGGGGATAAGGAAGCAAACTAATAGACACTGACAAAGGCAAGAACAGGAGATTGAAATCTATATTTCAGAAGATGAAATCATAGTAGAAGGTACAATGAAAGAGGTAGCCTGTTCTATTTGTTCTATTTAAAAATAAACTAAACCAACAAAGAAAAGAAAAAAAAGCATTACAAGAAAAGCCTAATACTGCTGCAAATAACTTGGCGCCTAACGTGGAGCAAGGGAATACACGATCATATGAAGTAATTTATTTGTCTTGTGGCAATGGTCTTTTTCTGAAAATCGGCATAACCCTAATGGAACGCAATAATCAAGAGGACTCTGATTCAATACGGGCTCTTCTCCGGAATTTGTTGTCAATACGGTCAAAGACAGTGCTTCTTCTATCTAGCAGGATCATATCCTACAATTTAAGGCAAAATTTTACAGGAATCACCAGATACTTTTTTGACTAGTGTTAACAACTTTTTCATATACCTGGAAGCTTTAGCAAAATTACGACACAGGTGAAGTGTAGTAAGAAAAGTACGTAGTTATACGCGCAATTCCCTAGCTCGAGTGGAGAGTGGGGTCGTGGATTGATCTTGGATGATAATTGGTTACGGGCGCCAGAGATAACTTATCCAATGGGATTCCTTATCAATTCAAAAATTAATTGCTTTTAAAACAAGGCGAAGAAATGGGCGACAGACGACCATCGCAATTTCTTCGTCACTTACGTAATTTAGCTGGAAGCTCCGTCAATGACACAGTCCTTCGTTCCCTGTGGACGACTCGGTTACCGACGAACACTCACAAGCCATCCTCGCCACGCAGTCCGACACACCGTTAGACAAAGCGGTGACATTGGCAGATAAGATTACCGAGGTAATGGTGCCACAACAGGTGTCGGCATTTACGGCATCCACAGAAAACAGTCTCCGGCAAGAGATCGGCGCCCTCCGGGAACAACTCGCCCGGATGCAAAGCACCACGGTGGATCGAAAGCGATCGCGTTCGCGCGCTCGTTCTAATTCCCGACAACACAAAGACATGTGCTGGTACCATAATCGGTTTGGCATAAAAGCCAAAAAATGTACTTCACCGTGTAAGTTGGGGTCGGGAAACGCGCATGTCAGTCAGTAGACGCGGCCGACACCACGGAATTAAAATCGCGCCGATTGTACGTAATGGACGGACATTTTAAAATAAAATTTTTGGCGGACACAGGTGCTGATGTGTGTGTATTTCCTCGCGATCGAATTCGTAAAAAACTCACTTGTGCCAAATACAAACTTTACGCCGCGAATGGTTCGCTAATATCAACTTATGGCGATATTACATTGACACTCAACCTCGACCTGCGGCGTGAATTTACTTGGCGTTTCATCATCGCGGACGTTGTCAATTCAATAATAGGTGCCGATTTTCTCGCGCATTACGGCTTACTCGTCGACCTCAAACATCATCGTTTGATTGACGAGTAGACGAACCTTCGCGTCATCGGACGCCTAGAATCGCGCGAAGAGACGCCATGTCTAAAAACCGTCCTTCGAAATTCGCCGTACCACCATATACTTGAAGATTTTCCGGGCCTAACACGACCTAGTGGAATCCCGTCTCAAGTTAAACTTTCTACGGTGCATCACATCAGAACAACACCTGGACAACCGACAACTTGTAAAGCACGACATCTAGCACAAGTTGAAAGCAGCCAAGAACGAATTTGATAACATGATTCGAACGGGTATTGCGCGACCATCGGATAGTTGTTAGGCTTCGTCTTTACATTTAGCGCCCAATAAATCCGGTGAATGGCGTCCTTGCGGTGACTACAGAACCCTAAACGCAAGAACCATCCCAGACAAGTACCCGGTACCGCATATCGAGGATTTCGCTCACAATCTCGCAAAAAAGACAATATTTTCGACGGTAGGTTTAGTGCGCGCGTATCATCAAATCCCGGTGCATGCGGACGATGTTGCAAACATAACTCCGTTTGGTCTCTTCGAGTTTCCCGTGATGACGTTCGGTTTACGAAATGCAGCGCAAACGTTTCAACGTTTTATGGACGAAGTACTTCGCGGTCTCTACTTCGCCTACGCGTACATCGATGACATCCTAGTCGCGTCGTCTTCGGAGGCCGAACACGAAGAACATCTTCGCGTGCTACTCTCCCGCCTCGAAAAGTACGGAGTGGTTATTAACACGTCGAAGTGCGTTTTTGGCAAAAGCGAGGTACAATTTCTAGGATATCGAGTGACAGAAGAAGGAGTGCGCCCATTAACAAACAAAGTGCGTGCAGTGCTCGATATGCCACCACCAAAAACAATTAAAGACATACGCCGTTTTCTCGGCATGGTGAATTTTTATCGACGATTCATTCCGAGAGCGGCACTCATTCAAGCCCCGTTAAATAAATGTCTCACCGGACCGAAAACGAGCGGAAAAACACTCTTGCCATGGACCGAGGACCTGGAGGGAGCTTTTCGTGCCTGCAAGGAGTCGCTCGCCGAAGCCGCGTTCCTCGCACACCCGGACATGATGTTACCCCTCGCTATCTTTAGTGATGCGTCCGATCTAGCAATCGGAGCAACACTGCAGCAGAGGTCAACGCACGGATGGGAACCGCTCGGGTTCTTTTCTAAGAATTTGAGCCCTGAGCAGCGAAAACATTCCGCTTTCGACCGCGAATTATTTGCAATCTACAAAGCGCTTAAACAATTCCGACACATGATCGAAGGACGAAATGTGATCATTTTTACGGACCATAAACCGCTGACGTTCGCGTTTCAACAAAAACCAGAAAAATGTTCGCTGCGCCAGTTTCGCTATTTAGACTATATTGGACAATTTACAACCGACAATATAGTGGCGGATACTCTATCGCGCATCGAATCGTTAACCGAATGTGTCGATTTCGAATTGTTAGCTCGATCGCAGGAGAACGACGCTGAACTCCGAGAGCTCCAAGAGCGCGAGACAGCCTTACAACTCCGTCGCGTAACCATCCCTGGGTCACAAACGCAATTATTCTGCGACGATTTTTCGACTCGCGTAGCTCGCCCATTTGTCACCCAACCTTTCAGACGCCAAGTGTTCGACTCTTTGCACGGCTTATCGCACCCTGGTGCTCGGGCTAGTGCGCGCTTAGTCACCGAACGCTACGTATGGCCAAACATGCAACGTGACTGCAAGCAACGGACTCACGAATGTTTAAAATGGCAGCGCAGCAAGATTACGCGATACACTTCAAGTCCGATTAGCGAATTTTCACTCAAAAGTTCGCGCTTCGAACATATTCATGTGGACCTGGTTGGCCCGCTCCCATACTCGCACGGATTCAAGTATTACTTGACTCGCGTCGACCGATTCACTCGATGGCCTGAAGCTTTCCCGATCGAGGACATCTCCGCCGAAACAGTCGCGCGGACCGTATACGAAGGCTGGATTGCGCGTTATGGCGTGCCCCTACGTATAACCACCGATCAGGGAAGACAATTCGAGGCGAATCTCTTTCATGCACTCACGCAAGCAACAGGAATGACACATTGGCGGACAACAGCTTATCATCCGGCAGCAAACGGCATGGTAGAGCGTTTTCACCGTCAATTAAAAGCTGCGATTATGTGTCACGAGGGCGAATAATGGTCAGAGAGACTCCCGACCGTTCTAATTGGCATTCGAGGTGCCTGGAAAGATGACCTCAACGCAATTGCAGCCGAGCTGGTATTCGGAGAACCAATGCGCCCCCCGGACGAATTTCTCGAACCTTCGACAGAGCCAGACGACCCTACAGATTACGTCACTCGTCTACGCCGTCATTTCCGGGAACTCCAACCAGCACGAACAAATTGTCATGGTACGCGGAAAGTCTTTGTTTACAGAGATCTGGCATCAACAAGCCATGTATTTGTTCGAGTTGACGCATCCAGAAAAGCATTACAGCAGCCATACGAGGGACCATTTCCAGTAATAGCGCGACGAGAAAAATTTTTCGTCGTGCGCATCCGTGAACGGGACGTCACTGTCTCAATAGACAGGCTCAAACCTGCTTATGTCAGCAAGCATGACGACGCAGAAGACACAGCAACAACAGTTCCAACCACCGACGCCTACAGCAGGACCTTCGAATGCACCACGACGTTCCACACGACATGTAAGGTTCAAGAACGCAAATTCGCCGAGTTCTCAGTAGAACCTTACACACTGCCGACGGGGTGATGTGGCGACCAGGAAATATACGTCACCCAAGAAGGTCGAGTTCCGAGTACTCTAGTCAACACCCTTCCAGGGAGAAAGGTACCAGACTCGAAGGCAGTTCGTCATCAGCCGCTGGAGTATTCGTTTGCGACGTTTTTACAATACAAATATTTTATTGTATAATTACATAAATTAATTATTAAATACGTATTAAATGGTTTCCCTAATATAATGAGGTACGACTTTATTCAGTTCACAAAACCCCACAGCACTTACGATGTTGACCTTCTACTTAAAACATCCGGTATGAACAGCGAAAGAAGGGCCGGAAATGCCCGCAATCGAGACACAAGAGTACGAGTTTGCGACGATAAAACTTAAGTAGACGTTACCAAACGGAGGGGGTGATAAAAACTGAGGGGGTGGAATAAAAGGCTGAGAGAAAGACAAGAAAGAGGTATTAGCGAAGGATGGATCTTAACACACTTTGCGCAATAATTAGCCTCGCCTGTACGAAACTACTGAAAATTACTGAATTACTGAAACACTAACGTCACAAGAATGGTTCTTGAAGCTGGCACAGCCGTATTTGAGTTATATCCACCCGATTATTTCAAACTCATAAACGACGACACTCTTTGACAGTTTGCCAAGTCAGTCAGGCAATGGACAATTCGAGCGCGCAAACGAAAGTGCCATGATCCGACTCAGTGAATCTGGATCAGTATTAAAATCCGGATCAAAGAATTCAAAGAATCTGTACACTGTTCGCTCATAAGGTTGGTCGGTTTCAAGGTTGGTAGAGCTGGACTGTGTATTAAAAGGTTGCCTTGATCAACAGAGTGGAGAGAGGGTGCGTATCTCGTTACGTCACGTTCCGTGATAAATTCCATTGGGCATATTAACGAGACTTTTGTTTTATTTGATCAATAGGACCACAGAATTGATTCTATTTTTAGTGAATTAGCTTAAGCTTTAAGAGACAGATTAAAACTCACTCTATTTACTTCACTGTGACGGATAGAAGTTTAGTGTAACGTCACGAGTTACTTTTGCGGGGAGCAAATTTCAAACTGCATATTAAATGGGAACGAGCGAACAACCTGCTAGATGCAATATCAGTTTTACCAAACCTGGGTCGGTTTTACAAATCATGCCACCCTACGCCAGGTTAAAAATTAATAAAATGATGACTGGTCAAATCGTATTAAAGATTAAAATGCTGTATTATATGGTACTATAATTATTTATGAACTTATATGAGTAATTCCTTACTTTTCTATGAACTATATGTTTTTTCTTTATTTTAAATAGACCAGTTGGAACTGTTTCTTACAAAAAAAATAGCTTAAATCAAATCAAAGAATTAACATAAACTGACACTAAATACTCAAGTTTAATGACTATTAATATTAATCACTTACACTGATGCTCAATCTCATGGCACAGACTCGATGCGTTCGATTGACCTGCGAGTCCTGTGTTAACCGTGAGCCGCATCCCAAAATTTTCGGATCCGGCTCACGTGGGTCTCTTAAAGAATCCGAATCAGTAAACCGGTTCAGTCGTGAACGACCCATCTCTACCCGCGCGTTAGAAAGGTGCAATCCAAAGCGTAAAGAACAGGTTGGTAGGGTCGGCTTCACAGATTGGAATATGTGAACTACCATGGATGAAAGTAACGACGTTGCAAAAGCAATTGTAATACTGGGATAATAAAAATTCAAGCCGGGACGGATGGCAACCATAGTGTGGAGTTGGCCTAAGAATACACTATTAAAATGTTGTTTTATCGAACAATCAACATACAGTGAGAATCTTGTAACGCTGCACATAGACGAAAATTACGTGATCAGATAATACATTTCTGAATCATATAAAATTGCACATAGGGGTTTTAACATTACGTTGCTATAGTTACTACTTAATTCTTAATGCTGAATCATTTACAAATTGCACATGGGAAGTATTAAGGAAGGAAATAATTGATCTAAGTATCTGGAAATTTGGCGGCAAATAACGCAAAGACCTCTGTCAATGACGCTGCATTTGAGAATGATGTGTACCTACATTTCCACTTTTTCCGCGGTTGTATACATTTTACAATAAATCGAAAGAACAATTTAATTCAATCTGACAATTCAAAATCAGTAGTGTTATTACTAACAACGCACGGTAACCATGACGAATAAAATAAATTTGGAAATAATGTAATAATGTTTCCGTTGATAATAATTACTATGTGCAGTCTTATAAGATTCTCAGTGCATATTAAACTCCATTCATGTTATCAAAGCAAACTTCAAGGAAAATTAAGTAATATTATTTTTTTATGAATAGAGGACTCACACACATATAACGTCAAAATAATAACATAATAAAGGCACAGGAAACTTCGAAGTGTATAATTAGGTTCAGCTCACGACAGAGTGGCATTTCAATTTCCAAATTGCATGTCAAAGAGTGCGTATCACAGAAATGTATCAGTCAGAAATCACGTCAGAAATCCAAAGTTAAACTCGACAATTACACATATGACGAATATAATAATTCAATTATGTCGGAACGGTGCAGAAGTCGGGGAGCAAAGATTGCGTGTTTGGAACGGTCCGTAAATTTGTATGCATTATTATGTCTAATTCTAATCGTGTCGGTTGTATCAGGCGGTCGTTTAAAAAAACGCAATTACACGTATCTCATTAAATTTTTGTCAAATTACTACTTGGACGTGTATCAGCGCTGCATTTAAAGGAAATTGGTGTCAAATTAATTTTTTAACGGTCGAGGTTTTTTTTTCATCGATTCATTCAGAAAACAGTTGTCAAAGAAAAAGATTATTTTTCATTTTCTTTTCAAAAGCAATCAAATTAATTAATGAATTACAGAAATAACAAACCGCTGCAATTAAAATAGGCCGAGTGAGTTATCAACTCGGCAGGGATAATTTCATTTTGTGTTTCCGACGTGACAAATTGGAGATTGGTGTAACCGTGATAATAACACCACCGGGGGGGTAGCAACCTTGTATGTGAAACATGCCCAGTCATTGTACCGCGCATCAACTATATACATTTCTTCACCAACCGGGATGGGGGAAATTATTCCTAAAAAATGTTAATAACGCTCACCGTTGCGGCCATCAAGATGTTTCCTGTGACATAATCACCCCGGACGACGATAAATTTTTTACATAACGAACGCTTATGGCGTTAAGTAGCTTGAAAAATAGCCTTGCTTTGCATACACAAAACATTTTTGAAGTCATTAAAGATAGAAAGAATATTTTACAGTATACGATATCGAATGATAAAAAAAATAGTAAGTATACTTGAGACGTTTAATTAAATTTAAATTTAAATAATACCTTAACGAACAGATGAATGATAAATTAAATTACAGGAAAGAATACAGGGTATTCGACAAATATATGTAAGTGCTGCTAAAAAGAAATAATAATGATTTTGAAATAATTATCTTAATCACTTCCAAGCTTAATTTCGTTAATTAACTTATCTTTATAATAAAGATATTTTACACTCATTTAATTTTCTGTAACTATTTTTAAATAGGAGTTTTCATTTCTTTAGTGATTAATAAATTTACAACTGTATACCATGCGTGTAATATTTACTTCGGGCAGTCAAAACTAAATTAGACGTGCCGATGCATACATACTATGCAACCACGTGGTGCAATAGAGCGGGGCGGCGCTGCAATTACAGTGCGTTTCAATATAGTTGAAACTCGTAAAATAATTGACGTCCTGTTATGGTCATAAAAAAGATTGTGATCGGTAATCCTTTCTAATCTTAACAACTTTACAATCGGATTTTCATATTTAAGAACCTTTAAGATATTATAGAGTTTTCACAAAGGCACCGTTACGTTATGAATGAATCGTTAGAAATAGAAAGGGTAGTTAATATTTCAAAACGGTAGGGACAGGAACAAGTTTCTTGAAAAATGTATGCATAAATTTAGACAATTTTTTAATACGATGCTTCTCCTGTTCGTTTTCAAACAGTAATTACACTTTCTACATATTTTATAACGATTGAATTTATAACGTAACGATGTGATGGCCCAAAGCCTATAATATCAGTTCTTAGAAATTTTTGGAGTATCTAAATACAATTTTATCAAATCCACCAAGTCTCTAATTTTATTTCCGAACAATTAGTTTGATAGTTAATTTTATTTCTTGCTTGCGCATCCCCTGGCATTGAATATGGGTTTTTAGGAAAGGATACGATAGCTCTACATGAAGTAATTTATTTTTTCTTTGTTTTGCAACTTTTCATCTACAATTCTATAACAATTTTATATATTTTTTTCTTTGATTTATATAGAAACATTAATATTAGGTAAAACCTGTTTGTTTCTATGAAATAAAAATAAAAAAAAATATTTGTAACCGATTATAAGGCAAACGTATGCAGTTACGATTTCTAATGAAAATATTTGTTTCGATCCGCTTTATGTTCGATTGACCGTGCGTATAATATACATTCGTATATGTACAGGAAAGAAGCCGTCAGAATGTTATATTTGACAAATAATTCTTAACAGCTAGTACGAGAATTGGTAAGAACCACTATAAAGGATTATAAGCTAATACGGCGGCGCATTCGATACGGTAGCACGAACGTACGAAATACGTGCACGATAGATGTTATGTCATTCTCAAAGCATAAACACTATTCTCTCTCACACATTGATGTTTTGCCTCCCTGCCTTCAGCTATCTCTCTCGCACATTGACCTTACGTTCTCCTGCATATACCAATGCACAGCCGAATGCTCTGTCGGATCACCTACATTATTATTCTGCACCGTGATATGAGCCAATGACAACTTGAAACTTATAGGTCACAGAAACTCAAACATTGTTTTTTATTGTAATTGAAGTCGACTCTTTTGCGGTAAAAGTGGATTTTAATTTTTAAACGGACTGTGAAAATTGCACGAACTCTTACCGTTTAAACTATAATAATACACTATAAGTGTTCTTTACAAGTGATACATGTTTAAGCTGTATAATTACTTGTACATTAAGAAAAACATGTAAGTAGAAAATACGAGTTTTCTCTAACGACAATAACAAACAACTCTAAAACATATTCCTTTTGTTCCAGATTTGTTTCTTTTTATCCAGGCATCGCTTTTTGTAGGCGTCATTCGTTCCTTTATAATACTAATGTTTATGTGGCAGTATTGTGAAGGTAAGTTACTGTATATTAATACCGTATTCCAAATACGAGACAGAGACTTAAATGTATACTATTTTTTAGCATGCTTGTCTCTGCCAAGTATACAAGTATACAAGTAAGAGGTCACTTGAATATCATTTTTTATACTGTACAGCGGTAAATATGGATGTACTGGACAATTTAAAAGCTGATGCAAGGCAAGAGGATATCAACGCTCTTGTCACATTCTACCAATTTGTTTATAAAATTGGTTGCACTGGGAAGTATACATTCTGCTTTTTCGTATGCTAGTTTTAAGTACGCATTTAAAATCGCATTCGAGTATTCTAAGCACTCGACGCCTCGGCCTGTCAAATGAACATTTAGAACACGGCATATGTGTTCATACCGAACTCATTATTTTATTATTTAAAATTACATTCAACAAAGGTAACTGTATAATTTAAAATTTAGTTATTCACTAAATATTCTTCTTCTTAACCTCCTCGTAAGACCTCAAACCAAATATCATCCAAATCGGTTCAATCGTTCTTTTGCTACAAGAAAAATTAACCTTTGAGGTCAGAAATCTGTGATTAAGTCATGTTTGCGTAATTTAGACGCAGCCTGTATGCGTGGAATGCAGCCTTTTCAATACATAAGTTGGTAGCCATTTAGATGTTATCTTCCTAACCTTAAAAAGTTATAGTGAGATATGTGTTGTGGCCACCCTGTTTTTCACAGTAACGGTTCACTGCAAGTAACGAAAACTTATCTTCCTGTGGGACCTCACATCCAATATCATCCAAATCGATTCATCCTTTGTTATAAGAAAAATAAACTTTTTCTTAGAAAACTGAAGAAAAATACTGTCGTAACGAAGTACTTTTGGATATAGATAAGTTTGGTTAAATCGTCTTATCCTGAGCCCAGGAATCTGGTTAAACCGTGACCTCGGAATTTAAACCCTCCCAGTACGACAAAGAATTTTATGTCACGTATTTCTTGAATTGACTTTTTATTAACTGGCAGTGAGACACCACTATTTATTTTATTTGTTTATTATAGGATAAAATTGGGGAAGTATTTTTCTATGAATGTTATCGGTGGGCAATTTTTATATTTCGCATATTGCGGAACAACGTTTTTCTACAATTTCTTCTAGTTTCTGATGTAATTATCATTGAAATATCATCTGCATACATGTTAATTAGGTCAGCTGATAGACATTGTACAGGAAGATCGTTCATTATCACGCAAAACAAGAGTAGACCTATTATTGTACCATGCAGTACGCCGCTACTGGTTTTCTTAATCTTGGATTTATGGTGGCCTATTGTTTTCTACCTTTTAAGTAATACTGATATGACCCTGGAAAGATCGAGGGTCCCTAGGGGGTTGCTCAAAAGGAGCACTCGCTAAATTAGCAAAGGAGGTACCTTAAAAAGTAATAAAAAGCACACACATCTTACGGTATCCTTTTATTTTAAATGGATAGTCAGATTCCTTTAGCAGGCAGAGTCCAATCATCGGGTGCTCCAATGTCAAAGGCATGGCACACTCTTCCTTGCCACCCGGTTTTTTTCTGCGTAATATTCTACACATTCTACCATCAAATTCTTACGCCTACGTAACTATGTAAAAAAATAATAATTGATCTTCTTATCCTTAGCATCATTTGCGGCAATACGAGATCTATTTATGTGCCGGTCCTCTTGCTCCGTAACAATAAAAGTTTCCTCAGAAGCGAATTATCAACGGTATCGAAAGCCCGACTCATATCAAAAAATAGTCCTATGTTTTTGTTCTTATTATCTAGCGCTTCTATCATTCCTGTTAAAGTTTTGTGCACTGCTGATATCGTTGACTTTGACTTTCTGTAGTCATATTGACTCTCGCTGAAAATAGTATATTTTTCAAGAAATTTATGGACTCTAGCGGAGAAATCATAGTTCTGAGCGCCTGGAAACTAGTTGCGGTGCATGAACTATTAAGCTTATGATTTTCCTTTGCTTGCACCTAGAGAATTGCACCAAATCAAAATGGAAAAATTTTAAAGTTCCAAAATTTACGGTATTACGCAACTTCTAAATGACGAAAACTTGACTGCTGAGCTTCTTTTCGAAATTTTCAACGTAGTACCTCCAGGTAAGTTTGCCATCGATCTGAACCAATAGCTTATACTGAGAAATACAAACTAATGGAAACATCATCACATTTTACAAGTAGTGAAAAATAAACTTTCACATTATTAGTTACAATTGGTATTACGTGAGTTTTTGACACATTTAGGCTGGGTTGCATAAAACATTTAAAACAACATTAAGTTTGAGCCGGATCCTGATGCAAATACGTAAGTGCAACGGTAAACTGGTGATTTAACCAATGAGGAGTCTGCCAATTTTTGGGAGTAATTTGCTGAATCCGTTTCGGCTGATCCTATATGCCCGACAAAAAAGTGTGGGACATATAATATGTCCTACTGTAAATATAACGAAGTGCTTTTATATTACCATAGAAACAAGCTTTAAATATCATGATGAATGACTGAAAGTTGCATTCAAACTAATAAAGAACTCAAAAATGCATGTAAAGAGTTATCCCAGATTTTTTGACGAGCATAGTACCTAAAGTTTCACTCGTATGACATATCTACTTCAACCATGCTTTTTAGGCCCATAGCATAAAATGTCACTTAGAGCCAGTTGTACCAAGGGGGGGATTACCTAAATCAACATTCAACTGAACCAGTTCAAAGTAAACAAATTCGCATAGGATCTTAAGATCATATGGCAATTAGTGCATTCATAAATAAAATTTCATGCGACTTTATTTACTGACAATCTGGTTCAGGTGAACGTCTGACATTGGTGCAACTGACCCTTAGAGTAAAATTTAATTCTGGATTAAATGTTATATGTAATCCATCGTTAATATTAAACCGCTGAGCACGAACCATTGGTTCATCTGGTTTAGTGTGTCATTCACATTAACAGTAACTTCGGTGGTATTGCTAGCAAAAAATTACTGTGTTCTAAAGGTTAATTTTCCGTATTTTATAAAAAAATAATAGAATGTTAAACAGAATATTTATGTCTACGAACGAAATAGTGTTCAATGTTAAGTTTCTGGAGCAAAGTAACTAATACCTAAGTTTTTAAAGCGTTTAGAATACGAGAACACCGATCGTAAAGTACTTAAAATTATTACGCGTTATTAATCGGAATTTGTGTATAATCATTTATGACTTTCAATTAACTTGAAACGCACTATACTGAGGTAATTGGCTTTCACTGTTCAGGGTAAATTTATAATTAGAGCAGGCTGTGATATTTTCCGAAAAGTTGGCAACACAGGCTGCAGCTTGAAATTAAAAATTTGAAATGTCACGATTGTGACTTTTTTTTAATGATAGATAAACAGATTTGTCTTAGGGAACCTCCCTTAATATTCTAAAAAAGGATTTAAACCAGCATCCATACAAAATATAACAACAAAATAAAGACTGTACAAAGCATACCTTAAATATGACAACTGTCAATTTATTATTTATTACTAAGTATATCCAACTATACAGTATAAAATAACACCAGCCACAGCCTCCTCTAATTATGAATTCCGTTGAACACCCGGTATTATACGAAACAAAAAGGATATTTGCCCTAATTTTTAGTTAATTTAAAATTTCAAATACATCCTTCACCTCATATTCACCTTGCTTCGGTAACACGTAAAACAATATTTTGTAAACAGAAACAAGTTTTAAATATCCTGTTAGCGTGTCCGTGTTTTGCCTTGCATTTGTAGCGCAAAGGAACACACTATTTTAAAATAATATTAATGAAGTTCCACTTTTCATATGAACTTTTACTGTATGTATAAAAACTCTGAAACGCTTTAAATATTCCCTAAAATATTTTCTTTTTGAAGAACACTTGGATAGGTCAGTTATTACGTATTATTAATCTGCCATATATCAGAGAGGTTAATTTGCTTGTATAGCGGTGTACTAAAGGGGTACAAAAATAATTTTAATTTTTCTTAATGAAAACTAAACTTTTATTACGAATTTTAAAACACATATTTTTTACGTACGTGTATATTAAAAAAGTTATGGGGTCACATGAGAAATTTTTTAAAACGCTGTGCAAGAATTTAAAAAGGACAGAAACCAAGTAAACGAAAAACACTGAATGCAGATTATCACCTCAACGCTTCTTACCACGAAAAGTGAGAAAATTTTCTTACTAGAAACAATTATTAAATTACATGCTGTGCTGTGACTAACAAAATATTGGTCTCAAAATAATTAATAATCACTGTTTAATAGAGAATTTTTGAATTGCGATTATTAAAAAAGAAAAAATTATGTGACCCTATAAAATTTTTATACAAATGCACGTAAATATATACCGGGTGGAAAGCTTTAAACCCGAACATAGCAAACTTGCATTGAAAACTGTCATACATCCAATTGTCGTACATGGAATTGTCGTACACCCAATTATTGTACACCCAACTGTTGTTCACCCAATTGTCGTACATCGAATTGTCGCGTACACCCAATTATTGTATGCACTCCATTGTCATACACTGAATTGTTATACACCAAACTGTCGTACACCGAGTTGTCTTACACTGAATTGTCCCGCTCCAATCTCCCTAATTATTTACTACCTATATTATACCGGGTGGAAGTTTCAAACCCGAACATAGCAAAGTTCCATTGAGAATTACATTTCTGTAGATTACTGCTCTCCATTTAAAGGTACAAAAATGGTAATGGTATGAAAGGAAAGAGAAAATTAAGGCCAATATTATCGTCCTAAAATTATTCCTAAATATTAATACATTCAGAATAAAAATTTAATTTTCAAATTTTAAATGAAAAATTTATTCTCCTATGTCAGATTTGAAACAGTCAATTCTTTTCAGTTAACGGAAAATAATTTATACGTTAGTCAAAAAGTATTATGATTATGAATAATTATACGGGCCAAATAACAGGTACTCTTACGTTTAAATTACAACGACTGTTTCTTTATTAGAATAACTTTATTCTGCGTCTTAGCATACAAAAATATTGTTGTTTCTGATTCTATCAATCATTCAATTTAAACTTGATACTAAATCAGTTTTAAATTTCAATTGTACAAGAATTAAATAAGTTTCACACGACTATACACTGTTCAAGAATACAATATAACATAAAACTGTAAAGAATATTTACACGAATCCCACATGAATTCCACATCAGTTGCCATCATTTTTTTTTGTCAACCTTAACGAGAAAGTGCGAATGTATTTTGTGAAACAATGAGAGCAAATAAATAAAATATATAAGTTTTTCATCATCAGTATGTTTTACGGATGAATGAACTTTTATTTTGAATTGTTTTGAATCAGAAGCCTATTGTAGAAAATTCTGGTTATTGAGTTGCAAACTTTAAGTCTGACATACTAAGGCGACTACATTTTTCATTTGAAATTTGAAAACCTAATTTACATTCCAAAAGTTTACTGCAATATAAATAATTTTAACACGATAATATTGGCCTTAAATTTCTGTTTCCTTTCATACCATTACCATTTCTGTATCGTTAAATGGCGAGCAGTAATTTACAGAAACTTAGTTCTCAATGCAAGTTTGCTATGTTCGGGTTTGAAACTTTCCACCCGGTATAAGCTTTTAGAATTTGTAATAAATGATATGAATTTGAATTAAAAGAAATTAAATTACTTTTGTATCCCAATGGTACACCACTGTACAAATAAACGAACCACTCCAAAAGATAGTAAATTTATAGAAAACATCGACATTTTTCAGCGTTTTTGCAAAAAAAATACGTTAGCAGATATTTAAGGTGTTTCAGATTTTTATCATCACAGTAATGTAAATTAAGTAATAATTGTAATTGGGTGAATCCAAGTTTTTGTCATACAGAAATTATATAAATAAAATCACTAGAATTTAATCAGCATACATCGACATAGCATGTGGTAAGTTCGTAACGAAACTATAATGAAAGAGGGCATTTTCTGCTCACAGAAGAATGAATAGCCCGTTTAATTCTCATTGCTACAATCGCTTATATGAGCACTTATAGTCGCAGCTCGGTCATGAGCGCTATTTGAAATCTCCGCTAGCATCTATCAACACAGTTTCGTTGTTACTTTACCCCAAGGGTAAATTCATAACGAAGCTGTGGTGATAGATGACAGCGGAGATGTCGAACAGCGCTGATAATGAAAAACACATAAGCGACTGTAGCAATGAGAATTAAACGGGCTATTCTTCTGCGTGCAAAAAAAGCCATCTTGTATCATCATAGCTTCATTATGAACTTACCCTAAAATTATCTCGTGATCAGTCGGGTGTTCCTGGTTAATGTGCTGAGATCGGTATGCTAAACAAAGGAAGGCACTTTAATTTATAACATAAAATAATTTCTGGTGCATGAATCATGTGTATACATGTAACAAATATTTATATATTTTTATACTCAAAATAATATTAAGTTATAAAGTCTGATATAATTAGACTTCCCTAACATTAAAGTGCAAGAATTTTCACTTTTACGCGCTGCTACCACTTGAAATTGTTAGAATATTGCTGTTAATAGTTACAAATCAGAACTAATATTAGTCCACCTAATTTTCAACAGCGCGAGCTTCGTATAATACAGGATAGCTGTTAGGATACGCATTAATTTATCAATTTCCTAAATAAAAAATCCATAATAACGAGCAGACAGCTTCCTACAGCAGCGTGTAATTTGAAGAATATTTCCAAAATAAAATCAAAACGCCCCAATACGATCCGACACTTCCATAATATTGCATGACTGGTCACAAAACTCCTTTTACTCCTTTTTTAAAGAAAATTAGCCAGTATCATGCTAGTTTAATAACGATAGTCAGTGCCGTCAAGTCGGAGAAGCGGCAATTTCATCTAAACGCCTTAGAATAATTCCTCTTCTTCGGATAAGAAAACGCCGCTCTTCAGAGACAGCAACAGCCGGTAGCGATATAATAAAGTCGTAAGGATGAAAATTAGCCATAATTTAATCTACCGACATGTTTTTTATTTGGAATTTTTTTAATTTCTCGAACATAACTAGGTGTCAGGCACGCTACGTTAAAAATAATCACTCAATAAAAGTCAAACCGTTCAGGTGCATTCATAAAGAAAATGGGTTTATTGCTACTACGTGAAATTGATAACGTTAGAGGCTCTCGCTTTATGATTATCCTCCAACTTACGAAGCGGTTTTATGGTTAATTGTTTAATAATAATAAATTAGTAAAATTTCGAGCGTAAATAAAATTTCACAGACGTTAACGGTTTCGTTAATAGATTTCATTACAGTGCATTAAATACTTAAGAAACGGTTTAACAAAATAGACTTTTTAGACTATATTTATGTATGTGATTTTTGTACGCAATTCAAAGTTTTTTAGTCTGGATATAAAGCAAGAATACTAATATTGTGTGTTGTTTGGATATGAATAAATATGCAACGCTTTTTTTCTAACAGGGTTTTTTGTGGTAAGAATTTTGTCTCATGTTAACTTATGTTCTGCTTGAAATTTTAATCAAATTTCAGTTTCTAATAATCTGTTACATAATTTATTACAAATTAAGCGATGTGCAAACCAGAACAGGTATGGTTATAAGAACATACAAATCCCTCATCACGACAGCCACCGCGCGCGTTTTCGTTTCAGTCTCGCTTTACACATTCCCAGAATAACAAGTGCATCATTAATTTAATTAATGAATAAATATCGATCGAATATCTGAAACGTGTATAAACTTGTAAAAATTCTTTGCACGCTTGTTGTACACCCACAAGCGCTTCAGTTGAAGTTCTCCAGTCAATGTGGTTCGAAAATAGCTAAGTGACCTATGGATTTCATCACTTCATCAATTTATTGTTTAGAATCATCACTTTATTGATCATCGCTTCTCCGAATCAACAATTCAACAATCACCGGTACACTGTTTCATCAGTCATCGTTTCGCTTCGTGCGATGAATTGTTGATTCATCGCACGAAGCGATAGAAGATGAATTCATCGCACAATCCATTTATCGCCTCATTGCGCTTCACCGATTTGTCACGTTATCGTTCCGTCGCTTTATCCATCCATCGATTCATCGCTTCATCGATTTTTCGCTAGATCGATTCCTCGCTTCATTGATCCATCGCTTAAATTATCGTCGATCCATGGCTTCATTACTCAATCGATTTAGTGATCGCTTCATCGATTTACGGTTTCATTGATCTATCGCTTCATCAATTCATGGCTTTAGTAATTCATCGATAAATCACTTCATTAATCCACCATATCGTCGATCCATCACTTCATCAATTAATGCCCAAATTCCCACGTAAAGTGATTAATTTCGTTCGAATAATTCAACTACCCCGCATTTTTCAAAACTTGGCCACGGAAGGGTTAAGCGTATGGAATACTATGGCTGGGTTGCACAAATGATTTAAGAAAAGATTAATTAAAGTTAAAATTAAAGCACCTGTCATATTTTAAGAATTTTCTATTACAGAAACGAGAACACTTATGTTAACACCAATATGGCGTTTTCGAAACGACAGCAGTCAAAAATTTGAGACCACTAATAAACAAACCGGTATAAATAACCCGAGAAGAATCTCGTAAGTTAATCGCATGAAGAGGCAAAAACCGTGCTGTCTCCAACAACAGTGGACGTTGCCGCCGTCGTCCCTGGACTTTTATCATTAAGTCGATGCACCCTAAAGAGGTCGTGCCGTCTCCACCAACGGTGGATGTCGCCGCCGTCGCCTCTGAATTTTAATTGCTGAAACGATTCACTTCAAGAGACCGTCGCCGTCTTCATCAAATGACAGGCGTCGCCACGTCAGCATCGCCATCGCACCTAGACCTAACATCGCCATTACTACAAGAAAGACAACATCGTCGCCATAGATCCAGCCTCCGCATTGCTGCTAGAGGAGATCAAGACATCTCAGTAACCCCGAGGCATCGCTAGATCCGTCAAACTTTCGGCCCTGTTAACTGAACGCCCCGAGAAGCCGCCTTTAACAAATCCATGGCTACCGAGTTCCTACAACAACGCCGACGCTCATTCACTTCATACATCCACTCCCTCCGATGTGACACAGTGAAGGACTACCTTGTTTGCAATGAGGACAAAAGGAACCGCGGACTGGCAAAACCCCGACCTCCAGAGATTAAATTAATCAATTATCAAATAAAGAGTTTATATGTTTGTATTCAATTGTTTAAAGCTCTACCTACGCACCTAATCCCGGAAGTTTTTGCATGACATGATGATGGCGCAGAAGCTTCGTCGCGACAATATGAAGAAATGGCCGTTAACGTTTCTATAAAAAAAGTATGTATTCCGAGAATAAAAATAAAATCTTAAGGCTAGTTTACATTATTCTATTTTGCATTAGATTTTCAGTTTCGAGTAGCTCAAACGTATTATTCTTGCCTTTACGCTATTCGATTTTCCATTCAAGAAGCTAATTTCATTCGAAACAAATTCGAATATAAAATCGAACAGATAAATCAAATAAAAAAATCAAATAATGTAAACTAACCTTAACTCCGGTACGGTCAAGTGTGTTGTGTTACTCACTTAAGAAATTGTATTCCCGATATTGGTTACTGTTTGCTTCTTTCCTATTGCAAGAACCACAAACAATATATATTTTTGTCCTGAAAGTTAAAACTCTCCGAATTTCGTTTTACTGCAAAAATGAAACAAATGAATTGCACAGTGAACTTGACAGAAAGTACGTAGTGTACACACCAATATGGCGGAACGGATGTCGTTTCTTGTACGTAATAGCAACTGCCTAGTTATCACATCCATGCCAAAGGAAAAAAATTTTGCTCGATTTATAACTAAAGACCGAACGTTTAGGTCGTAAAATAGTGTAAAGACGCATGGACCTAATTTGGGTGACTTAATTATGATATTAGGTATTTATATTCTCGTAGTAGGTTTACGGAAAGATGGGTAAATATAAAATAAATAAAACATTAAAATTAAAGTCATTCTGACTTTAGTATTAATTTTGTACGAAATTCCGGATAATGGCTTTAATTTTAATATATATATATATAGGGTATTCATGGGAAGCCGCTACAATAGCTAACTTTCTTATTTGTATTCTTATGAAGTAACTAAATTAGGAAAGTTTTAGGACCTTTCTTCCTCGGTTGTACGGTACTTTCAAAGAAACAAATAACAATCAGGTTTTCGAGATTTTCAATTGTTTTCAACTTTTTTAAATAGAATGTTAGGATTTTTATTATCGCATCGCGTTCAGGATGTCAAATTAATTATGTCTCTAAAATATCATCTCCCAAAGCGTACTATTTTAGAAATGATTTAGTAACAATGTCTTGGTGTTCACGGGAAAAATGGTTACAATAGCTAACTTTTTTATTTGAAGTTTTACGAAGTAGCTTAAATCAGGAAAGTTTCAGGACCTTCCCTGCTCGATTTTTATGGTACCTCTGAGAAACAAATGACTGTCAGATTTTCGAGATTTTCGAAATTTTCAGTTGTTTTCAACTTTTTTAAATGGAACATTATATTTTTTATTAGCGTATCGTGTTCAGGATGTCAAATTAAGTATTGCTCTAAAATACTCCCCTCCTAAGTCTACTATTTTATAAATTATTTAGTAAATAATGGTATTAGACATTTTTGCATGTCGCGCTTTCAACATTTGGACCCAAGGGTTTTTAGTTTGAACTAAATTTAAACAAGTTTTGAATCATGACAGTTCACAAAGGTCTGTCAGTTTGAACACACTTCCTTTATTATCTTGTTTCAACGCGCACCATATTGTATTCGTGAATTAAAAGACTATCGTAATGATACACTTCTTCCGGAGAATATCAAGACTGAATTATTTATGAAATATTCTGTCTTGAGATATTATTTCACAAGCATACTTAATTTGACATCCTGAATGCGATTTCGTGATAAAAAACGTAATGTTAAAGGTGCTGAAACTTTTCTAATATAAGTTACTTCGTGAAACTTCAAATAAAAAAGTTAGCTATTGTAGCCATTTTGATTTGGGATATAATATTTTAGAGACATCATTAATTTGACATCCTGAACGCGATACAATGATAAAAAACCTAACATTCCATTTAAAAAAGTTGAAAACAATTGAAAATCTCGAAAACCTGATTGTCATTTGGTTTTCCGAAAGCACCATAAAAACGAGGAAGAGAAGTCCTAAAACTTTTCTAATTTAAGTTATTTTATAAAAATACAAATAAGAGAGTTAGCTATTGTAGCGAATTCCCATGAACACCCTGTATGTATTATTCAACTCTGCTGGACCTTTTTAAGAACCTTTTACGAGAAAATAAATACCTGATATCATAATCAAGTTGCCCGAATCAAGCACACAGTAATATAATACAGTAAGTTCTTAAAATTGAAAATAAAAAAAAAACTAAATATTTTAAATTATTAACCGATTAACCGACCACCCCTTCCATTATATTATCTAGATTACGTCATAGCTCCTTGTAAGTATTAAAATTCTAACTATTCACTAATTTAGGTAACTTTACGCTTCCAGGAATAAGGAATTTTACAATATTTTACTTCAAAAACTCACGTTTTCCTAATTTAACAAGTACGGAGAACAAATTAATGAAATCTTTATTTAATTAAGTTTTATTTACTTTATATTGTAGAAATACACGCAAAACCACTAAGTAATTAAGAAGGAATTTCTGTAACTATCTTATACTATAATTATTTAATCATAATTAAATTTTCCAATTAGATGTCTCAATTTACATAAACAATTTTAGAAATACGAGGTGGATGTTAAATAAACAACCAAACAAAATGAATACTGTAATTAAACACTAAAAAGCCATTATTAAATACCCTCCTGAATTGGTTTTTCTAATATTTTCAAGTGACTTGTGTTATTTCAAAAACAAAAAACTTTTGCAAATAATTTTCAAGTAATCACATCGTTTCCAATAGGGACCCATATCTGCAAGCTTTATACGTAATTTAACATTCAAATTCTTTTATTCGAACTTTATTATTTTTGTGATCTTCTCTTCTTCCTTTCTTTGTACCAATTATTTATGTGAAAATAAAAATACATTTTAAATGCTTAATATTTGTTAAATAAAGAAACTAAATAAAGAAACAAGTTTAGATTCTTTAATGGGAGTACTTTTTATTCGTCGTCGTGATAACTATGTTATTGTTACATTTCTAGGGTTTAATTAATTTATTTAAACGAATAAAACACTCGATAAAAACTTAACCGTAATTTAATAAAGCTTAAAAACTAATTTATTTGTAATAATTTATTTTCACACTAAAAATCTAACTTCGCCGTTCGCTGTTAGAATTCGACTGACTGGTGAGTCAACTCCGGGCGATTTTATATCTACTGCTGGCGTCTGGAAGTCTCTATGCTGGAAGATTCTAGTTTGCTCGATATAGGCCCCGAACGCGTGACGGCCGATGACACATCGAAGCGGACCGACTTCTTGACGCCTTGCGCTAAGTCAGGTTGGCTCGCCACACTGCCCCCTTCTTAGAAACGTTTCGTCTCGAAATGTTCCTGGTGATAGTCTTGAAGGAGGGTGTCGGAATCTACATGCTGGCCCATTCTTGCAACTTCCCGCCTGGAAGAAGTAACAGTCTACGGTTTTGCTGTTGCTGACTGTTGCCTGTGGGTGGTGGCTGCAGACTAGGACTTCAATTCCCGTTCTGTGGAAGATGACTTCCAGCATGCTTCGAATTACTCTCCAGTCTAGTCCGTCCAATCCGCAGCCCAATTTGGGGATGGCTAACTTCATCTGATGGTTCTCTATTAGCTGTCTCCTCAGGCTATATAGGGCTCTCCACATAGTCACATAGTCAGGTTTACCGCTTGATGTCTTCTTAGTGACTAAATAATGCACGTGGCGCCTCCGATCTGCCGTCGAATCAATGATCTGCAAGCTCTTGCCTACCACGGGATGCTGTCTTCGTAGCTCCTCGATTTGGCCAAATTTCTTCCTAAACACCTGAGCGATTCCTTTGGACATTTTCAGGTCTTCTGCTACGCAGTGGGCCAGACTGTACTCCAGTGGCACTTTAAAGAGATCTTGTTGCTTCTCCGTGGTCACTCCAAACCGTGCCTTGCTTCCTTCGGCGTGATGAGACATGAAGGTTTCGAAGTTCACTTCGGAAACTTGCGCCCTTTGTACTGTCCCTTCATCTGCTTCTCCATGGTAAGGGGCTATCCGGTTGAAGTGGATTACTTTGGGTTTGCCATGGGGGACCTTCTTGATGCGGTAAACGACGTCGTTGATCCGTTTCATCACTTTGTAAGGACCTTCCCAAGAGGTCTGTAATTTTTGGGAGAGGCCTCGACGTCTTTGGGGGTTATAAAGCCAGACCAGTGCTCCAGGTTGGTATCCCCCGTGTTGAGCGTTGATGTCATAGTGCTCCTTCATCCGATCGCTGGCCGTCTGTATATTGTGACGCACTTGGTTGTGGATATCATCCATTTTCCTGCGTAATTTGCTCACGTAATCTTCGTCGGCAGAGACTTCGCCAGGCTTCACACCAAACTTCAGGTCGCAGGGCAGTCTCGGCTCTCGCCCGAATACCACTTTCGCGGGAGTCTGCCCTGTTGTCTCATGAACAGATGAGCGGTATGCCATTAGAAACAGGGGAATGTACGTGTCCCAGTCCCTCTGATGATCGGAAACGACCTTGGACAAATGTCGGTTGATGGTTCTATTGAACCTTTCCACCATTCCGTCCGACTGTGGGTGGAGTGCAGTTGTTCTAGTTTTTCGTACGCCGAGCAGAGTACACACGTTCTTGAACAAGGCCGATTCAAAGTTCCTTCCTTGGTCTGAATGCAGTTCCATAGGTGCACCATACCGACTGATCCATTCCCTGACAAGGACTTCCGCAGTAGTGACTGCCTCTTGGTTAGGTAGGGCGTAAGCTTCAACCCACTTGCTAAAGTAGTCCATTACCACGACGATGTACTTGTTTCCACCATTCGTTTCTGGAAACGGGCCGGCTACATCGATGGCAACTCTCTCAAAAGGACTTCCAACGTTGTACTGTCTCATGGGAGCCTTACCCCGCCTGTGGGGACCGTTACTGGCTGCGCAGACTGTACACTTTCTGCACCAATCCTTCACGTCTTCCTTGCAGTTCACCCAGTAAAATCTTTCGCGCACCTTCTCCATAGTCTTCTTAACTCCCAGATGCCCTCCCGAAGTTCCATCGTGAAGTTCCCTCAGAACTTCTGGCACCCTATTCTTGGGGATCAGTAACTGTGTCTTCTGTTCCATGCCTTCCTGATTCTCTATGCTTCGTCTCAGAAGACCACGATCCAACACTATGGAGTCCCACTGCGCCCAGTATGATTTTACGGACGGTGCACATGGTGCTACCTCTTCCCAGGTAGGCCTCGCGTCCCTGCTTTTCCATTCTAGCACTAATTTCAAATCCGGGTCGTTCTCCTGGTCTCTTCGCAGTTCTTCGCCTTGCCATTTGTCATCAACAATGGCTGTCCTCGCAGTCGTGGCTATTTTCTCGTCCAAACGACTACAGTGCTTACAGTCTTCGGCACAGGGTCTTCTCGACAGAGCATCGGCATTTCGATGGCTAGTTCCTGCCCGATGCTGAATTTCAAAATCGTACTCCTGAAGTCGTTCGATCCATCGTGCAACTTGCCCTTCTGGGTTCTTGAAACGGAGAAGCCATTTTAGAGCGGCGTGGTCGGTCCTCAGCAGGAAGCGTCTACCATACAAGTACTTGTAGAAGTGTTCTATCGTTTTTACGACGGCTAGCAATTCCCTTCTTGTGACGCAATAGTTTCGTTCCGGCTTTGATAGGACTTTACTGAAGTAGCCGATCACCTTCTCTTGCCCCTCTTGTATCTGGGAGAGTACGCCACCAATCCCAACGTTGCTAGCATCTGTGTCCACGACGAACTTGCCTTCCGGGAGAGGATAACTCAGAATAGGAGCACTAACCAAGTACTGCTTTAGTTGTTCAAAGCCAATTTGACACTGTTGGTCCCATTCAAATGGACGACCTTCTTCAGTGAGTTTTGTTAACGGCTTAGCAATGTCTGCAAATCCAGGAACGTAGCGCCGATAGTAAGTGCACAGGCCAAGGAAACTCCTTATTTGGTGTTTATTTCTGGGAGTTGGCCAGTCTTTCACCACCTGAATCTTCACAGGGTCCACGGCGATTCCATTTCCATTAACAATGTGCCCCAGGTAATTCACTTCCTTCTGGAACAGGTGACACTTCTTGAGGCTAAGCTTTAGTCCAGCTCCGCGAAGCCGCTGGAACACTCCTTCCAGGTTCCTTAGGTGGTCGTCGAACGTCTTTCCCACGACAATTATGTCGTCAAGGTACACCATGCACGTTGTCCAGGACAGACCTTTCAGAACCGTCTCCATTAACCTCTCGAATGTCGCTGGGGCATTACATAATCCGAATGGCATCACTGTGAACTGCCACAGACCCATACCAATGGAAAACGCCGTCTTTTCTCGATCTTCGGGCGCCAGCTCCACTTGCCAATATCCACTCTTTAAGTCCAAAGTTGAGAAGATCTTTGAGCCGGCCAGGGTGTCCAGGGTATCATCAATCCGTGGCAAGGGATAGCTGTCCTTCTTGGTGACATTATTGAGTAACCGGTAGTCTACACAGAACCTGGTGGACCCATCCTTCTTCTTCACAAGCACTACTGGTGACGCCCACGGGCTGCTTGATGGTTCTATTACATTATCCTTTTCCATCTCGCGAATAATGCGTTCCGCTTCCTCACGCTTCGCCAACGGTAATCGCCTTGGAGCTTGACGGATAGGTCTTTCTTCTCCAGTCTCTATTTTGTGTTTCACGACATCAGTTCTTCCCTTGGATCCATTTTCTACCTCAAATACATCTTGATAGCGGCCGATCAGATTCTTTGCTTTTGTCTTCTGGTCTGCAGTCAATTCCTGGGCTGTTGACATAACCATTTCCCATAATTTCTTTGGGACTTTCGCTTCTGGCACGTTTGTTTCAAGTTGCCGGGAGATGGAGGACACCATGGTGCAGCTTCCCAAGATTGTTCCTTTCTTGATATTGACGGAGAAACAATTGACGTTCATCAGGCGGACAGGTACTTCCTTCTTCGCCATCAACAACATTTTTCCAACGAGGACTCCTCTTCCAATCCTTTGATCATCAGTATTAGGTTCAACCATAATGACTTGCCCATCTTGAAAAACACCGTCCAGTTTTGCGTCGACGATAACCTCAGTCCTGCTGGGTAATACAACGTCTTCAGCGAGGACTACTCGAGCGGCCACGTCCCCTCGTTGATGAAGAACCAACTCCTCATTATTGACCGCCATTACGCCACGCTTTAAGTCCAATTGGAACCCGTGGGCACACATGACGTCCATGCCCAAAATTGCCTCGTCCTCTATATCTGCCACCAGTGCACGGTGTTTTATTGGAGTTGAACCAATGGTGATGATAACCTCTACTTCACCGTGGACAGTTGCTGATGTTCCAGTTGCAGTTTTCAGTCTCCACTTGGTCGGCTCGGTGCGTCCAGATGACTTAATGACGTCGGGTCTTAGGATGGTCTTCGTCGCACCCGTATCCAACAACATGGTGTGAGGAATGTCATCAATGGTGACATCCACGAAGACACTGCTGGTTAACTGCCGTAGGAATATTACTTGGTTGGCTTTCGTCTTTGGGGGCCTTTGAATACGGGTCGACGTTTGCCCCTCTGCACCGACCCGGCTTAGTTTAACTGTGGCTTCCTTGGATCCTGTCTGGGCTTTGGACATCGCCTGCGAACATGTCCTTCCTCCTGGCAATTCCAGCGGCTTCTTCTGCTTGAAGACCTGTTCCACAATGCGGCGAACATCCTCGGCGGTGGCATACTCTCTGGCTCGCTCCTTTATAGTAGATCCCACCTTGGCGTTAGCGGATTCTTCCTCTTCTTCCTCTTGGAAGTCCATAGCCGCTCGCACCTTGACATGCCCTCTTGAGACTCGTCTCGCTGCTTCAAATTCCAAGGCATAAGCTAATGCGTTCTTGGACGTCTTCGGATGGGTCATTCTCAATGCCTGCTGGTTGTCTGGGTCACGGATTCCATCTATGAAGGTCTGCACCGTCAAACATTTGAGGAATTCAACAGGAGCTGTGGGATATGCCAACTGGGCCAGACGCGCAACGTCTGCTTCGAATTCCTGAAGACTTTCTCCGGATTTCTGACAGCGATTCCTCAACTGTGCATGGTATACCTCGGTCAGATGGGCCTGTCCGTAACGCATTTCCATCCTATTCACCAGCTTGTCGAAGTCTTCTTGTTCCTCTGGCGGCATCGTCTGTAGCACATCGATAGCATCCCCTCTCAAGGCCACAATTAACGAAGTGGCTTTTTCGCTGGCCGTCCATCTGTTTGCCTTTGCTGCTGCTTCGAACTGTTTGAAGTAGTTGGGCCAAGAAGACTTTCCATCGAACGTTGGTGGTTTTATTTTTAATTTCGAATTTTCTGCTGGTCCTTCCGCAATTCGGGTTTCATTATTATTATTTTCTAGTACTTCTACTGGTGGCTGATCCCCGAACACTCGCAACCCCGCCATGATTTGTTCCAGATTTTTGATTTTGTTATCCTGCTGGAATATTATTTCTTCCACATTTTCTCGCAGGTTTCTTGTTTCTTCCGATATTTTTACCACTAGTTTATCTTCGAGTCCTTTCGTCTGTTCTAGAAATTCACCCTTCAAATTTCCGGACTGTTCTAGAAGTTTCTCGTCGAAATTTCTGGATTGCTCTAGAAATTTCTCGTCTAAGTCTCTAGATTGTTCCAACAATTTATTTTGTAATTTGTCGAAATTTCCAGATTGTTCTAGAAGCTTCTCCTCTAAATTTCTGGATTGTTCTCTAAGCTTCTCTAAATTTCCAGACTGTTCTAGAAACTTCTCGTTCAAATTTCTGGATTGTTCTCGAAGTTCGTCCTTGAAATTTCCAGATTGTTCTAGAAACTTCTCGTCCAAATTTCTGGATTGTTCTCGAAGTTCGTCCTTGAAATTTCCAGATTGTTCTCGAAGTTCATCCTTGAAATTTCTGGATTGTTCTCGAAGTTCATCTTTCAAGATTTTATTAAAATCGACGGGACCAGACGAAATTTCGAAAAGGAACGTCTCTGGATCTTCACCAGCTGTCAACAAATCGGATCGGAGACGCTGTTGAAGTGCGCCTTTCAAACCACAGGTTTCTAACTCTCGTTCTTCCAATTCTGTTTTTAATTCGGCCACTTTTAAGTCTTTCAACAACACTTTTCTCGTAGCCATTATATTTTTTTTTCCTATACTGTACTTATTTAATAATCTGATTAAATTTAATTTACTTTAAATTGTTTATTTATTTGCACAAACCCCACACCTGACACCACTGTTACATTTCTAGGGTTTAATTAATTTATTTAAACGAATAAAACACTCGATAAAAACTTAACCGTAATTTAATAAAGCTTAAAAACTAATTTATTTGTAATAATTTATTTTCACACCAAAAATCTAACTTCGCCGTTCGCTGTTAGAATTCGACTGACTGGTGAGTCAACTCCGGGCGATTTTATATCTACTGCTGGCGTCTGGAAGTCTCTATGCTGGAAGATTCTAGTTTGCTCGATATAGGCCCCGAACGCGTGACGGCCGATGACACATCGAAGCGGACCGACTTCTTGACGCCTTGCGCTAAGTCAGGTTGGCTCGCCACATTATGTTTCCTAACTATTAAACATTATACCTATTCTTACAACCAAATCCTTCGACGCACCACTTTGGTCTTATTTCAAGAACGCATTCAGTTTATCCGACATCAACGCTCCAATTTCTCTTTCTTCTTCATGTAGAACATGCCAATATTCTAACACCAACAGACTGAAACTAATAGACAGACCCAGCTGAGAACAAGCTACCCGCACCGAAAACGTAATCTCCATTCTCTTCGAAGGTCCACATTTCACCATTACCTCATTGATGACATCATAACTAATGGGGAATTATTTCATATCAAACTTCCTTGCCACACTCTATTCGCCACGAAACTTCCAAAATTCTAAAAACAGCCAAACGCCCTAAATCGAATTACACTAAAACAGAATTTCAAGACCTCAAAACTCAAAGGGTATGTCAGTGTAGTTTTGGAAAGCATAGATTACTACCAGAAAATTAATAACTTATTAAACGACCCAGCCTACCCATACGACACAATCATACCTCCCATATAAAACGTACCCTAAAGACTTTATATAAAATGTTCCTCTATCCCTCCAGACACATAAAAATCTTGATCACTCGTGGCTTTAAAATTCCTAGACTTTACGGACTGCCTAATATCCACAAAACCGATACACCTTTACGTCCCGCAAATAGCGCAATCAACTCACTAATCTGCAAAGTCTCCAAATATCTAGCACACGCCCTCAAACCATTTGCAGGTAAAAGTGAAACCTTTATCCTCAATTTCCAGCATTTCGTTCAAAAAATTCATGAGATATCCTTAGACACATACGATAAACATTCTAATGCTTCTATGTTACCTTTCGCCAAAGTCCCAATTTCCGATACCATTACAAGTATCCAGCAAACTGTTCAGAGCCCATAAACAACCAGAAGACTGAATTCCCTTAATAGAATGTTGTTCAACCTCAACTTATTTCATGTTTTGAGATCAATATTACGAGCAGGTGTCAAATACAATCATGGGTTCCCCTCTCTCCTCAATAGTAGCGAACATCTTCAAGTAACAAACCATTATCTCTTTCCCCCTTAAAACCAAGTGTTGGTTCAGGTATGTTGATGATGTTCTTACAATTTGGTTATATGGCAAGGAATCCCAATCCCAGACAACTTTACTATACCTTAATTCCCAACTTTTTGACATTTGTTTCACTTTGGAGTACGAAAGTGACGATGACTTACTTTTCTGTTTCCTTTCCTTGCCTCCCGAACGGTAGATTAATAAACTGTGTATCGCAAATCGACTCTGAACGCATAGATTCTTTCTTTTCTTCATCTTTATGTGTCATTGATTTTTTTACTTTTCCGTCCTTTGTCCTGCAATTCTAAACTCAATCGTAAGCGTCATACGGTATCATCAAGCCATTTAAATATACAGGACGAAAATACGTTACGATGCTTACGATGAAACTTAGAATTGCAGCATTACTTTCATAGTTATAATAAACGCGTTTTTAAAAATTCCATCCTAAGTGCAGTTTTTACGAAAAGAATTTTGAGAAAACTCACTGGGGAAATT
The DNA here is from genome assembly GCA_036172665.1 of Prosopocoilus inquinatus. NCBI lineage: Eukaryota > Metazoa > Arthropoda > Insecta > Coleoptera > Lucanidae > Prosopocoilus > Prosopocoilus inquinatus. The sequence continues at coordinate 18,906,206 of CM069875.1, forward strand.
AATTATAAACAAACTTGTTAATAGATAAAACAGGCAACCCCTTCAAAAAAAGTCGGCACGATTGCTGACTTTCTTAATTTTGTAGTTATGGAGTAGATCAAATTAGCAAATTTCTAAAATATGATTCAATAGACGTCGCGATGACAAACAATCTAAAATACAGTATTTTTTCATCACAGAGAGGAATCGACCAGCTGTCCAAAGAATGTTCGGGAAATCCACAACAATTGAAAATGACTTCCAAACTACTTTTTTACATTTATATCAGTAAATATTTAAAGCAATTTATAGATATTTGCTAATAATATTTACCCATACTCAGGCTGAATACAACTATCAAAAAAAGAGATTCTATGAAAATTCAAATAATCAAAATCTATTCCATAAATTACATATAATTTTAAGGCCTCAGGTTTTAAATTAAAATTTCCTTAACGATTAGGTATACCGTTATGCACTTTCTGAATATAAATAAATAATTCGCAGTGAAATTAAACAAAATACCAAACTTAATAAATGCCCAGGACACGTTATAATAACACGGGCGTAAGCTCATTTGATTAAATGCAGAACAACGTAATCGATAAAAACTGATTAGATTTTTTATACGATCGACTGGATAAAAAAATAAACAGCTTAATCTTAATTAATATAAAACTCTATCTCGTTTAGAAGAACACATTAACTAAATTATTTCATCGCGGAAAACGTAAATTAATTGTGCATATCCGAAACGTGGAATTGACATTGACCAAATAATGACTGAAAATTATCGAAAAAGATGTGTGCATCTAATGTATTTTTAATGCCTGAGTAATTTATTTAGAAACTCGAAGAGACGTAATTATGTGTTTATCCGTTAAATTAATCAAAGTAGCTATTAGCTAACCGTGTTGAAATGTTTATGGGTGCTTAAATGTTTTTAAACACTTTTATTGGAAGTTTTAACTTTGTAAAATGCTACTCCGCTGACAGAAAGTAAAATTAACAAATAAAAAAATGTTATATTGTAGGAAAACTTAAATTTACGCTCTGTGAAAAATACACATATTTTACGGGAAAGTTATAATCGTCTATTCGCGCCTTCAGAAATTACAAATATGACAATGATCATTGTGTAAGTGTCTGAAATATTAGATTCATTCCTACTAGGTTTCAACCGGTTGCTAACCGTCAGAAACATGCTAGATAAAAATTAGCATTCTAGGAGAACAAAGATCGATAAATTGACTAATAGTTTAATGTTCCACCACCATAATTTTTACAAACCATTTTGCATACTATTTGAAAAGTTTTCGCAAATCTATCTGATAGACACAATATTTTTTAGTTATTGATTTATTATTAAAAGTTTACTAAGAAGAAGCTTTAATTTGGTCTCATGTAGCTACGTCCTTAATTTTCTCCTAACGTTACCCAGTACATTTATTGTTATAGAATGAGTAATTGATGTTAATTACTACAGTGTTTGTAGTGTTCAAATTGTACAAGGTCCTACAACATGTATGAAAAATGTTACCCTAAAATTCCAAAAAATAGCTATTTATTATACAAGCGTCTTATAAAAGCAAATAAGTCACGAACGGAATGTTTAGCCACGAGAGCTTGCTCGAGTGGGCTATATTTCTTGAGTGACTTACTTGTTGTTAAAGCACGAATGTTATACATAGTTTTATCCAACAATTGTTTATTATGAAGTCATAATAATACCAATTTTGAATAACAGTTTAATTATAGGTACATAATTCCACTAGTGTTTTATAGACCTCTTAGTATCTTCAAAATGGGCATTGTTATGACTTCATAATAAACAAGTGTTGGATAAAGAAATTAACTCCTGAAAAAAGGTAAATATTAGTTTAAAAGTACGCGTCTGTGTTCCTCTTAAATACTATTATAAATAGATTTATCAAAGTAGAAAACTTAATTTTAATTTCTCTGGCAAGTCAATTTCAAAACTTGGCCGCATAAAGTAAATGACTTAAAAACGATTTGTAATTAAACATAGAATATTAAGTTCGCATCCCGAACCAAACGAGTCGAAAGCGAAAGAAACTAAAGAGCGTTTCACTTTATAAACCAACTTAATCTAATTATAAATTTCGTTTTGGTACACAATCCATAAAGTCAGTCTTCATAAGTTGAATTCAAGAGGAGGGTAGCCGTAATTAATTGGCCCAAAAGAGCGGGCGTGGAAGAAAGACGCACTATCGCCTTCTCGCTCCCGTTAATTGGTTTTTGGAGGGAAGAGGGTGTCCGCAAGGGTAGCAGGTTAAATAATAAACCATCATATTTAAATTATTACCGAGTATAATGTGAATAATACCTGTTTGTAGTAGCGAAATTAATTGACGGAGTTATTAATTCGTGCGAGAATTTTTTTATTAATAAGCGAACAGAACGAGGTCTCGTTTCATATTCCGGACTATTTATTTTAATTTTGCGGCAACATTAATACAAATGCTCGTCGTGTACGCAAGCGACGGCTGAAATATATGTCCGATAAATTAAAGCCGGGCTTAAATTACAATTTTTTATTGCAGAACGTGAAAAATTGTACGTCCCGGTGAAATTAATTGAAACAGCAGCGCAACTTGTTTAAATAAGTCGCGCTAATTAGTACAGAAAAGTGTGTTTATTTAGTTTAGAAATTAATGCACTAATCAATTTATTTAAATTAAATAATTATTCAAAGGGAGCTAATTTCGTTTTAAATACCTGTGCATTAGAGTTGTGCTGTGCCTAGAGCCGGGTAATAACTAGTTACAAAGTAATTAAGCTAGTTATATTTTTCCAAAAGTATGTTTATTTCTAACCCTTTGAAATTTTTATCTCTGCAGTCCTGACAACACGAGATTCTATAAAACAAGCTGTAACTCCAGTACATAATTGGTAATCTTGGCTATTGTGTATGCAGGATTTAGAATGAAACAGACAAGACAATGATTAAAAATGGTTTAACTAATGAATGATTACAGATTGGGGGTCTGGTGAAAATGAAAATATTTAGACTGATTTAATGGAGGATCAATTAGTTGAAATGTTTTTAACTGTCTGACAAGTCTCACGCTTCGAGCTTGTTAGGAAGGCATATTCGGTTAGTTAGTCATATACTAGGCGTCTCATAACCTACGGAGGAGATTAAAAGGGTAGCTAGGGGATATAATTAAAGATCTTCTCTTAATAAATTTTCGGGAAAAAAGCAATAACTAAAAAGTTACAAGAGTTTAAAGTTATATTAATTAACAAGGAAAAGTTACTCCCTGTAGTAATATTTTACGTTTTAAATTCAAATTTGAGGCATTTATGAGTTAATTGAACACTGCTTTACAATAAACAACTATTTTAAAAAATGTAGTCACGTTAAAATAACGACTATTTCATTATTTCTTTTAATGTCCAAAAACTGGTTTTCATCTCATTGTGCACCGCCTACTAATTAAAAACAAAACTAGAAAACAGATTAACATGGACATTTTATGAATGGTGGTTTTGATAAATTTAGAGTTTATTTAATAATAAAGGTGCATTTTGTGAAATAATTTCGATTAATTAAGAAGCTACAGGTATAAATTAAAGAAGAAATTAAGAAAGATAAACTGCTGTTACTTTCTTATTATTTAATTTTGGTCAAAAACGAATTAAGAAAAATGCTTGATTTTGATGTCCTACAGCTTCCCTTTCAATCTTCTCCATATGTTGTGAGACACCCAGTATATTGCCCTTTGCGGCTGCGACGGACGTACAAGGTGGTTTTCTCCTCCAGCATTCGTGGGGAAACGCAGAAAATCCAATTTGAAGGAATATAACTTTAAAGGAAAACAATTCCACATCAGAAAATAGTGAAGAAGGTAACAAAATTAAGAATTCAAATGCGCTGAAGGTTTTCATTCAGTGCATTAAGTAGGCAGAAAAGAATAATGCCCATATTTAAGAGTTAATAACACTCAATTGCCTTTTCAAGAAACCATGCAATAACTATATTCCTACATTTTTCGTTGATTATATGTACGTTTACATACATCAGTATTTATCCGCATTAAAATATATACCGGGTGAAAAGTTTCAAAACTGTGTTTCTATTTATTTACTGCGCGCCTTTTCAGGATACATATACAAAAATGGTAATGGTATCAAAGAAAATAGAAAATTTTGGCCAATGTTACTGTGTTAAAATTATTCCTAAATATTAACACTTGCCCATTATAAATTAAATTTTAAAATTTCAAATGAAAAATTTAGTCTCCCCTGCCAGATTTTAAATTTAATTTTTGGTACAGGCTCCGCAAAATGGTCGCTTGCCATGTCTGATGAAAGGGACAGTTTAGACTTGCTAATTCGAAATTCGAGCAATCTTGGTTATTTAGCGAGCTGGTACCAAAAAATATTGGTACGTAAAATGGTTTTAGGGGACTCATCTCATTAATTACGATTCGTCCACTAAAAACTTATTTTGCGTTCTTGATATATAAACTATTATTATTTTCCGAAAATATTAACATAATAGGACGAAGTTTCACACAATAATATTAACTTTTAAAACATTTTGTTGCAAATGTGTTTTGATTGCGGTGAAACCCTTAAGCAGCCTCTGTACAACTGTTGCAGCCCTATTTGGGACCTTTTCAGCAGAAACGTAGCTCGAGATTTCCACTGTAAACCAAAAACGACTTGCAATAGAGGCTGCTCGAGGGTTTCGCTGCAATCAAAAACAATTTGCAACGATTTTTTTTTAACTTTCATTATGCTTTTACAGCAAGTATGGCCGCCCTGCACTTATTATGTAGCAAAACCTGGCTTGAATTTGTTTATCCTTATGCAATGTTAGGTTATAATGCGATCGTATGATGTTGCCGTTTTATCTGTTCGATAATATTAGCCTTAATTTTCAGTTTCAATTAATAGTATTACAATTTTTGTATCTTTAAATGGCGCGCAGTAATGTACGGAAACGTAGTTTGCTATGTTCGAGTTTGAAACTTTTCACCCAGTATGTGTCCGGCCTAGCGAGAGTGTACTGTAGTTACCTTAGCTACTTTTAAGTTACCAAATAGATTATTTTTGATGCGTGGACTGTTAATTTCTGGACATATCTCATTATAAATGTTATGTAATACATATTATACTTTATTTTTGTACTTATTTTTTAATTATAATTTACACAGCACTAGTATTTCATTGAACCTGCCTCTTTATTACTTTTTCACATTTATTTTTTTTGCCGTAAAAGTAGCTTTTAAAAGTAACTTGTAATAAAGCTACAAATTATTTTCAGTTGAGGAGCTTACCTGTTTTTTCGTTTAAGTTGCTGTTACTTGTAACTAGTTACTTTTGGCTACTAGCTTGGCCAGCTCTGGCTACGCCAAGTACTACTGACATATAAACAACTATCGGATCTTCAACAAAAAAGTATCTCGAACTAACCTTGAAAATGAAATATACAGAGTTACAACTAATTAAAGTGCCACCATGGGAATCTTGTAAAATATAAGAGATATAAATACGATTAAATTACAAAAAAGTTGCACTATTTTGGAACCTATCAAAATATTTAAAGAAATCTTTTCTACCTCTACTCGTTTCTGAAATATCTCAAAAAAATTGAAAATTCTAATTATCGAAAATTTCGAATGTCTTCCTTATTTATTAAAGTAGAATCGTGAAACTTGATATTTTTATGTTAAATTCCATGAGCAATCTAATAGAGTCCGAAGAAATAGGTTAGGATCGACAGTTTCGCATATACGACTTTCAACCGTCTTTTTTCTTATCGACCCTATCATACCACGTGATACAAAACTAAAATCTGAATACGATCGTATGACACACTTATGCTTATATTTTAAAACAATATATCAGGATACTACAAAAGGTTATGTCTAATAGGCGAATACGTGTAAACCTTCAGAACCAAAATAATTATTAAATTATATTCAGTTATGGTACTTATTTACATATTTACATAAAAATATTACTTTTAAGAAAAAAATCAAAAAGCAAAATCAAAAGCATAAATGTTTATATGATCGTATTCAAAAATTGCTATGAATATCTAAGGTGGCGTCCATAAGAAAAGAAACAGTTAACTGTGGTATCTACGAAAATTTCAAACCTAACCTGTTTCTTCGAACTGCATTACATTGTCCATCGAATTTAATATAAAAACACCGAATTTTATGATGCTTAAGAAATAAATAAAGATATTCGAGATTTTCGAAAATAAGAATTTTCAGTTTTTTTTTATAACTCTTATAGTTCTCTTAACAAATTGTCATTTAAATTTTGAGGATCTAGGCAGACTCTAAGAGATTTGTCAGGTTTTTCTACCAAAACCACGGGGTTTACAAATTCGGTTGGTTCGTCTATTGACTTTATAATTTGTTCTTGCTCCATTTTTTGAAGCTCGAGCCGGTAAGCTTCATGAAGTTTAAACGGTACTTTTCGGCATGGATGCACGACACCTTTGTAATCGGGCTTTAATTTAAAATCATACCTGTAATCAATTTCACCTATTCCTGTGAAAACTTGAGAATTTTTCTTTAATAAACTGTTTAGGTCTCTGTTTTCCAAGTGCACAATACTTTCGTTTAGATTTCTTTCTTCTTGACTTGTTTCTTGTTTCTCTGGATGACGTCCACTTTTCCGCCTTCTCCGAGCGTCTGGAGCTGCTGTCCTGCCAGTTCTGTCGTTCTGCACAAATATATGCATCTATCTAAGTCGAGGTTTTCCACACGTAATAATCGATCTTTCAGTTGATTATTTTGAATACCAGCAATGATTCGATCACGGATAAGACTATCCTTCAAGTCCTCAACTGCACAATCTAGACTTAGTTTCTTCAGTTCAGTCAAAAAATCTTCAAATGTTTCACCCACTCTTTGGTTTCTCTTAAAAAACACATGCCGTGATACACTTTCGTTTTTTCTTGGAACACAATAATTTGTAAACGCGTGTACAACAGTTTGAAAATCTTTTTGGTCCTCTTCACCGAGACCGAAAGTTTCAAAGTTGTCTTGCGCTTCTTCACCTAGTGCGTGCAAAAGAATTGCAACTTTCACGGAATCAGCTTTGTTGTCGCTTTCAGTTGCCGATAAGTAAATCTTGAATTTTTTTAACCATTTTGTCCAGTTTTCGGACACATTTCCATCAAAGGATAACGGTTCCGGGGGCTTCAAATTTAGTGAATGCACGTATTGCATCTGGTCGGCCATTTTCTGGACACGTTGCTTTTTACTTTCACTTTCACTGCTGCTTCAGATAATGTAATTTTATGCCTTCTTAGTTATGCAATTTACCTCTTGACTGCGCCATGTGATGGAATAAAGGCCTGGATCGTGTTTTTAGTATTTTATTGTTCCATATTCATTGTACAAGCTTCATACAACATTCTCTAACGTGCGTTTCTACGTGTACTGCGTGCACGAACTTCCGACCGCTGCTCCCCTGTAGGTGGAAGCACAAAGCATGTAATGGCGGGAACATTTGAACTTATGATACATATGACAAACGAGATCCCCATAGTGGCCCTTTAATTAGTTGTAACCCTGTATATCGTCAAATAAATAAGCCATGTTTATATGTAAAATCTGAATCTGAATAAATGACAAATGATATAATGAAATTAAACTTAATCTTCTACATCTCATATCATTTTTTTATTTATTTACAAAATAATGTCATAATCTAAAAAATCTTTCCAGAGAAGTAAGTCACGTTCATGGCTAATAAGTTGTCTAAATCATTAACTAAAGATATCGTCGCTCGGATGTTAAAACCATGTATATCAAAAAATACAAGTCCACAGAAATTAAAAAGAAGCAATGAAAAGACATTTTTTGTCATCGAATACTTTCAGCGAAAACTTGATTCCCGTCATTAGTTTAGTAGAGGAAAAAAAACGTTAACGTTGATCGAGACGAAAGTTAATCCTACTAATTTTTACTTCCTTCTAGCTGCCAGCTGTCACTGTTTCGCGTCATTATTAAATGTCAGTTTGTGCTGTTCGTCATAGCATTAGCATGAAGTCTGGTTCAGAAAGTGATTTAGACCTTCCCAATACGTACAGAAATAGTAAAACGGGTCCTAGAAAAAGTATAGTATTTAACTCGTCGAAATCATTTTCTTAAGCACGCGAACAATACCAAACTGGGCTTCGCCTCGTCTAGTAACTTGTTCTTTCGCTCAAGAAATGGCACTTTCGTCACTCGTTGAACTATATACTGTTATAGAGCCCAAAAAAGGCTGTCGGCACGTCTGCGAGACTACTCACGCGTAAGCTACAAACGAATAACACACAAAAGGAACGTACGATAGCGCTGGTCGCTCGCAAAAACTAGATGGGGGGCGCATAAATAAAAAAAGAGAAAGCTCCAAGAATATGACAGTATAAATTAACAAATATCAGTCAAAGTAAAATTCAAAAATTGAATACGAGTTGACTGTTAATTTGAATAGGAGTTACCTTGACAAATTAAAAATGTTTTTAAAATTACGAACTTTCTGCTGTTGTCATTATTATCTCAAAATTATCTTATATTGAGATACGAGGTTCTGACATCTCAGCGACGATATCGGATAACTTCTTTGAAATGGATTTTGTTATTTTGTAGGGAAATTTAAGGTTTTTTTGGTATCGCTGTAAAGAGAAAGCAGATCTCAGAATGAATTAAAAAATTACTAGATTTTTACAATTTGGCTTTGTTTCACAGCTGTAAAATCAATTATATTCACTATTAATTATCAGGTTTATTATTTTAAATCAATGGATGCCGTAAAGAAATGAAATGAAACATAAAAATTTTAATTAACCTGCACGAATTGATTTAAGGAAAATACTTTTTCCTTTTCTTGAAAAAAAACCAATATCAAAAACCGAATATTTAAAATACTTTAAATATTTTGAATAAAAAATAAACTGCGGAGAAGGAAATTGTATCATTTATTATATGTACAGGTGGATTAATTTCGATGTCTCTTATGGGCATCTCCGTAACTATAAGAGATAGAAGAAAACTAGTGGCCAAGTCTCGATCTCTTTTTTAGAGATTAAGTCAATAGTGTCAACAAAAATGGGCTATTTTCTTTCGTTTTCAAGTTATGGGCAAAAATTGCCATTTTCGACTTTTCGTTTTTCGGTCATATATCGTTTATTTCTAGATATATTAAAAAACTGCTTGAACATTATTAGAACACTTTTTGGAACACAATTCAATGGTGCAGTTGATTTTTTAATGTTTCCTTAAATTTTCGAGATATAACATAAAATTGTTTTTTTAAATAGAAATCATAGTAGTCAATGTCCTCATTAAATAGAGATTTTTTTTTCTGTTTTCAAAACTATATACTTTGTTGGGTTAATTTTTTATAACTAATAGGAAAAACTGTCATTTTTGTTATTATCTTTGTTAATATCCTAGTCTCAGTAGGCTGTCTTCAATGCAGTGCCGACATTTCTTTTGTTTTTATTAAATATTTACAAACTTTGAAACCTTTAGACAGTTTTGCCCGCGTAAAAAAATTCATATTCACTTTATTTTACAAAATAAGTTCCGTTTGAGAAATGTAGCACCCATCGCGACCGATCTGGGAAAAGCTTTTTTGTTTCTATTAAATATGAATGCAGGCAAATCTAGTTTAATACATGTCCGATTTTGTTTATATGTTACTATTTGTGTTTGTTTTTGTTTTTAGTGTTTTTAATAAAATATAACTCAAGAGAAACGAAAAAAAGAAATCTTAATACAGTTCTAATTTAGTTATTATTACCGATATGTTTATCCGGACAACTCGTATTTTAGTTTAAAAGCATGTTACTTTTTCGTTTCTTTTGAACTTGTTTATTTACATTTTTTCACTCCTGACGAAACTATAAAGCGATAGCGAAACGTAGAGTGTTCTTGCGATTTCATAGTGTCCCTTTTAAGTTTAGTTAGTTTAAAAAATTTTAAAAATATTTTCTCTCACATATTTCATCTGATAAGAGTCGACTTCAATTATAAATGTTTTTATTAAAATAGTTTCTTGTCCGATGGAAATTGTATAAAAATTGTTTTCAACCTTTAAACGGACACTGAAAATTACACCAACGTTCAATGTTTCTTCCTAACGAAGGCTGTCAACCGATAGTGACACGTTGATGATGTTCGTGCAATGTTGACCATTCAAATATTAAAAACAATTTTTCTATAAATTTTCGGTCTTAACACGTTTTAATAATACATAGTTTGAAACATTCTTGTTAAAATGTTCTGTGAAACGTGGTGAATGATAAACTCATTTTCAATAGAAAGACAGACAGGAGCACTTATCAGAACGGTCGCTCAAAACGATAAAACGGAATTTTGCAAATTAATGCGAATAGGCCATTATTTACGCAGTCAAAACTGTGAAAATATTTCAAAGCTCGTTAAAATTTTTTGCAAAACAAAAAATTCGCACCGTATTGAATTAAGCCTATTGAGACTAGGATATTAACGCAAGGATAATAACAAAAATGACAGTTTTTCCTATTAGTTATAAAAAAATAAATCCAACAAAGTATATATTTTTGAAAACAGAAAAAAAATCTCTATTTAATGAGGGCAGGAATTGTATTCCAAAAAGTGTCCCAATAATGTTCAAGCAGTTTTTTAATATCTCTAGAAATAAACGAGATATGACCGAAAAACGAAAAATCGAAAATGGCAATTTTCGCCTATAACTTGAAAACAAAAGAAGATAGCCAATATTTGTTTACACTATTGACTTAATCTCCAAAAAAGAGATCGAGACTTGGCCACATCTCTTATAGTTACGGAGATGCCCATAAGAGACATCAAAATTAATCCACCCTGTACTCTCCCTTCCAAAACTGTAATTCTGAAAAAACAATAAAGCTGTAAAGTTAAATCTTATTTAAATCCTTCTTATGTGGAGGGGGTTTGTTTATACTTTGAACTATACTTACACATTTTATTATTATATAGGGAAGGGCAAAAGTATGGAACCGGCTTAATATTTCGAAAACTGTTTGAAATTTGGTATGTGAATTAAGGTCAGTAAGATATATATTATCGATTTGTTTCAATTGTTTATCTGTTCTTGTTTCTGAGATCCAACACCTATTTTTTTATTTATTTATTGCATAAGAAAATCTTGGAGAAAATAACGTTTGTTTGAAAAAGTTAGGAATAATGGTTTACGTTGATATTCGGTGTTTGTTTTCATGTTTTTAAAGCAACTTTTATTAAAGTTTTCCTTAGTTCTATCTTAGAAGCAGCCCATAATCTAGTTTTTGTTTCTAGTTATTTTGTTAAAACTTGTATTTTTGTCGAATATGAACCTAAACTATTTTTCACAGCTTTTTCATTCAAACGCTATTTTCTCAAAATTTTCTGTTGTAATAGATAAATATTTTTATGTGGTTGTATAGACAATTAAACGAACAATTAAATAAAGTAAAAAACATTAAGAGGTTGTCATTTAAGAAAAATCATGTTGAAACAAATTGGTAATGTAGGCCTTATGGACTTTTGGAAATCACACACCATATTTCAAATAGGTACGTCAAACGGTTTTCAATATATTAAGCCGGTTCCATATTTTTGCCCTTCCCTGTATATTAATTACTAAACATACTACATACAATATTTCAGAGATATGTAAGTTTACAACAATCGCCAAAATTTACTAAAAATAAAAACCAATGAAAATCAGAAATTTAACAAATGAGTACTAACCTTGCTAATTTAAATGGAACAACCTCCAATTGAAAATGTTATTTTTTTACTAATTAAAACAATATGCTTTATTTGGTTTCATATCTTTTATACATATATATTTTTTAATTTACTTTAGTAGGTTTTGGATTAATAAGAATTTTGTTATGCGTAATAAGAGTCAATTATAATTAAATGACTGCTATCTGGAATACTTTGTTTTTGATATTTAATATTAAAATAGAAAGACAAGCTCTTTTAATCAACTGTGGCACATATAAAAACTTCATTATTAAAACATTTCCGAACGAATTTTTCAATTAACAACTACGCTGAAATTTTAATTCATTATTTACGTTGTCCTGTAAAACAGCCATCAGCTATCAAACCTGAAATTGTATTTTAAGAGTCGATATTTCTGGCATAAAAATATCAAAAGGGAAAATTATTACGAGAGCAGAATTTATTAAGTTGAAATTTCGTATCCCCCGAGTACAATTACGATTGTAATCGGTGTGGTTGTATATTAATTGAGGAGTTTTTATAAAGCGTGAACGATAATTTTCTCGGATGTAGTTTACGACCGAGGTCAATTTACCTGTCAAACGAAGTTATTAAGATATCTCTGTCAGGTGTTAGTCGTCGTTGCTTCTGCTCCGCCATAAACCGAGAACGACCAGCAAGGGTCCTCTCTTTCGACGAATCATACGTAATTTAGAACTGTAATTATATCCAGGAATCAATTTATTTCGTATTCGTACATAAATTACCAGTAAAATTCAAATTGGAGGAAATTTTAATTCGAATTTAATACACCAAATAAAACTTTATGTCCGAAGCAGTCTGACGAGCACGTGGTAGTTAGGATCAGCGATAAGATCAAAAACAAGGCTGCAAATTGCTGAGAGAATTTTCAGATAATTGAGGAGATTATATGTTATAGCCAAATTTATGGAAAAGTCTTCATTTCGATTCTCCTGAATAAACATAGGCTGACCATTTTACAAAAGCTTTTTGACTGAGTTTACTCATACATGACCACACTGGAGGTATAACTACTCTTTTGTTATTTTGTCTTACAGTAGTTTAGAGTAAACGTTGGGTTGAAGGAAAATATCGTATTATGTAATACGTCAAAGGTAATAAAGAAATCAATTTTGTACTTTCTTTACGAACTGACAAAGTAATTCCAAAACATATTTTAATCACGACATAGAAAAGTTTCTTAAAGTTTTGTAGATTGTTTTATGATAGGATAGGGTGACCATACATCTAGCATTGTGTTGGATCTCCGGATTTTATATCGCGTTTACACATTCGCATAAATATGTGAGGCGAGTGGACGAGGCGAACGTACAATACCGAGTTTACACATTTGCAGGAATGCGCGAGGCGAATGGCAAATGATCGTTTCACATTCGCCTCGTCCCCTCGCTTCACGTATTCGTGCAAATGTGTAAACGCGATATTACACATTCGCCTCGTCCGCTCGCCTCATCACTCGTCGCGCTCGCACCGGAAGCGATCTTTTGAAAATGACTCAAAGGCCCTGACAAGGTAAACTCGATGTTTACACATTCCTCGACAAATTCGTACGTAACGAACGCTTGTATCATCTACACGTTCCGATGTCTCGTCCACTCGCCTCAAATAATCTCACGAATGTATGAATAGATCATTCGCGTCATAGAATTGAATGTACGAAACGAATGCCAGTCACGAGTCCGGCAAGTGACGAGGTGAGACGATCGCACGAATGTGTAAACGCGGTCTTAAGCGAAAATTACGTAAATTTTATTGTTCCGCAATTGTTCAACTTCAGAAAGTTATTTTTTCTGATTTATGTAAAGGATTTTTTTAACACTTTAGGAAGTGCAGTTGCCAAAAAGTTGAGTTTGCTTTTCTCGATTTTACGAAAAGTACTTTTGCACTACTTTTTCCGTTTTGTGGTGCGTAGAAGGAAGGTTTCTTTGTTCGCCACGTAACAACATCTACCTTCTTCTTTGACACCCTTTCTTAGAATTTCATAAATTGTTGTTTGCAAGAACTCTTTTTGGGATCAAAATAAATTTTTTTGGTTATTCATCCAGAAACTCGAAAAATTAGGAAACCTCTTTTGAAACATTTTGACACTCATTAAGAATCATAGAACAGCTAGGGACACGCCATCAAGCGGCCAGGAGTTTGACCTCTTTTACTGAGCGAAATTTATAGAAAATAACAGCTATACTGCTGCCTCGTAAGCTATAATGCACAAGCCGGTCGATGCGGAACAATGGTGTGTCATCACAATTTTAAAGCTTATAGTAAGTCAGCAGAATGCAGTGACGTCCACTGGGTAGCTATTTTGTCCCTAATTGCGGCACAAGTAGCAGATAGAACATTTAAGATAAGAACAAGATAAGAATACACCGAAAGCATTCTAGAAGAGTCAGTCACTTACAAAACAAATGTTTAAGAACTGCGAAATATGCTCAATTTCTCAGGTATGTGACAAATGGTAAGGAGTAAGAGAGATATACTTGTGAGAGAAATTAATATTTTTGCATGTTACAAGCTAGACTTTTCCGTTTTCTTGTTTTAATTACCTTTGATGACTTATTCAAATGTATTGGAAACTGCGGTTTCTAGTACAATAAAAATTGGATTAAATCTCTTCACCACAATATGCTTTTTTGATGGTATATACGTATTTCGGCAGCCACGTTGACATCTTCAGTAGGTGACTTCTTTACTTGTTAATCACAAGAGAAATCATGATAATTTGTTTAGTTACTCTTGAGTAGGGATGGCAACGATATATCGATATACAGGGTTACAATTAATTATAGGGCCACTATGTGGATCTCTTAAAGTAGAAGAGATACAAAAATGGTTAAATTATAGAAAAGTTGTGCTATTTTGAGGTCTAACAAAACATGCAAAAAAATCTTTTCTATTTTCATTCGTTTTTGAAATAACTTCAAAGAAAGAAAAGTCTCATTTTCGAAAATCTCGAATAGCTTCTATATTTCTTAGTATCTTTATTTCTTAAGCATCATAAAATTCGGTGTTTTTATATTAAATTCGATGAGATCATAATGCAGTTGGAAGAAATAGGTTAGGTTTAACACTTTCGTAGTTACGATTGTCAACTGTTTCTTTCCTTATAGACGCTACCTTAGATATTCATAGCACGTGATGCAGAAATCATTTTTTAATACAACCATATAAACGTTTACGCTTTAGTTTTGAAGCAAAAAAATAGATTACTAAGAATTCTTTTTAAACAGTAATTTTTTTTTGTAAAAATGTAAATAAGTACCTTAATTGAGTAAGATCTATTATTTTATTAATAATTTTAGTTCTGAACGTTTCCACGCATCCGCCTAATAGACATTTTTTTTCAAAATCTTGTAGTATCTTGATATTCGGCTTTAAAACAAAAGCATAAGTGTGTCGCATGGTCGTATTTAGGTTTTGTTTTTGTATCACGTGGTATGAATGCGCAAGATAACGTCCGTAAGAAAAAAGACAGTTGACAGTCGTATATGTGAAACTGTCAGTCCTAACCTGTTTTTTTCGGACTCTGTTAGATTGCCCGTCGAATTTAACTTAAAAATATCGAATTTCATGATTCTATTTTAATAAATAAGGAAGATATTCGAGATTTTCGAAAATTAGAATCTTCAATTTTTTGAAGATATTTCAGAAACGAATGGAGGTACAAAAGAATTTTTCGAATATTTTGGTAGGCTCCAAAATAGTGCAACTTTTTTATAATTTAACCATCTTTGTATCTCTTATAGTTTACGAGATCCCCATATCCCCCTTTAATTAGTTGTAACCATTATATCAATGTCAAACATTCAATATATCGGTAAAAATTTCAATATATTTTCAAATAACCTTTTGATATATGTTTTTAACTTGTGCTGTTATAAAGAACAATGAAAACTGTTATTGGAATGTTCATAGTCATATCTAGAATCTTGAATTCCTTTCATTTTCTTTCATTTTCATTTGCTTTTTTGAAAATGGCATAAACCGAGCGACGTATCCTCATAAAATGTAAGGCTCATGTGACATCAAAATTAAGAGACAGGCTACAAAACTTAATTTTGAAAGACATTTTCAAAAAAAAAACATTATTAATTTTAGCCAGTAAATCTGTAAATAATTTAAATTTTATTTTCTCGAACTTAAAAACCAAAATACCAAAATTAAAACAACCTAACGTGGTTTACGAAATCAAATGTTCAAATTGTAATTCACTTTATATAGGTGAAACAAGCCAAAATTAAAAAAAAAGTATTTAGACCAACAGTATCATATCCAAAGAAACAATCAAAATCATTCAATGCTTGTACAACATTCATTAGTAAATAATCATAATTTTGATTTTGATAATACCGATATCTTGTATTATGAATCTAATATTTTTAAAAGGCATTTCATAGAAATGTGTAAAATTAAGATGTTTTCAAATTCTATTAATAAACGTACGGATTTTGAAAATTTAAATGACATATTTTGTAGTTTTCTGGATTCATTAAATCGGATATAGATCTGTAAATTTATATTTAATAATTAAAAAACAAGTAATTTCAATTTAGTTCTTGTTACTTGTACCTTTATTCCACTCGTATTTTAGTTTAAAATCACGTTACCTTTTTGTTTCTTTGACTTCTTTCTTTTGACAACTTGTTTATTTACTCTTTTTACTCCTGATCAGACTACTAATCAGTAACGAAACGTTGAGTGCTTTTCCCTTCATAATTTTGCTCGGTTCAAGTTTAAAAACCCTTTTTACTTAACAATTTTCATCGGACAAAAATCAACTTAATTTTTGTAAAATGATAAATGTATGTAAGTTAATTCCGCTTTAAATTATATTTTCTCATCACACCAAATTACCTTCATAAATGTAGCAGTGGATGTTAATGAATTGCATACAAATAGTTATAGTTAGCGTATAGTTCAAATAATTCGATATAGGGGAAAATATTGATTCAGAAAGAAAAGATATTAAAAACGATAAATAATTTTTGTAGGTAATACCAAGAACGGCGAAAGCATATTTGCAAACGGGTGAAGATGGCTTGACGTTTTCTTATGCGGTTTATTGCTGTATGCCTTGCACAATGCGATGATAAAGACATAACAAAAAGATTTAATTGTCATGACAAACTAACAAAGATGTAACCATAAACCATAACGGAAAGGATCATAAAATAAAATATTTTCATGCATGTCGTAGATTTTGCAAGTTCCATGTTAATAATTTCACATTGTAGAAGACTCACAACTTCATTCGCTCGACAGAATGAAGTGTTATGGAGCTACGCTGTAATAAATTTAAATAAGCATTCTGTTAATAATTAGCGCCGCGTTCTCGCGTGGGTTAATTACTATCCGCTGGCTCGATTCAATCTGAGCAGTTTAACACGCTGATGGTACTTTTATTAATTTTCTTGCGCTCCCTGCCTTTGTCGTCTTGTTTTAGCTTTTTATTTTTATTTTTTGTTCTCTCATTCTATTATGAGGACACGCCTCTTGTATATAATAATATAGTCTTTTAAGTTGACGTAGAATAATTGCCTACAACAAAAATATGCGTGCGTATATACATATACAAGGCTGCTCGCATAATGTGTGAATTGGATTTTTTGTTGTGGGACACAACAAAACGTATACTTACGGACCGTTTTAATTAAAAAACGTAAAAAGCCGGCTCGCAGCGAAACGGCGCGCAGGTAAGGCCGATACTCTTTTGCTGTTCATTTTCTGATACATTTTGAATCATTTTTACACTCATAAAAAAGTACATTAAAGTCTACTTCGTGAGTTATCTGATGAGACCAGACAAGCCGGAGATTTATTAATCAATAATTTTACCCAAACGGATCTTCCCTTCTTTTTTCTGCCCCTCTGCAGATGCATCATCCGCGATACCTACGGAACGAATTCGATTTAGCTTCGAAAACTTTGTACGTTAAGACAGTTGAATATTCGTTTCTTTTAGGAGTATAAAATACACAACAAGTTAAGTACTGTAGTAATAACAGTTTAGCGAAATGTAAAATCGCATTTATAAAAAGTTAAGAATCTGATAGTACGCAGAGATGAAAGAAATAATAAATAAATCCTCTCATAGTCTTTCTTTGATTGCTTTTTGTATAGTATGCTTTTCTTATACTTTGTTTAATTTCGGTTTCTCTTTACTGATTTAATTTTAACTTTTAACTTTAGATTAAGTAAAAACGTTATTTTTCGTCTATTAAATCATTAAAACTGCTATTTACATTGTCCGTTCATTAAAAGGTCTGTATACAGGGTTCGGCAAAGTTCTGAATTTGGTCATTTATGAAGTTATTTAGGAAGATACCAAAAATTAATGTGCGGCATATGATTACCAGTATAAATGCCCACAATTGAAAATTATTTTCGATAATACACGATGTTCCGTAAAGTTACTGAGGACCAAAGTTATATTGTTTTTCAATGGAACACCCTGAATATGATACACTTTTAGAAATGCCCTGATCGTGCCCTTTCTAAAAATATAAAGTTTTAATATTTTATATTGGGTGGTTAACAAGTTATGACCAGTTTTGTCTAAAAATTAGCATAACTTTAATTAATGGCATGTAATATAGAATTCGACCGTGGTAAGATATACACGGTGTCCTATTTAAAAAAAAATTGAGTTTTTCAACCATTTGAGTTTTGACTCACTCTGTATAAATGGTGGCAAATGAGACACATGTTTCTACTAGAAAATAACTTTAACCTATTTGTAAGTACATTCGCAGTCACGAAGTTTATTTGGACATTAAAGTTATGCTAATTTTTAGACAAAACTGGTCATAACTTGTTAACCATCCAATATAAAATATTAAAACTTTATATTTTTAGAAAGCGCACGATCAGGACATTTCTAAAAGTGTATCATATTCAGGGTGTTCCATTAAAAAAAATATAACTTTGGTCCACAGTAACTTTACGGATCACTCAGTATTATTGAAAATTCAGAACTTTGCCTACCCGTGTATAAACTCCTATTCAAAATTAACGCACCGCTACAAAAGTCGTCAATTGGTTGTATTTTTGCAACCATTTTCCTTAGGCTTTTACAACTATTGTAGGTAACACTACAGCAACAATTCATTTTTAATAATAAATAAAGAAATTAAAAAAAAATTAAAAAGACAAATTTGCTGAACACCATAAACAAACAAAAACTGAATATCATAAAATAATTAATAACGTGTAGTATCATCTCTAGCTCAGATAGATGCTTGAATTCGCTTTGGTAAGCTGCTTATCAAATTCTGGATAGTTTCTTGTGAAATGTTATCCCGGTCTGCAAGAACGAGATCTTCTAGTTCATGAAGACTTCCGGGAGCGGGTACATGACACTTCACTGCTTTTTCAGAACATTTCGTAAGTGTTAGATGGAGTTCAAGTCTGGACTAAGAGGTGGTCTGTCCAATAATTGAATTTTGACCTCATTTAAGTAACTCAAGACATCTCTGGTAACGTGGCATATACTGTAAACTGTTCATTTTTAATGAACAGATAAAATAGCGACATCTTACATCGATAGTAAGATGTCGCTATTTTATCTGTTCATCACTCTTACATCGCATTTGCGAATAAATAGGACATGTCATTTTTGTTTGCATTGGGAATGTCGAGCTACGTCTCTGCTGAAGAAGCCCCAAGCAGGGCTGAAACAACTGTACAGAGGCTGCTTGAGGTTTTCACTGCAATCAAAAACGATTTTCACAAAAATTTGGGGTTTAACTTTAAGCTCCGTTTTATTCCTGTGGAAACAATTGTCCTTACAATTGTTACCATGGAAATAAAACAAAGCTTAAAGTTAAA
Source organism: Prosopocoilus inquinatus (assembly GCA_036172665.1). NCBI lineage: Eukaryota > Metazoa > Arthropoda > Insecta > Coleoptera > Lucanidae > Prosopocoilus > Prosopocoilus inquinatus. The sequence goes on from CM069875.1 coordinate 18,925,771, forward strand.
CTGTAATGAACAAAACGGGCCTAAGTAACTTATAATATTGACTTGTTCCATTTTGTACCGACTCTTTTGATAAAGTGCTATTCTACAGTTCCTTCCCCACTGTTAATTTGGAACCAAGTAAGATATAAGATACAGGCAAAGATATAATCAAGGTATATAAAAAGTACTAATTCTGATCTAATTACTAATTTTAATCTAAGTTAATTGGAACTGGACCATCAATTGGCCAGCAATTTATTTGTTTTGAATAAATTTACTTATATGTAATGTTAGTGATTTTAAATTCAATGACCATGCTATGTAGAATTAAATTACAGGAGTTGTTATCAAGCGCAGAATGATTAGAAAAATAAAAGAAATTACATAAATAAGCATCTTCATTAAGTTACACAAAAAATTACATTATTAGTTTATAAGAGGAACCACTCCTTTCAGCCCATAATTCACGTCTACGTCCGCATTATACCTCCCTATAATTGTTACAAATTTCTTGAGTTATTAAAGATGCAATAGCATTTCTACATTAGTAGGTAAGTGTTCCTTGGAAAAAGATGTTTTAAGTGCCCGCAAGAATAAAAATCTGAAATTGTCTTGTCAGGGCTCTACGGCTGCCTTAAAATTGGATAAATCCAATTACTTCCATAATTGTGATTTAGCCAGTTAATAATAAAACAAGGATAAGAGGCCGGACAACCATTACTAAGCACCGATAAAAGAATTCTCCACACAGATAAGAATCTGGAGTTAATTCTAACACTTTTGGACGCCAGGGAACACTTTCTTGGTATTCTTTTGCATCCATCCGTTTATGAAGTTGAAGAAAACACAGTTAGGATGTTTTCTATGTACAAGTAGGAGTAGAGCTTATTCTTATTGGAGTAAATTGGAGTAAACACTCACTTTTAGACACAATTTGGTTGGAAAAAGACGACAATAACGCCAAATTTGATAAGGATTAATAACTTTTCAAGCAAAAATTTATCCATGTTTAACACCGATTAGACAGATTACAATTAATCCCAAAAAAAATATGTGTGCAAGTATACGAGCTAGCTCATAACCAGAGCCTATCACAAATAATTCCAGAACGCGTAACTGCCTCCACTCAGCGCTGTACACTTGGATCCACAGATGATACAGCACTCGTTGAACGCGGAACGCCTCTATCCACTTCATGACAGTGAAAACTGAAAATTTATTAAATTTAAATAGGCTTTGAGTAGTAGTAATAGGCCGATTCTGGAACCTCCTCCGACCTTGACCAATAAAATTCAAGGTCAAGGTTGGAGGAGGTTCCAGAATCGGCCTATTCCTGACGTGACCCCACCATGAGCTTCAAGATCAAGGTGACCTTGAGGTGACCTTGAAATGACCTCGAGGTGACCTTGAAATGACCTCGAGGTGACCTTGAAATGACCTCGAGGTGACCTTAAGATGACCTTGAGGTGACCTTGAAATGACCTTGAAAGACCTTGAGATGACCTCGAGGTGACCTTGAAATAACCTTGCAGTGACCTTGAGATGACCTTGAGGTGACCTTGAAATGACCTTGAGATGACCTTGAGGTGACCTTGAAATTACTGAGGTGACCTCGTAACGAACCTTGAAGCGCGCTGACTCAAATGTAATTGTATTGAAATAACCCTGACGCAACCTGTTATTGAATATGTACCTATTTTAAGGAGGTGTTTAATTTGATACCCGCAGACGAAGGTTGACCCTCAGATTGAGTTTACAACTTATTGAACGTAGTGAACGTAATAGTGCTTATTAGAATTATAAAACATGTTTGATTGCAATCAGTGTGGCAAACAATTTACGCGAATCGATAATATGAATCGTCATTTGCGTACGTCATGCCAGGGAAAACGTTTGAAATTAGACGAAATTGCCGGACCGTCCAAAGTTGTTGACCAGGTGAACGTTATGAAATGTGATGTGTGTGAATTATACCTTAGCAGAAAGTGTTTCTCAGCACATTTGCGGAATAATTCACATAAAAGTAATGCTTTTGTGGTCGTCGATAACGGCGTGGAGAAGATAGCTGGTGCATTCGGAGACAAAATCGTAACGTACCGAGTCTATCTCTTAGATTCTAAAGAAAGTTCTGAGATAAAATCTTTTAACACCAAGAATAAAATAACTTGTTTTGGAACTGATATATACAATATATATCGTGATTTTGTAAACGAAATACATGTAAAAATGTCGGAATTTCAGGAGCGAGATTCAGGTAAAAAAAAAATAATAGGTGCAATCGTTTAGAATAAAACTTAAAGTTGCAAGTATTGTTACAGGATGGACTTTGTGCAGAATTTTATATATGGAAGTCAACATTAATAAATACAATCCACTGAAAGCATCCAGCTTCATGCCATTACCGTCTTCAATAAGTGCGAAGAAAGCTGTCATAAATGTTAGAAATAACGACAACGCTTGCTTTGCCTGGGCGATAACGTCAGCGATGTGTCAACCGACAGATCTTCCTCAAAGGATGTCTTCGTATCCTCATTATAACACAGTAGCGGATTTCACTGACCTAGAATTTCCACTGAAAGTTTGTGACGTGAAGAAATTTGAATGCAAGAACAATATTTCTGTAAATGTCTACGGACTAGGTTCCCATTATAATGGTAAGGTTACGGTTGATGAAGTTGTAGGACCGTTACATTTTACTAAAAATAGAAAAAACATTCATATAAACTTATTATTAATTGATGACAACAACGGAAATACTCACTATTGTTGGATTAAAAATTTATCAGGTTTAGTGTCAAAACAGACTTCACGGTCACGAGAAATATATTTGTAAAGGATGTTTAGTGTATTTTCCATGTATTGAAAAATTGCAACGACACGAGAGGGAAGACTGTAAAGTTATCAAAAGTTTTACCATCGACAGAGTTAAAAATAAATAAGTATGGTGAATCTTTGCCAGAGAATATATTACAATTTGAAAATTTTGAAAAACAGTTAAAACTTCCTTTTGTTATATATGCCGATTTCGAAGCATTGCTAAAACCACTGGACAGAGTAGAACCAAATCCAGATAAATCTGTCACTGTTAAGTGTTATGAACACGAACATCATTCATTTGCATATTACATTAAGTGCAGTTTCAATGCTAATTTGTCAATGTTAAAGTTATATCGCGGAGAGAATGCCGCCACTGAGTTTATAAAATGGTTAGAAAAAGATATTAAAGAAATTTACGATAAATATTTAAGTAAAATTGAGCCGATGACTGATTTAACACGAGAAGAAAAAGAGGCATACGACCGTGCAACGTGTCATATTTGTGAAAAACCAATATTAGATGTTAAGGAGAAGGTGCGTGATCACGAACATTTATCGGGAGCGTTTAGAGGTGCTGCTCATTCTGTGTGCAACATTAATTTTAAAATACCAACATTTATTCTAGTGTTTTTTTCATAATCTTTCTAATTATGACAGTCACTTGTTTGTAAAGACAATGGCATTAGATGGTGAAGATGTGTACGTGATCGCACAAAATAAGGAAAAATATATATCCTTTTCGAAATTAATACACGTGGGGGATAAGACAGACTGTAAAGGTAAAAAGCGTAAAGTATATTTCAAAATCAGATTTGTAGATTCTTTTCGTTTCATGCAATCGTCTTTAGAGAAATTAAGCTCATACTTGGAAAATTGGCAATGTAGGGAAATTAGAAAATATTTTAACGATGAGGAGATGTTTAAATTAATACGTCAAAAAGGAATTTTCCCGTATTGTTTTATTGACTCATTCATGAAATTAGATTTTCCCACTTTACCTTCTAAGAAAGAGTTTTATGATGTGCTGTATGATGAACACGTAAGTGATGAAGATTATGAGAGAGCACAGCGCGTTTGGAATTTATTTAACTGTAAAACTATGGGTGATTACAGTGATGTATACGTAACATCTGATGTTTTACTGTCGGCAGACGTATTTGAAAATTTCAGAGACCTTTGTATTGATAATTACAAACTAGATCCTTGCCATTTTTTCACCGCTCCAGGATTAAGTTGGGATGCAATGTTAAGAATGACAAAAATTAAATTAGAGCTACTGCAAGATGTTGATATGCTACATTTTTTTAGAATGGGTATACGCGATGGAGTGAGTATGTGCACTAAAAGAATCGAAAACGCTAATAATAAATTTGTGCATGGTTTTGACTGACAACTAAATATTTACTAAAATTTTGTGCAAATCGTTCTTGATTGCAGTGAAAACCTCGAGCAGCCTCTGGACAGTTGTTTCAGCCTTGCTTGGGGCTTCTTCAGCAGAGACGTAGCTCGACATTCCCACTGCAGACCAAAAACGACTTGCCCAATTTATTCGCAATTGCGATGTAAGAATGATGAACAGATAAAATAGCGACATCTTACTATCGCTTTTTGACCTGACATTGCAATCAAGAACGATTTGCACAAAATTTTTCTAAAACTTTCATTATGCTTTGACAGCAAGCATGGCCGCCTTGCATGGGGGACTTATTAGGAGCAAATCCCGCTTCAATTTGTCTATCCTACTGCAATGTCAGGTCAAAAAGCGATAGTAAGATGTCGCTATTTTATCTGTTCATCATTCTTACATCGCAATTGCGAATAAATTGGGCAAGTCGTTTTTGGTCTACAGTGGAAATGTCGAGCTACGTCTCTGCTGAAGAAGCTCCAAGCAGGGCTGAAACAGCTGTCCAGAGGCTGCTCGAGGTTTTCACTGCAATCAAGAACGATTTGCACAAAATTTTTCTAAAACTTTCATTATACTTTGACAGCAAGCATGGCCGCCTTGCATGGGGGACTTATTAGGAGCAAATCCCGCTTCAATTTGTCTATCCTACTGCAATGTCAGGTCAAAAAGCGATAGTAAGATGTCGCTATTTTATCTGTTTAAATATTTACTATATCTTGATGCTACAAATCTGTACGGTCACGCAATGTGTTCCAGATTTCCGTGGGGAGAATTTACTTGGTTGTGTACAGAAGAAATTAACAATCTTAACATTTCAGAGTTAGAAGAAAATTCAGATGTCGGGTACATATTCGAAGTAGATTTGGAATACCCGACTCATTTACATGACAACTACAATGAATTACGATTTTGTCCGGAAAACATAATGCCACCAAATTCAAAATATGGTAAACTTATTCCAAATCTGTACAACAAAATGAAATACATAATTCACTATTTAAATCTGAAACAATGTTTGGAAAATGGTTTAATATTAAACCAAATTCATAGGGCAATTAAATTTAAACAATCTCGTTGGCTAAAAACGAATTCGAAATTTTTTTTTACAAATTATTAAATAATAGTGTTTTCGGTAAAACTATGGAAAATGTTGAGAATCGCGTCGACATTAAATTGGCCACCAGCTGGGAAACCCATAATCGAAGACCGGGAGCTAAACCAAACTATAAATCGAGTAAAATTTTTAGTGATCACCTGGCCGCAATAGAATTATGCAAATACAAGTAAATTATAATAAACCTTTATACGTAGGGTTTTGTGTTTTGGAAATATCAAAAACAGTTACGTACGATTTTTATTACAATTTTATAAAGCGAAAATATAACAATAGAGCAGCTTTATTATATACTGATACGGATAGTTTAATACTGACCGTTAATACTGATAATGTATAGGATGACATAAAGCAAAATTTAGATAAATTTGATACTTATACTTATACAAATTACCCACCGAATAATATACATGAAATGCCTCGAACTGAATCAGTTATTGGACGATTTAAAGACGAATACGCAGGACGGACAGGTTATAGAATCTTTTATCGGGACCGATGCGAAAGGCTACTGTGTAAAGCTTATTTCAAAATGTACTAAGAAAGCAAAAGGTGTTAAAAAATACGTTATAAATAAATACTTATCTGTAGATGACTACAAAGAAATCATTGAACGAGATGGTTTTATTTTTAAAAAGATGTACGTGTTTCACTCGGATTTTCATACGGTGTATACAGAGTTGAAAAATAAAATTGCCTTATCATCTAAAGAGGATAAACGTTATATTTTGAAGAAAAAGAACTAATTGAAAAACTGTAAAAAGAATTTTATGTTTACAGTTGTAGTTAATAAATATTTATTATAAAACATTGCGTTTTGGTATACATGAATCATGTTTAGAACTCAATCCTAAATAACTTACAAGCGCTTTATTACCTTTTTCTCTCAATACATTAATTAAATATATATCTGGATGTTTTACTTTTTGTAACTCGTACTCATAAAACCCACCAAGAATGGCTTCACCATCAGCGTCTTTAATTAGATATGTTCTGGGATTAGTATTCTGCACCGACGAAATGGTAAATATTTCGTTGGACCAATCCGGAGTGTACATCTTCGAAAATGCTTGTCTTTATTTACTGATGCTCACATGATCTCCAACTTTAAATTTTGCAATTCTTGGATCCACAATTTTAAGGTTGCTGTAGACGGACTGTAAAATACTTTGCGCATTTCTTTGATTTATCTTGCTGGGTTTGTAACCCGTCGTATGTGAACAGTGTTATTGTATTCTTCAATTAGCCTTGGTAATAAATTGAACCATCCGAAATTTCCTTGCATGCTAAATTCTTTCCACATTTTTTGTTTTAGGGTTCTATTAAATCTTTCGACTATCGAACTTTTTAAATTAGAGTATGCGCTATAGTGATTAATTCTATATTTCTTCATTAAATTTTGGAACTCTGCATTGTAAAATTCCTTTCCGTTATCTGTTTGTATATTTTTCGGTACAGAATTTCTACCTTCAGATAAAATCGATTGAAAAGCTTTGGTTACTTCTTTACCTGTCTTATTTTTTAATGGTATTCCCCAAGCATACTTGGAAAATGCGTTGATCACTGTCAGAATGTATTTGTATCCTTTGTTTATCTTGACATAAGGTAGCATTTCAATTAAGTCTGCTTGGAAGAGATCTCTGAGTCATTTTATTATTACTCGACGACGGCGAAAGTTTTTCCTTGCTGGTTTGTGCAACTCATTAAAAACATCACGTTTCACATTAGAAGATAGATTAGACATTTTCAGTTAGAACTCGTTTTCTTACGATGAATTCAATAAATAATGGAACTGCCCAAACTGAAGATGTGCAAGTAAACGAGATTTGATCTCCCACATTCAACGTTCTTCCAATTAAAGTATCAGTAAAATTTATAGCGTTGATGGATACTGTAATGTTGGCAATAGTAGGTTGATGAATAAGTACTTTTTTAACAACGCAAGTTTCTTGGATCGTATACGTCGTTTGGTGACCTCTATTTGAAAGCAAATATACACTTTCGGCGTTAAGCTCTTGACTCTGAAAGTCTAATAATGTTTCGTAAAGTAATGGTGTAGCAGCAATGTGTTTGAAAACTGTGTGTTTATGAACGTGTCTTCCAGACTTATCAATAGTCATTGTGAATCAATCAACAACTATGTGAAACTGAAATGTGTGCTCGCTTGCAGTCCACTAAATACTACAATTTACAAAATAATTTTAGCCTCTTTGAATTCTTCAATGATCGCTATGATTTCATTGTTATGTGCGGAGTGACCTGCTGATTTGGATGCGTTCAATAAACGCAATCGTACTACTAGTTCGTTAAAATCATCCCAGTATTGATACTGCAAACATTTGTTAGGTACAAGCTTTTTCTCCAAAGCTCCACCTGTTTTCCAGCTTCGCGCCCACAAACGTTTGGTGGTTTTCCCTGAATTATTGGTTTTATAATATTCACATATTTAAATCCTCTGCTTGCAGATATTCGCCCTGAGGGATTATAATTAACTTTAAACGCACTAGTTCTTCTCAATATATCTCTATAGTCTCGCACATCGTGAAACGTAAATTTCTCTGGATTTTTCTTAAAAATCAGCTCGTATAAACCTTTAGTACCCTTATACGCCAAGTCTCCAATTACAAGATCGGGACCGTCAAACTTAAGCTCCTGGTTCCCAACAATCTCTCATCTTCTTCTCTTACACCGTATTTTGTATCGAATTCATTTTCTAAGGCAGCTTCTACCAGCGGTGATTCTAATCTAGTCCGAAGTAATGATTTTCGTTCTTCTAGAAGTGTACGAGCATGAGCCAGGGATTCGTCCACAGGGGGGTTACTGCTTTCGGTGTCATATTCTTCTGCTTCTTCATAAACAGATTTTGAAGTTGGAGATGTGGACTTTTCATGAGGAACCTCAAGAATTTCTTCATCTTCTAAGATGGAAGGTTGTTTAATTTCACGTCCAAATGGTGTTGAAGTACCCACATCATGCTGCTCTGACAATCCAATTCGCGACGAAGGATCGGATTTTAATTTATAACTCGGTCTTCTTCGTATAAAAGAAGGATCAGATCTCAATTTATAAATCGGTCTTTTTCGTAGGAAAGAACTCTTTGGCTCCTCTTTCAATCTCTTTTCACTGGCTTCGTATGACTGTTGCTCCTCTTTCATAGGTAATACGCTGCAAACAACATCTAGCTTATTGAAAATATCTCGGAGTGGCTCTACAATAGGTGAATAAGTTGTCTGCAGATACTTTTTTGATTGCTCCGCATGATGTTTTGCTTGTGCAATATCGGATTTAAGTGTTTTTAATTTAGTACGCAAACTTTCGCGCGCAGTGGCTAATTCTGCTTTAAGTTTGTTACTCATGGCGCATCCGCATCCTTTAACGTCTGTTACAGTACTGCAGAACTGTAGAACTATGTAAAAATGAAAGAACTATGTAAAATGTAGTGGTTTTAAAGATATATGTACGTGTCGAATCCTTTACGATATCTCCCTGCGTTTATGGAACAATCGGTATCAATAACTAAGAAACCAAACGGTTCCTTCCAACAAGCGTAACAGATATTACGAAACTGGTCCATAGTCATATCTCCGCTGACGTAATCATCATAAACGTGTTTCAAATTTGTGCAATCTTGACGAAATAGTACTAAGAAATTACAATTATCACGAATCATTTGTTTGGGTATTGCACTGTAAGTTTGACTTAAATAAAAGCAGTCAACATTTCTATGACGTCCAAAGGAGAAATATTCTTTAATTAAATTTTGTGTAGTACACTGAACAAACAACGACTGAATATTCTTTTACATTTGTAGGTGATACCATTTTTTCAATATCGGAAATTTCAAAGTAACCTATTTCGGGCACTGTTGATAGCAAATGTCAGAGAAATTTATACTTCCCCTGAGATAAGGTCTTACAGCAGATGTATAATTTTTTGAAACGTAATCCGTTCGGATGTGTTAATAATGTCACTAAGGAATTACTTTTACCAGCCCTTGAGCTCCCGCTAATGATAACGCGTTTACTTGATCCTCCGAAGAGAACACTGTGACGTTTAAAGGTTTCATTTGCGATTGCATCGTCGAAATTTTGTACGGGTAACTTTAAAGACTGTTGTTGAAACTTCATATTTAAAATAATATTTTTCAAAAATATTCAAAATATTTTTGCTCCTTACAACACGTTATTAATTTCCTCTTTACCAAACGCGATACTCTATTACTGTGTTGCAGTTATCAATATCAACTGCTATATAAACACTGTTACTAAAACTCATAAATTATTTATTTAAATAAATATATAATAAATTAATATTCCTAACTATGACTTCTCCAGCCACTCTGATTAATGCTCCTCACTGTAAAAAATAAGATGTTATTAAAATGTTGAAATGTTGTAATGAACGAGAACGAACCCAAGATTCATCCATCGTGGATTCGGCTTCCACCACTGCCCTGTCCTCCTCCACCTCCACCTTTAGTGGTAAAGGTCTTGGTAGAGGAGGCTCCAACACTGGCGACGCAAACACCCTCCTTTTTAGGAGGACGCGTTGAGGCGCCGCCACTTGCTGCACCGGCGGCCGTCGTTCAGGTGTGGCCGCCGCTAGCGGCGTTGGAGTGTAGCTGGGTGAAGGTGACCGTTCGAGACGTGGATGAACCATGCGATAATTCACTACCGCCGTTTCTGCATTAATCAGAGTTCCGTCCGTTAACTGAAAAAGTAAATAATCAAAAATGTAAACCGTAAAAAACAAATTAGATTACGCACTTTCAGTTCCACTTGCCTCATAAAGATTGATTTCACAAGAGGTGTGGTATTTGGTGAAGAACTCATCTGTAAAACGAATAACAATTATTAAAAATTGTACAAAGAAAAATATTTTTTTATATCCTCGAAAACATACCTAATACCTCGACAACATTTCCAACTTCATGTGAGGAACAAACCATTGAACAACAATATAATTCACAGACATATCTACTTAAGAGAAGAAGTTAAATTTTAAGACACTAAATCAAACTTAATCTTTTAAATAGATATGTCTGCGACAAGATTATGAAACAAATCTTGGATCAGGCTCAGACGGTTGTAAATGAGGGAAATTTTGTCATATTGTTCGTTTAAAGCCTGGTCAGTCGGAGACCTTAAGCGAACTGTACGTAAAATTCACGACAAGATTGCAATTCATCCGTGACTTTTCTAAGATTTTTCTCACCCTCTAAATAACAGTTCCTGACTTCAGGCATAATTCCGTCATAATAATTTTGGACTGCTGTTGAGATAACTCCCACTAAACTGGGAGAGCATGAAGGAAGGGGTATAACATGTTGTGATGAAATTCCTATTAAATTTGTTCCTGAGGAAAGGGATCGAATAGGTGTAGAGGTTCGGACACTAGGAGAGGAAATTTGAAGCTGAGAAGGTGAAATCTGAAGTCGAGAATGTGGAATTTGAGAGGGTGGGATAAGTAGTTCCGGTTGTGATTGTGAAGATGACAAATTCTGAATATTGGATATAATATTAGCAGATTCACTAACATTAGTCCTCGGTAGATTAAAAGTCCTCGGTCGACGAACAGAAGGAGAATTATTAGTCATTACTGGATTAATATTAATTGATGAGTTCGTGTTATTATTATTCCCAATTGGTGATAATTGAGATATCTCCATTGAACGGTCTTATATATCAATTATTTCAGAAACTGAGTCATTAGGATTTAGCGGGATATTATCTGCAACAACACGGGATTGCGACTGACTCAGTTGACCTTGCAACTCCGCACTATGCATCAAGTCATCATTTGAACGCAAAGAAGAAATAAAAACTCTTTCATTAGCAATTCTTTCCAAACTACGTTCCATTGTGCGTTCCCTTCTGCGTTGTAAATATTCTGCTTTAGGCAACCACACTCTTTCATACTTGTCGCTAACGGTCCTTAGACGAGAATATTGCTTGCCACGTAGGATGCGTAAATATTGTGTGGGTTCACGAGTATTAGAAACGGATTTAGAAACAACAGATTTAGAAATGGAACTCGGAGTTTTTGATTTAGAAATAACAGATCTAGAAATGGCACTCGGAGTTGTAAAGACGGATGTAACAATAGGAACACTTTCCGATGTAGCAATAGGAACGGATGTAACAGCAACCAAAGTAGTAGAGGCTGATGTGGATGTAACAATAGGAGTAACTATTGACTGTTGAGAAATGAGGCGTTGAGTAGGTTTGGTTTGCGTAAGGAAAGAAGAAATAAGGGGTTGAGTGGGTTGTTTAAGAATGGGAACTGATTTATTTGATGGGGAAACTGGTTTATTTGGTGGTTTCGAAGTTTGATTTGGTGGTTTCATTAAAGAAGAAGTAACGATTAATTGTTGTAGAATAATAAAAGAAGGTTGGGTAGATTGCTGATTAAGAATAAAAGGACTAGGAACCAGCAATTGGCTAACAATTGGTTGACTGGAATGAATGTCTCGAGAATCCACACGATCTATTACGTCACCAACTGCGTTCAGTGCAGAATCATTGATAATTCCTTCTTGCAACAGGAAAGAGGAATTATCAATTTCATTCCACCATGAAGGCGGCACATTTGCTTGAGTGGTAAATGCACTCTGAGAAACATTTACTTGAGCAGTACTTGCCACTCCTGTCTGTGTTTCTCTAAATGCAGATTCCACGCTAGTAGTTACTGTTGAAGAAGGATTTTCTTGCAAATATTGCTGTAAAATTGGGCGTTCATTTCCAAAGGACATTACTAGCATGCAAAAATACGGAGTATATTAAAACATTAAAACGTAAATGTTACTTAATAATACTTAAGAAGAAAGGGGAAGAAAGCCCTCTCCCCACTCCCATTCCTACTCTTCCCTTTCCATTTTCTGGGCGTCACGAAGGCGTAACGAAGGCGTAACCACGGCCAACTGGAACTAACCTTTCCTCTTTTCTTCTTTCCTTTCTTTCCTCCTTTTTTCATTCCTTTCTCTTCTTTTTTTCTCTCCTTTTTTTCTTTCCTTTCTCTCCTTTTTTCTTTCCTTCTCTTTCTTTATTCTTACTTGCAGTTATTTTGAAAAAATTTCAATAACTAATTATTCTCTCTAACGACTTTAGAATTTGAATAACATTTACGAAGTTTAATAATAATCTTATTATAACCAAGTTGAATAGTAATTCTAATCTTATTATTACCAAGTTTATAATAATCTTTATTCAAATGAATGTAAGGAAAAAGTGTATCTGTCGAATAATAATCTTTATTTGCAAAAATTTTCCTAAATCAAACTTGCAAGTGTCACACAGTTTAACGATACACATTTCACGAGCACTCATCTCCTAGAAACCATGATTTCATCGAACAGTCAGCCCCTAATCTTTATTTGTAAGAATCGTGTAAATTTAAATTACATTCTTAAAAATATTCTCTTACTTATATTCTCTCGGTAAACACGCACTAAGCTCTGTGAGAGACCGATTGAGACTGGTGTGTAATAATAATATATTAGTTAAACGATTTCTATGCAAATTGAATTTGAATTTTAAATCGACGGTGAATGCTCGTAAATATGTTAATTTACTATTATGCAATTTTTGCTAGTATGGCTCGCTTTAAAACGTGCTTGTCTTTATTTATTTAAAACGGTATTTATATTCATTCACAATTCGGAATACATATGTAAATTTTATAGTGTTTGTATATTTAATCGACGTTCGCCTTCAAACATGTTTATTTTTTCCATGCCACTTAATTTATTACACGACGGTGTGTGAATCTAAATCCTTAAATTTTAAATTGATCGATTAAAATTAATAACGTCTCCTTTCTGATTTAGTTTATTATAATTTTAATACAGATTACTTCTTGCTATGAAATTTTTAACGCTAGACAGTGAAACCCATTTTTGTGACTTTTACATCGTAGAAAATTCGGAAATTTGACAACGTTTGAAATTTCAATCGAATAAAGCGATACTTTCAAAGACACTAAAAATCTGTCAAGCTAAATTGCTCATCAAGAGTTAATCTAAATAATTTAATAACGCAATGTATTTCTAAATTCTTTCTTAAATCCTTAAATGGATTTATTAAAATTAATAACGAATAAAATAACAACTCCTTTCTGATTATAGTTTATTGTATAATAATATATTATTAATAACAATATTTAATAATTAATATTTTAATAATAATATTTAAGAATAAGTACACAAATAGCAATTCTTCTTCGTGGAGGTGGACCATCTATTTCATCCAAAGAAAATTCGGTTTGATTCCAATGTTGATGACAGAGTCTCTGACTTTGTAGATATTTACAACGTTGATAATGAATCGGCAATTTAGGCCAGATGTATTCTAGATCTACGGCTGTGACTCTGGTGCATAGATACGATTTTGGAAAGTACTTCAAATCCTTGTCTGGTATACTACTGAACGAACAATCTTTTTCGTACTGGTCAATAACTTCGCCAACTTTCTCTACAACATGCTTTATAATGTTCTTGCAAAATAGACGGGAGAAGAAATCCATTGCGAAGCTGAACTTTTCTTATACTAACTAAGAACCAAAGTTTCCTCATAATATGTCACAAATGTTTAGAGTAAAAAAATCCTTCATATAACTTTGTTTGAATAAATTTATGTAAATCAAACACGTTCGTTAAAGCACACATGCAATTTCTTCTTGAGTGAAATGGACACTTGGGTTCGGATTTTTGAAATTTTTGTACATCTTCGTAAATGTCACCCAAATCTAACATAGGTACACTTTCACCATTGCTTTTCGCTAGAATTTCACATAGAAATCGAGACTTCTCCACTCCTTTAACGTAAACGACTTTGGCTGTACAACATAAAAAGGTGATGATTGCGTCAAACTCAGATAAGGGGACGAATCCGCTATTCCAATCAATGCAATGGTGATTAGTCATTAACCAGTTTGCAACATTTTGAAATTTTTTAGGGATCATTGACAAACTTGTGGGTGGTTGAAATAAAAAATGACTCACTTTTCTTTCACTATCGTAAGAAGCCAACTCTTTTGGTATAAATTGATTATTTTCCACTTTAAATCCTTGAATGTCAATGACAATAAATCGTTTTTTCATGGTTCGGTTGATGTTGCTTCTTATAAAATCAAATGAAATCAAATAGTTTTAGCTTCTCTGTTAATATTGCCATTCACGGTTTACATCAACTGACGGACAATTTTGGTGAGAGGTGAATAAGAGAACGCTTTGTCATGCAGCATTAAACAGTAAGCAATAGTATCAGCTTTAATATTTTCTTTAGTTGTAAACTCAATTCTTATTTCTACTGCACTTTTATGCATTACATCTCTCTGAAAAGTGCAGTCGATTCCTATTAATGGGCAACTAGCTAATCCTTTTGGATTAAACCAGGGTTGACTGCTTTCACGATGATAATAATTTTCCTGAAATCTAGAATACATGTCGTATATAACGGCGTATTTGTTATTTTCAATATCAATTTCAATTTTGTCGTACGGATAGCGTTCGCCATTTAGAAATACCGTTAATGATTTTAACTTAACGTCATCAAACAGACTCATGTTTGCATCGACGACACCCTTTCGCTTAGTTTGAAAACCGATGATTATGTACCTTGGCGTTTCCAACTGCGGAGCCGTTTTTACTGTCCAAGAATGACTTGTCGTAGTTGGGAGTGACGGATACTCGTGCAACTCCCAGCTTCTGAAAGGAATTTGTATTTCAACATCTCTGTCTGTCACTCTCGTTAAAGCCAATTGCTCACGTAGTCCACCAGAAATATGAGGTATACTCCATACAATTTTGTCAATTATTAATTTAATCTTTTCCGTCTTGTTTGTTTCCACAACTGCATCAACGTCATCATTTGCTCTGATCAATACTAATTCTTGCCTCATATTCAAGACGATCTTTTTATAATCTTCCCCAAAACCTAATAATGTCTTTAAAGGTACACTTGCTGAGAAATATCCCTTAACGTTGAGTATATCGCTCATTTTATCATTCTCCTGGATCCATCCTGCATTTTCCAATTTTACTGTATCGTTGCGAGTAAAAGAAAAATATCCTTTCATTGTTGATGTTATGCCAACATTTCTTACCGAATCCACCTATACTCCGTTCAGAAGATATCTAATCTCGCTAAACATATAAGCTACCGGATTATTTATCAATTGTGCCGTCGCACTGTGTTTAGTATTATCACTAACCAAACGCAGTCTTCCCTCTATGTACAAATAACTTTCGCAAGGGAAGGTGTAATTGTCGATCTCAGGTACGGTGATACTCACATCATCGTTGTTACCAAATGATGAACTGAATGGTAAGTGTGAATGGAACTCCATACTGGTTATTGAAGTGTCCAATTTAATTTTATCAGTTACTCCCAAAATATCCATGTCGTTCTGTTTAGATGATGATTGCCTTATGATGGTGTTCACCCTTTGACGGTTACGTATCTTCTACAGAATAATTCCCCCTATGTTAGCACCTTATAACCTAAACTCTCTAAATATATTCAATTTCTCTGTGTCAATTTCAGTTTTTTTTGTCGACAACAGTTCAGTATCTGTTTCCGTGTTTTAAATAATACATTACGTCTAATTCTGCTACACTCTTTCCGTTTAGAATAATTGCTATCGTAAATAATCATTATGTGAATCTTCTCAAATGAAGTCTTAGAGTAATTACTTCGTTTCTAAAATTTACTAATCGATTCTCTTGATCTAATAGTCGAATGACTATTCTCGTAATCACGTTCACGGTCACTGGAAGATAAATAGCTTGAAGAGGAGATTCTATTATTTTAAACCCTGGAGGTACATTTGGAAAGAAATGATACAAAACATGACCGGGTTCTCCGTTGTTATAAGATCCACCGGTTAGATTACATTCTATTCTTATAGCATTTACTTTATTTATTTCCATCGGAAAATCACCAATGTTATTATCGTTTACTTTCAACGTTCTCGGTTTAAAACCCAACAATTTTCCCAATGAATTTGGTTTACTAAAATCGAGTTTAACCGAACTGTGTGTAGTTGCCTTTAAAGTATTATTATTTCCTTTAATGTTTATATAATCAGGGATATTGTTATTTTGAAAATAATCTTTCAGATATTGGTTGATATCGTCTAGTTCATATGTACCTGTAGGTATAACGATAGTTTTCCAAACCGTCGTTTTTCCTGTTTCTTCATAATGTATCAAATTGTTACTTTCATCTATGTTAGGTATTGCATTAAACGTTTCAAAATTTAACAAGCACATTTCATATGTTGCGTCTTCATCGAGGTATAGTGGTGGATTCAATTCACAAAATAAAACTGATTCAATTCCCGTAAGAGTGAACGTACACGCAACGGGTGAAGATTTCATGTTGACCATCTTTCTAGTACTACATTCTTACTTAACTTGTAAAGGACTTTAAAAACTGTAGACATAAGTGTCCACAATTTTGTGTATTTTGTTTCTGATACCTTTCATAATTATAATTAATAACTCCCAATCCGTTCGACAAAAGATATTTCTCTACTTCAACTGGAGGTCGTAGATCTCCATAGCTGTCAAAATATTTTACGATTCCTCCTCTCTTATAATATGCCACCCAATGCGTTCCTTCACCAGAATCGCTATCTAAATTCACTACTCCACTTTCATGCTTCCATATCTTTTTAGGTAAAGTATCTCTCATAAACACACCTCGAAAGGAAGGTAATTTCCATATTTTAGCATATTTCAGTATGTCAATGTTAGTCAACGGTCGCCGAGGCAAATATTTCAGTTTTTTGGATTGGATCGTAAATATAACCCACACCCGGTTTTGTAAGGTTTTATATAGAATCCGCTTCTCACTGCTTTTGTTTCCATAGCGCGATTATGTCGCTCTGCTTCTTTCAGTTGCTCTTTCGCAGCTTTTGCATCGTTTACCGCCTTAGCAATTGCAGCTGCACCGCCGCCGAGCGATCCTATTGCGCCCAAAGCCGCAAATAATGGAATTAAAGGTAAAAACCCTCCTCTCTTAGGAATTGGTATCACTCTTTGACGTGGAGGTCTTATTTTCTTGTGGTCCTTCTTTAAAACAGCCTGCGCCAATTTCACATTTTCTAACAGACTCTGGTTACCATTAAGTGAAATTGCATGTTGTGCTTTCCTTACAGTTTGTCGAAATGATAATTTACCACCACGCTTCTTCCGTTTACTACGTTTTATCTTCACTCCGTTTCCCATTCCAAGCTTTGTCTTAGCTTTCATTAAGGCGGTTACAGATAACGCAGATGCTTTTTCACCAAATTCCGCTTCTGTACTCTTCACTCTTTTCACTGCCGCTTGATACAATTTTTTATCTGCTTCGTGACGTTTTTCTAAATCGCTACTTACAGAATATGCGATATCGTGTTGCTTGCACGCCTCATCCAACGCATTCACACCTCTGTCTCCTCTTTTAAGTCGAACGTCTAATTTTGTGCCCGGACCGCAGTAATTGTAACCTGGTAAGTGTAACTCTACTGGTAGTTTATTAATTCACGTATTAAGTAAACCACGACCTTTTCGTTTTAAGGTACTTCTCGCAGTGTAATCTGTTTTGACACGACGTCGCATTTATGGCTTTTCTTTCTAACAGTCAACGATGTTACACGTGTACTACTTCAATACTCACTGCTTATCTTTATATAGCGTAAAAATTTCTCTTAATTTTTTGGTTAAGTATCATTAGTTTATTAAATAAAGGATCAAACAGTGTTCTTAGAAAATTTTATTTATAACTGACAGTGTCATATCTAGAAATATATACATATTAAATCACATAACATTTACATATTCACAGCTTTATGCATACTTATATCAAAAATTAATTTACTAATTCCAAACATCATTAATTCATTTGTAATTGTTCCTTGCTCAGATATTTCATTATTAAGAAATGATTTAACATTTGTCTTCATATCACTTTCCTTAACACTCAAGCATGGAATCATGTTGCTGTAGAATGATTTATAGTTCAATTGTTTCAAAACTTCTAAACGATATAATATAATATCACACAATTTCCAATAGACCTTTATAAGATATATATAATGTCGCCACACCTCTTTCTGATTTCAGTATTTTCGTTTCTTCGATGCATTCGAAAGACGACTTTACTGAGCTGATTTTCATTACCGGATAAATAGTTTTCTTCTCAGTAAAATACGACTTCAAAGTGTAGTTATAAGAACAAAATTCTTTCCATTCCTCTTCTAAAAACGATATGCTCTGCCTTTTGGAACCCATAATACGTATTATCGGATTAAGAAATGTTTCGGTACACAGTCCGACACAAATCCACTTCGTACGGCTCTTATTTAGAAAATATACACTTTGAGCTAAAAGTGGCAACTGATCTATGTCAGTCACCTCTCTTGCTTCTGAAATCTCGGAAGGTGCTGTCTCATTAGTATCACATTAACGAAAATGTTCATCTGTGAAGTAAGGCTGGGAGAGTATTTCAAATTGAAACTCGTTTCGAACTGAGGACGTATTCAAACCGTACTCATCCGGCTTTTCTTCTTTTGGTTTGTCAACGTTTTTAGTCAGAAGTCTTTTCTTCTGTGTGTCATCAAAAGGATCGTTCACGTGCCTTCTCTTTTGCTTCAGGAAAAAATCCACTTGTTTAGATGTCACTGTAAATACAATAAAAATATACAAATTATAAATTATTACAATAAGATGATTTAAACTTACTTTTATGTATGTAGGTAGGTGATTAACTTAACAACACAACTCACAGTTCTGTAACAACTGAATCTATTCCCAAATGAAGAACCTTATAGAACAAGATTTTAGGTGGGGGTCCCTACCTCCTCCAACCTTACGGTCGTATTCAAGATAAACCGGTAGATAATTTTTGGAACCCTCCTCTGACCTCGCTTTTAGAGGTAATGATGAGGTCACGTCAATGACATTGAGATTTTGCAACCTCCTCTGACTTGATCCTTAACCTTGTAGTTACATCGGCACAAAGCAAATTTTAGAACCTCCTCCGATCTTAACCTTGAACCCTCAAGGTCATTTCAAAGTTACCTCTCGGTTACATTAGGAACAGGTCGATTCTGGAACCTCCTCCAATCTTGACCTTTATCGTGGTCACCTCAAGGTCATGGCCTTGAAGTTTAAGGTCATGGTGAGGTCACGTCAGGAATAGGCCGATTCTGGAACCTCCTCCGATCTTGACCTTGACTTTTATTGGTCAAGGTCGGAGGAGGATCCAGAATCGGCCTATTCCTACTACTGCTTTGCTCATAATATTATTTTAAAAACAATGAACAAAATATGTATTTTATTTTCCTTCCAAGTCTTTGATCTTCTGATTCCCAGATGAAGCGACTGCTTTTTCAAGGAAAATCGATCCGATCTATTAAATCCAACACTTAATAGACTAGCAGCGTCTTCTTCATCGTTCGTTACTTTGAAAATTTCGCACCAATCAGCTACAATTACCCTGAAACCGTACATCTAAATGTATCATTTTATTGCGTCTTGCCGCGAACATTTCTTCTCCTCAGATTTCTTCTTTGACGTTTTCTTTATAAAATTAAAATAATTTTACATCTTGTATATGAAGACCAAGAGCCAGAAAATACTTTAAGGGCAAGTTGTATCAAAGGGGTTTAAGCCAACATTCAACTGAACCAAATTCAAAGTGAATACAATCGTATCAAATTTTATTTATGAAGGCAGTAATTGCCATATGTCCTTAAACAGGGAGATTCAGGCAACCCATTCATTAAAAGTTTACGGACTTTTCCTTTGAATTTCTGTTTCATATTTTGCAGCTATAAGTTAACGATATGGATCTATCAAAATATAATATTTTCAAATTTCGGACACTTCCGCTTATACCGGAAGTTGCTGTCAACTTTCTTATTTTAAATGGAATACCAATTTTTAATGCATTTTTGAAATCTTCATAAAATTCTAAAAATATTTTGTTGCAACTTGTGATACAAGAAAAATTAACCATTTCGGAGATATTTTCATTTTTTAAAAATAACTTAGACTTGCAGAACCTTGGTTATGATATTGCCACCTTTGTGCAACAAAAACCATGATGCCCATTTTTGGCCTGTAGTAGGCTACAGTAACATTCTTTCAGATCCTGTCCAGTTTTGCAATTGATTACTTACAGGCTGGTTAAAAAGTAACTTCTATTCAAACTGATTTCAACTGTCGAAAAGTCATGTTTTTTAAATGGAACGCCTAGTATATTTTTATACCATGTGAATCAGGATTAAATGTTCTTTCGTCCTGTATTAGCATTCCCTATACCTATCTCTTATGGTTCACTCGTTATCGATGATTTCTTTTTAACGCGTAATTTTTTCAATTTTTCGGTATCATTTTCAAATAGTGGGCTATGAAAACTAAACTAGAGAAATTATAATTTTTGAAATCATCTGTCTAGTAGGAATTAAAGAAAAACAATTTAATCGTTACGAAGAACCAAAAAATAAATAATCAAATACAGACATATTAAATGTATTTGATGATATAAAATCGACAATTCAAGAAGTTAATCAAAAAAGTTGTTATATCGAGGAAAATGCGAAAATTTTGTATTGTAAGTGTAAATTTCTCCTTGTAGATGTATAAATAGTCATACCAAGAATTCTAATACATGCGGCATATGTAAACAAAAAGTTCAGATGATAGATACGTATTTAAATAATATTTGTCTGTTTTTAAAATGAAATTGAAATAACAGTCAGAAATTAATTTAAAAAGTCTCAGTTTGTTAAATTTTCATAGCACACTGTTCAGGAATAATACTGAAAAGTGAAAAAATTGATGTGTCAAAGAGAAAATCATGAATAGAAAGAGAAAGGTAAGAAATGGGTATAGGGAATGCTAATACAGTTCGAAAGAACATTTAATTCTGATTCTTATGGTATAAAAAAACTGGGTGTTCTATTTAAAAAACATGACTTTTCGACAGTTGAAATCAGTTCGAATAGAAGTTACTTTTCAACCAGACCGTACACGATTTTGTGTAAAATTAGGTATGACCTAAAACCTTATGAGCTTAGCCTACTACAGGCCAAAAATTGAAATTAAGGCTTTTGTTACACAAAGATGGCTGCATTCATAAACAAGGTACTGCAACTTTGAACTGTTTTAAAAAAATGGAAATATCTCTAAAACGGCTAATTTTTCTTGTATCACATGTTACACAAAATATTTTTAGAATTTTATAAAGATTTCAGAAGTGCAATAAAAAATGGGGTATTCCATTTAAAATAAGAAAGTTGACAGCAACTTCCGGTACAAGCGGAAGTGTCTGAAAGTTGGAAATACTATATTTCAATAGATCATTATCGCTAACTTATAACCGCAAAATATGAAATAGAAATTCAAAGAGGAAGTCCTTAAACTTTTAATGAATGGGTTGCCTGAATCTCCCTGTATATGTTTCTATGCGAATTTGTTTATTTTGAACTTGGTGCAGTTGAACGTAGTTTAAAACTCACTGGTACATACAACTGGCCCTAAGTAGTATAGTAGAGTATGCATTTTAGGGTGATATTTTTGTTAGTATCACAATAAGAGCCAGTTGTTAAGGGCATGCGGCAATAACTGCATTCATAAATAAAATTAAATGCGATTTTGTTCATTTTGTACCTGGTTCAGTTGAACGTCAGTTTGGTACAACTGACTGTAAGCGTTTTTCCCTAGACGAATAATATTCGTTTAGATATTCCAAAAATGTTCAAAGTTTTAGAAGAATTATGAAGGAAAAACACTCAACATTTCGCTATAGATTTATAGCTTCGTCAGGACAAGTACAAACTTCAAAAATGTTCGTACAACTGTCAAAAATTCTTAACACAAGAAAATGGAAATATTCAAAACTTTTCATTTTTCACCCACAAATATCATTATGCGATTGTATAAATTAAGTTTATGGAAAATCAATCGATAGAGGTTTATACGCGTTTCTTTACGTTCTAAAATAAGTAAATAGATACCGTCTTTTTCATTATTCAATTAATATTATTATTAGAAAATTATACCATTCTCTTTGTACAAACAAAAAATATACTGTAAAAATTCTTATTCCCTGTGAAAATCCTGATGAAGCAATTACGCTCGAACTTTTGAATTTCTTATTAATCTTGTAAACACTCTTGCACCCCAAAATATGCAGTAAACATTCCTTTCAATATATATCCTGAAATATACTTTAAAAAACTCAGTAATATTTAAAAGTTTTCGTTGTGGCTCTTCTAAATTTGACACGAAAATGCAAATTTTGAATATTGTTTTTAGAAATACATGATTTAATTACTGAGCGATTCGCTCGAACGATGTAGTTGGTGTTATTAACGTGTTGCAAAATCAAAAATATTTAGATGTAGTAATTGTAAACATTAATGGATTTAGTGAATAATTTTTATTTCACTTCTCTACGTTTGTACTAGATGAAGTCGTGAAATATTCGACCGTGTAGCAGGAACATTTGTCACTATCGAACTCATTTGACTCGGTCCAACGTTCGGGCTAACATTTGATGCATCATGTAGCGTCAGCTTTAACGAAACACGGCCTGCTTGACCAGGAAATCGAATTAACGAATTTTACTCTTTCTGTTCGCTTTATATTTGTTCCTTTACACATATAAAAAAAATTAATTCTATTTTTCATTATGTTCTTGTTAAAATGTAAAAATTTATGCTAATATCACTTTCTCGTCTTTCTTTTGTTTCTAAGTGAAACAAAACAAACTTATTATCTTTTAGTAAGATAGAAGAAGAAAGAAGTACTACTTCTATGTCTGTACATAAATGATTGTTGTTTATTGTTAAAAATTATAAAATATCAGTCTTCTAACTTGATTCATTATTGTTTTAATTACCATATAAATGGATAATTACAATAATACGCCCACGAGCAAATTATTGTCGGGCAAAATGAAATTAAGCCCGACACAGTCCAATCATAGACCCCAGTGTATCGCCAAAATTGGTGCACCGAATGCACTAGCCCAAAGGCTAAAACATAAATTGCACCGAGCGCCGCCCCAGCAACAGATAAGGGTATTAACATCCCTCTGCCGGGCATATGCTGAACCACCTTATCACGGTCCACCCTACACCGACATCGCACTATCTTACAGCCATCATCATAAATCTACATCATGTTTAGATATAGGAAACTTGTTACGTATTATGTTTCCGCTTATCTGTACCAGCAATAACATCGTCGAAGTTTTATTTTTCATTTAACCGTGTCGAAGCATAAATTCTGATTTCTTTGGATTTTATCGACGTGTTTGGTATCCGTGCATTTAACAAAATTGTGCCTCACCTCATATTTTCATTTATTAGAAGCAAAGATATCCTGTCAAAAAAATATACGGTATACAGATGGTCCAGATATAACGTGCCAACTGGTACTGCACAAAACAAAAGATAATTGAGAGCTGCTGAACGATGTATTTATGAAATCGGTGAAATCTTATATATTATTATTATTGAACAGATAAAATAGCGACATCTTACTATTGACCTGACATTGCAGTAGAATAAACAAATTGAAGCGGGATTTGCTCCTAATAAGTCCCCCATGCAAGGCGGCCATGCTTGCTGTCAAAGCATAATGAAAGGTTTTAGAAAAATTTTGTGCAAATCGTTCTTGATTGCCACGTCTCTGCTGAAGAAACCCCAAGCAGGGCTGAAACAGCTGTCCAGACGCTGCTCGAGGTTTTCATTGCAATCAAGAACGATTTGCACAAAATGTTTCTAAAAATTATTATTATTATTTATTATTATTATTTATATTCGATTCGATACCTTACAATGCTTACGATCAAGCTTAAAATGCAGTATAAAGTGTAATTTACAAGGAGCAATGAATATTCAGTAATTAACCGTAAACTATACAGAATGATTTATGAACTCACCGCCAAACTTTGTCTATATGAAAGCTTTTGTAATTGTAAGAAGAAGAAAAAAATCATTTAGACATGCAGAGTGTTAACAGGAAGTCGCTACAATGGCTAACTTCTTTATTTGCATTTTTACAAAATAACTTATATTACGGAAGTTTCAGAACCTCTTCTGTTTGATTTTATGGGACCATCAGAAAAACAAATGATTATAAAATTTTCGAGATTTTCAAATGTTTTCAACTTTTTTAAATGGAGGTTATGTTTTCTTATCATCGCATCGTATTCAGGATGACAAATTAATTATGTTTTCACAAACGTTACCTCCCAAAGTCTTCTATTTTATAAATGATTTAGTAAATAAATCTATTTGTTCCCGATAAATGGCTACAATAGCTAAATTTTCTGTCAAAGATTTTGGGTAAAAAGAACGAATTATTACTTAATAATTATTACGCGATGTACACTTTCATAAACTTAATGTCATTTTAAACTTTAACAATTAAACTTTTCTTTAATGGCTTCAAACTAAGTCATTCTTAAAAGAGTTAAAATATTTATCATAAATACTCATAAGTAGAGACCGGATTTATAAGTTTTTTACGCTAACATACCTAAACTTGTCGTTTTGTATTTATATGTTTGTCGATTAGAGAAGCCCAAAAATGGTAGTTTTATTTCGCATATAACTTAATATTTTAGACTTTTAGCGCATATTTATTTTTTTATCCATATATTGATATAAATAACATTATAATTCCATATACGGTCAATATTCAAGTCTGCAGCTTTTCCAAGAAGTAATTTATTCTCCTCAACGTCTGGCCACTTTATTTTACGATTTCCCGGAATGTGATTTTCTAGGAATCTGTAGCGACTTGCACTTGCATTTTGCACTTATGTTTTGCATTTCAGTTTGAGATAAGAACTCCGTGAATGTGTGTGACTAGTGACTAGTGTATTTATCAACGCGAATTAGTTGTTATTTTCTTATTTAATTTAAAGACGAAATAAATTCAGTGCTTATCTTTTCAAAATGCCGAAAGTAGCATCCTCTCGATCCGAGCTATTGAAAAAATGGATTAAAGCATCTAAACATCTAACTACAGATGGAAAAGTTATTTCTTGCAACGCATGCTCAAAACAGGTAGATACCTTACAAATTCTCTTAAAAATCACATTTTCATTTTGACAATATTTTAAGGTGTCGTCAGACCAAAAGTGCCAGATTGATCAACATTTGGCTACAAACCTCCATAAGGAGTCGGAGAAAAGATGTGTGTCTAACTTTAAGCAGTCTTTTATTTCTTCAACAGCCAGTAACTCACAGGGCAGTGACACAGGAAATGAATTCTTTTTAGACTTGTGCAGTGCTATGGCAGAGTCAAACATTCCTTGGCATAAACTTGAACAAGCAAGTTTTCGACCTTTTTTGGAAAAATATTGCAATCGTCATATTCCAAATGAATCGACTTTGCGGAAAAACTATCTAAGTATATGCTACCAGCAACGGATGAAGAAAATAAGAGAGAAGCTTAGCGACAACAATATTTATATAGTAGTTGATGAAACGACAGATGCCTGCGGTCGTTATGTAGCAAATATGTTAGCAGGAGTATTAAGCAACACAGTTGCACCAATATCTTATTTTTGTAAATAGTGCAGTTTTGGAAAAAACAAATCATTCAACGATCGCACGTTTTATTAACGACAGCTTGACACTTTTATATGCACCTAATCAAGTTAAATCGGAAAATATATTACTAATGGTGTCTGATGCAGCAGCCTACATGATAAAAGCAGGACAGGCTTTACAGGTGTTTTACCCAAATCTGATGCACTTCACTTGTATGGCTCACGCAATGAATAGGCTCGCTGAATTGGTGCGACTAGAATACCCAACAGTAAATAAGTTGATCAATAACGGAAAAAAGGCGTTTCTTAAAGCCCCACTGCGTATACAACACTATAAAGAATTAGCTGCTGACCTGCCATTACCACCAGAACCAATAATTACGAGATGGGGTACGTGGCTTGAAGCAGCAAATTTTTACGCAGATAACTTTAAACAATTAAAGGAAATTTTCTTAGAATTGGATGATTCCAATTCAGCGGCTTTAAGAATTTGTAAGGAATGCATGTCGAACACAAACATCGGGAATCAATTAGCATTCATTAAAACTCATTTTTCGGTTTTAATATCCACCATTAAAAAGTTGGAATCATCCCAGACGGCTCTATTAGATTCTTTTGAAGTGGTCGATGATGCAATTGGAAGTGTAAAATCAATTGCAGGGGAGATAGGAGAGAAGTTAATGACAAAATTAGACAAGGTTCTATTACGTAATCCTGACTACAATAAAATGAGGAAAATCTGTTTAGTTTTAAAAGGTCAAAGTGAAGAGGATTTGGACATGGACCCCAAAGATGTAGCATCCATGAAATTTGCGCCCATTACTTCATGCGATGTCGAGCGTTCGTTTTCCTCTTATAAAAATATTTTGACAAACGACAAAATTTTACCCCAAATAATTTAAATCAACTGTTGATTATATTTTGTAATCCTACTATTTAAGTGTTAAGTGTTAAAATTACTTATATGAAACAATTTATGTTTTTATTATTCTAAAGTATGTATAAGTAAAATAAAATTTTTATCGCATATAATATCCATATTTTGATCCATTTTAATCGCATAAAAAAAACTTATTTTCCACTTTTTTAGCACATATAAATCCGGACTTTACTCATAAGTTAAAAGTGCTCACTAACATTCGTATATTAAACACTTATAAATTAAGAGTACTTACAAAGACTCACAAGTTAAAAGTATGAAATCGTTGGTTGGTATGAATTGGATGTTTTTCTCGCTAAATCTTCAGTGGAAGTCTGACATAAACTGGTAAGAGAACTTTTATTTATTTTTTTCTAAACCACTGACTCATTTACTATTTTTAGTACCTTCCGTATATTGCTGTATTGTAAGTTAGTTGCCCACTCGTTGATAAGTTCCATCTTAAATCTTTTGGATCGATGGTGTTCGCCGATACTGAGTAAGAATTTGTTTATTTATTTTGATTTGTTTTTGAAATTTTAAGCAATCACTAGGCCTTCATGTATTCAACTAAGGATCAACTCAGCATCTTTTCCTTCCGTTTCTTTAATACAATCCGATACTCTTTCCCTTTAGTGGGTCTACTTTTTCTGTTGGCACAATCATTCTATTTTAAATTTTCTAAAATTCTTCATGATAAACCTTCAAGGGCAGCTTAAAAGTTGGTGGACTAACATGAAATTAGTACTTGCATTTTGAAATCACTCATCATTTTTCAGTACGTTCCCCCTGACCTTCAACGCACTTCTTCCAGCAATGCTTAAATGTTTCTAATCACTCCGACAATCCTTTTCTTGGAGATTTCCAAAATACCGATTTACAGTCGCTTTAACTCCTTCATTTGTTAAAAACCGCTTATCACAACGGATTTTTTAGTTTTTGAAACAAATGGAAAATAAGTCGAATGATATGTAGTCAATCGTGCTTCAATTCGCCATTTTTGCAAAGGTGCAAAGGACACAAATCTTGTATGGGAAAGTTATCCTGAAGGAAAATAATTTTCTCACCTACTGATTGATAAAATTAATCTAAAAGTCTAACATAATATTCCTCTTCTCGTTTGATCCTTTGGATAGTAGATAATGAACAAAATTCCTTCAAAATCTGAAAATGAAATTGAAGTTTTCCGTTGGACAAAACTGATTTTGCTTTTTTGATTGATGGAGAATCACTGCGCTTTCACTGCTTTGACAGTTGTTTTGAGCCTTATAGAGTATAGTGGTGTGAATCAGGTGCTAGCTACATTTGCGTTTAAGTTCCGCAACTGTCCTGGATTTAGTACATAAACACAAATACCAAGGATGCAAATAGTGATGCGCAGACCTTAAATTCCGCAACCGTCCTAAAATACACATATCGAGGATGCAAATAGTGGAGGCGCAGAATTCTAATATCTTCTGAAGATATCACTTCACTTCACGTCCCCTTCAGATTTGTCTTCATACATCATTGTACCTTAGTCAGATTTTATTTATCTGAAAATATATTTGCCCAAAAATTCATCTTTTTGTTTCTGGAGCTGAAACACAATTCATGCAACTTACAGCCACTTTACACTGTTTGATTCTCCATTTGATTTAGCGTATATTTGTTAAAGCATTTGAGAAAATTAAGTAAATGGCCAACGGCAACATCATAAAAGGTCACATAAAAAATCAAACCACATACTCAAATAAAAACTCAAACAGCGTGAAAGCAACATATATTTGTGAAATGAAATTCAACATCAAATGGAAAATCAGATAGTGTTAAGAGACTTTAATAGACAATTTCGTGAAAAACTGGTATCTGTTACTAAGACAATTTAATCTGTATTTTTTCTTTGAAAGACTAAGGCTCTAACTTTTTACCTCTTTTTCAGTTTACGTCCCCAATAATATCCCTGAAGACAATTGTATCGACAATGGATTCTAAAGATATTGCGAAGCAGATAAATTTACAAGTAAGTTAAAAGACCGACTATAAAACATTGCAGTACCTATAATTAGATTTTTTCACTTAAATTACATTTCTTCCATTATCACTGGGCAAGTACGTGATAAAAGCTGTCTCTATCCAAAAATGTAATAAAAAAAATTTGAGTGTAATTTGTTCACATTACAGGAATTTTCTTTTATAATTTACGTGCCCTCAGTTAATAAAACGTTATTCCAAGAGGTTAAAACGAAATAAAAGGACTGTTTGATATCCTGCACTAGTGCACGCTGAAAGTATCTTCATCTCGTATTAATGTATCAGATTAGAACAAGACACAAATAGTTTAGTGTACACTAGTGTAGGATAACAAACAGACCTAAAGATACATTCAGTGCACATAGTGTGTGTACCCCAATCAAAAGCGCTATTAATTAGTTAATGTCATTCTGATTAATTATAATCAGAATGACATTTCTGTTTTATTTGTTGACACATGTCAAAACACTATAAGTTAGAGAAAAGCGTTTATTAACGAAAAGTTACAGTATTAACGCATTTTCCAAAAAAAAAATTGCTTATTTTGCTGACGACAATCATTTACACGAGGCTTTACATTGTCGAAGAATATTCAAGTTAATTTGATCACATTTCACCTAAATTTTTCGCCTTAATCCCTCTAAGGTATGAACTGGTTCTTTGAAAACTTCATGGTTTACAAACGGAAAAGAAAAAAGGAAAAAGAAAGTGACAGGCAAGGTCAACAGATCTGGGAGGAAAGAGATCAACACCGATGAGTCTGTCATTGAAAAATTCCCTTACCTAATCAATCGTGGTATATGGTACATGAGGTCTTGGGAAATCTTGTTGGAAATATCTGTTAATAACAAGAACAGTTTAAACAACGACATCCCACAATCGCTTTTTGACCTAACATTACAATAGAAATTACAATACAAATTGAAGCCAGTTTGCCACATAATAAGTCATCCCATGCATGCCGTCTGCTGAAGAAGCCCCTAATACGGCTGAAGCAGCTGTACAGAGGCGGCTCAAGGAATTCACTGCAATCAGAAACGATTTGCAACAAAAATTGTTAATAACAAGGTTAATAAGTTCATCGCCATGCAAACTATTGAGGAAATTTCATTGCAATACATTTCTGTATTTAAATTTCCTTCGAAAAATATTGGTCCAACTATTCTCCGACGTGGTAGAATCTAAATTCCTACTTTTAAAGGGTATAATGGAGAACAGATAAAACAGCACCTACAATCGCTTTTTGTCCTGACAATGTAGTAGGGTAGACAAATTTCACTGCAATCACAAAGGATTTGCAACAAAAAGTTGGTATAATTGAGCTTCCCTAAAATAATGCGGATTATCGGTCCTCTCTAAAGGTATTTACTAGACATATTACTTTGTTTTTTGAACTGATTCTTATGTAAAATACAAGTGGAAATCTTTGCCGGAATTATTTGTAGCACTCAAGAATAGAATAACTCCATTCCCATTTTGTAGCCGTTGGCCGTTTATAAAGTAACTCTCCAGAAGGAAGCTCTTTTCCTCAAACCTGTGGCCCCAACATAGCGACAATTTATTTGATACTTCTAATTTGACGTTTAAAAATTATAAAAGTCATTCTTATGTTCTAAGAAAAGACATGCCTTTACACATTCAAAGTCTACTAGGATCAGGTGACTTTATGATAACATGTTATAATAGAAGTGAAATTTGAAAATTTCCAAAAATAGTTGTAATATTCATAGAGTGTTAAAGCACTATCGACGCGACGATAGGAAGAAACATATCTGTCTGCATGGTACAATATCTGAACCGTGTTCGTTCGTAATTACCACATCAGCGAGAATTCGTTTGGACGTTATGGATAACTGGCTGGAATAGAATGACTTTGCATGAAGTTATAAGCCGTCTGGCCAATATCTCAGAGGTGCTGGATCAAAACAACATAAAACGACCGACCGAGACGGCAAATTGAAATATCAGCACGCGATGCCAGAGCAGGCCATCACGGCAGGGGTGCCAACCTCCAGACACGAAGGTGTGAAGTCCCAGAGTCATCATCGAGGTTAAGACATAATATATTACAAAAGGATTGTTGGGGTCACAAAAAACGGCATTCTTAATTCTGTTATTGTCCCCTTTTAAAAAAGAGCGATTGACATCGCCGTAGCGTGACTTCGTCTTGACGCGTGTTACAACCACACAGAATGCATATTACCGGACCATTATACTCGTTCAATACAATTAGTTTCTCATTTTCTTCTGCGTGCCTTTGTTAAGGTGCCTGCCTTTCTGTTTATTTGTAGCCAACAATTCTATTACATTTAATTTCAAACCTCTATGTAACAGAGACTATTAATTACAGCAGACTTTACTAGCACTGTGACTCTAAAAATCTATTTCGCGTAGTATCATTTCCTACGTCAATTATTTTAGCTCAGCAAATGCAATTTTTCAATAATTAGTATTAAGTTGGTCTTGAGATTTAATTTGTCAGTTTCAAACAATTAAAATTCAGACTGACAGAAAACGAGTAAGTTAGAAGACGACTAATGATTCTCAGTAGTAGTGAATGATTAGAGCTTAAATAAAAATACTATGATGCACAAATATTATGTGGGAAGAAGAAAAATTTGCAAATATAAAAGATGGATGGAGATAGATGCCCAAAAATATCGATTCACGATTCGGACAATGCCCTTCTGAATTAATCCAATATAAACCGCAAGGGATTCCATATTTTAACAAATTTTCCAATACTCTTGTCATCAACAAGTTAAAAATTACAAATTCAACTTTGAAGAGTCTTGTCAGGTGTTAAACAAATTATATTAATAGCAGAGCAAAAGCAATCGATAATTGTATTTCGATTCGAAATTAAATTTAAGGGCCGTTAAATATTTGGAATGGCGTAATATTTATTGAACAAATCATACTCTCTGGCTCATACCAAGTAAAAAAGTAATCATTTCAATCTCAGTTCCTAACCTGTACGTTTGGAAACGTGTCAAAATTCTCAAAATACCCATTTACAAAGCAAAAAATATGTAAAAACTCGGCTACTTGATTTTGAAGGTGTACGCGATTTTATTGCAAGCAAATGTACAACTAAATTCAAAAATATCGAAAAGTGTCAAGAAAACTGACACTTTTTTCAATTTTTTTCGTAGTGTGGAAATAATTTATAAGAAGTAGATTAGGATACAATAGATTTAGCAGTTTATAAAATAAGTTAAATTTGAATAAATTATATCCCACGTTAAATTTTGCCGCTAAATTTATTTATACTGCCATTTTCTGGGAGGGAGAACGAGACATCTGACTCTCATGATAGCAAGTGTGCAATTTGGAATAAAAAAGTTTTGCTTTGAATCACCCTGTGTTGTGGAGCTCTAAAATTTAAAATAAAAATGTCCCGGAACTTTTTTTAGACCTTCAGTAGTTACCGAGATATTGCCCGATAACACCCGGTTGGGCAGCCTGTATATGGTACCACCGCGTCAGAAAATACTGAGACAAAGCAATTGTAATTTTATTACAATTACGGATATCAAGCAAAATGTTAAATATTTAATCTCAACTTTAAACAAAAGTCAAAATGAAGTTTCTTTTCATGACCTTATTTACTTCGACAATAAAACTGTTCCTTATTTATTCTTAATTCATCGGAGGAACTGATTTTAAAACGAACAGAAAGTTCCTAAAGGAATAATATTTTAAAATTAAATTAACATAATGTCAAAGTGTGTATGATCGCATCAAACTGAATACTGATTGTAAAAACCAGCTTGATAAGAGGAGGAACTCAGTCACTTCTTTATCACTCATCGCCAACTGAATAACTGCAAACGAAATGCAATCAATGATTTTTAAGTGAATTTGAATCGATTTGAATTCAAAAATGTTGTAAATGGAAAACGGCTCAAGACTCTGACAATTATTTTAAACTTCATAATTACCTTTGACCAAAATAATTTTTGATGTCAAAATATTTTGCTTGAGTGAAGCTTTCTAAAGTTGGTTGGATGATATTGACAGAATTATTTTTTTGGTAGGTATTGTCAAGTAGACAATTAATTCAACCAAATTTTAAAATAGGAAGGACAAAGTTTTTTCAATTTCCCGTAAAAAGATAAAACTTGAAAAAAAAAAACGTAACACGTAAATTAAAATATTTGAAAAACAATTTTAACCTTTTTAAAACGTAATTGTCAAAATTAGATTGTAAGTTAGTTGTTAAAATTAGTTTTAAGTTTTAGACTGTTACCCGTTAGGTGTGGTTAAAAAAACATATATGACGTTTCTTTCAAAGGAACTCAATCTGAAATTACTAAATACAAAAATCTGTAAAATTTCTGCCGACATACATTTTTTTGGTGGTGTTTTTCCAAAATGTACCAATATTACTCTTTGACTGTTTCTTCCTCAAGGCAGACAAGGGTAATTAAATTGTAGTTTTGGATAAAGACGACTACTATCAGAGGATACAGAACCTACTGAATAGTGGTCCGTTAAAATAAACCGCAACTTTTTGCCTAGACTCGTTATGGAAGTAAAGGGCACCATTAAAAATTGTCCTCTTCTCCTACACAAATGAAACAAACAAAAAGTTATAGTTTCTAATCCGATCCTCCCCAAATTAAACGCCCTGCCTAAAATACATAAACCCCGCAAATCAGTAAGACCAATAGTATACGGGATTAATTCTCCCACCTATTTACTATCAAAATGGTTACACACCGGGTGTAACAAACTTTCTAACTCGAAAGACGTGTTTTCCGTCATAAACTCAGTAGTTTTCATACAACGCGTTAGAGATGTAACATTAATCGATGATGAAATACTGGTATCCTTTGATGTCCAATCATTATTTCTCAGTATCCCCATTCCAACCGCTTAAACTACCTGCAAGATCTCCTAGCCTCCAACAACATAGAACAATGTAAGATAGATGAATTTTTGCAACTGATAAACTTATGTATGTCGCAAAATTGTTTCCAAGTGAAAGGTGAATTTTTCAAACAAACCGAAGGGACTTCAATGGGAAAACTGCTTATCACCATATCTCGCTAATCTTTTTATGTGTAATTTAGTAACTTCCCTCAAAGAAAATTGTAATTATTTCCCAAAAAATTGGTTTAGATATGTAGATGATGTTTTTGCTGTTTTCAATACCAAGGAATGCAGAATAGAGGATTTTTTGGATATTTTAAATTCTAAATTTCCTAGTATTAAATTCACGGTTGAAAAAGAGGTTGATAAACTACCATTCCCAGATGCCTTGGTTATTAGAAATAGTGAAAACAAATTAGAATTTGATATATATAGGAAAGAACCAAGCACCAACAGATTTATTGTTAATGACTCACAATATGTCTTATCGCATAAGTATTCCGCAATTTCTTTTCTGGTTAATAGATTAGTCAATTTCCCACTCTCAAAAGAAAGATACAACAAAGAACTCAGATTTATTAAAAATTTAGCAGTCCACAATGGTTACTCAGTAGATGTCGTAGAAAATACTTTAAGGAAAATTGTAAACAAAGCCAACATCAAAAAACTTACCACTTTGTTACCGGTAGAAACAAATACAGTGACCGGCTATATATGGAAAAATTCTTTATTATTGATTTCTCAGAAAAATTTATTCTTTATGAAAGCTCCTGCATATCACCAAACTCAAGGTGCATGTGTCAAAGTTTGAACTCCTCCTGTCATATACCGAGGAAAACTAAATATTTGAAGTATATATAACAGTAAAGTACCTTTATTTTTCACGCTACGCGGAAATTTTATTTAGAAAAGTTATTCAGAATTATTACGCAATCTCAAATATGAAACTATAGCTATCTGCGATGGAAAAAAAAATCATTTGGCTACAAAAATTGTAATTTTTAGGATATCAATGTTATTAATCATAATTTCTAGTTGACAGTTGAGCAAAAGACAAATATTAGAGGATGTTCATATAATACTTGAAGAAACGTCCAGCTCTACACATTCAAAGTTCTGCAACACATACGTTGGTATGAAAACAATTGAAAAATACTGAAATCCTTTTTTTCATCGTAGACAGCCATATGTCGCGGAACTTTGAATGTGTAGAGTTGGACCTTTCTTCAAATGTGATATGAGCATACTCTAAAATTTGTCTTTTGCTCAACAGTCAACTAGAAATTATGATTAATTTCATTGATACCCTAAAAATTACAATCTTTTTTAGCCAAATTATTTTTTTCCATCGTAGGTAGCCATGATTTCATATTTGAGATCTCATAATAATTCTGAGTAACTTTCTTAAATAAAATTTTCGCGTAGCGTGGAAAATAAAGGTACTTTACTCTTATATCGATTTCAAATATTTTGATTTCCTCGGTATATGACAGGAGGTACTCAAACTTTGACACACGCATCTTAAATTTGAAAAGATGCAGGAGCTTTCATAAACAATAAATTTTTCTGAGAAATCAATAATAAAAAGTTTTCCCATATGTAGCCAACTTTCTGCCGGTCACTGTATATCCAAATACGTTAAAATTCCGTTTGACAAATATTATTCCAAAGGTTTAAATAGCATTTTTAAAACGCAGGGGTACACAATCGCACAAACTAATAGTAATACTTTAAAACGTTTACTGGCAAACCCTAATGACAAAACTGAACCAAATCAGAAATCAGGAATCTTGAAATATCTTGTCAAGGGTGTACTAAAAATATATTCGGCAAACAAAAATAAATATATTGACATGTTTTAAAGAACACTTAGCTCATTTAAAATACAATAGAATTGAAAAATACAGTGTTGCCCAACATATTTTTAACACCAGTCATAAAATAAATTTAAACAATCTTAGGTTAGTTAAAGCAACGTCAAGCAACAGGGAATTAGACGTGTTTGAAACCATTTTCATATACAAAAATAAGAGAGATTTAATGAACACCGATCATGGGCCTTTGGCAGGTTCCGTGTTGCTTGACTTGGTTGACGCAATCCAGTGAGTCGCTCGATTTAGAGAGCACGCTTCATTGGAGCGGAACGAATTAGTATATAAGGTAGCAATAGGCATGACACAGTCGCTTCTCTTGTGATCAAGAAGAAGGCATCTACTGAAGATACGTATTTCGGCAGCTATGCAGTTTTTAAACAAACTTTTTGTGGTTAGGAGGTTAAATCCAATTTCTTTATTTTTAACCTTGTTTATCTAACTTTATTTTTGACGCATTCTGGACTTGAAGCGAGCTTTCATAATCTTGTATTCTTCGTTGTGATAAGCGCAAAATTAGATCAAATCTTGTAAGTAAACGATCGAGTAGCTTTTAAAAAAAATCAAACATTTTTGTTTCTGTACTGCAGTTTAAGCAAAATACATCGATCCATTTAAAGCAAAATGACGTAAGCGACATTTTCTATAAAATTGGAAATTTTCTGTTAAAGAATAGCGCTAAACGCGATAATGAAGATTAATTCTACAGTTTCAATGTAATTTAGTTATCCATATCCGAATTAGTTGTGTCTTTTGCATATTTTTAGTTTCAAAAGACAATCGCCATTTTTCGTAATATTTCTTGTTTGTAGCTTTGGAATAGTGAAAAGAAGTTTAGAGCGCTAACATTAGATAAATACACTCTGATTTTTATTTCGGAGGAGTACTTTGAAACTTTGGCGTTAAAAACGAGCTTTGTCATTAGCATCTGACCGAAAGTGACCAATGACAAAGCTCGTTTGACCAATGATAAAGCTCCTTTTTACCCCTAAAATTTCAAAGTACTTCCTCGAAATAAAAAAAAAACAGAATATAGTGACATCAAATTTTATCAAAAATCAAAATCGTCAAAAATATTTTTTGTCAATTAACTTTCATAAGTTTATATCCCGTTCCATGAACATGGATTAAAATTAATTCAATTAAAATAAAGGAAATCCCATGTTTAATCTGAGAAATTGGTGCAACTCGGCCTAATTCTGGAAAAACATATTTTCAAAGTTTTTGATTATAATATATCTACGTACACGTATGTTTAATCAATAGTCCACAGCGAGTTGCTAAATTTGATGTCCACCGTATTTTAGCGGAAATGTAATTACATTCCCATCCCCCGAATATACTCGGAACTGGAGCCACCCCCGGGCTCAGTAGATAACATGCAATTGGACGAATCCGCCGAGAATACGCCGGCTTTGAGTTTTTACCGAATACAACCGCAATTAATGCACGACCCAGTGTATAAATATAATTGGAAATTGCTATAAATTTACCACCTTGATTTGCTAGTTATTTGTGTGTACTCTTCCGGCTGCTAAAAATGTATTCCAGATCACACGAAATCATAGACACCTCGTGATTTGCGCTCTAAAAGGGTCCCTGAGGATTTTTTAGTATATGAAAAAGGGCATTTATGTTGCAGAAATTAATTTTTCAACATGATAAGAACTTGCGATTTTGCACAAGTAGTTTTGCTAAAAGCAATGAAAATGCTGGAAAATTAAAAGCGTAATAAACATGCAGTTACTTTTAATACAATACTTCCAGTCAAAATAAGTATAAGAAACAAGAACAACAACACGAAATTTAAGTTTACGTAAAAATGTTTATCATTTCCAGAATCCTACTCGAATAGAAAGTAAGACA
Organism: Prosopocoilus inquinatus; assembly: GCA_036172665.1. Lineage (NCBI taxonomy): Eukaryota > Metazoa > Arthropoda > Insecta > Coleoptera > Lucanidae > Prosopocoilus > Prosopocoilus inquinatus. Next base: position 18,963,191 of record CM069875.1, read on the forward strand.
TCTTAATTACAGCAACCATAAAACCGTCCTCAAAAATCCAATTACGCCTTGTAATTATGCGCAACTACAACAAACAAGCACTAAAACAAAACATCTGGTTTATATTAATTTTATATGTCCGTTCTAACAAGTCACCATCACAATCGAAATTATAAATAATTTCAGTTGCACAAAGCTTTATTGTTATAGCCGCGATAAATTACAACTTAAGTAAGTTCCTGCTGTAAAATTTCTTTAAGGCCGCCCGCCTTTCATGATAAAATTTTCTAATTTAATCAACGGATGCAATGTGAATTATCTCCGTTTCTAACCCACGACCCCGTATATCTTTACTCGTTTTATTTGCTGCAGTAATCGATTTGTTAAAATTAATCTAATTGAACCATTTCTGTTGAATAATTAGGTTATTGATTAGAAGACGGTATTGTCAGAAATTTGTTTCTTGAAAAGTTAATTCTGATTGTTAACGCTACAGTTGACGAGTAAGACAAACTGGCAATTTAATTAATCCAAAACCAATTAAATTAGTACTATTTTTATTCTAATCTGTAATTTATAATTTTAATTTTCAAATTTTAGGCAATTGCCCAAAGATCCGGGGTTTTAATGTGCTATAGCGGCAATGAAAAATGCATAAGACTATGCAATAGATAAAAACTAATAAAAGAAAACATTATTTTTGCGCGCACGCCTCCAACAGGTCGAGGTTCTTCCATAATAAATAGTGGGTAACTCGTTGTCAATTGCTTTCATCAAGATAAGTCTTTACTTCTGTGAATGAAATTTAGTTAACAAAGTTAAAGAATGCAATGGACAGTAAACGTTTTATTAGCTGAGGCGTCAAAAATGGTAAATTGAATTCCTAAATTGTTTTTTCACTTAAAGTCGGATAATAATTAAAGTGTGCAAGTTGATTATGCGTTATTTTTTTTGTCATTTTGAAAATGAATATAAAAATATAATGTTAATGCTTGTGTTATCAATAAAAATATCACAATACATTTACGAAATTTTAAGGAAAATTAATTTTTCACAATGTTTTCCAATCCGTACGTCAATCAAGTATTCTTGTAGTATTGTCACGCTCGCTCCGGGGTAGCGGCGATGCTATCAGAAAAATGAGGGGGTAGCTCAGTGGTAAAGGAACCGTTTTGCCGTTTAAAAATTGGATCGACTTACCGGCCTTCTTGGGGTCGCCTGAAGCTGGTATGAGGGTAAAGGGGTCCAGGAAAAGCCCACTCACTGAGTATCACGTTTATTTGGCACAACCAACCCAATCTCCGGAAGACCCACGTTTCTGAGTCGCCCTTGCCCAGCGAATAGTCCCCCGCTCCGATCGAAGACACGATCGAGCGCTCATTCCGATATTGGCGACTCAGCAAAGTGTGCCCCACCGTACCGCAATATTTAACATGTATGTACAGAGTGTTTAAATTAACAAAAGCACCCTTCGTGACATTTCCCCCCCGCCGGAGAATATGCTTCCATGCATATTTACATTACCAATAGCCGTCACGAAGATATTACTTTTCCTAATAGCTAATTGAATTATAATTTAAATATGTTAACAAAGCTACACATTATTCTTAATGGATCAACTGCTGATTTTCTATTTATTCCATGGTCCGAATGATGTTCAAATTCAAGATGTTGGAGGGACTCCTCGTTTGCTTATAGGTCGAAGTGATTTAAGGTGGTAAACTCGGTCTTGAATTCGTAGTACATGTACTTGTGTGATGCCCTACTTAATTCAGGCATCATCTTCATTTTGCTCTGGTGTTGACCTTCGGTTTATCGTTTAGGAGCCTCAACTGATTAACTCGATAATATCCTTGGTTCTTCGGCAGCGTCCATAAAAGAAAAGGCAGCATCAGAATTTTACATTTACAATATACGTTAGGTTTGTAGGTTGTGCCCAATGAATTACAATATTTGACTAATCTCTGATTCAATATAAAGTTATAAAAATATTTTCTGTTAAATTTGGTATTATGCTTGAATGACATACATGTATTACAATCGTAGAATTAACAAGAACTTTAATATAATAATTATAATGGTAATAACAAAAATATCTAGTACCGACGCAACGATTGGCCATTTCCTTGCGTAGGTCAAGGAAAAAAAATGAGTAATACTTATATAGTACATGTTTACTACTAAGTGCTAAAATTTTCTTAAGCTAACGGAAAATGTAATTAGAAATTGTAATTTTCTTATTAGTAGTTAACCTCGGGACACTACTTCCGTCGAGGGTTGGATGTCTGCTGATCAGTTCAGACGATCCAATTCCTCACGTGAAGTCGCCTCCCGTAGGTTTACCGTACACTTCCTTCCGTCAGGTAATACGAAGGTTCCTTCCTCATACTCCTTCATAAGGATATTTTCTCTCCTTTTCTGGTTTTTTCGATTACACGTTCCTAATCTTTTTTTAAAACAATATGTGCCTATACTTATAATAATAGTTATTGTTACACAGTATAATATAATCGATTCATAATTTTCTTTTAGTTTGTGTTTATGTTTTATTTGGATATTATTAATATCGTTTAGAACTGATTCTAGCTTTTGGCGTTTATTTATCAGAGATTCATTAATGTTCATTACTTTTTCTAATTTTTCTAAATCTAATATTTTTAGATCTTCGATTAATGGTGACGTCAAATTATCCCCTTTCTCATTAAAATCTTTCATGTTTAAAGAAGGTATATGTTGAAATAATTCGAATTCTTCCGTTTGTATTGCCTTCAGTATTACATTTTCAGAGAATGCTTTACATCCTGTTGCCAAATAAAGTTTACCGGTGCCGTTTAAATTTATATATTTAATTGTGTTGTTGCCATCTTGACCGGTGCAAGTTAATGTTAACGATTCTGCATTTGGGGTTACAAATATCCACGAATTTGCTAATACAGACTCCATAAAATAAATGTGATTAATAGTTAACACGTGCCGCTCGCAAATATCTGGAATTGATTTTTTATATGACAATAATTGTATCTCACAAATATTTTTGTTTGTAGTAATTAAAGTTTTTTCTTTAAGTGAAATATACACCTGATCTTGTAGAGAAATAATTGTTAACATTTCATCTTTGTCTAACAGGACGAATTCTGATCTTATTTCATTTATTGCAAGGTATGCGTATGAAAGATTAATTACTACAAATATATTCTTATGCCATCTCACAGGGATAGAAATTAATTTGTAGAATGTAAACGGCTTAATTTGGACTAACGGTATTCTGACTACTCCATATAACTTTGAATTTTTGAAAAATATACTTAATTTACTAATTTTAAATAAGGCTTCTATTGCATTTGGGTTATCAATATTTGTAGGGAATTTAACCCCTGCCGGTATAAATGTGATTATGGACTTCAAATTTTCTAATAGGGTTGTTGGAGAGATAAATAATGGATGAAATATTCCCTGCTTTGCCGAAACAATAATATTTATTAAATTTATTACCTCTAATTTATACTGCTCAATAATAGTCGTTAGTATCGATATATGATCTTTCAAATGCCTGTCTATTCTATACAAGAAATCCACTTCCGTTGCAGTTTTACCTAAAATATTTTTTATCGAATTGTAACTCTGGGAAATCAGTTTTTCATTACGCTCAATATGGCCTAATGTATTATTTAGTGTATCTAATGTTGACATTACTATTATTGTTTGATTTTTCATAACTTTAGACAAAGTGTCCTGGTCAGCTTCAACTTCATTTATCATCTTTTCAAATCTTTCTGCATCATCAGTCGTTAGAGTACCGAATAAAGTCTTAGAAATTTTTCCAATTGCGTCAAAATATCCTCGTTTTACCAAATTATGCCCTAATAAATTTGGAATCATATCTTTTTCCCATTTTACGCGATTAATTGTCGCATTTATTATATTTAAGTAATTTCCGCATAAATCAGACGCTTTTAATGTTTTATCATTACATATTTTTTCAGTATCTTTAAAAAGATTAATGATCTGCACAAATTTTTCTTCAAATTTATCTAAGTCTATGAAAGTTAACAAATTCCAGAAGGAATCCGTTATATAGAATTTACCTAGATCCTCGTATACCATTCCTGACGTCCCATCCATGGATTTTATCTCGTATTTTTGATCCAATTCGCCTCTCGCATTTTCCGTTATTAGCAGATATAAAATACATGCTGCTAAATTTTGTGGCCACATGTTTTGTTTGTTTACCTTTATGACTAAAAATAAAAATAAGCTATATTTTTAATATTAGAACAATAATAGATTGTTTCGTGTTTGGGGCCCCAATTGATGTCTTCTAAATTACACCTAAAACATAAAGAAATATAAGTAAAATAATAATATATTTAATGTCTACTTTAACGTATTGTATATCTATGTAAATTTGACCAACACGTGTTGACTAATGGTTTTCTCGCTTATAAAAAAGTATGTACATATTTTTTTCTAAAATTTCTTTTGAGTCTATTTTAGTTACTACATCATCGTTACATTTCACCCAGGTGTCAATTCCTTGTGAATTCTTGCCTGTAATGTAACTTATGTAATGTCCTTCATTCGCACTTCCTACGTGTTCAATTGCCCCCTGTAAATTATACCTTGTATTTTTACTTTCAACATTTTTATAGAATGTTCCTACATTTAAATCAGTTAATGGAAATTTTACACTTTTATGTAATTTCTCAGTCTCTTGACCCGACCAATAGTAACTGTTGAAATGTAGCACCAGGTACTCCGGCAATTTCACAATTTTTGTATATTTTCTAGTGTTGGTTCTTTTACGGCAAGACCAACAAATAGGCCGATTATCTTCCGAAAGAATCTCTTCTCCGAAGTAATTATCCAAACAAGTCTCCAAGCGGGTGTCTCTATGTTTATCTATGGAAAGTGAAATGCCCCATCCTGGACTTTTGGTGATGGACTGATTTCCACATTCTAGACATTCCGCCATTAAATCGTATGCGCCCGCAAAAATGTCTGATATAAATGATTTTTCACTGTTTCGATTTTCAACTTGTTTTGCTTCTTCGTGGAGGATCTGTAGAATATAAAACAGACACTCGTGGGCGTCCTGTTGCCCTTTCCCTTTAAATAAGGGATTTACCGCTTCTAGTTTATTTTTTAATCTTGATATTGATATTACTTTCTTCTTGGAATTATTGGTTAAATCATTAATTGTTTGTACAAAATTTTCTAAAAAATTTACGTTTTCTTTATTATTTCTCGGTGAATATTGCCTACAAAAGTGTGTTACTTCTTCTATATGCGCGAGACAGCTTATAACCGAATTTAGGTAACACGTATTTCCCGTGTTTTTTAAACCTTTTATTTCATTTACTTGAATTGGTTTAAAGCCCATGTTCTCCATATTTTCTTTTGAGTTGTCATGTTTTCGGCTCTTGTAGAAACACTTGGCTCTCTTAAAAGTATCTTGGGAACCATCTTCTTTCCATTGTTCATAAAAAGGTGCTAATCTTGAAACATGTACCACATCCTGTTTGCTATTTTTTCCGGAATCTGTTGAAATTACATAGTTCAAATCATTCCTTTTTTCAATTATGACGAACGGGCCGAAGTATTTTGGTAACAACTTTTCACATTTTCCTACTTTTCTGACAAAATTTCTTAATTTCACTTTGTCGCCCACGTTAAAGCTGACATACCTGTGCTTTTTATTATAGATTTCTTTGTCGTTTTCCTGTTTCCTTTCGATGTTTCTTTTGGCGATTTCCCGTGTCTCACGTATCACTTGTTGACTTCTGAGTGTAAATTCTGTAGACATTGGTTGGCTAAGTTCCGCATCGGTTGGAAGAACTGGTTCGCGACCATATACCAACGAAAATGGACTATGCTTAGTGGCCTCTTGCCGTGATGTATTGTAAGCAAATATGCAATGTGGCAGGAAAACATCCCAATCCTTTTGGGAATTAGTCGTATATTTACTAATCATGTCGGCTATTGTTTTATTTAATCGCTCCGTTAGTCCATTCGTTGAGGGTTTGTACGCAGTTGTAAATAAACTATCACTTCCTAATAATTTTAAAATTTCTGTAACTAAATTGGATAGAAACACTGCTCCGCGATCACTTAAAATTCTTTTTGGTGATCCGTGTCTGCAAATGAGCTGCTCTACTATAAATTTTGCTACGGGTTCAGCTTTTCCACTTGGCAGGGCCTTAGCTTCAGCCCAACGTGTAGCATAATCCGTTGCTACAACTATGAATTTTGCTCCGGCTGAACTTAGTGGAAATGGGCCTAAAAGATCAATTCCTACCATGGCGAAAGGCGTTTCCGTTGTAATGGGTTTCAGTAATCCTGCTGGTTTCCGATTTGTTGGTCCCTTCCGAATTTGGCATTCTGGGCAACCCCTAATAAATTTTGTGATATCTTGTTTCATTCCTTCCCAGAAATATCTTTTTCTGATCTTATCTAGAGTTTTAGTCAATCCTAAGTGGCCGCTTATGGGATCCCGATGGAAATTTGTCATAATCTCTTCTTTTAAATTTTGCGGGATAACTAATAGTTTTGCGTCAGTTATGGATGACGGGTCCTTCTTATACAAAACCTCATTAACCAGTTCATAATTTTTTGCTGCTCTTTGGATTGCTGGTCCTCCATATTCAGGATTTTCTACTGCCTTTTTTATTTCTTGTAAACGTGAATCTTTCCTTTGCCACTTTTCCAAATCTGTTGCACTTGCAATGAATGTTGGAACATTTTGTGCTTCCTTCTCATCTTCTGTGGTTCCTAGAGTACAAGGGTACCTCGAGAGTGCATCTGCATCCTTGTTTGATGTTCCTTTTTTATGGAAAACTTTGTATGAATATTCCATCAGTTTCAACGACCAGCGCAGTAGACGACCTCCGGGAGTTTTTAACGTCTGTAGCCAACACAACGCGTGGTGATCTGTAATTATGTTAAAGCTGTCCAATCCCCACAAGTAAGATCTAAAGTATTCCACCGACCATACTGCCGCTAGGCATTCTAATTCTGTTATGGGGTAGCTTTTTTCGTATTTGGTAAGAGTTCTTGAGATATACGAAATAGGGTGAAGTTTTTGTGACACCACGTCTTTTTGCAATAAAACTGCTCCGATTCCGTTTCCACTCGCATCTACTCGTAGCTCGGTTTCTGCCGTAGGATTGTAATGTCCTAAGATGGGAGCACTGGTTAGTTTTTCTTTTAGAGCTTCGAAAGCTTTTTTCTGATTTTGACCCCATTCAAATTTTGAATTTGCCCCAATAATGTTATACAACGGGCCGGCGATAATTGAAAAATTTTTAATAAACCGTCTGAAAAAATTACATAATCCTAAGAAACTTTGAACTTCTTTTATTTTTCTTGGTGTAGGGAAATTTCTTACTGCTTGGATCTTTGTCTCGTCTGGTAATATACCTTTAGTTGAAATCTTGAATCCTAACACTCTAAGTTCCTGCATTCCAAAATAGCACTTTGAAGGTTTTAAAGTAAGACCTGCTCCTTTTATGCAATTGAAGACTCTTTGTAAACGTTCTAAGTGTTCCTCCATGGTATTGCTTACCACGATGATATCGTCTAAATAGATTGCCACTTCCTTCCATTTTAAGTCCTTAAATATTGAGTCAGTCAGCCTTTGGAAGGTACTTGGTGCATTACACAGTCCGAAGCTCAAGCGGTTAAACTCATACAGCCCATCGTTTGTTGTAAATGCCGTTTTATGCCGATCTTCTTCTTTAACTGGACATTGCCAATAACCGCTGTTTAAGTCTAGTGTCGAAAAATATTTATTTCCTCCTAAAAAATTTAGTATATCATCTATCAGCGGTAGGGGGTACGATGACTTCGTGGTGATGGCATTCAGTTTCCGGTAATCAACACAGAATCTAAATGTACCATCCGGTTTTTTTACTAACACGACGGGCGAAGCGAATTCGCTGTCTGAAGGACGTATGATCCCGGCTTCCAACATCTCTTCTATTTGTTGTTTAATGATATCCCGCTCCTTCATACTTACCCTGTATGGTCGTGATTTGACGGGGCTGTTTTGTCCAATATCGATCGTGTGTTCTGCCCGATCTGTTTTTCCGAGAAGTAGGTTTGTCCATGCCATAATGTCTGAATTTTTCTGTAATAAATTTTCTAATTTCTTCTTTTCTTCGTCTTGCAGATGATTGTTTATGTTATAAACTTTTGACGACTTTTCTTCCATCACTACATTTAAATTTAAAAGCTTATTTTGTTCTGCTAATATTTTTCCAATTTCATTTTTGTTATCCACCACAATGTAGCCCAATGCCGTATCCTTCTTGATTAGTTTCCTGTTTTTATCATAATTAGAGATGTTAATTTTATTATTTCCAAAATCTTGAAAATCATCTGCTATCTCCAATTTATTTTTATGAAGAAATTGTCCTCTTGCATGAAACGTACAAAACAGTAATGGTTTTTCAAAGTTTGCATTATCTGAAAATTTAATTTGACAGCTTCTAGATTCTCCTCCTTCAATCATTGCATCTTCCGCTATATTGACTTTAATTATTTGATCTTGTACAATTTCATCTACGATATCCTCTCCTGGTAGTTCGTTCCAAGACACTGCTGTTTTATTTTTATGAGCTGTAGTTGCTGATTTTTGATAATCTTGTTCTGGCAGTTCACATATGTTGATGTTAATGTCTGTTCCCTGAAAGATGTATCGTATCATTTTTTCTATAGTTTTCCATTTTTGCTTATCCATTCCGCAAGCTATTTTTGGCATCCCTAAATTTTCGAGTTTATTCTGTACCATCAGCTGTTTTAACGATAAGAGGGAATTAAAAATATTTTGTAAAGTTGGTTTATCCTGCGAATGTCTTTTTGTTATTAAGTAAAAAACAAATCTCTCTTTTAATTTTAAGTAAACCACATTTCCCACATTTGGATTCTGGTTTTTAAGTTGCTCGATGTTATCAAATTTAGCTTTAAATAACTTAGCAATACCTTTAGACATTCTTAGATCGGCTGATACGCAATGAGCTAAACTAAATGACTTTGGTAAATTAAATAAATCTGTCTTCACGTACTTGATTTCAGTGGAAAATTTCGTTGTGTCCTGATTTTTAAAATTCTCATACGAGACCCTTTGACTTGTCCATTTAGGTGTTTTTAGCCAACCCTGTCCTAATCTTCGGGAATTTTGACTTTTAATACTATCAATATTTTGTTGCCGTATTTCTAAATTAGTTTCAACGCTCGTTTCTAGGTTATTCAACTTAATTTCCTTGGAAGAAAAATTTATTTCGGCATCATAATCCTTAAGAAAAGGGCATCCTAAAATCAGTGGTGCTGTCAGGTTCTCCACAACTAGTGCCTGTAGCAAAAAAATTTTGCCCCTCAGTGAAACCGTTACTTTTGACATTCCTAAAGGGACAACTTTTTTATTATTAATCGTATTCAGAACGGGCGAATTTTCCAATGGTAATATATCGGTTGCAAAACGTCTAGTAATAACGTTAAATGCTGCTCCCGTGTCCACAATAATATTAACATCTCTTCCATTAAGACTACCTGTTGTTGTCAATATATTGGCGTCATTTGTTGGAATTGTTATTAAATTACACTTAATATTATTATTTTTCCTTGTTTCACTACACGAACCACTATCACTTGAGGCCCCTTTTTGGAAATAATTCCGGACAGAGTTCAGGGCCTTTTCGTGCTCTGTCCTGTACCATTTAAATTATTATTCATCTTTCTGCCATAATCGTATCCTTTCTTAATTACACATTGCCCCTCTCTGTTCAGTGGATTATTGGGAATTTGCCTTCCTGCTATTAATTTTCTACATGTTGACGCTGTGTGTCCTCTTGTATTACACCATTGACATGTCGGGACGTTCACTGATCTCGCTTCTTTATTGTTGTCATTGTTATACCCTCTTCTTGGAGTCAATTTTCTACAATTTCTGGCCATATGACCAGCGTAACCACAAATTTGGCAATTAAAGATGTTTGAAGTTCGTTGATAATGCTTTTGGTTTTTGATTCCTGTCAAATGAAAATTATTCCTTTTGTCATCCTCTCCAAATTTTTTATGCTCGAGTTTTCTTCTGGCATTGTAGTAAACAGAATCCCCCTTCCGATCTCTAAAGGCGTCTTCTTTTCGGTCAACAGTCAATTTGTCGATTAATTTATTTATTATGCCCATTGTTTCCGACTGATCTTGTCTTATGTCCGATCTTCGTAGGTCATAGCCGTGGTTCTCTTCTTCGGGATTTTTCCCCACGTCCTTATGCAGAATTGTCTTCCCTTCCTTTTCTGTCTCTTCTATGGTGTCCATAAAATGTTCTAAATCTTTTAAACTTGTTGGACACTTTATGCATACCATATGTCTATAGTAGGGTAATAATCCCGCCATCAAGCGTTGTAGAATTTCTCTTTCGGGCATTTTCGGATTATAATCGTTACAGATTTCTATAAATGAATAAAAAAAGTCCGTTAAGCTTTCGTTTGTTCGTTGTTTCCGAATAATTAATTTTTCTTGCAATTTAAATTCGAAATTGGGACCTAAAAATTTATCTTTGAACTTTTTTATTGTCCAATCCCAATCGGCCTCTGGATTATTTCTTATCAAATTTTCAAACCAGGAAAGTGCACTACCTTCCAAAGAATTTTCCAAATATCCCAGCTGTTCCAATTCGTCCCAACCGTTCATTTTGGCTACAACTTTATATTTTTTCAAGAAAGTCATAGGATCATCTTCCTGCGGATTAAAAGCTGGTGGTTTCGAAAATTTTGGCGCCACTGATTTACGTGTGTTATAAAACATACTAATTGATTTATTTCTACTCGTCCAATTAGGTTCCTTCGAATTAAATTCGTGGATTTCCGGGTTTTGCTTCAATTTTCCGTTATTAGGTTCCAATTGTTTCCTCTGTACGATATTATTTTGTTTCGGAATTGCTCCTTTTCGTAAGAACGTATCATCTGCTGATGGCGCAACGCGCGTTTCCAGTATTTTTTCTCTTTGTTCCATTATCGATTCCGCTAAGGATTTCGGTTTAATTGTTGTCTCTGTGCTCAGTCGTTCTGGCCAAGTGGGGGGATCGGGTATTGGACCGGGATTTAGAATTTGCCGCTGGTTTTCTTGATGTAAGACTTGTTTCAATGTCCGAAATTGGTGTGGGTTCGGACTGACTTGAGTCTGCTGACCTCTGTTAGGCGTGGTAATCGCGGGTGTTTGTTCTAGTGTCTCTGTTTTGTCATTTTTATCTTCCAAAATTGTTAAGTCTTCTTCGCTGCCTAATGTTATTTGTAAATTTTTTCGACCTGCTGGCGGCGATCGTGGTGTCAATGTGCTCCTCGCTAGCGGGAAAAAAGCGTGTTTATCTAATGTTACGTGAATTTCTGGCTTCATTTTTTCCTTTATTAAATTCTCGACTTTTTCGTCATCTTTGCTCCTTAGCCTTGTTCTGGGTCCTTCAGCCATTTATGTATCAAACGTTATTAAATTTACCCGAGATTATTCCGTCCGCCTTAATTAATGTTCCGATAATTAAATATTATGTTTATTAGAAGCATATTTGTGTACGCTAATATTTATTTTGTCTCTTTGGGCCCTTTTTATTATTAGGCTTTTTATAGACCGCAATAAGCACCTTACTATAGTGCCTTACATTTGCACATTTTTATCGTATACGATTTTAATTGTTACCTATTTAAAATCGTCTGACACAGCAACGTGTCACAATACACCTGTTCAGTGAACTTCCGCGGTACGTGCAATTAAATAATTACCGCACACGTATTCCTTTTTATTTAATAATTTTTGTTAATATTGGCCACCGTATTTATTTAAAAATTAATATTTGGTTATCAATTCATACCGTTGCGTTGTTGGTTTGAACGACCTATAGCTCTTATAAATGACAAAGTGGCAGTTTTTTGATCAACGCATTATTTAGATAAGAAAAAGGAAAGGTATTTATAATTAGCGGGCTGGATTCTCTAATTGTATTTAAAAAATTATATCATAAACTGTGACCGCTTTTGCTTAAAACACACGAGGTATTTCAAGTGACCGCACCCTAACGAGTTGACTACGTGTCCCGACCCAATTAATGTTAAACGTTACTTCTACTCAAATTATCGCGCAAAGAGGCGCCTCCACCACTGTCACGCTCGCTCCGGGGTAGCGGCGATGCTATCAGAAAAATGAGGGGGTAGCTCAGTGGTAAAGGAACCGTTTTGCCGTTTAAAAATTGGATCGACTTACCGGCCTTCTTGGGGTCGCCTGAAGCTGGTATGAGGGTAAAGGGGTCCAGGAAAAGCCCACTCACTGAGTATCACGTTTATTTGGCACAACCAACCCAATCTCCGGAAGACCCACGTTTCTGAGTCGCCCTTGCCCAGCGAATAGTCCCCCGCTCCGATCGAAGACACGATCGAGCGCTCATTCCGATATTGGCGACTCAGCAAAGTGTGCCCCACCGTACCGCAATATTTAACATGTATGTACAGAGTGTTTAAATTAACAAAAGCACCCTTCGTGACAGTATATAATGATGAGTTTCAGTTTAATAACTTACTGAGTTTAATAGCTTACACAAAATACATTAACAATTGGAAAATTGAGATTTATACAAGGTCCTGCATTTTGAAATGCAACATAAGGAATCTCATGTTACTTTAAATGTACTCGAATATTGGCTTCCCTAATTATTTTACAGCAAAATTTCCCTTAGGTGTTTTAAAGTACTCTTCAAGATGAATCCGTCTGTGAAGTTTGAGAATTTTTTATTCATTATTATTCATATCTTGAAAAGCACTTTAAAAAACTTAAATGGAATTTTGCTGAAAAATAATTAGGGAAGCCAATTTCGAGCACCTTTAAATTATCGTGAGATTTTCTATGTTACGTTCAACAATGCAGCACCCTGTATACGTTTTTAATTAAAAGGTAAAATATTTTGGATACAGCAATTAAGTATTTAAGTGTGAATTCGACTCTTGTCCTATGTTGCATCTATATTGCGTTTCAAATGCAGCACCACAATATTTATGTAATATTTATGTTTATGTCCATTTACAACTTTTTTAACCTTAGAAATAAACTGAAACATACTTGGAAGTTGAAAGGGTAACGTAAAAGAAGGATATATGATTCAAAGTAAGAACATTTATAAAGATTTAAACATAATTTTAACAGTCTCCATCTTAAACGTAAATTTAAGTTTTTAAAAATTTCGCTGCAAATCGTTTTTGATTGCAGCCTCTGTGCAGCTGATGAAGCCCCAAATAAGGCTGAAACAGCTATACAGAGGCTGCTCTAGGGATTCACTGCAATTAAAAACGATTTGCAACAAAATTTTTTAAAACTTTCATTGTGCTTTGACGGCAAGTATGGCCGCCTTGCATGGAATGACTTATTATGTAACAAATTGGCTTCGATTTGTCAATCCTGATGCAATGTCAGGTTAAAAAGCGATCGTAGGATATCACTGCTTAAACTGTTCTTAAATTAAATTTAACCATAAATATACTAAAAGATCCCTTCATATTGGTTGCTTCTTAGCAGTTTTTTCGCCACTAATTGTAAGTAGCAACCAGTAAGAAGAGGTTTTTAGTTCACAAAATTTAAAACAAGTGCATAAATTAGAAATTAGGTATTAAACTGGTTTATATTTTTCATTATGACACAATTTTAGGTCAAGTATTGGCCGCGCATTGATACGACGTAAACTGTAATCAACATGAGTAAGTACTCGATTCCATGATAACTGACAGGTTTCATTTAGTTGCAGTAAAGTTCTAAAGCCGATTCCCAAATAGGCAAACAGGTGTAGACTCGAGAAATCCAGTGCAGTTGAAACTGACTTGCTGCATTTCAATGGCCTGATTTGATCATTTCGTGCGAAACTACATTTTAGGTAGCAAACTGGTTGCCATTTCTTAAAGTAATGTAACGAGCGTCTCTGATATATAAAAATTCCCATATGTGATGATGATGACGCATATAATTGAATACACAGCGGCGAGCTTTTGGCAACATCACGCCTGGAACGGTAAAGCACGCCCCAAATCCTAGTAGTTCCTGGACAAACTCCGGTACCTACAATGTAAAAATGCTTTGACACTCCCGTTTCAGTCTATAATGTATATCAATTTAATGCATTAATTAATAATGATCATTAAAAATGTATTCTTTGTTTTGACTATGTCCCTTATTACGGCTACCCTTAAAGGACAACCGTAACATTCGGTGTATCGGCATGGCTTGGATTTCGAAGGTGGCTGAAGCAACCGTTTCAACTGCAGGCTGCGTGCGGCAACCGCAGACTTGTTGCCGTTTGCAGTTGGACCAATGCAAAATGACAGAATGCAGTGACAGACCTAGTCGCAGTAAGCTCCAAAGCGTCCCACGAAGATGATATCGGATGAGTTTAACGTTTCCTATAAGATCGTGAGCGTTTTGTTCGAAGAGGAAGATGACTATCACTTTTTGTTACTTTACACCAGAAAATGATTTTTTTGCAGAAATACAACAGGTGAAGGAAGTTATTCAGTGTCGATCAAAAATCATTTGTTAAGTGACGAAGAAATCTTTAGAAGCTGATGTCGATTAAATAAAAGACAGTTTGATTTTACACTCATTTTTATTTACGACGAAATCAAAGCAAGTTTTAAGAATAATCTGCCAGAAACGTTAAATATGTAGGTTCTGGTGGCAGGAGAATAGGCATACGGTATGTAATGAACAGATTCTGGTGTGTAAGGCATGTTAATATGTTGTTTGTATTCCTGGGTTCTGGTTATTCATAGGCACTGTTTGGCGAAGATGCATTGAAATCATATAACGTAGAATGTGACGCGTTGAAGATATACTGATGTCTCTGGAGACCATACATGTTGAACCAGCATTAAAACTGTCTTTCGCTGCCTTGATCTCATAATTTGATAAAATGACGCTAAGATGTCACAAGGCCGAATTGGAAGCAAACTCCTCAATATTTCAGCAATATGACGGGAAAATAATTCTATATCATCCTTCCTGGTCATTTCAAAACTCGCCTCTTTAAATCTCTTTCTTTTTACAATTTAATAATTTTATCTTCATTATCTTTGTCACTTCTTCGTTAGTTTTTGGGTACATTATTCTGGGGATTCTCTGTTTTCTGTATTATTAACTACTTCAGTTATTTCATTTTCATTTTTCTGGACTTCCATATTTTAGAAATTGCCTTCATGCTCTTCTTGCTCTACGTCATTGTTTAGATTATCATTTGCGTTTTCTACTATTCTCTCTGGTGATGCCAGAATATTGGAACCTCCAGCTCTGTACTGTGAAACTCCAACAATAAGTAATAATTGTTGGTGTCTCTTGTCTTTCGAGTTTTTTGGGACAACCGAACCAGTTCCTAATTTATTTATTTTTCTTAAATTTTAGGTAACTTATAAGATATGATAAACATGTGTGCATAAGAGCACCAAAAAATACTGGATCACTATTTTTTAACAACAATTATTTTTCAAAGTGACGTTTGCCATCGTTTTCGGCAAAGAAGCTGATAATACCGTATGCAAAATTCCGTAGTCGGAAACAATTGTAACGAAAAGTTTTAATATCCCATTATCAAAATATTTTTCGATACAACAGTGGTGTTACCTCACTCCTTAATTGGAGATGAAGCGTTTGGTCTTAGTGCTTAAGTGATGAAACGTCATACCAGAATAATATTATTCCAGATTCCAATATTATTCCAGAAGAGTTGCAAGAATTTAGATCAAGAGAAACAAATTTATAATTACTGATTATGTCGTGGTCGTCTAGTGACACAAAAAAACACTTTTATCCTACTAAGTCAAACCTTTAGTATTTTATACATATATTGCTGTGGCACCAGATGAGGTCCCTGACCACTAATAGCTTCTTGCTTCCACAATCTACTTCGTGATGGTTGTCCCGAAGAAAATAACTGACAAATTTTTAATTATAATAACGCAGAAAAGATTCGAAATCTGGGAAAAACTTAAAGATTTCTTCTCTACTGCATGCAGTGCCGTCCCAAGGCAAGAGGCCGCCATTAATTATGGAACATGAGCGAATTATTCCTTTTGTCATAAATATAAAAATTGTAGAGTCGTTGAATCTTTGAAGTTACGTCACATAGAAGAAACGTATGTAGTAAATCAAAATTACAAACGTATACATTCTGCCTCGTTTTACCATATACTAGGAAAATGTGACGTACCTACGTAACTACAAACATCCACCGGCTCTTCTGTATACATACAAAAAATATGTGCCAAAAACCTTACATCAAGCTTTTTAGAAAAACACATAGTGTCAAAATCTTTGCTGGATCAATATTTGTTATTCCACTCTGACGTTATCACCATTTTTTTTTAATGCAACCATAACGAAAAAGTTAAGGTTGTCTTTAAAAAAATAGTTATGGATGATGGCTCAGCGGAAAACAAATGCCGTTCAAGAAAAGATTTTGCACCAAAATATGTTTTTTTTATTCAAAATTGATCGGTTTCAGGATTTTAGAAAAGAATAATATATAGGATGTAACTTTTATGAGGGGAAAAACGTCAAGGGCTAGTTCGTCACGCCGAAACATGAAGAAAAAGCTTGACGCCCGTTACTATTAGCACGACCGTACATGAATATCAGTCTGCCTTTTCACGAAATGAGTAGTTGGTCATATGTAGTTTGGGGGAAACAAAAATAACTCACAAAAGATAATAAGGAAACGACTAAAGGAACAAACCCGACATTTCAGATGGGTTTTGGAACAAATGTGACCTACTTGATTAGGATCAACATAAGTTTACTTAGTGCGCACAGCGGTGTAATAATAAAAATTTGTTTCTCTTATATCTGAAAGACTATGTGTTTGCGAAGCATAGTTTATATGAACTTTTCTTCATGTTCGGGCGTGAGGAACTAGCCTTTGAAGTTTGTCTCCTCATTAAAGTTACATGCTGTATAAACAAATTATAAAGCACAGTTCAGGGCTTCATCACAACTTTATGTACGTATAAATAAACTTCGAATTTTATGCGGTATGCAGCTTGTGGTCTGCGGCCGCTTTCGGAATCACACCTTTATTCTGACAAAATTTTAGGTCAAAAATTAACTGCGCGACAAAGCAAATCTAAACTATCATCAACATGTGCACTCCATTTCGAGATAACCCAGCTCGAGCTATTCCTTTGTCGAGGAGTTTCCAGATAGGGCTGAAATAGCTGTCCAGTGGGTGCCCGGAAAATTCAACAAATATTTGAAAAACATACGGCTTTACCACTTTCAGACACTGTCACTTGTTTAATTCATGTTTTTTTCAGATTTCTTTATTAATGAAAAGCAAGATACCAGTAAGAAAAAATATTTCATTAAATTCATTACAGGAGGTATTCAAATTATTATCCCCCAAATAAACTTTCTTTTTTAAATTAACTTAAAAGACATAAATATGCCTAAAATTTTCCCATAATCGAACAAGACTGAAAACTTGACTGAACTCTCACTGCATACGTCTAAAAAAGGTCTAATAATTCGCGCACATAATTTTTTTATAGAAAATTACAAAGATATTCGCACAAGAAAATGATTAATAATAAAACTACATTAGTTCAATATAAAATACAATGACGTATCCTTTTAACGAAACGTGCCCACTTTTTGTGAAAAGGCAAACGAGTAATGACATTAACATCCGGGACTTGTAAGAGACGAGGAGTGGATCCACTTCCCTGATGGGTCAATTTAACTTCACCGTGAACACAAAGGCATCAATTTAATATTTATGTGGCGTTATTATCGTCCTGATTTATTAATCACGTCGTAATTTACACCTCTGCCGTGGATGATTGATTGATCTATTATCCTCGCAAATAGAAAAGTATCACGCTCACGTGATGCCCATGTCGATATTTTTACAATAAATTCCCGATTTATCTGTCCGAATTTCGCAGAAATGATCGGTTATTGGAAAGATTGGAAACGTGCGTCCGTTTTTCCCGCAGGAAAATTAATGGCTGTCAGCCTAATTTATTAAAAATATGCTGCCCGTTCTAAATAACAATAATAAAATTACATGTTGCCCACGTTTCATAATGTGTGCCGTGGGGAACATCTGCATATGTTAATTTTATTACCAATTTTATTTGTTTAATGATTAATTTTTTGAATTTTCGATACTCTCGTAAATTCATTAATTGAATTTATTCGTCTTAACGCTTAATTAAGTTCCATAAATTATTTCTTCTCCGCTGGAGGTGAAGTTCGGAATTGGTGCAGCATTTATTAATTTTCAGCAATTAAGGCAACAGCATATCAAATTAAAAATTTACAACATATAAAATAGCGACATCTTACTATCGCTTTTTGACCTAACATTGCATTCCAAGCATGGCCGCCTTGCATGGGAGACTCATTAGGAGCAAATCCCGCTTCAATTTGTCTATCCTACTGCAATGTTAGGTCAAAAAGCTATAGTAAGATGTCGTTATTTTATATGTTCATCATTCTTACATCGCATTTGCGAATAAATTGGGCAAGTCGTTTTTGGTCTGCAGTGGGAATGTCGAGCTACGTCTCTGCTGAAGAAGCCCCAAGCAGGGCTGAAACAGCTGTCCAGAGGCTGCTCGAGGTTCTCACTGCAATCAAAAACGATTTGAACAAATTTTTTCTAAAAATTTACAGTTTCAACGTGGTCCCAATTTACAAATCGCTTAATGTTAGCAGTAACTTCACTAAAGTTCAAACAAATGCGCAGGTGTATCACTTCTCTACTTACTTTTATTGCTTATGTAGTCCCAGTGAAGTTAGATTAACAACTACAACCGCGAAAATATAATTAAAAAACATAATAAATTTTGGGGGTTGTTATTTTATTCGTACGATGGTTTGTAGTTTATCGTTTTGTGTTAATCAGAGGTAAAATCTTTTTTAATTCTTAGTTGATAGAATCTCACTGTATACCTTTTAGGCTCTGAGGAAGGTTTTAAAATGAAACCGAAACTGGTCAGCTGAATGATTTAGACTCTTTTTTTGTCCTAAAAACTCGATCAACTACCACGTTTTTCAAAAGTTGTTATTTTTCTTATCCGTGACATTTATTCATTACCCAATAAAATTATCAATGAGATTAAACAAAATATGCTAAAATACTTTAACGGTTTATTATGTTATGTAGGACACAAGTAACCAGGATACCAGGATCGCTTATAAATTCTGCGTTCGTAAGTAAAAATAAAAGTTTATTAGTTTTCAAAATATACGCCCTTGTAATTTATAAACTTCTGCCTTATAAAAAGCCATTTATCAAAACAAGAATACAAATCGTCTACTACCGATTGGGCATCTTTAAAACGTAAACCACGCATTTTAACATTGATCGTCGGAAATAAGTAATTACAGTCGCTGAATGAGAGTTATACATGCCATGAGTTTTTTTTTTAACTCTGAACGTATATACAACGCAAATGTTCGTATGTTAGGTTTCAAAAAAATCATATCATCATTTTGTCAATGCATTCGACAAATGAATAGGAATTTCCTAGGTTGAAATCTCTGATGTGATGTAAAGTGCGACTATTCAATTGCAAAAACAAACATGTCCACAGCAGCCAATAGAAATATAGAATTATTCTCATGTGATCCTATTGTTATGGCTCATGGCTGATTGTGGTTGTTATTAGATTATAGAATAGGGGTTGTGCAATATAAGTAGCGTGAATTCAAGAGATAGAAGCGGAATGTTCCAGAAAGAAAATCGAGCAAGAAAAAGAAAAAGAAAATCGCAATCCAGAGGCGGACAACAGCAAAACGTGCAAGGTAAGCGTAACGGCTGGCTACGAATGTAATTTACAATGAATCCGTCTGATTATTTAAGGTATGTCCCTAAATCTTTACCCACACTTCCTCAATGCGGCCATAAAGGAAAACCATACCAGCCTTATAACTGAACATGACCGTAGTAAAAAAGTTCCACAAGTTATTCTACAGCAGGAAAAACAAAGCCGCTCAAAACACTTTGATTCTTACATTTTGCACTGGAGCTCCTCATAAAAGAAAGAGGCCTAGGGTTAATAATCAAGCAACATCTAAGTCTTAGCATTTTTGGGTGCATTAGGTATAAAAAAAGACCGAATTATACGATTGATAAAGAAATTTGGACAAACTGGATTGCCACCCACAGAGACTCGAGGAGGAGAGTAAGAAAATCAAAGCAATGCCAAAAAAGAAAGCATAAAAAATTTGTTGAATCTCAATTGTACCGAAAGCCATTACTGCCGCAGTAAGGGTAAATAAATTCGATGCTCCTCATCGAGTTTATTTACCCCGTGAATTGAATGTGAAGAAACTTTGGTTTACGTATAATCTGCAGGCCGAAAGCAATCTGCAAGTGAAGCATAGTTGTAGCATAGCTTCAACAAACATTTTAATGTGGATTTTGAACTCCCCAGACAGATCAGTGCTCCAAATTTTTACAGTTTAAAGAAAAATATAATGAAGCACTGTACCGCCCCCACTATAAGAAATGAGTTAATAACTAATCACAAAGTGCACAAACTGCAGGCAAAAAATTTCTATGACATGTTAAAAAAAGGTGAACTTCAGACTGTCATATACTGTTTTGACTGCGAAAAGAATATGCCATTACCTAAATTTCCAGACCAACAAGCGTATTTTTCTGGGCAGATTAATTTCTATAATTTTTGTGTAGTAGCTGGAAATTCATAATCAAAGCTTTCTGATAACAATGTTTGGAGTTTTCTTTGGACTGAACCAGACACACCGAAGAGTTTGGACGAGATTGCCTCTGCGGTTTATCACGTTTTATCATATTTTGAATATTCTGAAGACATAACTACAATTCGCTTATTTTGTGATGACCGCGGTTTACAGAACAAGAACTCCATATTTATGAGAATGCTTTGCAACTGGCTGTATTGGTCTGCTCCACCTCGTATTCAGCAATGCGAAGTTATTTTTCCTGTGGTCACTCATTCCTACCATCCGACAGAGTGTTGGGCAATATAGAAAAAGTTGTGAGAAAACAGTCCGAAATACTAAACCCAAAAGATTACACAAATATCATAGAATCTAGGACTAAAGTTTTAAAGATGGGTTAAAGTTTTTGACTGGAAAAAAATAAAGGGATCCTTAAACGTTCATCCAACTGGCACTACAAATTTAAGCCTTACAAGCGATTTATTTTTACAAGGAGCGAGGATACTGTCATAATAAAAGGTAAAACCTTGTACAGGAATGACATGAGGCAAGCCAATGGAGTTTGTAAGAGAGGACTGAAAATTATGGACATGAAGCCGAAAGAACTAAATGTAGAGGTACCACTTAAACCAGATAAGATAAAAACTGTTGAGAGTTTATTGAGTAACCATTATGATGAGAGTTTCACAATTAATCCAGCTTTGCAGTATGTTATTCAACTTTTTCAACGAAATAAAGAAATCGTTGGTGCTGCCGTCGACGAAAATTCAGAACCAGAAGATGCAGTAGAAGCAGATTGAAATTAAAATTTAACTTTATTATTCCTAATTATTGTGTATTATTTCTGTGATCAATTTAATGAGTCACTTGTAACAATTTTTTGCTGTTTTCTTAAAATTCCTTTAAGAAGACATGTCGCATTTTGCACATACCGGTGTCCCACGCCATGTGTTCACCCTTATAGAATCTATTTTGTGATTGATTTACATGAAATTTGGAAACAACAAATTAAATAAAAAATGGAGTTTTTCGACACACTGCAAACCGTCATAGGACTTCCGGTTTCGCTGGAAGTGATATCAACTTTCTTATTTTAAATGGGACATCTATGTATTTTTACATATTGAACACCTACTGATCATTACGAGTCCGAATACGTATCACTTGGATTTGGTTTGGTTTCTTGGTTGCTATAGTTACATCTCTTCAGTTATTGTTAGATATCAATTGAAATGAGTTGGTGCTTACAGAATACACATGATTGCTACTTTGGTGTTAGTTGCGAAGACAATGAAAAACAATTTAAATTTAAATTTTATAAACATATAAATAGCGACATCTTACTATCGCTTTTTGACCTAACATTGCAGTAGGATAGACAAATTGAAGCGGGATTTGCTCCTAATGAGTCCCCCATGCAAGGCGGCCATGCTTGCTGTCAAAGCATAAGGAAAGATTTTAGAAAATTTTGTGCAAATCGTTTTTGATTGCAGTGAGAACCTCGAGCAGCCTCTGGACAGCTGTTTCAGCCCTGCTTGGGGCTTCTTCAGCAGAAACGTAGCTCGACATTCCCACTGCAGACCAAAAACGACTTGCCCAATTTATTCGCAATTGCGATGTAAGAATGATGAACATATAAAATAGCGACATCTTACTATCGCTTTTTGACCTAACATTGCAGTAGGATAGACAAATTGAAGCGGGATTTGCTCCTAATGAGTCCCCCATGCAAGGCGGCCATGCTTGCTGTCAAAGCATAATGAAAGATTTTAGAAAATTTTGTGCAAATCGTTTTTGATTGCAGTGAGAACCTCGAGCAGCCTCTGGACAGCTGTTTCAGCCCTGCTTGGGGCTTCTTCAGCAGAAACGTAGCTCGACATTCCCACTGCAGACCAAAAACGACTTGCCCAATTTATTCGCAATTGCGATGTAAGAATGATGAACATATAAAATAGCGACATCTTACTATCGCTTTTTGACCTAACATTGCAGTAGGATAGACAAATTGAAGCGGGATTTGCTCACTGCAATCAAAAACGATTTGCACAAAATTTTCTAAAATCTTTCATTATGCTTTGACAGCAAGCATGGCCGCCTTGCATGGGGGACTCATTAGGAGCAAATCCCGCTTCAATTTGTCTATCCTACTGCAATGTTAGGTCAAAAAGCGATAGTAAGATGTCGCTATTTTATATGTTCATCATTCTTACATCGCAATTGCGAATAAATTGGGCAAGTCGTTTTTGGTCTGCAGTGGGAATGTCGAGCTACGTTTCTGCTGAAGAAGCCCCAAGCAGGGCTGAAACAGCTGTCCAGAGGCTGCTCGAGGTTCTCACTGCAATCAAAAACGATTTGCACAAAATTTTTTAAATTTTATAATCATTTATGTGCCATTTCGGCCAAAACATACTGGGATAAGCAAATATTTTATCATTGAGTTTAAATAAGTAACATGCATAACAATATCACTCGTCATATACATATTGCTATGTTATTTTAGTTGAAGGTTTAATTTTGATTATGTTAAATAAGTTTTACTATTTCCCCTCAAATAAAGCTTACGCTAAAACACAAATTTTGTTCCATTAATTAAATGATATGGGTTACGACAAAACACATTTAACCGTAACCTAAAGTCAGTCTTGAAGCTTCTACGATGTAACAAAAGACTGCAGGACTTTGCTGATATGAAGGCATCTCTTAAGCCTAGCAAAAGGTGAACACATCGTAAGCCAAAATGGTTATCTTCGGCCAAGAAGTCTTCCAGCATCACGACAACAAGATACACATTCGTAACAAAACAAAATATGTACGGAGATTACTGTTTGATATCTCTAAATATAATTTATTTAGGAACATATAAAATAGCGACATCTTACTATCGCTTTTTGACCTAACATTGCAGTAGGATAGACAAATTGAAGCGGGATTTGCTCCTAATGAGTCCCCCATGCAAGAAGCCCCAAGCAGGGCTGAAACAGCTGTCCAGAGGCTGCTCGAGGTTCTCACTGCAATCAAAAACGATTTGCACAAAATTTTTCTAAAATCTTTCATTATGCTTTGACAGCAAGCATGGCCGCCTTGCATGGGGGACTCATTAGGAGCAAATCCCGCTTCAATTTGTCTATCCTACTGCAATGTTAGGTCAAAAAGCGATAGTAAGATGTCGCTATTTTATATGTTCATCATTCTTACATCGCATTTGCGAATAAATTGGGCAAGTCGTTTTTGGTCTGCAGTGGGAATGTCGAGCTACGTTTCTGCTGAAGAAGCCCCAAGCAGGGCTGAAACAGCTGTACAGAGACTGCTCGAGGTTCTCACTGCAATCAAAAACGATTTGCACAAAAATTTTTCTAAAATTATTTAGGAACATTTTAAAACATTACATAAGTCGGTAGCAACAGTAATAAGGAAGTAGTTTTTTGTGAAAAGTAATAAAACTCATTTAGCAAAAAAGTGTTTACCAGAAATTGGGAATGACGCATTCTAAGGATAGTGAGTAAATGGGAGGGAGGTGTTTTTTTTTGTATGATGTATGTAAGGGGATGGAGCGATTTTCAGAGAAGTCACAAAAATACCAGCAAGCATCTGCGTCGGGTGTTTTTGAAAAAGTCAATTAAAAACGGAAGTACGCTGTCGAAGTTTCATTGAATTAAATATGTATATGAACGAGTGCGTGCATGTACATTAGTAATAAAGTGCAGATGGGACATAAGCCGTAAGATGAACAAAATTATTAACATAACGTCGGGAACTATTTAAACCACTTGTCAATTTTAATAAATGATTGTTCAAATAAATTCAACGTTAAATGTCAAGACGAGTAATAAACTATTAAAGGAAAGCTAGCGTATTAGTATTGCAAAAATAAATATCAAACAATTAATAACTCAATTGCAGGAACCTGGTTTGTTATAATCCGTTTAAAATAAAGAAAAATACATTTCAATTATTGTAGCAAAATCAAAATTTGTTAAATATACCCATAGAAGAAAATAAACGATTTTAATTTGTACTGAATTTCATTCAAAATTATAATTGAGCTTTTTTATAATAATTAGAAAAGAACCCAAAAGATTATTATAAACAACAAACGAAAAGGTCAAGACCCTGGACCCATAACAGTTTCATGTTAACAAAAATTTATATGCGTTATTATAAACAAAAATTGTTGTACGAAACGTAACAATATGTATCATATCAGTTCAATGGGCACGCTGCCTAAAGCTGTAAGTTTATCATTTTGTTTTGAATCTAATTCTTACATTAATTCTAAAGGTTTCTAATTTTTAATTTTAGTTCAAAAATAATAAGACAGAACTTATGAGAATAAAAAAAACCTGTTTAAACAAGAAGGAGTAATATAGGTTACATACAAACAATTATCAAGAAACACTAATTAGTAATTACAGATAGACATCGAATATAATTTACATACAAGGTGGCAATCGGTATAAATAACGTCATAATGCTGTTACACTTTTGAAGATTTACATATTCACGTAGAATTAAATAATAAAACAGAAAGAATGCAACAATAAATTATGTGCGCATTTACTAACAGATTTGTGGCGAACGCAAGGGAATTTTTCTTCAAAAATTCAATCCACTCCAATTTAAATAAATTTGAATGAAATTAGTGTACGGCAATCGAAAACATCTGTTTTACATTAGAGCACCCAGAGAGATTCAGGTAAAACCGGCAGAGTTTCGAAGGAATTAAATTAATTAGTTTATAATTTATTGTGTCACACACCTGCTGCGTTTGTTTTTTTTTGTATTTCAATGCACTTTAAATTAGATAAATAAGATTTTATCTATTGAAATTGAGTTATAAGTTCGTCATTATCGTTAGCGTATATAAAAGAAAAACTTCAGTATACTAGTAAAAGCATCAAACACCATAACTAGCTTGGTAAATTATAACTTTTTTTAAGTTAGCAATCAAATTCCAGCAATAAAGTGTAATAAAATTTCAAAATGCTGTCGCCGCTAAAATAACAATCACAGATCAATATTAATTTAATCCATTGTAAAGAGCATAACATGTAGATTCTCCTCGTATAAGAAATAAAAAAAATATCTGATATTAAGTTGAATACTACTGTTTAAGCCAACATCAGTCATTATTCGTATATAACACCAAAAAATTCGCTTTCCAAGAAAATTTTCCGTAGTATTTAATAATGCCCCTAGAAAGTGTTAATACACACAGCAATAAAATAGTACTACATTTAAATGTCCATATCTTTTGATCCCGTATCTACGGATACATTTTCTTTACAGAATATGAAAGTACCTATCACAATCTATCTATGTTGCATATGGAACATGTATACTCATTAACTATGGGCCACATTATTGTTCACTCAATTTATGTTTCACATAAATTGAGTGATCTTAAATAGCTGAATATGAGAGATCGAAGAAAACTGCATTTTGCAGTTTTTTTTATTAAAATTGTCAAAAGCTCTAAGTCTTCATATTTGTTCAAGAAGTTACTTAAGTATTATTGTTCAGTTCCTAAACAACAATTTATTTTCTTTTATTTTTGCAGTACAATTTCAAAACATTTTTGTTAACTATTTAAAATATTTCTTGTCATTATATCCATCTCGCTAAGTTGCCTGTCCCTTCTTAGAAAGTTAGTCAGCTCATTTGCAGCCCCTTGGAACCTCACATTTTTCATTCATTCCAGTTTACACCTTGTCACGTGCACATTTTCTTAACAGTTTCTCGGTAACGGCGGTGATTCAGATTTATAGAATTAGTTTAGTTTAAGTGTGTAAAATACAGAAAATAAACTATATAAATCTTGATCGCAAAGTAAATACACCAAATCAACAAAAAAATCTAAATCTATACGGAGTTACGCCCTTGGATGGTGAACAGGAGCATCACAGCTCAAAACAGTAAAGTAAATAAGTTTACAATGACTACGTAAAAATTACGTTAACGTTCAAATTACATTTCCCCGTAAGACGACAGTAAAGTTAATATGGCATTATCTTTACGTTCCTTTTGTGCAAAAGGTCTAAAAAATGATAGTAAAATTATGTTTGAAATTATAAAAAAGAGATCCACTATTTGGACGTGCAGATATTCGGATGTGTTTGCCATCTATGATGCCTACACACTTGAATATCTTCCAGCACTTCCAAAATTCATCAGAAACTTCTTTCAAGTTCAGTTTTGATAGAAATGGTAGGTATATAAATTGGTAACAAATTTCCCAGATTTTTTGTTGACATCTTGTACTACAACGCAAAACTTACCCACATTATATCCACTTGCAATTGAAAAATATGAATCTCTAGTTGCAAGAGGAAGAATGAATTCAATTTTAGACGTCAGCTGTTATATGCTGTCATAATAGCACTGCTCCATAAAATGTATTGCCTTCATTGTGAATATTATTGAAATTACGTTTACATTACGTTCACGGACAGGATACGCTATTAACATATTTCTTACGCTTACGTCCATTGTGAATGGGCACTTACACAATATTTTTAGGGATCAACGAATTGACGGTTCTCTCTTGACCTACATTAAATCTTGTGTATAATGTAGAAATAAAATAAAACTATAAATTTATTAAAAATGATCTGTATAATAAAAATTAAAAGTTCATTAACAACACATGAAACTATTTTCAGAATAAAATTCATCAAATTAATGAAAAATAAAAATAATTTAAGAAATTGGATCAAATTTTAGGAACGGAGGGTACGCTTTGGACAATTTCTGATAAAAGTGACAATAGACAAATATCAGATAAAAGAATAATAATTTGACATAAAAAGTATAAAATGTAAATAATAATGTTACAGCCAGACGTTAATAAATTTAGTTTTCAGACAAGCGGCGCTATCGGTAAGTCAACCGACACTCTTCGTGGGTTGATGGAGTGTTACGCGTTCTCCGGAAGGCACGCCACCTGCTGTCTAGAATGTTCGAGAGAGTTTGAGTTAGTTCTATGACGTTCTAGGTGCTTCCAGTAACAGCCGCACAGAAATATAAGTGCGGACGGCGCACGGTTTAAAACTGCTGAGGTGTTCTTTATTAAAATAAGTGTTGTACATTATTCTTTGTGTAATTTGAACTGTGTTAAGATAGTTTGTATTTAAAGTTTTTGAAATAAAGTGACAATTATTACTTGCGAAACCCGAAGTCGTAATAATAATTTACATAAAATTTAAAACGCAGATAATAATTTACGTAAAGTATAAAGCACAGATAATAATTTTCATAAAGCATAAAACGCAGATAATAATTTACATAAAGTTTAAAAAACAGATGAAAGTTTGATCCAAATTTTTATTATCAACAATTTTTGGAGAAAGAAACATAAGATTATGCACCATAATGGGAAAGAAAAAATACAGCAAAATAATAGCTTTTGTTAGTCATTGAAAAAAAATAGGAAATAAAATATATACTGCTCATCAAAACTCACTCACTCATTCAAAGAAAAATACAGTCCTTTCGACGCTCTGTCAATTCTTCTCAGAGACTGACTACATAGTTTGACGCTATTTCGTCGATGTGATCTCAAACGATGACCACACACCCCCACGTAAATTCTTCTGAGAGATTGACCGTATAGCTTGATGCTATATCGGTGATGTGATGATGTGAATCTAAGTCATCGCCTTTTTCAAGAATTTCAAATTGGAAACGGTCATAAAAGATGTCTTTCCCTAGTTTTGCATCAAATTACTAATACACACGCGTGACTAATTCCTAATGTATGACTAATTAGCCACTTATGCAAAAAATAGGAGAAATATTTGGTTGAACTTGCGAGTTTTGTATTTGCTTTTAATGTAAAAATTTTGAAAGTACAGAAATTTTACTAATGCACATGTGCGCGGAACTAATACATAACGTGTGACTAGTTTGCCACTTAAGTAAGCAAATACGAATAATATTTGTTTCAACTTGTTTCTTTCAAATTTGCTTTCGATGTAAAAATTTTTGGGTATAGGCAAAATCTCAGTTTTTTACAGAAGTAACTAACTGCACTTACCTAATTTGGACTTTTAAAAAATAAACATGCTCATAACTCAAGTTTTCAAATGCTTGCCCTACTGACCCTTTTTTTGTAAAAATATAAATAACGTAATGAATGTACGTTTACCAATTATTTCGAGAAAGTAAATTAGAAGATTATTTAGGACTTAATAAAATCATTTTCCAATTTTGGTTAACAGCTGCACCTAAAATAAAAATACAAATTGAACATGCATGCAATGCACTAGCGGCACTAAATTAAATATTGTAGCTCTTTTTCAGTAAGTCTTAAATTACGACGTTAAGTTTATCTGATTGTATGGATCCAGACGTACCAACACAGCTACAAACATAAATTGTCACATACCTGGTCCACATAAAGTAATAATAAATTTTCAATTGAATATTTAGTACACTTTAAGTTAACGTAAAATTCGGATGGAGTTATGCGCATTATAAATCCAACCGACCCACTACGCACTTTCATATTCTGTTAGCGTTCTTTTAGAAAATACTTGACCTAAACCGTATTTATTTAAAATCCAATATAAAACCTTCAATTTATTTCCCATATCTTATGGCACTACAATAGTGCGGTACAAAACACAGCCA
This sequence comes from Prosopocoilus inquinatus, assembly GCA_036172665.1. Lineage (NCBI taxonomy): Eukaryota > Metazoa > Arthropoda > Insecta > Coleoptera > Lucanidae > Prosopocoilus > Prosopocoilus inquinatus. The sequence goes on from CM069875.1 coordinate 18,992,522, forward strand.
TATCTTATGATAATAACTCGCCTGATTTTTCCTTAGCCTTAATAAAGCCGTCAGTGTACATAATCGGGACCGACAGAGCCTCCAGCTAAGGTGCTGAAGCTCCGGGGGGCGACACATTCAGCTTCATAAATCATCCGTGTTATTATCTGCGAGGGGCCAGGTGTGGGCAGTGGGGGTCTGTTTCCTCTCACCCTCTGGAACCCCTGTCCGATGCCCGCCAAAAGAACCTACTCTATTACATACTTTTGAAAAAAAGTATTACTTTTTCTTTTCCTCGGGATACATTCATTCATTTATTACGAAACGCGTTTTCACATGTTTTAACAACTTATACGTTTCGCGACAACACGAAAGTACCATTGTTCTACTTGTAAGGTCTGAGATTACATGAAATTATACTTGTAAGTATGGAATTAGGTTTACTTACTTGATAATTACTGTTCAGGTAATACTTAGATTAACATCGGATAATTTCTAATTAACGCAACAGTAAAGATATTTATGTAAGAAGGCAATCAAATTTTATGCCATCAAAATATAAGTCAAGGAATCCAAGAATAATGATGTAGTGCATAGTGATATATTTAATTTAATTTTCTAAATTACTCGAAGTATTTAATTATTATAAACAAGATACATTTAAACAAAAACTGGTTGCTTGCCTAACTTTTAAACACGTAGTGTTAATTACATCCAATCATTAATAGAAAAAAATTTAAAAAATTTAAAGAGCTTATTTCAAGTTACGTAAGTACTAAAAGTGCACAACAAAAAATTCGAAGAATTTCAAAAGGTCATGGAAATATAAATCATCAAATTACATATTTTTGCGCGAATGTGCAGAATGATGTGTAGAGAAAGACAATAATTTTAGCGAGTTAAGAACATAATACCCTTGCGACATATTGATTTCTTTTTCACATAGCTCAATATCTTTCATCCAGTACAATATCGCTAAAATTAAAAAGAATATCATGAGAACTGACAATAGACAAGAAAATTTTAAATAGTTTGGTTTAAGTTTAAACAGCTGTTTCAGCCCTATTTCGGGCTTCATCAGCAGAAGCGTATCTCGAGAATTCCACTGCAACCCAAAAGGATTCAACCCAGGTTAATCGCAAATGCGATGTGATAGTAATGAATAATTTAAACAGCGACATTCTACAATTGCTTTTTGACCTAACATTGCATTAGGATTGACATATTGTTTGCTACATAATAAGTCATCTCATGCAAGGCGGCCATGCTTGCTGTCAAAGCAGAATGAAGCTTTCAAAAATGTTGTTGCAAATTGTTTCTGATTGAGCTATGCGTCTGCTGATGAAGCCCCAAATATAGAAGTTGCTCGAGGGATTCACTGCAATAAAAAATGATTTGCAACAAAATTTTAAAATTTTTTTGTCAGAAAGCGAAGGAAGTTTCAGCCACAGATGCAGCGGATAGTGCTTTGGCCGACAACTGAATACCGGATATCCGGCATACACTTATTCGGTCAAATTAAAAGTTAGAAAAAGTAAGACTGTGGTCAGACTATTTCTGATTTGTACGTAATTTCATAACATAACATAATAATAATGATTTCGATTCACCCATTCGGCCGACCGAGTCGTGGTAATCGTGTTTGTTCTAGTTACTGATTTCTTGTCAGTTTTCAATTATCTTCCGAATTATAAAATGAAAAATAGGTGAAAGAGTTCTTATAATTTTCGAATACAGTGAAATCTCTGATAAGCGGACACGATCCGTCGTCAATTATCTGTCCGCTTGTAAAAGGTGTCCGCTTATTACAGAGAATTTTATTAAAAGATTCTATAGAACAGTTCCACAAAATTATCCCGTTACGAGAGGTGTCCGTTTATCAGAGGTGTCCGTAATGAAAGAGTTCACTGTATATGTATTGTTTTAGTCCAATTTTTGTTTTTACCGATCCGATCGGATAGGCTTTTACATGCATATCGAATGCATTGCGATAAATCTACTTCAGCGCTACACTCGGCATGTGTTTGATTAGTAACCGCATTGAACTTTCTGGTTATCGACCAGTGAACTTATAAGTTGTGGGCACGTCTCTGATCGCGCTGCGTACTGTCATGTCCTTTTGAATGTTCTGTTGATTAGGAATTGAACCAGTCGTTGTTAGTGAATCATCGCTATTGCTGTCCCCGTAGGGTAGGGACCGTCTCTCGGTTCTGTGAGTTGTGCCACGCTGTGTTTCGGCTTGCTATTTACTGCATAGTAAGCACCATTTTTATTCTCCATTTTGTTGCTTATCTGTTTTCCACGTGCGTTTACCGATTGCGGTTGCTTAGTCACACATTTTCTCCCTTCTAGAAAGTTGTCCCGGGCAGATTTTAACGTCGATTTCGAGCAGACTCTTTATCGCTTTGTACTGGAAGCGTTGTATCAATGTCGACTGACGCCGCGACGCCCTCGTGTGAAGCGTCGTGAGAAAACTTTCAGTTGTTGGAAGCTGTTGCAATCCCGACAACTCCCGGATTCGCCCTTTTCGACGTCGAACTCCAGAGAGCAAGCGTCAGACTTTTCCTTTTCCATCTCTTTTCCTTCCTCGGAGAATGCTGCTGCGTGACGTCATATCACGGAGTGTAATATTTATAGGATTTTGGCGCAGAAAGAATTGGTAACATTGGCAGGGTCAGTGTTGACTTGAATATTCTTTCACCTACGAACTCGGCGGAAGGGATGTTCTTGCCTTTTGTGATAATTTATTGTCTTTTGTTGGTCATTTTGTTGTAATGTAGTCAAGGGTTTCAGTTTTTTGTCTGGTCATTTGAGTTTATTTACAACTGTTGTCCTATATATTCCAATTTTATTAGTCTTGTTTTTATTAACTGTCACTTTATTTGTCTCAAATCAGTAAATGAATTGCCGTAATTTTGGAATTTTCTCCATACCATTATGTTTTTTTACACTTTGAATATTTTAATATTGCGCGCTTAATGCCTTAATTTTTTTAATATTTTATTTATATGTTAAATGGCTGTAAACATCGCGAGAGTACCCACATCGATGCGCCAATGCCCTTTGTTTTGGGCTATACATATAAAACTCAATATTCGTAATACTGCGTCTCACAACCCAATACGGAGTTGCTTGCTTCCACAACCCTAGACAGACTATTTTTGCCAAACTTAAACACCTTTTCTTGCGGTGCTTACGCTTGTGTGAGGGAATTCAAAGATAACTTCTGTTTTTATCTTCACCTGTGGTATATTCGACTAGCGGGTGCTGGGGAGTTGTACCTTCCGGGCGCATATAGGGATACACTTTCCCGACCGTGTATCATCCGGTACTCGTAGATTGTGTAATTTCTGCCGTGTGGCGCCCTTAATCATAAGACTTTTTAAGTCCCTCATGCCATGTCTTCACTGAGTGGGCACAGTTAAGCAGCTCTTCTTCACATTGTAATCCTCGAAGGAACGACCAACCTTGCTTCCGGAGGCACGGTAAGTTACGGTTGGCGCAGCTCCACTAACTATTGTCGCGCTCGCTCCGAAGGGGTAACGACAACGCCAAATAAATTAGGGGGTAGCTCAGTGGTAAGGAGCCCTTTTGCCGCTTGGAAGGTGGATTGGACTTACCGGCCTACTTGGAGTCGTCCCGCAATCTTCTAAGGCTCCTCGACGGGTCAAGGGGTTTCAGGAAAAGCCCTCTCACTTGTCACAGCTTTTATTGCATAACGGCACAACCCCCAAAAATAACTTCTGGCGGTGCACCTTCCTCAATCGCCTCCGGTCAGCCAATTGCCCGTCCCCCTCGATCGAGCGTTTTTCGCATATTGGCGACTCAGCAAAGTGCGTCACTGTTCCGCAATAGTGGATATCTTATATTTACAGGGTGTTCCATATTAACAAAAGTAACCTTCGTGACACTATGGGTCAAAACGCACAACGCGCTCTTTTCTTTGCCAGGTAACAATATTATTTAATACTTACTTAATACATTTTCAATTGTTCTTTCTTTTATATTGTTAATTAAGGATGTTTTGTAAATGTAAAATTTTATTTAAGGCCCGTCTGACACAGTGATATTTCTCGGATAAAATGTGTGATAAACTGGCAGAAAACTGTCCTATTAAGCAATTCATTTTGGTAATCTATCTCTGTCACTTTGTAAAATTTTTGCATATTTTGCACAAAAATTAACATCGTGTCATACGGTTCTAACATAAAAGATTAAAATAAAACTTTTGATTTATTACTAAACTTTAATTTCTCCATTATCATGTCCATTAAATTCGACAGCCAATGTCCGGTGTCCGGTCGGATATCAAAAACTTAGCTAGATAGGCCATATGCCGGATAATCATAGGATGAATATCCTCTACATCCCTCGTTTCAACATTAAAATAAGAAATTTTAAGACTGTACTTACGATCTTTAGGATACATAATCAAGGCCAACGCAAGACTATGTCGGACTCCAGCGTCTCGCACTCCAGAAATGCGCAGGTAAACGTTTTCCACAGATTTTATACAACTTATAATTAATTATACAGGTAAGGGCAAAAGTATGGAACCGGCTTAATATTTCGAAAACTGTTTGACGTATCTATTTAAAATTTGGTGTGTGATTCAGAGTTAATAGGACCTATATTACCAATTTGTTTCAATTGTTTATCTGCTATTGTTTCTGAGATCCAATGCCTACTTAATTTTTTTAAAATAACAACCTGCTGATTTCTTTCCTCTATTTAACAGTTTGTTTAATTCTTTAAACGACCACATAAAAATATTTATCTATTGCATAAGAAAATTTTCGAGAAAATAATGATTGAATGAAAAAGTTAGAAAGAATGGTTTACACTGATATTTGGCATTTGTTTTCATGTTTTTAAGGCAATTTTTATTAAAATTTTGTTTAGTGCTATCTTAAAAGCAGCCTATAATCTTGCGGTCTTCCAGTTTTTTTGTTAAAACTAAAATTTTTGTCAAGTATCAAACAATGAACCATTTTTCCTAACTTTTCATTCAAACGTTTTTTTTCCCGAAAATGTTCTTATGTAATAGATAAGTATTTTTATGTGGTCGTTTAGAGAATTAAACGAGCTATTAAATAAAGGAAAAAAATCAGCAGGTTGTCATTTAAAAAAATCAAGTAGTTGGATCTCAGAAACAAGAGCAGATAAACAATTGAAATAAATTGGTAATGTAGGTCTTATTGACTCTGAATCTCACGCCATTTTTCAAATAGATATGTCAAACAGTTTTCGAAATATTAAACCGGTTCCATGCTTTTGTCCTTCCCCATATTTGTTTTCATATTTTTAAAACAACTTTTATTGAAGTTTGCATTAGCTTTATCTTAAACACAACCCATAATCTTGTGGCCTTCTATCTTTTTTGTTAAAACTAATATTTTTGTCGAATATCAAACATTAGACCATTTTTCTTAACTTTTTCATAAAACGTTATTTTCTCGAAAATTTTCTCATGTAATAGATAAATATTTTTATGTAGTCGTTTACAGAATGAAACGAGCTATTAAATACTGGAAAGAAATCAGCAGGTTGTCATTTAAAAAAAATCAAGCAGGCGTTTTATCTCAGAAACAAGAGCAGATAAACAATTGAAACAAATTAGTAAAGTAGGTCTTATTGACTCTAAATCACACACCAAATTTCAAACAGATACGTCAAACAGTTTTCGAAATATTAAGCCGGTTCCATACTTTTGCCCTTCCCTGTATAACTACGGCCCGTCTGTATATGCGATAGTACATATAAAATGAAGAAAACGACTGCCTGCACGCTTTTGGTGTGCGATGTGCTGCGGCCCGCCTCGGCCTGGTCTGCGTTGGCCTTAATATCTCCTTAAGATATGTTCATCAACCAGCAAAACTGAACAATTTTTTTCTGATAAATATAACAAAACATTACTTAATAAGAAATAGCTGCATACGTTTTTTTTACATATTATGTATTATCTCATTTCAGTTTTCCATGTGTTTTCAAGCAAATCAAAATTAATTTATATTTAAATTAAGATTAGAATAATTAATGAGATATAATAAATTCCAATAAATAAATCCTAAAATATAGTTAGCAGGTATCATTCTGGTTCGTACATTGAACTGAATACTAATAAACGTTAGTTTAGAGGACAACAAAGTCTCCAGCAAGTTTCTGTGTCTAAATGCGGCATAATATTGTTCAATATATCCTACTTTATGTGAGCAGTAAAATAAGCTTAAACCGCTGGCAAGAATACAAATTAGCGAGCCGTATTATAATTTATAGTTTTGCAGTGTGTGCCCTGTAAATTTTTGCGTAACCACAACCATATTTGCAAAATTATGTCATAAGAAAACGTTGAAATCATGTAATTTCATGTCTAGAGGTAAAAATAAATGTCTACTTTATAGGTTCCAGCATATTTCAAAGTTTCTTTTAGTGAATATAATATTTCTGTTAATGCTTATTTATTTTTAGTTCAGCAGATTTCAATTTACGTAATAATTTTAAGGAAAGTTCAAGAACTAGTACTAAGAAGACTTCAATTATATCGATTTTTCTTAGTTTGACGATTTAGTTATTTTATTTATAATTTTTATTTAACATTTACTTGTTCTTGACGATCTTATTGCTCATGAATACTTTTCATTAATTAATGTTCTTTGTACAGAGTGGATCATTTTTGATGGTTTTACAAGGTTTCAGAGTTATTTATAGAAATAGAAGAAAACCGTTTGGGCGACCCAATGCTCTTTTTCAAGAAAAGCTCAGTGGAGAAAACAAAAGTTAGCTATCTCAATTCGTTCGGGAAATATCAGCCGAAAACGAATTTTTCCGAAAAATTATTTTTCACAATATCTCAGTTGTTTAACAAGATATCTTGACAATTCAAAAACTATTTTATTCAGAAATTAACGTTGATTTCACTGACATTATTATCTTTTGTAGAAATTGCACCAATTCTGCAAAACAGATTGTAACTTTTTAATTTTAAATAGAAACCGCACTTGGCTATGACGCAAATAAACTGCTTGTTTAATAAGGTTTTCAAAAATGTAAAGTTTGATATAATTATTTTTATAAATAACAAAGATACTAACTTTCATTATATAGCAGTACCTATCAAGCTATGTATGACGATGGAAACAAAAGAAAATTCAGTTGTTTTCCTCAAAAAAAAAACTATTATTAAAATAAATAATACAGGTAATTAAATTTAACAAGATAAATATGTAATGCTGTTAGAGAACTCATAAAACTACAAGTAATGTAAATGTGGATTAACTGTCAATGCAGTTTTGAAGAGTTATACGTTGTATGTTTCTTTCAAATTATTAAATGTTAAATTTTATATTATCAAAACTTCTTAGATATTTCACTTCTATTCGCGATTACATTTATTAATATACAAAAGTTCTTGAAAACATTATTTAACTTAAGAAATATCCGACATTTCAATAATTCCTTAAAGAAACGCATTAATTTATACAATTAAAATTTATAGAAATCTCTTAACTATTCTCATTAATAATTAAGGAAATGTTCAAAAATAGAGTTAATTCATTTTTACATACTTGTGGTTTTATGTCAGTCTCTGATCTATCTATCTCGAATTAAATTAAATTAGCTGTTTTAACAATAATTAATTTTTAGGGAAAACAATTGAACTATTTTTTTTTGTTTTTGGTGTCATGGATGGCTTGTTAGCTACCGGAAAGCAGAAAATAAATAGTATCTTTATTGTTTGAAAAAATAATTATATGAAGTTTTACACCTTTGAAAACTGCAATATAAGGAAAGTTAGCATCTTTGTTATTTATAAAAATAATTATATCAAACTTTATATTTTTGAAAACCTCATTAAACAAGCAATTTGTTTGTGTCATAACCAACTGCGGTTTCTATTTAAAATTAGAAAGTTACAATCTGTTTCACAGAATTGGTGCAATATCTACAAAAGATAATACTGTCAGTAAAATCAGTGTTAATTTCTGAATAAAATAGTTTTAAAATTTTCAAAGTATCTTGTCAAACAACTGAGATATTGTGAAAAATAATTTTTCAGAAAAATTCGTTTTCGGCCGATATTTCCCGAACGAATCGAGATAGCTAACTTTTGTTTTCTCCATTGAGTTTTTCTTGAAAAAGTAGCATGGGTCGCGTAAACGGTTTTCTTCTATTCCTATAAATGACTGAGAAACCCTGTAAAACCATCTAAAATGGACCACACTGTACACGGAGCAAAAAGTAAGAATGATTATAATATGATAATTAGCTCGCTATAAAATTATCTGTTTATTTTAAAGTTGAAAAAGGTAGGTATAATATTTAAACGAAATAAAATTATTATTCTACTATAATTTTTGGTGGAACTTCCTATGCTAAAAAATCAGGATATAATTTCAGAAAAATTCAAAATTATTTCCAATAAAAATTTGACCCGTGTACCAACATTTTTCTTTGAAAAATATATACCTATATCTCAAAAGGACAAATAATACAGAAATTTAGAAAAACTAACCGTTGCGTCAATTCAATGGTGTTTTTTTCAAGAAAATGAATAAGTATTTACAGAATTTTCCAATTGAAATATCGATAAATGATATGAGCAATTCGTTTCAAGAATCATGTTTGTGTCAAGCGCTGCTAAAAATAATTCATTACTTTAAATTAGTTTGTACTACACATTATACACGGAATGTTTTTATTATTGTAATTAATAATCTTGTACGGTATTATGCGGTATAATTTATTGCATGCAAATTAAAACGCCGGCCACATTAATCAATATTTCTTAAGGTCCGTTCGAAAAAAAAAGCCACACAATTATCGGCTCTATAAATAACCGTACAGTTTCTTGTTTTCGTTTTGAATAATTTCACGACGTCATTGCGCTTCTAGCGAAATCCTCACAACTGCAAGACTAATTCCCGGCCATTTATATCAATTCATTGTGTACACGAATCTTAATCCTTGTCTTGTTTAAAGCTGTTGATACCATCGTCTCATAATGGTACGATGGTACCAATGTAAGACCACAAAAAGACGCCGTTACAGCGACGGCATTTGTGTCTGTTTTTTGCTCCTTCGTCCGAACACATTTTCGTGTCTGTAATTTATACGTGATTATGCCATTAACACCTACTTTCGGAAATAAATCAAGTTTGCACATTGGACACTATTTATCAATAATACTTTGAACAAGACTGAACATTAGCATCGCGCTTTTTACTGATTATTTATTAAATCGTCAAATCCTTGTTATATTATTAGTAACTAATCCACTGAATACAGTCTTATAACTATAATCTATTAAATATCTAAAAGTTTGATCGATTTATCTTCGTAAAGACAAACACGTTATAGTATGACACAACAGTTTCTGTATTTTAAGGGTTAATTAATTGCATCACGAAAAACATACCCACACACTTACATATTACTATTTAAAAAATAAGCAAAAAACACATACAACCACGTTATCTGGTGTTTAAATATAAAATTAATAAACAAAACCTACTATCTGCAACATATAAAACATTCTAACATACGATTACGTTAGCCCTCGATCGTGGTCCATTTTTGATGGTTTTTCAGGGTCTCTCAGTTATTTATCGGAATAGAAAAAAATCGTTTTCGCGACCCAAAGCTAGTTTTTGGAGAAAATACAATTAAATTATTAAATTATGATTTTCAAATTTTCCGTAATCGTTGTTTTTAGAAGAATGTTCACAGTAATAGTTAAGCTGATGTTCCATAATAAGAAGATGGTGTTACTATGAAATGAGGTTTGATTTTTCCGTGAAATCTTCTTTATTTCTACCAAAAAACTTCAAAGTGTACTTCAGATTGGCTGGTAGTGATGTTTAAATGTAGAATTGTTAGACTCCAATTTTGATTTACACATTCGCTAATGTTGATATAGGTAGACTAAAACCATAGCAACGGCTTCATAACAAAAGTTTTCAGATTATTGTACCAAACCCGCGGTTCAGGGTAAGATAAGGGGTAGTAATGTGTCCAACAGATTTGACTTACGTAATTCTTTCGTAATGCTGCCACCAGCTCTATCGAGCAACAGAAGAGGGTGTACTCTTCGGAGGAATGGGGTGGGGAGTCTTTTTGGGAGTTGATCAGCGAAGAATAATTAAAAGAAACGATGAACTTAAAACTACTGTATTGCTAATAACAGAGATATTCGTTTCCTTGTCCTTACAGCCATAGGCAATAAGAGTAAACACTGCACTACACTGAAGTGCCAAAAATAACAGATCGGTTATAGCCTTCATTGTTCCTGTTAAAACAAAAAAATAACAAAAAATAAAAAATAATAAAAGCGATCGTAGGATGTCGCTGTTTTATCTGTTCAAACAAATAACATTAAAATCTATTCTTAACAACATAGAGTAACAAAACAAGTATATAACTAAAAACGATATGTCTAAATATTATGTTTCCAATAAAATAATATTTAAGATGCAATATAGAATATATATTATATAGACATATTTCCTTAACTAATGTTTACAATTTTTTTTTCTCTGAGCATGTCTTTCTGGCCTTGACACTGGTAAAAATAAACTTTCCGAATCAAATTACTGCTATTAAATCAACCTTTTATGAATTGGCCTAAGATTGTTAACGTAAAAATTTGAAAGTTATTATAGTTTAAAACACTACACAGGATTTAACAGTCAAATCTTCTTGGAAGTGTTCTTAGTCTCCTCGACCTTCTAACTCCCTCTCTGAATTCTGTGCCCAAACAATTAGGTTCATTTTCTGGTGCATTGACCTCTGGTATAGCTTCCACTTGTTCGATAGGAATGTCATTTCTTAGCACATTATATTGGTGCGAAATTAGTCCATTATCTATGCCTCTGGCGATATCTAAGGTTGCCTTTAGGACATCGCTTCCATCCGTAATTGAGCGGGTTTCGCTGTCTTCATCGCTCATCATTGTCAACTTGTGGGTGGTGATCTAAGCTTTTGCGATAACTAAATTTATCACAAGGTTTTAACCGATTTACATGTACTATAAAGTCTTTACGGGAATTTAATGCTCTAATTTTATAAGTAACGGGTTCTTTAACTTCCATAATGCGATATGGTCCTGCCCATGGTTTAGCCAGTTTGCGCGATAGTCCTATCTGAACGCTTTCATCTTGTAAAAACACTAAATCACCTAATTCAGATGATCTTTCCTTAGCCTTTTTATTATATCGTTCCGTTGGACTAACTGTCGATTGTGCTAAATTTTCTTGCACCCGGGTAAAAGCTTGATTTAATCGGGCGATTAACTCATACGCGTAATTTTGATCAGTGTCATATTTAATTCGTTTAGCCATTAAGACATCTTCAAAAGGTAAAACAGGATCTCTACCATGTAATAGAAAATAAGGGCTATGCCCTGTGGAACTGTGTATGCTAAAATTATATACCATTTGAGCATAAGGTAACTAATCGTCCCAGTCTTCTTGACTGTTCGCAATATAGTGTGATAAAATGTCTTTAATAACTCTATGACTGCGCTCTAACATTCCATTAGTCTGGGGGTGATAGGGCGTGGTCTGTAATTTTTCCACTCCAAAAATTTCACAAACAGATTTAAACAATTTTCATAAACAGTTGTTTTGGAGTTCCATGACGTGCAACAATGTATGTGGCAAAAGCTCTAGCCACAGAGTCAGCTTTTTGATCGGGGAGAGGTATTTATTTATAGGAATCCATTGCCGTTCGTTCAAAAGGATAAGATATTTCTTTAAAATTTTGTAAAGGAGTTCGTTTTAAATGTGTTGATGTTTTTCTCAAATTACAAGAATGGCAATTAAAACAGTATTGACCTATATCATTTTTAATGTTGGCCCCATAGAATGTAGTTTTAAGTAAAGCCAAGGTTTTCGATTCTCCCTGATGTCCAGCTAAAGGTAAATCAAGAAAATCATGTATTACTTTTTTGACGTAGCTTGTAGGAATCACTAACAAATCTCGCCCATCATTGTCATTGTTTTTGTATAACACCTCGTCTAAATCTAAATAAAGTACTTACCAATAGTTCCTTTTGCTCGGATTAATTAGTAAATGTACATTCATACAGATAACATCTAAATTGTTTAATTCCGAAGATGACAGCTAGACGTTTCCGTTCAGTAACACTATAGTATCGCTCAGCTTTGTTTAATTTACGACTGGCGAACACTATAGGTTTCTCGAATCCATCTCGTACTTGACTAAGTATGGCGCCTACCCCACTACCACTGACATCGATAGCTAAAACGAAAGGCTCTGAAAAGTTTGGATAACACAGTACGTCTTCGTTAGTGATTGCCAATTTCAAAGACTCAATTGCTTCTAAACCTTTTCATCTATTTGAATCGTGACTCCCTTTTTAGTTAAATCGCTTAATTGCTCAGCAATATTAGAAAAGTGTTTTATAAACCGTCTATACCAACATACTAATCCTAAAAATGCCCTCACATCCTTGACATTTCGTGGAATTGGGAACTTATCCACGGCCTCCAATTTTTCAGGATCGGGTTTAATACCTTCCGTGGTTACTACGTGCCCCAGGTTCTTCATTAATAAATGACATTTACTCGGTTTTAGTTTAACATTTGCCTCTCTCAACCTATCAAAATCTAATTTGAGTTTCTCTATATGTTGTTCTAATCCATTTGAGTTGAAAACTATTATATCGTCTAAGTATACTAAACAAATTTCTCCAATTAGCCCGCTTAAAGTTAAATTCATAAATCTCTGAAAAGTTGAAGGTGCGTTAGTGAGACCAAAAGGCATTTTGTTATATTCCCAATGACCCCATTGAGCAGAGAAAGTTGTTTTATCTTTGTTTTTCTCCTCCACATCAATTTGGTGGTAAGTAAAAGTTACATCAAATACGCTAAACAATATCGATTTTCCAAAATATTCAACTGTTGCATGTAAATTTGGAAGGGGATAATAATCTCGCTCAGGCCCGGTTTAATTTAATTTAAGTCGTTTGCTTCTATTTTATTAGGTTCTAATCTTTTAAATTTTGAGTACCCTTCAGCTATTACAGTATTTCTTTTAATAGTTACACCATAATTATTAACATTTAATAGTCTTACGTTAAAACAGTTATCATTTTGTACCACGCTATGCGCTGCAATTACTCCCATTAATCCCAATATCAACTGGATTTGTTAAGAAATACTTATCTGTGAGAGTTTTCTTCAACTTACCTAAACAATGTCTTGGAGGTAACATCAAATCTTCGACCAATATTACATCACTGTTGTACACTTCACAGACCTCTAGACATTTATTAATTTCTTCGACTTCCATTACTGTTCCACCATTAAATCCGTCTTCTCGTGGTTTATAGTCGCTTTCCTGCATCCATTTGCATTGTGTTTCCATTTCGACTACTCCTGGTACTTTCCTTACGTCGTTCACTTTGGTAATTTCTACATCTTCTACATCTTTTATATTTTCGCGACTACGATTTTTAATTTCTTCTCCAAGTTTAACTACACCTTTAGGTTCATTTTCACAGTTACTTATTATACTTGCGGGCTCCTTTTAATAGATTTTCTTTTCTAGAGCGACATCTTCTAATTTTCTTTTTCCATCGAACATAATATTCCCCCTTCTCTTTATTATTTCCTCGTTATTATTTTCTTTCGCAGCAGGATTTCCATTGTTCCTTCTCCTTAAATAATCTCCTGTAACCCTCTTCATTTTATCACTCGAGTTTTCTTGCGCTAACTCAGCTTCACGGTTCGCCATGTCAATTACAACAACTGGATCAACCATGTTATCGCGGTTATATTCTCGCTGATAGTTTATTTCATATTTTAATTGCCTTTCACCCGCATTATCATTTCCTGTTCACGACTCATCATGCCGTTTGTAGCAACTTGACCACTTGCTTTAATATTATTACAATCTCGGAAATAATCACTTTCATCGGAAAATTCAATACCCTTGTGTCCCTTCGCCATGCCGTGTACAGCAACTTCGCTTAATTCTTCGTTTCGCTCAGCCAATCTTCAATACTGTTCACTAGAATTTCTCTGTACATTCACATTTACCTTATTAAAGAATTCGTCACTGTAACCCAGCGTTTCCCAAACTTTTAGGTTTCGCGGCCCCCTTATGAGCTGTCTTATGATTCACGCCCCCGTCCCCCTGCCGTAGAATCTTGACCTTGAACACTGATGTGAAATGGCATGAAATGATAGTATTCTTTTCAATATTTGAGACTTGTCAGTACATTTCATTTGTTTTAATGCATTGACACTTTTTTCAAAAACTGAACATGGGAATATTTACACTGTAAGTTCAAAGTAAAAGAAAAACTCAAGGGATAAGTACAGTCGCGAGCCTTAAATTTTGGTCGTCACAGTTAATAGAAACGTGTTTTAATTCCAGAAATTAGAAATTTTTATTTATTTTACCATGAAAGTGTCAAAATAAATTAAATATTTAAGAGACTATTACTGGCATTCAAAATAAGTCACAAATATAGTTAATTTTAATAAAATACAAGTTCGGTGCCAACCTTTGACAATTAATGACGACCAAAATTTGTTAATCGCATGCAATCTCTTGTAAAAAAAATAATATGCTAAATTAGTTGCAATTTGCGTTAATTCTTTAAACTTTATTCTGCTGCGCCCCCCTTTGAAGACTTACGCGCCCCCCTGGGGGGCTTGCCCCACAGTTTGGGAAACGCTCCTGTAACCACTGTCATTATCATTAGCAACAATGTTTATCTTTGCACCCCATAGTTTGAAAATATTTTCCCCAAAGGAAACTTCAGCACCATTTAGCTTAAGAAAGTTTCTCCCAATTATACCATCAGCACCTATAAATCTTCGCAAACTACGAATTCTGCGGTTGTTATTGTTTGATTTACAAAAAGCCCAATTTCTGCAAGTATGATACCTAACGCATTTATGCCATAACCGGTAATTCCAGATAAAATAATTTCTTTGGTCGGTTCATCTTCGTTTAAATTTACAAACTTACATTTTAAAATTGAAATTGCCGCTCCACTATCTAATAAAAAATTCCTCTTCTCCCCATTAAAGAAAAAGTAAACTAAGCTTGGTTTTTCTTGCAAAAATAAATGTTTCAAAAGTGGTATTGGCATAAGCTGTTATATTCTAAGGCCTGCGATAATCATTGTTATTGCTTTTATTCGGACAAATACTTATTGTTTCCCCTCGGTTCGAGGCATAACCGACGGCCGGTTTGAGTTTAAAGGACGACTCTCATCTGTGGCCGCTACCGATCCGTTATTGGATGCTAAATTAAATTTTTGTCGATTTAAATTATTACTTTCCCTATCAAAACTCAAAAATTCTCTAGTCTCTCGTCTGTCCCTTCCATTTTGAAAATAACTTTTAGACGCATCCTTAGATTCATTAGGAATAAATTTTGGCCCGTTTCTATAATGTTTATTATTTCCATTATCCTCATTGTAATAGGTCCCCTTTTTATTAAAAAGAGAAGTCTTATTTCTCGAATTTTAATAACTATAATTGAGTCTTGAGGTGAAAAATCGTTCCGTGTTTCCTTGGTCACTTCTGTTTATGTGGTCCGGTACGAATTCGCAATTTCGAGCAAAATGTCCAAATTTCCCGCATCGATAACACTTACTTTGATAATCTACCGACATTACATTTCTATTCGAATTTCTATTTTGTAACAATAATTCGTGTGATTGCTCGTGTCTCGCTAATTCTTCCGCTTTATCGATAGTTAAATTTTCCGTACGCATTAAAACTGCTCCTAGATTTCGCATTATATCACGTCTTACGCCCGCATTAAATTGATTTAAAACCAATTGATTACATTTCTTTTCGAGTCCCGGTTTTTCGTTATTACTTGCTGTCAATAAATCTTCCTCTAATGTTTTCGCACCTAGCAATTTTAGTCTGTTTACGAATTTTGGTACTGATTCATCGTGTCTTTAAAAACACTTAATTTCAGTAATACTTCGCCCGGTACTGAAACTGGAGCGAATTTTTGAATAAACTTTTTCTTAAAATCACCAAAAGAAATTGTATCCGCATCTAATTCTGAGTCAGTTTTAAAATATCTGTAAGCATCTCCACTTAGTTTCAGTTATCTAATCGTGCCCTTTGTTCAATTTTTTCAAAATATTCCTTAACATTTTCTCTTCCCGAAAACGACTCTACTGTGTTAGCAATCATTCCCAAAGTTAGCATAGGATAATTTATATTCGCATTAGCATCCGTCATTTTGTTGCTATTTAAAAAAAAAGAAACTTCCTACGATACAAAAATTAACAAATTTCTTTTATTTATTTTAAAATCGATACTTAAATGTTTAAGATGTATGAACTAAACAAACAAAAAAAATCAACAACAAAATTACTTCGAATTCATTTATAATCAAGGACTGTATATTACGCTGTAAGCTAGCTCGTTACGCGAGTTCCGCTAATGTGGTGTGCGTTCGCACCAATCTCATATTACTACGCCTTCGCTATATAACAAAAAGTTGTATTATGCAACTTTTTTTTTTCAGTTTTTGACTAATCACTCGTATCGCCTCTTTATCAACACAAAATGTAGCCAATCAATGCCACCGTTCGCTGCCTCCAATTATGTACCAACCCCGCGGTTCCGGGTAAGATACTAAGGGGCAGTAACTTACGTAATTCTTTCGTAATGCTGCCACCAGTTCTATCGAGCAACAGAAGAGGGTGTACTCTTCGGTGGAAAGGGGGGGGGGGGGTATTTTTGGGAGTTGATCAACAAAGAAAAATTAAAAGAAACGACGAACTTAAAACTACTGTATTGCTAATAAACAGTTACAGTACGATAGAAGAGCCTGATTACCAATTTAAATTTTGAGGTGACTGGACGAAAACAGCACTTGCACTTCTAAGGTCCAGTCTGCAAGTGTCTTCTTGTTGATCTCTCTTCGCGCTCCGGTGCGGAGGTTTATCGCACGTAAACAAGTCTATCGGAGAAGTACACAGCATAGCTCATTTGATTTGATATACAGAGTATTCCACTTATAACGAATTCAACCAGGGTATTACATTAGTCTAAGTGGCTGGTACCACATGAGTAATATCAATGTCTCTTCTTTCTTGGGTATAGGGAAATCTTGTGGTGATAATAATTTTTTTTTCCTGTTATTAAACTGCAATGACATGGCAGATTTATTTCCTGTGCTCCGGTTTTAGCATTGTGTTGAGGTTCTAGTGATCGTCTTGTTCTGACGCTTGATTTTGATGTTGTTGGGTGTGTGATGATGAATTCCGTGACTGTGAGCTCGGTAATCAGCCTAGTATTACCTTTGTAACATCGAAACGAACAGCATTGGTTTGTTTCTTCTACGGTTGCTCCTCGGAAAAGTAATTTAGTACATTGTGGTCCCTGTAGTGGATCGGATGAAAAACGGGGCAGGAAACACAGTTTGTCGTGAAATGGTCGACACTGATGTAAATGGACGCTTGTGATTGATGCCAACGATTACAGTCCGAATAGTTGTCTTTCTACTGCTACGTTCAGGCTGTTATGGTTGATCCCGTTTTGGTCCTTGTTGGACACTGATTACTTCCAATACTGCAGTCGATAATGGACAACTGGTAGTATCTTCCCACATTTTCTGCTGGAATGACCAGTTCTTGATTTTCTTCTGACAGTACCAAGTCTAACATTCTCAAATCGGTGCTACGTGTATCCGGATTTACCATTAATATGGGGAGTTGATGACCTTTGCACGATGAGATGATGGTTGTGGATTTTATTGAATTACTCAATGCATATAGACTTCTAACGTTTATGAAGATGTCGTATAATGAACGGTGCACTGCATTGAACAATTCACATCGTCCTACTTTCTTCGTTCAAGGTTTCTATGAACTTGATTCTGGCTTCAATGATCTTCATCGAACTTGCCACCTGGTATTGATAATCTTTAAGTTTTTGCGAGTTCGTTCAATTCTCTTTGAAGTCCTTTAGTTAATCTTTTGGTAGCCTCTTCAATGTTCTCGTCTTCTGATATGATATCGTCTTGTTGAGGTTGTGTTGCTGCGTTGCAATACCAATTTAGAGCGTTGCCCATAAAGTTAAGTGACCTCTTTAAAATGCTTCCTGTCATGTATTCCATTTCACTTTCTGGAAACTGGATTTGGAGTTCGCTAAAGATCCACCCTTGTTGAAGAATTTTCAGTTCTTGATCCAATGCGAACCCGAGTTGATCCAACTTCTGGCTCATTTGACATTCGAGGGTCTGGTTTGTACGACATTCGATGTCTTTAATACAAACAGATAAAACAGCGACATCCAACGATCGCTTTTTGACCTGACATTGCAGTAGGATAGACAAATTGAACCGGATTTGTTCCTAATAAGTCCCCCATGCAAGTCTTTAATATAGTTGACTTCGACTCTTGATGGTTTTCACGGGGCCTCGTGTACCACGGGCACACATACTTTGCAAACCGTTGTTTCCGGCAGAGGTTTCTAGTGAATTCCAGCGGTGATTTCCACGATTGCTCCAGTGGGAATGACTCACATTATGAGGGGTAGGATGACTTTCGCAGATCGGATCATTTGTTTACTGTTAGGAAGAAATAATGTATGTACATATGGGAGAAGATAAATATAAGTAAATAAATAAATTATAATTAAAAAACGGATTATACAGGATTATACCGACTGTTTCAAATTGGGTATGCACTTAAGGGATCTCCTAAACCGTAAGAGATACACGTATGGTTAAATGGAAGAAAAGTTGCACGAATCAATGTCTAACTCGTATTCATTAACAGAATGATTTTTTTTTATTTCTTCTTGAGATATTAATAAAATGTAAAAAAAATCGATTTTCTTTTTCTCTCTGTATCTCTTTTATTACACATAATTTTGAAATTCTGATTTAACTTTCTACAGGCACTTTTTGATTCTGTTTCGAATAGGAGTAATAGAATTGAAGTCAGACGGTTCAACTTTCCGCGACCATCATCAGTTTCGATTTTTTAAATACAACTTATGTCTTTTTATTATTCTATTCGATAGCACTTTCTCCTGATTGTAACGGTACGTCACACTTAATAGTTGATATTAATCTGAAGCTTAAATAATACAGATTTTTATACGACAAGATAATTTTAAATTTTTAATTAATTTCTTAGCTCTAGTGTAAATGTTAATAAACTATTTAAAGTTTTTCTGTATCGTTATTTTAATAATGCACTGCACTTACGAAAATGAGTTTCTACAGACAAATATCTAGTGGTTCTAATATATGTAACTTGCTAGATTAGTATTTCAGCTTTGGTATAGGAATGGAAAAGCCTAGTTTTTAATTTTCACTCGCACTATTGGGTTAAAAGAAAAAGTTGTTGGGGCTCCGAAAAGTGGACTGTATTTTTTTCTTTACGATGTTAGAAATTAGCAGAGCACTCCAATAGGTATAATTTCCTTATTAACAGAAAGTTACAAAGGTTACGTCTATACTATGAAACAGCTACATGCGGAATATCTAATATTTTTTTCTTCACCGGAAATGTTTACCCTTCCCCACTTTGTCATTTACTAGTCAGTGTTGCCACCACTCACAGAAACTCACCATACCCCCCACCTTGAAGAAATGTCTTCAACAGTTGTCAGTCTCTGGCTTAGGCAATAGACAAATCTTGGTTACCGCCCGTTTAACGATACCATTCGAAGTCTTGATGGATACTCCTCGTACGATATTGTCTTCTCCAGGATGTAGCTCCACTATTCGTCCAAGTACCCATTTAGCTGGAGGTAGATTGTCTTGCTTAATGAAAACTAAAGAGTCTATCTGCACCTGTGATCGTTGCTGCTTCCATTTTGTACGTTATTGTAGCTGGCTCACGTATTCTGAAGACCATCGTTTCCAGAAGCCTTGGTGTAATTGTTGCAATAATTGATGTCTTGTTAATTGATTCAATTTCACTTCTTGTAAATCTGGATCTGGGAGCATTGTTACTGGTCTTCCGATGAGAAAGTGAGCAGGGGTTAGAGCTTCTAAATCATTTGGGTCAGCGGATAACGGACAAAGAGGACGGGAATTGAGTGTAGCTTCAATTTGAGCAATTAGAGTATAGAATTCTTCAAAGGTAAATATTCAATTATTTGTTATTCGATATAAATGATATTTCGTACTTTTCACTGCAGATTCCCACAGACCTCCGAAATGCGGTGCGTAAGTAGGAATAAAGTGCCAGCGAATATTGTCCTGTGCAGAGTTGTTTATTAAAACGGATTTGTTTTTAACAAAAATGAATACAAATCTCTAAGTTCATTTGCTGCGCCAACAAAATTTACACCGTTATCACTGTAAATATCTGATGGCTTACCACGTCTTGCAATAAAACGTCTCAATGCAGAAATGAAATTGTTCGTTCTTAAAACGGATACTAATTCTAAATGAAGAGCTTTCGTACAAAAGCATATGAACAAACAAATATAAGCCTTTGACATCTTGAAGCCGCGACCACTTTTACTCTTAATTGTAAAAGGACCAGCATAATCAATCCCTGTGACTTGAAATGGACTTGTTTGAGTAATACGTGCACCAGGCAAATTACCCATAATAGTGTTTCAGGTTTCGAATTGCACTTAAAACATTTTACACATTCGCGTGTTACCTTAGGACATAAACTTCTTCCTGAAATAATCCAAAATTGTTGTCTAATGGATGCAAGTAACAAATATGGACCTGCGTGTTGTAAACGTTCGTGCTCTTCTTTCAGTACAAGTTTAGAAAGAATGTGTTTCCCTGACAATAGTAATGGATGTTTCGCATTATAATTTAATTGTGACATGTGAAGTCGACCTCCCACTCTTAATAACTCCTGCGAATCTAAAGAGGGACTTAAACTCAATAGTTTGTTACTTTTATGTAAACAATTATTTCATTGTAGTGCATAAATTTTACAGGAAAATGTGACTGACTGTGATAACTTGACCAACCGTAATGTGCTTTCTTGAAGTTCTTCTACACTTAAGTTTCCTAAACGAGGTTCGTTAGATTGAATACAATTATTCTTAAATCGTAATAAATAGGCCACCATTCTTTTCAACCTTGAGAATGATGAATAACGAGAAAATAGAAAGAAATCTTTATCATCATCAGTAACATGAAGAACTTGTGAATGTTTACGTAATTCAGGTATCTCGATATTTAAATCGGTATGATCTTTAACTGGCCATCTGCATTCATTTTGCATGAGCCATGATGGACCCTTCCACCAGATATCTGAATTTATCAAATTATGAGGCAAAAGACCTCGTGATGCCACATCAGCAGGATTTTCATGTGATTGTATGTGATGCCAGGTATTGACATCGGTTAATCTTTGTATTTCAGCCACTCGATTACCAACAAATATTTGTAATAAGTTTGGTTGAGTATGGAGCCAACATAGAACTACTTCAGAATCTGGCCATTAGAAAACAGCTGGGTTTAATAGACAAAGATTTTAACACCTTATCGACAAGCCTTGCTAGCAATAACGCACCACATAGCTCCAACCTTGGGATCGTTAATAATTTTAATGGTGCTACCTTAGTCTTTGCACAAAGTAAACTGACTTGAATCTGATTATTCTCATTTACACTGCGTAAATAAACACAAGCTCCATAAGCGTTTTGTGATGAGTCACAGAAACCATGTAAACTTATGGAAACAAAATTTGGACAAATGACGTGTCTCGGAATTAAGAAACTATTTAATTGCATCGACTGGTTTCTAAATTGCCTCCACATTTTCTTTAAATTTTCAGGTATTACACTATCCCACTCAAGTTTTAATGACCACAGTTGTTGAATGATAATTTTGACTAAAATAATACATGGACTCAAAAACCCTAGAGGATCATAAATTTGTGCAATATCTGAGAGTATAGTTCGCTTGATAATTGTTCTAGAATTTGGAAATGGTTTGATAGAAAAGGTAAAATGATCTAAATTGCTAATCCATTGCAGACCTAAAATTTTAGAATTGACATCATTGTTTATATTTAGAACACTAATAGGAATTGTGTCATTTCTGAAATATTCTAAGATCGATGGACAATTTGATAGCCACTTCCGCAGTTCGAAGCATCCTGATTTTAGAATATGCGACATGTTTTGACAAATTTGTAACAGTTCTTCCTGATTGTCTGAACCCGTTAGCAAGTCATCTACATAAAAATCACGTAGAATAACATTAGCAGCATATTGAAAACTGCATTGATTTTGTAGACCTGATTCCCTCAAACATCTGATTGCTAAATAAAGAGCTGATGTAGTGCCGTATGTCACCGTATTTAATTCATAGGTTTGAATTTCTGTTTCTGAATTATTGCGCCAAAATATTCTTTGTAATGAGCGTTGGCTCGGATGCAACATAATTTGCCGGTACATTTTTGCTACATCTGCACTTACAACGTAAGTAAATTGTCTGAATCTGAGAAGAATAGAAATAAGGTCATTCTGTAGAATAGGGCCGATGAATTGTAAATCGTTCAAAGACCAACCAGTATTTGTTTTTGAAGAACCGTCAAAGACCACTCTTAATTTGGTCGTGACACTGTCCTCTTTCAAAATGCCATGGTGTGGAAAATAATATGAAACTGTATCGACATTATCATTTTCGGTATTTATTTTGGACATATGACCTAAAGTCTCATACTCTGACATGAATTGAGAATATTGTTGTTTAAAATCTAAATTTGATTCAAATTTACGTTCCAGCGAAGCAAATCGTCTCATAGCCTTTGTTTTCGAATCACTTAACCTTTCTGTTGGATGTTTTAATGGTAGATGAACAATAAATCGACCGTTCTCATCTGTTGTAGTAGTTTCTTTGAGATGGTTTTCACATGTCATATCATCGCAAGAGAGAATACGAGTATCCGAAAGTTCTTCGACCGCCCAAAATTTTTCTAATGAATTATCCACGTCATTTTTTTGAGTAAAATAGCACTGAGAAAACTTTGACATAACTGGAATTGAACCTGCGACAATCCAACCTAACAACGTGTTTTGTAAAACTGGCTTGCTTTTTCCTAACTTAATTTGGCCAACAACGAGCAAATTCCAAAATATCCCAGCACCTAACAGCAAATCAACCTTGTTCGATTCATTAAAATATGGATCCGCGAGTTTCAAATGCGATGGAATATTTAATGAAGAAATATCTAACTCCTGTGATGGTAAATTGCAACTTATTTTTGGTAAAATGAAACATGAAATTGTGTCTGAGAATTTGTTGACGTTAGATTTAATTGATAATTTTATTTTGGAATCTAAATTTGATTTAACACCATTTATGCCTACGATTGAAAATTCAGTTCTTACTTGCTCTAGTTTTAATTTATCTGCTAAGTCTTTCGTTATAAAATTTGATTGAGACCCACTATCAAGGAGCTCTCGACATTGATTACCTCGATCATCTGAGACTTTAACGAGTGCTGTGGATAAAAGTGTCAATGAATTTGAAGCTTCGATGTTTTGATTAGAAAAAGACAATTGGGATATAGAATTTTCTGGGATTGAAATTGGATGTAACAATGTATTGTGTTTCCTTGAGCAATTTTTACATGAGCCTAATCGACAAGTTTTGCTAAAATGACCGATACGAAA
Source organism: Prosopocoilus inquinatus (assembly GCA_036172665.1). NCBI lineage: Eukaryota > Metazoa > Arthropoda > Insecta > Coleoptera > Lucanidae > Prosopocoilus > Prosopocoilus inquinatus. The sequence goes on from CM069875.1 coordinate 19,016,119, forward strand.
ACAATTTAAACATAACTTCAACTCTTTGCATTTTTCTATTTTATATCTAGTTTTAGAAATTCGTTACACTTATAAATGGAATGTTGACCTTTGCAGAAATTGCACTTGAAATCGGTTGACAATAACGCAAATTGTTTGGTGTTTGGTTGATTGGAATCTTTCAACTCTCTTGTCGCACCTTTAGTATCGAGAGCGTCTTTAAAAATTCTATTAATTCAGCTAAAGTTGGGCAATTATTTTTTGAGGTTGAGTCTTCCCATTCACGCGCCGTAATTTTGTCAAGTTTACTCGTAACGGTGTAAATAATCAAAGTGTCCCAATGCTCGGTTGGCTGTTCTAATAGACTAAGGCTGGGTTGCTCAGTGTTCGATTAAACCAGCAATTTATTAACTGTTGCTCAATCATGAAACCACAAATTTTCTCTCATAGTTAAACCACGTTTAACATCTTAATCCATAGTCAAACTACGTTTTACATCTTAATCACCGTCTGAGCAACCACAAAAAGAATAAAACTCCGGTTAACGTTAAACTAAGTTTAAACCTTCAGTGAGCAACTTAGCCTAAGTGATCGCAAATGTTTCTGAACGCTTTCAATTAAATTTCGCAAACCTAGTGCCGATTCTTTTGTCATACTGTTTAAATTAAACAACGCTTTTACATGATTATGAACTAATAAACGCTGAATGTTGTATCGTTCGCATAAAATATCCCAAGCTAATTGATAATTTTGAGCTGAAAATTCGATTGACTGAATAACTCGAGCAGCATTTCCTTCGAGTGAAGCTCGTAAATAGTGATACTTCTGAGTATTATTAATAGATTGATTATCATGGATTAATGACTGCAAGGTATCCTTGAATTCTAACCAGTGATCATATGATCCGTTAAATTTTGGTAAGCTAATTGTCGGTAACTTTACACTTTGTAAATTGCCTGTGCTCGTATTTGAATGAGTAATAGAAATATCAGAAATCAGGTTACTTTCGAAAGAATTTTTACGCTTCAAAATAGATTTTGCCAGAAACAAAGCCGAATAGTATTTATTCTCAAAATCGTCCCGTTCTTGGTACTGTTCCTCGATTGAGTCATCATCGCAAGCCGCTTCGATATTTTCTTGGATTTCAATAAATTCGTTGAAAACTTGTTCGAACCTTTTATACCTGGCGTCTAACTTTTCCAGCGCATCATCGTTAATTGTTTCATTATTATCTAATAATTGTTTTAATGATTTGACTTGCACGGTGAAATTTGTAATTCGGTGTTTCAAACCACCACGCTTGCGCACTAAATTTGTATAATCTGCCATTTGAATAAACAACTCGTACGTTCAAAAAATCGAAATCGCAATAATTGTAAACTTTAAAAATAGATAGCAATTGAAGCTACAATAATTGAAATAGGTAAAATGGAAAAATGGAACTCACTTTCTTCTGTTCCCAAATAGATGATTTGATTCCATGTGGCTTCGCAACCCTGACTTCCTGTTCTTGAACCACCACTTCGACGAATCGGGCTCGAATGGACCAATGTTGGGGCTCCGAAAAGTGGACTGTATTGTTTTCTTTACGATGTTAGAAATTAGCAGAGCACTCCAATAGGTATAATTTCTTTATTAACAGAAAGTTACAAAGGTTACGTCTATACTATGAAAAAGCTAATTGTGGAATGTCTAATATTTTTTTCTCCACCGGAAATGTTTACCCTTCCCCACTTTGTCATTTACTAGTCAGTGTTGCCACCACTCACAGAAAGTCACCAAAAGTGAATACTAATTATACTAAAAATATTTAGATATTACTGAATAGTGCCTTTTACAAAAACAATGGCAGCTAAAAACGAATAAATTTGAAAGATACTTTCTATAACAATGTATTTTTTTTTTAATTTCTTTAGCACTCAATGGCTCTCAAGACTTCACTATCTTTAATTTTTTTTAAATATGGTTAAGTCCAAAAATGGTACTAAATATTGTCACTCGTTCTGATCAGTTGAAGTTTGGCACATTATATCGGGACCAGCATCCATAATTTAAACAGTATAGAGTAGGCTTTATATTTTGGACATTGAAACAGTGATTAGCATTAAGATAAATAATAAGGCGGAACTAAGAAGGCGAATATTAGTTTCTTGCAGAAATGTTTGCGAATTCATGTGCTGCGTAGAAATTTATTGATGAGACGTGCCCAGGATTATCGCGTCCTATCGTATCGTATGTTTCGACTGATGAATCTGTATTGATGTGATGATGAAGGAAGATCGTTCCGGATGAGCCGTCTAAGATGCTGGCTTCAAGATCACCCATGTTTTCTTTGCAGACTTCCATACTTCTATAGGGTGCTTGCAACACTGACTCGCTAGGCCCTTCTGGTGACTGTGTCATTTTTGCTGGAGCCCTGGTCCAGTGCGGTGCTGCCATCCGGGAATTTTAACGGCTCTAACTGAAACATTTACAAAAAACAAATAATTTATACTGCAAACGTACTCATGTACATATTGTTACGTTTCTAGGGTTTTAATTTATTTATTTAAACGAATAAAACACTCGATACAAACTTAACCGTAATTTAATAAAGCTTAAAAACTAATTTATTTGTAACAATTTATTTACAAAACTAAAATCTAACTTCGACGTTCGCTGTTCGAATTCGACTGACTGGCGAGTCAACCCGGGGCGATTTTATATCATTCGCCGCCGTCTGGAACTCTCTATGCGGGAAGATTCCAGTCTGTTCGATGTGACCCCGGTGTAGGCCCCGGTGGCGTGATGGCCGATGACGCACAACAGCGAACCGACCTCCTGACGCCCTCAGCGTGACGCAGCACTGAGCGGCTCGCCACACTGCCCCCTTCTTAAAAACGTTTCGTCTCGAAATGTTCCTGGTGATACTCTTGAAGGAGGATGTCGGAATCTACAAGCTGGCCCATTCTTGCAATTTCCCGTCTGGAAGAAGTAGCAGTCTACGGTTTTGCTGTTGCTGACTGTTGCCTGTTGGTGATGGCTGCAGACTAGGACTTCAATTCCCGTTCTGTGGAAGATGACTTCCAGCATGCTTCGTATTACTCTCCAGTCTAGTCCGTCCAATTCGCAGCCCAATTTGGGGATGGCCAACTTCATCTGATGGTTCTCTATTAGCTGTCTCCTCAGGCTATATAGGGCTCTCCACATACTTTGATAGTCAGGTTTACCGCTTGATGTCTTCTTAGTGACTAAATAATGCACGTGGCGCCTCCGATCTGCCGTCGAATCAATGATCTGCAAGCTCTTGCCTACCATGGGATGCTGTCTTCGTAGCTCCTCGATTTGGCCAAATTTCTTCCTAAACACCTGAGCGATTCCTTTGGACATTTTCAGGTCTTCTGCTACGCAGTGGGCCAGACTGTACTCCAGTGGCACTTTAAAGAGATCTTGTTGCTTCTCCGTGGTCACTCCAAACCGTGCCTTGCTTCCTTCGGCGTGATGAGACATGAAGATTTCGAAGTTCACTTCGGAAACTTGCGCCCTTTGTACTGTCCCTTCATCTGCTTCTCCATGGTAAGGGGCTATCCGGTTGAAGTGGATTACTTTGGGTTTGCCATGGGGGACCTTCCTGATGCGGTAAACGACGTCGTTGATCCGTTTCATCACCTTGTAAGGACCTTCCCAAGAGGTCTGTAATTTTGGGGAGAGGCCTCGACGTCTTTGGGGGTTATAAAGCCAGACCAGTGCTCCAGGTTGGTATCCCCCGTGTTGAGCGTTGATGTCATAGTGCTCCTTCATCCGATCGCTGGCCGTCTGTATATTGTGACGCACTTGGTTGTGGATATCATCCATTTTCCTGCGTAATTTGCTCACGTAATCTTCGTCGGCAGAGACTTCGCCAGGCTTCACACCAAACTTCAGGTCGCAGGGCAGTCTCGGCTCTCGCCCGAATACCACTTTCGCTGGAGTCTCCCCTGTTGTCTCATGAACGGACGAGCGGTATGCCATTAGAAACAGGGGGATGTACGTGTCCCAGTCCCTCTGATGATTGGAAACGACCTTGGACAAATGTCGGTTGATGGTTCTATTGAACCTTTCCACCATTCCGACCGACTGTGGGTGGAGTGCAGTTGTTCTAGTTTTTCGGACGCCGAGCAGAGTACACACGTTCTTGAACAAGGCCGATTCAAAGTTCCTTCCTTGGTCTGAATGCAGTTCCATAGGTGCACCATACCGACTGATCCATTCCCTGACAAGGACTTCCGTAATAGTGACTGCCTCTTGGTTAGGTAGGGCGTAAGCTTCAACCCACTTACTAAAGTAGTCCATTACCACGACGATGTACTTGTTTCCACCATTCGTTTCTGGAAACGGGCCGGCTACATCGATGGCAACTCTCTCAAAAGGACTTCCAACGTTGTACTGTCTCATGGGGGCCTTACCCCGCCTGTGGGGGCCGTTACTGGCTGCGCAGACTGCACACTTTCTGCACCAATCCTTCACGTCTTCCTTGCAGTTCACCCAGTAAAATCTTTCGCGCACCTTCTCCATAGTCTTCTTAACTCATAGATGCCCTCCCGAAGTTCCATCGTGAAGTTCCCTCAGAACTTCTGGCACCCTATTCTTGGGAATTAGTAACTGTGTCTTTTGTTCCATGCCTTCCTGATTCTCTATGCTTCGTCTCAGAAGACCACGATCCAACACTATGGAGTCCCACTGCGCCCAGTATGATTTTACGGACGGTGCACATGGTGCTACCTCTTCCCAGGTAGGCCTCGCGTCCCTGCTTTTCCATTCTAGCACTAATTTCAAATCCGGGTCGTTCTCCTGGTCTCTTCGCAGTTCTTCGGCTTGCCATTTGTCGTCAACAATGGCTGTCCTCGCAGTCGTGGCTACTTTCTCGTCCAAACGACTACAGTGCTTACAGTCTTCGGCACAGGGTCTTCTCGACAAAGCATCGGCATTTCGATGGCTAGTTCCTGCCCGATGCTGAATTTCAAAATCGTACTCCTGAAGTCGTTCGATCCATCGTGCAACTTGCCCTTCTGGGTTCTTGAAACGGAGAAGCCATTTTAGAGCGGCGTGGTCGGTCCTCAGCAGGAAGCGTCTACCATACAAGTACTTGTAGAAGTGTTCTATAGTTTTTACGACGGCTAGCAATTCCCTTCTTGTGACGCAATAGTTTCGTTCCGGTTTTGATAGGACTTTACTGAAGTAGCCGATCACCTTCTCTTGCCCCTCTTGTATCTGGGAGAGTACGCCACCAATCCCAACGTTGCTAGCATCTGTGTCCACGACGAACTTGCCTTCCGGGAGAGGATAACTCAGAATAGGAGCACTAACCAAGTACTGCTTTAGTTGTTCAAAGCCAATTTGATACTGTTGGTCCCATTCAAATGGACGATCTTCTTCAGTGAGTTTTGTTAACGGCTTAGCAATGTCTGCAAATCCAGGAACGTAGCGCCGATAGTAAGTGCACAGGCCAAGGAAACTCCTTATTTGGTGTTTATTTCTGGGAGTTGGCCAGTCTTTCACCACCTGAATCTTCACAGGGTCCACGGCGATTCCATTTCCATTAACAATGTGCCCCAGGTAATTCACTTCCTTCTGGAATAGGTGACACTTCTTGAGGCTAAGCTTTAGGCCAGCTCCGCGAAGCCGCTGGAACACTCCTTCCAGGTTCCTTAGGTGGTCGTCGAACGTCTTTCCCACGACAATTATGTCATCAAGGTACACCATGCACGTTGTCCAGGACAGACCTTTCAGAACCGTCTCCATTAACCTCTCGAATGTCGCTGGGGCATTACATAATCTGAATGGCATCACTGTGAACTGCCACAGACCCATACCAATGGAAAACGCCGTCTTTTCTCGATCTTCGGGCGCCAGCTCCACTTGCCAATATCCACTCTTTAAGTCCAAAGTTGAGAAGATCTTTGAGCCGGCTAGGGTGTCCAGGGTATCATCAATCCGTGGCAGGGGATAGCTGTCCTTCTTGGTGACATTGTTGAGTAACCGGTAGTCTACACAGAATCTGGTGGACCCATCCTTCTTCTTCACAAGCACTACTGGTGACGCCCACGGGCTGCTTGATGGTTCTATCACATTATCCTTTTCCATCTCGCGAATAATGCGTTCCGCTTCCTCACGCTTTGCCAACGGTAATCGCCTTGGAGCTTGACGGGTAGGTCTTTCTTCTCCAGTCTCTATTTTGTGTTTCACGACATCAGTTCTTCCCTTGGATCCATCTTCTACCTCGAATACATCTTGATAACGGCCGATCATATTCTTTGCTTTTGTCTTCTGGTCTGGAGTCAATTCCTGGGCTGTTGACATAACCATTTCCCATAATTTCTTTGGGACTTTCGCTTCTGGCACGTTTGTTTCAAGTTGCCGGGAGATGGAGGACACCATGGTGCAGCTTCCCAAGATTGTTCCTTTCTTGATATTGACAGAGAAACAATTGACGTTCATCAGGCGGACAGGTACTTCCTTCTTCGCCGTCAACAACATTTTCCCAACCAGGACTCCTCTTCCAATCCTTTGATCATCAGTATTAGGTTCAACCATAATGACTTGACCATCTTGAAAAACACAGTCCAGTTTTGCGTCGACGATAACCTCAGTCCTGCTGGGTAATACGTCTTCAGCGAGGACTACTCGAGCGGCCACGTCCCCTCGTTGATGTAGAACCAACTCCTCATTATTGACCGCCATCACGCCACGCTTTAAGTCCAATTGGAACCCGTGGGCACACATGACGTCCATGCCCAAAATTGCCTCGTCCTCTATATCTGCCACCAGTGCACGGTGTTTTATTGGAGTTGAACCAATGGTGATGATAACCTCTACTTCACCGTGGACAGTTGCTGATGTTCCAGTTGCAGTTTTCAGTTTCCACTTGGTCGGCTCGGTGCGTCCAGATGACTTAATGACGTCGGGTCTTAGGATGGTCTTCGTCGCACCCGTATCCAACAACATGGTGTGAGGAATGTCATCAATGGTAACATCCACGAAGACACTGCTGGTTAACTGCCGTAGGAATATTACTTGGTTGGCTTTCGTCTTTGGGGGCCTTTGAATACGGGTCGACGTTTGCCCCTCTGCACCGACCCGGCTTAGTTTAACTGTGGCTTCCTTGGATCCTGTCTGGGCTTTGGACATCGCCTGCGAACATGTGCTTCCTCCTGGCAATTCCAGCGGCTTCTTCTGCTTGAAGACCTGTTCCACAATGCGGCGAACATCCTCGGCGGTGGCATACTCCCTGGCTCGCTCCTTTATAGTAGATCCCACCTTGGCGTTAGCGGATTCTTCCTCTTCTTCCTCTTGGAAGTCCATAGCCGCTCGCACCTTGACATGCCCTCTTGAGACTCGTCTCGCTGCTTCAAATTCCAAGGCATAAGCTAATGCGTTCTTGGACGTCTTCGGATGGGTCATTCTCAATGCCTGCTGGTTGTCTGGGTCACGGATTCCATCTATGAAGGTCTGCACCGTCAAACATTTGAGGAATTCAACAGGAGCTGTGGGATATGCCAACTGGGCCAGACGCGCAACGTCTGCTTCGAATTCCTGAAGACTTTCTCCGGATTTCCGACAGCGATTCCTCAACTCCGCATGGTATACCTCGGTCAGATGGGCCTGTCCGTAACGCATTTCCATCCTATTCACAAGCTTGTCGAAGTCTTCTTGTTCCTCTGGCGGCATCGTCTGTAGCACATCGATAGCGTCTCCTCTCAAGGCCACAATTAACGAAGTGGCTTTTTCGCTGGCCGTCCATCTGTTTGCCTTTGCTGCTGCTTCGAACTGTTTGAAGTAGTTGGGCCAAGAAGATTTTCCATCGAACGTCGGTGGTTTTATTTTTAATTTCGAATTTTCTGCTGGTCCTTCCACAATTCGGGTTTCATTATTTTCTAGTGTTTCTACTGGTGGCTGATCCCCGAACACTCGCAACCCCGCCATGATTTGTTCCAGATTTTTGATTTTGTTATCCTGCTGAAATATTATTTCCTCCACATTTTCTTGCAGGTTCTTTGTTTCTTCTGATATTTTTACCACTAATTTATCTTCGAGTCCTTTTGTTTGTTCTAGAAATTTCTCGTCAAAATTTCTGCAGTGCTCTCGAAATTTCTCGTCTAAGTCTCTAGATTGTTCCAACAATTTATTTTGTAATTTGTCGAAATTTCCAGATTGTTCTAGAAGCTTCTCCTCTAAATTTCTGTATTGTTCCATCAATTTAGTTTGCAACTCGTCTTTGAAGTTTACAGATTGTTCTCGAAGTTCGTCCTTGAAATTTCCAGATTGTTCTAGAAGCTTCTCCTCTAAATTTCTGGATTGTTCTCGAAGTTCGTCCTTGAAATTTCCAGATTGTTCTAGAAGCTTTTCCTCTAAATTTCTGGATTGTTCTCGAAGTTTCTCTAAATTTCCAGACTGTTCTTGAAACTTCTCGTCCAAATTTCTGGATTGTTCTCGAAGTTCGTCCTTGAAATTTCCAGATTGTTCTCGAAGTTCGTCCTTGAAATTTCCAGATTGTTCTAGAAGCTTTTGCTCTAAATTTCTGAATTGTTCTCGAAGTTCATCTTTCAGGATTTTATTAAAATCGGCGGGACCACACGAAATTTCGAAAAGGAAGGTCTCTGGATCTTCGCCAGCTGTCAACAAATCGGATCGGAGACGCTGTTGAAGTGCGCCTTTCAAACCACCGGTTTCTAACTCTCGTTCTTCCAATTCGGTTTTTAATTCGGCCACTTTTAAGTCTTTCAACAACACTTTTCTCGTAGCCATTGTTTTTTTCCGATACTGTACTTATTTAATAATCTGATTAAATTTAATTTACTTTAAATTGTTTATTTATTTGCACAAACCCGCACACCGACACCACTGTTACGTTTCTAGGGTTTTAATTTATTTATTTAAACGAATAAAACACTCGATACAAACTTAACCGTAATTTAATAAAGCTTAAAAAGTAATTTATTTGTAACAATTTATTTACACACTAAAATCTAACTTCGACGTTCGCTGTTCGAATTCGACTGACTGGTGAGTCAACCCGGGGCGATTTTATATCATTCACCGCCGTCTGGAACTCTCTATGCGGGAAGATTCCAGTCTGTTCGATGTGACCCCGGTGTAGGCCCCGGTGGCGTGATGGCCGATGACGCACAACAGCGAACCGACCTCCTGACGCCCTCAGCGTGACGCAGCACTGAGCGGCTCGCCACAATATCAAATCATATCCGCAAACTTTGATTGACCCCATGCTTCACTCGGTTGTCAAAAAGATGTCAGGATTTTCACATGTTTCCATTCGTGGTTTCTTTTAAATTGCAAATTAATCGATTGTGTTAACACTTACACAATGCTCCAGTTATTTGAATATTTGCAAGATCGCAGTTTTACGACGCAAGGTTGTGGCCACAAGCTCAACGTCTTGGTCGTATCTCAATTATTTGACAAGATATTTTGAAAATTCAAAAACTATTTTATATAGAAAATAACATACGTAGATTTGACTGTCGTCATTGCACTACTTCTGCGAAAAAGGCTGTAATTTTCTAATTTTAAATGGGAGCCACAGTTGGCTATGACACAAATAAGCTTGTTTAATGAGGTTTTCAAAAATATAACTGACCGAGGATTCAAGTTCTTTTTTTAAACATGAAATTAAATCACCGATCAGTAATATTATCTTGAATTTATCCCATGAACTAATGGAAGCTGTACAAGTTCAATCCACCGACACCTGCCCTGACATAACCTTGAACTCCGAAGAAAATACGCCACGGTTTGTCAGCTGTATAAAATGACAATATGGCCAAGAGACTTTAAACAAACAACAAACAAATTTCCAACGCGAAACGAAAAATCACCAAATTGAAAAACAGTTGAATGTTTCTGGAAAAATGCAGTCGACAGGAAATCACCACAAGTTATGTGCTACTCAAGAAAAGCAAAATCGATAGTTACCATTTGCTATAAATTTCCGCGTAGTATAAGGTCAAACACCTGACCGCCCGAGGGCTCGCCTTAAGCTGTTCTCTGCTATTACTGGGCTTACCGGTTTAAAATCTGGCAAGTCGTTCGGATTGCGGCGGAGTTTCTCTAGCTACTCTTCTGCTGATGAGGCCCCAATTAGGGCCGAAATAGCTATACAGAGGATGCTTGAGGGCCCCACTGCAGTCTGAGCAGACTTGTTTCACCGTAAAATTGCGATGACACGGAAATGTGTCTGCATTGGCCGCTTTGTGCATTATAGCTTACTAAGTAGCAGTACAGTTGCCATTTCCGCACAGTATATGATCAAACCCCTGGCCGCGCGCCTTAAGCTATTGTGTAATTGGTTCCTTAATTTTGTGCTATTCGTCAAGAAATTACAGAAATTTTAAAGTATTGCGAAACAAAAACAAACGAAAACATTGTTAAATATCGTTTCTGCTCGGTATCTAGTAGATTTTTTCTAACAAGCATCAAGCAGAAACTGTATTTAATAATATTTTAATTTGCGTTTGTTTCGCATTACCTTAACATTTCTGCAACAGTCGATACTCATTTGTTACCTTTCCGATCGTCATTTGTGTTCTTATTTAATAAATTCCTAAAACATTTGTATTTAAACACTCGCGGTTCTTCTCGACGAATGACAAAAATTACATTCACGGTAAATATTATATAAAAAGAAGTAGAAAATCAGATAGTTCTCAACAAAATATTTATTTGCTCTTAATTGATTAAGTAAGTGTAAATGTGTATTTCGCGTAGCACTGTGTAAACGATCAAATGTTACGTGTTTCTAAAAGAAAATACAATACAGGCGTTCCATTAAAAAGAATTCTGCCGGATGCTGGTTATTACTCAACAGGCAGAAACCCTTCGTGAAAGAAAAATCTATACCTTTGTATAATATAAGCTACCGAAGAAGGAGCGCTTAATGACTCAACCTCAACTGTTTGAAAATTTCTATAGATTCACGGATTTTACGATTAAAGAAATGAGATGAGCGGACTAGCAGTTCTCGTTCCTCCAGAACTCCTATCCCGCTCATCTCATTTCTTTAACCGTAAAATCCGTGAATCTATAGAAATTTTCAAACACTCCAATAACCTGAACCGTGATAATGGCTTCTACCTTCACAATACATGGAAATATATCATTTACGATCCGTCACGCACCAACAAACCAATCTCCACCCACCTTTCCACACTGCTGCCTCGACCGACCACTATAAATACCACGACAACGGACGTGCCAACTCAGTCTCAACGATTTATAAGAAGCAGCAGCAGCATCACCACCACCAGCAGCAGCCCTGAGGAAGTGGAGGAGAACGAATGAAATGGAATGGAGAACGAAACGTCGGCAGTAGAAGAAATCCGAGGAGAGACGCGGTTCCAACCGGAATCCAGGAGTACATCTTAAGTTTCGGAAAATGCATAAATTGTTTCACTATTCCGTATGTTATATCCCAATGAGTACGATTATAGACAATAAAGTTAACTCTCTGCCTATGCACTGCCCATCCAGTACGAAATCACAAACGTCTACCAATAAGGTATCCTAATAAAATATTTCCCTTTTATTTTTATTGTTAAAGGTGATTAAACTATTTCAACTTGTAAAGTTCACGCAAGACTGAAACTAATAATAAATCTACCTATATGAAGCTCTACAGACCTAATTGTATTGTAACGATAACATTGGCCTTAATTTTATCTTTCATAACTATTTTTTTATCTTTAAATGGCGAGCAGTAATCTACACAAACGTAGTTCTCAATGGCACTTTGCTATGTTCGGGTTTGAAACTTTCCACCCGGTATAAGTAAAGCGTAATCGAAACACACAGAAATTTTACAGAATTTTCTCAATTTAACGATTTTCTTAGAAAAAATGTACGTAAGAAATTCTAACTTAAAATATTGTTTTGAATTGAATTGACAAGAGAACATTTGTTATTTCATTTGTAAATCACTGGCAATTTATTTAAAGTACGATAAAACATTCCAGCAGAGCTAACAATTCAGCAAAATTGAAAAAAAATTTATGATTTTTTCATAAAAAGGTTCTGGTCTACAGATTATACATGCGAGGATTTGCATGAACGTCCATTATACAACCCATAAAGGATAATCAGATATTATTATCATGTTTTAGCAGAGAATGAAAACCGCAGATTCATTACAAAAATGCAGACGAGTATTAAGTATGATTGTGTGTTCTTATTTGGCAAATAGATACATTTAAACGTTTACTTGCTTGAAAGATGAAAGAAAAATGAAAGATTGCTAATAATTTCGAATAATTATATATTTTAATATATTATTAGCTATCAATAATTCACTCTGTGGACGCATTTTTTGCTGAAAATGATTAAAGATTGCGTGCTCGTTTTAAACATCGACTTCGGAAGAATGTGTCCCTAAAAACCAGATAATTACAGCATTATTAATGTGCATGCAATTTAAAATAATTGCTTACTTTGTGCTTTAGGGAACTGTGAGATAAATATTGATGCAGTAACTGTTTTTTTACAATCAATATGAAAAAGGAGAAAGATAAATATTGATGCACTATTTTTTCTATATTTGATGAAAAAAGAAAAAACTTAAAATAAGCTGTAAACCTGATATGAAAAAGAAAAGGTTTTAGAATAAGATGAAAATATACTTTTATTCGTTTCGTAAAACATATTGCTTTATCAAAAGCAAACAATCTCTTTTGCGAAACGTCAAGATGCAGGTAAATAAAAATTATATTTTCAGCCTGTTCTAAAATCTTTTCTTTTTCACATCAATTCTGCAATTTTTAATGAGCAAGAACTATACGAAAATACTTTTTTTTACTTTAGCTGTTTTAGACGAACGCAATAAATTCTTGTTGAAGTAACCAATTAATTTTAACGCGGTGAAATAACAATATTCACTCAACGAAAAATGGTTTCGTGAAACCAATGAAAATTAACATCAAAAAGATTTTAAATACTTTTAATCTCTAATGCTTTACTTAATTTATTCTGACTTGAATTTTAATTTTCTAATTTCGCACTAAATTTTGAAAATAAAATACGACTAAGAACCGTCTATTTAAAAATTATTTTTAAGTAAATTGCAGCTAAAAGCAAAAAATAAACGACAAAGCACAATTTATTCGTTTTTAAACAATACCGTCTAAAGGTACAACAATTACACGAAACGTTTTTGTCCACTACTTTGTGCTTTCGATAGTACCTCAATTCAAAAATCCACTTTATGTTCCAATTTATATTCACCAAAATGATTTGACCATTTCATAACCAAATTTGTGTGTAACATCAAAAATATTACCAACTATTTCCATACAAGTGCAAAAAAGTGTACAAAAAAATTATTTATAATCAACAAACAACAAAATTATTTATAATCAAACCTGCTGATAAATTTGTCAGTGATAGCTACCCACCTTTACACATACATCAAATACCAATTCGAGTCTAAAGTCACATTAAAAAATGTGTAGGTCCTTTATTTATAATATTCTTTAAAAATTACTAAAATTATTTTTTAATTTAGTTTTGGAAAAATAATAGATATTTCTAGAAAAATCTGGCAAGTACAATGCTTTCTCTACAATCGATTTCATCTCCATAGAGGCTAATAACGTCAGCTTTTGTAGGATGTACACCATTTTTGAGACACCTTTATAAATTTACGTGAATTTCGGTAATAATAATGTACCGAGTTGTGTAACCTTAACTTACCAACAATTTTGACCAAATTTTTAGTAATTTTTATCTCGAAAACTAAAAGATTTTCATTAGAATTTTTTTGTCGATAACCAACTGACCATCACTAACCACCAATTTTCATTTTTTGGAGTAGCAATTTCCAAACACCCTGTAATGGTTCTTTGTATGTATTTAAAATGAACTAATTATTTGCACTGAACGGCAATATTTTCCACATAAATTCCATCATCGTTTTAATTATCGTAGGGACTTAACAAATAAAAGTAGTAAAACAAAATTACTACATCCTTCTTAAGAATTCTTCCGACAGTTCAGTCTAGATGTCTTTGAAAAAAAATTAAAAATATTAATCTATTTTGCTACGCTTTTTATTGGGACAAATTGATGGTCATTTATTTATAAGTTAGTACCAATTAACTTCAACATCTTTTTGCTAAAAATTGTCAGAATCAATGTTTAATTAACGGCGTAAATACTCGCACATACATATATTAACGTTGTAAGTTGTTGCACAAGTAATTATCACCGATTACAACAAAATGAATAAACACGACCATGAATGGTCAAGAAACTCCACAAAGTAATTGTAATCACCATTTCATGACACAAGATTAGAACGAGACTGAGCCAAGCGCCTGACCAAGCCCGCGGCCGACCAGTATTATTAGCCATAATATAATGATTGATGTCCCACTGTGACCTTTGACACGTGAGAATGTAACATATTTAACACCTAGCTTATAGTCTGTGTCACGTTCCGTGATGTGCGGATCAAGTCGGCCGGAAAATTTACATGAAAGATGAAAATATATGATGCAATCAAAGACGGCCATTGATTTATTCTCCTACGGAGGATGTGCATATTTATTAATGGCAAGCGCAATAACTAACTTGATATTAAATTAATACATCCGAGAGATATGGTAAACACGCAATTTTCATTTATCATGCACACAACTGGGTTTTCATCGAAGATATTTACGTTCATTATTGGATTCAGAACGTATCCGAGAGAGATATTGAGATTTTCAGGAAATTCCCCAATAAATTTAATTAATAAATTAGGCATTTCGGCTCAGATCCATTTTGTCTCCTTACTCCACACACACCTATTTAAAGTTTTCAATTTGGTTGTCATCACTTCAATTTATTTTTATTTCATTTCAAAAAAATTATAGGAGTATAATAATTAACAGAGTCACTGTTAATTTAGACAGCTCTTTGAGCTTTGATCACTATTGAAAAGTGAGTGGATGCCACTCTTTTAACTCTCTTAGGGAAAATACTTTGGAATTCATGTTTATAACCTTTCTAACTTTATTATTTTATGATTTCATTAGATACGTGGCTACGTCTAAATGAACAAAAGCACGTCAATTAATGTAAGAAAAACTAACGCTTTAAGTTTTACATTGTAGTATAGCCACACTTACGCATAACGTACAACGTGTTGATGCCTTTCGCGTTGTCTTCGACGTGTTAAAAAAATCGTCTACCCGATCCGTGACTATAATTTCGTTACAAAATTAGTGCCTTAATATGTGGCTACACTACACAATAAATCCTTAAGGTTAAGTTAAAGGTCAAAGATCACGTTACGTATTACTTTAGACACAGATGTAGCCCCCAATTTCAAAGAGAATTGATTCTGAACGCTTGAATGGATGAGATTGTACATATCTGAGCTTGTATTATAAAACTATTCGAAAAGCGAATTCAAAGTCTCATTCTGTTCTGATGTAAACGATAAGATATAATATTAAGATGTAATAATAAGAAGCATGGGAACAATTCAATAAATATTATCTGTGTTTGATTGAAAAAGCGTTCACTTTATGTCAAAAATTGTATAAACTTCATATTCGTCAAAGAATTTGAGATAGGAAGGAAAACGGAATGGAACGGATTCTTTGATTATGTAAAAAAAAATTAATGAAATAATTTCATTTCATTTGAACAGTGCAGAATCCAGTGGAAATTAGATGTAATTAATTATTATATAAAAAAGAAACACGTATTTGGAAAAGATGAAATAAAGAATGCTATTTTGAAATTTTTAACGTTCAAAAGCAATAGCTAAAATGAAAATGAAACAAGAAGCGTTACAGAAGAACAAACGAAAACAAAAAAAATGTTTTAAAATTATACACTCAAGCGAAAATACATTATCAAAAACAGACCTAAAATCACATAGAAATCTACTCAGAAAAACGTAGGTTATGGAAATTGGAACACAGGAAAGCAATTTTGGTTATTTATGGTTATTTACATAGCGAGAAAAAGGAGAAAAGTAATGAGAAGAATCGAAGAAGGTCATTAAAAATATGAGAAACGAAAATTAAACAAAAATATTCAATAAAAACATCTAAAATATAGCGGATTTTAAGAGGAAAGGATTGACGTAAAAGTGCAAAGGAAATAGTCAACTATGAAGAGAAAATGTATGGAAATTGCAGCTTACGTTAAGGATACAAGAAAATAGAAATTTATTCTGCAATTCTAAGCTCGATCATAAGTATCGTAAGGTACTTACTTACTTAAATGGTTCGGTAATATTTTACGATACTTACGATATAGTTCAGGATTGCAGCATTAATAGAGGAAAAAAGAAGAAACCGAAAACTAAAAAGATTCGAAAGTTAATTTAAAACAACAAAAGAAATGTAATGGTGAAGATGAAAAGGGGAAATTTTAGAGCAAATTTAAACACAAGGTCTTATTAATCTAAACCTAGTGCCGGTTAGTTAGTTATCCACACTCACTTAACACATTAAAACCACTTTTCAAGATGTTATTTAACCGTCTAGATATTGCTGTTATTCGTGCACATCGTCCTCCAAATATAAATTATTGAAATTTGGACCCAATTCGACTTTTATAGAGATTTCATCTTTCCAGAACATTCGAATACATGCAATTCTGGAAACTGCTGGAATTATCGATACAAAAATACGTTGGTCTATTTTTCGTAAAAATTTAATTGGAGTATAACCAAATTTACAGGTGCTAAAGTATATAGCTTTGAAGATAATTTGGATATTTCGTGAACGAGCGGTATCATCAAAATTTTTGGACGGAACTTAAATTTAAATCGTCTTCAGATTGTGACATTTTATGTAGGTTCAACAAAATGTCAGTTACAATCTAATTAACACTTAATTTGTAGATTAAATCTTAATTAGAATGTTAATGGTATTTGTTAAAGTTGTACATAATATATCATCACAATTTAAACGCGACTTAAATTTAAAATGTTGAGACTATCGACCGTAAATAATAATAATAAACATATATTTTAATTTTGCAATTTATTTTACTGAATTCCCGATGTACTCAATCAATTCTGTTCGTAAACCACAACTTGAACTTCTCTATCATTCCGAGTTTTTGCCGCAAAACTGAAATTGTATACCACACTACAAGGTAGGTAAAGATTATGTTATTATATTACGTTATTAGGCGCTATGACAGTTTAATGTAGTGTGAAATATGGTCGAAATATCTAACACCGATACCACTATTTGTTTGCAACTAATGACGGTTAAACTATCGGGCGCGGAGCGCATATTAATGCTGTAAGAAGAAGCTGGTACAAATGTTCTTAAGTCACAGACTCATAAGTCAAGCTTTATAATTGAAATATCTTCGGTTTTGTAATGAAAACATTCGTCTAGGACCGTAACGTACACGATTTGTATGGGATTGGTTCCGTTTTTTGGGCGCGTTTGCTTTGATGAAGTTGTCAGAGTGTTTTGTTTTATGTGTTCTTGTGAGATGTTCCTACGCAGAGTGAAGATGTCACCACATACATCCAAATTTTTCCATTATACATTTTTACAAAATAAATAATGTAATCTAGCAAGCGCGCTGCCACAGTTAAAACAGAACGAAACCACAAGAACAAAAAAATTTCAAAATCTCTTTAATTTGAAAACTGAAAAAAAATATGGCATTTTTATTTTTATATGTCTTTCCAGTTGTAAGTGTGTGAAATTAGATACATTACAATAAATAAAAAATATGCAAATATTTTTATCACATACTTTATTTGCAGAAAACGTCCTCTGCCTTTTATACTCGTAACGAATGAGAGTTAAAAAGAAATAATCAAGTCAATAACCTGTACCCGTTTGTAAATTCACTCTCATCAAATCATGTAGCGAGACAGACAAATATACTTTTAATTTTATGCACTTGATAGATAACGTACATTACTTACTTTTAGGCACTTAATAAATAACCTACATAATCAGCTTGCATCAATAAATTTAGACGTTTAATATTTCGTTTCAACAGATATCCCAAGCAACACACATATACGTTTAATAAAGGATAAAATGTCCGCGAGATCGATGTTGAAAAAACGTGTTCCATATACTAAATACGATGTTTCTGTATCAAAGTGGTATAACGTATACGTTTATTAGACGGCTTAAAATATGTGCGTTGACCGTAACCGTTTAATAAATGTAAAAATGTTCAACCAAAACCAAAATATGGTTGAATACACGAAAATTAAACCAAAGCGTGTTGCTTGGGATGTGACCACAGGGATTACCGATTATTATTGTCTTTATTCTTTTAGATTGAATTACGTCTTCTACTTTCAGTTTGTGTGTATAATATTATATCGTAGGAGTATAAAGTATCACTTTAGGACGAACTTAATCTAAACAACACTGAATTATTTCACTAAGTTTTTTGTTAATATAAGTTATGTTTAGTATTCGATCTAATAATGACATTGGGAATTTGTTAGGCTGGTATTCCTTGCTGAGCCTTACGATCCAAACAAAGTCGCGCGTTTCTTTTTAATTCCCACTAATTAATTAAGATATCATAAATATTACTCTACAGACGAAAACCGATTTGTACTTCTAATGAATAACTTTCGGGAGTAAGATTTACAAGTATACTCAAAGTTAGGAAAAGGATTGAGAAAATTTTGGGTTGGAAATTACACATTTGCTTAATTTTGATGCGAAACAAAAAAGTACAGGGTCCGGCAAAAGATATTGACACATTTGTAAACGCTGTGATGGGATTCATGATATAGTACGGTGAAAATTTAGTGTTCTATTAAGTTCCATATGTTACGCAGTTTTAATAGTCATGGACTCCAGACTCAACAACATTTTTGGCGTTTAGACATTCGTTTGAAGGGGATTCACAATGGACGTTCAACGTCAATTTCTATGATAATATTCGACTGAAGCAAGTGAGAGTTTTAAGACGAATGTTTCCTGAACGACTCATGTCATGTATTAGTAATGTTAATCGACCGCCAAGGTCTGGCTATAACTTTTTTCCTGTGGGAGTCCAAAATATATCGGGTGTGTCATGAAATGCAGTTTTTTCAATAACGTATTTCCTGTTGAATATATGAAAAAATCTTTTATACAAAAGTTTAATCTTCTGCCACTCCGCATAACTTAAAATTATTTTCATATACCACGTGTCCCGTGCCATGTGTTCACCCTTCTAGAATCTTTATTTATGAATCACTTAACCTGAATTTTGGAGAGAATAAATTAAACAAAAAATGGAATTTTCCAACATACTGCTAGTCGTCATAGGACGTCCGATTTTGGCGAAAGAGATAACAACTTTTTTATTTTAAATAGAATACCCTACATGTTTATACATATTTGAAATTTAAGGACCATTACAAGTCCGAATATGTATCAATTGTTAATTTTGGTTTCCATGACAACGAAAAAAAAAAATTTTTATTTTTCAATCTAGAAAGCGATGAATCGCATTTTTCTCGATCTAATTCGTTTCGAGAAAATCATTCCTTTGATGGTATTTTGATTTTTAACATTTGCACTGCATTTGAAATTTTCATTAGGTCGTAACTCATTTTTTTAGTAGAACCTCATATGTTTCTTAGCTTAGTTCAACAGAATATTTTTTTCTGAGTACACTGATACCAAACACGTCATATTTTCTTTGAAAATAATTTAAAATAAAGTGTGTTCTATCGAAATTTTACATCCCCTTTATTTCAAACGACTTTCAAAGAAAATATGACGTATTTGATATCAACGTACTCAGGTAAAAATATTCTGTTGAACTAAGCTAAGAAACATATGAGGTTTTATAAAAAAAAAATGAGTTGCGACCTAATGAAAATTTCAAATGCTGTAAAAAAGCTTTCTAGACTGAAAAACATAAAAGTTTTCTTTCCGTTAACATGGAAACCTAAATTAATAATTGATACGTATGGGGACTCATAATGATCCGTAGATTTCAAATATCTAAAAATATATAGGGTGTTTCTATTTAAAATAAGAAAATTGATATCTCTTCCGGCGAAATCAGAAGTCCTATGACGATTAGCGGTATGTCGAAAAATTCCATTTTTTGTTTAATTTATTATAAGTACAAAGTTTTGTTTAATCTCGAACCGGACAGAAAAATGAAGGAAAAACACTCAACGTTTCGCTACAGATTTATAGCTTCGTCAGGAGTTATATAAATCTATAGCGAAACGAGATTAAAAAAACTTTCTACTTACAATTTTCATCGGACAAGAACCAACTTCAAGTTTAATTTATTGTCCCCAAAATTTAGGTTAATTGGTTAATAAATAAAGAAGGATGAACACATGGCGCGGGACACCCGGTATGCAAGGTGTCTCAATTTGTTTATACGATATAGAACTTTTTTCTTTTTAATGGAACATCCTATACTTTATAACGAATTTTTAAAATACTATTTTAATAACGGCTCCCTATACCCAAGTACAATAGTTTTTGAGATAATATGGGCTGTTCTACATCGAGTACGTTTAATTTTTTAAAGCTTTCATTATGCTTTCACAGCAAGCATGGCCGCCTTGCATGGGGGACTTATTAGGTAGCAAATCCGCTTCAATTTGTCTATCCTACTGCAATGTCAGGTCAAAAAGCGAACGTAGGATGTCACTGTTTTATCTGTTTAATTTAACGGATTGTTGCTATGGTATCAACCAATCATAAAACTTTATGAACGGTTATTACCATAGCAACACACCTTTAAACTTAACAGATAAAACAGCGACATCCTACGATCGCTTTTTGACCTGACATTGCAGTAGGATAACAAATTGAAGCGGGTTTGCTACATAATAAGCTACCCCATGCAAGGCGATCGTAGGATGTCGCTGTTTTATCTATTCACCACTACTATATCGCATTTACAAGTAAATTGGTCGTCATTTTTGGTCTGCAGTGAAAATGTCGAGCTACGTCTCTACTGAAGAAACCCCAAATGGGGCTGAAGCAGTTGTACAGAGGCTGCTCGAGGTTTTCACTGCAATCAAAAACGATTTGCAACAAAAATTTTTAAATTTAACGTTTTACAAAATTTTGTTCAATTTATCAATTCTACTGCAATGTCAGGTCAATAAACAATCGTAGGATGTCGCTGTTTTAGCCATTCTTTAAGTTTAACTTACTCGATACATAACAGTCCCTATTAAGTTTTATTTATGGTTTTCAGAAAATACAGATATAACTTATATAATTATTATCTCATTAACGAAAAAAATTAGAAAGCAGATATTATGGTACTGTTACAAGCTACATAAGTAGAAGGTATCTACCGCAGTAACAAATTTTGCTTTTCATTAATTAGGGTTGTAATAAAACTATCTCCATTTTGACAACAATCGAAGGGAAATAACTTTTGTTTTTTAAATGGAATGGCATTATTTTCTTGTCGTCGTTAGGTGCTCCATAAATTATCTTTCAACTGATCACGCTTCCCTGTACCAATTATGGACAGTTGAGAAGATATTTAATATTGTTTCAAAATTTCTACATTTTACAACATTAATTAATTAATCAAGAGTTCTAGGACCCTGTATACTGGAAAGCTCCACGCATTCCAAAAATTAAAAAGCGTCAAAACCAACGAAATCAGAGCGACCAACCGTTATTTACAAAAATTCAGCATTACTGCTCGTATCTTTCTTAAACGGCCAGATAAAAATTTAATTGTTTGTTTAAAACGGCTTGCAAAACTTTACAAGGTTGAGTACCTACAAGTAACCCCTAAATAGCAACACCTCAGAAACTGTCCCCAACCCCATTTATTTTTCAAATTGCATCCGCAAGTTAAGTTCTAGATTCTGAATACAACAGTATAAATAATACCGCAAAAAATAAAATAAAATGTATCCGTGTGTTCCATATTTAACGCTACATTTAATGTTACGATGTGACGTCGTATTTAAAGTGGCTTGCTAAGAACATATTAAGTGGAATTTTAATTTTGATCTAACTAATCCCAATTTTGATAAAAGTAATCCCCGGCATCTACAGATACTGTACTTTGTTGAGTTAAAATTTAATAGAAAATTATTATTACTTCCACAAGAAATGCTTTATAAACATTTAAAAGAGTTGAATAAAGCATAAAATGCTTTACAAACATTTACAAGAGTCTAAAAGAGCATTCGTGGTTACTTAGGTTGTACTGCTATAATCGTATGTAAAATAATTTATTAGGGGTTCTATTTGAAAAAAATAAGGCTGAATGGTTGCTTTTAAGAGTACTTTATCTTGTAGAACATTGTAAGCCATTTTCAAAAACAACCTTATTGTTTTATCTTGTAATAAATGTAAAAGATATTCTTTTGGCGGAATTTCATTTCAGAATTCGTTATTTGTAATTCAGGATGAGTCAGTTTAATTTTAGAAAATGTCAACTGTAATTCAATAATATTAGATGAGTTTGACACTGCTGAATTATATGTATTTCATGAATTTTGAAATCATTAGATATCTTAATGTGTGCCACTTTCTTAATTATAATTGTTACAATCTCAAATGCATTTACTGCATTCTGAAATTAAACTAATTAGTTAGTCTGAATAATGTTTAACGAATTCTGAAATTAAATCAATTACAATTTACAAATTCTTAATTACAGTTATAAAAGGTGCAGATTGATTGACGGTGCTGTTCAGAAATATTTGAGTTTAACGGTTTAAAAATTTAAGAATTTAAGTTAAAGGAAACTTAATTAAATTAAAAATTAATTAAATATTGCATTCCCAGCAATCAAATAATAATTTAATTGTGAACGTCCATATCTTTTCATGCAGTATTCGCATAAACATAATTAAAAGTGACGCTCGGACCAATGAAACAGTACCAGTTTCAAATGTTCATAACTTTCTATTCCGCACTTGCATAAAAATTCTGTTTGCAGAATATGAAAGCAAGGATCGAAATCTATCGTTTAAACCAACCTCTGAGTTTTATCTGGTTGGTTTGAAGTAATTAGAAATTAATTAAAAGACGCTCGGACCAATGAAACAGTACCAATTTCAAATGTTCATAACTTTCCTCATAGCACTTGCATAAAAATTCTGTTTGCAGAATATGAAAGCACGGATCGAAATCCTTCGTCTAAACCACCCTTTGAGTTTTAGCCGGTTGATTTGAAGTAATTAGAAATTAATTAAAAGTGACGCTCGGACCAATGAAACAGTACCAATTATTACAAAGTAATAAGTTGTGACATTGGCAAGAGTAAAACAAAATTAACTTTACATTGTCCCTTCTGAATTATTTTGTACTTAAAAAATCGAGATTTGTACAAACAGTAAATATTTCATGGCTATTACGAAAAGTATTGATTTTATAAGTACGAATTTAAACGGGTCCAAACCAAAAAGTAGAAGTAATTCTTGCAATTTTCGATCTGCTTATTCTAAATTAGGGTTATGAGAAATGTATTATGAAGAAATCAAACACAATAACACGATATCTTAAGTAAAAAAGGCTTGGCACAGAAACGTGAAAAATCATTTCAAATTTTCTTGTGCATGCAACAGGTAAGAACACAAGAGCAAATTTTATTCTATTGAATATTTTTTATAAACATAAATGAATAAGCTAACCATTCGGATGAGTTAACTGACAAATATCCATTAGCTGCTTCAGATCTTTAGCAAAACTGAGAAAACCGGAAATCTTCTTTTTTTCTGAAGTATAGGCCGAAGAGAATAATCTCTGATAACCAAGAAACACATTTTGTAAATACTTATCGAATCCTACTAAAATTTTGTCTAGTTTGCCCAACAATTCCAAATTACAATTTTTTTTTGTAATTTTCGTACCCTAAATAAGTGCTATTTTTAGCTACACAACAAATCAATAATAAAAAAGTTTCCCATATGGTGCGAACGTTTTAGCTGTCACTGTATACAGACTGTTCAAAAATAACTCGGCACTATTGCTAACTTTTTTATTATTAAAGTTACAGATCCGTTTAAATTAGCAAACTAATAGTATTTTTTGCGCTGATTGCAACGATGCATACAAACAAAAAATGAACAACGCGTTTACGAAATAAAGAGAATAGAACACTTTCTTTTAAATGGAACACGCTGTATATTATTTGACCGATCGATAGAGAATAAAATTCTGAATTAGAATTGTTATCATTATATCGAAAATTAATAAATACAGAAGATATTTTGATTTTTTACAAATTCATTAAGATGGCTGTGTTTCAAGAACAAAACATTTGAAAACCGTCTATGTATTTGAAAACATTAATTTTTTTTTTGTTTATTATAAAAGGTATCTCTGAGTGAGTTTTGTAAAAATCTTTTAATAAAAGGAATTTTCATAAGATGCATGTTCTGGGCCAGAAAATGCATCTTATAAAAATTCTTGATATTAAAAGATTTTTACAAAGAGCATTTGCATAAAAATTCTGTTTGCAGAATATTAAAGCACGGATCGAAATACCAGTACCAATTATTACAAAGTAATAAATTGTGACATTGACAAGAGTAAAACAATATTTACTTTACATTGTCCCTTCTGAATTATTTTGTACTTAAAAATCGAGATTTGTACAAACAAAAGGAATTTTCATAAGATGCATATTCTGGGCCAGAAAATGCATCTTATAAAAGTTCTTGTTATTAAAAGATTTTTACAAAACTCAGACAAAAACACCTTTTATAATAAACAAATAAACCAAAATTAATGTTTTCAAATACATATACGGTTTTCAAATGTTTTGTTCTTGAAACATAGCCATCTTAATGAATTTGTAAAAAATCAAAATATCTTCTTTATTTATTAATTTCCGATAAAATGATAAAGAATAATTAATTCAGAATTTTATTCTTTATCGATTGGTCAAATAATATACAGCGTGTTCTATTTAAAAAGAATGTGTTATTTTCCCTTTATTTCATAAACGCGACGTTCAATTGTTTTTTTCTGAATGCATCGTTACAATTAGGACGAAAGATACTACTAGTTTGCTCATTTAATTGTATCTGTAACTTTAAAAATAAAGTAGTTTGCAATAGTGCCGAGTTATTTTTAAACAGTCTGCGTAGGGTGATCAAAGTTTCCATTATACAGTGTGTCCCAGTGATTCTCAGTAATCGCGAATGATTAAAGCTTAAATAAAAATACTATGATGCACTTAATAATGCCCTTCTGAATTAAGAGAAAATCCAATATAAACCGCAAGTTTTAACAAATTTTCAGCATTAAAAGTGTTATTTAACGAGGTATCACAAGGGATACTTTGCTAATTGAATTTTTAAAGTTGGGGTTGTTGTAGCTTAGAGATGGGGGATTGAAAATTACACCCTCCAATGATGATTTAAAAATAAAAATCGACCTGAGAATTCTTTTTCTTAACCATTTTATAAAATTTATCCGTTACTTTTGGAAAACACTGTATACATACAATAACTTCATAATTATTAAGGTACGAAATCGTTCAAATCATCAGCAATAATGAACCCACAATTAAGCGGTGCTACCAAAAAAACAATTACGAATCGCGTTCTCATAATATCTGCACATGTAAACTTTTCTTTAATGAAATATTCCGTATTTTTTGTTGTGAAACGAAAGGATAGTAAATTCTAAATATAAAGTACGCTTTACTATTTAACTTCAGAACAAATAATAAAGGAGATATTTGTACTCATCGTTAAGAAAAAATCATTAAAAATCTGCTACAATTCAGCTAAATTGCAACAGGGTTCTCATAGCGATTTCGGCCCTAATTGAGGCCTCATCAAAAGAAGAACATATCGAAAATTCCACCGTAATCTGACTGATCCGGTCAGCTTACGCATGGACAATGCTTAATTACTAATCTTGAGTAAAAGCAGTACATTTTTGCCAATTTGAACGACTTCGTACCTTCCATAATAACGAAGTTGTTGTGTGCGTATAACAAAAACTTTGATCACCCTGTGTACTCAATGCAAAGTTCAAACCTTGGCCATAATTCACAAAGCGCAAGGTAAAGTTTTTTTTTATTGTAGCAAACGTCAGAATTTATTAATTTCTAATTACTTCAAATCAACCGGCTAAAACTCAGAGGGTAGTTTAAACGGTAGATTTCGATCCGTACTTTCATATTCTGCAAACAGAATTTTTATGCAAGTGCTGTGAGAAAAGTTATGAATATTTGAAATTGGTACTGTTCCATTGGTCGGAGCGTCACTTTTAATTAATTTCTAATTACTTCAAATCAACCGGCTAAAACTCAGAGGGTGGTTTAAACGATAGATTTCGATCCGTGCTTTAATATTCTGCAAACAGAATTTTTATGCAAGTGCTGTGAGGAAAGTTATTAACATTTGAAATTGGTACTGTTTCATTGGTCCGAGCGTCACTTTTAATTAATTTCTAATTACTTCAAATCAACCGGCTAAAACTCAGAGAGTGGTTTAAACGATAGATTTCGATCTGTGCTTTAATATTCTGCAAACAGAATGTTTATGCGAATACTGCATGAAAAAATATGGACGTTCAAAGTTAGTATTATTTGATTGCTGGGAATGCCATATTTAATTAATTTTCTAATTACTTTAAATCAACCGGCTAAAACTTTCTAAAGGCATTGTTAAATAGATATGTATGTTTACTTTATGACTATGTGAAAATTTTCAGTGAAAGCAATTGTTTTGGTGCGATATATGAATAATGACTTATGCTGGTTTATATAGTCATAGTTAACTTAATACCAAATATTTTTTCAGTTTCTGCACATGAGGGGAATTTACACATTATACTCTTTGTAATAGATTAAATATTACTGATCTGTGATCGTTATTCTAGCGGTGGCAGCGTTTTGAAATTTCATAATTTTATTGCTGGAATTTTATTGCTAACTTCTCATCGGTAACAGTTACTTACAGCTGTACTCCTGTAAAAAGTTTGCTATTTTTAATGGATAAATACTATTTTTTAGTTGTAAAATTACACGAAATTTTTAGGGTGTATGTCGCAGGAATATTGAATAATCCGTAGTTTTGCAAATACACTAGTAATTTGCAAAACACCGAATTATTGCGGAATGTGTGCACTGTTATGCAATCTTACTAATAAAAACAAGTAATTTTGCAATATTCCCAAGCACATTCATAATATTGAATGCGCATTTGACTACATTTTATGTCAAAAAATTACATATAAAAGAGTAGGAACTAAAGTGACGTGACGTGACGCGCGGCCCAAGTGAGAATTGAGCCTGATTTGGTTATTATGACAATAAGTTACAATAGCGTTAATGTGAAACAAAAAAAAAGAAGTTAAATGCTTTTTTATTGCAAATAGGTATTACATGTTAACTACAAAAAATCAGAAAAATATTCCATATGCCTAATGCACAATTTATTTATTTATTTAAACAAGTTGAAGACTGATGGCAGTCACTTAGAAAAAATAAACACTCATCTTCGACTGATGATTTCTAACACAACTGGTCTCATAAATAACTTTCCAATTTCTAGTAGAACTGATTAATAAAGTAAAAAAGTATGCACGTTATCAACAATAATTATCTCATATTATCTAATTTGAAAACAAAGTTAATGCTAGGTATTACTAAAGCCTTCTTTGCAAAATTTCTAAAGATGATGGATAATGTCGGTTAAACTTTAAAAGGTACCCAATCTTATCGAAACGCATTACAATTTTTGCAAAATTACTAAAATCCAATAGTAAGATTGTATAAACATCAACTCGTATTCAATATTACGAATGTGCTTGGGAATTTTGCAAAATTACTAGTGTATTTGCAAAAATACACAAAATTCGTTCATATTTCTTAATTATTTTATTTGATTCTGAGTAATTATTTCAATGTTTTCCAAGACTTTGAGCTTTTTTGTAGGTTCATTATTTATACATTAAAAAAAATAAGTTACATTTAAAAAGCTACATTTTAAATTACAAGCCTTATAATTTGCAATATCCTGTACAGTAAGGTATAAATTTGTAAAGAAAACATTCAAATAATACATTTAAGTATCCAGCAATGTGGTAATACCTACAAGTAACAAAATTTACAAACATTAACAAATTGAAGCAGTATATTAACACAAAATCTTTAAAAAAATTTTTTTGAAAAAAATTTTGTGCAAATCGTTTTTGATTGCAGTCAAAACCTCCAGCAGCCTCTGTACAGCTGTTTCAGCCCTGCTTGGGGCTTCTTCAGCAGAGACGTAGCTCGACATTCCCACTGCAAACAAAAACGACTTGCCCAATTTATTCGCAATTGCGATGTAAGAGTGATGAACAGATAAAATAGCGACATCCTACGATCGCTTTTTGACCTGACATTGCAGTAGGATAGACAAATTGAAGCAATGTCAGGTCAAAAAGCGATCGTAAGATGTCGCTATTTTATGTGTTCACAAAATCTTAAGTAACAAAATTTAAAAATGTTTAACAAATTTAAACCGTATGTTAATGCGAAATCTCTTCTATTGTGTGGAATTAAAAATGACAAAAAAAAACTAAATTTCAAAATGGTTCCTTCTATTTTCATGCACAATTGAGTTCTGGAGCACAATTCTCTGGAAACATTATTCAAAAAATTAACTACCTGTTAATTTTCTCTTGTCTCCTAATGCACAATAATGGCTATTCTGTATCGAGTACGTTAAATTTAACGGACTGTTGCTATAGTAACAAACAATCTGTTATTTGCCCAGTTTGTTTCAGCTGCATGCCACTGATCGCGTTTCGTCACCTAAACCCGTCACCTTGTTTACTCAGTTTGGTTCCTAACTTATTTACTGCTTATACTGAGCGAGTTACACTCTTCATTTTACCCGCGTCATCCAGTTTTCGACCAAACCGTCTTCGTAATTTTTTTGTCAAACTCGTAGCCATGTTCCTTCCTCAGTGTCGCCACCAATTTTCAACTCTGTTACGTTCGAAGTCGCATGTATTTGTGGTAAATCTTTCTGTTAGACGAACGGTATCCCTGATTTTATATTTCATTTTTTCTTTTAATGCACAAAAACGGGTTTTCATCTCGCTGTGCACCGCCTACTAATTAAAAACAAAACTAGAAAACAGATTAACATGGATATTTTATGAATGGTGGTTTTGATAAATTTAGAGTTTATTTAATAATAAAGTTGCATTTTGTGAAATATTTTTTATTAATTAAGCTACAGGTGTAAATTAAAGAAGAAATTAAGAAAGTTAAACTGCTGTAACTTTCTTATTATTGGGTTTTGATCAAAAGCGAATTAAGAAAAAAACTTTATTTTGACGTCATACAGCTGCCCTTTCAATCTCCTCCGTACGTTGTGAGACACCCAGTATATACAATAACAGTAATCATCAACAGAGTATAACATATAAGTGTAAATAACAATGGACAATATATACAAGAATAACAAAATCATTGGCGGAAATTATGTAGAGTGTGTACTTTTAGTAGCTGACAAAAATTCGTTTACGGAGTAAAACACGCTTGAAACTATCACTACTTGTTACTGGTCCCTATATAAGAAGTTATTTTCTAAAAGGCAACACCTAACCAAAAAGTTAAAACCACATACATTGTTTCCATTTACTTTTAAAGCTTAAAGGCTTCCGGCCATAAAAAAATTTAAACCCACGAGATAAATATATAGAAATTGACGTTTTAGTCAATTATATTAAATTAATCTAATTTAGCGTTCATTAGCATCAATCTTTTTAACTTCGAACTTTGTTTAGCGCTGAAACTCACCTGATCCGGCAATTCAGTACAGTTACAAATGCTAAAGCTAAGCATATTCTTTATTCAGACAGCCAATGACACTGATTGTTTATAGTTCATGTGATTTGGAAAAGGATAACCGGCGGCTGTAATTATATCCCGCTGATTTATATAAGGCCGTAAATATACCGACAAAAAAATCTAAATTTAATTAATGACAATCTAGCTTGAAATTAAATTAAAAAATCCGGATATACGTACATATAAAGAAATGTAATCATTTGCATAATTGTAACGTTCTCACCAGCTAATATAATGAATAATTAGGATGAGCACGAACGTATCCGGTACTCATCAGTCAAAATGAATGAGTAGCAAATTACGAAATTACAAGTTGACCTATTTAGGCAGGTGTTGATATGAACAAAAACAAACATATTATTGCGTACGAAAAGTATAATAACATTAGGAATAACGATACAATTTTTATGCGTTTTGGTAAAAGTGAAATAATTTACACTTCACACTTTATTTTTATCTATTTCAGGATGTTCCAATGGACTCGATATTAACTGGATCGCTGGATTAATAAATGAGCAATAAAATGCCTCAAATATTAATTCCTAAATGGTATTACAATGAAAGCTATGTACACCCAACAGTTGATCATTCGTTTAAATTTTAAAATTTCCATCTTCTGTATATTACTAGCACGTTTTTATTGAACCGCTATGGGCTAATTTGAAAGTCGGCTTATAACGTAATCGCTATTTGATACCTGACATCCTCCTATCACTTTTATAACGCAAATAAATTAAATGAAAATTGGCAGTTTTTAACATGCATTAATTTTAACACTTGAATTACTAAAAATCGTTTCGAGAATTTTGTATTTTATGTTCAGGTGTGAATTAAAGGAACAGATATGACTCATTTAAATATACACATTAACGAAAGCTATTCATTTTACGAAATGGTCAGCTTCCGGAATATAATGTTCATCAGCATCGCTTAAATTAATGTGCTTCCTCTTCTTTGTTCGCAATTTTGGAAATACCCACATCTTATGGCGAAAATGTTGCTGATAATTTTAATGTAAATAACAATGGTGAGTAATTTTTTTAAGCAGTACCCAATTTTACAAGAATTTTATCAATACTTACATTTATTATTTCTTAACATGTATTATTTCCAAAACTTTCAACCAAATGAACTTCAATGTCAGTTTATTGCGGTTTCCTTTCCTATATTTAACTTAATTTATTGAAAACCTAATATATTAAATGATATAACAACAAGGATACTCACAGATGCAAACAAAAATACACACACAGTAGAAAAATGAGGGATCTATTTTATACAATAAAAATAACACAAGGAGCTATTCTGTATCGACTAATAAAATTTTAAGAACTGTTGCCATAGTAACAACCAATTATAAAGCCTTATGATTGGTTTTTATTTGTCACTTTTTTTGCTTTCAACTGTATGTTGTATTGTTTGTTATTATTATTATTATTATTTAAAGTTCCTTAGCTGCTAACAAGCTTTTTTTAACTTAGCGGCGTTTAGATGAAAATTATTTTGCAAATTCTTTCCTTTTTTTCCTTTTTGAAGTTTTTTATTTGTTTTTGTTTAAATTTATATATTGTGATTTGTTAAAGTAAATTTATATAGTTTGTATCGTTTAAATAATTTAATATTATACATTAAATTAAATTTAATAAGGGAGAAAATGTAACTGTTATTATTACATTATATTATTATTATAAAGTCTTATGATTGGTTTTTACCACAGCAACAGTCTTTTAAATTTAAAGTACAGGATACAGAATAACCCCTATTACGTCTAAATAAATTTTGTAAATTTGTAAATGTATGTCGTAACTTACCAACACCAACTTGTCCACTAAATCGGTTAAAGAAACATTCATGGTAGATATTGTTACGTTTCTAGAGTTTAAATTAATTTATTTAATTGAATAAAACACTCGGTAAAAACTTAACCGTAATTTAATAATGCTTACAATCTAATTTATTTGTAACAATTTATTTACGCACTAAATCCAACTTCGACGATCGCTAATTGTTGGGGCTTTCACGTATTTTTTGGTGTGAAAGAAAAGTTCTTGTTGCTTTTCACTTATTTTATTTAGCTAATAAACACTAAACAATAAACAAGTAAAGAATAATAGAGAAATGTGTGCTGTTGCACAATAATGAAAATTGAAATGAAAATTGCGGCTTGTGTCGTCGTTTCGAGAACAGTTGTTGACTCGAATGAAAATGATGACTGAATGTATTTTGAAAATATTAGAATTGCCTTTTTAAACCGAACCCTTGATAGTGGGTACGGTGATGACGGCGTTCTATCCCGGCTTCCTCGAACATCATCGGTTAGGCTTAACTGCAAAGACTTGCTTTCTTAAGTGCTTCATGCGACCCAGAAGTTCGAAGAAGTTCGGATTTTAATATTTGTTTGCATGTAATAAAAATGAATATTACGTTAAATATCTTACATCTAACATCTTATTATCTAATGTCTGTACACTAATTAGAACTCGACTGACTCCTGAGTCCACCCCGGCCGATTTTATATTCTACGCTGCCTTCTTGTTTGTTCCATGCTGGAAAAATCGAGTTTGTTCGGTATAGACAACGCGGCGGCTGATAACGCACAATAACGAACCGACTTCTTGACGCCTTCAGTGTGACGTAGTGCTGAGTGGCGCGCCAAACTGCCCCCTTCTTAAAAACGTTTCGTCTCGAAATGTTCCTGGTGATAGTCTTGAAGGAGGATGTCGGAATCTACATGCTGGCCCATTCTTGCAACTTTCCGTCTGGAAGAAGTAGCAGTCTACGGTTTTGCTGTTGCTGACTGTTGTCTGTGGGTGACGGCTGCAGACTAGGACTTTAATTCCCGTTCTGTGGATGATGACTTCCAGCATGCTTCGAATTACTCTCTAGTCTAGTCCGTCCAATCCGCAGCCCAATTTGGGGATGGCTAACTTCATCTGGTGGTTCTCTATTAGCTATCTCCTCAGGCTATATGGGGCTCTCCACATACAGGTAATCAGGTTTACCGCTTGATGTCTTAGTGACTAAATAATGCACGTGGCGCCTCCGATCTGCCGTCGAATCGATGATCTGCAGACTCTTGCCTACCACGGGATGCTGTCTTCGGAGCTCCTCGATTTGGCCAAATTTCTTCCTAAACACCTGAGCGATTCCTTTGGACATTTTCAGGTCTTCTGCTACGCTAACTTCATCTGGTGGTTCTCTATTAGCTATCTCCTCAGGCTATATGGGGCTCTCCACATACAGGTAATCAGGTTTACCGCTTGATGTCTTAGTGACTAAATAATGCACGTGGCGCCTCCGATCTGCCGTCGAATCGATGATCTGCAGACTCTTGCCTACCACGGGATGCTGTCTTCGGAGCTCCTCGATTTGGCCAAATTTCTTCCTAAACACCTGAGCGATTCCTTTGGACATTTTCAGGTCTTCTGCTACGCAGTGGGCCAGACTGTACTCCAGTGGCACTTTAAAGAGATCTTGTTGCTTCTCCGTGGTCACTCCAAACCTTGCCTTACTTCCTTCGGCGTGATGAGACATGAAGGTTTCGAAGTTCACTTCGGAAACTTGCGCCCTTTGTAATGTCCCTTCATCTGCTTCTCCATGGTAAGGGGCTATCCGGTTGAAGTGGATTACTTTGGGTTTGCCATGGGGGACCTTCTCGATGCAGTAAACGACATCGTTGGTCCGTTTCATCACTTTGTAAAGATCTTCCCAAGAGGTCTGCAGTTTTGGGGGCAGGCCTCGACGTCTTTGGGGGTTATAAAGCCAGACCAGTGCTCCAGGTTTGTATCCCCCATGTTGAGCGTTGATGTCATAGTGCTCCTTCATCCGATCGCTGGCCGTCTGTATATTGTGACGCACTTGGTTGTGGATGTCGTCCATTTTCCTGCGTAATTTGCTCACGTAATCTTCGTTGGCAGAAACTTCGCCAGGCTTCACACCAAACTTCAGGTCGCAGGGCAGTCTTGGCTCTCGCCCGAATACCATTTTCGCTGGAGTCTGACAAGGACTTCCCCTGTTGTCTCATGAACGGACGAGCGGTATGCCATTAGAAACAGGGGAATGTACGTGTCCCAGTCCCTCTGATGATCGAAAGCGACCTTGGACAAATGTCGGTTGATGGTTTTGTTGAACCTTTCCATCATTCCGTCCGACTGTGGGTGGAGTGCAGTTGTTCTAGTTTTTTTCGTACGCCGAGCAGAGTACACACGTTCTTGAACAAGACCGATTCAAAGTTCCTTCCTTGGTCTGAATGCAGTTCCAAAAGTGCACCATACCGGCTGATCCATTCCCTGACAAGGACTTCCGAAATAGTGACTGCCTCTTGGTTAGGTAGGGCGTAAGCTTCAACCCACTTGCTGAAGTAAGTCCATTACCACGACGATGTACTTGTTTCCACCATTCGTTTCTGGGAATGGGTTAACCGGAACCGGCTACATCGATGGCAACTCTCTCAAAAGGACTTCCAACGTTGTACTGTCTCGTGGGAGCCTTGCCTCGCCTGTGGGGACCATTACTGGCTGCGCAGACTACACACTTTCTGCACCAATCCTTCACGTCTTCCTTGCAGTTCACCCAGTAAAATGTTTCGAGCACCTTCTCCATAGTCTTCTTAATTCCCAGACGCCCTCCCGAAGTTCCATTTCAAAATCGTACTCCTGAAGTCGTTCGATCCATCGTGCAACTTGCCCTTCTGGGTTCTTGAAACGGAGAAGCCATTTTAGAGCGGCATGGTCGGTCCTCAGGAGGAAGCG
Source organism: Prosopocoilus inquinatus (assembly GCA_036172665.1). Lineage (NCBI taxonomy): Eukaryota > Metazoa > Arthropoda > Insecta > Coleoptera > Lucanidae > Prosopocoilus > Prosopocoilus inquinatus. The sequence goes on from CM069875.1 coordinate 19,050,618, forward strand.
TCTACCATACAAGTACTTGTAGAAATGTTCTATCGTTTTTACGACGGCTAGCAATTCCCTTCTTGTGACGCAATAGTTTCTTTCCGGCTTTGATAGGACTTTACTGAAGTAGCCGATCACCTTCTCTTGCCCCTCTTGTATCTGGGAGAGTACGCCACCGATCCCAACGTTGCTAGCATCTGTGTCCACGACGAACTTGCCTTTCAGGGGAGGATAACTCAGAATAGGAGCACCAATCAAGTACTGCTTTAGTTGTTCAAAACCAGTTTGACACTGTTGGTCCCATTCAAATGGACGACCTTCTTCAGTGAGTTTTGTCAACGGCTTAGCAATGTCTGCAAATCCAGGAACGTAGCGCCGATAGTAAGTGCACAGGCCAAGGAAACTTCTTATTTGGTGTTTATTTCTGGGAGTTGGCCAGTCTTTCATCACCTGAATCTTCACAGGGTCCACGGCGATTCCATTTCCATGAACAATGTGCTCCAGGTAATTCACTTCCTTCTGGAACAAATGACACTTCTGGAGGCTAAGCTTTAGTCCAGCTCCACGAAGCCGCTGGAACACTTCTTCCAGGTTCCTCAGGTGGTCGTTGAACGTCTTTCCCACGACAATTATGTCGTCAAGGTACACCATGTACGTTGTCCAGGACAGACCTTTCAGAACCGTCTCCATTAACCTCTCGAATGTCGCTGGGGCATTACATAACCCACTCTTTAAGTCCAAAGTTGAGAAGATTTTTGAGCCGGCCAGGGTGTCCAGGGTATCATCAATACGTGGCAGGGAATAGCTGTCCTTCTTGGTGACATTGTTGAGTAACCGGTAGTCTACACAGAACCTGGTGGACCCATCCTTCTTCTTCACAAGCACTACTGGTGACGCCCACGGGCTGCTTGATGGTTCTATTACATTATCCTTTTCCATCTCGCGAATAATGCGTTCCGCTTCCTCACGCTTCGCCAACGGTAATCGCCTTGGAGCTTGACGGATAGGTCTTTCTTCTCCAGTCTCTATTTTGTGTTTCACGACATCAGTTCTTCCCTTGGATCCATTTTCTACCTCGAATACATCTTGATAACGGCCGATCAGATTCTTTGCTTTTGTCGTCTGGTCTGGAGTCAATTCCTGGGCTGTTGACATAACCATTTCCTATAATTTCGTTGGGCCTTTTGCTTCTGGCACGTTTGCTTCAAGTTGGCTGGAGATGGAGGACACCATGGTGCAGTTTCCCAAGATGGTTCCTTTCTTGATATTGACGGAGAAACAGTTGACGTTCATCAGGCGGACAGGTACTTCATTCTTCGCCGTCAACAACATTTTCCCAACGAGGACTCCTCTTCCAATCTTCTGATCATCAGTATTAGGTTCAACCATAATGACTTTCCAATCTTGAGAAACACAGTTCAGTTTTACGTCGACGATAACCTCAGTCCTGCTGGATAATACAACGTCTTCAGCGAGGACTACTCGAGCGGCCACGTCTCCTCGTTGATGTAGAACCAACTCCTCATTATTGACCGCCATCACGCCACGCTTTAAGTCCAATTGGAACCCGTGGGCACACATGACGTCCATGCCCAAAATTGCATCGTCCTCTATGTCTGCCACCATGCACGGTGTTTTATTGGAGTTTAACCAATGGTGATGATAACCTCTCCTTCACCGTGGACAGTTGCTGATGTTCCAGTTGCAGTTTTCAGTCTCCACTTGGTCGGCTCGGTGTGTCCAGATAACTTGATGACGTCGGGTCTTAGGATGGACTTCGTCGCACCCGTATCCAATAACATGGTGTGAGGAATGTCATTAATGGTAACATCCACGAAGACACTGCTGGTTAACTGCCGTAGGGATATTACTTGTTTGGATTTCGTCTTTGGGGGCCTTTGAATACGGGTCGATGTTTGCCCCTCTACACCGACCCGGCTTAGTTTAACTGTGGCTTCCTTGGATCCTGTCTGAGCTTTGGACATCGCCTGCGAACATGTCCTTCCTCCTGGCAATTCCAACACACCAGCGGCTTCTTCTGGTTGAAGACCTGTTCCATAAGCCAATGCGTTCTTGGACGTCTTCGGATGGACCATTCTCAATGCCTGCTGGTTGTCTGCGTCACGGATTCCATCTATGAAGGTCTGCACCGTCAAACATTTGAGGAATTCAACAGGAGCTGTGGGGTATGCCAACTGGGACAGACGCGCTAGGTCCGCTTCGAATTCCTTCGGATTTCTGACAGCGATTCCTCAACTGCGCATGGTATACCTCTGTCAGATGGGCCTACCCGTAACGCATTTCCATCCTATTCACCAGCTTGTCGAAGTCTTCTTGTTCCTCTGGCGGCATCATCTGTAGTACATCGATAGCGTCCCCTCTCAAGGCCACAATTAACAAAGTGGCTTTTTCGCTTGCCATCCATTTGTTCGCCTTTGCTGCTGCTTCGAACTGTTTGAAGTAGTTGGGCCAAGAAGACTTTCCATCGAACGTTGGTGGTTTTATTTTCAATTTCGAATTTTCTGCTGGTCCTACCACAATTCGGGCTTCATTATTTTCCAGTGTTTCTACTGGTGGCTGATCCCCGAACACTCGCAACCTCGCCATGATTTGTTCCAGATTCTTGATTTTGTTATCCTGCTGGAATATTATTTCCTCCACATTTCCTTGCAGGTTTCTTGTTTCTTCCGATATTTTTACCACTAGTTTATCTTCGAGTCCTTTCGTTTGTTCTAGAAATTCACCCTTCAAGTTTCCGGACTGTTCTAGAAATTTCTCGTCGAAATTTCTGGAGTGCTCTCGAAATTTTTCGTCTAAGTCTCTAGATTGTTCCAACAATTTATTTTGTAATTTGTCGAAATTTCCAGATTGTTCTAGAAGTTTCACCTCTAAATTTCTGCATTGTTCTAGAAGCTTTTCCTCTAAATTTCTGGATCGTTCTCGAAGCTTCTCTAAATTTCCAGACTGTTCTTGAAGCTGCTCGTCCAAATTTCTGGATTGTTCTCGAAATTCATCCTTCAAGATTTTATTAAAATCGATGGAACCACACGAAATTTCGAAAACGAACGTCTCTGGATCTTCACCAGCTGTCAACAAATCGCATCGGAGACGCTGTTGAAGTGCGCCTTTCAAACCACAGGTTTCTAACTCTCGTTCTTCCTATTCGGTTTTTAATTCGGCGACTTTTAAGTCTTTCAACAACACTTTTCTCGTAGCCATTGTTTTTTTTTCCGTTACTGTACTTATTTAATAATCTAATTAAATTTAATTTACTTTAAATTGTTTATTTATTTGTACAAACCCGCACACCGACACCACTGTTACGTGTCTAGGGTTTAAATTAATTTATTTAATTGAATAAAACAATCGGTAAAAACTTAACCGTAATTTAATAATGCTTACAATCTAATTTATTTGTAACAATTTATTTACACACTAAATCCTTCGACGATTGCTAATTAGAAACTCGATTGACTCCTGAGTCCACCCCGGCCGATTTTATATTCTACGCTGCCTTCTCGTTTGTACCATGCTGGAAAAGTCGAGTTTGTTCGGTATAGACAAGGCGTAGGAAATCAGAAATTGTTCAATACAATATTGTTACAGTCGTAAGTTTGCTACCACTTTTAATAATAAGAGTGTGTCAATTAAAAATCCGGAATGCCCTTATCATTTAGCTATTACCTGAATATAGCTAGCTTTGGCAAAACAATTGCGTCATTTATCTTTGTCAACTGAACAAATGTCAAAACAAAGCGTTGCGGTGTTCTTAACTTGCTTACGTGACAAGATGAAGACGTTAAAAGAGAATTGTCGCAGACAACTCATTGGCGAATTTTATAAAAAAAAAACAAACATGAGAGCAAAGGAAATTATACACCGTGAATCATTTGAAAACAATGGGAATACCGTAAAGTATATATACGATATTAACCGATGAGAAGTTAGCAATAAAATTACAGCAATAAAATTATGAAATTTCAAAACGCTGCCACTGCTAAAATAACGATTACAGATCAATAATATTTAATCTATTACAAAGAGTATAATGTGTAAATTCCCCTCATATGAAGAAACTGAAAAAATGTTTAAGAATTTTTCTCAGAGCACTTGCATAAAAATTCTGTTTACAGAATATTAAAGCACGGATCGAAATCTATCGTTTAAACCACCCTCTGAGTTTTAGCCGGTTGATTTGAAGTAATTAGAAATTAATAAATTGTGACGTTTGCAGCAATAAAAGAAACTTTACTTTGCGCTTTGTGAATTATGGCGAAGGTCTGAAGTTTGCATTGAGCACACGGGGTGTTCAAAGTTTTTGTTATAGGCACACAACAACTTCGTTATTATGGAAGGGAAATATACTGCTTTTACTCAAGATTAGTAATTAAGCATTGTCCATGCGTAAGCTGACCGGATCAGTCAGATTACGGTGGAATTCTCGATATGTTCTTCTTCTGATGAGGCCTCAATTAGGGCCGAAATCGCTATGAGAACCCTGTTGCAATTTAGCTGAATTGTACCAGAATTTTAATGATTTTTTTTAATGATGAGTACAAATATCGCAATAACTCCTTTATTATTTGTTCTGAGGTTAAGTAGTAAAGAGTACTTTATATTTAGAATTTACTATTCTTTCGTTTCACAACCAAAAATACGGAATATTTCATTAAAGAGAAGTTTACATGTGCAGATATTATGAGAACGCGATGCGTAATTGTTTTTTTGGTAGCACCGCTTAATTGTGGGTTCATTATTGCTGATGATTTGAACGATTTCGTACCTTAATAATTATGAAGTTATTGTATGTATACAGTGTTTTCCAAAAGTAACGGATAAATTTTATAAAATGGTTAAGAAAAAGAATTCTCAGGTCGATTTTTATTTTTAAATCATCATTTGAGGATGTAATTTTCAATTCCCCATCTCTAAGCTATAACAAGCCCAACTTTAAAAATTCAATTAGCAAAGTACCCCTTGTGATACCTCGTTAAATAACACTTTTAATGCTGAAAATTTGTTAAAACTTGCGGTGTATATTGGATTTTCTCTTAATTCAGAAGGGCATTATTAAGTGCATCATAGTATTTTTATTTTAGCTTTAATCATTCGCGATTACTGAGACTCACTGGGACACACTGTATAATGGAAACTTTGATCACCCTATACAGACTGTTTAAAAGTAACTCGGCACTATTGCAAACTATTTTATTATTAAACATATAAAATAGCGACATCTTACTATCGCTTTTTGACCTAACTTTGCAGTAGGATAGACAAATTGAAGCGGGATTTGCTCCTAATGAGTCCCCCATGCAAGGCGGCCATGCTTGCTGTCAAAGCATAATGAAAGATTTTAGAAAAATTTTGTGCAAATCGTTTTTGATTGCAGTGAGAACCTCGAGCAGCCTCTGGACAGCTGTTTCAGCCCTGCTTGGGGCTTCTTCAGCAGAAACGTAGCTCGACATTCCCACTGCAGACCAAAAACGACTTGCCCAATTTATTCGCAAATGCGATGTAAGAATGATGAACATATAAAATAGCGACATCTTACTATCGCTTTTTGACCTAACTTTGCAGTAGGATAGACAAATTGAAGCGGGATTTGCTCCTAATGAGTCCCCCATGCAAGGCGGCCATGCTTGCTGTCAAAGCATAATGAAAGATTTTAGAAAAATTTTGTGCAAATCGTTTTTGATTGCAGTGAGAACCTCGAGCAGCCTCTGGACAGCTGTTTCAGTCCTGCTTGGGGCTTCTTCAGCAGAAACGTAGCTCGACATTCCCACTGCAGACCAAAAACGACTTGCCCAATTTATTCGCAAATGCGATGTAAGAATGATGAACATATAAAATAGCGACATCTTACTATCGCTTTTTGACCTAACTTTGCAGTAGGATAGACAAATTGAAGCGGGATTTGCTCCTAATGAGTCCCCCATGCAAGGCGGCCATGCTTGCTGTCAAAGCATAATGAAAGATTTTAGAAAAATTTTGTGCAAATCGTTTTTGATTGCAGTGAGAACCTCGAGCAGCCTCTGGACAGCTGTTTCAGCCCTGCTTGGGGCTTCTTCAGCAGAAACGTAGCTCGACATTCCCACTGCAGACCAAAAACGACTTGCCAAATTTATTCGCAAATGCGATGTAAGAATGATGAACATATAAAATAGCGACATCTTACTATCGCTTTTTGACCTAACTTTGCAGTAGGATAGACAAATTGAAGCGGGATTTGCTCCTAATGAGTCCCCCATGCAAGGCGGCCATGCTTGCTCACTGCAATCAAAAACGATTTGCACAAAATTTTTCTAAAATCTTTCATTATGCTTTGACAGCAAGCATGGCCGCCTTGCATGGGGGACTCATTAGGAGCAAATCCCGCTTCAATTTGTCTATCCTACCGCAAAGTTAGGTCAAAAAGCGATAGTAAGATGTCGCTATTTTATATGTTCATCATTCTTACATCGCATTTGCGAATAAATTGGGCAAGTCGTTTTTGGTCTGCAGTGGGAATGTCGAGCTACGTTTCTGCTGAAGAAGCCCCAAGCAGGGCTGAAACAGCTGTCCAGAGGCTGCTCGAAGTTCTCACTGCAATCAAAAACGATTTGCACAAAATTTTTCTAAAATATTTTATTATTAAAGTTACATATACAATTAAATTAGCATACTAGTAGTATCTTTCGTCCTGATTGCAATGATGCATTAAAAAAAAAAAAATTGAACATCGCATTTATGAAATAAAGGGAAAAGAACACTTTTTTTAAATAGAACACCCTGCATATTATTTGACCAATCGATAGAGAATAAAATTCTGAATTAAAATTATTCTTTATCATTTTATCGGAAATTAATAAATAAAGAAGATATTTTGATTTTTTACAAATTCATTAAGATGGCTGTGTTTCAAGAACAAAACATTTGAAAAGCGTGTATGTATTTGAAAACATTGATTTTGGTTTATTTGTTTATTATAAAAGATGTTTTTGTCTGAGTTTTGTAAAAATCTTTTAATAACAAGAACTTTTATAAGATGCATTTTCTGGCCCAGAATATGCATCTTATGAAAATTCCTTTTGTTTGTACAAATCTCGATTTTTAAGTACAAAATAATTCAGAAGGGACAATGTAAAGTAAATATTGTTTTACTCTTGTCAATGTCACAATTTATTACTTTGTAATAATTGGTACTGTTTCATTGGTCCGAGCGTCACTTTTAATTAATTTCTAATTACTTCAAATCAACCGGCTAAAACTCAGGGGGTGGTTTAAACGATAGATTTCGATCCGTGCTTTAATATTCCGCAAACAGAATTTTTATGCAAATGCTCTGAGAAAAGTTATGAACATTTGAAATTGGTACTGTTTCGTTGGTCTGAGCGTCACTTTTAATTAATTTCTAATTGCTTCAAATCAACCGGCTAAAACTCAGAGGGTGGTTTAAACGATAGATTTCGATCCGTGCTTTAATATTCTGCAAACAGAATTTTTATGCAAATGCTCTGAGAAAAGTTATGAACATTTGAAATTGGTACTGTTTCGTTGGTCTGAGAATCACTTTTAATTAATTTCTAATTACTTCAAATCAACCGGCTAAAACTCAGAGGGTGGTTTAGACGATAGATTTCGATCCGTGCTTTAATATTCTGCAAACAGAATGTTTATACGAATTCTTCATGAAAAGATATGGACGTTCAAAATTAGTATTATTTGATTGCTGGGAATGCCATATTTAATTGATTTTCTAATTACTTTAAATCAATCGGCTAAAACTTTCTAATGGCATTATTAAATAGATATGTATGCTTACTTTATGACTGTGTGAAGATTTTCAGTGAAAGCAATTGTTTTGGTGCAATATATGAATAATGACTTATGCTGGTTTAAATAGTCATAGTTAACTTAATATCAAATATTTTTTCAGTTTCTTCATATGAGGGGTATCTACACATTATACTCTTTGTAATAGATTGAATATTATTGATGTGTGATCGTTATTTTAGCGGTGGCAGCGTTTTGAAATTTCATAATTTTATTGCTGGAATTTTATTGCTTCTCATCGGTACGATATTATTAAACGGGAAGAGAATGAAAAGGTGCATACTAGAATCGAAGGACGTGGAAGGATAGCAAAAAAGATGTCCAAGAGAAAGTAAAAGCAACTTGTTCAAGAGGCAGTTGGAAAACTTGGAATGTCTTATCGAAAACTACGAAGAAAATTTAAAATGTCTCACAAGTACAGTGAACCTCAACTTAAAAGTCAAAAAGGTCTGTTACGTAAATTACGCGAAGGGCATTTGAAGCCATCAAATCAAGATTTTATAGTAATTTATGATGAGTCTTACTTTACTTTAGATGGTACCGATGTGGCTGAAAATAATAGCTACTTTTATAAAGAATATGTGGAAGTCGGTTCGTAAGAGGCTTCTACCATTTCTACGAAAATACCACAAGGATGGCAATTACATCTTCTGGCCGGACATGGCTGTCGCACACTACGCGCACAATACAGTAGCCGTATATGAGTAGCATCAAATTAGATATATTCCGCGAGCAGAAAATGTAGCAAACGTACCTCAATTGATGTATTTACACAACACTTATAAACGCTATATCTAAAACTGAAACTAAAATTAGAGAGAAGTGAAGGGGAAAAAAGAAAGAAAGAAAACAAAGGTAATGAGACAAATAAATGAAATACGTAAGTAAATAAGGAAGTGGAAGACATGGCGAACACAAAAAAATGAGGTTGTTAAGAAGACTTAAGAGGAGAGTTGATACAGAAATTCACCAAACTCTTTCTAAAGCCGAGGACATTTAGATTGAAGATATCAATGTTGTTACAAAGATGGCTGTAAAAGGTAGAGAGTACTAAATACTAAAGCATTGGTATTCGGGGTAGGCAAATAAAATGTCAAAGAGTTGAGACGTAGCAAAACACCGTGATGTAATTACAATGCACTTGTAACTTATAATGCTTGTGACAATAAAACAAGTTAACCTTCGTGGCCAAAATAATCTGAATAATTAAACGAATGACGTAACTCAAGACGTTAGATTATTTGACACAACAATTAATTATAGATCAGTCCTGACCGCACAGAATTGACTCATGTTTGTGTCATGCAAAGAAATGTTTCGGAAATATTTGCATAATAATAATAAAAAAATCCCAGGATATTCACACTTACACTCCTCGACGAAACAGATTCTTAGATTCCACGAATCGTGTAAATTCGTTGGCAAGGATGCATACAAAACACCGCAGCAGACACGTAGAGCTTTATTCTTTGCAATCAAACTATCTCGTAAATTTTGTGACACAGTTCTACACAAATTCTCCCCTTTCACGAAACACGTGTGTACGCTGTCATGTCGGACGGTAATGTAAAAAGTTTCCAAGATGTTTGCCGGAGCCTCCTTTCTGAGCAAACATGGCGGGCTAATCGAAACACAGAAAGCGAATGAATGTTGTTACTTTAGACCAAAGAAAATCTTGATTTCAACGGACGCATGAACGTCACTTCCAGAAAATGTTGCGAAGCTTAACAAGGAAGCAAACGCATACGCGTAGTTGCCGAAACATATCAACAGATTAACTCGCAACGACACCAATACATTTCATATTCAGACGAGTGGCGCCATCTACTGGCCAGTTGATTCTTTAGAAAGGAAGGCACGCTATCTGTAGGGAATGTTCCAGAACAGGTCGCGAAGATTTGTCGAGGCTTCCAGGTGTTTTCTGGAGCAAGTGCATTAACTGTACACCATGCATAACACTTTAGCCATTTTATAAAATTATGTAAAGTGACGAAATATTATACCGAGTGTTTATGAAATATTGAATCATTTTTCACACATACCAAAATATCACGTAAAATTAAATAATTACAATAATTGCAAAACGATGAAGAAAGATATTGTTCAGTATTTTAAAATGTACTTAGATACATACTTAATCTTTAAATTTCGCAGCAATTTTCTTTTAAAATAGCTAAAATCTTCTGAAAAATGCATTTAATTTACTAACAAGACATATAGAGAAACATAAAAGCTTAACCCACATTTACGTTTTTGAGTTTGTATTTCAATTTCTTACGATGTTAGATTGACACAGTACTACCCTTACTGAGGTCTTCCATCTTAAAAAAGCTTTTGTTTTTTCTTCTTAAAGTTCATGGCCGACTAGATATTTCGAAAAAAGCTAATTTTTAGAATTTTGTTAAACGCATATAACATATTCTCGACTTTAGAGTAAAAATGTAAAGACAAAATTTGTAGAAAATGATGTTCTTCTTTAAACAGTCCAACTAAATTTTCTATATTGTCACGAAATAATAAGGGCCTCCTCCATGTCACGAAATAAGCCGAGGTATAAATTTTAAGTTAAAAATCCTCTACCAAATCACGAATTGATAAGGGGCGCACTTGTAAAATCTATGCCATGTTATGAACTAAAAGAAAGGATTAACAGTTTAAACGCGGATAAGAGGAAAACATTCATTTACGGGGGTTTATTAAAAGGCTAACTTACATTTAACGATTAATTTTAAAATTAAAGCAATGTTATATTAAGAGTTCCTTACACTAATCGAGTAAATTGGACCTAATGTCATGTTAACATGTTAAGTGCGGATACAAAATTAATTACGTATTAAATTGTAGAGACATTCGGTTTTATATTATATCGTAGGAGACATTTGCTTGGCATAAAATAATCAAATCGACCATAAATATAATCAAAGTTTACTTTACAATAAATGTTCTTTGACTCTTCATCCGACGCCAACAATCGCCGATTAATAACTTACTGCGATATACTCATTTCCCTAATCACTCTCTAATGCGAAGGTATTACGGCAGAGCGCGGGGCACAATCACAATGCAACCAAAGATACTTATTTATTTGAGTAACTTATAAAACTACAATAATTGTGATGATTGATAATAAACTAAAGAGAACGCGCCGCACATGGCTGTCGGTGGTTCGCCATCTTGTTCGTTACCGGCTAAGGGCAGGCGTCGAAGAATTCTTAAGGGGTAGACGGCGAAAAAGGAGTACCAAGCTCCATCTAGCGACCACGCGTATAACGCACACCAATTGTTCCAACAGAAGGTAAGGTGAACAGTTCTGAGCCTGACACAGAGATGGCGCCCCAATCAGGAAAAATTTTAGAAAAATTTGTTTCCTGCCTGGGTTCACGTGTCATCAGTTCGTATGACAAGTTCCAACTTGTTCTATCAAGTAGTTTGTCTAAACGATTTTTTGCAGTAGACGTCTTGTGTGTTTTTCGTTAAAATGGAAAACTTGAATATGGTGGGGTCATAAAGTTCTTCGTTTTAGATGGATTAACCCCTAAGGAAATTCATCCGAAGTTGACAAAAGTTTAGGGAGACTCTGCTCCTTCCATGCCAACCGTTAAAGAGAGGGCATCTGAATTCAAGCATGGTCGCACATCCCTCGAAGATGACCACGTGAAGAACGGCCAAAAACCGCAACCACACCGGAAACCATGGAAAAAGTGCAAGATATCTTGTTGGATGATAGGTGAGTAAAGGTGAGTGAGATAAATGAGGCTGTGGGGATGTCGGAAGAAAGGGTGCGAAACATCTTGTACAAAAAATTAGATATGCGAAAGCTCTGAGCATGATGAATATTATTCCAACCTTTTTGACCAGCTGAATTCCAAAATTTAGAGCGAGAAGAGGCCTAGCTTGAAGAAGAAAAAATCATCTTTCACCAGGACAATACACCTGCACACAAAAGTGCGTTGACGATGGGAAAACTACGGGATTTGAAGTACGATTTGCTCGGCCATCTCCCCTATTCTCCTGATTTGTCACTCTCAGACTTCCATCTGTTCCTAAACTTGAAGAAATTTGTTTCTGGGGAGCGCTTCGCATCCAATGAAAAAGTTGAGAAGGACATGGATGAATATTTTCACAACCTTCCAGACTCTCACTTCCGGGAAGGAATACTGATGTTAGAGAAACGCTGGACCAAGTTTGTTGAAGTCAAGGGAGATTATGAAATCATTTTCTAACTGAAAGTCGCAGTAATTCATTGTCAGGCCGAGAATTTTTGCACCTTAACCTCGTAATGACTCTTATAATGAAATCATTGATTTACAAATTTCCCTTCTTAAACTATCCGTACTAGTAGTCGATGTATCAAAACTATCACCGTCTCAATAAAATATAATTAATCAGCGAGTGAGTGAATGAATGATTTGAATGAAATACGATCTACTGGTGCAACACTGCAAGTAAATTCAACAACTTCAGTTTCAATTGTAAGCACAGAATCTCCTCATTTAATTTTGCTTACGTTCCGAATGTTGTTAATTTTGCTTGCGTTCCGAAGACCGAAAAGTGTCGCTGACCGCATCTATACTTACGAAATGCTAAACTAAACAATTTCTATTTTTGAGTTACGGCATAAAATTTTTTGCTAACGGAAATAATAGTTGACTATGAGTGCAAAAAGTTATCTTTTGTTAAGCTTCCCACTTAGCCGTTTTCAGTTTTTTTTCCAAATTGCCCAGAAACTGTAAATAAATCTATTGACAAATTTTTAATAAAAAATTATAAAGGTTATTTTTATTTAACCGACTTCGTAACTTTAATAATAATCCCTGCAGAAAACAACTTATTCTGGACAGTCTGAATACGCAAAGATAAACTATTTCAGTTTATTTACTCATTATTTCGCAAGTTTCTGAATTTAAGCCCTATCTTTCCACTTTCCACTTAAATTTTCGTTTTTTCACTTGATTGTGGTTTCGTAATTTAATTTAATTTTTTAATTAATTAAAATATAAATGAGAGAGATATTAATATTATGAAAAAGTTTTGATTCAAGACAACCTACATAAACACCGTAATTCAGAAATGTCTACTGATATTTTCAAAGTGAATAGAACATCAAAAAATAGGGTCACCTTTTCATGTAAATAGGGTCACCTTTTCATGTAATCTTTTGTGTGAAAAATACGAAATTGATAATAATGTAGGGTATTAACTTTTAAATCTCAATTACTCGAAAACGATAAGGTTTGTCGAAATGCCACATGAGAACCTTTCTTGTACCGAATAGTTTAAGTAAGATTTTCTTCACAAATTTTTTGATAAAATATGTAAAACATAAAAAGCAATAATATACTGAAAATCACCCCCTCAAAACTACCCCTCATGAAGGAGGGAGGATCTGACAAATTATATGTTGTTAATGCGCAGTTACATACATGCCTTATGCTCGAATTTAAAATGTTATTTTGATAACTTAAGACTTAAAGGATCCAGAAGAAACTGCCAAAAAAAACAAAGTTTTTCACTCTTCTTTCAGGGCTTATAACTCTCTTATTATTCACTTTTGGGAAAAAAATATGTGTAATATAAAATAATTGTAAACTGGTCAGTCCCATTAGATCAATAAATGTTAAATATTTTCCATTTCTTTATTATAATTTTCTCAATGTAGCTAACAGTGATTCAATAAATTTATTATCATTTATTACTATTATTATTAAAAAGTGACCTTATTTCTTGATGATGATTCACCCCAAAAATCTTGGGAGACATTTCTGAATCACGGTGCAGATAGATTGTAATTGGCGTTCTTAAATAGAGGTAATTATGAACAATGAATTACCGTAAGTCTGAAAAGTGCGAATGAAACAGAAAATCTTTCATCCTTCAGGACAAGATGTAATATGGCGTTTATTGCAGAGCATTCAACGAATAAATAATTGACGATATCTTCATATTTCTCGCAAAACATCTTATTCTCACCTTTTGTAGAAGGCGACGCCAGAAATCTCTCATTAGACTTCGGGAAGCTCACGGCAGTAACCTCTTCGCCGACGAACTGAAATAACGAAGATCACGCCAGGTTACGTAGTGACTATCCAGGTCGAAAGCGGCAATTTATAGACATAAATAACAAACTGGGAGTCCCTTAAACACCTTTTTGAAAATGGAATTCGATTATAGTTTAGTAATTTACAGTTGAGGGCGTGCAAGAACTGTTAATATTATACAGCGGCGCGGTGAAGTCTTCGTGCAAGAACACCTTCTAACGAGGTCTGTGTTGGGCTGAGCCACTGCGCCTTGAGAAGCGAGATGCACCCGTTGATAACCTATAGTTGGCCAACTGCATTTTGATTTTATTTCGGTTTAATGGCGTATAATAAAATTAAAGGTTTCTGTTATAGATTTTTCATTAGACATAAATAATAACGCGCTAATAACAGTGATAGACAGTCGTAAAATATGTGAGGCCGGCCGTAAATTTAATCAAACAATAGAAGCAATTATCAATTATAATTATCGGTTTAAGTGAATAAATTATAAATTCATTTCGGTTTCAAGAAGCAATGAAATAAAGGGTAAATTAAATTTAGCAATAACAATTTCCTTTAAGCGAATTATTAGGACCACAAATTATTTGCAATAATTCTTCTTTTAATAACATTCCCGAGGTAATTAAATAGGTATTGAGTAAATATATACATACTCCTACAATATTATTACGATGCAATATATTATTCCATAGAACATAAGAAGGCGGTGATGGAAAATAAATAACATCAAATATTTACGGTTGATTATTTGCTTGTTTGCTTCAAAAATACTAAGAAAAAACTGAATCAAATAGAAATAATTTGCGTACGTATTCAATAAACTGAAAGATTTTTTTTTTAATATTAGTCATTGCTTAATTATCTATCAAAAATAAGTGATGTCAGGACATTTGGGCCGCGAACATTTGCGCCACCCATACATTTGCGCCGATCGGGTTAAATTTACAGCGAACGGTCAGGTAATGTCATTAGCAATTTTACATTTGCGCCGCTGCCTCAGCGACGAAATTTTCGACCACTTGGTAAATTATATTGCTCAAATTCTAAATAAAATTATTTCCATCATTTTTAATTGCGCATAATACAATATGCCTATTTGCAGATCTTCAAAACATTATTATTTTTCTTCTGAACTAATATGTTGTATTTCCAAATTAGTAGATTTTTGTCTTGTGTTTTAGTAAATTTTATTCAACATGTTATTTATTAATAAAAAGATGCATAATTCTTCCTTGAAATTTATTGAAAGCTGGAAATATATTTACTTTAAAAAAATTATTTTAATTATTAGCAATGCCTTTCAAATTTTAAACCTAATAAATATAAATAAATTTTTGAAGAAAAAAAAAAGATTTACAAAATTTTTTCTTAAACTTATGCTTTGACAGCAAGCGTGGCCGCCTTGTACGGGATGACTTATTATGCAGCCCACTGGCTTCAATTTGTCATCCTAATCCAATGTCAGGTTAAAAGAAATATAAAAAGTGTGTGTCTTTCCCAAGGAGTCGAAACGATGCCATTTTAGTTGCCTGAAGATTGCCAAATTTATTTCCTGTCGTTGTCCCTTTCCTTACGAGGATGTCCTCTTCAGAATTCTTGATGAGGGTAAAAAACTGAGTTTAGAAATTAGTAAATAAAAGAGTTTGGTAAATTTAACAAGTCTATTAAAAGAAATCTAAACAAATAATACAACAACAAGAAAAATAACATTACCATAATAACAACTAACGTGTAATACGAGGAAACAAAACTTAACACAAAAAATTAAATATATATATAAAGGGGAGAGACAACGTTTTTTTAATGAATTATCTCGCAATTCCCCCCCGTTCCATACCTGTGACAAGCTGCTATAGTAGGCGCTTTCAAAAACTAGATGGCGCAACGATGTCATTCTACGCAAGGCACTCGATCTCTGTCTAAGGACACAGGTACTGCCATCATATGTTTTTGACACACGACAGTGGGTAATTGACCTTGAACGAGTGGGTTGTCAAAAATGATAAACTGGAATATTTTATGAACATTTACGAATAAATTGGGCAAGTGGTTTTTGTTTGCAACGGGAATGTCGAGCTACGTCTCTGCTGAAGAAGCCCCAAGCAGGGCTGAAACAGCTGTCCAGAGGCTGCTCGAGGTTCTCGCTGCAATCAAAAACTATTTGCAAAAAATTTTTCTGGAATATTTTATGTAAATCAAGACGAAAAATGAGGCAGATTACTTTAAATTTCCATTTTATTGAGACAAATATATAAATATAAATATAAATTTAAAATAATTCCAAGCGTTTGCAGTAGGAATAGGACATATTAAACGGTAAACTGTAAGTTTTTAATCTTTAACCGAACAAGAAGTCAATTGCTATTACGAGAAACTGTAAGTTCTGCTTAAAAAGCATCTGTTTTGGTCAAGTATTATCTACGGTTCTTTGGACTGGACAGTGAACCTCGTTTTTATCCTCATTGGTTTTGGTATTTGCTAAATCTAATTGTTTTTCAAGTTCGGAAAATCAGAGTCCACAGTTCTTTTACTTTAAATATAATACTGCAATGTTAGGTCAAAAAGCGATAGTAAGATGTCGCTATTTTATATGTTTAAATATTAACAAATAAATTATTCAAACTTCTGTTCATATAGTTAACTCTTTAGAAATTTATGCATTGAAATAATTTCGGAGTTTTGAGTGAATTTAATATTTTACCTAAAAAGCGTCCAATGTACTCATGTCAAACTCACGTATGCTTTTTGGTTATTTTTCAATTTATTGTGTCATATTCGCACTATGAACGCTTAGATTTATTATAAACTTTTATGTTGTGTTAATAAAATAGAAATTTAAAGTGATTTGCGATACATTTGCATTCTGATTAACATAAAGTTTTCAACTTGTCATTTTTGACAACCCGCTCGTTCAAGGTGAAATACCCACTGTCGCCTGTCAAGAACATGTGATGGCAGTACTGTGTCCTTAGACAGAGATCGAGTGCCTTAATTCTACGTAAAGCACTCGATCTCTGTCTAAAGACACAGGTACTGCTATCACATGTTCTTGACAGGCGACAGTGGGTATTTGACCTTGAACAAATCGGTTGTCAAAAATGACAAACTGGAATATTTTATGTAAATCAAGATGAAAATAACGCAAAATAGTTTCAATTTCCATTTTATTGAGATAAAGTATAAATTTATAATAACGGTAAGCAACTACGAGGCGATATGACATAATAAATGGGAAAGTTCTGCCTAAAAAGTATCTTTCTGTCAGGTATTACCTACGGTTTTTTGGACTGGATACTAAAGCTCATTTTTATCATGAATGTTTTTGAAATTCGCTAAGTCCCATTATCCAGAACCTAACAGCTTACCCTTGGAACATGATGAAAAATTACAATCAGTCAACAATTTTTAATTTCAAAGTGAACAGCTAATGCTTGGTTATACAGTCATTAAAACTAAAACAAACACCTAGCTGTGAAAATTCCGTGGAGGGAATATTAACTGGAGAGAAAATACAGTCAAATTTACGGTCATCCTACCTTTTCCACTAAGAATTGAAATAAACGAATTCTTAATTTTTAGTGAAGTTGTATAAACCGCTTCGTATCAGTACGGCCTTTTAAGGTAAGACACTCGATCTCTGTCTAAGAACACAGGTACTGCCATCATATGATTTTGACACTTGACAGTGGGTAATTGACCTTGAACGAGCGGGTTGTCAAAAATGACAATCTGAATACTTTATCTAAATCAGAATGCAAATGTAACGCAAATCACTTTAAATTTCTATTTTATTAACACAACACTTAAGTTTATAATAAATCTAAGCGTTAATAGTGCGAATATGACATAAAAAATGGAAAAATAACCATAAATCATACGTGAGTATATTGGACGCTTTTCAGGTAAAATATTAATTCACTTAAAACTCCGAAATTATTTCAATGCATAAATTTATAAATAGTTAACTGTCAATAATTTATTTCTTAATATTTAAAAAAAACTGTGGACTGTAATTTTCCGCCGTGTCCCACATGTGACTATTAGGTTCTGAATAATGGAACTTGAAATATAATTAGATTTAGCAAGTTCGAAAACCAATAAGGATAAAAACGAGGTTCAGTGTCCAATCCAAAGAACCGTAGATACTTGACCAAAACAGATGCTATTTAAGCAGAACTTACAGTTTCTCATAATAGCAGTTGACTCTTGTCTGGTTAAAGATTAAGAACTTACAGTTTTCCGTTTATTATCTCATATTTCTATTGTAAACATTTGAAATTATTATAAATTTATATTTTGTCTCAATAAAATGGAAATTTATAGTAATCTGCATCATTTTTCGTCTTGATTTACATAAAATATTTCAGTTTGTCATTTTTGACAATCCACTCGTTCAAGGTCAAATACCCACTGTCGCGTGTGAAAAACATATGATGGCAATACCTGTGTCCTTAGCCAGAAATCGAGTGCCTTAATTCTACGTAGAGTTCCTGGATTAGATACGAGTTGGGACATACAAGAGTCAAGTTTTGATTAATTGGCGCCAGTTTTCATGGACAGTATGATTTTTGCTTCCGTTTGACCACGATATACAGAACACTGGTACGCGCACTTTCCTATCTTCCCCATATAAAACGAGGAAGTCAAAAGTAGTCCCTAGTTACGTGATTTAAATTTTACCGCTAGATGACACCAATGTATGAAGGACTGTCACTAAACGTCATTAATGAACTCCTGTAGGTTATATTACGTGTTGGCACGGTTGTAGGCGACGTATATTCAGTATTTACGTGTGTATTAACGGGAAACTTTGGTTAGAAATAAAGAATAAATGGCGACTGTCAAATTTAGCAAGCAATCAAACAGATGTAGAAAGATATTTACTAATGTAACGAGCAAGTACTTTTTGCTGTGATTTTTATAAACCTTTCAGAGGCTATTGTTATTATTTATTTCTTGTATCTGTTTGGTAGTGGTGGAAGAAAGGCCAGATGTGAGATTAGCATTAGTAGGAGCATACATTTAGTTGAGGAATAGCATCATCTGTCAGTGTTCTTCGAATGATTTCATTTCCACTGACAATAATGATTTTTTACAAATTCTTCTTGAAAATGTATCAAGCACACAAAATGTTGCTTCAATATTGTGACACCTGCATTTTGGTTCATTCTTGAAGCCTTTCCGAAATCTATAATTAACAATATTTCATAATTAATGGTATGTATCGTAAGTCTACATCTGTAACCCAAATTTACTGAGCGGTTTGACAGCAGTTTATTCTGGTTAACTGAAAATTTAATTATGCTTTAAATATCTACTAATTTTTTTGATTCACTGGCACTGATCGCACAACGAGTATCTTCATCTTGTGTTATTACAAGATGCAAATACTCTGACTGCAACCAGTGCAAATGAATCGAAGATGCTATTTGCTTCACTGTTCTTTGTCAATTTCTTCGAGATTAATAAATCATTTTATTTTCTGAAAGAGCCAGAGTGAAACGTAGATAAACTTTCATTACGTTGGTCATCTTCATCAGTTTTTTTAAACTTGTGATGCAAATGAAGACAAGTGCTACTCTTACGGTAATCTTAGAATAAGGGATGTAATCAAATTAAACAATATGTTTATTAAATTAGAAATAATATAAAGAAGGTTATGAGCCTCTCACATAAACTTGATATTTTCAGCTTCGATGGAATTAATTTGCAAGGTCATCAAACTTGAAGGAAACAAGCTGCAGTAACGTTTAGGTGTTTTAACTTTATGCACTTTTGGTGCATGCAGAACTGATGTTACTAGATAGGTACTTTTGTGAGTTTATATCCACTCGTTATATTGAGTACATTTTAATCAGTACCAGGGGGGTTTAATGCCAGATGGATTGGTGGATATTCTAGGTTAGATAGCAATCTTACGATGAGTTCATGTTTATGTTAAAATCTCCTTGCTTCAATACAAATTAACTCTAAGAAGTCTTTCTATTTTGACTGCAATGTAACTAAATTAGGAAACGAATCAAATTATTCGCCAATACGTACCCTCTTTAAATTAAAATTTCTACGCCTGACAACTTCGCCTTAAATTCATAGTTAAAATTTAAAATGCAGTATTTAACCTCAAACCAGTTGTTGCGTACTGACCTCCGTTTATCTCTGCCCATGTGTTTTGTGTTTACCACAAGAGCTTCAGAAGAACCGGTTGCGGAATTTGATAAAAATGACAGTCCGCGATACGGTTCTGCCATCTAGCGAATTTTTACAAACTACTCAACTTGCTCAAAATTTTAAACTAAAAATGGGGGCGAGTGAGCGTACCAGTGTTCTCTATATCGTGCGTTTGACGTTCAACATTTGAAATTGTCATTGTAAACCTTTCATTTTACCCGTAACGACGCTATTCATACCACCGGATTCCTGAAAACTTGGTACTGAGGTACATTTAGTATTAAATGTCCTAATTTAGAAGTGCAAAAACAGTTTTTTTTTTTGTTAGTTCGAGCACGAGGTGTTGAAGTAGAATAAAAGCAGATTGAGAGCGAAGTTGTTGTGATACATGTAAAAGTGCCTTGTAAAGAGCTGAACAGTTCACAAATTTTTCTTATTGGGTGGAGTCAATTGATCAATGTTCATGTCATCACATAACATGATAGAAAAGGAGGCGAATAAAACCAAAACCTAACGATACCTTCGTTACTGTGCTTGATAAATGAGGCCCATTGTGATTGATGTGCAAATATTCTCACACAAACATGTGCTGCAACTGCAGGAATAGCAATCTAACGATTTCAAAATGTAGGAAGCGCGCGAAATGCGTCAAGAGAAAAGAAAGTGAACAGAGTTGAGTAGTAGGAATAGGCCGATTCTGGAACTTCCTCCGACCTTGACCAATAAAAGTCAAGGTCAAGATCGGAGGAGGTTCCAGAATCGGCCTATTCCTGACGTGACCTCACCATGACCTTAAACTTCAAGGCCATGACCTTGAGGTGACCACGATAAAGGTCAAGATTGGAGGAGGTTCCAGAATCGACCTGTTCCTAATGTAACCGAGAGTTAACTTTGAAATGACCTTGAGGGTTCAAGGTTAAGATCGGAGGAGGTTCTAAAATTTGCTTTGTGCCGATGTAACTACAAGGTTAAAGATCAAGTCAGAGGAGGTTGCAAAATCTCAATGTCATTGACGTGACCTCATCATTACCTCTAAAAGCGAGGTCAGAGGAGGGTTCCAAAAATTATCTATCCTTGACGTGACCTTAACTTGACGGAGGATCCAAAAACGGTTTATCTTGAATTCGACCGTAAGGTTGGAGGAGGTAGGGACCCCCACCTAAAATCTTGTTATATAAGGTTCTTCATTTGGGAATAGATTCAGTTGTTACAGAACTGTGAGTTGTGTTGTTAAGTTAATCACCTACCTACATACATAAAAGTAAGTTTAAATCATCTTATTGTAATAATTTATAATTTGTATATTTTTATTGTATTTAACAGTGACATCTAAATAAGTGGATTTTTTCCTGAAACAAAAGAGAAGGCACGTGAACAATCCTTGTGATGACGTACAGAAGAAAAGACTTCTGACTAAAAACGTTGACAAACCAAAAGAAGAAAAGCCAGATGAGCACGGTTTGAATATGCCCTCAGTTCGAAACGAGTTTCAATTTGAAATACTCTCCCAGCCTTACTTCACTGATGAAGATATTCGTCAATGTGATACTAATGAGACAGCACCTTCCGAGATTTCAGAAGCAAGAGAGGTGACTGACGTAGATCAGTTGCCACTTTTAGCTCAAAGTGTATATTTTCTAAATAAGAGCCGTACGAAGTGGATTTGTGTCGGACTGTGTACCGAAACATTTTTTGATCCGATAATACGTATTATGGGTTCCAAAAGGCAGAGCATATCGTTTTTAGAAGATGAATTGAAAGAATTTTGTTCTTATAACTACACTTTGAAGTCGTATTTTACTGAGAAGAAAACTATTTATCCGGTAATGAAAATCAGCTCAGTAAAGGCGTTTTTCGAGTGCATCGAAGGAACGAAAATACTGAAATTAGAAAGAGGTGTGGAGACATTATATATATCTTATAAAGGTCTATTGCAACTCTGGAAATTGTGTGATATTATATCGTTTAGAAGTTTTGAAACAATTGAACTATAAATCATTCTATAGCAACATGATTCCATGCTTGAGTGTTATGGAAAGTGATATGAAGACAAATGTTAAATCATTTCTTAATAATGAAATATCTGAGAAAGGAGCAATTACAAATGAATTAATGATGTTTGGAATTAGTAAATTAATTTTTGATATAAATATGCATAAAGCTGTTAATATGTAAATGTTATGTGATTTAATATGTATATATTTCTAGATATGACACTGTCAGTTATAAATAAAATTTTCTAAGAACACTGTTTGATCCTTTATTTAATAAACTAATGATACTTAACCAAAAAATTAAGAGAAATTTTTACGCTATATAAAGATAAGCAGTGAGTATTGAAGTAGTACACGTGTAACATCGTTGACTGTTAGAAAGAAAAGCCATAAATGCGACGTCGTGTCAAAACAGATTACACTGCGAGAAGTACCTTAAAACGAAAAGGTCTTGGTTTACTTAATACGTTAATTAATAAACTACCAGTAGAGTTTCACTTACCAGGTTACAATTACTGCGGTCCGGGCACAAAATTAGACGTTCGACTTAAAAGAGGAGACAGAAGTGTGAATGCGTTGGATGAGGCGTGCAAGCAACACGATATCGCATATTCTGTAAGTAGCGATTTAGAGAAACGTCACGAAGCAGATAAAAAATTGTATCCAGCGGCAGTGAAAAGAGTGAAGAGTACAGAAGCGGGATTTGGTGAAAAAGCATCTGCGTTATCTGTAGCCGCCTTAATAAAAGCTAAGACAAAGCTTGGAATGGGAAACGGAGTGAAGAGAAAGCGTAGTAAACGGAAGAAGCGTGGTGGTAAATTATCATTTCGGCAAGCTGTAAGGAAAGCACAACATGCAATTTCACTTAATGGTAACCAGAGTCTGTTAGAAAATGTGAAATTGGCGCAGGCTGTTTTAAAGAAGGACCACAAGAAAATAAGACCTCCACGTCAAAGAGTGATACCAATTCCTAAGAGAGGAGGGTTTTTACCTTTAATTCCATTATTTGCGGCTTTGGGCGCAATAGGATCGCTCGGCGGCGGTCCAGCTGCAATTGCTAAGGCGGTAAACGATGCAAAAGCTGCGAAAGAGCAACTGAAAGAGGCAGAGCGACATAATCCCGCTATGGAAACAAAAGCAGTGGGAAGCGGATTCTATATAAAACCTTACAAAACCGGGTGTGGGTTATATTTACGATCCAATCCAAAAAACTGAAATATTTGCCTCGGCGACCGTTGACTAACATTGACATACTGAAATATGCTAAAATATGGAAATTACCTTTCTTTCGAGGTGTGTTTATGAGAGATACTTTACCTAAAAAGATATGGAAGCGTGAAAGTGGAGTAGTGAATTTAGATAGCGATTCTGGTGAAGGAACGCATTGGGTGGCATATTATAAGAGAGGAGGAATCGTAAAATATTTTGACAGCTATGGAGATCTACGACCTCCAGTTGAAGTAGAGAAATATCTTTTGTCGAACGGATTGGGAGTTATTAATTATAATTATGAAAGGTATCAGAAACAAAATATACAAAATTGTGGACACTTATGTCTACAGTTTTTAAAGTCCTTTACAAGTTAAGTAAGAATGTAGTACTTGAAAGATGGTCAACATGGAATCTTCACCCGTTGCGTGTACGTTCACTCTTACGGGAACTGAATCAGTTTTATTTTGTGAATTGAATCCACCACTATACCTCGATGAAGACGCAACATATGAAATGTGCCTGTTAAATTTTGAAACGTTTAATGCAATACCTAACATAGATGAAAGTAACAATTTGATACATTATGAAGAAACAGGAAAAACGACGGTTTGGAAAACTATCGTTATACCTACAGGTACATATGAACTAGACGATATCAACCAATATCTGAAAGATTATTTTCAAAATAACAATATCCCTGATTATATAAACATTAAAGGAAATAATAATACTTTAAAGGCAACCACACACAGTTCGGCTAAGCTCGATTTTAGTAAACCAAATTCATTGGGAAAATTGTTGGGTTTTAAACCGAGAACGTTGAAAGTAAACGATAATAACATTGGTGATTTTCTGGTGGAAATAAATAAAGTAAATGCTGTAAGAATAGAATGTAATCTAACCGGTGGATCTTATAACAACGGAGAACCCGGTCATGTTTTGTACCATTTCTTTCCAAATGTACCTCCAGGGTTTAAAATAATAGAATCCCCTCTTCAAGCTATTTATCTTCCAGTGACCGTGAACGTGATTACGAGAATAGTCATTATACTATTAGATGAAGAAAATCGATTAGTTAATTTTAGAAACGAAGTAATTACTCTAAGACTTCATTTGAGAAGATTCACATAATGATTATTTACGATAGAAATTATTCGAAACGGAAAGAGTGTAACAGAATTAGACGTAATGTATTATTTAAACCACGGAAACAGATACTGAAGTGTTGTCGACAAAAAAGACTGAAATTGACACAGAGAAATCGAATATATTTAGAGAGTTTAGGTTATAAGGTGCTAACATAGGGGGAATTATTCTGTAGAAGAGACGTAACCGTCAAAGGGTGAACACCAGCATTACACGTAAGGCAATCATCATCTAAACAGAACGACATGGATATTTTGGGAATAACTGATAAAATTAAATTGGACACTTCAATAACCAATATGGAGTTCCATTCACACTTACCATTCAGTTCATCATTTGGTAATAACGATGAAGTGCGTATCACCGTACCTGAAATCGACAATTACACCCTCCCTTGCGAAAGTTATTTGTACGTAGAGGGAAGACTGCGTTTGGTTAGTGATAATACTCAACACAGTGCGATGGCACAATTGATAAATAATCCGGTAGCTTATATGTTTAGCGATATTAGATATCTTCTGAATGGAGTACAGGTGGATTCGGTAAGAAATGTTGGCATAACATCAACAATGAAAGGGTATTTCTCTTTTACTCGCAACGATACAGTAAAATTGGAAAATGCAGGATGGATCCAGGAGAATGATAAAATGAGCGATATACTCAACGTTAAGGGAGATTTCTCAGCAAGTGTACCTTTAAAGACATTATTAGGTTTTGGGGAAGATTATAAAAAGATCGTCTTGAATATCAGGCAAGAATTGGTATTGATCAGAGCAAATGATGACGTTGATGCAGTTGTGGAAACAAACAAGACGGAAGAGATTAAATTAATAATTGACAAAATTGTAGGGCGTATACCTCATATTTCTGGTGGACTACGTGAGCAATTAGCTTTAACGAGAGTGACAGACAGAGATGTTGAAATACAAATTCCTTTCAGAATTATTATTATTATTATTATTCCCAATTGGTGATAATTGAGATATCTCCATTGAACGGTCTGATATATCAATTATCTCAGAAACTGAGTCATTATCATTAGAACTTAGCGGGATATTATCTGCAACAATACGGGGTTGCGACTGACTCAGTTGACCTTGCAACTCCGCACTATGCATCAAGTGATCATTTGAACGCAAAGAAGAAATTAGAAAAATTTTGTGCAAATCGTTTTTGATTGCAGTGAGAACCTCGAGCAGCCTCTGGACAGATGTTTCAGCCCTGCTTGGGGCTTCTTCAGCAGAGACGTAGCTCGACATTCCCGCTGCAAACAAAAACGACTTGCCCAATTTATTCGCATTTGCGATGTAAGAGTGATGAACAGATAAAATAGCGACATCTTACTATCGCTTTTTGACCTGACATTGCAGTAGGATAGACAAATTGAAGCGGGATTTGCTCCTAATAAGTTCCCCATGCAAGGCGGCCATGCTTGCTGTCAAAGCATAATGAAAATTTTAGAAAAATTTTGTGCAAATCGTTTTTGATTGCAGCGAGAACCTCGAGCAGCCTCTGGACAGCTGTTTCAGCCCTGCTTGGGGCTTCTTCAGCAGAGACGTAGCTCGACATTCCCGCTGCAAACAAAAACGACTTGCCCAATTTATTCGCATTTGCGATGTAAGAGTGATGAACAGATAAAATAGCGACATCTTACTATCGCTTTTTGACCTGACATTGCAGTAGGATAGACAAATTGAAGCGGGATTTGCTCCTAATAAGTTCCCCATGCAAGGCGGCCATGCTTGCTGTCAAAGCATAATGAAAATTTTAGAAAAATTTTGTGCAAAATTTTTCTAAAATTTTGTGCAAAATTGCTTTGACAGCAAATTTTAGAAAAATTTTGCACAAAATTTTTCTAAAATTTTCATTATGCTTTGACAGCAAGCATGGCCGCCTTGCATGGGGAACTTATTAGGAGCAAATCCCGCTTCAATTTGTCTATCCTACTGCAATGTCAGGTCAAAAAGCGATAGTAAGATGTCGCTATTTTATCTGTTCATCACTCTTACATCGCAAATGCGAATAAATTGGGCAAGTCGTTTTTGTTTGCAGCGGGAATGTCGAGCTACGTCTCTGCTGAAGAAGCCCCAAGCAGGGCTGAAACAGCTGTCCAGAGGCTGCTCGAGGTTCTCGCTGCAATCAAAAACGATTTGCACAAAATTTTTCTAATAAGATTATTATTAAACTTCGTAAATGTTATTCAAATTCTAAAGTCATTAGAGAGAATAATTAGTTATTGAAATTTTTTCAAAATAACTGCAAGTAAGAATGAAAAAAGAGAAGGAGAGAAACAAGGAGAGAAAAGAAAGAAGAAAAGAAGAGGAAGGAAGGAAAAAAGGAGAAAAGAAAGGAAAGAGGAAAGGTTAGTTCCAGTGGGCCGTGGTTACGCCTTCGTTACGCCTTCGTGACGCCCAAAAAATGGAAAGGGAAGAGTAGGGATGGGAGTGGGAAGAGGGCTTTCTTCGCCTCATTCACGATCGTCTCAGCCTGATCCAAGATTTGTTTCATAATCTTGTCGCGGACATATCTACCTTATGAAAACCTCTTCTCTTAAGGTAAATATGTCTGTAAATATTGTTGTTAAATGTATTGCTGTTCAAATGGAAGTTGAGAATGTTGAACAAGATATTAGGTATACATAAATCTTCATCTTAATCGACTTTTTATAATTTGTTGTTCAATCTACAGATGACTTCCCCAAATAATATCCCGTATGTGAAATCCATTCACATGAAGCAGGTACAGCTGAAAGTGAGTAAACTAATTTGTATTTTACGGTTCACAGTGTATATAAGTTACAGAAGTCATTTTGATTATTTCCTTTTTTCAGTTCCCTGACGGGACCCTCATCAACTGCGAGACCGCCATTGTGAATTATGCGATTGCCGGAGATCGTCCATTCATCTCACCCTCACCGGTTTATACACCGACACTGCTGTTGGTGGCGACGCCGACGCCGACGCCTGAGCGTCGACCACCGGAACAGCAGATAGCGGCGCCCCAAAGAATTCTCCTGAAAAGGAGAGTTTTTGCTCCGCCGGTGTTCTCACCGGTAGTACCGCCTCCACCTCTACCGAAACCCACCGTGTCGACGGTGGAAGTTCAGGTGGATGTAGAGGCGTCGTCCACCGAGATAGATGAATCTTGGGTTCGTTCATTATAAATTTTCATGTTTTCAACAATTTACTATCTTATTTTTTTACAGTGAGGAGTACATTGCAGTCAGTTTTTCACAGTGAGGAGTACATTGCAGTCAGAAGTCATTGTTATAAAATAATATTATTAATTAATTTATTTTAATTTTTATAGTTTCTAATTTTAGTTTTTAAAGTTTAGTATCTTATTCTTTATAGTTTTCTTTACTTTTATTTATTATATATAAAAACATTTTATTCGAGCATCTTGTTTTTATAACGTAACAAAAAGGAAGTGCTTTAAACAACAGTTGATATTACACTTCCAGCACAGCAATAGAAACATAGTATATTGCGTTTAGTAATTGAAGTGATTGAAATATGAAGTGATTGAAATATGAAGTTTCAAGAACAGTTTTTAAAGTTACCCGTACAAAATTTCAATGATGCAATTACAAACGAAACCTTTAAACGTCATAATGAACTATTCGGAGGATCAAGTAAACCCGTTATCATTAGCGGGAGCTCAGGAGCTGGCAAAAGTAATTCATTAGTGACATTATTAATCCATCCGAACGGACTACGTTTATTTATACATCTGCTGTAAGACCTTATCTCAAGGGAAGTATGAATTTCTCAGAAATTTGCTATCAACAGTGCCCGAAATAGGTTACTTTGAAATTTCCGATATGGAAAAAATGGTATAACCTACAAATGTAAAAGAATATTCAGCCGTTGTTTTTGATGACGTTCAGTGCACTACACAAAATTTAATTAAAGAATATTTCTCCTTTGGGCGTCATAGAAATGTTGACTGCCTTTATTTAAGTCAAACTTAGAGGGCAATACCCAAACAAATGATTCGTGATAATTGTAATTTCTTAGTACTATTTCGTCAAGATTTCACAAATTTGAAACACGTTTACGATGATTACGTCAGCGGAGATATGGGTATGGACCAGTTTCGTAATATCTGTTACGCTTGTTGGAAGGAACCGTTTGGTTTCTTAGTTATTGATACCGATTGTTCCATAAACGCAGGAAGATATCGTAAAGGATTCGACACGTACATATATCTTTAAAATCACTACATTTTACACAGTTCTTTCATTTTTACGTAGTTCTACAGTTCTTCAGTACTGTAACAGACGTTAAAGGATGCGGAGGCACCATGAGTAACAAACTTAAAGCAGAATTAGCCACTGCGCGCGAAAGTTTGCGTACTAAATTAAAAACACTTAAATCCGATATTGCACAAGCAAAACATCATGCGGAGCAATCAAAAAAGAATCTCCAACTTCAAAATCTGTTTATGAAGAAGCAGAAGAATATGACACCGAAAGCAGTAACCCCCCTGTGGACGAATCCCTGGCTCATGCTCGTACACTTCTAGAAGAACGAAACTCATTACTTCATACTAGATTAGAATCACCGCTGGTAGAAGCTGCCTTAGAATCGTAACATCCGTTAGCACGTGATTATGTTACACGATTTGAAACTGATGTAGAAAATGAATTCGATACAAAATACTGTGTAAGAGAAGAAGATGAGAGATTGTTTGTTGGGAACCAGGAGCTTAAGTTTGACGGTCCCGATCTTGTAATTGGAGACTTGGCGTATAAGGGTACTAAAGGTTTATACGAGCTGGTTTTTAAGAAAAATCCGGAGAAATTTACGTTTCACGATGTGCGAGACTATAGAGATATATTGAGAAGAACTAGTGCGTTTAAAGTTAATTATAATCCCTCAGGGCGAATATCTGCAAGCAGAGGATTTAAATATGTGAATATTATAAAACCAATAATTCAGGGAAAACCACCAAACGTTTGATGGGCGCGAAGCTGGAAAACAGGTGGAGCTTTGGAGAAAAAGCTTGTACCTAACAAATGTTTGCAGTATCAATACTGGGATGATTTTAACGAACTAGTAGAACGATTGCGTTTATTGAACGCATCCAAATCAGCAGGTCACTCCGCACATAACAATGAAATCATAGCGATCATTGAAGAATTCAAAGAGGCTAAAATTATTTTGTAAATTGTAGTATTTAGTGGAGTGCAAGCGAGCACACATTTTAGTTTCACATAGTTGTTGATTGATTCACAATAACTATTGATAAGTTTGGAAGACACGTTCATAAACACACAGTTTTCAAACACATTGCTGCTACACCATTACTTTACGAAACATTATTAGACTTTCAGAGTCAAGATCTTAACGCCGAAAGTGTATATTAGCTTTCAAATAGAGGTCACCAAACGACGTATACGATCCAAGAAACTTGCGTTGTTAAAAAAGTATTTATTCATCAACCTACTATTGTCAACATTACAGTATCCATCAACGCTATAAATGGTACTGATACTTTAATTGGAAGAACGTTGAATGTGGGAGATCAAATCTCGTTTACTTGCACATCTTCAGTTTGTGCAGTTCAATTATATGTTGAATTCATCGTAAGAAAACGAGTTCTAACTGAAAATGTCTAATCTATCTTCTAATGTGAAACGTGATGTTGTTAATGAGTTGCACAAACCAGCAAGGAAAATCTTTCGCCGTTGTCGAGTAATAATAAAAGGATTCAGAGATCTCTTCCAAGCAGACTTAATAATTGAAATGCTGCCTTATTCCGAGATAAACAAAGGATACAAATACATTCTGACAGTGATCAACGCATTTTCCAAATATGCTTGCGGAATACCATTAAAAAATAAGACTGGTAAAGAAGTAATCAAAGCTTTTCAATCAGTTTTATCTGAAGGTAGAAATTCTGTACCGAAAAATATACAAACAGATAACGGAAAGGAATTTTACAATATTCTGTTCCAAAATTTAATCACTATAGCACATACTCTAATTTAAAAAGTTCGATAGTCGAAAGATTTAATAGAACCCTAAAACAAAAGATGTGTAAAGAATTTAGCATGCAAGGAAATTTCGGATGGTTCAATTTATTACCAAGGCTAATTGAAGAATACAATAACACTGTTCACAGTACGACGGGTTTCAAACCCAGCAAGATAAATCAAAGAAATGCGCAAAGTATTTTACAGTCCGTCTACCGCAACCTTAAAATTGTGGATCCAAGAATTTCAAAATTTAAAGTTGGAGATCATGTGCGCATCAGTAAATACAGACAAGCATTTTCGAAGATGTACACTCCGAATTGGTCCAACGAAATATTTACCATTTCGTCGGTGCAGAATACTAATCCCAGAACATATCTAATTAAAGACGCTGATGGTGAAGCCATTCTCGGTGGGTTTTATAAGTACGAGTTACAAAAAGTAAAATATCCAGATATATATTTAATTAATGTATTGAGAGAAAAAGGTCATAAAGCGCTTGTAAGTTATTTAGGATAGAGTTCTAAACATGATACATGGATACCAAAACGCAATGTGTTATAATAAATATTTATTAACTACAACTGTAAACATACAATACTCACAATACACAATAAATGAATTTTACAAATTAATTTATTTACTTTCTAACAGAACTTATAAATAAAACATACTTTATTTATTTTCTAATTCCTTTTCCAGTTTTTAAATTAGTTCTTTTAGTTTTTTATCTCTTTTTATATCAGCAATGTTATGGTGACCCCACGCCAGAGTATGAATTTTGTCATCCAAAATATAACGTTTATCGTCTTTAGATGATAAGGCAATTTTATTTTTCAACTCTGTATACACCGTATGAAAATCCGAGTGAAACACGTACATCTTTTTAAAAAGAAAACCATCTCGTTCAATGATTTCTTTGTAGTCATCTACAGATAAGTATTTATCTACAACGTATTTTTTAACCTTTTGCTTTCTTAGTACATTTTGAAATAAGCTTTACACAGTAGGCTTTCGCACCGGTCCCGAAAAAAGATTCTATAATCTGTCCTGCGTATTCGTCTTTAAATCGTCCAATAACTGATTCAGTTCGAGGCATTTCATGTATATTATTCGGTGCGTAATTTGAAGTATCAAATTTATCTAAATTTTGCTTTATGTCATCATATACATTATCAGTATTAACGGTCAGTATTAAACTATCCGTATCAGTATATAATAAAGCTGCTCTATTGTTATATTTTCGCTTTATAAAATTGTAATAAAAATCGTACATTACTGTTTTTGATATTTCCAAAACACAAAACCCTACGTATAAAGGTTTATTATAATTTACTTGTACTTTGCATAATTCTATTTCGGCCAGGTGATCACTAAAAATTTTACTCGATTTATAGTTTGGTTTAGCTATCAATGATTCAGCTCCCGGTCTTCGATTATGGGTTTCCCAGCTGGTGGCCAATTTAATGTATGTCGACGCGATTCTCAACATTTTCCATAGTTTTACCGAAAACACTATTATTTAATAATTTGTAAAGAAAATTTCGAATTCGTTTTTAGCTTCAGCTCGTTTTTGTGAATTAAAGTCTATGTATATTTTTAGCCAAAGAGATGGCTTAAATTTAATTGCCCTATGAATTTGGTTTAATACTAAACCATTTTCCAAACATTGTTTCAGATTTAAATAGTGAATTATGTATTTCCTTTTGTTGTACAGATTTGGAATAAGTTTACCATATTTCGAATTTGGTGGAATTATGTTTTCCGGACAAAATGGTAATTCGTTGTGGTTGTCATGTAAATGAGTCGGGTATTCCAAATCTACTTCGAATATGTACCCGACATCTGAATTTTCTTCTAACTCTGAAATGTTAAGATTGTTAATCTCTTCTGTACACAACCAAGTAAATTCTCCCCACGGAAATCTGGAACACATTGCGTGACTGTACAGATTTGTAGCATTAAGATATAGTAAATATTTAGTTGCCTTCTTAGAGTCAAAACCATTCACAAATTTATTATTAGCGTTTTCGATTCTTTTAGTGCACATACTCACTCCATCTCGTATACCCATTCTAAAAAAATGTAGCATATCAACATCTTGCAGTAACTCTAATTTAATTTTTGTCATTCTTAACATTGCATCCCAACTTAATCCTGGAGCGGTGAAAAAATGGCAAGGATCTAGTTTGTAATTATCAATACAAAGGTCTCTGAAATTTTCAAATACGTCTGCCAACAGTAAAACATCAGATGTTACGTATACATCACTGTAATCACCCATAGTTTTACAGTTAAATAAATTCCAAACGCGCTGTGCTCTCTCATAATCTTCATCACTTACGTGTTCATCATACAGCACATCATAAACTCTTTCTTAGAAGGTAAAGTGGGAAAATCTAATTTCATGAGTGAGTCAATAAAACAATACGGGAAAATTCCTTTTTGACGTATTAATTTAAACATCTCCTCATCGTTAAAATATTTTCTAATTTCCCTACATTGCCAATCTTCCAAGTATGAGCTTCATTTCTCTAAAGACGATTGCATGAAACGAAAAGAATCTACAAATCTCATTTTGAAATATACTTTACGCTTTTTACCTTTACATCTGTCTTATCCCCCACGAAAAGGTTATATATTTTTCCTTATTTTGTGCGAACACGTCCACATCTTCACCTTCAAATGCCATTGTCTTTACAAATAAGTGACTGTCATAATTAGAAAGATTGTGAAAAAACACTGGAATAAATTTTGGTATTTTAAAATTAAAATTGCACACAGAATGAGCAGCACCTCTAAACGCTCCCGATAAATGTTCGTGATCACGCACCTTCTCCTTAACATCTAATATTGGTTTTTCACAAATATGACACATTGTTGCACGGTCGTATGTTTCTTTTTCTTCTCGTGTTAAATCAGTCATCGGCTCAATTTTACTTAAATATTTATCATATAAAATAGCGACATCTTACTATCGCTTCTTGACCTAACATTGCAGTAGGATAGACAAATTGAAGCGGGATTTGCTTCTAATGAGTCCCCCATGCAAGGCGGCCATGCTTGCTGTCAAAGCATAATGAAAGATTTTAGAAAAATTTTTTGCAAACCGTTTTTGATTGCAGTGAGAACCTCGAGCAGCCTCTGGACAGCTGTTTCAGCCCTGCTTGGGGCTTCTTCAGCAGAAACGTAGCTCGACATTCCCACTGCACACCAAAAACGACTTGCCCAATTTATTCGCAATTGCGATGTAAGAATGATGAACATATAAAATAGCGACATCTTACTATCGCTTCTTGACCTAACATTGCAGTAGGATAGACAAATTGAAGCGGGATTTGCTCCTAATGAGTCCCCCATGCAAGGCGGCCATGCTTGCTGTCAAAGCATAATGAAAGATTTTACAAAAATTTTTTGCAAATAGTTTTTGATTGCAGTGAGAACCTCGAGCAGCCTCTGGACAGCTGTTTCAGCCCTGCTTGGGGCTTCTTCAGCAGAAACGTAGCTCGACATTCCCACTGCACACCAAAAACGACTTGCCCAATTTATTCGCAATTGCGATGTAAGAATGATGAACATATAAAATAGCGACATCTTACTATCGCTTCTTGACCTAACATTGCAGTAGGATAGACAAATTGAAGCGGGATTTGCTCCTAATGAGTCCCCCATGCAAGGCGGCCATGCTTGCTGTCAAAGCATAATGAAAGATTTTAGAAACATTTTTTGCAAATTGTTTTTGATTGCAGTGAGAACCTCGAGCAGCCTCTGGACAGCTGTTTCAGCCCTGCAAAAAAATTTTTCTAAAATCTTTCATTCAATCATTCTTACATCGCATTTGCGAATAAATTGGGCAAGTCGTTTTTGGTCTGCAGTGGGAATGTCGAGCGACGTTTCTGCTGAAGAAGCCCCAAGCAGGGCTGAAACAGCTGTCCAGAGGCTGCTCGAGGTTCTCACTGCAATCAAAAACGATTTGCACAAAAAAAAATTTTTCTAAAACCTTTCATTTGACAGCAAGCATGGCCGCCTTGCATGGGGGACTTATTAGGAGCAAATCCCGCTTCAATTTGTCTATCCTACTGCAATGTTAGGTCAAAAAGCGATAGTAAGATGTCGCTATTTTATATGTTCATCATTCTTACATCGCAATTGCGAATAAATTGGGCAAGTCGTTTTTGGTGTGCAGTGGGAATGTCGAGCTACGTTTCTGCTGAAGAAGCCCCAAGCAGGGCTGAAACAGCTGTCCAGAGGCTGCTCGAGGTTCTCACTGCAATCAAAAACTATTTGCACAAAAAAAAAATTTTCTAAAATCTTTCATTATGCTTTGACAGCAAGCATGGCCGCCTTGCATGGGGGACTCATTAGGAGCAAATCCCGCTTCAATTTGTCTATCCTACTGCAATGTTAGGTCAAGAAGCGATAGTAAGATGTCGCTATTTTATATGTTCATCATTCTTACATCGCAATTGCGAATAAATTGGGCAAGTCGTTTTTGGTGTGCAGTGGGAATGTCGAGCTACGTTTCTGCTGAAGAAGCCCCAAGCAGGGCTGAAACAGCTGTACAGAGGCTGCTCGAGGTTCTCACTGCAATCAAAAACGATTTGCACAAAAAAAAAATTTTCTAAAATCTTTCATTATGCTTTGACAGCAAGCATGGCCGCCTTGCATGGGGGACTCGTTAGGAGCAAATCCCGCTTCAATTTGTCTATCCTACTGCAATGTTAGGTCAAGAAGCGATAGTAAGATGTCGCTATTTTATATGTTCATCATTCTTACATCGCAATTGCGAATAAATTGGGCAAGTCGTTTTTGGTGTGCAGTGGGAATGTCGAGCTACGTTTCTGCTGAAGAAGCCCCAAGCAGGGCTGAAACAGCTGTCCAGAGGCTGCTCGAGGTTCTCACTGCAATCAAAAACGATTTGCAAAAAATTTTTCTAAATATTTATCGTAAATTTCTTTAATATCTTTTTCTAACCATTTTATAAACTCAGTGGCGGCATTCTCTCCGCGATATAACTTTAACATTGACAAATTAGCATTGAAACTGCACTTAATGTAATATGCAAATGAATGAGGTTCGTGTTCATAACACTTAACAGTGAAAGATTTATCTGGATTTGGTTCTACTCTGTCCAGTGGTTTTAGCAATGCTTCGAAATCGGCATATATAACAAAAGGAAGTTTTAACTGTTTTTCAAAATTTTCAAATTGTAATATATTCTCTGGCAAAGATTCACCATACTTATTTATTTTTAACTCTGTCGATGGTAAAACTTTTGATAACTTTACAGTCTTCCCTCTCGTGTCGTTGCAATTTTTCAATACATGGAAATACACTAAACATCCTTCACAAATATATTTCTCGTGACCGTGATGTGAAGTCTGTTTTGACACTAAACGTGATATTTTTAATCCAACAATAATGAGTATTTCCATTGTTGTCATCAATTAATAATAAGCTTATATGAATATTTTTTCTATTTTTAGTAAAAGTAACGGTCCTACAACTTCATCAACCGTAACCTTATCATTATAATGGGAACCTAGTCCGTAGACATTTATAGAAATATTGTTCTTGCTTTCAAATTTCTTCACGTCACAAACTTTCAGTGGAAATTCTAGGTCAGTGAAATTCGCTACTGTGTTATACGAAGACATCCTTTGAGGAAGACCTATCGGTTGACACATCGCTGACGTTATCGCTCAGGCAAAGCAAGCATTGTCGTTATTTCTAACATTTATCACAGCTTTCTTCGCACTTATTAAAGACGGTAATGGCATGAAGCTGGATGCTTTCAGTGGATTGTATTTATTAATGTTGACTTCCATATATAAAATTCTGCACAAAGTCCATCCTGTAACAATATTTGCAACTTTAAGTTTTATTCTAAACGATTGCACCTATTATTTTTTTTACCTGAATCTCGCTCCTGAAATTCCGACATTTTTACATGTATTTCGTTTACAAAATCACGATATATATTGTATATATCAGTTCCAAAACAAGTTATTTTATTCTTGGTGTTAAAAGATTTTATCTCAGAACTTTCTTTAGAATCTAAGAAATAGACTCCGAAAATTCCACATTCCACTTTAATGCTTTATGAATGTCTAATATACTCTGAACCAAAGTTAATACTTTTTCTTGAATATTATACATAAAGTCCTCGACATCAACATAATTGTAAGGTTCCGTTATACGGTACGTTACGATTTTGTCTCCGAATGCACCAGCTATCTTCTCCACGCCGTTATCGACGACCACAAAAGCATTACTTTTATGTGAATTACTATGCAAATGTGCTGAGAAACACTTTCTGCTGACGTATATTTCTCACACATCACATTTCATAACGTTCACCTGGTCAACAACTTTGGACGGTCTGGCAATTTCATCTAATTTCAAACGTTTTCCCTGGCATGACGTATGCAAATGACGGTTCATATTATCGATTCGCGTAAATTGTTTGCCACACTGATTGCAATCAAACATGTTTTATAATTCTAATAAGCACTATCACGTTCACTACGTTCAATAAGTTGGTAAACTCAATCTGAGAGTCAACCGTCGTCTGCGGGTATCAAATTAAACACCTCCTTAAAATAGGTACATATTCAATAACAGGTTGCGTCAGGGTTATTTCAAAACAATTACATTTGAGTCACCGCGCTTCAAGGTTCGTTACGAGGTCACCTCGGTCATTTCAAGGTCATCTCAAGGTCATCCCAAGGTCACCTCAAGGTCATTTCAAGGTCACCTCAGAGTCATTTCAAGGTCATCTCGAGGTAATTTCAAGGTCATATCAAGGTCACCCCAAGGTCATTTCAAGGTCACCTCAAGGTCATTTCAAGGTCACCTCAAGGTCATTTCAAGGTCACCTCAAGGTCATTTCAAGGTCACCCCGAGGTCATTTCAAGGTCACCTCGAGGTCATTTCAGTCACCTCAAGGTCATTTCAAGGTCACCTCAGAGTCATTTCAAGGTCACCTCGAGGTAATCTCAAGGTCATATCAAGATCAACCAAGGTCATTTCAAGGTCACCTCAAGGTCATTTCAAGGTCACCCCGAGGTCATTTCAAGGTCACCTCGAGGCCATTTCAAAGTCACCTCAAGGTCACTTCAAGGTCATCTCAAGGTCATTTCAAGGTCACCTTAAGGTCATTTCAAGGTCACCTCAAGGTCATTTCAAGGTCACCTCAATGTCATTTCAAGGTCATTTCAAGGTCACCTCAAGGTCATTTCAAGGTCATTTTATGGTCACCTCAAGGCCATGGCCTTGACCTTGAAGCTCATAGTGGGGTCACGTCAGGAATAGGCCGATTCTGGAACCTCCTTCGACCTTGACCTTGAATTTTATTGGTCAAGGTCGGAGGAGGTTCCAGAATCGGCCTATTCCTACTACTGAGTTGAATACCAGAATTCAACTTGTTGCAGCTGCAGGGACCAGGGTGTACCTACAATGTGGTAGTTCTTAGCAATACACTGTATTTTAACCAAAAACTTCCATGGCAACTTCACATGATAGCAATAAAGATTATGAATTTAGCAAAATAAGAAAAGATTGCATTAATTTCTTGCATTAATAGAAATATTTATATCTTCTTGCTATCGCCACCTAAATAAATAAATAATAAATTGTCTTTACCGTGAATGTGACTGACACAATGGACGCG
This sequence comes from Prosopocoilus inquinatus, assembly GCA_036172665.1. Lineage (NCBI taxonomy): Eukaryota > Metazoa > Arthropoda > Insecta > Coleoptera > Lucanidae > Prosopocoilus > Prosopocoilus inquinatus. Next base: position 19,088,628 of record CM069875.1, read on the forward strand.
TTTAGATAATTGGAGCAGGTGAGTTATTGACCCAATCAGCGGAGTCAAACGAGTCGTTTGGTGTTTGAACTGAACCTTCTTTCGAAAATCCATGGCAACCATGGCGGATGCAATTATGTTGACATTTTTATAAGCGCACACAACTTTTCTAATTAAGAATTAGCAGATACTCATGGTGTATCGTAGAGCTTGTGGAAATACTGAAAGGAAGCACGAAGACTGCGGTTCGTTTCCTTATTGGTTTTTACCCAAAAGGCATACATTTCAATCAACTGTTCAAATTCTCCAGGATCATAACTTTTCTCAACTTCAAGCCCAAGACCGAGGCAGACCTCGTACTGAATGTTGAAAAAAACATTTTGGATGCTGTAACTGTTGCTAGTACAATTACCCGAAGACACGAACTTCAGCAAAGAGTATCGCATTTGACAGTTTGGCAAATTTTAAAAGTGCAATAATTAAGTGCAATTACAGTTTTCTTTAGCTGTGTTTAAGGATTATGGAAACCTATAATAATAAACAATTATTTGTCTCCGACAAGTTATAAATGCAATTTTCGTTCAAATTAAACAAATGTGACATTACAACAATTGACTAATGTGACTTTTTTCGTTTCTATGACAACAGAATTTTCCGGCCTTGACCAGAGGCGGATATAGATTTTAATATGTAACACGTTTCAATTTTTAAATCAATTTAGAAAGCTTAAAATAAAAAAAAGTCAAATAGAAAAAATATTTTATTTAGCTAACTGCACTCCGTGTTATAAATAACACACGTATTTCTGATATAACCAGTATATCAGCAGATACAAGTACCAGCTATTCAATTGATATGTCCTAACAGTGCATTCTTGGGCTGTGTCTCGATAATTACTGGAGATACAAGATTTTTTAATTTTAATTTTGCTGCTGTGGTGATCTGAACGCAGACTTCAGGTGAACCGTAACAGGATCAACACGGTAATGATAAACTAGTAAAAAAATACGCGGAAAATTAAAATCGGAGTTTGTGGCAAGCCAGTAAATCAGCTGTTCAAAATATTATATTTTATATCTAAATAATATATTTTTTTATTTTGCATTTAAAATGACACCAAAAACTGTTTCGATGGAAGTAATTGGCCATGTTCAGCCAGTGCCAACTACAGTGTATTACCACACTTAAACATGTTGAGAGTACTCTAGTTATAACTTACGTTACTGCATCCGCTAAACGACTGATGACATGCAACGATTTAAAATAAGGTAAAAACATAGCCTATAATATGCGCAATTTAATTTTCTACAAAAGACAAGATGATGATTTCAACTTTAATATTTAATTTAGTTTTTTTGTACTTACCAAAATAAAACCTAATTTCCTAATTACGTCACCTAAATTAGATACCTTTTTTTCGCCTTTTTTACGTTCTAGAAATCCGGTCTTTACTCATCAACCATTTACTCTTATTTTCATTGCAGGAAAACATAAATTCGCTTCAAATTAATTTAATTTGTTGTGTTAGGTACTATAACACCATTCAACTGAGACAGTAGATGATCAGAAACTGGTTGAAAACGTTTGTCAAGTGTTAGCTCCACTGTTTGTGAGACTGCGCCTACACTAACTTACCGTAGTAATATTTCCCTAGAAGCGAGGTCGGTCGTTCCTTCGAGGGATGAATGATGTGGATTAAAGTGTTGCGCAATTATGCCAACTCAGTGGAGACAATGTACGGCCGGGAGATTGAAACCCTAAATGACCCCAAAAGTTACAACGCCCCAAGACCCGCTCCCACAGCTTTAAGTTTAAGGAAAGATCGACTGACCCACAAATAAAAAATTAAAATTGAAAAGAAACTGGTGTTACTATAAGAAAACTATAAGATAGTGTTACTCAACCAATTCTGTCACCGTGTTGTTTACAGTGTCCATCGGCGCGTCTGCGTGAGTACTCACGTGAAAGTTTACAAACGAATAATATACAAAAGGAACTACAATATGAGATATCGCGAAAATCGTTTGCAAAAACTAGACGTGAACGCATAAATAAAAAAATGGAGAAAATTCCAACAATATGGCAGTGTGAATAAAAATGGGCGTTAACTGAAACAGCGTAACAAAAATACAAAATTGACAAGTAAGAGAATAAACGCCCGAAACGTAAATATATAAATAAATGGACAGCAACAAAATAATTGTAGTAAATGCCCCCAAAAACTAATTTAATATAATTTAATTTTATCACATTAAACTTTCCCTCCAAATATGCTCGTAAATCAGACATGAAAAGTTATTTGCACCCGTCCCAAAATTACTCCGTATCCACTCCGGGAACAGACGGCAATAAAAAAAGAAGAGAAAAGAAAGGAACGAAGACTCTTCCACTTGATTACTTAAAGAATACCTAATTAATGAAATTGCTTCCTGAGCATTAAATTTTGTAGACCAGTCTTAGACTGAGCTTAGGTTCTTTCTCTTTTCCAGCTGCCAGCTTTACATACGTTAATCAGAGGTAAAACTTTTCTAAATTATTGTAATTTTAGACTTTTAGACTTTAGAACTTATTTGTACCCCCTTGCAGACTCTGATGAAGGCTTTGAAATAAAACCGAAAAAGTCAGCTGAATGATTTTAATTGACTTTTCGTCCTAAACCCGATCAACTCTACTCTCAAGTTTTTAAAAAATACCACTCCTCGCAAGGTGAAGAATCGAAAGGAAGAAATCATCGTTGTCGGAGGTGGTTTTAGTGGACAGCGGCCCTAAAGGTGGCGACTGTTGCGCTCCGCGAGCGAGATCAACACCGGACATCATCTTAGAAAAATGGGTCCAATACTACTTCCCAAAAGAGGAGAAAACGTGGAAATGAGGAAACCGAAAACGGTTATGGCACCCCGAACACAGAAGCCAGAACAAAAAAGACATCACACACGAAACGCAATCTCTACGATGTGTACACTGGGAGTAATCGAAGAAAAATCCCACTTCCCCATTGCTAAGTAAGGCTGAACGCCACCTCAATCGACTGCAACACATACAACGTGCGGAGAAAAGGGTGGCCTAATCAAGTGGAACATCAAAACCTAAATTTACACGTAACAAGTTAGATGAACAGATAAATTAGCGACATCTTACTATCGCTTTTTGACCTGACACCATTATGCTTTGACAGCAAGCATGGCCGACTTGCATAGGGGACTTATTAGGAGCAAATCCCGCTTCAATTTGTCTATCCTACTGCAATGTCAGGTCAAAAAGCAATAGTAAGATGTCGCTAATTTATCTGTTCATCTGTTCGCAATTGCGAATAAATTGGACAAGTCGTTTTTGTTTGCAGTGGGAATGTCGAACTACGTCTCTGCTGAAGAAGCCCCAAGCAGGGCTGAAACAACTGTACAGAGGCTGCTCGAGGTTTTCACTGCAATCAAAAACGATTTGCACAAATTTTTTTTGTAACAAGTTAGGTTGTCATTAAAACAAATTAAAGATGACATCATAGCGGTAAAACAAATGAAAACCAAGGGAAGACTTTTGCACTAAAATGTGTCTTTTTAAAATTAAAAATTTGCCTCTTTCAGGATTTTAAAGCTTGCTGCAAGTCAACTAAATTGCGTAATTGACATAACTCGTTACATCACATCACCTCAGGCTTTTACATTAAATGATCATACTACAGATTTAAATGGGAAGAAGGTAACCTGCTAGATGCAATATTTTTCCAACCTTAGACAACATTTAGATTGTATCATCGGGCGGCCAATTTTTAACCAAAAATTGTGCCAAAATGACAAACAGCAACCAGTTGTTTGCAATTACAATATTATGAGAATTAAACTGTTTTAAGCATGTAGAATTTCTTCCGCGTTTACAGTTCGTCTGGCCAGCGCCACATAACTACATACAACTGTCAAAGTCTTGATTCGTAAATGTGTGATACCTTGTTAGAATTGGAGTAAAAATCTTTATTTGGAATACCAAAATGGCGCTCAGAAGGAAGTTGATAATCGTAAATCTACAATTTTGACAACTCTGGCAAATATAATGATAGGTTTAGATTCTCTGTAAAAAAAGTACATGAATAACGTGTAAATTTTAGATATCTAGCTTTATCGGTTTTTGATTTAAATGGAAAGGTGTATTTCTCTTACTGTGATTACAAAGCATGCAATCAGGAGAACATTTTGGTGAAAACCAAATCAATAACTTTTTTTCTCGAGTTATTATCAAGTAATAATAATAATAATAATCTTTATTGGTCACAAATTCATAATGTAATAAAAAAAAATAATTATCGAGTTATTATCAAATAAGTGTATTGTTGGAGCGATCATTTGGTTAGTCCCGATTAGTTCCTTCTAGTCCTCTCTTTCTCCTTCACTTCGCCTCGCTCATCGCGCATACGGTGCGTTGTGAGAAACGAGTACACATACAATAAATAATGCGATTTACATAGGATGTCCCAAAATAAAACAAATACTATTCATCGGGGCCTTTGGGGGGGCCCCGTCGAATCCAGCGGCGAATTTAGAAGCTGTAGCTCCCTAATATTGGACACTGGAGAAGCTATCCTCGCACATTGACTCCCGAGCATACGTTCTCAGGATCAGTTAATGTCATCGATTGCGTAAGCGTCAATCACCACTCCGTACCGGACCAATGACATCATCATATTAGACCTTTCTGGATAACTCAATGCTATCACCTGGTCAGGAATGCAATCAACCGAATTCCCACTCACAATGAATGCAGAATACAGGTAATTGCTTTGCCGGTACCGTGCCCTTCATCGGTGCGGCTTGCACACCGCAACAAGAGCCTCGATACCGTATGCTGGTGCACGGTACCATCCTGTGGCCAATGCCCCAGATCTCGTCCCGGACAATATTCTGCTACCAGAATATCTCCGCATAAACTCATGACTCATGACCCTCAAACCGCATTGCCAATCGTGAGAATGTACCGCCCTAACACTTCTGCCAGAACACACCTCCTCAGGTCATATTCAGCAGACACCCTCTAGTTCATGACCACACACCGCGGCCACCACATATATCACCAGGCCCATCCGTAGCCCCGTTTACCGATACGTTTCTGACATCGCAATCACTCTAAGACTACCGTCTCCATCCTCTTAATATTTCACGTTCCCTCGGCCAGCTTTATTGTCAAAACATAAACAAACATCCCCTGATATTTATTAAATGCTTTAAGTTACAAGTTAACTCGATTCATTGAAGTAATTTTACATCAGTATTAACTGATAATAAAGCGGATGATCTAATAGTTCAAACAAATGCTATCGAGTAATACTTCTCTCCCTTCTTGAGATAAATAGAAAGACATTAATCTATTTAAATGCATGTCAGCCACGGCTCGTGCATAACATATTTGGGTAGGCGACACATATACTCCCAGAGCACTTGCTTTGTCTAACACACATGAACAGAAAGCAAACAATACACGAGGTGTAATCGGCCACCTACCCAAATTCATATATACGAGCCATCGCTGATGCATGTAATTGTTTTTGAGAGCATAATATTTAAATAAGAAACCAAAACAGTAAACAAACAGAAAAAAGAAAAAAAAAACACAGGCACTAAATAAAATGTTAAACGACGGAAAGCACATTGAACATGTATGGAACATATTGTAATCAACAGTGTCCGAAGGTCTGAACAAAATATTTTGAAAATATTATAGATCTTTTACTTCGAAATAGTCATTTACTATCCGTAAGAATATCAATAATAATTTCTACACAACTCTGCGAATAAAAAGTATTATAGAGCTGCACGTTAAACTATATTTAATTTTTACAATTTTTTCTATTTCAAAGCAAAATTATGCATATGTGCCCAGATTACTTAACGCATGGAAATAATTTTATCGAAAAATTTTTATTAGTTCTGTTACCTTAGAATAGTTCTCATTTTCTGTCAAAATATATTTATTATGTTTTAGTTGCTTATAATATATTATTCGTCTTGATTTTTCCAATATAGCAGTTTTCTACAAAATCGTTTTTTTCTTTCCTCTTGAAAAAACGAAAATAGAGGAAACTTCCATAAATTAAATAAATCTGGGCACATACCATCGTAAAAAGTTCTGCAAAATGCTGTCATATCGCCCTCGAATATCACTTAAACCTGGCCTTTGAGTTAAAATTAAATTAGGTTGAACTAAAGCATATTTTGTTTAAAAAAGTTTACACTAGTTTACACTATACACCACAAATATCAAAAACTCATCTCTTGAAGAGGAAGTAATAGCTTTGTAGTACAATTGGGTAGGATCCGGAAGATTTTTAGATTTCAAATCCGCATCAATCACCTTTATGGGCCAAATTAGTTATCGATATGTTTTTTCGTAATTTTATTTGCAAAGATTGAACGCATACTTGCAAGAGTTCAACCAAAAATATCTGAGAAACTGCAGATATATGCACTAATATGCATTTCTTTACCAAATATTCTCAGGTTGCTTAAAATATGCAAAATATGCGGTTTTAATTTGATTATAAATTTTTGATATGTCTCGAAAAGATATTTTTTCCCATATACGTTGTAAACAGGAGCTTTCTATTACTGTAAGTTAGTTTTTCTTCGGGAAATAGAAAAAAGAAATAAGAAAATTCCACCCCTTATCTCTACTTTACTATTCAAGCAGGTAGCGTGCTTTAAATGAATTAAAGACAATTTTGAATAATAAAATTTTGCTGCCACCAGGTAATTTTTTTAGGAAATGACCGAACCTGTTTACCTGTTTAATTAATAACTCTTTTTAACTCTTTCGAAGGCTTTAAAGGGCTCTTGGCCCAGAAACTGTACAAATAAATAAAATCCCTCATGTGCTACAATGGATTTATTGAGCACTGCCTTAAATTGATACAAACAAAGAAAACAAGTACAAAAAAAAATATAAATATAGGAAGTAAAATTTGGTTTAAGGGAATTTTGAGAAGAAAATGACATGACATAAAATAACAAATACAATACCTTATCAGAGGCGAAACTCAGTAACAGAGGCTTTTGGGATAGCTGAGGGTTCCTCGATTGAAATCTGGGCCCCAAGGCTGGTGTTCTCCGCGTGTACAAACACACACACTCACTCATATTACCCTGAAGGTGTTTCTAGGGGGTTAAACTGCTTTGGTAAAAACAACCGCATGATTGAACGGGTAGGAGGATGACATTTTGGAGCCTTGCGATGGATCCTCCCGGTGAATACTGATTTTATTTTTCACTCGCTCCTCCCGCGGAGCCTGGATGCTTATTTTAAGAATGTCCACCTCTTTCGCTTATCTTACAGGCGTTACAAAGGTTGCCTAAATCAGGGGACAACTTTAACAAGCTTTCAACAATAAATTGGCACGGCGGGGAAGGAGGGAATATAGTCTCACGGTTTCTGCGAGTAATGCGATCTTAATTATTATTAACATATAAAATAGCGACATCTTACTATCGCTTTTTGACCTAACATTGCAGTAGGATAGACAAATTGAAGCGGGATTTGCTCCTAATAAGTCCCCCATGCAAGGCGGCCATGCTTGCTGTCAAAGCATAATGAAAGATTTTAGAAAAATTTTGTGCAAATCGTTTTTGATTGCAGTGAGAACCTCGAGCAGCCTCTGGACAGCTGTTTCAGCCCTGCTTGGGGCTTCTTCAGCAGAAACGTAGCTCGACATTCCCACTGCAGACCAAAAACGACTTGCCCAATTTATTCGCAAATGCGATGTAAGAATGATGAACATATAAAATAGCGACATCTTACTATCGCTTTTTGACCTAACATTGCAGTAGGATAGACAAATTGAAGCGGGATTTGCTCCTAATAAGTCCCCCATGCAAGGCGGCCATGCTTGCTGTCAAATGAAAGATTTTAGAAAAAAAATTTTTTGTGCAAATCGTTTTTGATTGCAGTGAGAACCTCGAGCAGCCTCTGGACAGCTGTTTCAGCCCTGCTTGGGGCTTCTTCAGCAGAAACGAGGTTCTCACTGCAATCAAAAACGATTTGCACAAAATTTTTTTTAATTATTATTGTTATGATTACAGTATTTCCTGTGCAAATCATTATTGACTGAGAAAATTTAATTTAAAATAAAACAGATTAAATTCCACTCGCAGTAATCAAATTAAATTAAAATTTTGAATAAAATAAAAGATCGATTTTTCCGGGCGTTTACATCGTCATAGAAACAAATGTGCAATTTGCATGTAATCCCAGCCCTAATGATTATTGTTCATTGCTTTTATTTAGTGTTTGAATTATTTTTGTTTCTCTTTTTATTGTTTTATTTTTGTGTTTAAATATTCTGCGTTCCCAAAATCATTTATGTGCTTCTAAATAATTTCCTAACATTATAATAACTTTTATAAGCATTATTTAATTTTAAGTTAAAAGTATTACTCGATAGCATTTGTCTAAACTTCCTCCTTTTTAATTCGAGAATGAAAAAAATTATAATTTTGGGTTTTCACCGTAATGTTCACAATTTTCTAACTACTGCAAAAGAAAAATACCGTTCCATTTAAACTTTTTTGGAAAACCCTGAAAAACTTTTTCTTTTGCAAATTAGCTGGAGTCGTCGAATAGAAACTTTAAATCAGCTGAAAATTTCCTTCGAAGCGAGCTGAAGTTTGTTAATTTCTGATAAAGAGTACAGAAGTTATGAAATTTTTTAAAGTAAATAATTCAACTGTTTCCTCCACTCTTGTTAATGGCGATACGGTAATAACTCTAAAAGCAAAGTTGTACAGAATTAATTCAGTTTTCCAATGACACGATCAAAACTATACCTTATTCTGAGAGTTTTGTTAGTAAAACTAATTTTCATTGTTGAGAGTATTGATCGACTCAGATACTTAAAAATATTTTCTTTGAAAATCTCTTGATCACTGACCATAATTTTTTCTCTCCCTAAGCTGTAGGTATTGTAGTTTGCTATATCTTGCCGGTCGCCGCGCATATTGAGATATCTGGTATAACTCCAATCCGCTAACTTATAAATTCTCATTTATATTCTTAAAATTAAAAAGTGTATAATTTAATAAAGCTTCTGAAAAAGATATGGTTTTCCGAATTAATAAATTCAATAGATTCACGTGCCATTTTTGAGTAAATGACAAACGTTGATAAATAGAATCAATAAATTCACATGCCATTTTTGAGTAAATGACAAACGTTGATAAATGAAAGAAATAAAAAAGAAAAACGTTAATTATGCACCCATTCTCAGCACGAGTTAGCAACACAATTTTGAGAACAATGTAATCCACGAAGTTCTATCAACGAAACGTAAGTAATATATTAACTTGTAATGTGTAGGGATATGCATGGTCGACTACCCCCTGACTGGCATAATAGCGAGGTAGATGCTATCGGCGCGTTATGCTAAAGTTAATTTTAATTATTAAATCGACCAAAACAACGCCAGTCTCAGGTATTTAACACATGTCAAGGTGGCCATGGAAACATCGTCGGATCGATAACCAAATATTATGGGCCGTTTAGGTTTTAATGCGGGAATCGAGAACGTTACTAGGATCTGATAAAAATCTCATTTGAAAAACTGTGCCCGTTTGTCATTCGAAATTAATACCTACGCGGACATTATTAGTGACGATAATTACTTATCTTTATTGTTATTGCACCGGGACATGTTAATTTATAATGGGTAATTTCTAACAAACGCGGCGGTATCGACAACTTTGACTAGTATTAATTAAAGTTAATGGTAAACCATCGACAGTTATAAAATAATTAACTCCTTCTTATTGAAAGCAGAAGAAGAAATTACTGCATGCCTATGTTGAGTGCTTACTTAAAACGCTCTGTCTTAACTCTAAATTTTGAGAGAGGAAATTATTTTTGGGTGTTTAGTTTGTAAAAACTAATAAAAATTAACAAAATATTTTTCACTTCGACCCTTCAAAGCTGAGCGCGACGCAGCTCCCAAATGAAATGCATGTAAATCAATCTAGGTGTGTCTATTAGGGCGGAAGCGCGACGCGGAATAGTGCCTGTGCATTTCGTTTTGGTGCCGCACCGTGCCTCTCCGACCGCCTTCCTAGTGGACACTCAACTAAAAAATTTTACTTAAACACGTTATATCAAAACTATATTGAAACCAGTGATGTGCGTGTAGAGAATTCAACGTAATTTACATAATTGCTTACCTGTAGACAATGACATAGTTTACATCATACTTTATTATGTAGACAATGTAAATAATGTATTCAATGTAAAAAATGTTTTCTTTTTCTCATGTATCATAATCATATCATCAACATCAAAAAATTTGAACTTTCTTTACAATAATAGAGGCATTTTCGCTAATAATTTGAGATGATCTATAAACTTACCTTCCAGATGCAATCAGGAAAACAACAAGAAATATGCTGGATTTAATCAAAACTGTTTATTTGCTTTGTGTCTATTCATTCTTATTCAGTTTGTTTTTGTTTTTGTTTGCATTTTTTTTTCTTTTTAGTCGAATTGGTTTTCGCATTTTATTGACTCTCTTCTATAGTTCGCCGCTTTTGTTTTCTACGAGTTTGTTTTTATCTGCAATAACTCGTCAATTTTCATGTTTTTTATCGTGTTGGTAGTTCTGTTTTTTTAAAATTCATTTTCATCTTCTACTAGTTTTTTCGTCTAGAGATTCAGAGTCTTTTCAGATTTCACATCTGAGAACTGAGAGAAAGGGTAACATAGTGAATGTAACAATCGTTACAAATTCGTTTTTATTTGCAATAACTTTCGTCGATTTTCATTTTCTCCATCATAGTAGCTCTGTTTTCTGTTTGAATTTATTTTTGCATTTCTCTTTAGTTTGTAGATTGACGCTTTTTTATAGTTGTCTTTTGTTTTACAATAGTTTTTATTTTGCCTGAAGATTAATTTGCTTTTCGTTTATCTTAGACCCGTTTGATACTATGCAAGATTTCACATAAAATCTTGTACAAAATGAGAAAGAGGCTACCCATAGTGAATGACCATTATACTTCTCTGTCATTTTGTGCAAGATTGTATCAATTCTTGCATAGTGTGAAGCGGGCTTTAGTCGTCAATCTTCTTTTAATTTTTTTTTTGTAGTTTATCTTCTTTCATTTGTTTTGTGTCCATCTCAATTGTGTTCTTTGTTTTTTGAGTACCGCTTTATTGCTGTTTCTTTCAAACCTCTTTTGTTTCTTGTTTTTTGCAAGTTATTTATTTGTTCTCATTTTGGATATCCCAAAATGATTTTTGAAATCCCAAATTGTAACCATCAAACGGAAAATCTAGGTTATGTGAAGAAACCGAAGATTCCTTTCCTTTTTTGTCTTTATTATTTTAATTAATTACACATCACAGTGCGCTTGTCCATTTGTTTTATTAATGTGTAACTAAAGTTCTTCAAATGTTTTGTTTTTGTATCTGTCTAAACGCAGCATATTAACGTTGATAATTCATTCAAAGCAATTTTTATAAGGAAAATTGCTTTGATATTCAACTATACAACAATTAACCTCAAAGCTGAACTGTGAATGTTAACGGACAATGATTTTCTACATTCTCTACATAGTCTACATTGTCTACACATTGTTTATACGTAAAAGTAGACAAACAGTGTTTATGTGTAAAGAAACAACAATGCGGTTGAAAAATCAATATTTAATCATCTTTATTCGTTGTCACGTTTGAAAAAAATCTTTTTCTAAATTAATTTTACTTTCGACTTGTACACAAAATTCAAATCGCGTATTTTATTATTTAATTGCAGTTTTGCAGTTGCATTTGTTGACATGGGTTCGTCGCACCTACGCGATGCGGCTCAAATTACTGAGGCCGTCCGCGGACGAACGCGTAATAAGCAAATTCCTAAGATGAATCCGAAGCACAAAGAATCAATAGGTAGCAGTGCGAGCGTACGGAACCCGCACGCAACTGCGAGGAATATTTTAATGTTATCTTATGCTGAAGGATTAAACACTTTTCTCTCTGGCGCATTTTTAACATTCGTCCGTTGACCTAAACTTTAGAAAACGAACTTTGTGGAATCCAGCACGGGCGGTATAGGAGGGGAATCGACAGATAATGTTTTTATTTTTTATGTTAGATTTTAAGTTAATTTAAGTTTATTTTATTAGGGTATAGAATGTTTAATTTTGTTCAAACAATAATTTAAATTTTTTAACTAATCAGAAAATTACGACTTTTTAATTTAATTTATAAAACACTACATTAAGGCCTACATGACAAGATGACAAATTTTATACATGCAACACCTTTATAAGTGCAATCGTTATAAAATAGAAAATGCGATTACTGCTTGACGACAAATAGAAGAAGCGCCCGTATTCAAAAGCCATGTAAATTTATCCGTATATTTTTCAAATTTTGTTATTTTCCCTTCCGTTTTGAAATATGAACTGCCTTTTCCAATCTATAACGATGCATTTATAATGTAACGGTGCCTTTGCACAAACTATGTGGATATTATCACGGACCTTAGAAAGGATAAAAAAAATATTAACAAAATAAATCCATACTTGAGTAAAGGCAAACACCGGAAGATTAAGAAGGACCACTGGGTCACCTCATCCAGAACACCATAATGCGTGAATGCATAATAACATTTTTCCTTTAAATAAAACAAAAGCGATGAATAATTTAATGGTTTCGCATACCATTCATTCCGATCTCGAAATACTGTCAATTTTAATTATTAAAATTTCATAACGCATTCTTTGTAACCACATATTAAAAAATTGAAAGACTTACCAACAAAATATTCTTACCGTTCTTCTCTCAAGCTTGCTGTGTGACCAATACTTCTTGTAATATTGCATACAAAAGTGCGTAATCGTACATCTACAAAAGTCTTAAACGAATTACAAACAAAATTAATTTGAAACATTTTTTGATAAATTGTATTCAGAGAATTATAATGAATGCTATTTGTAAGTAGGTACTTAAGTATAATGCCCGATTTATTCACCTCTTGATAAATTTATCTGCCAGTTAACATTCTCGGAAACTATTATCAATACAGTGGTTTCCAAGGATAATATCTGGCAGATAAATTTATCAGGAGGTGAAGAAATCGGGCCTAATTAAGATAATTAATTTTATTAAACAGGAATATACAATCTGTCACGTGTTAGCCCCACAGTTTGCGAGACTGGATCAACTGTAAGTACCTTACCGCGGATAAAAAAAATCCTAGAAGTAAGGTCGGTCGTTCCTTCAGGAGTCGAATGTGTTATACCGGGTGTCCCGTGCCATATGCTCAGCCCTCTAGAATCTTTATTTATTAATCGATTAACCTGCATTTTGGAGACAATAAATTAAACAAAAAATGGGATTTTTCGACATACTGCTAGTCGTCGTAGGACTTTCTTATTTTAAATGGAACATCCTATATATTTTTACGTATTTAAAATCTACGGCTCATTACGAATCCGAATATGTATCAATTGTTAATTTTGGTTTCCATAACAACGAAAAAAGAAAACTTTTTTATTTTTCAATCTAGAGAGCTATGAATCGCATTCTTTCAATCTAATGCGATAAAGTGTGTCGAGAAAATCACTCCTTTGGTGGTATTTTGATTTTTAACATTTTTACAGTATTTGAAATTTTCATTAGGTCTTAACTCATTTTTTTCGATAGTACCTCATATGTTCAACAGAAAAGTTTTTTCAGAGTACGCTGATACCAAATACGTCATATTTTCTTTGAAAATAATTTAAAATGGAGTATGTCTTTGAAATGAAATTTTACACTTCCTTTACTTCAAATGACTTTAAAAAAAAATATGATATATTTGGTATCAACGTACTCAGAAAGAAATGTTCTGTTGAACTAAGCTTAGAAACATATGAGTTTCTATTAAAACAAATAAGTTATGACCTAATGAAAATTTCAAATACTGTACCATTTAAAATAACAAAGTTGATATCACTTTCGGCGAAACCGAAAGTCCTGTGACCACTAACAGTATGTCGAAGAATCCCACTTTTGGTTTAATTTAACAGTAACGCACCCAGCTAGCAATAAATAGGGGCGTATAACTAGAAAGAGAAAACTCCAACAGTATGACAGTATAAATAAATTAGACTGTAACTGAATCAAAAGTAGCAAAGAAAAACAAATATGACAATTAAGAGAATGAACGTCCAAAATGTAAATGTATGGTTTTCACTGCAATCAAAAACGATTTGCAACAAAATTTTTCAAACTTTCATTATGCTTTGACAGCATGCATGGCCGCCTTGCATGGGGGACTTATTAGGAGCAAATCTGCTTCAATTTGTCTATCCTACTGCAATGTCAGGTCAAAAAGCGATCGTAGGATGTCGCTGTTTTATCTGTAAATGTATACGTAAGAAACACCAAATAGACATAATTAAAAATCAATTAATTTTGATTAGAATATAGCAAAGACAATTATTTAAAAGCATCTCGTTTGTAAACTTCATTTCAACAGAATTAACGTCTATTTACGTCTAATTCTGGAATTTTTTGGAATTATTAACACAACATCTGTTACTTATATATTTTTAATTTAGAAGAAAGGCATTAGAACAAAAACTAGGACAAAAAGTTTAAGTGACGACATCCTGCGATCGCTTTTTCAATTAACATTGCATTAGAATTGACAAATTGAAGTCAACAGTTTATGTCGCCTCATAATAATGAGGAAGAAATCTAATTGTTAATTCAAATTGAGACCACTTAAAAATACTTTATTTTAAGAATCTTTAAAAAAAAGTCGCGGACTTCTAAGGGGTGTCCCCTCCCCGCTAAATCCACCACTGAAAGGACGCCAAAATATGATTTGTACAAGGGCGCTCAACTCCCTAACGGCGGGCCTAATTTTAAGTTTAATTTTTTACTCGTGTTAATGCTACTACCTTAAATAATGTTTCATGTTTCATGTTTCAGTTCGAGTCTTCATTTCCAATGACACCGCAATATCACAACCATTAATTATTTTTATCAGATTAACAATAAATTATTTTTTCTCTCATCAGCTTAATCCATGAACAGACTGTATACATACATATAATCACCCTGTGTGCATGAATAAATATTATTGTTTTTATTGCCGGTGCTTCGATCTTCGAGATAATGTTCGTGCAAAATATTTATTCCGTTAGTTGCAATTCTGTACACTACAGGCGTTCTACAAATGACCCTTTATTTCGAATCTTTTCGTTGTGCTGTTACATGTTTTTTTTATTTAATTGAAATTCTGTAATAAAATCAATTTAATCTCTGTTTGATTTGCCTGATTTTTTTACAAATATACAGTTGAACGAATTTACAACGAAAAATGAAAATGACCGAAATCATGTACCGTAAGTCCGACTGACAACAGTCCCACACAGGAAATAGGAAAATAGATGTTAATTTATGTTATCTTGCTAAGTAATTTCATACAAATTTGTAGGTTGCAATCGGAAATATTCTGGTATTTAAGATATTTTGATTTTAAATTTAACTCTTAATTACTTATAAACAAAGAAAAAATGTAATAATTTTCTTGTTGTAGGCTTAACAGCCTGTTTAGAAACAAAAAAAATCAACCATGTGTGTGTGGCTAAATATCAACGGAAACTATTATCGATACATTGGTTTCCAAGGTTAATACCTGGCGGATAAATTTATCAGGAGGTGAAAACATCGGGCCTAAGTAACGTATTATTCTATAAATTCCACAGACGGCTGCAGAAAAGGTTCATATTTAACTTAAACAGACACATTAGTATCTCCATATTCCATCGACTTTTTGTACAGTACGCAAGTGAGATCTCATGCTGAATATGGTAAAAGTAAAAAATAAAAGTTAGCTTATTTAAACTAGTGGTTTAAGAGTTAAGAATTAAGAAAAATTAGATAGAATCAGGTTGACAGTAAAATCAGTATTTAGCTAACATTAGTTAAGACACGAAATTTATTGAACCTTATGTTAATTAGCGTCGGACTTGCTGTGAGTTTTATCACTGACAGGTTACGTGTATAAATTCGAAAAAAAAACAACCTTTTTTTAAATTCTTTTAACGTGATATTTTTCTAATCGAATAAGGTACGTAAAAAAGAAAACGTTTTCTGATTCATTTAAAAAAGTAATTAAAAGTCTTTAAAAAAATAATGAAAAAAAAATCATGGTCTGATTTTGATTCCGCAACTTGACAATTACGTAATACGATCAAATAATACGGCACTAACCGCTTAATCACGAGAATCATTATTTTGTTTAAAATGCATTGTTAAGGACAAGTGCAAAAATTGAATTATTTTTTTCCTTACATCGACAGCTAAAATTTAAGAAATTTAGTATTAAAATATCTTAAATTTTATAGTCTTTCCAATTGTGTCCTATGAATTCATATAAATTGATTTAAGCGAATAATATTAACCGATTTGCATTTCCCCATGTTGAGTCCCTATGTCCCCTAGATTTGGATCACCCTCCCCCACAACTGAAATTGCTGCTTTCTCTAAATTACTATCCTGTTAACATTCTTTGGAATATTTAATCTTTTGTGCAAAAAATTAATTAATTGTGCGTTTTTGTACCAACGACTGCACAATAAATCAATTGGTTAAACGCTAAACTATTGGAAAGTGTTAATTACCTCGCCATTATTAATAAAATATGAGCGTGAGAAGTCGTGTCTTAGATATTAATATTTATTATAATATAATTATTAGATAGGGAAGATTTAATAAGTTTATATAACTACACCAATTGTTTCCATTATGTATTGCAATATTGCCCTTCCGGCTGTAAATCTATAAACGATTACGTACTTGAATTATTATAGTTCGTATCGTTTTTCTGATTCTTTTTATTGAACGAGTTAGTATGATTTAGTAGGCCTCAGATAAAGCGGTACCACGAATGTGAATGCGCGCATTATTAATTTTGTACCAAACCAAAGCTGTTATTAATTTTATTTGAAACCGTAATAAATTTTGATATTTCAAAGATTACATTTCTGGACTATACCTGTGAACTAATTAAAATTCTTTGACTAATACTTTGTTTTTTATACAACAAGAAAACGTTGTTATTTATTTTATTTAGAACAATTATTGCCTTCGGTGCGATTGTGCAGACCAGTGTTTCCCAAGCTAATCTGGACTCGAGAGCACTGCACTTTAATGTGTTCCATTAACCATTAATAAAATAGTTCTTTTTCGCAAGGACCCACTTCAAAATTAGCTTATTTTAGGAAGACAGATTTATTATACATGGGTTTCATAAATATAGTGTATAAATTCTAAAATTTTTGAAATGCTAGTGGATAAACATATTTTGTGTTTATTGCAGCTATTTTTACAAATTTTATTTATTTTACAATTTTCATTTATTCATTTTATCGTTACTTTGAAATTAATATACGGTCTGTTTGATTTTGGCTGTCACGGTAGATATGTTGGCTAATGTTAGAGATACGACAAAATGTTACAGAAGGAAGGTTATTCTATATTCAATTCTCTATTATCTGCCTTAATCGGAAAGGTAAAACAACTGAGTATCAAATGTGTTAGATGTGGCAAATATATTCAAAATTTTAAATGGAATGTACCCAATTTTATTACGTTTTCTAAAACTGCAAGTAATTCTCTTTACAAGAATATGTCATCTGCCATAGTTATCTAATACATTAAAAACAAATTCATTATTAACAAATGTATGCTTACGTTGATTAGAGCTTCATTCGGAACAGTAGGCGGTGAAACAAATGAAATTATTTTTCAGCTTACAACTGAACAGTGTTCCTTAACACTTACTGTCTTGCCAACATACGCTATTACATAATAGAACATAATACCAGAAATATAGTAAGAATAAATTAATTAAGTAGCACGAAATGGCTGATAATTGGAGGTCACTTTGAACAAAAACAAAATTACGTATTAAAATATTGTTACTTTCTTCATGTTGTTGTGTTTATGTTGAATAGCATATGTTGTCAAGACTATTAAGAAACACTCTTACTGGAAGCTGAAAAATAACTTCATTTGTTACACTTTCTACTTTTTCAAATAAAACTCTAATCTGCGTAAGGACGCATTTTTTACTTAATTATCGATTTATGTTTTTAATTGATTAGATAACTATGACATGTTTATATCTTTATAGAGAGAATTTTTTACAGTTTTAGAAAACTTAATAAACTTGGGTACGTTCTATTTAAAATCTTGAATGTATTTGGTATACGTAATACATTTGATTCCAAATTGTTTTTTCGTCTAAGGTAGATAATTTAAAGTTAAATATAGAACAATATGTAATGTAATATATTTAACAATATCCGAGATATCTGCTGTGACATTTAAAATCAAACAGAGTGTATAATGTAGAATACATTTCAGGAAGAAGAAGTTAAATGTGCTTTCTATTATATATTTATTTTTTTACTATAAAGTCTTATTCTCTATTTATAAGCAGTTATTTAAGTTGCTTCTTTAAAAATTTGTTGTCTTATATTCCTTTTAATTTTGAGAAAATAGCGTGTATGGAATTGCATAACAAATACAAAAAGCGGAATAATTCATTCCTCACCATGAATGGCAAAACTTTAGAATATAGCAATCAAATAAACATTTTAGGACTAATCGCTGACAATCACTTATCTTGAAAGAAACATACACACACCATTTGTGGCAAACTAAACAACGCGTATTGTGCACTTTTGAAGAGTTCTTTAAATATTTCCTCTCTCATTAATGTATATTACAATGTAGTATATTTAGTTTTAAGTGATAATATGATATTATTATTTAGGAACAATCTTTTACGAGTGAAAGAATTTTCATATTGCAAAAAATGATCCTACGATTATTTTTTAACTTATCACCTCTAACTTCATGCAAATAAACATTCAGTAAATTTAAATTACCTCCATTGGCTTCAACTTGTTTGTTTAATTTAACATTTGTACATAAAAATATACAGAATTTTCCAACACATACAAATATTCATAATTACGAAACTAAAAATAAAAGCAACTTAGTAAGTGTTAAACACACAGATTAATTCTATCAGAAGCCTCCTAGGTCATCGGTACAATTTTTACCTACTAAAATTAAAACTTTACAAAACATCAGTTCCTTCAAGAAAGAACTAAAATATTTACTATCTATCTATCAATTCATTTTCATTCCGCACAGGAGTTTCCTTCAACAAACATTGACTGCAAAGTATTTTATGCCCTGAATAGTTTTGTTTTATAATTGTGATTTTTCATAATTTTTTATAACTGTGATATAAATATTTAATATATTGTTAATATACACTGTGTCCATGGATTGGGTTCACAATAGAAAAAAGTTTTTTATTTATAAGTTTTTGAAAAAGAGTCATTGTTTATAAAAGTTTTGACTTGTCTTAAAACACCCAAAAAATTCTAGAAATGTAGTAAATTCTAGTTGATAGCCAAAAGAAATTGAAAGTTCAATCACGTCAGCTGATATTACTTGTGTCATGAATTAAATATATCTTCTTACAATATTAAACTTGCAGATATTTCAGGCGTTATCCTTAACATAAACACACTGGAAAATATTTAAAATCATTCAAATTTGTATTTTAACAAACAGTTCGAAATTCTCTAACATGTAATGAAATAAATACGCTCTAGAATTGATATTCTTCAATTTCTCTCACCTATCGAAAGCAAGATTTTTTATAATGACTTTTTTTAGAAAACTCAAAAATAAAGAAATTTTTGCACTTGTGAACACAATCCGTAGACACAGTGTATGTAGCTTTGTTTTTCATGTACGCTCGTCTTAAACTACTGGTATTTATTTATATACCTCTATTGACTAAGCGTGTGTACGTATGAACCCACAATGGTGATGAATAAATTCTAATTCAAACATCTTCTATTAGAATCATTTATGGATGTTTTGTGTGGTTGGAGTTCATCGTAGAACTATTGTTTATTTATTTATTTATTATTTATTTTTGGTTAAGGCGGAAAACGCAAAGTTGTAAGTGAATGAAGCTCTCCTATTACTCAGTTATTTGTTTTCTTTTCTTTATTTTATTAAAACAGCAACTAGTTAGTAACGATTAGGGTCCGCTTTTAAATATTTTGACGTCTGCTAGTTGTGTAAAGGTCGCAATAGACGTAAATTTAATTATGTATATATTATGTATTTAATTAACGAAATAGATGTTCCAAAAGTTTCAAATCTTACATATGAAAATTCATAGAAGTTCTTTTTCATCGCAATACTTGTTAAAATTTAGGTTTTGTCAAAAATTTGACGTGAATTACATGAAATTTATGATCGTCTATTGCCGATATAACACGTTGTAAGAATCAGTAAATTTCCGCCTTTCAATAAAAAATAGACTGCAGACTGACTTCAATATCTGTAACAATTACTATTGGTGCATTTCGTTATTAAATTGTTGTTTAATAAATTAAAAATAATTTAGTTGTCTACAATCGCACGTTAAAGCACTTAAGAGACAGCTGGAGTAAGTACTTTTCTATAAACTACTTAATAGTTTAATTAGTTTATTTAGTTTATTGTCCTTCAAATTCGCTGTTAACTTCGATATCGCACAAAACTGTTTAAATCTCTCATCCAGTACTGCTTTTAAATAGGTTACAATGTTCTGGAAAAAGCGATAAAGTTTTGAGTGGAATTCGAACCGTATATGAGGCGAGTTGTATTTTCCAGAATCCTTGGGAAACTAAGTGGCTTGGCAGTTTTGAACAAATTACTCCAGTTTAATGGTAGCCCTACAATTTTGTGCGTTTCTGAATTATTTTTTTATAAAAATTTTGTGCAAATCGTTTTTGATTGCAGTGAGAACCTCGAGCAGCCTCTGGACAGCTGTTTCAGCCCTGCTTGGGGCTTCTTCAGCAGAAACGTAGCTCGACATTCCCACTGCACACCAAAAACGACTTGCCCAATTTATTCGCAATTGCGATGTAAGAATGATGAACATATAAAATAGCGACATCTTACTATCGCTTCTTGACCTAACATTGCAGTAGGATAGACAAATTGAAGCGGGATTTGCTCCTAATGAGTCCCCCATGCAAGGCGGCCATGCTTGCTGTCAAAGCATAATGAAAGATTTTACAAAAATTTTTTGCAAATAGTTTTTGATTGCAGTGAGAACCTCGAGCAGCCTCTGGACAGCTGTTTCAGCCCTGCTTGGGGCTTCTTCAGCAGAAACGTAGCTCGACATTCCCACTGCACACCAAAAACGACTTGCCCAATTTATTCGCAATTGCGATGTAAGAATGATGAACATATTCAATTCAATTTGTCTAACCTACTGCAATGTCAGGTCAAAAAGCGATAGTAAGATGTCGCTATTTTATATGTTCATCATTCTTACATCGCATTTGCGAATAAATTGGGCAAGTCGTTTTTGGTGTGCAGTGGGAATGTCGAGCTACGTCTCTGCTGAAGACGCCCCAAGCAGGGCTGAAACAGTTGTCCAGAGGCTGCTCGAGGTTCTCACTGCAATCAAAAACGATTTGCACAAAATTTTTCTAAAAACTTTCATTATGCTTTGACAGCAAGCATGGCCGCCTTGTATGGGGGACTTATTAGGACAAAAATACATTTGTTTCCCTATTCTGAAAGTGACTTTAAATTATAGCTTCCTTAAAGTCTGATTTTGAAAATGGCTGTAAGAAAGATTAAAAACAAAGAAGAAAATGTATTTTAAAAGTTTTGTACTTGCATTTATATATCCTGTATTTGTTTTAGGTTGGTTATACTTATTATACACACAAGTCAAAGATCATGAAATTGTTTTTTTTAGAAGTAAAAAATTTTCTTTAATTACATATTTTATTTTTCACTTAGTATGAATTGTTTTAACTTAATTGACTTCATTCCAAATCATTCTGGTTCCTAAAACCCAAACCAATTTAATTTTATTTATTTTCTGTTCGGGCGACAACCCTATTTTCTTTAAAAATTTAGTAAGGCGGCCGATAATGGATTCACCAGAATAGTTCTTCTTCCTTTTTCATTCGACATTTTTCGGCTCAACTTAACAAACTGATAAGTCCTTTGATGAGAAAAGATGAAAATAACAGTATTTTGCTTCTTCTTTTTCTTTAGGAATAAGCCTACCTATGAGCACCGCGATATTTAATTTTCGCTTGTTGTTACCTTATAAAATGAGGCCGAAAAAATTCTGTATTGAAAACATAATCTATAACTAAAGTCCGGATTTATATGTGCTAAAAAAGTGGAAAATAAGTTTTTTTTATGCGATTAAAATGGATCAAAATATGGATATTATATGCGATAAAAATTTTATTTTACTTATACATACTTTAGAATAATAAAAACATAAATTGTTTCGTATAAGTAATTTTAACACTTAACACTTAAATAGTAGGATTACAAAATATAATCAACAGTTGATTTAAATTATTTGGGGTAAAATTTTGTCGTCTGTCTGTCAAAATATTTTTATAAGAGGAAAACGAACGCTCGACATCGCATGAAGTAATGGGCGCAAATTTCATGGATGCTACATCTTTGGGGTCCATGTCCAAATCCTCTTCACTTTGACCTTTTAAAACTAAACAGATTTTCCTCATTTTATTGTAGTCAGGATTACGTAATAGAACCTTGTCTAATTTTGCCATTAACTTCTCTCCTATCTCCCCTGGAATTGATTTTACACTTTCAATTGCATCATCGACCACTTCAAAAGAATCTAATAGAGCCGTCTGGGATGATTCCAACTTTTTAATGGTGGATATTAAAACCGAAAAATGAGTTTTAATGAATGCTAATTGATTCCCGATGTTTGTGTTCGACATGCATTCCTTACAAATTCTTAAAGCCGCTGAATTGGAATCATCCAATTCTAAGAAAATTTCCTTTAATTGTTTAAAGTTATCTGCGTAAAAATTTGCTGCTTCAAGCCACGTACCCCATCTCGTAATTATTGGTTCTGGTGGTAATGGCAGGTCAGCAGCTAATTCTTTATAGTGTTGTATACGCAGTGGGGCTTTAAGAAACGCCTTTTTTCCGTTATTGATCAACTTATTTACTGTTGGGTATTCTGGTCGCACCAATTCAGCGAGCCTATTCATTGTGTGAGCCATACAAGTGAAGTGCATCAGATTTGGGTAAAACACCTGTAAAGCCTGTCCTGCTTTTATCATGTAGGCTGCTGCATCAGACACCATTAGTAATATATTTTCCGATTTAACTTGATTAGGTGCATATAAAAGTGTCAAGCTGTCGTTAATAAAACGTGCGATCGTTGAATGATTTGTTTTTTCCAAAACTGCACTATTTACCAAATAAGATATTGGTGCAACTGTGTTGCTTAATACTCCTGCTAACATATTTGCTACATAACGACCGCAGGCATCTGTCGTTTCATCAACTACTATATAAATATTGTTGTCGCTAAGCTTCTCTCTTATTTTCTTCATCCGTTGCTGGTAGCATATACTTAGATAGTTTTTCCGCAAAGTCGATTCATTTGGAATATGACGATTGCAATATTTTTCCAAAAAAGTTCGAAAACTTGCTTGTTCAAGTTTATGCCAAGGAATGTTTGACTCTGCCATAGCACTGCACAAGTCTAAAAAGAATTCATTTCCTGTGTCACTGCCCTGTGAGTTACTGGCTGTTGAAGAAATAAAAGACTGCTTAAAGTTAGACACACATCTTTTCTCCGACTCCTTATGGAGGTTTGTAGCCAAATGTTGATCAATCTGGTACTTTTGGTCTGACGACACCTTAAAATATTGTCAAAATGAAAATGTGATTTTTAGAGAATTTGTAAGGTATCTACCTGTTTTGAGCATGCGTTGCAAAAAATAACTTTTCCATCTGTAGTTAGATGTTTAGATGCTTTAATCCATTTTTTCAATAGCTCGGATCGAGAGGATGCTACTTTCGGCATTTTGAAAAGATAAGCACTCAATTTATTTCGTCTTTAAATTAAATAAGAAAATAACAACTAATTCGCGTTGATAAATACACTAGTCACTAGTCACACACATTCACGGAGTTCTTATCTCAAACTGAAATGCAAAACATAAGTGCAAAATGCAAGTGCAAGTCGCTACAGATTCCCAGAAAATCACATTCCGGGAAATCGTAAAATAAAGTGGCCAGACGTTGAGGAGAATAAATTACTTCTTGGAAAAGCTGCAGACTTGAATATTGACCGTATATGGAATTATAATGTTATTTATATCAATATATGGATAAATAAATAAATATGCGCTAAAAGTCTAAAATATTAAGTTATATGCGAAATAAAACTACCATTTTTGGGCTTCTCTAATCGACAAACATATAAATACAAAACGCCAAGTTTAGGTATGTTAGCGTAAAAAACTTGTAAAAACTTATAAATCCGGTCTCTATCTATAACACAATCTGAACATCAGCTATGAAGATACGTAAGCGATCGAGAGGAGCACATACATGCGATGGTATTATCGGCGATTCATTAGGAACGATAAGGCACGCAGGATCAGATAGAAAAGGGTAATTCCACCGCTTCGAGCAGGGATAATTAATTGTTAGGATCCTCCTTTCCGAATACAACCTCTATGGCGCGTTATACAGCTGTGCGATGTTGATCTTGTATCTTATTAATTGTTTTATCCTAGTAATGGCCAAAACGTGACCATTCTGAAACAGTTCTCAAACTTTCGCATAACGTTTATAGTAGACTTTCAGGCAACGTAAGCTTTATAAGAAAAAAGAACACATTGAATTTTAATTTTCACATTATATTTAATTTTTTAGAACTCGCTTGAAATTAAAAAGAAACATGTTCAGCATAGTGATCACAACAGAATATTGGGACAATAATAATTTCTCCATTAGTTATGTTTCCTTCTATTTTATAGAATGGATAATGTTGGCCCATGTGCTGTCCGATCTGCAGTACGAGTAGTATTTGCCAAACTATGCTCGGTCTTGATTATTTATCCAAAGAAAACCATACCGTTTCAATTAGAGAAACTCGTAATGAATTTTATTTAAAAAATGTTGCACGAATATAAATCTCAGGGTTTTATTTCGAAAGAATCGATTCATTTGTGAGTAATTCCGCATTAACGACTTGCAATTAAAGGTGGAATGTGTTACTCAAATAACTCTCTTGTTAGTTGAACATCTACAAATCTAAGGTATTTATGCATGGTTACTAATGCACAGAATTTACGCAATTAGAAGGAATACGCTGAAGACATACTGCTCTCTTGTGCGCCATTTTTTGTACTAAGCGTTTTCAAAAATTAATCCCTAGAACTTCCAAAATTAACAAAAAAATAACTTTAAATTAAAAAAGGAAGACGTGGAAATGTTGCCCATTATCTATTATTTTTGTTAAAGTTTGTTACAAAACTGTTTCTTAATTATGTATTGTTTAATAGAATACAGCGATATACCGGGTGTCCCACGCCATGTGCTCACCCTTCTAGAATCTTTATTTATTAATCGATTAACCTGAGTTTCGGAGACAATAAATTAAACATAGAATGGGATTTCTCGACATACTGCCAGCCATCATAAGATTTCCGGTTTCGCCGGAAGTGATATCAACTTTCTTATTTTAAATGGAACACCCTACATATTTTTACATATTTGAAATTTACGGATCATTATGAGTCCGAATACGTATGTTCATTTTGGTTTCCCTGACAACAAAAAAAAACTTTTTCATTTTTCCATCTAGAAAGCTATGAATCGCATTTTTTTAATCTAATGCGATCAAGTGTTTGGAGAAAATCACTCCTTTAATGGTATTTTGATTTTTAACATTTTTACAGTATTTAAAATTTTCATTAGGTCTTAACTATTTTTTTTTTCGATATAATCTCATACGTTTCTTAGCTCAGTTCAACACAATATTTTCTTCTGAATACGCTGATATCAAATACGTCATACGTTCTGTTGAACTAAGCTAAGAAACATATGAGTTCCTGTTTAAAAAAATGAGTTAAAAGTTTTTTTTCGTTGTCATGGAAACCAAAATTATCAATTGATACTTATTCGGACTCGTAATGATCCGTAGATTTTAAATATGTAAGAATATATAGGATGTTCTTTTTAAAATTAGAAAGTTGATATAATTTTCGGCGAAACCGGAAGTCCTATGACGACTAGCAGTATGTCGAAAAACTTCATTTTTTGTTTAATTTATTATCTACAAAATTCAGATTAATCGATTAATAAATAAAGATTCTAGAAGGGTGAGCACATGGCCCGGGACACCCGGTATTTAGAGCTCTGGACGAATATACACGTATGTACATAGTAAGCCTGACTACACTATTTAAAGCGAATAGAGGAAAATAGATGTGATAATCTGATAATAGGTAGTTCAATGATTTTTTTCCTGTGTTATGAAAGAAGATTCAGTCAGCAAATAGTAACTTTTGATTACCAATATCTCTCAGGTCCAGTTTTATAAAAGTAAGATAAATTTACCCTACAGTTTAAAGCCTTAGAAGTATCAAACATGATAACAGAATTAATAGCCATACTTTATTTATATATCGCCGTGATAGTATGGTATTCATGTATGTAATTCAAATATGTAACTAGATTTTGATAACAGAAAGCAACATATTCTTTTTTAGTTATTGTGATTTTTGTGTTTGATCACATGAAAACGATGAAAAATAGATAAGCCCTGGTTTTCTTAACCATACCATACCCATTTTTCAAGAGTATTCAATGAAAGGAAGATTAAATTAAACACGTTTTGAGATTTTTATTGGACTTTATAATAAACAAATACTTATGGTAAGAAAATAAAAATTGGATGAATCTCCTAACCACAAAATATTTTTTAATACTATACGTATACGTATTTCGCTCTGCTGCCATCTTCAGTAGATGACTTCTTCTTAATCACAAAATGTTTTCTTTAAGAATTCGAACTTCAAAATTTAAATAGGTCGTTATTATTCCAGAACTTAAAAATAATTAAAGTTCAGTGTTAGGTGAAACAATAGGTACTCTACTAAGCTCTAGCGTGTTATTTGAAGTGGGGCTGATGTGAAAATGTGAAATAACAAACATTCAGTTAATGTGTAAATTACATCTTGTGTTAACTAAATTAGCTGTAAATAATGTGAATGAAAATCCCACAAAAACATGTAATCACAACCCACTCCTCAAACACTAAATTACTGGAACGCTTAAAGTAATAATATTTTAATAAATGAAAACTGTAAATGCAGCTAAAAATTCAGAAAATTACAGAAACGGAAACAAAAATGCAACCAACTAGGCAATAAATAACGCAAGGCTGCAATTTATGTCTTCGGCGCAATTTATTGGCGCGTCTATCGGATCGGATAAGGGATTCTTAAACGTTAAAAACGAGAAAGACTCGTTAGGTGGGTGCAACATCTTTTGGGACCGCTTGGTGTTAGTAACACCTTCAAAGCGGTTTAGCACCGACACCGATGCTCTTTAATAACTAGCTGAGCTCGTTTATTAACAGCACTGTAAGCACGGTTTCCTCGGGGGCAACATCTACTTGAACACAGATATGTAACACTATTACTACAAGAATAATGGGCGAGCAATTAATCATCGCACCCACGTTGCATATCGAATATCAAACTTTATTTGTGTTGTCATCTTCTGGTTTAAAACCGAAATTAAATACAGATTTAGACTGCATAGTACATACATACACCACTTGTTTCGTTTTTCGGACACTTCCAAAACTTTATCATATTCAAAGAAATCTATTTCAAAATTTGGCAAAGTAAATACTACGAGGATAAATTGAAAAGTCTCCGGTCTAGACAAGAAAACAACGTAATCCCTGTCAAGTTTAAAGCACTTGGTCCATCTATGTTCAAGTGTCCTTATTCCATTTCTATAAGCCCAGTTCATCCAACTGGTCAAAATAGGTATTTGTGGCAGATGTCATATCTTTATCGAACTGGTACTTCTTTCCTGCATGATGTTTTTTTCTTTTTCAAATTTGGAAATAAACTAAAATCTGAGCTAAATAGGGAGTATGGGGATACCAATTCAAACCTTAATTCATTAATTTTTGCCATGACAACAACTGGCTTGTGACAGGGTTCATTATCCTGGTGAAACAGATTTTTCTTTTTGCTGATCTGGGCCGTTTTTCTTGAATATTTCTTTAGCTAGCCAAGTAGAGTAGCATAGTATACCTCATTGGTTATTTCACCCTTTTTAAGAGAATCTACAAGAAGAATACCCTTGGTATCCAAAAAACTGAAGCCAAAACTTTTTCAGCCGACGGAGCTGTTTTTGCCTTTTTTGGAGCAGGTTCTCTTTTGGCAGTCCATTTCTTTCTGCTGCTTTGTTTCTGGTGTGTAGCGCTGAATCCATGTCTTATCCACTATACACGTAATAAATCAACGCAAAAAATCTACTGGTAGCATTTAAACAAGTCCAAACACTCCTACGAAACTATTTTGCATGTCAGCTGTGTCAGGGGACGAACGTGCCAAAGATGCCTTGCTGTTCACCCTCGATGTTTTAGTCGCGATCTATACCGCGATATCACCTCCATGTAAAACAAACATATAGTTTTCAATGGAATCGTGCACGTGGAAGATAGGCGCTGCTGTTCATCTTCGATATGCATGGTTCTATTTAAAACCGTTTGTTTTACAATGAGGTGATATCGTGGTATCGATCGCGACCTAAACATTGAGGGTGAACAGCGAGGCATCTTCGGCATGTTCAGTGTGAGTAGTAGCGGCACCCATCGCGTGGATACGTTTCTCATCTCCAAAACTTGTTCAACTCTGTCGAAATGTCCACAGTATCTACTATCTTCATCAACTTCAATCGCCGCTTATCCAAGACAACTTTATGAAATTTTTCGATCATTTTTTTGATAATTGAAATTAACCTCCGCCCACAATAATTTTTATATCCATAGATATGTATTTCGGCAGCTAAGCTGTCATCTTCAGTACGCTACCAACTTAAAAACTCTAAAAAAGGATTTAAAAACCACCTAATCATTAGTAATTAGGTTGTTCTTCAATGTTAATCATTAGTGAGTAGGTTGTTTTTAGATCTCTTTTTAGTGATTAGGTTGTTTTTAGATCTTTTTTTTAGTGCTTTTAAGTTAGTAGCGTACTGAAGATGTACGTACGTACGGATAAAAAAATTATTGTGGGCGGAGGTTAATTTCAAATATCTCTTAAACCACAGTCTACTTTAATGCACGAATTTCAGCTGGCTCTTTTCTTACATCACGCAAAACTTTGACAACTTTGACAACCTGTCAAACAATTATTATTTGGCAGAAATTTTTGTTATTGCACAGCTAGCCTGATAAGTCTCGAAACAATATAACGCCCCAAAACATTGAGTACATTTATATCCTATCTGGGTTATAACTCAAGAAGCTATTAACAACAAGTAAAACCAAGAAACTAAAGAAATAAGCAACAAGTACACTTTTTCAGAACTGTTTGACAAAATTTGACAATCAGGAAATGATTGATACAATGCACGAATCTAAACAATTTTAAAATCCATGACTACCGTTGATCAAAATAATTTTTCATGTCAGAGGTAGTGTTGGACGATATATTGTAATCGATACTTTGTCTTCCGATATATCGGTGGATCCTTTCAATGAAATGAAGTATCGAATATATTATATTAAATAACCTATTACTATTTGACTAAGCGAAAATTTGTAATTTAATTTATTTTGAAGAGGGAATAAAGTTTTTTTTTTTCATTGTTTCTTATTACATAATTACTCAAACGGAGACAAAATACGAAATCATCTTTCAAATTATATAACCTCACTTTAAACTTTGTTTGGATTAAAAAAAATCTTGTATCGAGATTTATTCGACATTTATTCGATATTTTGATACTGGGAACAGATGCATTTAGGAACGATACGTATCGATTCCTAGTATCAATACGTTACAAACACGGAAAAGAAATCGGCCCATTTGTTTCGCGGTTAGTACGAAAGTTTAATACTCGGACTGTACTAGTTCCGCCCGCATTATTTGGAAGGGAGTTATCTCATCTGTCTGCATCGAGCACAATACTGTCGACTTGTAGGCATTTTTATTGTTTGCAATTAAAAATTTAAAGTATGTGGTCATTTGCAGCGACTATTACATGCATTTTTATATTTTCAAAAAGAAACCTTCTTCTATTAGCTCTCTAGGATGTGCGAACGTTTTGAAGATTAAATGCATTTAAATTGTTTAGTCGTCGAAAAACCTGAACTCACTCGCACACCTTCCCTCTCCATTCAATAACAATTAGAAGCATCGCAGCCGCGCAAAGGTGGAAGGAGTAAACAGTACATTCGGCGTGAAACGCGACCGTACTAGGTGGATCCAATTCTTAAGCCTGATTATAAAGTATCGTTCAACACTGATCAAAGTATATCGAAAACGGTATAGGTTAGGTACGTTTTAAACAAGTGCACATAAAACACCGAATCAGTAAAAAAAGATACAAGTAACAAAATATAATCGACAACTAAAAAAAAGGGAAAACATTTAAAAAAAATAGCGCTGGAAATAAATTAAGGATGGCATTCTTCGAAAGTATTCCGTCAGAGAACGACAGTTTTTGAAACTATAATGAGTTCCTTTCTCAAACAAATACTCCTTTAAACTATGAATTAAATGAGATATTAGTACGCTACGTCTTAGTTATCTAATAAATAAAGACTGGTGTTCCTTTTGATACAATCATTTTTTTTTAAGAAATAACTCAAGAAGAGTAAAATTTGAAAGTTTCTGAAAGAAAAGACCTTGATCAATCAAAGGTGACTAAATGTAACAAGGGTGGCCTGGTTAGAAAAGGAGAACAAAAATGTACAACAAAGTCACTGAAAGACTACATGTAACAAAAACTGGAAATGCCGGTGGAAATGTTCTGAAGCCCATTCATTGAAATAGAAACGTACAAACATGAGTTATGAAAACCATGCACAAATTTAGATCAAAAAGTACAAGATTTGCAAAATGTAAAGGAAAATAGAAAATTGAAAAAATATAATTGTATTTGCGTAGCTGAGCGGAACAAAGAGAAGTAGGATAAATCTGTAATCTCCGAACCATCGAGGTGGATTGCAGATTTTTCGCCCGCAACTCAAATCAACTCGAAATAGTTTATGAGTTGTTCTTGACAAAATAAACGACTAAATAGTATTCAGAAGTATTATAACTCTCAGTCACATGAGTAGCAGAGAAGCGAAACGTAAAGTCCAGGATACGAGTTTAGAAATCCGTGAGGACGAGGATAAAAGCATATTTCAAAAAAGTAAAATTATTGCGAGATCACCCCCAAGCTCAAGTAAAACAGGGAACGAAATAGAGCAAGTGCTGAAAGTTATACAAGAAATGAGACAGGAAATGAAAGAGAGTTTCGATGAATGTAAAATACAAAACGAATACCTAAAGTCAGAGTTAGAGAAAACAAACAAAGAACTAAAGCAAATTAAAGAAGACATGAAAACTAAGGAAGAACTGTGGAACAAAGAAAAAATGGAGCTCACGGATAGAATACAAATTATGGAAGAAAAAGCGGAGAACCAAGGAAAGCAAAAGCGAAGAAATAATTTTATCATAAAAAACGCTGAATTAGCGGGCGAAGATGTTGCAAGAGAAGTGGAGAACTTTATCAAACAAAATCTGAACACCCAAGTCAATATAGCGGAAGCATACGAATTAAAAAAAGGAACAGTTTTGGTAAGGATGCAAAACTGGCAACAAAAGAAAATTATCATGACAAAGAAACGTAATTTGCAAGGGACTAACGTATATATCGAAAACGATATGACGTTTCAAGAAAGAAAAATTCAAAGAGAGTTAAGAGAGATAGCAATGGATGAGAAGAATAAGGGGAACGAAGCGAAAGTTGGTTACCAAAAAATTACAATAAATAATTGTACGTACAGATGGAATGAACTGAACAAGAATAACGCAGAGGCAAGGAAGGTGGCTGGAGCAAAGGCTCCTGAAAAAGATGCAATGAGAGAAGGGAGAAGAGAGATATTATACGCAACAATCGCCAAGAAAACAAAAAACTAAATACTATTGATCAGAATCACACAATGATGACGACTTTGGCAAGAAAAAGGAACATATTAAAAAAAGAAAAGGAAGAAAAAGGTAGAAAAGGGAAGGAGTTAATAAGGTTAGGTACATGGAATGTCCAAGGCATATATGAAGTGGGAGCATTAAGAAATTTAGTCAAGGAAGCAAAAAAATATAATGTAGATATTTTGGCGCTGCAAGAAACCCATTTAAAAGGTAATGAAGTCACTGAAGTAGATAAATACTTACTATTTACGAGCGGAAATCAAAGCAGAAGATACGGCACAGGATTTTTGGTTAAAAGGAGCTACAAAGACGCAGTAACAAAGTTCGAACCGATATCGGATCGCATATGCAAGTTACAGCTCTCGAGAAAATTCAATGGGCTAACGGTAATAAACATACACGCACCAACCGAAGAAAAAGAAGAAGAAGTGAAAGAAGAGTTTTACGACCAGTTAGAAGACATAATAGCAGCATGCCCAAAAAACAGTGTTAAAATTGTAATAGGCGACGCAAATGCTAAAGTAGGAAACGAAGAAATATATAGATGTATAACAGGAGGCGAAAGCAAGCACAGTAGAAGTAATGACAATGGAACAAGACTGATACACTTAGCAATAGAAAGGGAAATGAAAATAATGAGCACGCATTTTACTCGAAAAGACATACACAAGGGTACGTGGATTATCCCTGGAACAAATAGAACAAACCAAATAGATCACGTCCTAATTGAAGAAAAACTTGCGAACTTAATAACAAATGTGAGAACTTACAGGGGGGCAGACGTCAATTCCGATCATTTCCTGGTAATAGCTAAAGTAAAGCAAAATAAGTTAAAGGAAACAAAAGTACTTCGCAACAAAACAAAGCTGACCTACAACATGGAAATGCTGCAAACAAACGAGACAGCACGGAGATACAGAACGAATCTGTACACAGGTTTTCGAAAATTGGCACCGGAACAATGCAGTATAGAAGAAAAATGGTTGCGAATAGAAAAAGTCATTAAAGAGGCGACAAGAAGCAGCCTAACCAAGCACAAAGGTAAAGCAAAGAAAGAATGGTTAGATAAGGCGTGCAACGAAGAAATAAGCAAGAAAAAACAATTAAGAATAATCTTTTTACGAACAGGTGATGACAATGACAAGAGGAGGTATCAAAACCAGAGGAAGAAGACAAAAAATACATGCAGGGACGCAAAAAGAAAATACCAGAAACAAAAAGTACAACAAATAGAAGAAAATTACAGAAGGAAGGAGATTAGGAACTTCTATAAAGGTGTTATGGATATAAAAAGAGGCAGCTTCCAAAAAAGAATTTATACTAAGGATAAAAAGGGAAATTGGATCGGCGAAGAAGCGGAGATAACACAAAGATGGAAACAACACTTCGAAGAATTGCTAAATGAAGGGGAAGAAGGAAACCAAATAGAAGAAGCGCAAGAAGAGGAAGAAGTTTTTACAGACACAGTAAACACACCAGAACCTGCCTTTGAAGAAATAGAAGAGATAATTCGAATTATGAAAAATAACAAATGTCCCGGCGAAAGCGGTATTACACCAGAAAATATAAAGTATGGAGGGATCGTACTGAGAAGACAGATATTCGAACTGATAAGGGATATATGGAACATGGAAGAGATGCCGCAAGCATGGAACAGAGCCGTTATCGTTCCCCTCCATAAAAAAGGTGACCTAGAGGACTGTGGCAATTACAGGGGCATTGCGTTGCTGGAAGTAGTTTACAAGATACTAGCAACAACAATTAAAAGAAGGATAGAGATCGCATCAGAACAAACAATTGGTGAGTATCAAGGAGGTTTCCGAAAATCGAGATCGACTACAGACCAAATCTTCCTTCTAAAGCAAGTACTCGCTGCGTGTTACGAATATGATATACCCGTTCACATGCTATTCATAGATTTTAAGCTGCATATGACACAGTGAACAGGAAGGAAATGTTCAAAGCTCTTCGAAAACCGACGAAAATTCCAGAGAAACTAATCAAGCTAATCATGATGACATTACAGCATACAAGCAACGCGGTTCGCGTGGATGGGAACATGTCAGACGTTTTCGCAGTCTCGAGAGGGTTGAGGCAAGGGGACCCGCTTTCC
Source organism: Prosopocoilus inquinatus (assembly GCA_036172665.1). Lineage (NCBI taxonomy): Eukaryota > Metazoa > Arthropoda > Insecta > Coleoptera > Lucanidae > Prosopocoilus > Prosopocoilus inquinatus. Next base: position 19,122,798 of record CM069875.1, read on the forward strand.
ACGGTGTTGTTTAATACAGTTCTTGAAGTAATAATGAGAAACGCCAAAATAAACCGTCAAGGATCGCTGATAAATAAAAGTCACCAGTGCTTGGCCTATGCCGACGACGTCGTGCTGCTAGCAAGAAACGAAGTAGAACTAAAAAGTATATCGGGAAGGTTAATAGATGAAGCGGCAAAAATGGGTTTAAAGGTTAATGAGAAGAAAACGCAATACATGCAGCTAAAGAAAAAGCACGCACTGGATAGAAAAGCTAAGTTTCAAGTGCAAACTCTGAGCGAAGGGAAAAAACTTTTTGAAGAAAGAGACAAGTATATGTATCTGGGTACGCTAATATCCAATAAGTGTGAAGAAGGTTGTGAGATTGACTTAAGGTTAGCAAAGAGTAACCGTTGTGCAGGTGCTTTGCATAAAATACTAAAGTCCAAGGAGCTTTCACGGACTATAAAGAAGAGGGTATATAAATCAGTTTTGCGCCCAACGCTACTCTACGCGAGCGAAACATGGGTATTAAACAAAACAATGCAGCATAAAATCGAAACATGGGAGCGTAAAATACTCAGAAAAATATATGGAGGAAGGAAAACGGACGAGGGCTGGGAGAGACGACAAAATAAAGAAATATATAAATTATACGACACAGTGAACAGGAAGGAAATGTTCAAAGCTCTTCGAAAACCGACGAAAATTCCAGAGAAACTAATCAAGCTAATCATGATGACATTACAGCATACAAGCAACGCGGTTCGCGTGGATGGGAACATGTCAGACGTTTTCGCAGTCTCGAGAGGGTTGAGGCAAGGGGACCCGCTTTCCACGGTGTTGTTTAATACAGTTCTTGAAGTAATAATGAGAAACGCCAAAATAAACCGTCAAGGATCGCTGATAAATAAAAGTCACCAGTGCTTGGCCTATGCCGACGACGTCGTGCTGCTAGCAAGAAACGAAGTAGAACTAAAAAGTATATCGGGAAGGTTAATAGATGAAGCGGCAAAAATGGGTTTAAAGGTTAATGAGAAGAAAACGCAATACATGCAGCTAAAGAAAAAGCACGCACTGGATAGAAAAGCTAAGTTTCAAGTGCAAACTCTGAGCGAAGGAAAAAAACTTTTTGAAGAAAGAGACAAGTATATGTATCTGGGTACGCTAATATCCAATAAGTGTGAAGAAGGTTGTGAGATTGACTTAAGGTTAGCAAAGAGTAACCGTTGTGCAGGTGCTTTGCATAAAATACTAAAGTCCAAGGAGCTTTCACGGACTATAAAGAAGAGGGTATATAAATCAGTTTTGCGCCCAACGCTACTCTACGCGAGCGAAACATGGGTATTAAACAAAACAATGCAGCATAAAATCGAAACATGGGAGCGTAAAATACTCAGAAAAATATATGGAGGAAGGAAAACGGACGAGGGCTGGGAGAGACGACAAAATAAAGAAATATATAAATTATACGGAGAACCATCAATAAGTCAAGTAGTGAAGGTGCGAAGGCTGCAATAGCTGGGGCACCTTGAAAGGATGGAAGACTGTAGAACGGTCAAGAAAATAGCATGGCGTGCACCGGAGGGAAAGAGGAAGAGGGGAAGGCCGAGGAAGAAGTGGAGTGAAGCCGTACTGCAGGACCTAGAGGACATGCAAATAAAGGATTGGAGAAAAAAAGCTAGAAACAGGGAAGATTGGAAAACAGTTATTTCAAGGCAATAGGCCTAAATGGCCTGGAATCGCCTATATATATAATTGACACGAAAAATAAAAAGAGCAAACAGGAATGGATAACATGATAAATGTAAAGTTTAAAACGAGTATAAGGAAAAGTTAGTTAGTAAGATACATTTAAGTGAAAATATTGACAAAAGTGGAAACTATTGTAGAAAATAGAAAATATTTAATCAAAATGGGAATGCAGAATTGAAGATGTCCTATCAATAAGTGAATTAATCGTAACGAAGAAATAATCACAGAGAAAAAGGTGCTGTGCCCGCAATCATTCAAAGTATTCGGGCTTATCATGGTGAAACTTAGATGTCTGTTAATTATACGTTATTGGTAAATAACAGACAGAACAATGAAATGTCAATTATGGCGAAATATAAGTTATCTGATCTTGGTAATTTTCAGATTATTGAAAAATAGGTTGAATTTTGCTTATTTAAAGAAGTCTCATTACTCTGAATCACTTTGTTAACATTTTAAAATACAAAAAGTAATAAAATAGTTTTTTTTTTTTGTAATATTTAAACTGTATCTTATTAATTAGTATGCTTAGATATGAAGAAGAGCGGTAAACTTCAGACAATGCAATTTCCAATATCTGAAAATTTCCAAGGTTGTTTATCAAGAGGAGCAGCATAATTTAGGGTTGCCAACTCTAAAATTAAAAAATCAGGACAAGGCTACAAAAAAATCACTAAAATCAATTACAATAAAAAAAAGTAGGAGTATTTACTTTTATATACCAGGTGGTTATAAAGTCCTCATATTTCGTTTATTTCTTGTTTTTTTTTTGTAAAATACTAAAACCGATAAATTAAATTTTAAAATGACACGTTTAGTGCAAAAATTTTTTCTTGATCTGCATTTGTTTTCTCCGCTCTGACGTAACTTTTTTACCTAGTTTGTGGTTGTCCTTGTCAGTTAAATGGTGGTTGTTTGTCTGCACGCTTGCTGTAAATTTTGATTGCTTAGGTAGATTCTGTTTCATGAGTCAGTTTTTGAATTAGGGACTTAGCGAAAATCCGCACCAGTTAACAAATGGGAAAATCCGGACCTACGGCAACCCTGCGTAACCAAGACCTAATCTTGAAAATTTTCCATTGTTCACCGTAATAGACCAGATTGACTCAGAAGGATATTAATACAATATAGCTCTCATACGTAGCTCTCATCTTGAACAAGAAAACCAGCGAAGCAATAATAAAATGGAAATCAACTGAAAGAATTACTATGCCTAGAATAGGGAAGCGAAAAGAAACAGTCTTACAATACATGTAACATCTGAGTTGGATACTAAGTTACGAAAATTAAACAATACATATCACGTTAAAAGGTTTATAAATGATAAATGATGATTTTCTTTCTTAAAGTTATGAGATCATTTTAATTACTTTTTGTGTTCTTAGGAAGATAATTGATAGAGGACACATAATTATACCGAGGAAGATTAACTAGGAACTCTCCAAATAAGGGTTTAATAAGTAAACGATAAATGAAATTTGCAATAGAAACCGTGATAGCCAATCTTTAAACAAATTCAATTCAATTAGTAATAGATTCATATAAAAAGTGATGTCAGTTAGAGGTACAAATATAGATTTTGACCACCATTTGCACATCATTAGTAGTAAGTTACGCCCAACAAGGAAAACGAAAGGGAAAATGTTGTTCGCAAGAACACTAAAATAACTCAAATACGTTTTTCTTGTTTTATAATCCACACTTTTTATAAATTGAATAATGATTTTACTGTTGTTAATCCTGCATTTTTAACACTCCATTATTTTCAATTTTCCGATTTTTTTTTATCATTCTCTCTAAACTTGTAGACAACGGCCAAAATTATTTTTTCAATAAACTGACTTTTAACCAAAATTATTTTTAACAGGTTAGCAATAAGAATATTACGTCATCGATCTCATAGATAGGATATTTCATACAAACATGATGAAAGGATAATTGTTACAAATGCGAATCTTTCAAGATATAATTTGTTAATTGATTGATTGTTCCGGTAATGTTATTTCACTGAATCAAAATAAACTCTTACTTACTTAAACCATTCTTTCGATTAATTAATTAATTGATTTAATCGCGATGCATTCCATTAATCTTTTTAATCATTTATTTGTATATAATTATTGCTAAAACCTTTTTCAACGGCTTTTCCAGTTTAGTTTTTTCTTTTTTATCAATGCTTACGTCTGTGAGTATAACAGATGATATGTGTTTTGAGTTTATTCATCTTATTAATCATCATATTTATGTTATAATACTGTTATAAACTGGATATTGGAAAAAAAACTCTTATCTTTATCTATACAGGAGAGAGATAAATGGTAGGGGTCAAAGATGTAGCATAACTGAAATTCAGCATTCGACGTTATGTGTTTCATTTTCAGAATCTACCTTATCCTTAAAACCTCAAGCTCAGATAAGATTTTGATTCGACAACTAATGCTAAATTTCATTCATGTTCCGTTTAAATATTTTTGGATTATTTATTCATACTTTTAACGAAACTTCACTAAAAATAAGCATTGCTTGTTACATATGATTACTATCATAAGGCCAAGACACCCTGTTGCTACGTGCAGGTGTAAACGTAAATTTTTCATAGTGCATTTTATAATAACAATAATATTATATTTATCCATTAGATCAGGTAAGGTGATATTGGACAAGTTATACTAGACTAGAACATAAAAATCAATATAAATGAAAATAATAATAAAATTGCACACAGGAATTTGTAGCACAAGACGTACAATTTTAGCAAAACTTGCCACGTGACAATAGCGTTATTTATCCAAACGTGTGTTTCTACGAATTCTTCATAAGAGTAAAAACAGTTTTCCAAGGCAGTTGTTTAAAGCTTTCTTAAATGATGTAATGTTAACTATATAGTTTCTCAAATAAATAAAGTTTATGAGCAGGTATTCAAAAGTTTTTGTATGCATTAATGTATGCACATCATTATTTTTGATGAAAAGATGGTTATTCATTTTACATTACCAAACTGTATTGCAATCTAAACTGAACGTGACCATAATAATATGAAATCAGAACTTCTTGATTCATAAACTTTCTAGTTTGATATTATACAATAATATGCAATAATATGCACTATTAATGCCAAGTAAGAATAGAGTGTAACTCCTAAAAACTTTAGAGTAGTCGTTTGTAGAATTGTATGATTATTCATTTTAATAAGCTAACCTGATTTTGATTTGTATTCATAGGGTTGAAGAGAATCAAAAATGTTTTTAAACTGTTAAAGTGTAATCCTAAGTTTTTAGACCAAGTTACCACAGATTCCGCAGTTCTAGTACAAGTATTTAATCAGTCTCGTTTGCTCTGTTTCATTAAGTTATTATTAAGATATTAATTATTATCATTTATCAAAAGGATCATTAATTTATCGAAATTATTTAACCGGCACATGTCAAAACACTAAAGAGAGGACTACTGGCGTTCGCCCATCCAAAGCCCACTAGTATGATAATACGGCAGCAGTTTTTGATCACATGTTAGTATGCATAAATTCAGATACACATAAACATTTAATTTGATCACGACGGAAATATAAGTGACCAGCAACGTCAACCACGAGTGAAAACATAACTTGAAAAATAATCGATAGAAATCTATCTGGAACTAAACACATAGTAATCTTTTAAACTTTAGCAGTCCACCATTATTATCAACAATGTATGTCTCACGCAATGGTTATTATTATTATTAAAGTTGCTCGAGTTAAGTAGATTTTTACGCTCCAGGGCACGAAAAAAATAAATGCTCGTGCAGGATATTTTATTAGATTTAATTTGACATATCAGCATCATCTCTCGATGTAAAGACCTTATCATCGTATTAATCGCGAAATTAAATTTCTTATATAACGTAAAAGTATTAACAATAGCCTCCAATTTTAAGTTGCCTCGTAATTACGCTTAACAATGCCACTTGGAAATGTCTGCCGTTATTATTGTGTTATATAATTATGGCAAATTATGTCAATCACTTGAAACAAATGAATTACTTTTATTTAGGTTGTGCAGCAACGTTTTATCGGACGTACTTTAGGTGGTTTCTAAAATCACTTATTTCGTTAATTTAATGCAATAATGGAACAATGAAGACGTAATTACTGTATTTTTCACGGTATTTCAAGAAGATTTTAACAATCAAAGAAAAGTAGGTATGTAATTTTAAACTTCAACATTGACAGGTATTATACAATGTAGTAAAATGGGTTCAGTATATCTCGGTAAAAATTAGATTCTTTCTTGTAACCGCATGTTATCTTGTAATATAAAATTAAAACCGCTTGAGTTTAAATTGATCTATTTTATTTCGCATAATATGATTTATTGGCCTAATATTTATTATTTACAATCATTACATTTCTTGTAACAACAACGAAATTTGAAACTACAACCAGTTGGATTTTTAAGCATAACATCGATTTAACCAACTCCAAGGCTAACAGATACCCCATTTACGCATCGCCATTCTCAAAATTTCTCGTACTCTTTCTCGTAAAAGTCCTTTGTCATTTTTGAAATCAGTTTCAGTTGGACCGCCTGAAATTATTCCGCAGAATTTTCACTCTCTTCTTCTTGCATCATTTTCAAGTTTTGTAGTTAGTTATTTATTTTCAAACAAACCAGCAGTAACTCAAACAAGCCCCCAATAATGCAAATAGATAATTATTATTATTTTAAGGAAACATCAGCAACATACACATAATTTGCATACGAAATAGAAATATTTGCCATTTCAAGACCAAGACTAAAACAAAATAAAACGTCTTATGTACCACGGACATAATTGAATCATTTATTTGAGAAACGACACATGTGCCATTTGCAAAGCATTGCGCATGTATTGTTTCAGAAATAACCAATTCAATTCTAGATAACCTACATAACACAATATAATTTCCTAATCATGCCCTACTAATTTAACATTATTTGAAGAGCTGTGATTTAATTCATGAAAATTGAAAAATACAGAAAATTTTAGTGAAATGGTAATTGAAAACAAATTCTTTATATCAGCAAATCAAAAAGAGCAAAAAGTTAGATAAGTTCCATGAAGAAACGCTATTAGTACGAAATGGAAAAAGATAGCAAAAGACCTTAATACGAGGGAAAGTCATTAAATAAGTCACAAACTGCTGTGGGAAAGCTGAAAATAGCAGTGAGCTATTTTCTTCTATGTCATTAGCTGGCAGCACAGTCCAGCTTTATGATACTTAACTGAAAGTTTTTTCTCGTCCTAGTTGTACATGGCTTTACGCGACAAACATTTTTCACCAGAAACAAGAGACATTTTCTTATGGATATCTTTTGCAGGAAGTCCCACAAAAAACGCGCAGTAGCACACTGCTCTTCCACAGTACACTCTTCGAGCACGGTCGCTATTTTGAAAAAGCAGGATGCTATTGTGCATTTTTTGGGCAAATGGACTTCCTGCAAAAGATATTCGTAAGGAAATGTTTCCTGTTTATGACGAAAAGTGTTTGTCACGTAAAACCGTGTACAAGTGGGTCGAGAAAATCTGCTCTTCCACAGTTCACTCTTTGAGCACGGTCGCCATTTTAACACTGCCTGCGTACAAGCACGGTAACTGTTAGTTGAGTATCATAAAGCTGCATTGTGCTGCCAGTTAATGACAGAGAAGGAAATAGCTCATTACTATTTCAGCAATTTGTGACTTATTTAAAGACTTTCCATCGTAATAAAGAAACTATGAGGCCCCAAATAGGACTTTCAGGAAATTCATTTCAATGTAAACCGATGTTAATGTTTTCAATTTTGTTGCAAAACATGATTTCGCGAACCATTGTATTCAATTACTGTGGATTGCGTAACAGCATCAATTTTGTTAAACGAAGGACGAAGTATACGACATGTAGCTAATTTGCGGGGTGTTGACCATTCATCTGTTAATCGGATGACTGGAAAATACACAAGAAGACGTGGCCAGGAACAGAGCTAGAAGTTTAAGGGATGAGCCTTTGCTTCGGCAAAACGTTTTAAGAAACAGGAAATGTACAAGTTCGGAGCTTATTAGTGGACTTGCAACAGAACAAAATGTTAGAATATAATAAATGACTTTATTGTGCAAATCATAAAATATTACAAATAAATACTGTACGTTACTCCCTATATAAATTAATTAGCTCAGAAAACTGCTATAAAGAAACAAAGAATATACACAATCGATACGATAAGTACGATATATGAAAATGCCTAAATTAGGAAAACTTAAATTTAGTTTAAATTAAGCTTATTAAAGCAAAAAAAAATAATATTGATATTTGTGAACACACAACGAAATTACGAAGGGTTGCCAATAATAACAGTTTGTTTACGTTCAAAGAGATATGACTTAATTAAATTAGCAGCATTATCACTTAAACCAACATGCAATAAAATTGAATGTAGTATGTCGTACTGTACTGTATCGAATGCCCTGCTGAAATCTAATAAGGTAAGTACCGTGATAAGTCAAAATTTCAGTCGCTTGAAATATATCATCAGTTACTTTCAGCAAAGCAGTCGCACAGCTGGTATAATACCAGTAAAATTAAGGTAATCTGTAAGTTGTTCTATGATAACACACTCAAAGAGTTTGGATAAAAACGGTAATAAACTAATTGGTGGTAGATCTGTTATATTACTTGGATCTTTTATTTTTGGCACAAGACGGACTAAGGCATGCTTCCAGCAATCAGGTTCGACATTATCCACAATACAAGGGAGTACTAATGGGCAACACATTTTTATCATGATAGTATTAATTCCATCTATTCCGGTTGCTGTAGATTTAAAACGACGTAAGAGAGAAATGATTATGTCCACATTAACAGTTTTAAAAGCAAAATTTTGCTCAAATATTTTTTCGTTATTGTACGTTAATTGCAATTGTTGGGAATTATTGTTCGAATTAAGTAAATTATTTATTAAAAATTTGTTTATTTGATTAGGTTCAGCTAAATGAGGAGGTATTTCAACAGACTGTCTTTTATTAATCTCTAAATAATTTAAGTTTTTCCATAGACTTTTAGGATCACTAGTACTTGAAATGTAATCAAAATAGGCTTTGTTTTCGAGTTTGTCAGCTGTATAAATAAAAGTCGGTCAACTAGTCGGTGCTGATAGAAAATCTAAAGAAAACTTTCCATCCTAGTCCAGTACTAATTCTTGGCAATCGTTTAGGTTAAATTTGTGCTGAATTTCTGCCATTTCTGTCAGTAATTTTGCACTTATCAAAAACTTCGGAAAGACGAGGAGTGAGAAACTGCAATGTACCACGAGTTACTGGAACTGCTGCGCTTGTTACTTGCTGCTACTTACTGATACTGGCTGAAAGATGGCAAAGGAATTTTCGCTGTCGTCACCAACATTACTGCTTTGGCTGCTTGTTATTAAATCGTCAAATGTTGCTAATTGATGAGTAGCAACATGTTCTATTTCTTCATAAGTCCTTTTTTTCCTACTAGCTTCTATTACAGTGCGCTTCCTTACTCTTCCTTCTTTGTGTTTTAGGTTTTGATCTACACCAGCCACGGAGGCTGGTCGTCCTTTTAGACGCTGAAGTATTAAGAACTTCTTATTCTCTTAATTTTTCATCTATCCCAAAGCATCTAAATGAGCTACGTCAAAGAGGTCGTCCATAATTTCTACAAAAAGATCTCTTCTTTCTTTTCCTTGCCTGCAGTTCTAGTCATTTTTTTCTGTAAACGTTTCTATTCATCTATTCAACTTAGTAATGCAGTGGTCAGTTCTTCTAGTGGGAATTCGTGCTTTTTGCCAAAAAACGGAATTTCTTGAATTAATAATGCTGCCATTGTAAAAGTCTAATAGCGTTTTCTACTGGCATCCATTATAGGCACTGAGTGCGCACTCAGAATATCTCCAAGGAGATACTTTGAATGCTGATACTTAAAAGAAATGCGACGAAAAGTAATAAAATCATTCGAATCTGAACCTTTCTCAAACCGATCATATTACCAGGTTGCTTGCAGACCGTCGCATTTCTTTTAAGCACTAGTGTATACGTCAGTAGAAAACGCCATAAGAAGACCACGACATAAAAGTACCTTCATATCAGCAAAAATAATTCCAAAATACTGATAGAAATCAAAGACAACATTACATTTGTCCACAAAATAAGTTAACGAAGCACATACCATAAAAACGGAGAAATTATGAAATATGTTTATCTAACCATAAGTATAAGTTTATTTAATTATATTAATGAAAAATCGCATTAATATAATTCACGGGGCAAACATTCGTGATTTTTGACTTTAACGTAGCAATACCATATCATATGCTAGAAAATCTGGTATTAATTGAATTAATGAAAACTCGCATTAATGTCCATTACTACTTACTTCCCATTGCTACTTACAATTGATTAAAAAAATAACTAAAAAGAATGAAAATATATTTTCCAGACGGAAATTTCAAAACTTTATGGCCGGTGAGGGTCGTCTCGTAGTTGTTCGATTGAGCTAAGATTTTGCACAGATTGTTTTTTTTTATTGAAACAAGATAGGGGGATTTGACTGATTTGAGATTTGAAACTTTCAGAAGGTCAAAAAATAAGGACCATACATATGAGAAAACACAAATATTGGAGAATTGAAGAAAATAAATTAATAATATCATCAACGACTATTAAACAGGTGAATGAACATCGGTACCTTACCTCATTCTATAACTCATAACGACATCGTTAAACAACGAAAATCATTAATGCCCAGTTTTACAATAACGGTTTAACTTTGAGCCGAAGCTTAAATCCTTCACAACAATTGTTGAAATAATCATTGCTAAGGGTTTAAGCCTCAGCTCAAAGTTGAGCCCCATTTGTAAAATTGGACCTTAGTGACGTATTTTGACTAATCAGGTCTTAGATGCAAGGCATTTCTATGCATTGATTTGGCAAAAAAATGTCACTTAACGGTTTTCGTTATTTAACAATGTCGTTATAAGTTATAAAATGGAGGGGTTAGTCCTCCTTCTACCGTAACTCGTAACGACCGACGTCGTTGAACAGCGACAGTCGTTAAAGTGACATATTTTGACAACAACAAACAATACTTTAGTTACAACCCACTTCTATGTACTAATTATTCAAAATAGGTCATTTTAACGATTGTCACAATTGAACAATAAACTGTGTAATGTAATTACGTCCGCTTTTTTATCTTAACTCCTCCGCAATGAAATCGTTTTATGAATACCACAATCTAACTGATAGGTCTTCAGTTATGATGTCTGCGATCCTTTCCTAATACCATATTACCTAACATAATAAACGTATAATAATCCCACTGTATCTATGCGTTAAAATTGAAGCCTGTGAGTTTCTCACACCGACATAAACGCCAGGTTCGCCAGAATTCCAGATAGATCAAATGAACTTAAAATCGTGCGGTGGATATCCATCGCGCGGCGTTTAGACAAAGGCTCATGGCATTCTCATACAGCTAATACATTTCATCACACCTTTAGTTACAAAATGAAAATAAATTAACTAGTTATTTCATCAAGTATATTAAAATTTATATTTTTCCTCCTCAAATCGGCTATGTAAACGGAAAGCAAGGTATTCTAATTCGAAATAATGTGATTATTGTTGAATAACCTTAGGCTCACATCTGTGTTTAATGTGATGTCTAACATGAACTTTGACCTTTAATTTGACATTAAGCATAAGTGTAGTCACAGTTTGTAGCGGACTTTTTACACAGGCTTATAGGTTATAAATTCTAAACTCACCATTAGGATCTCGAAAACGTTAAGAGTTGGTTAAATTAAGGCAAAGTTGGTGCTTAACAATAATTGATTTTAAAAAATTTGTAGTTGAAGTGATTGTTGTGAGGACCATAACAAAAATCAATCAATTCTGCAGACACTTTCTTGAACTTTTTACAATGGTATCATTAGGTACTATTACATTCTTATTCGCCATATTGGATTTTAAACAATTAATTTATACTTTTTCATGCAATATAAATAATAAAGTAAAATGGCTATAAACACAAGAGATTGTTAGCTATAACAGCGCAAAGAAAAATATTTTTTGTTATGAAGACAGAAAAAAATATTCTTGAATGTCTCGAGAATCTTATTTCCTATATCACCAAAACCGATTTTAGTATAAATTTCTCTTACATAAATTAATCAAGACAAGCTTAAATTTAAACACTTATTTTGCTAACAGCAACGTGTCAAATACAACCATAAGGAATGAATTCACAAGAATCTTAAGTTTTTCTTTTATTCCAAGAACTATTAATTTATGGCATTCATTGCCTCTCTTCTTTTCTTTAATAAAAAAGCAATTGTTTATTAGAGCGAACGCGGTTGGAAGACTATTTCCAATATAATGCCGTGTTTATGGGCCGCAGATTCGATTACAATCCACTTATTGAATGTATTTAATTAATGGGTAATAAAATTATTCTTCTCCAAAGTAATTAACTTCAATTAACAACGGTGATTCGACTTAATCTTGCAATTACATGTGCCATGAAGCTTAATTAAGACGTAACTACAATAATTGCATTTGCGTCCGAAGAAGAAAATTTGATCTACCAGGAAGTTCTTAGCGTCATTTTACATTTGAACGCTTGACTTTAAACCTATAGTTTTAGTACGGCATTTATTTGTGTGACAAATTTTTGCTAAAGTAAATTTTTTTGGCTTACAGGTAGAGAGAGAGGCAAAATGCTAGTACTAAAATAGATTACTTATTTCATTAGGTACATTTGATGTGTGACAAGATTTTTATTAGTACCACTCGTGGCCACAGTAAAAATGAAAACCAAATGTTTTGATTATATCAAAAAGATTTCAAAATCTAATCTCGTCAAATTTCAAAATCCAAATAAAACAGGTTATTCAGAAAATTTAGATTTGATATAATTATTTTATTTCTGTATGTTGAACAGACGTGGATTTGTATTGTCACAGTTTCGAAAAAGTTTAAAATCGTATTTATCCTTGATGGAGCAATATATGCATGTGGAAAACGCTTCAAGCCGCACCTATTTCGTTTGTTTTTATTGTTTTATTTTATAGTTAAAAATAGTTTTTTCTACCATCGTCTCCTTCGCCAAATTTGATTGCATTCTTAGAACGCAAATGGTTTCACGCTCTATGGTGCAACTCAGGCAATTAATTTTTTGCATTCGATTTAAAATGTATCGGCCATAAAACATTGTAATATTCTCGATGTGTCGGCATTTCTTTTTTTTTGCCTTACATAAACACTGCCGTCTGGAGTTTCTATTTTTAACACCTGCAATCGGGTGGTCGTGGGCTCGAACCGCGATCGAGATATTATTCCTCGAGGATGGTCGGTATCCACTTCCACTCCCGTTTCTCAGGTCTTGACAAAGTCTATGACTTAGGATCCCGTTGGACAACCATCACAGATAAAAAAAAGTTATAATTGTCTCGTCTTCTGCAATCGTCTGTGATTAGATCATGAGAATTAGTTTTTTGCGAGTTCTTATTTCGACGGAGACATTATATTGCATTCATTTTCGACCTTTAACGCTATTGTTCTTTCTGTACGTCAACTGTTCCTCGATTGGATTTTGATGCTGTCACGATGTTTTCGATTGGTGCAAACTCCGCTCGCTTCGAAAGGGGGTACGACCAGTTTTGGTTTTATTAATGTGCGACGTACTTGGAGCAGGCAGAATCGTGCAGCGATATTACCAACGACTGGTGGTGTTGTTTGGAGGAAGCGCGACCCCGTTTCTCGCGGTGTGAGGGCCTGCAGGGCGGCACATAACTTTGGTTGATGTTGAGGGTCCTTAAGGGAGGTTTCCTCGTTGTACGACGTTTCGTCGATTTTGGTTTGTCGTTGGTTATTTACGTACGACTTCCTGTTTGTATTGGTCGAAGTAAGATGCTTTTTCGACATACTGGAAGTACCTATGACGATCCGCTTTGGATAGAGTAGATGTGGGACCGGCTTTCTACAAGAGCCGTTGCTTTGAGTGTTGGCGTCATCACACGTCGATGATTGGTGAGAATGGACCTTTCGAACGTCTCCGAGGAAGAATAACCAGGTGGGATGTTTTCGTTTATATTGCGCCTTATGCCAGTTTTGTTTGCGATATTATGTAGTTTCGATAAAGTTTTGGACGCTTAACGCCAGGAATATTTCATAACATTGTAAAGCTTTTCACAGATCCGCCATTGTTTAGCCTAAAGTATTTTAGTGTTATTTTTGATATTTACAACTAATTTATTTATTTATTTAAACTCATGACACGAATTTTCATATTTTTTAGGTGGTCGCAGTTTTAAGGACATTACACACTTGGTGACCTTCAGCCCGCCATCCACTTAGGGATGTTTTTCTAACTGTTATTGTTATTAAAGATTGTTGCATAAATTGAATCATTCCTCTCCTCGTCTCCGGTTAAGATTAGGTGGCGCCCATTTTTTGTTGCGTTTAATGGGTTAACACCCACACGCGTCACGATTGAAGCTACTGGCTGTGCTGTAAGTTAATTTCCTCAACCCAAATCTTATTTCTCCACCAGATAGGTAGCAACATGTTATATATAGATAGAAACCACTCCAAGTAGGTGCAGAATTGAAATCGGCATACATCGCATCATATTTACGCTCACTCTGCCACTGTAAGACTGCCTCGTGAGCGCTCTGGTGTGCCTACTTAATGTACTGGAATCAGTATGTATTTATGAAATAAGGTGAGATGTTATAATTTGTTATTAGGTACAAATTTTAATAAAGTAGATTTGCAAAACTCGGCAGGTTACAATTATTGATGAATATTACCAAAACATTTGATTTATTAAAAAACATATCACAACATTAATGAATTATAAAAACTCACTACTATAATTGAGAACATTTTTCGAACATTCGGAACTGTGAACTGTGATACTTTAAACATAAGTCTGACTTATCAGATCATTAAGTACAGGAAGTCTCGTTATATAAATGTAAAACAATACATGAGGAAATATATGAGGAAATTCTCTTCTTCTCAGCAATGAATGTCTAAGCATCAACACCGACATATTTAAAAAATAATTAAACACTAATGGACGAAGTTTGTCCAAAAACAAGAATGTCAACTAAGCAACAGCAGAGTACATTATGGCTAAATGACCTGAAATGTATATTGCAAATCAAAAGGTAACTTTGAAGATTTCCGAGGAATTATTATGTACAATACTATCAAGTCATCAAGAGATATATTGTTACAGGCGGACACTAATCAATTTTATGTTCCGACATCTATTGATCAATCGCCTCTTTCTCGGGTTAACGGAATGATTGTTACCGGCGTTCTGGAGAAAGCACGCCACTTGTTTGGAATATTCTAGTGAATTCGTGCTAGTTCGATGGCGTTCGAAATGTTTCCAGTAACAGCCGTATTGAAATAAAAGGGAGGACGGCGCGTGATTTGAAACAGTTTTAAATATTTAGCGAACCCAGTTCGAGCATCTTAAGCGAAATATACGGTGAATTATTAAAGTGTTATTTACCGAAATAAGTATTGTACGTAATTGTTCGTGCAGTATGTACAGTTTTTAATGTTTAATTAAAGTTTGAAATTAATAAAGTGACAATTATTTTTTGCGGAGCTCAAAGTCGTAACAATATCAGTAAAACAAAAGAACTTTCATTAAAAACTCAAACAATAAAACAAGAGATATTAAGAAATTAGTAAAGAGCATTACAGGGAAAGTAAATTATTCGAATTTTGACGTAAATAGCACAGCAGTGAATCTCAGAATATATAGCAAACTTTAGAAGATATAGTATTTTTGTCGTAGAAACACGAATAGATAATAATACAAAGGGGGGAATTTGATTGCAATAGTGTACTCCCTTAACTATGACAAGAGTATACTTTTAAATGCTTATTGGAAAAAAATCGTATTGTTTATTTAATCGCAAGTAAAAATGTTGGAACATTGTTGCTTATGAATATATAAATATTGTTGAGTAGAGCGAAGAACAATTTGGATTCAGTTACTTCTCACTTACTTATACTAATTAAAATGAAATTCAGAAATTAACGTTTGAACAACGCGTATAAACAGTTTAAAAATTGTTGTAAACATACGAATTCTTATTTCAAGCAAAACAAAAAAAGATAACAAAAAGTTGTAATAATAGTAAGGAAAAGACATCTAGTATAAGAGCGGTTAGAAATAAAGTAATGCCGGCTGTTTCTGTTTTTTCTCGCAAATTCGTTATAAGTTTAGAAAAAAAAATTAATCACAAAACGCCATATGACGAATTTAATGGCGACATAATTATCTTTCAAGGTCAACCAGAAGTAGATGTATCAAAGGCAAAGAAATAAAGAAGAGTTAATGATCGAAAATAGTTCTAAATCTAACTGAAACTAACGGACAAATCATCTCAACGGTTATAGATTGCAGAAGCCATTCATAGACTAAAAATAGTGAACAAAATAAATAAAACTATTCACGCTTGATCGGGTTTAGAACGAAAAAATTAGAATTATTATGGCTACAACCCACAGTGACATGTATTAAAAAAAGGGAAAGCGCAGCAGAAAAAAGAAAAAGTCAAGCTCAGTCTAAGACTGACACTATTGCGGTTTCCTTTTTTTTAACAAAGACCACTATAGGTTGTAGCTATAAAAATTCTAATCAGAGGTAAACTTTTTCTAAATTTTGTGATGTTTAGATAGAACTAAATTATAACATCTTGCAGGCTCTGAAAAAGGTTTTGAATAAAGCCGGAACGGTTAGCTGAATGATTAAAATCATTTTTTTTCGTCCTTAATCCGATCAAGCTTACTTTTTTGAAAAGTTCATACTCAGGACGCCATTTCCTTAACTAAAACTATTCACTTGAACGATTTATTTAACTGAACAAGATCAATTGAATTATGTAGTTCGTTATAATGAACTACCAATTCCCATCTCTATTCGATTGTGTAAATTAAACAAATCAGAATGCAGAATAGTAGCAAACGATATTATTATATCTCAGCTTACTACACTGCAGCAAGGCAATAGTATTACTGAGCTTACCGGTTTAAGATCGGGCAGTTGCGGTGGAGTTTCTCGTGCTGCTCTTCTGCTGATGAGGCCCTAATTAGGGCCGCGGTAGCGCTATACAGAGGATACTTGTGAGCCCCACTGCAATCTGAGAAGACTTGCTGCAGAGTAAAATTGCGATGACACGCGAATGTGCTCACATTAGCCGCTTTTTGCATTATAGCTTACCAGGCAGCAGTACAGTTGCCATTTGCTATAAATTTTCGCACAGTATAAGTTCAAACCCCTGGCCGCCTGAGGGCGCGTTTCACTAATAGAAAGCAATGCGTGCAAACATAGGGATTTAAAATGGTTTTGAAATTTGGTCTAAATTTAGAAAGAAATATCAACAACAACAAATGACTTTCGTAATATCGTGAATGTTTCGACAGTGACATTTGCAGACAACTTGTAATTGATAGTAAAGCTCAACAATGACATTCTATTAACAGAAAAAAATACGGAAGATCTTAGAATTATGAAAAAATGGTTCATGCTTAGTAACTTAAAGCTTTACGTTCATTAAACTAGTGTTCTCAGTCGGTAATATTAGGAAGTTTTTGGAAAGCACTTACCGGAATACGTTAAACGTTACATTTACAGTTTTGACTACCGTATTAGTAATAACGCTGTAAGAGGAAACAACAGTTTTTGCAGCAAATAGAAACGGTAACCATAAAAAATAGGACTTTAACAATGTTGAGGTTTGTGGTTGGTAGAACTGCAGTGCTACAGATTGATACTTGCTTCCGAAAAACGATTTTGAATTTATTTAACATGTACTTAACATTAAAATTAAATTGTCTATTTTGTAGTCTGAGGAGGTAAAGGAAAAGGATAGAAACATGGAACAAATATTAGACTTAGCGGTATACGTGATTTGTATACGGCTGATCCGGAGGATGTCTTGTTATATCAGTTATTATAATCCCGAAGTGAGAGAGATATATGTACGTACACACGTTAAACGATCACTATTGCTATTGAAATACCGGGCTCCGCTATTAGCTTAGCGTTTTGGCACACGGTACGCACGCGCATTTTCCTTTCAACGTGACTTTAACGTTTACAAGCAAGCAAGCAAAGTAAAACATAACATTAGACAACTTTTTCAAAGTTGCGCATAAAAAACTCTACAATTGAATAGATTGCCAGAACGTCAGACGTCAATGTGCTGTAAAAATCAATTGAAGAAAATATAATTTTTAGGAAATGAATTGTTACGCTTGTTACATATCAATTGTAAGAAACACAGCAATCAGTATGAAAAGCTTACAAAATAGACCTATCTGTGATATTATTGTTTCACGTTCAGAAATTACCTATAAGTATGGTATAATTTCAAAACACTCAGAAGTGGAACTTTTGAAATATTTCTTTAAAATTTTCAGTAAACAATGTTAAAAAAATATGATTTAATTAATTATGTACTGAAATATTTTTGATACTTACTGTTAGCCAATCGTGAGTAAACTAAACCTACTTTCTTGTTCCGACATCAAATCTCCATATTGCAAATTCATATTTATCCTCTTATTACGAAAGTGATTGTAATTATAATAAACCAAAAAGTATTACCACAACCATTGAATTTCAAAGCCTTACATCATTTTTCTAGCTTATGAGACCACATGTGTGATCCCTATCTATTCGTATTAGGAACACACGAAACGTCAGGCCCAGAGAAGTTCGATTGTAGGTGGGAAGTGTTATAAGGTCCGAAAAGAAACCGCAAGTTAAGAAATGGGCGGGACGAACAGTCATATTTCAAAGTTCAATTACGCCGCGAAACACGTTAGGGCTCGGACCAAAGTGATTCTTTTATTTCTCTAAACTGCCTATTACCTGTTTTTGTTGTGCTTAACCTGTGAGTTATGATTTAGACTTTTTCTTCAAGGAGATTAAAAAATTTCGAGCGTTTTACCACGCCAAAAATGCTTCTCAGGAACATGTTTATTACTCGATACGACAAAAAATCAATTTAATCACGATAAAACTTAATTAATTGCTTCGGGCTGGAATATTTACGCAATACTGAAAAATGTATAATTTATTTTTCCATTTATTTTTAATTGCTGCACGTTCCTTATGATGCCGCAATCAAATTTTGTTGTCTCTTATGTTTTTTGTTTGTTAATAATTGATTTAGTCGCCAAAATTATTAATTAAAAGTCTGGGTACTTAATCAATTTACCTTTGATTAAATGTACTAGCGCATTATCTTCCGGGTTCAATCAGGTTTCAGAACATCCAGAAGTAATTCTAAAACCTACTTATTTTTAACTTCCTTTAAGTTTTTAACGTGTTTACTTATCTGTTGAAAATTTATTTAGAACAGAAGTTGTTTATTAAAGATTTTTGATATAGCTGCAATGAGTCAAACAAATTTATAAAAATTATTGTTTGAACTTTCAGAAAACAGATAATCGTTAAGAATAACTAAATGTTAACACAAACAGTTTAATAAGGTAGGATGTAGTTTGAAAAGATTTTTTTTTTACATAAAGATTGCAAAACTGACTGATTTTAGAGCAGCCGGCAGGTACAATGGGACGGTTGCGTGATTCTCAAATCAGACGCGAAAATTGAGTACAATGAGTGCCACTCAATTCTTTTTGGAAACCGCAGGAAAATTAAGAAAAACGCGAAACGCGTTTTCGTCCAAAATGTTTCACCACTGTTTTGTTGTCACAACTCAATAAATAAATCGAAAATACGAAGTAGAAAAAAGTAGAAAATGAGCACAAAAGAAATAAGGCTGAAGGGCTCCGAAACTATCTCAAAATTAACTTCAACGTAAATTAACAAAAGGTAAGTTAAATTATTACAGTATTTAGGCCACCAAAAGAAGCTCACCGAGCTAATCTCGAGTAAACTAAGGTAAGTATTTGGATCCGAAAATTTAGATCAATGTCAAAAATTACGAAATACCAAAATTCACTAACTTCAAGTGAAACAGAGCCTGAAAGAATCAACTAGTTTAACTTAAAATTGCGGCAATCGGTTTACACAAAGACGGCTGAAACGGCTCAAAAAAGTGGAAAAAATTAAGGAACAAACAGAAAATAAAAGGGTTTGGTTCGACCTTTTTCAGTAGCGTTGTTTCGTCCGCAGGGCGACGAATATTCGGTCTCCCCAAATCTACTGAACTCCTCCCGAGGGGTCGCTCGTAGGATCAGGACACGATCAACTCAGTCAAACGCCAGTAATAAAGTGACAAAATTTGAGTCCTGCACGAAGCCCAGTAGGAAAAGTTTGAGGGAGAGCAACACGAAAGAACACAAAACATGAATCCAATTAACGATTCACAGCAAAAACTCACCTGAGCAGTAAGAAAACGGCCAGGCTGTGAAAAGTGCATGAACACGCTACTTGTATTTGGAATAAACCGCTGCAAATTCGGCCAAAGCCGTGAACTTTATTTCACCTTCCAACGGGAAATATTCTGCATACTCACGAAAATCACGCGAAACGCGTGTGGCTTACCCAAAGTCTAATTGAGGAAACCAGCAACGCTAATTCGATTTGGAAAACGAAGTGAAAAGAGATAACCATAAAGAAAAGAGGATCGAGAAACGATAACCAATCCGGCGAAATGTGACATCAAATCAAGATTAAATGTAAGGGGTCATGGGAGCAACCACGAAACGGACAAGAAATGTCGCAAGACGCTTGGAACAAATAATAAGAAAAAACAGGTTGAATAGCATCACCCGGAATGCAATAAAATGCGTTTACATTTTATGAATTTAAAGCGAGAGTACTCTGACTCGAATCAACTTCAACGCTTGGAGAAATCCATATAAAAAAACATTTGGAATAAACTCCGGGCAATCAGATTTTAATTGGGTGCGTTCTCAGTTCGATGTAGTCATGAAAAATGTTTCGCTCGGCCTAAACACTCCGGCGCTCCTTGTTTCGAGCGCCATATAATTACTCGACGATAAAAAAAGATTCGACTCCGATAAATACGCTATACAGGGCATCCCAGAATAACAGATGAATTTGAAACTGTAACAATCAACCCCAGCTGGTAAGCCCACTATGGAACCACTTCCCACGGTCCCACAACGTGCGCTAGTGAACGAAAATTGCCAAGAGTTTTATCGCCACTCGTATGTTCAAGGAAGGGGCAGAGACGAAGCAAAACACCGTGACGCATATTGACACACTTAAAATGCTTCAAATGATACATTAAAAATAAAAGAAAATACTTTGTAACTCATCTTAATAGCTAATTAACACAAAACGTGAAATAATTAAAGATCAATACTGATTCCACAAATTAACTCGGAGTCACAAAACGTCACAACTAAACCAATTTAAATTTAACTCAAAAATCACAGTAATAATTTAATATGAAGAACCGAAAATGTGCTGGAAATATCTGCGTGCTAAAAGAAAAGAAATAAAAGTAGCACGCAGGGTACATTACTCAATCAGTTGTCTGTTATCGTCTTCACGTTGCTGGATGTCAAAATACTGTGTCAGCGTCACACTCGGACAGACGTTGAATTTCTATTCCGTCATCGTTCGTGAAAATGGCGACGACCTTCGACGCAGGGAGGGTAAGCGAACACTCGGCAACCCCAATGAAATGATACAACCAAATACACTACCGCTCATAAGTATTTGGATACCCATATCTTTAGTAGAACTCATTAACAATCATCAAAAATTTCAGATTATTTGCAGTGTAGACTTAAAAGGAGAAAATTATTTAATTTACCAAATTTAAGTTTTCTATCCATGTACTGGGTGTCTTACGAAACCACGCATCGGACAAATTCCTAATTAAAAAAATTAATTAAATGTTACTACTGTTTTATAGTATTTGTAAACTAGTCTTACACAGTTTTTGAATTACTAAAATCGGATTATTAATAATAGAGTTCCAGCGTGAAACGCTTTTCGTGAGGCAACTGGTATTACCTATAATGACCTCCGTTTGATGTGATAAGGCAAGGCTGTGGAGAGGCCATTCTATCACTTTTATGATTATGAATATTGGGCTACTGCAGGTAATAAAGTGACAAGCATTCAATAATACTCATTTCCTTAGATCTGAGCATTATATTATACAAGCAGTGGAACAAATTGCAGATGCCCAAATACTTATGAGCGGTAGTGTACGTATTTGTTTCCAACATTTTTGGAAATATACCCGCCAATGAACCGGATCTGCTCGATTCAGAAAAATTAAAAAAATGTAACTCCTGCTCATGCTTAATGATCGTGCCACATACTTTCAGATTTGCACGTATGTTTCAACCCGTTGACAACAGATGCTTGAAAAATACCACAAAAGACACGTAGAACTTAATTCATTCCAGTCAAACTGCTTAAATGAATCTTACGGCACATATTTACACAGATACTCACAATGAAGGAAATGCATATTTGCTGTGTCCAGTAACGAAACAAAATGAGCGTGCCCAGAAATGGTCGCCGGAATTCGCCTTCAAGGTAAACATGGCAGACCAGTCGAACACAGAATGCGAACGAACGTGGTTATATCAGACCAATGATAAATTGATTACAAACGGCGCATTAACATCACTTTCTGGGAATGATACCAAGTTTACAAACAGACCAAACACATACGCGTAGTTGCCGAAACATACCGACAAATTAACCTGTGACGTACCAGCGGATGCACATTTTACCTCGCGTACTTGGAGCACAACATTTTTTTTTCTCCTTTGCATGAGCAAGACTGCATGCTAAGTATTCGTATGTTACCAGCCAAGAGATTTCGAATGTTCTGTGTGCATGTCGGCCTATTGTATCACGTGCGTCGGACAGTGATTTGCACTGTTTTGGTTTTTTTTTGCTCCAGCAAAAACACAATTTGAACACAATTTTTAATCGTGTTAATGTGGTCTTCATAAACTGAATTTTTCATTTTGTAATGTTATAAGGTATGTAAAATTCTCTTCACTTTAATTCCATTATTATCTCGCACAGGAAACAATTGCAAATACGTGAACTACTGTGGTAATATACACGTTCGATTTACAAAAAAATCGTAAAGGGCTACGTTTGGCACTAAGAGTACATTACTGAATTCTTCATTGCTGTATGGCAAGTAATCTTCAAACGCAGTAATTTCACTAAACTTCTGTGAATTGATACGCACACGACACCAATACAGACAGCACAGCATTGTCAAATTATTACTGTATCCCTACTTACATAATAAAAAAATTCAAGTTCATCATTCGCATTATATAATTTTTCGTCAGAGAGTCGTAAACAAAAACGTTTTACAATTTCAGTTCAAAGTAAATGTTCGTGTTTTGTGTTTTATTTTTCGAGAGCCTATTGCTGTTTTTCCTAGAACTATCTGTGGTTACTGTGGTCTGTAGTTGGATACTTAGTTTCAATCACTATATATAAATGAAACCCACAATTTTAACAATACTCTATATCTTAGTTATTAGATTAATTAAAACCAGAAACATTTTTGTAATTCAAAAATTCACAAATATAAAAATTTCTCTTTAGAAACAATAAGCGATTAGCAGCTTCCGAATTACTATAAACCCCAATATTTTTTACGGTAATTTTTGTATTGCATTACGGTTTACGCGTAGCCGTAAACAGACATTAATTTATTTAAATTTTTTATTGCAGTGGGAATGTCGAGCTACGTTTCTGCTGAAGAAGCCCCAAGCAGGGCTGAAACAGCTGTCCAGAGGCTGCTCGAGGTTCTCACTGCAATCAAAAACGATTTGCACAAAATTTTTCTAAAATCTTTCATTATGCTTTGACAGCAAGCATGGCCGCCTTGCATGGGGGACTCATTAGGAGCAAATCCCGCTTCAATTTGTCTATCCTACTGCAATGTTAGGTCAAAAAGCGATAGTAAGATGTCGCTATTTTATATGTTCATCATTCTTACATCGCATTTGCGAATAAATTGGGCAAGTCGTTTTTGGTCTGCAGTGGGAATGTCGAGCTACGTTTCTGCTGAAGAAGCCCCAAGCAGGGCTGAAACAGCTGTCCAGAGGCTGCTCGAGGTTCTCACTGCAATCAAAAACGATTTGCACAAAATTTTTCTAAAATCTTTCATTATGCTTTGACAGCAAGCATGGCCGCCTTGCATGGGGGACTCATTAGGAGCAAATCCCGCTTCAATTTGTCTATCCTACTGCAATGTTAGGTCAAAAAGCGATAGTAAGATGTCGCTATTTTATATGTTTGTAATTAAAACGTAATAATTGCCTTCCACTGCTTAAGCTTAATTGAACGTTTGCCGAGTATTTAAACGTCTGTCATGTATATGTGATGGAGAGGGTGGTTACAGAGTATGTGTGGGTATAAACTAATGCTCTTAAAGCTTTTCTATATAAAAATAAGCTGTTTTAAATGTTACTGTTTATTCTACTTTAGCTATGATCATTTACCTAATTGTCCGGTTGAATATTAAACCTTTTTCTTCATTTGTATTAGTAAATATTGGACCAAAATCAACTTACGGCATATGACTGAATTCAGAAAAAAGCTCTCTCGATATAAGAAGAGATATACATATCTATTTGAAGAAAAGAAGTTGAATATCGTTTTTTATAATGGTTGACCCTAAAACAAAATGCAACTTTTACCAATTTGAAGTATTTATGGAGCGATTTTATAAATTTTTTTGTTTATTCAAATCTGACTATAAATAACAGAGTTATGCCATGAGAACTGCGTAGAACATCAAAAAAAAGTAATTATTCATGAAGGTTAATGTAAGTCAAGCGCAGAGCGTGTTATCAGTCCGCCGTAACCACAGGCATCACTTCCAGCATCAGGAACGGAAGCAGATGATTTGCGTAAATAATAGGAGTAATAAATTAAATGAATGTCATAAAAAAGAAATTCAAGTGAAATTAAACTGTAATACAGTAAAACTCCAATATAACGAGAACCCAAGAGCCCATAGTTACTATTTTTTATATTTATGGGCTTTTCAATTTGTTTTCTATATCCGAGTTCTCGTTGTTTTGGGTAATACACGCACTAATATGGCGCACTATGACTTGTAAGTTCGGTTATACACGCGCTGCATGTAGTGCGAAAGCTAAAGATTTTGATACAAGTTAATGTGTGACATAAACGAGCGTAGCTTAAATAAAACGTACCACGAAACAGTGAGAATCTTTTTATATGGAGCTTAGAAATTTTCTTTACAACAGCAAAAGTAAGCTTTTTTCAAGTAGAACATCTGGGACGCATGAGATTTATTTACTATGGATAATAGTTTTGTAGTACGAGTTTATAAGTTCCATAGGTAAATATAGGTAAAAGGGATCATACATGAAGATTATTTGTAATTATGGATAACAGTTTCGTAATACGAGTAGGTACAGCGTGCTTAAAAGAAATGCGACTCCCGGCAAGCGACCTGGCGGTATGGTTAGTTTAAATAAGGATCAGGTTCGTACGATTTTATTACTGTTCGTCGCATTTCTTTTAAATACTGCTGTACATATGTTTGATGTAAAAAAGATTCTCAAATTTTGCTTGTTTCGAAACTGCTGTATTGTAAAAATCAAGACAAATAATAAATTATAAGCAAAATAAACAATTATTAAATTTAATTGCGTAGGTATTAGTTTATTGGGACTAATATAGAATAAGTCAAGTCAATGAACAAGTGGAACGTTTCACAGGTAGGGAATTACGTATCAAAGAGTAAATATATTAACAAAAAGCAATTATTAGTCTTATTCTACATAAAATTTATTCATAGAGTAAAAGGTCTTTTTTAGTAAATAGTTTTTATTGGTACTCTTGTAGGCACCCATTGCCATTGTCTCCAATGCAACAGAAGTTGATTATGTAATCTTAGCTCATCCCTTTTGACATCGGATGATACTAGACGATTAAGCGGAATAATTAAATTGTCTGCTTCTCTAGTATCGTAAGGATGACGACTTCAATTTATTGGTAGTTCACTAATGTTTGTTTTGTAAATATAAGTTGCTGGTGTATATATACGCACGGCAAAGTTAGAATACTGTATTTACGAAATTATGGCGCAGAAATGTGGGTGTAGGTGTGTGTGTTCATGTGTGTATGTATAGTCTTTTGGAGTTTGAATATTCCAATACTACTTGCAGATCTGCCCCATAGTAGAATGCATAGCAAATTCTGGAGTAAAACAATACGTAGTAGGCAGTTACTGTCGCAACTAGGTGAACAATTTAGGTTATTACATCTTGCATCACAGAATGTTATCGCAATTTCTCATTGATTCGCATTTATTCTAGTACCTTCGAGAATACAGGGATCTACTATAAAAGCCGTACTGGCTCCCCAGTAGAAGAGCTGTAAGTTAGCAAGCGAAGTGCCTACGCCTGGAATAGTAGAATGTACATTCTACGATTTGATGTTATTTGATAAACAAGTGTTGCAGCTCATTACTATTGTGTTTTTAATTGTGTAAAGCGACAGTTTGTAATTAAATTGTTTTGAAATTAACGTCTCTAATTTGTGAACCCCCTATTCGTAACATTATATTGGAATTTTCAATTCTCGGTGATGAAGTAAATAGAACTGTCTTACTTTTATCATTATTTATAGTAATGACTGATTGACAGAGAAACATTCCTTCAACTTTAGTAATAAAGATGCCATCATATTTTCGATCGTTTCCAACTCGTTACTATTAAGCACTGTGGTATCACCCACATACAGAATTGTGTCGAATATCGCATATAGTAACATTATACATGCAGAAGAGTGATCCGAGGACAGAACCATGAGCTATACCACATGTAATAGGTTTTACAGTACTTTCGTCTTGTTGTTCCACATACTATTGTAGATTGTTCAATTAAGATTTTAATAATTTTGAAACAATACCTCTAAAACCATAACGTTCCATTTTGCGAATAAATACATATATCATGCGGCATACAAACAAAAGTCTTGGTTAAATCGATGAAGAGAGATTCACAATAAGCGTGTTCCTCAAGGAGGTTAAAATGAAATCAATTACATTTTGAATTGCCGTTATTCTGATTAAACCTTTCCGAGAGCCTAGTTGATTCACACGAAAAAGGATGTTTTATTGTGAACTCCATGATCTTATTATTGTTAGGTAAATTTTGAACAATTTCATCTGCAATCGTAGTGAAAAAAGTGTCAAATTATTTACTCGTTGGACTATTTTCATTTATATGATGTTTATTTTGTCGACAGGTCTCCTTATTTATTATGTTCCACAGGGTTTTTCTTGTTGATTCTCTGCTTTTTGTTTACGACTACAGTTACTTTTCTTCTTTTCATTTTCCACTTTGTTATTATAGAATTTCCTATAGTTCTGATAGATACGAAAGACGTCTTCATTTTCATTGGACTTCATATATCATTCTTTTTTTTTCCATTTTGTTATTGTAGAATTTCCTATGGTTTTGATAGATATGAAAGAAATCTTCAATTCCAGTGGAATCGTAAATTTCATATATGAATGTTAATGCTTCTTTTATTTGATCCAATTCCGATAAATGTAAAGCAGTAAATTGGTAGTTCGTTATTTTAGTCAGAGTAAATGAGCTGTTGTAGTTGTACAATAGAATATTTAGAAAGCATCAAACATTTTGTTGAGGTCGTAGTTATTTAAAATTTCGTTCCATCTCGATAACACATTTTTGAATAATTATTTTCGGTTGTAGCATTAAAATTTTGGCATTTTAGGTTGTATATGTTAAACACATATGCCGAATTCGTCAAATTGCCGAAATAAATGAGCAATCCTAGGTCAGAGCACAATCATTTGCCGAAATATACGCCTATTTCGGCAACAGATCTTCGAAATCTAATCATATCAAGGACTGATCATTCGGCTGTTGTTCAAATAACGGTTGTTTACAATTTAGGGCAAAGGATCATGTGCGTTTACACAATTCCCGGAATTGCTAGAAACGAGTGCCAGGTTAGTTATTGTTTTAAGCCGATTTTCACTGGGTTGCTCCTACAAGTGAACATCGACCTTTTCACTCAATTAATTATTATTAATATCCTTTGAAGTAGTTTCAAATCAGTTTCTTAGCAATACACGATGTTCCCACAAATTCATCATCCCTAAAAAGATACGAACTTGCCGCGCGCTGTTCACCCTCGATGTTAGATCGCGCTCAATTCCGCTCAGTGTAAAACATGGGCGTATCAAAAATGTATAGCAGCGCACATCTTTGACGTGCATAACTCCATTTAAATTATACGATCATTTTATATCGAAGTGATATCGCGGTATCTAGCGCGATCTAAATATGGAAAACGAACAGCGAGGCATCTTCGGCATGTTCGTACCCCAAGCGCAACAACTGCCGCCACTATTATTATGCGTAACTTTAAACAACGCTGTCAGATGTAATTTTAAAAAAGAATAGCTTCTTGACGGAGTAATCAAGCGATAGTAAAACGTTCCTCTTAAACAGATAAAACAGCGACATTCTAGGATCGCTTTTTGACCTGACATTGCAGTAGGATAGACAAATTGAAGCGGATTTGCTACATAATAAACTACCTTATGCAAGGCGGTCATGCTTGCTGAAGAGCATAATGAAACTTTAAATTTTTTTTAAGTTCCGCTTAAAGTTTAAAAACTAACTTCTCACAAATCTTGTCGGACAATAGGAGCAGTTTTTAATATTTTACCGGACACTAAAAAAATAGCACAGTGTCCGCTAAAAGATTAAAAACTATTACTTTACCATTTTCGTCAATTTTAATTATATTATTATTGTTTCTTTGCTGTTAATAAATAATTATTGTAAATATTTTTTCTTTATCATTTATTTTGGGGGTAAATATGCCGTAGCAGAAAATCGTTTAAACATTTGTAGACTAAACAATTTGCAAATGCACATGACTTATTTACGCACTTATTCGGAAAATGTTTATATTTCCTTGTTCAGACTTAGGATTGCTCATTTTTTCCGCAATTTGGCATATGAGTCTAACATTTTTGCCTTAGGGTCGGCTTTTCAATCACAGGTTAACCCTAACTCTCGGTTTCTTTCCATGGTAACAAGTACGAAGACAATTGTTTCCATGACAATAAACTGAAGGTTAGAGTTAACTTGTGATTAATCATTTATTTTGGGGATAAATACGATGTAGCAGAAAATTGTTTAAACTTTTGTAGACTAAAAACATTTTGTAAATGCACATGACTTATTCGGGCACTTATTCGGTAAATATTTATATTTTCTTGCTGTAAGCCAGGATTGCTCTTTTTTTGGCAATTTGACGTATTCGGCATGAGTCTAACATATACACAAATTAAATCAAAAACAATATTGAAAAACAACGTATTTACTGCCATCTCCTTTTCCAATTTTGAAATGAATAAAGTTAACTACTCACAATATCATGTAACAACGTAGTATATCAAGATTGATTAATTTAAAATACTGTGGTACAAGATATAACTTTCTTTTACGAAACAAAATTATGGCACAGTTGGCTATTGTAACTTCAATCAAAATAAATAAAATTTCCTAATCACTTCAAAGTGTTCAACTTTTTCAAGAAAGGTGGATTTATGCTTCCTGGTGAAAAGATACCTGCGTACAAGTTACATGTCTCTGTATACGAATGTATTCTCTGGGACAGTGGCGCCACCTTCTCTATTTTCATTCAAACTGGTTAATTACAGGTAAGTTTTCAGACAATGAGCGTGTTGTTTCGTGCAGCCTCGCATCAGGCGAGACTGAACGATTCGTTAATTATAATTTGCCAGGTGGTCAAAATACCTGTTAAACGATATCGAAAGTATCTCGCTGGCTTATCTCGATTTTACCTCGAGGTATAATCAAATTGCCTTAGTGCTTTATCGGGGATTTTGTGATAACGAGCGCGAAAATATCCGCTGACAGTTTGGAGAAAGTTTTCACTTAGAAAACGCGCCGTGTTCTTTCTGAACTTTTACTGGTGACAAGTGGAGTAAACAAATGTACAATGTCAACGGATAGGTTTCATAAGTACGTATTAAGTTTATTGTTTACGCGTACATTTTTGCGATACATTCCGCGAATGTTTCCGGTTTATACGAGTAACGAAGCATAACAAGAGCGAATTCATGCAGACCATTTTCGAATAACGTACATACTCTTAGTAGACATAAATCCAAAAACAGAGTCATCTCAGAATTTCCGGTTTATCAAACTTTTTCAAATAGTTAAAGCATACTAAATAAAAGTATGATACAAATAGTAAATATAAACTAAAGAGTAATTTAGAAAAGCGATATTAGCTTAATCCAACTTTTCAAATACATATACCTACATTTCTTCCCGAAGTATTATATCAATAATAAATTAATTGAGTTTAGTAAGCGGAACTGCAAGTGATTGCTTATTGTATTCACGGTATTTCCCGTTGAAATTAGATAGTAATTGAATTCGTCAACATCCGACGCGATTAATTGATGATCCTTTCAATTTGAAAGAGATAACTATAAATGACACTATTAAAAAATTGTATGATAAGACTCTTGGAATACAGAATGAGATACTGCTTAATTTATTATATTTCACAAAAAAAATTGCGAAACAAAGAAAAATGAATATAAACAAATAGGTATCTTTAAAATTTTGTTAATAGGCATTCATTTTGTATTTTAATTTTCTCATAAGGTTCGTCGGATTTCCTTTCAAATTTTTATTTGAAATTTAGTTAAAAATGAAAATTTTACACTGGAAATAGGTTCTTCTAGATAGGTCTTTATTAAGGGAAGATGAATGAAATGCCAATGAGTCATTTTTATTATCAGTGTTGGATGTCATTATAATTTATTATACTCCTTTATAATATACCAAAGACAGAAAACATATACAGTCATAATTACATGTGTAAATAAGTTATAGTCATTACAAATTCCATCAAATACGAATCATGAACCATCCTAGAAGAAAAAAACTGGCATCTAGTGGCATAGCTAGGAGGGCGGCACATTTTTTGAACGTTACTATTCTGGGGGCTATTCTGTATCGAGTACGTTAAATTTAGAAGTCTATTGCTATGGTAACAATCAATCAGACGGCTTTATGATTGGTTGTCACCATGGCAACAAACCTTTAAATTTAACAAATTTTCAAATCATCGGGGCTTCATCAGTAAAAAAAATTAACTTACTTGAATTATTAGATACAGAATAGGCCCTATACTCTGTTCAAGTTAAGAATACAGTAGGAAAATCGTATACTCTCGCTCCAATCGCCCGCTTAGTCAGCTTTGTTAAGAATTAAATAGGCTAGGCAACGCGCTAGCATCAACGAGAGGAGGGAGAGTGTACGATACTCATACTGTACTCTTAACGTGAACAGACTATAGTATCGAGCACCTTAAGTTTAAAAAGCTGTTGTTATGGTAACAACCAATCATAAAGCAATATGCTTTTTGCTTAGTCAACATAAGGCTTTATAAATTTTGTTGCAAAAAGTTATCGTAGGATGTCGCTGTTTTATCTGTTCATCAATAATGCTTTATGATTGGTTGTTACCATAGCAATAGTCCGAAATTTTAATTTTGTATTTAAATAGTTTGTCAAATTCAAATATGCTGGGAGCGGCAAACTGTAAGATCACCCCGAGCGGCATAAACTTTAGCCATCCCATTAGTCCTAACTCATTTTTTAATTTTT
Source organism: Prosopocoilus inquinatus (assembly GCA_036172665.1). Lineage (NCBI taxonomy): Eukaryota > Metazoa > Arthropoda > Insecta > Coleoptera > Lucanidae > Prosopocoilus > Prosopocoilus inquinatus. The sequence continues at coordinate 19,154,249 of CM069875.1, forward strand.
AAACTAAGCGAAAACAAATTAAAATTTTTAATTCCGCATTAAGGTGTGTCCCAATAGTTTTGGCATAAAATATTTAACTATATATTCTTATAATAAGTAATTTTATTTAAACTTTTATTATTTGCTAAATAACATCTCCGCTCTAGTTCTAGACAACTCTGTCCTTTGCTCTTCTTATCAATCTGTCGGCTCTTTCTCGGTTCAAAATTCTTGATTTTCCACCTTTTGGAAATTTTAGACAGGTATTTCTTCTTACCATTCGGCTATAACACGGTAAATGGCTTCTGTCCGAAATATTTTGGTTTTTGAGAAAAATTATTGGAACATACGTTATAATACAAAGCCTCTCATACAGATTGAAGCAAGAATGAAAATATCGTACGTATCGTTGTGTTATTAATGTCGTTTTCGAGTGATTTTGCTCGTTCATGTTTCATAAATTCGTACGGTCGAGGATCAAAAATTCGTACATTCCAATAAACGGGATTACACTGAAATGGAGCAAAATTTTGACACCATGTCCACAGGAGGCGTTGCAAAGGAGTACAGCGTTGCGAAGGGGATGGGTGTGGACTTGAAATTACCGTTAACATGCCCTTCACGGTGCATGTCTAATCTGATCAAGTGCAATTCTTTTATGAACTGTTCTCCTTCTTCTTTTCCGTTTCCTCCTTCTTCTTCTTCTTAAATTGTTTGGCCAAGCTTATAAGTGAAGCTCATTTACTAGTCACTAAGTGGTTTGTTCATTACCTCATTGATAAGGTAAAGTGTAATTAGAAAATGTGTATGCCTCTTTCAGGGAGATTTATAGATTGTACCAACAAAAGATAGTCAAGTCAATCCATTTATTGTGTGAGAAATGAGACCCTAAAACTGGTATTCTTTAGTCCAGTAAGAACCAGTTCGACTCGTGCTTCAATTTTAAACAACGCAAGGCTTCCAATTAAGACCAGAAATCACCAACAACACGTGATGATTAAAGACACGACCAAGCTAGAGAAGATCTGTTCAGAAAGAGGGCTTTAAGCGATGCGCAAACCAGTGCGGAAACGGCGCGGTGACGGTACGGCCATAAGGAGAACATACAAATTCGCCACCGCGCGCGTTTCCACTCTGATTTGCGCCACGCCTTATGGCCGTACCGCCACCGCGCCGTTTGCGCTCTGGTTTGCACATCGCTTTATAGCCGTACCCCTACCGCACCGTTTCCGCTCTGGTTTGCACATCGCTTAAGTGCAAACAAATCCTACACCGCGCGAGTTTCCGTACTGGCTTGCGCCTTGCCTTAATAGGTTACATGCGAGAATACTCGTATTATATTTTATTGTATCTACAATATTTATTATTGCCGATATGGATTACTCTTATAGTTTTCTTCATACATTTTAAAATGCGTTTTTTTTTTAATGCTGAAAATGAAGTCAAAACAGGTCGATATTGCCACAAGTAGTGGTGTCAAACAGAAACTTAAATGCAGTAAAGACATTATTTTATTTGTTAGTCTCAATAATTATTTCTCGGATTGCTAGAATGAAATTTGGAAGTAACTGAACTTATATACGTTGTTCACAAATTAAAAAACCACCACCTGTTGCATTATATTGGTATGAAACATATAATTTGTTCACAAATTGAAAGTCCACTAGCGGCGTTGCCTTGTCAAAAATACAACCGGCAACAGTGTCTTAATTAAAAATTTAAGTGTTTGAAATAAACGATAAGGTTATACCTTCGGAACAAATCCCTGGTTCTAAATTTAATAATTATAATAGATTCTTGGTTTTTACCTTATCGTTCGCAAACAATTTTATAGCAGACAAACTGTAGTTAATTGAAACGGCTTATTAATATGAATATAAATGTAAATAAACTAATAGCAAAATTGATTTGATAAATTTCTTTGACATGAAACTTCAAATACCTTGCCAACTTAGTATTTTGTTAATGTTCTATAGGGGACTTATGTTTTATACCAACATAATGCAACAGATGGTAGTTTTTTAATTTCTGAACAACATATAAGTCCCCTATAGAACATTATCAAAGTATTAAGTTGGTAAAGTATTTTCAGATTCATGTCAAACCAATTTGTCATCTCAATTTTACTGTTACAGTATTTATATTCATTTTAATAAGCCATTTCAATACCTGGAAAGCAGAGAAATATTTCAAATGTTAAAATGAAAGAAGTATTCGACAAATGTGTGTTAAAATAAAAAAATTGGCGCCAGATTTAAGCAACCGGCAAATACTCGAGTCTGATGGTTCGTAACTACCGTGCCTTCAATTGAATTCCTCATTAAAGTGGGCTACGATTTCAATGGTTTTTTTTTTCTTCTACCATTTGCAGCACTGATAGCTAAATGTCAAATTGAACTTTGTATTTTCAATTAATTCAAAATGTTAGAATTACAGCAGAAAATATTTATTGTTGAAAGTTATTTTCAAACCGGTAGAATAGAAAATGGATAGTTAGTTTATTCAATTAATCAGTGTGTACAGAAGTTACACATTACGCGTCACACAATGGAAGAACTTCGTGCGGGCATTACAGATGTGTGTGCTAACATAACCCCCGAACACTTAGCAAACGGATCTGAAAACATGAAACGCAGAGTACGCTTATGTATTCCAGCTGAAGAAGAGCACTTTAAGCATCTACTTTAAACTTTAATGTTGTGTTTTTATTTGATGTTATGATCAGTACTGACAGTTAATGACAACTGTTTTCTCTAGAATTGTGTCGCCAACTTCATAAAAAAATCACAGTTTACTTTAATGAGGAATTCAATTGAAGGCACGGTACTTCTTCCTGGTTCTGGAAATTGTCTATATAATTTTAATAGTTTGATGTTACATTTTAACTTATGTAGTTCTTTTCTCTCTCAACAAATGTAATTATATATCTGGCTGCGCATTTCTATAAAAAAATCATACATACCTGACACAATGGATAATTATAAGCTTGTCTGTTATAAAATTCTTCACGAACGATAAGATAAACAATATGAATCTATAATAATAATTATTAAATTTAGAAAAATAAATGTTCAGAACACAAAACCAACCTTGTCATATATTTCAAACACTACCTGTCAGTTTGTCGTATAACCTTATATTGTATAAGGTGTTTATTTCAAACACTTGCCAATTTTGTTACCAAATTTTTAACTAGGACACTGTTGCCGATTGTACTTTTCACAAGGCAACACCGCCAGTGGTCTTTTAATTTGTGAACAAACTGACTTTACAGTCAAAATAATTACATTGACGTACAACTGTCAGACACTCGAAACACGATTAACAAATAACGCGAAGTATGATCACAGTCACAAAAGATTGATAGTAATACTCTTTTAAAGTTCAACCGAGCTTTCGGAAAATTTATTTCCTTTATCAAAGTTTCTACAAAACAAATTTTAAAATGAATAATTAATAATAAGAACAATTTCACATGATTACTTACTCCTTAGTGAGTAAACAAAGTTAAACCACTATCACAATAATAAATTTCATTAAGAATAAGTTTTAAGAATTAATTTTGAATTTACATTTTTTGACAGCTAAATTATTTGCGAAATTTAGAAAATTGAATCACGATAGAAAAATTGTTTATTCATTATTAGGTAATACGATGTAAATTTGATTTCCAACATCTTGATTGTCTTTCTTTTTAATTTTAAAATTTAATAGGTAAGTATAAAAACAACTAAGTTATCAGTTCTTTTGTTGATACTTTTTTTATTAAAAAAAATATAGCATTTCAATAAAAAGTCTTTGACTCAAAATTTGTTCAATATTTAAAATTTTTGCATCTTCAAAATTAATCTTATGGTCTTCATTATTGGCATGTTCAGATAAAGCACAAGTATTAGGGCTAAGTCAGATGTCATTTTGAGAATGAAATTTTCAGAAATTATATTAAAATTTACGATGAGTGGTAAAATCATTATTGATTTGTAAGTATTTCAAATATTTTTATTGTAAATGATCATTTTTAATGTCGATATGCAGTGGATTTTGATATTTGCGAACCGTTTGCGACGCTGATCTATAAAATACACGTTTCGATAGTGTTTCCGTCAGTGGTTACCTTTGCGCAAGCGGGTACGTCGTGCGAACGGTCAAACGGCATTATTCAATGCAAATTGCGTTCTCGTCGTAAGAACTCAAAAAAATAGGTCTTGGTAGAATTGCTTTAAGTGCAACTTCCATCTTCTTGTTTCTTTGAAAATCCGAAAATTTTCGAATCAATAATAATTGATTGAGATTGTATGGCCATATTCCAAATAATACTCCTATAAAAGAAATACATCTGGAATCTAAAAAATTACGATCGCTTTTTGACCTGACATTGCAGTAGGATAGACAAATTGAAGCGGATTTGCTCCATATTAAGCTACTTAATATTTCGTGGACTCATTGTATATCATATATAATCAATTAAGATATTTCGTGGACAGACTGTAATATCTTGACTTGTAGCGTGGGTTTCTTATTTTATTTCCAAAAAAAATTTAGACTCGAAGTTTAGAAGAAACGTTGGATGTATTTCACTATTTTAATTATAATATTAATTGAATTTGAGAACGATATTAATTAATGAGAAAAAAAAACAATATACATGAAACTGAACTTCGTGAAGGGTGCGTCCGTTTATTTCAACCACACCGGCAACTCTGTCTCTTTTTGCGAAACAAATATCCTTCCACCACGCACACCCCCGATCCAAGTTCTCTTTCCCTCCGTAAGAAGGCGACATTTCCCGGGGGACTATAGACTCTATTAATTTTGTTTTGATTTTTATTAAAAAATATAACTTATAAGAAAATAAATAAGATTTATTATTACAAATATGCACGGTCCACGACACAAACGTGCACAAACGTACACACTTCATAAAGAAAATACGAATATTTCATGAACTTTTCACATACTTCCGATTTTATATGGATAAATAGACGTTTACAAATAAACCACTAGATATATCTTGAAAGAGTTAATGTCACCAATGTGTTGGAAACCGATGTAAACGGAGAACAATTCAAGTTTTCAGGGAAATAAATAATTCACTCCCACATGATGAAATGTATGCAAAATTACGTCATCCCCTTTTAATCAATAATTATGGAATAAGTTTATACTGGAAAATGTTGAATGAGAATTATTAAATGTCAACAAGGTAAACGCCTTATAATTGTACTTATGAAATAAAATTTATTTTTCCAAAGAAGGAACGGATTCGTATACACTATGTATGTTTGTGGTCAACTAAGAATAAATATATTAATAATTAAGTAGATTCAAAGAAGAAATCCATGAGATTAGTGACTAATGAAAATATTGATTAGGCACCGAGGAGTTCTTTGTCCGTTGGGAATTAAACTAATTTTAAAAAATACCGGACTAGCGATCAATAAAAGCCTTTTTTTTTATTTTTATGCTGAGCTTTCAGCAACCTTTATTATCAGAGTAAAAACTACAAAAGCAGGTTACAATGATTGAATTACATTCAAATAAAATAACTTACATTTTTTTTAGTTTAAATTAAATTCTAAATTATAATATTCAAGATATCAAAGTATTTGTCGAGGATAGTCAAGATTAAGAGTAAAATATCATTACCCTTGGATTCTGTTATTCCAAATTACGATTGAAATCAAATATTTAGGTTGCCGAAAACTCAGCATAAAAATAAAAAAAGTGTTTTATTGACCACTAGTCCGATATTTTTTAAAATAATTTTGAATAAAATTCATTTATAAAATTTTATAGTGACTCGAGGCTTCTCTTTCGATGAATTTTATTAAAAAGAATTAAGTATGCAGATTTTTTGAGAAAACCGTGTTGTGGTTTTTAATTCAGGCTTAATATCTATAGGAGAACTTTAATTAATATGTAGATTTTACTACAATTCAAATGCTTTGTAAAAAAATTACATCTGCCATATTATTCCTATTATGTTGGTTATGTTGCTTCAACTGGTTAATTTGTTTTAATAAAAGTAATTTGCCAAATTTCACAAATCTAAAACATACTTATAAAAATACAATGAAGTACTTTCTTGTCGGATGAAAAACATGTTAATTTTTGTTTCTTAACGATAAGTGGACCTCAGATACATTTGGGCCATTGGGACCGGACAAATTAGGGCAAATTTAAGTTAAAAACAAAAATGGCCGAATTTATTTACTCATAACTTTAGAAATAGCAAGCCATAAATTTGTCTAGCGGTACTAATTAAAGACGAAAATGACTAGTCTGGATGCCATTGGATTTGAACAGGTAGGTAGGTTCTTAAAAAGATAGTAAGCAGCCGTACAGGAATTTGTAAAGGTTAGCAACATGCGTACCTCGTGTTGATGGTACACTTGATCAAAAGCGAACCAAATATTTCATGTATAATCAACATAGTCTTAAGGTTTATAGGTGCAATTATAAAACTTTTTTGTTCGTTTAGTAAAATTAAATTAAAATTATTTAATCAATTCTGATTGCACTCATTTCTAGTTGAATAAATATTACTTTCTGATACTCAAACATTATGTTACTTATTACAAAACTTTGCTGCAAATCGTTTTTGATTGCAGTGACAACCTCGAGCAGCCTCTGTACAGCTGTTTCAGTCCTGCTTGGGGCTTCGTCAGCAGAGACGTAGCTCGAAATTCTCACTGCAAACCAAAAACGAATTGACCAATTAATTCGCAATTCATCATGCTCTGACCGCAAGCATGGCCGCTTTGCATGGGGCAAGAGGAACTTCCCGGATTGTGAATTTGCCGCCGGAACGTATTAAGGGGCCGTTTCACAATCACTTAACCATCTCTCGCGGGACAAGGGTGCAGGGCGTAACACACAGAAGGCGAGGCTACAAGGAGATGCCAAATCACGCGAAATAGATTCATCGTGTACTATCGTTGAAAATCGTACGATTTTCAGAATTTTTGCAGTTTTACCAACGGCTTTACCTTGAGTTTTACCGCGAAAATTTAAAATTTATTACAGAGAAGGAGAAACATGTATTCGGAAATGAAACGAAACTAGTGCTACGAGAATTTATCGAGATATCGATATTATCGATAATTATCGAATAACGATATTTCCATTTAAGATATCGATAATATCGATATATGTCGGATTTATCGATATTATTGTTGGTGTCGCTGTATCGATATTATCGGTGGTATCGATATTATCAATAACGTAATTTTCCTGAAAATATTAATAATCAATCACATTTTATTACCTATTTCAGTTTTTACTAAAACTGTTATTGGACAATTTATGCACGTCATAATTATTAATTTTTGGATCGTTTATTTTTCAAGATCAAAACCATTTAAAGAAAGTAAATTACTGATTATATCGGGTACCGTCGCTATTGTATTCTGTGGCGTTCAAATCAAAGTTATGAAATAATATTTCTGAAAAACGTAAAAAAATAATTCTAAAAGTTTAAAATTTAAAAAACACATTGCTAGCAAAACTACCTCGTACCAAAATGTGTGAAAATGCACTTGTCCGACTTGTTCGATATTATCGATATATGGATAAATATCGATATATCGATAAATATCGATATTTTTTAATTATCGATATCCCATATCGAAAACAGGATATCGCGCGCCCTTAAACGAAACATAATAATTATTCTGTCGGTAAGTAAACATGTTTAAATCCGGTTTTTATCTTCTTTCTAAGTTAAATGAATTTAATTTAATAGATATGGCAGTTTTGTTAAAAGGAAATAAGACCTTTCATAAATGCAAGGTAATTTTCTGTACAGAGTGGTCCAAAAGTAATGGGACGCGGAGCAATAGCTAACTAATAAAGAATATTAATTGTTGCTTCAGATATTTTATTATTCAGCAAAAATAATATATATTTTTCATAATTTTTTTCGTAATATGCATTTAAATAACATCTAAAAACTCTAATCTGTCCCTGTTAATGACATTTGAATGTCATTCATAAAAATTCTGTAAAAATTATTTTATAGCTGCCTAAATGTTTTTTTTTTCATATTTAATTTACATGTTCAGTCAATTAAGCAGGCAGAATATAAGACGGCCATGAATTATTCAAATAAAATTGCTAAGAGGCGTTTTCATGAAACGACTTTAATTTCAAACCACATTACAATATACAAAAAAAAACAAATAAGTAGGTAGTTATTTGTTAAACAAGACGGTGCAATTGTGTGATCATGATCCCAGTAATTAGTGTGGATTGTTGTTGAATTGTTGAAAATTGTTATTTTATTTACCTTTGCTGTTAAAATTCCGTTTTATCGACTGTTTTGAGTTGGACAAAGCAAACTTTAACGTTTGCTATTGAAAAAAAAGTAGTTTTACATTTTTATAATTTAATTCAAATCCTATTATTAAAAAACCCTCAAATTCTATTTAAGTCAGTAGGACTAAGCCATATAAAGAAATATCTTCTGCAAAGTAACATTTACAAGGTCGTTGCGAAATTAATTCATTAACGGGAATAGAAAGATATTTAAATAGATATTAATTATTTATAATAATTATAAAAGGCACCTTGCATCAGAAACGGAAAAAATATGCAAAAATAATACTTTTCGGTAAATAATCAAGCAATACTTAATCTTTCTTATTTTTTCAAATTATAAATTTTGGTAGTTTCCGCCCTAAAAATATTAAATATTGAAATTAAGATTTAGTACCTGAAATTTTTAGAATATTCTAAAAGTTGAAAAATTCAATTTTAACGAAATATTAATTTATTATTTGATGCCGACATTTTGGCGATCACTGTAGGTGCAATACGTGGTAGCCACTATTTGTACTAATGTCAATTTCATAAGTTGTACAGATATTAAACTGACCCAAAATAAAAAAATCGGTCTGCTTATGCCAGATTGGGATTACTAGAAAAATGTTATCAGGAAATTAAGTGATGAGACAAAATGTTATAAAGAAAACGCCTTTTCTCGTGCATGTAACAGAACCCAAGAGCAAATTTTATTCGTTTAAATATTTCTTATAGATATAAAAAATATTCTCTTATAGCTGAATAAATGAATAAACTAATCACTTGCAAGAGCTAAATACCAAACGCCCAATTGCCGCTTCTAACTAGAAAATGAAAAATCTTGTCCATTTTGTCAGAGGAGTAAGCGACACATTTTAGGCGTTTACGATAATTGGAGAGCTCTATGGATCGGGGTAGAAAAGTAAAATAAAATGAATGCGTTTAATGCAAGTAAGAGTGAGACAATAGATTAACCGGTATATTCCAATTATCGTAAACGCCTTTTGTAAAAATCTATTGGAACCATATTAGTATTATTTTATTTTCGAATTTTAAATAGGTACCATTTTGATCCACACTAAAAGCTGCTCACTGTTTCTGTCCTGTTTATATTTGGTTATCGAACATACACAAAACACACAAATTTTTTAAACTGCAAAAAATTTTTCCAAATGGTGTAACTTTTTGCCGTTCATTGTATACAATTAAAATAAAGAAAACAACGCTACTGAATATTTGTTTGTTTCCTTAATTTATTGGTATTTTAAGTTAACATAACTTCAAAGGAGTAAAAATGTAAACATCGTGATAAATATGACTGCTCGCGCCTTCCGGTTTTCTCGAGATCACATGCAAAGGATTGTCTTTCAAATATAAGTACCACTCAGTTTACTTATACAAATACTGTTGCGTTCAAAAACTGTAACGAAAGAGCACTTTGGGCGTTTAGAACGAAAGAAAATATACAAAATCACTTACACATTGAGAGAAAGAATTTTACCCAAAGTGCGCTTTTTTTCAGTTTCTGAACGAGCCCCCAGGTCAGAGAATTTTAGGCATACCGGAAATTCCCCAGCCGTAAAATGTAAAATAAAAATAAGCCCCGCCTTCTGTGGCATCTCCGATTGCTTTCGATAGAGGGCAGCTGTTTGCAACTACTAATTATAAAATTTCGTAATTCATGTTTTATTTAAATATTATGGCCTTGATTAAGTTTCTGTTGCTGCAGATCTTTATAAAATTTGTTGCTTTATCTCGGAAAGTTAATTTTAAGTTGAAAATCGACTTCTATAAGTAATAAAAATTATAAAAATTATTAGAAAATATTAAAAATGACTTTCCGAAATTCTTTATTAAAAAACAAAACGAAAATGTTAAAACTATTCGATGATCAGATCAGTAGTTTTAGCGTAATTCTTGAACTAGGAAAGTGGCATAATGATGGCGACTGAAACGGGCTTTTAAGCATTCATTCTTTTTTTCTCGCCAGAGTAAGCGAGTTAGAGTGACATTTTTTTGGTATTACAATGAAATATACACGTCAGTTGAAACGGTTATGTTTATTTTCAATTTCAAGTTTATCATTTAATGCATTGACACCACCTCGACTGCAGTATTAGGTATCTTATTTATGCCAGAGTCGGTCGCAGATAAGTGCTTCTTCGTATTTGACAGTATAGTCAGATTACTAGTGTGAAATTGTCATAATATTTTTCATGTCGGATTCTGGCATCTATCAAAATTCATGTAAGCAACCGAAGGAAACTAGAATAAGGCCTGCTCTGACGAGAAAAAAGAGTGAATGCAGTGAGTATATACCTATATACTCACTGGTGAATGCTTAATATGTGAAAATTGGTTTGCCATATTTTATAAATGTCAACATATACTATTAAACGTATGTGGATAATATTTCATTCCATTGCAACATTCTAACAGGTTTTCACAGAACATGGGATATCTTTCTTGCACGTCGTATTTGCCCATCGATTTCGCATTTTACTAATACTTTTGAAAATGTGCAGTGTTATAATTATCAGTTATTAAATCACAAATTTACCTACAAAAATAACGTAAAAATGGAACTTTCTTAAGTAACAACTCCTGTTAATCTATCACATGTCAAATGTCATAATTTGACGTTACAATAACATCAAATTAAAATTATCTAATTTAACATGACAACCAACAAAATCACGGCCTGCTGCGTTGACAAATAGTGAATGATTGGAAAATATATGTGGTTGCTTACTTTGCTCAAACTGTGGAATTTTTTTGTAAAGAATACCTTTTACCTAAAATCAATAGTGAAAACATTACTTTGATTTCTGCATTATGAGATTAAGAAATTTGATAGAAATCTGATTTTAATAAATAATAATGGGTTATCCATGATATTAGTGACTGAGAGAAATACATTTTGAAAAAGATTTGCCGGATGGTTACTAAAAAAACCTTGACAAGTTATGGCTTATATTTCGCACATCAGTACAAAATCTATGTATCGGATGAGGTGTTTCGGTTATAATACCATTATTAAATCTGTCTGTGTCTGTCAAATATTTAATATATATAAAATAATTTCTAATAAATATAAAATAATTTCTCATTAATTAAATGTAATACGCAGATAACACATATATAAATTTTTGCTCTTGCAGGAAGTATTTCTTGTTCCGATGTTTGTAAAAATTTTTTTTTAATATTTTCAGATTCTGCTGAAAATTATATTCATTTTTATATAAATCAAAAGTCGACTGTTTTCGAGATATTGATTCACGAAAGCTGGTCATTTAAAATTATAAATTAAAAAAATTGGGAATTCCATTAAGAAAATATTATAATTATGATTATGTGCACCAACAGCACCAATTTGTTCGAAATTTTGTGTCTTACGATGGTCGTACTGTAATTAGGAATTTATTTTGGTTTGAAATGGAAAAATAATAGTGAAATCCATTTTCATTTACTTGAAACGTACTGAAATTATACTTATTTTCAGTGCATTCGTAGGTATAACTTGGATATTATCTAAAATAATCAGAAAGTGTTTTAAACTGAATAAAGCAGCCACATAGGACGGCGAATTGGGCGGACGGTAAATTAAGTCGACGGCGAATTGGTTCTACGACGAATTGACGACGGCGAATTCTCCCGTCCTCGGAATAAACATGTCAACATATTTGATTATAATTATTAGCACTGGTGGATTTGAACGTAAACATAAGCCAAAAACTAGAGTTGTAATCCGATATTTATTATTTCAAAAATAATACATGAATAGTATGGCCAGACATCGTTTTTTCACGAGATGTCCCGTATTTCGTCCTATGATTAAAAAAGTTACTGTCTAAATCTACGTACAGTAAACCAATTTTAATTTGGTTCTTAGAGTAGGGCAATAATAATTGTTTTGACTAATGGGAGTGTTCAATTTGGTTTTGATTTTTTATGTAAGAAGAAAAAGAGACAATTTCCTAAACCAGCTGACGTTTTACGGATGACAGTTGCTAAACATACATATATATATGATATTTTTAGGTAGTGTTTTTGTTTGCTGCATTGATGCACACTCAAAGCATCTTCGTTTCGTATTAATCAATGAAATTAAATAATCTGTTAGTTATGTAATACTTATATCAATCTGTAAACTTTCGCCTATCGATAGAAAATAGAGTATAGGTGCAAACACTCCGAGTACACATGTGGTACATATTAAGCCGGGTACACACCTGCGAGCTGAGCGGCTCATGAGCCGCTCAGCTCGCATATTTATAATTTGAAGAAGTTAGAACTTCAAAACAAGTGATAACAGTTTTGTGAAATCCTCCTGACTTACCGAGTATCTATAAAGATACGTGAACACAGTAACATATGCTGGTTGTAGTTAGGAAAAAATATCTTCTTTCCATGCAGAAACAGGCACTGTTTAATAAAATGTCAATATTACATTCTGTCAAGCTATTCATACCTCATTGTACATTTTTACCTATCTAAGGCTTAGGAAGCATAAACTATTAAACATCAGCCTATTACAATCGGGTCGACGCAGTGGCGGCGATAAGATTTTGGGGCCCCCCCGCCGTATTTACTCATACATGTGACTAAAATAAATATAACACCTAATAATAATACATGTAAATTAAAACACTTACTGCAATAGAAACATCAGGACAGCGCTGAACTGCCAAAACGCCGTTGCTTTTGTTTCAAAAATTTGTCCACTAATTGTTCCAAGTTGAGTTCACAAGTACGTTCATGTTCAATACTTAAAACACCCAAACCACTAAGCCTACCTTGGCTCATTGTACTACGCAAATAACTTTTTATTAGTTTTAATTTGGAGAATGTTCTTTCGGCAGAAACAGATGTCACAGGCAATGTTAAAAAAAGTTGAAATAATGAACAAATATCTGGAAGACTGCTCAAAATGCATCTGTTTTCTGGCTAATTCAGAAATAGTTTTAGTGGACATTTCATTGAAAAAGTACTTTTGAAGTTTATTAACTGCATAGACAAACCATCCGAAAAGTCATCTCCATATTTGTCTAATATTTTATTGGCATGTCCAACTATTTCATCATTTGATAGTTTAACGAACGTGTCTGGTTTTAAAAATGAAAAATTGCTCATTACTTCGTTCATTCTGGTAAATCGTGTTCTGAGCTGATTGATTAATATATCCAAAGATTCGTAAAATACTTTAATTTTAAATCTTTCTAAAGAATTTTCTATTTCAGTGTCCGCTGCCAGCTCATCAAAAAAAGTTTTGACTTTTCTTTGACGCTTAGATGTTAATGTTGGTTGAATATCCCAAGATTTCGCTAAATTGCTCGCTTCTCTATGTAATGCATCAAAATCATATCTAAGATTGGAAACATGATCTATCGTGAAGTTCATTAATTCGCAGGCCCGATCCAGATCAACTGTAGAACTTTGCAGCAATTTAGATACTAAATTAATATTTTCCAAAACCTTACATTGGTATACAAGAAGCAAGATGAAATCATAAGTATTCATACGTTTTTGCAAAGAGTTTGCTTCTGTTCTGTCGGCCGTTTTTTTTGCAAATTAAAGTAAACGTTGACAAGCATTGCATCACACATTTATAGTTAATATATAGTCATCTAGCACTCAAACAATCAAACCGTGATGACCATCTTGTAGGACATAATCTCTTCAGAGTTTTTCTAATCATTCCAATTTCTTCTTTAGATTTGTTTAGCTCTTGCCAGCACGGTAAACTTTGACTGAAAAACGAATATATAGTTTCCACCAATCCGTAGAAATCTCTAATTTGACCAATATTTTGCACTGAATCATTCAATACTAGATTTAAATTATGTGCAGCGCAATGCACAAAATCTGCAGTTGGCACTTTTTCTTTTATTCTTGCCTGAAGTTCAGAATATTTTCCGCTCATGTTAGAAGCCCCATCGTACCCTTGACCTCTGCATTTTCTTATGTCAATTTTCATTTCATTCAATGTATTCAGAATTATATGTTCAAAATTTCTGGCACTTTGATCCTGTATTTCAATAAAACCGAGGAACGATTCCTTTATTTCTATTTTACCGCCGGCAACAGATTTATCAACGTTTAGATCGACGTTAACGTGGCGAATACATATGCTTAATTGATCCCTCTTCGAGATATCTTGCGTTGTATCGACGATTATTGAAAAAAACGGCGCCTTAGAAATTTCACGAACTATATCTTCTATCACACATTTAGACATCAAGTTTATTATTTCATTCTGGGTATCGTGATGTAAATATTTGTTCCTATTGCTTTCATTTGTTATATGGGAGTTTAACAAAGCATCGTAACATGACACCAAACCAATCATATTCAAAAAGTTGCCACTATGAGGCCCTATTTCATAAACATTCTCGCGATGACCACGAAAGGGTAAATTGCAAACTGCTAAAGTTCGGATTGTATCAAAAATTCTTACCAATATTTGTTTGATAGTTTCATGCGATCCTTGAAGCAAATTTTCTAGTTTTGTTTTTTTTCCAAGATGTGTGTGCAACACATGCACGAAAATGAGCTGCACTTTCTTCATGCGTTTTAATTTTTTTACTTAGGCCTTTCCAATAGCTAATGGTCCCGTCACACCATGGGTTTCTTGAATCCGAAAAAAGCCAGCAAGGTTGGCAGTAAACTGCATTTAAAACTTGGGAATAGCATAACCAAAATCTTTCTATTTTCTGTTTAGCTTTAGTAGTAGTATAATAATATTCAACACTAAATGACCGATTTGTATGTACATTTGTAACAAACGGCCCAGTAGGTCTATTTGGACCTGCTGCAATAATTTTTCGCTTCATCTCATCAGATAGCTTGTCAGGAAAAAACGCCCTATCTGTATTAAATAGAACTAATTCATTGTCATATACTGTGCTTATTTCTTGAATATCTAAATTTAATTCGCTTACAACAGAATTTTGTTCCTCAACTTCAATTTCTGTAGACTCAAAGTTGGATTTTGAAGATGAAGCTTGACTAGCAAAATCTTCTTGACTCTTATTCTCGTTATCCTTTTCGTCCTGGTGTTCCTTTTGTTGCTGTTTATCTGTTTCACTTAATGTTTTTAAAAAACTGTCGATCTTAGGAAGCTTATTAATTGCTTCCAATTTTTCGATTTTAATTTTTCTTTTTCGAGCACCACTGAGGTACTGCCTACCTTTATCAGTCATTATTGTTAAGTTAAATTAAACACAATTACAAAACAAAAACCAACTCCACAAATACAGTTCAACGAGTCTGTTCGTCAACACCGATCGCCACTGAGAAATTAAACCAAAAGGGGTTGCGTTGCAAGTCAAACAATAATTAAAAGAAAACTAAAATTGTGTTATTGGGTACTGGGGTAGTCGTAAATAAACACGTGTTAATACAATGCTCTACATCCGGTGGTGCTTGGACGTGGCAGATGAAGGCAAAGCACAATAAATCTTTCTTTGCGACCCATCGTTGGTGGCACCCACTTATTTATGGGAAAGGTTTATTATTTTTAAGATAACTGTTTTTATGTTGAGTTGAAATGTTACTTTGGATAAAAAAATTGCAATTTTTTTTTGAATTCTATTAGGAAAATAAGGGGCCCTCTAGAGCCGGGGGCCCCCTCGCACGGCGGGGTCTGCGGGCGCCTTAACGCCGCCAGTGGGTCGACGTCAGACATAGACAACCATAGGTACTCATTTTACAATCATTCTTGCGCTCCTTTACCTGTAATCCCTACTCGATTTTTGAATCAACCTATTATTTAATTATTCATGCGCGTCTAACCTTAAACCTCGTCCACATACGTCGATATGTGCCTATTCTCGCTATGCTCGCTCGTGTCACCTATATTTATCATCTACCCTGCACACAGTTAATAAAATTATTTAGGATAAATCATAGGTATAAACGAAAATTATCAAAATTATCGCTACGTGAATGAAGGAAGAATTGAATCGACGAATGCATAATCATGTTCAGTCCAAATTTGCTGTGTTGAGAAAACCATAACTAACTTTCTCTAGATTTTTATTTTAAGTAATTACTGACTTCAGGAGGCTTCAGGTATCCTTATCTGAAAAAATTTTAAATCAATAATTCACTTAACATGACAATCTAGAAAGTTATTTATTGTTTCCTCAACACAGTAAATTTGAACTGAACACGATTATGCACTCGTCGATTCAATTATTTCTGCATAATTTGCCATAAAAATATTACTATTACTCAAAGAAATTACTCTACTTAGTATTTACAATTTATTAAGCAGGGTTAAAGTACTTAAAGTACATTAGTCTCTTCGCC
Organism: Prosopocoilus inquinatus; assembly: GCA_036172665.1. NCBI lineage: Eukaryota > Metazoa > Arthropoda > Insecta > Coleoptera > Lucanidae > Prosopocoilus > Prosopocoilus inquinatus. The sequence continues at coordinate 19,170,842 of CM069875.1, forward strand.
CAATAATTATGAATTCTTCAACATTCCATCCGGCAGCTGCAGATTCCGAAGTTCTACGTAATTTTCTAACACTACTTTGTGTAACACCTGTACGTGTAGTTTATTATTTTCTGATAAAATCTGCGTCTCACAAATCACACGAACTATTTTAGGTAAGTATCGACGACGAAATTATCCAATTTGACATTTGTCAATTTTAATGCTCAAATCATGTAATAAATCGATCGGACCCCTTATCTTTACAATAATCATATGGCTGCAATGTATTTTATTGCGAAAGAATGATAGATGAAAGTTATCAGTATATGTAGATAATTTATTAATATTCATACCACTGTTATCACACGTATAGGTTGGCCAAAAAAGCAACAAGAAATATTTACACAAATACACTGTGAACCTTACAAGATGCACAGAGGGTCCTTATAATCCACTATGTGCAGTTTTTAAATGATTCAGCATTCAATATTGAGTAGTAACCATAGCAACGTAATGTTAAATAGTCCTATTTGCAATTTTATGACTCGGAAATGTATTATGTGTATACCGCAGCTTACATTGTAATTAAAAAACTATATACACCTATTATTCGACATTCCCATTCACATACTACTGTTAGAACCTTTGCTGGTAAACGTGGCGCCTAAATTCAGACAAATTTCAATGATTAAGAACAACATCTGCTATCTCAGTCGACGTCTCAATAATTGATATGTATTAATTTTTACAAATTATGGCATACAGATTAGATAAAGTTACTTATTTTCCAAGAAGACTTTGATTTCACTGAAAATATTTCAAACTAACTACCGAACAGAAAATTTACGACTGCAATGAAAAATACCAAGATTCAATACAGTTTTAAGCTAATTATTTATTTTAACCAGTGGCGTCATGCTAACAATTACTCCTAGAATATTCGAATATAAACTAATAAAATGATGGAAAATTACCTTGTCTAAGATTTCTAAAAATTCTGATTCATAAAAACAAAATTAATTTTGGTGAGAATTGTTCTTTTATTATTAAATTTTTTTGTATCCAATTGCATTTATTTATTTATTGATTTATTCGTACAAGATAACCTTTAAAATAAAGCCACAATCGGATGTGTAAATAACTATGTTTTTGCATTCTTTTGCCATATGACTGTGACTTTTATTTTAAAGTCTCCTTTAGTTCGATTATGAAATCGGGCCTTACGCGTTTTAAATTAATGGAACGTTAAACATCCAGAGAACGTCGAATTTTAAATTAAGATTGCTTTTTACTATTTCACTTTACGACGAATAATAAAGAAATGTGTATTCATATTGTTAATTTATAAATAAGTGTAGTTCATTAATGCAGTGAATATGTTAACTAAAAAGGACAAAAATGAAATATGCACTGCCTTAGAATTAGTAGTAACATATGAGAAAGACTGGACGTAACACTTTCAAGATCTAGTGTTTAATTAATTTAAACTAAAGTGAATGAAATAGTATTTTTTAAAGGAATATTTAAGAAATCATCTACGCTTGAAAATGCTGTAATTTGGTAATTATTTTAATTTAAATTATTTAAGCAAAATTATAAAAAAATAAATATTTAGAAACATTCCAGTTTGAGTCCAAATATCGCTAAACATATGTATTTATAGACAGAATTAAAAAAATAACACAGCAGTAATGTTTGGAAATTAAGATGGAAAGTTTGCAAACCCATGTGCTACAATAAAATTAATAGACTAAATTTTAACGTCATCATTTTTAATCCATGTCTTCCGTGGGTAAAGGTAAATAAATGTTATACCATACTACAAATATCGGGATAACTTTTTTTAAACATGAAATATCAGAGTAGTTTGTATTCGAATTTTGTTATTTCATTTACCAACAGAAATGCAGGTTTTTCATTAAAGAATGCTACACATATGCAAGTATTTTGAGAACGCGATTAATACCACCAGTGTAATTCGGGAAAAATAGTCTTTTCTTGCTAATTCAAACGAGCTCCAATAATAACGAAGTTAACAGTATCGTAACATTAGATTTGATGACCATGTATACGAATAAAACAGAATTTATTCTGAAAAAACTGTCAACATACAAAGAATAGTTAAATTTATATCTTTTTTCAAAACGGTTATTTATTTCAAAATTGTTCGATTAATTTCAACAAACCCAGTACAATTATTAATTTGTTACAGAGCCGCCAAAGACGGTTACTTACAAGTTCTTATGGAAGCAACAAGAAGAGATTGCAACGGAAAGGATGAACAAGGAATGACTCCTACACTATACGCTGCTTTCCATGGACATTTAGAGGCCTTAAGACTATTATGTGGTAGAGGGTATGTATTGGATATTTTAAACTACGATATTAATACGCACAAAAATATTGCATATTTTTATATTGTTTGAGACGTAATAAAGATATAACTGTGCTCAATCGAATCATCAAATTAATGTGTCTGCAAAGGAAATTGCAAATAAGTCTTGGTATATAAAATCCACAACTAAGTTTATTAAAGTTTCTATGCCAAACCCTTTTTTTTGTAAGCCCCATAAATGCTCGATCGCGTCTCATCGACATACTATGTTACGTCAAGGTGAGCATTATCAAAAGGTCTTGTAAGATGTCTTCAATGTATCTTCCAAATTTCAGCTATCTTCCTCAGTTGCCCTCTACAAGCTCTTGCCTCCCAACTTATACCACTCTAGAACATTATTCCGCCATCTCCAAACAGATATTATTATTAATTAAATTGAAACTGTAACAATGGTCACCCACCTTTCTTCATCCATACGGCTTTTAAAGCTGAATCCTTGGTTCGTATGTAAAACGAATATGCTTCCATTATTCAAGGTACCAATTAGCATGGACTCTAGCAAACTCTGATCTTTGCCATGTGGCATTCAAATCTACTTCTTTTATTTTCATCTTATAGTCTTGGAACTAACAGTAACCCTTCTTTCGTTTTGCAGCTCAATTCTTAAGCAAGAGAATGAAAATTCACGATTTCTTAAAGACTAAAGTTGAACGAAGTCACCATCTGCAGCACTAGTGCACCTTCTTCGCCCTTGCCTTGCCTTTCTTTTATAATTTCCAGTTTCTGGGAGTCGTTTTATAATCTGACGAACCGTAGATTGATTTAATTGAATAATTCTTGCAACACTTTTCCATCTGTAACCTTCTTGCCATAAAGTTACCACGCGACATCCAATTCAGTTATTTCGCAGCATCTTTTTACAAAAGGTTTTTAATTGCATATTAAGTATTAAAAAAGTTAGAACAAAATCAGTTTTCTCAGCCTCCTAAAGTAATAATAGAGTTACACAAAAGCAGTTAAGTATTTCAAACAGAAAAAATCACATTTCGCCGAATTTATTAATGTAATTGCAAATATCCAAGGAAAAGAAATCGGTCCGCTTGTTCCCCGGTCAGTACGAAAATTTAATACTCGGACTGTACTAGCTCCGTCCGCAGTTTTTGAAAGGAAGTTATCTCATCTGGCTGCATCGAGCACAATACTGTCGACTTGTAGCAATTTTTAATGTATTCAATTGAACATTTAAAGTATGTGGTGATATGCAGCGACTATTACATGCATTTTTATATTTTCAAAGAGAAACTTTCTTCTGTTAGCTCTCTAGGATGTGCGAACGTTTTGACGATTAAATACGTTTAAATTGTTTAGTCGTCGAAGGAAGAACCTGAACTAACTTGCACACCTTCCCTCTCCATTCAGTGACAATTAGAAGCATCGTAGCCGCGCAAAGGTAGAAGGAGTGAACAGTACATTCGGCGTGAAAAGCGTCCTACTAGGTGGATCCAATTCTTAAGCCTGATTATAAAGTATCGTTCAACACTGATCAAAGTATATCGAAAACGGATAGGTTAGGTACGTCTAGTACATTCGGCGTGAAAAGCGTCGGTACTAAGTGGGTCCAATTCTTAAGCTTGCAAATATGCAATATTACGGTCCATGAGTTTAAATGAACAATCACAAATTGAGATTGTACTGCATCCATAGTTAGTGAAATATGCAGGCTGTCTCAAAAGTAACGCCCATACTAACCGAATCAAATTGAAATGAAAGAATGATAGAAGTTTCGATGGACCTTCGTAGACGAGTTATTTTAGAAAAAAAAACATTAATAATACCTCAGTATCTAATTTTTATAAAAGTCAAATATGCTTCCTCCCACTTCTGTGCAAATAACGTGCTTTCAATTAACTTCCTATAAGTTTGCGGCATTGTCATCTATCCCATTAATTAAATCAAACAAAGGTCAAATTGTATCTTAAATCTATAGAATGTTAGAAATACAACACAAAATTTTGATTATTGTGTCATTTTCGAACTGGTAGGAATTAGAAAATAGACATTGACAATTAATGATAAGTGTGTCCTCACTCTCATACTTACTACAACCCACTTTAATTAACAATTCATTTGCAGGCACGCTATTAAAACGATACAGCATGGAAATCGAACGCTCTTTAGCATATCTTTCCTGTGTAAAAAAAATATCGCAGACTTATGTCTTTGTGTTTACAGGAAAAAATCGTTGAGCAAATGTTTTGTTTTTGACTTTTTGTACTTGGGATTGTTTAAAAAGTTTAGTCTACGCAACACCTCTGTACGATTTTCCAGATTTACAGCAATTGAATTGAACACTGTTGCCGGTTAATCTACGCAAAATCCGGCTTTTTGCAAGAGTGCGGAATTTGAACGAAGATGTAGATTCTATGTGCTTTCTTTCGATCATAAAATGATGATCCTAACGTGTTTTGATTCAAAAGCAGACATTCTTTTCTTTGAGTCTCTCTATTATTTTTAAAACTTATTATTTACAAATGAAATGTCAATCAAAAATTCAAGTCAGTGTTTTGTTGCAACAACTACGAAATTCAGGTCCAAACTATTCGAAACACGATTCAAACTTTTAACCGAAAGAAGGCCCCTTATTTGTGGATATGAAATGACATTTGGAATTTCTTTTTTACTGTGTAAAAGTCAACAAATTCTTAATAATAAGCAACAAAACAAATTATTATGCTACAATTGAATGACTATGATCTCAAAAATGACCCATGTTACACCCACGTTACACACTTTAGCAGGTGACAGTAGAAATCAAAATATACAAAAAATCTAATAAATCCTGTACATTACGTAAAGTTCTGCATTTAAAATGTCCACAATTTTTAATAATACAGAGTGTTCCGTAAAGTAATCCGAATCAAAGCTTAATAAATCATAATATTTTAATACATTACTAAAACTAAGTGTTTTTGGAACCACTGTTAGCAACGAATATGGAGTTTTCTCTTAATGAAAAATTATATTGATTTTATCAAACTGGCTGCTGAGGTGAAGGAAATTTCATCACAAGGCTAAAATCGATGGTCTTGATAATACTTTTTTATAAAACAAATTATATCTACCGTTGATTTGGTAGCCGTCGTTGAATTAACTGACATATTAAAGTATTTATTCCAACGATAAATCCTAATCAATATGTTCCAAATAAGGCTTATCTACAACCATTGCAACAAGTATTTTTTACTTTGCTAATTTATAAAACGTTCATTGCATTATCAAAAGCAATCTAACGTTCAAACATATTCAAACTAAGTTTAAAATTTATTGCATTTATGAAGCAACAATCTGTTGAATTGGCTGCCGGTAGGTCAGACTGCCCACCGACATTTCGTTCTTTATTACTTATGAATTTCCTCAGGGCTGCTGCTTCTCGTTAATCGTCGAGACTGCAGCAGCAACTCCACCACCACCAGCATCTGAAGAAGTTCTTCTACAATGAAGAACGAAGCGTCGGCAGTAGAAGACACCAGTTTGATGCGATTCCAACCCGTAGCCAATTCAATTATGGACGATGGTCACAAATGCCTTCAAGTTAAACTATCACTGTTTTATTTAAAATGTACTTGAAAGTTGACCTTAAAGTGAGATAAAAACTTTATTTAATGAATCCTCTGATATCCGGAGTTATGTAGTACGATTTAATATAATTGAAAATCCTAAATCTGTTATGTATGAACAGATTAGGTACAATTTATAACACGTTATAATCTCAACCATTTTACAATCGGTATCTCGTGTCTAAAAGCTTTAAAGAATTGCTCTCATATTGTTCTCGATCATTAACTAACTAATAATTTCGTCACACTAAAATATTCTGTTTACAGAACTAAATAAAACAAGGAATATTAACCTTTCTAATGGAGCTAATAAGGCTGATAAATTCTTCAAGCTTTAAAAAAACGCGGATCCCGATTGTAAAAGTATTAAGATTATTGGGAGTTACTGAATGGTGGTAACCTTATTTATGACCGTATAGGACGTCCATTGTTTACGGCTTTCCATTATGTTAAAAAGGCCCCTTCTTTTGTAGCTCATTTGTAGAACGGGAAGAATATTTACCTCTTGACTACTATACCCTAAATTTATTTTGACTTATACAATGTTTCTCAAAAAGATTTCCGCATGAAGGATATCTTTGGAATACCCTCATTTATTCTTTTCAAATAGTACCTTCAAGTGTTATTTATTAAAATATCTGAATTTCACCGTTTCTATCTTTAAATTACTGTTTGGTTCTTTGGTTTTCAGAGGAGATCCTGACAAATCCGACTATTTTGGTAACACAGCTCTGCACTTAGCAGCTGCGCAAGGACACAAAACAATTGTGACTTTTCTCGTCAACTTTGGAGCCAATATTTACGCCATGGACATCGACGAAAGGACGCCGAAGGAACTCGCCGGAATCAACAATAGAGACGAAATATTAAAATACTTGGACGGAGTGGCAGCGAAATTAGAAGCCACTGACAAAAAGAAGGCGAAAGTGATGAAAGAAAAGGCAAAGAAAGATTCAGAAAAGAGAATAAAGGTATTTTTTTAGAATAATATTGAATTTGTTTAAATCACAACGTTTGAAATTTGAGTCGATGGTGAAGCATCCTGCAAATGATAATACTGTTACGTTTCTAGGGTTTAAATTAATTTGTTTAATCGAATAAAACACTGGGTAAAAACTTAACCGTAATTTAATAATGCTTACAATCTAATTTATTTGTAACAATTTATTTACACACTAAATCTAACTTCGACGATCGCTATTTAGAATTCGACTGACCCCTGAGTCAACCCCGGCCTGAATTTATATTCGACGCTGCCTTCTCGTTTGTTCCATCTTCGCAGACGCTGGAAAAGTCGAGTTTGTTTCGTATAGACACCGGCGGCGCGGCGGCCGATGACGCACAATAACGAACCGACTTCTTTACGCCTTCAGTGTGGCGTAGTGATCTGAGTGGCGCGTCACAATACAGTTATATCCCGAAAAACATAATAGTTTCATATTAATATTGTAATCATTATAAGTTTTTAAGATATAACATTTGCTATTTCATAAATACGGTGATTCAAGATTATTTCTCGTTTTAAAAATATCAAAAATAGGGTTAGTTGTAAGCCCTGAAAGAGGGGTGAATAATATTGGCAGTGTCTCCTGAAACCCTTAAGTTGTTGAACTAATATTTTCTCGAATATTTTAAATTCAGCACATAACTGCGCATTTCTAATATATTTGTCATACCCTCCTTCCTTTTAAGGTATGGTTGCAACAGTGGCGGCTCGTAATCATTTACAGCGGGCAGGCAACAACTGCTAAAGGGAAAGATGGGTGCATTTTCCACATAAATTTTTGTTGCGGGGCTGTCCCGACTTGAACACCCACTGTGCCCACCCCAACGAGCTACCACTGGTTGCCAGATTTCTTGGTTAGTAAAAAAAAGAAACACGTTATAAATGAGGCTCTAAGACGCTAAAGAAGAAAAAGAATATATACATAACATGATAACATGTTACTATTGTTATGGAATTTGTACGGAATTTGGTGGAATTTAATCGCGATTTAACTCAAATAAAAAAAAGAGCAGAGAGTGAGATAGAAAGTTGGCCACAACTTTCTATCCCGTAAACTTACACCTCTCGGTTTGACAACACCAACATTGGAAAGAATCAGAAAAACGATAAACCAGAATATTTAAACGTCCCGAAAGATCTAGCCAGGACACCTGAACTTGAGTCTCAAAATCTGGGTAATCCCGATCGATCGAGACACCTGGTGGCCCTATTTTAAGGGATAGTTTGAGCCGGTGACTGTCAGTATTTAGTCTATTCTTTTTTATATATTTTGTCAAAAAATTTAAAAGATTATATTTAGGTTGTTTTCGCGTAATTCAAGTTTAAAAGTCAGCGTAGCTACCATCGGGTGCAAAGAAAAGTAAACGATTTTTTTCGCTATTGTGTATCTGACTTTGATTTGCCAATGCTTCGTAACGGATTAATGTTACTTGATTGTCAAAAATATTTTTTTAAAAATATACTGAAACTAACTTACAAAACTAAAATATCGCAAAGTGTCCTTGAGGAGTCGTTTATTTTTCTTTGCACCCGATGGCACATCTCTAATAAATATTGTTATTACCCACATTTTTGTTATTAGCACATGGCGGACAGAAAAAAGTGTAAAACTTTACTATTGCAACGAAGCGGTGCGGTGTTATAAATAGATTATGTACACGCCTCATATTTGCCGGCGCAGCGCGTTTAGCTGATAGTGAACAATCGGTAAGCCAAAATAATAATGCATTCCTTAGGACGGCATGATTCACAATAATGTCGTGGTTTACTGCGATGCTCGGACACGATGTGCGCGAGAGAGTGTGCTGCAGAAACGTGTCGTGTTTCTATTTAATTCAAATCAACTAACTTGTTGTTTCTAAATTCGAGAAAGAGCTGTTATTAGCTTCCGGAATTATATTCGCGTTGTTACCGTGGCGATATTAGACTGATTGATTAGAAATCACGTATAAGCGGGCGGAACATTTAACGCTTCGATTTAGACCCCCGCGTCGAGTCGGACTGTCGCTGTTTCAAACTGGTTTCAAGCAGTTCACTTTCTTAGATTCTCCTTTTGGTTATTAGCGTTTCCATTAAATCACTCTGTGTAGAATTCAATTAAGAGTAGTATTTTAATTATTATCAACTTTTTATTAATAAATACCGAATCTGTCTGATCCGTCACTTGGGAATACAAACAACGTTAATTTAGATTCAATTAAAAAAATGCACATTAAGTCTTTTAACAAAACCGCCGATAGGAACTGCCAGATGTACCTAGGTATATTTCTTATCTAACAAATCCCAAGCAATTATAATTTCATAGATTTGTTGATACGATATAAATGAGAGCTTCTTAACTCCCATCTGCATTCTCCGTTAGTCAGCGCAAATATCAAATAAGTCCAATTTAAATTTAATTGAGTCCATGTCGTGCTGATATTGGATTAATCAAAGGACCAATTAGCCGGAGCTAAATGCGCTTATCTCTTCGTACAACCTTGTTTACGAAGTGTGCAACACTGTTTGAGCTAATTGGTTTGTACAAGATAAATATCGGGTATAAAAGCATTCTTGTACAAATTCCTGAACGTACATTACGTATGTACTTAACTTCTGAGATTGTTTTTTTTTCTATTTATGATGGAATTCAGAACTATTTTCTTCTTTAAATTTCTACAATCCCTTTCTTTCATTTTTCAGCTGTGTCCAGTATACGCCTAACGTGATGTTTGACCTTTAATTTCAAATTAAGCATAAATGTAGCCATAAATTAAGGCACTAATTTTGTAAAAGTATTATGAATAGCATACGATAGATCAGGCAAAATCAAAGAAACTACACGCTAAAGCCTTATACCATGGTACAGGTTATACACTTTTCATTTGCGGTAGATTTTGTTCCAACCATGGATTTTGGAGCCGATTTAGTCTGATCTATTGGAGACCGATTGAACACGACAAATTTTCATCCAATCTGAAACGACACATTTCCAAACGGATGAAAATGTCAACACTAGTTTTTCTTCAGATTTCCATTAGTTCATACAAACTTAATAAATCTCACCATCTGCAGCCGAATTAAAATCTGATATAAATAAGAAGCTTAACTGATGGGCAATTTAAAATTATTAGCTTTATTTTCCAATTCATCAATCGATCTTTCTGACAGATGCATTTATTAATCGATTCGTTTCTTCAAGTGTAACACAATATATTCTTTGGCGTATCTTATCGACCATTATTCAATAAAACGACTTTACTGCTCTGTTTTAGATATTGGCTCATCACATTATTTATAATAATAACAAATCACACAAATAAATTCAATAAGGAACGTCAATTAAAATATTTTGTTTCAGTATACTATAATTGTTAATAGATTCATTCCTTTCACCAGAATTACAAGTTCTGTTGTTCTAGATGTTTTTATCCTTCCGTATTCGCTTCACAAACTGCTCCATCTCTCACATAGAAACCGTATGCAACCGACGGATTCAACCAACTCGGTTATGCATCTACAATTTATTTGAGTTACAGGAAAATTGCAACTAGACACTATTATTTTTTTAAATTTATTTATATTAAATAATTTAATCTACATATTTATTTCAACCGGGAACTGTTTCTTTAAAATTCTCACGTTATCTTATTTATATTACATTACAAAAATTTGTTTAATCGCATGAATTCCATCTTCACATCTGAAGTATTTATAGGTTTTCAGGTTTACGATATCAATGATAATCATTTTAACTTTATCAAATCCTTCAGTTTTGTTTCGTAATAAAAAATATTTGCAAGTTGAAAATAGTCAGAGGTTTTCGTAATCAGACTTAAGATAGACTTTAAAGTCGTAAGAATAGCAGAAATATATATTTTAAGTTTAAGTTACTTTTAAGACCCTATTGTGAAAACGTACCTAAGTTTAACGTAGATCATTAAAAACAATATTGTTTTAACGTTAAGATAATCTGGAAGAAAAACAGACTTTTAGCTAATAGCTATGAGTACTTACAGTTTTTTTGCTACATTAAAACTTTTGATATATATACCGTATGATTTTTTAAATTTTAGATAAAAGGAGGCCCTGGAAAGCAAAATGTATAGTGCGAAATACCTCAAAAAATAAAAATTTACTGTAGAATTTCCAATAACTTCTTTATTTCTGGTTGTAGATTTGCCATTTCTTCTTTTCCTGTCCATACTACCATTCTGTACGACTAAATTTAAATGTAATTTGCTTTTCACGGCTAACCTTTATTTAAAATTAAAAAAATCATATGGTACATGTAGTTAATGCTAGAAGAGGGCACGACTACTATTTTTCTGAAATGCGAGGATGAGATGAATAATTTCCGGCCTAAAATAGAAAACAGCAAAAGACTAGGGTCAAAAGTAATTTTATTTTTCGATATAGTCCCTGTAACTCAATACACTAAACCAACAGAAATTCAAGGGCCTTTATACAGTTTCTGAAGTCAGATTCGTCTGGTTCTTTAAAATAGGTGTTTGTGCTGACAGTAACTTCCAAATCGGATGCATATTTCTTACCAACGTAATTTTTCTTAGGCTTTGAAATAAACTAAAATCTTTCCACAGCAATAGTGCACTTGTTATACGATACATTATCATGATGAAACAAAATTTTCTTTTTCGCTAATCCAGATCTCTTCTTCCGAAACGGTCATTCATATCAATTTTTGCTCCAACGTGAGCAATCGCGACACGCATCTTGCAGAACGCTTTCACGTACCCAAAATTGTACATAATATACACTGGTCTATGAATTGGGTTCACAATAGCTTAAGTATTTATTTTTAAGTTTTCAAAGAAAAATCATTCTTTACCAAATTCTTTACAAAATTTTGTTGTGTTAAAAAAGAATGATGAGTTTATGTTGAGGATGACACTATTTTACCAATTGTTTCCATAACACTTCGATTGTCTTGGTTTATCTGAATCAACGATATAAATATTTATTCCAAAGAATTTTATAAGGCCAGAAAATGTTTGAATTGAAATTTTAGCATTTTTGTTATTGTAAGAATAAACATAACAGGCAATACCAGCTAACGTGATTTTACTGAGAAAAGCTTTCAACTCCTATTTTAAAAGAAAAATCTAAAAATTGAGAATTTTCAATTTTTCTCGCCAACGGGAATTTACCACGTTCTATAAATAACGTTTTTTTGATGTTTTAGGACAATAGAAACTTTTGCAAAGATTGACAGCTTCCAAAATTCAAAAATTAAAAAGGTTTCCCTATTATGAAGTCAGTCCATGGACACAGTGTATGATGTGTTCGGTCTTTTGATATCCCCATAGTCTCAGCTATCACAATCAACTTCAGTACACGGTCATTCAAGATAATATTCTAGACAACGGCTGACTGACCGTATCTTCCTTTGTAGTCGATCTAACGTTTAAAATTTTTACCGTTTAAAATGAAGGAGCGGACTTGCTTAAATTAGAATCAACCGTGGGGCTTAAACCCTTAATATGAAAATACTCTATAACAGCGCGTACTTGGAGTTTTTCCATTATTCCGAAAATTGAAGAATTGTAAACCACTGAACACACGCTAACGATATTATTCCACAGTTCCACTAATCATTCCATCCTCGTAGATTCACATTGCGACGACAAACCTGCTGCAAGGATGTAGCACGATTCCAAAAACTGTTACAATAAAAACCTGTTCAGGCAAGGTAGCAGATTTTTATGTTAGCATTGTTTTTCACGTTTCCTGCCCAGTTCCTTCTCACCCTGATGCAATAATGTGTGATGCCGTTATTAATAGGTTTGTTCCAACGCAGTTCTAAATCAGTTCCGAATTGTACTACTCCTGCGCTCTTGCTAAATACACCGCCCTCTTAGCAAGAGCGCATGAGTGCTGATTTCGGAACTGATTTAGAACGGCGTTGGAACAGCCCTAATACCTTTTGCAAAACATAATGTAGAGCAAATTCAATACAGGGTGTGTGCGTGTGTGCTCAGACTTACTTAACATGTGGAAGTTTACTTAATTTTTATCGAAAAGTTTTGCTTGTTGAAAGCCTAATGTCGAATTGTAACTTTTACTATGTTGTAAAGAATTATTCACTATAAAACTGTTTACGTACTTAAAATTACTGTTTTACAACAGTTTTGAAGCAAGTGAAACTTTTCTACAAGATCAATTTCTTCGAAAAAAAAAACGAAAATCAAGAAACTTAAAATCTGTTAAGTAAATCCACACTGTATAAACGAAAAATACAACAATTTTAAAAAAGAATGCTTGTTGCAGCTCAGCTTTGATTGCTATGGAATTCCTCAAGTATCTTAGGGACAATCCTTTCGGCCCTATTTGGGGACTCACCAATAGAGGAGAAATCCGTTACAATTTTTCTGACCTGACCTACTCACGCTCAGAATAATGTTGAGCAAAAAAGTCTGTAAAAAATAAAAAATATATAATTAATATTTTCCGCCGTAACTTTGTGATACTCCATGATTATAAAAACACTTAGCTCCGATCTTTTCTTCTGCTGACAGATTTATCTGCCATATAATACCATACGAAATCGGCAGAGATATTACCTGGCTGATAAATTTATCAGGAGGTGAAGAAACCAGATCTTGGTAATTACTTTGTAAATATCACATGTATTTTGCGCACCATGACTGCACAATGTTTCAAAATTTTCAAACTGACAAACAGTGTGTAAAATAAACGTGATATTAACAAAGTAATTACTACATGTTTTTATTATAAATATATACTAGGTGTCTTAAAACGTACGGAGAAGATTAAAAAAAACAGCTATAGGAGATCAAATGAAAGCCTTACTTAATTCACTTTTGACCAAAACTAAATAACAAGAAAGTTACAGCAGGTTAAGTTTCTTCATTTCTTACATAATATGCATCTACTTCTTTATAATTAATAAAACTTATTTCACAAACTATAATTGTATTATTAAATAACTCTAAATTTATCAATAGCATAAAACAACAATATCCTGCGATCGCTTTTTGACCTAACATTACAAGTCGTTTTGGTTTGCAGAACTCTCGTGCTACGCTTCTGCTGATGAAGCCCCAAAGAGGGTTGAAACAGCTGTACAGAGGCTGCTCAAAGGATTCTTTGCAATCAAAAACGATTTGCAACAAAATTTTTCTAAATTTATCAAAACCACCATTCATAAAATGTCTACATGAATCCATTTCCAGTTTTCCAGTTTTTAATTAGTGAGCGCTCCTCAACATTATTAACAAGAGATTAAATAGCCTAACTTTAATGTTACTGTTTCTTTTTTAATAATTGTTTCAGCTAAAGCAGCGTTTCCCAAACTTTTAGGTTTCGCGACCACCTGATGAGCTGTGTTATGTTTCACGCCTCCAAATTTGAAATTCAAACGTAAAATATTACTATAGGTAGTAAGATTTGCTTGTTATTTAATTTCACTTTAAAGTCTTGTAACGTCTCAGTTATTATTTTTTTTACCAAAAGTTTATCAAGAAAAGGTTTAATTTGTGTCCTCTAAGTACCCTTTTAATTTCCTCTGTACGTTACGAAATACACTTTTGAGTATGAGCGTGCGAACATTTTTTTATTATTAAAACTTAACTTTAAAAATATTTATTGCACTTTCTGTAAGTTTAATATTTTTTTGTTCATTTGATTTCAGGAATTTAACAAAAGACAAATGAAACTGATGAGCACATCCGAACGATTACAAAAGCATGTGGGAAAAGAACAGAAAAGATCAATGATCAGCACCCTGAAAAATCGAATCAAAAGTGGTTCAATGTCGAACCTTTCGGGGGTCGGCACCGTTCCAACTGCACCCAGAAACAGCTTCAGCGCCATCGTCAACGGCGGAACAGTGTCCAGGGGAATAACAGGAACCGTACAAAGAAAAGTTTTAGCCAGTAAAAATAGGAACGACACTATTGACGAAGATTTCAAGGTACATGAACAGTAAAGTGTTTTGAGAATTATTCGTTATCGCTTGTTCAACATATAAATGCAAACAATGCTCGTCATAAGTTAATGGTAAATGACTCGTAATCGTAATCTTGATTGTCGGAATTTATCGTTCGGCGTATCTCATGCTTTTCAAAACTATTTTCAATTTTTAAAGACTATGATTGTAATTTCAATGCAAAATTATTTATTATTATTAGTTATAAATTTGCATTTTCAAAATAATAATATTTGGAAAAGAATAACTTTTAAAGAATCAAAAAGTTGAATAAAATTGAAACATTGCATATAAATCGTTTGCAGGTTAGTGAAGTGGAAGATGGAAAACGTTCGGTACGCTCTTTAAAAGGTTACAGGAGGGATTCAGAAGTGTTGTACACGGGAACTGTTGACAATACTAAAAGAGGTCGTTTAGATGACGTTTTCAATGGAAGCGGGTCTCTATCTCAGGAAGATGAAGCTGCAGATGTATTTCCAAGTGCACCACTTACAAGATCCCTCTCACAACCAGATTTCATGCAAGAAACGAATGAGAATGATAATCAGGAACCTGCGAGCATATTTGTTCGACCTGGAATTGGTAGTTTAGCATTTAGGTGAGCAATTGATTGATATATTAATAGAGAATATGAAACAAAGCTTTTTAAAACGAGCTAAAAGAGTGATTTATTTACTTACTTGACGTTTCGCAAATATAATTATTAATAATATTAATTATTCACTTTTGATAAATGATTATATTTGCGAAACGTCAACTAAGTCAATAAATTACTCTTTTAGCTCGTTTTAAAAAGCTTTTTCACGAGCAAAAACTACCAAAAAATTAGATATATTAATAGATGGTTACACTAAAAATAATTATTTTTAACATTATTTTCACAGCATTAAAAGAGTTATTTAATCATGATGTTGCCAAATTTTATATTTTGAAAACCTTCAACTCCTATTTATACAGGGTTTTCAAAAATGTTGACGTCCCGCGTGACCCAATTAGCTCATCACTAAAAAAGATATCTAAAGCCGTCTTTTAACTTATAAATTTATTTGCCCTGTAATATCCTTTAGAAACCCTTGTCGATAAATTGTCTCCAATTGATTTTATGCGGCAGGTAAATTTGAAGGCACGTAAAAGAGCCCAAATTCGGATCTTAGCATGCAAAAGTGCAAAAAAATTTTGTAATCAAGATTGATGTTAACACAGAATATCCCAATTTACAGTTCTGTGTACACAACAAATAATATATATTTTCAGAACATGACAGAAAGATGGTAATTAATTGAAAGCAAATTCCAATTTTCATCGTTTTCTCTTAAATCTTAAGTCTTTAAAATCGACTTAGAACTCTCACAGCATCTATTAACTTATTATACTAGTGAATCATTATTAGCAGCATTTTTTTAAAGTTTACTATACATATACGGATGGAATGTTGTTATTATAGCACAATTGTTACTAGAAATTTTATTAAAATATAAATGGCCACCAACAATGTCAGCGAACGCTGCTGCAGTGTTTGCATTGGTGTGGACGGGGTATTAGATGTGTTTTATGTTAAAATACTGGGTGTCTCATAAACTAACGGAGGAGATTAAAAGGATAGCTAGGGGAGATCAAATTAAAGAGTTTCTCATAATAAATTTTTGGTAAAAACGCAATAACTAAAAAGTTACAAGAGTTTATAGCGAAATTAATTAACAAGCAAAAATATTTTACGTTTTAAAATCAAATTTGAGGCATTTATGAGTTAATTGAACACTGCTTTACAATAAACAACTATCTTAAAAAATGTAGTCACATCAAAGTTATGGCTATTTCATTTTTCCTTCTAATGTCCAAAAATGGGTTTTCATGTCGTTGTGCACTGCCTACTAATTAAAAACAAAACTAGGAAACACATTAACATGAACATTTTATGAATGGTGGTTTTGATAAATTTAGAGTTTATTTAATAATAAAGTTGCATTTTGTGAAATAGTTTTTATTAATTAGGAAGGTACAGGCGTAAATTAAAGAAGGAATTAAGAAAGTTAAGCTGCTGTAACTTTCTTATTATTGGATTTTGGTCAAAAACGAATTAAGAAAAAAGCTTTATTTTGATGTCATGCAGCTGCCCTTTCAATCTCCTCCGTATGTTGTGTGATACCCAGTATAAACATTGATAAAAACAATTTTGTTCTACTTAATTAATGCACTTCCAATATTAATAGAACCGTTATTTTAATTTGTGTAATCTAAAGCCGAACGCATTTGATAACTCGTAATTCATATTTTAGGAAAAGTATTACAAATACGCTACAAGCAATATCAATAGCTGATGCTGCAACAGAAGCAAGTTCCATTGGCTCTGCAGGTAGTTTAGCTGCAAGGCAAAGGCATCATGATATTCAACCATTCGATGATGAGTTGTCAGGTAAGTATCATTAAAAAAATAAACATTATAAAATGCAGTTGTTCTAATAATTTTTCTTATAAAGATCCAGAATCAAGTGAAGATGACGATCCAAACGCACCTCTAGAAAGATTTCTAACAGCTTGGGGCCTTGGAGAGTATATGCCACGATTTGAGGAACAAAAAATTGATTTGGATACTTTGATGCTACTCACAGAAAGCGATTTAAAATCCCTAAACTTGCCACTGGGACCTTACAGAAAGCTTGTAACTGCCATAAACGAAAGGAAAGCTGCCCTAGAAAATCCCGGAGAAGTTACAGATAGCAGATTATAGTTAATAAAATAACGTTAAGTTTTAATTTAACTAGTTCATAAGTCTTTAAATATTAAAATATTTGTATAATTAGAAAATATTGTTTAGCAATTATAAATTGCAAGGATTGACTGTAAAAAAAAAACAAAAATTAAAAGCATTATTGATTTCTTATTTATAACTCAAATTATTTCGTTTTTAAAAGAAGTTACTTTTATATCCGTCACAAGAATCATTTATAGGGCAAATTGTATGTTTCAACTTCAGATAGAAGACTTTACATTAAAGTTGAATGAAATCACAATCATTAAATTGTTTAGTCAAACAAACATATTGAGCCTTATGAATAAAAAGTAAGCAATTGCTTTAAGCTTTTGCTTATTAGCAAAAGCAAAAGCTGAAAAAGCAAATGCTTTAAGAAAAAGCAGTTGCTGAAATATTAGATGAATAAAAATTTCAAGCATTTGCTAGCTTTCCGGCTTCGTTTAAGCAATTGCTAGGATGATTTGTGTGGACTTGCATATCTGCTTAGCTAAAATATCATAGGTTCTTTATCAAAGTGGTACTTACTTTTAATAAAATATCGGATACTAGTGGTACATATTGAAGTGGTGATATTGAAGCCGAATTGGACAAAAATTATTTTTGCTAGAAAATGAAAAAAAAAAAATTATTTGTAATAAACCATATAAAAAGAGAAAGCCTTGCATATAATAACTGATAATGCGGAATATGATCACGACTGATCAATTAAGGAATCTATTCTATAACTGGGCTTCAGTCAAAAAAGGGGGGTTGATAATAATACTCTTTTAAAGTTCAACCGAGCTTTCGGAAAATTTATTTCCTTTATCAAGGTTTCTACAAAACATATTTTAAAATTAATAATTAACACTAAGAACAATTTCACATGATTACTTACTCCTTAGTGAGTACAAAAGGTTAAACCACTAGTTAACATAATATTAAATTTCATTAAGAATAAATTTTGAATTTTACATTTTTTGACAGCTAAATTAATTGCGAAATTTAGAAAATTGAATCACGATAGAAAAATTATTTATTATTAGGTAATACGATGTAAATTTTGATTTCCAACATCTTGATTGTCTTTCTTTCTAGTTTTAAAATTTAATAGGTAAGTATAAATACAACTAAGTTTCTCAATATCAGTTCTTTTGTTGATACTTTTTTTATTACAAAAAATATGGCATATTTCAATAAAA
Organism: Prosopocoilus inquinatus; assembly: GCA_036172665.1. NCBI lineage: Eukaryota > Metazoa > Arthropoda > Insecta > Coleoptera > Lucanidae > Prosopocoilus > Prosopocoilus inquinatus. The sequence continues at coordinate 19,189,660 of CM069875.1, forward strand.
AGTCTTTGACTCAAAATTGGTTCAATATCTAAAATTTTTGCATCTTCAAAATTAATCTTATGGTCTTCATTATTGGCATGTTCAGATAAAGCACAAACATTAGGTCTAAGTCTAATATCACTTTTATGAGAAATAATTCTCGAATGAAGAGTTCTTGATGTTTGGCCAATATAAACAGAATCACAATCATAACAAGGAATTTCATAAATAGAATTAATTTGTTTGAATTTGTTAAATGGATCTTTAACTTTTGTAAAAAGAGACTTAATTGTTAATAAATTTTTAGTTGCAATCTGAATGTTTTTGTTTTTTAGTACTTTTATTAGTCGAGATTAAAGATTTAAAAACTTTACCAACATTAATTGTTTGTGAATTATTATTAATTTGAGAAATAGGTTCTATTCTTTATGGAGTATTGAAAATTAACTTATTTAGCATTGCAAAAGGATAACTATTTTTTATGAGAATATTTTTTAATTTCTGCAAATTTTTGTTCAACAAAGAAGGATGAGAAATTTTTTCTATACGATTTTTTAATCCTAAAATCATGTTAATTTTCATTTTATATGGATGACAAGAATGAAAGTTAATATAACGCCCAGAACTAATAGGTTTCGTGTACCAATCAGTAATGATTTTATTGTTTTCTGAACGAATAACTTTCGTGTCCAAGAAAGGAACACTCCTGTCTGTTTCCTTTTCAATAGCAAATTGAATATTAGGATTATAATTGTTAAAAACCGTTAAAATCTCATCAATACCTTCTTGGGGAACTACACAAATAATATCATCAACATATTTTTTGAGCCAAGGAATTTCAAATGATAACTTTGGTATGCATTCAATTAATAAATCATCCATAACATATTGAGCAATAATTGGAGATATATTAGCACCCATAGGTGTTCCAAGAATTTGTTTATAATAAATATTATTGAATTTGAAATAAGTGGAATCAAAAGAAATTTTATTATTAATATTAATTTTTCTTTTGATAAGTTACTTACCAAAGATATTTGTTCCCAGTTTTGTAGAAACCTTGATAAAGGAAATAAATTTTCCGAAAGCTCGGTTGAACTTTAAAAGAGTATTATTATCAACCCCCCTTTTTTGACTGCAGCCCAGTTATAGAATAGATAACTGATAATGATATGAAAATGTTTAATGTTTCATTTACAACTAAACAAGCAGTAAAAAAAAGCAATAAGGGATGGGAGTATTATTTTCGCAGAATTTACTTTTTCGCTCCCTTCGAATGACAGTTATCTCTTCAATTTTTTTTGAAGGAAAGTAACGCATTTTAATATCAACGAACAAAATTTTAAAATTAAATAATTTAAATCAAATGGAAATCATTTGATTCTTGATAAAACGTACAAACGTATGTTACGTGATGTTGACTGTATCTAATAAGTAAAAATTATTATCGTGCAAATGTGATGAATACAAATTTATAAGTGTTTCAAGCAAATGCAAGGCTGGGGTAGAGTAGCCTTAAAATTTTTCAAGCAAATGCTTAAAAGAAAAAGCAATTACTCCTTTTAATCATACAACATTAAGCAAATACTTGAAACTTTTAAGCAAAACCTTTTACTATAAGTGTTTTCTTAGTGTCGTAGCAATTGCTACAAGGTCAAGTAATTGCTAAATATTTTATTCTTTCGATATTAAGCATTTACTAGTAAATTTCAAGGAAAAGCAAATGCTTAAACTTTATTCATAAGGCCCATTAAGACAGTGTTAAAATCTGGTTAAAATCGATGTAGCGAACGTAGTGTTAAAATAATATTATGTTTGTTTCATTTCAAACAATTTAACGATTGAGTTTTCATTCACCTTTAACGTAAACCCTATTTAAGCCCTTTGAACATGACATGCTTGAAGTCAAAACATGTCGGCATGAGGCCTCAATATACAGTTCTGGACAAAACTGTGGGTTACGGAAAAGAGTTCTATCGTATTTGAATATATACATAGAATTAAAATATAAACAAAAATAATCAACTGAACAGTTTATTGACAACTAAATATAATATTCTGTCAAAAAAAGTGCAAAGATAAATGAAAAAACAAGTACTTTATTATAATAACTTAATAATTTCTGAAATAAGAGGTGGACAAAATTATGGATACAATTTCTTTTTTAAATTGCTATTACATAAATTTTACCAGAATTAATATTTAGTATGTCCTCCCTTGGCTGCAATGACTGCTGAAGGTCGCCGTGGTATGCTGTCAATTAAATTTCTTATTATTTCTGCTGGAATTTCTTCCCAAGCAGCGATCAGCTTGTTAAAGTAAGATGTGGCATTTGTTACTCCTCGTGAAATTTTGCCGTCTAAGTAAGCCCACAAGTGTTCAATTGGGTTTAGATCCGAACTTTGAGGCGGCCACTGAAGGACTTTAATGTCATTTTCTTGGAAATAATTCTTAGCAACTCGCGAAGTATGCTTAGGATCATTGTCCTGTTTGAAAATAAAGTCGTCAAGGTCCATCTTTTCGAACGAAGGATACAAATTTTCTTCCAAAGTTTGTACGTATGACATTCGTGTCATCGTACCTTCTATTCTAGCTAAATTGCCTAGACCGTTTTTACTAAAACAACCCCATACAAGAACATTGCCACCTCCAGGTTTAACTGTAGCCTCTACCATTTTAGAACTTAAGGCTTCTCCTGCTCGCCTCCATACTCTACCTCTTCGTTTTCACCCAAAAAGTTCAAATTTACTTGCATCCGACCACACCACTTCTTCGCAATACGCTGGGGGTTTATTTACATATTGTTTTGCATATGCTAATTTTTTTTCCTTAATCCTTCTTTTAATTGTTTTAGTAGAAACGTTTATATTGACACTTTCCCTCACTTGGCGAGCACTTGCACTAGGATTTTTTGTCACTTCCCGCACAATTCGGGCATCATCTCTTGGTGTGGATTTTCTTTTTCGCCCTCGACCAGCGATATTTTCAGTACTATTAGTGGCTTCAATTTTTTTACAAATACAAACAACAGCGTTTTTTGATAATTTATACTTTTTTGCTAATTGTCCGTAATTTATACCCACTTTTCGGTCTTCGTGTCTTCGTCGACAATACGTTTTCGAATTTTCAAAGAGATTTCTTTTCTGGGAGCCATGAGAAATTTTTAGTTTAAAAACGAACTTTCTTAGGATATTTCACTATTAATTATTAACTCTATAAAAATGCCGTTCTTCAGATTAATCCACTAATATTGTGTGCACTAACTAAAAACATCTATAAAATAAACAAAACAAACCCCATCACTAAGGTATTATTCATTTATGAAATAATACCCAATAAATGTTATTTGCACAGTTTTAAGACGCTGTTGTCGATTTATGAATGCTGCAGATATAAAGGGATAAACGTTTGCGGGATATAACCAGTAATATAAATGACGTACCCACAATTTCGTCCCCGACTGTATGTATGAAGAATCGCTGAAATTTTGCTTTTTTAGTAACATATTAAATTTGTTCTGAAATTTCATTGTTCATTTAATATTTGGTTACTTATATCAAAGTATGTTGATTATCACAAAAACTTTCTTTACTTGTATTTTTATTTATAATTCCGAAAGTATTGTTACAGTCTAGTCAACCGAATCTTTCGGAGTTTGCGCGACTGTTCTGTTTTCTTTTGCAGTGTTTTCGTACGAGTCACGCCACCTGGGCGTCAATCGAATGTTCCACAGAATACGCGATGAGTTCTCGGTGATTCCATGGTTTTGTGGTTCCACGCGTACCTGAAAACGGATGAAGTTGCTAAGCGAAGTTGAGCGCAAAGTTTAGCGAACGGTGTTGGTGTTTTGAAATTAGACCACAGTTACTATTTGCGGACCCGAATTTGTACAGTACTAATCCGGCTGCGCATTTTGTTTATTTAGTGCAACTTTATTGAGCATATACGCAAGGTTCGGAAATGCTCACTCATATGCGCTCATGAACCAATGAATCTACTCACAGTACACCCACAGACGTTGTTAAACGCGAAGATGACCAACACGTTCTTTCGCTTTTGTTCGGTTTCATGAGCAGTTCGTAGACGCTCGCCGCGCTCATTCCGATAGAGATGACCAGCCTTAGTAACGACCTTTTAGTTTTCTTTTTAAAAATTTACGAATCAATCTCAATAAAATTTGGGAATATTTCTTCCCGAATATTTCTCTGTCACAAAAATATATAAGCCGTTAATATCTTTTTGCGGGAAAAGCCTATTATTTCATATTATAAAACGGCTTATTTTGCTAATCAAATTAATGATTAATGATAATTATTGTGTGCTGGTTTAAATTCGAGAAACGAATTAAAACTATCCAGGATTTTTAATGGCTTGCCTGCACACTGCACGTAAACATTTCGCCCGTACAAAACTACATATGTAAGTATCTCTTGAGCAACTCGTGTGCGGTTGTCGTCCGCTCTGATTCATACTTATTTTCTTTAGTTGATTTTATTTTTCTTTTCTTCAAGAAAATTATATTACTGAATCGAGGAAAATACGCTTATTTGAAAATTTAGTAAACGGTATCATTGTTTTTCGAAGCATTCGTCTTTGGCGTCAATACACTTTTGCATACGCTCGAACCAATTTCTAAAGCACGTTTTCCACTCTAAAGATGGTACCTCAGAAACCAGTGTCCGGAATGTTTCAACCGCTGCTTCAGTCGACGAAAATCGCTCACCACGCATTTTATTTTTGATATTTGGGAACAAAAAGAAATCATTAGGTGATAAATCAAGTGAATATGGACAATGAGTCATTAATTCAACATATCATCTCCAAAAGCCAAATGAAGCCGAGGCATTGTTTCGGCATTAAACCACATTTGAAATCGAAAAAAATCATGGCACGAAAATTTTCACGCGAGATTTTCATGTTTACACAAAACTATTTTTTCTCAAATGCTGTACAAACAAAACTAGTTCACTTAGACAGGAACTGTCAATAGAATTATAGAAAAATTTTGTGCAAATCGTTTTTGATTGCAGCGAGAACCTCGAGCAGCCTCTGGACAGCTGTTTCAGCCCTGCTTGGGGCTTCTTCAGCAGAGACGTAGCTCGACATTCCCGCTGCAAACAAAAACGACTTGCCCAATTTATTCGCATTTGCGATGTAAGAGTGATGAACAGATAAAATAGCGACATCTTACTATCGCTTTTTGACCTGACATTGCAGTAGGGTAACAAATTGAAGCGGGATTTGCTCCTAATAAGTTCCCCATGCAAGGCGGCCATGCTTGCTGTCAAAGCATAATGAAAGACTTTAGAAAAATTTCGTGCAAATCGTTTTTGATTGCAGCGAGAACCTCGAGCAGCCTCTGGACAGCTGTTTCAGCCCTGCTTGGGGCTTCTTCAGCAGAGACGTAGCTCGACATTCCCGCTGCAAACAAAAACGACTTGCCCAATTTATTCGCATTTGCGATGTAAGAGTGATGAACAGATAAAATAGCGACATCTTACTATCGCTTTTTGACCTGACATTGCAGTAGGGTAACAAATTGAAGCGGGATTTGCTCCTAATAAGTTCCCCATGCAAGGCGGCCATGCTTGCTGTCAAAGCATAATGAAAGATTTTAGAAAAATTTTATGCAAATCGTTTTTGATTGCAGCGAGAACCTCGAGCTATTTTATCTGTTCATCACTCTTACATCGCAAATGCGAATAAATTGGGCAAGTCGTTTTTGTTTGCAGCGGGAATGTCGAGCTACGTCTCTGCTGAAGAAGCCCCAAGCAGGGCTGAAACAGCTGTCCAGAGGCTGCTCGAGGTTCTCGCTGCAATCAAAAACGATTTGCACAAAATTTTTCTAAAATCTTTCATTATGCTTTGACAGCAAGCATGGCCGCCTTGCATGGGGAACTTATTAGGAGCAAATCCCGCTTCAATTTGTTACCCTACTGCAATGTCAGGTCAAAAAGCGATAGTAAGATGTCGCTATTTTATCTGTTCAATAGAATTATAGGCGAAAGACGTCAAATTTTTCAAATATGACAGTTGATAAACGCTAACAATTCTAGACCTACTAGATTCCAGAAAATTTTCCAGCAGCCCACGTAAGAACTCAAGAGCAAATTTGATTGTTTTACATACATACATACTGCTTATGGATATAAATGAATAAGTTAACCATGCGTAAAAGGTAAGTACCAAATGTTCATTTACTTCTTCACATCTTGAGCAAAACTGAGAATATCGAAAATCTTTCGTTCTTCGAGATACTAGTCAGTAGAAAATTTTGTCTGGCAATCAAGACACACATTTTGTAAATAACTATTGAATCCTACTAAAATTATGTCCAGCAATTCCAAATTACATTTTTTTAATTTTCGTATCGTAAATAAGTGCTATTTTTAGCAACACTAGAAGTTGCTCACCAGCATTGTCCTACTTATACTTGGTTATCGAACATTCACAAACTATTGCCGCAGTTAAAAAAAAATCAATAATAAAAAATCTTCCTATATGGTGCGAACTTTTTGGCGGTCACTGTATAATTTGTTGACATTTGAAAGGGCCGTTCGTGATGTAGTAAGTTTAAAATATCATCATAATGAGTTACAAAAGTTCTAGTTGACTGTTTTAGGTAGCAAAAAAACAATAGAAATTCGAATACTGGACAATGGATTAATAAATAAAAAAACAAGATTCCAGACCGCCTTAACATTTTAAGTATTAATTTGTTGATATTCTAACCTCAAATATTTCACAAAAGGCGCTTCCAAATATCTACATATTATATATTTTTGAAATCAGGAAAATAAGATCTTTCTATTTAAAAAAAAAAACAAAAATTATATTTTTTTCTCCAATTTGCGATACGCTTCTGTTTCCTACGGTAACTCGAAAATATAGACATAAAACCATACAACTTTTGCATTTAATGTTAAGTACGTCAAAGCAAGCGTTGAACCTTTTGTATTACACATTTTTTCACAACTTTCCAAATAAAAAAGTTACAACTAATATTTGATATTTTAGTTCCACCCTGTATAAACGTTGTGGTATAAGTCCAGTGGGAATAAGTGTTTAGTGTTACTTAATTACTTACAAATTACAAACAAACTAGTATGGAATAATTTATTTCCTAACAGTAACATTAAAAAATTACTTTTTAAAATCAATCATTCCTTCCTGTGTATTACATAAACACAAAGTCTAGTGTTTTGTATTACTATAGGGATACAATGTTTGGAAAGTATTTGAATCAGGTGGTACCTCATCATCAGATTCTGATTCCCCATCTGATTCGAAGGTGTTGTCAGGAATGTCGTATAACCTGATCATAGGCTTGTTTGGATCTTTCATGATCAAATACTTGCCGTCTTTCTGCTTCATTACAATGTCGACGATGCACCTCAAAATACCCCAGGCATTATCCATATTCAAGTTGATCTGAGTGGCAAATTCATGTGGTTTATACTGTTGGGTACCCAGAATTACGTGGCGGCTGTTATCACGAACGTGTGATCGAGATACGTAGCCGAATTTGATCTGATCACTGCCAGCCAGGAGAGCTTGCACAGTCCATTTTGCTAGCTTGCAAGCGTTGTTGCGCAGTTCATTTGCAAGAACAGCACCTCTTTGAGTGTCAAGCTTTTGGCGCCATTCTACGCCATTAGCTAACTTTGAGTCCCACTCATTTAAAGCTTTGATAGTTAAAAATTGAAGCTCGCCACTGGGTGACTGTACTACTGCATCATGTTCACAACGAGCCACCAAAACTATTCCTCCACCTAAGTCCCATTTGCGATATCTGTATGCAACACTTGCAATTTCGCCATCTTCTTCTTCTGATATGAAGGGATTTGGGCTTTCAAATTTATATTTTGGTTCACCTGTACCAGTGCGTAATACCTATGAAAAATTAAATTATTCAATTTTTTTATGATTAAGAAAACATTTTTTAATTTAATTTTTAAATTATACTGAACGAGAGTCGCTAAATCAAAATAAGACGATTTATAAATTGTCTATATCAAATGTGTTTCATTATTCTACTTCGAAATTTTAACAGAAGAATGTTTCAATCAATTTGGATATTAGGTATCAAGTCCCAAAAGATTACAGACACATTTACAGATGGTTTCAGTTATCAGCAGTGAACTACTTGTATGAAAAACAGGGCTGCCACAACACAGAGTAATTTTAACTTATCTATCACATGTAATACTGGTGATACAAAATAAGGGATCCCTACATATAGAGTTTTAGGCTATACATATTTTGAATGATGCTTATACACTTTATCAGACACATAAAAAAAAAACTATTTTCTTAAAAAATAAAACGATCAGAAACGTTACAAATGAATAACGAATTTATTATTTTAATTTTTTTTTTTTATTTTAACGAAGGTACTTCTCTCTTAATTCCAAAAATATGTAGTATGCCTGTATTTGGTTTCATATTTTTTGATTTATGTACTTCAGTAGACGTTTCTAGATAATTCTATTAACTGACAGTGAAACATCGAGTGCTATTTCCTATTTTAATACTGTCCATTTAAAGTTTAAAAACCATTTATTTCCAAAAATTAACACATTATGTTGGATAATTAAACTTTAAAGTTCATTTTGTTTTGTTATTTTTTGTTACTTTGTTAGAAGCTGTAAATTTTTTAGACATAATCTGTATACGATTTGAAAGGCTCAAGATTGCACTTTCAAACAACAGGTCAGGTTGAAATTTGAAAGTGTTGTAAATACGTTCCCTTAAACGAAAGGTAATTGCAATATTTTCTTTTAACTACTCCTTAAAAATATTTGTTATTGTAATTTTAACAAATACATTAACAGAGTTAATCATTATTTAAACTTAATCAGTGTTGGTGTTGGTTTTATGAGTTTTGAAAACTGAAGTTTCTAAAGCTATATTTAAAAAAATAATTATTTCTCAGAATGTCATGATTATATTTTAAATAGTCATAATGTGCTCTTCTTTAAGTGGGAGAAATGTTCTTTTTAATGGAGAAATGCACCTCTTAACAGAAAGAAATAAATTTTAAAGAAAAATGCAAGTATGGAACGACGGAAATCAGTCACACTTAAAGCATACCATTTCCTATTATTTGAAAATCCATGCTTAATTTATAATTTAGTTTTCTATTCAGTGACTTGGCTAAAACCTATTAATCTTACAATATAAGACTAATACTTCTTACTTGTTGACTAAAGTTATGGTTAATGAATGTAGCTTCCAGAGCTAAGTTACGTGGTGAATTCAAAGAGTTTCCATCATCCTGGGGTGGCTCGACTGAAGTCTCATTTACTGTCAATAGATCAAACTCGGTATTATCACGTTTATCAAAGAACAGTTTGTCACCTGTAAAACAACAAAATCTTTGTAAAATTTGTTTTTAATTTTTGAAAATGCAATTCACCAATTTTTTCAATGACAATATCCCAAGAATAATTCGAACGAGTGCAACACATTATGGTGGCCAAAATTGCATCAGTTGCATAAACATTGCCCTCAGTTTTGGACAAAACACGAATTATTGGATCATCAGTTGTAGTCACCTAAAACATTCACAAGAAAAAACAGTGGTACAAATAAACTTGAAGTGAAAGAATTACCGTATGGAAAATGCGATTGACACTCTGCAAAGCTTTCTCATTCTTCACATTAACACGATCATAAGATTTATCGTAATATTCTAGTTCGCCACAGCATGTAATATCATCTCCTGAAATATCACTTATAGTGTGTGTGTGTGTTTATATATATATATATATATGTTAATCCGTAGGCTTCCGCGGGTGTTGAATGCTGTAGTATTCTTCCGGGTAGTCCTCTGCGTTGAGTTCTCTAAAGAACTATTTGTCTTCTGACAACGTTTCGGCAAGATCTCACTTGCCATCATCAGGTCTTCGCTGCTGCTTGCCTGCTTCTGCTCCTCGTCGTTACTCGAGTCACAGTGACTCGAGTAAAGACGAGGAGCAGAAGCAGGCAAGCAGCAGCGAAGACCTGATGATGGCAAGTGAGATCTTGCCGAAACGTTGTCAGAAGACAAATAGTTCTTTAGAGAACTCAACGCGGAGGACTACCCGGAAGAATACTACAGCATATATATATATATATACACACACACACACACACACACATAAAAATGTAATTCATTAAGTTTACCGTCTTTAATGTTAGGCAATGATAATTTTCCCAATCTAGGAAAATCCATTTCTTCAATGGTAACCCAATCAGGACGGACAGTAACTGAAGCATCTCTTATTTTAATTTGAGGCTGAATCAAAATATGTTTTATAAAAACTTTATGAAACACTCAATGTAAGAAATAAAACACACCCGTCCTTGTCCCCATTTCTTGATTTGTCCCTTCCGGTCTCTGTCTCTGCTCTTTAGGCCTTTACCAAGGGCTTGCATGCCACCAGTTTGCTGGCCTCCCCTTCCCCCACGACCACGCATATTACGCTGATTGGTCCTAAAACGACCACGTTGATATGGTGGTTTCTGAACACGAGTGGTATCAACAAGATGAAAAGTACTTTCATCTTCATCGTGGTAATAAGCATACTGACTCCCAGAACCAAACTGTGATGCATATTTATCTGGGAAGTGCAAAACTTAATTCTTCTTTCTGTGAAGATAACTGTTGTACTTACTGGCGTATTTCTTATCTTGAAAAGCAGCCCCGGTCCAATCGCTTATCTTACCAAGACGATCTCCCTTACTGAATGGCTGATAGGGCATATCCTTAAACTGGTCGGGCATTTCGCTAGGTCCCCAGCCCGTTGGGTTGTCCTGAATTATGGGGGCCGTGAAGTGAGGCACATCGCCTCCAATATGGCCGTCAGTCATTGTCATCTGGCACAGAAATTGCCGAAAATGCAACACAAAATCTGCAAAACTAACGATATACTAACACGAAACCACGGAATCTGGCTAGACCGGATGTACGCAAAACGTCAAATCAGGAACCCGATCAGGAAAAGAAAGAGCAAGCACACCCTGAGCAGGGTCGCCAACATTTTCATAGCATAAACCGCAAATTATCCTAACTTTACCGAGAAAACCCGCCAAATTTAAGTACTTATCGTATATACAAATTGAAACTAAAACATATTACAAGTTTTTAGAAACTAAACATATTTAAATGATCTTGTTATTTAAAGGGGTCATTCACGATACACGATAAGCCTCTGCAACCGTTTGCAATTTGCAAATTCAGGAAACTTAAATTCATTAAATTCTCAGCCAAATGAAAGCATTATTAGTGTAACCATGGGAACAAGTAAACATCGATGAGGTAATTTTTCAAAAAGATTTGCAAAGTGTCGTTATAGGTTTGTAAATTGCACCTGATCACAGAGGTTTATGTCTGTTGCCACAGTTAATTTTTATTTGTTTCATATTCTCTGTTGCCATAAAAAATTTTTGTTGCAAATGGTCAAAAAGCGATCTATTCTGTTGCCATAGTTTTAAACGTAATTATAATTCCCCTCAGGTCGCTGGGATTGCACAGTATTTACAATAATCTGTAATTCTTGGCATATTAGTTACCACGGTTACCTTTTATTGATTTTTATAAGTTTGAAATCGGTTGTCAGAATCCAAAGTCTTAATTCGATTTTTTCTTTAATTAAACGTTTATATTTCGTTTGCGACCATTCCAGGCGAACGAGGATAATTTGTGATAAAAATAAGGTAAAAACGAATGATGAGCAAAAAGTGCAAAATGTTTCGGCTACCACGGCCGCACGACCTTATTAGGCTCGAAAAACGATCCGAGCAAACGTGGTCGTAATTTATAGAGAGAAAATCACAAATTGTCCGTTTATTCTTCTGGATTAGCCCTAAACTAGTATCTGGGCAAGAATGCAACTCAATGTATTAGATTGTTTAATTTCCTGTACAAAATTTAAACTGTTAACTGAAATATTTTTAAATTACGCGGCTTTTTTTATTTTAATTCCCCCATGCCGCATGAGGCGCGCATTTTGTTGCTCCACATATTCAACGTTGGCTTTTGCACCTGATCTTGACGTCCTGCAACGATATTTACATGAACCGATAAAATAGCGACATCTTACGATAGCTTTTTGACCTGACATTGCAGTAGGATAGACAAATTGAAGCGGGATTTGCTCCTAATAAGTCTCCCATGCAAGGTGGCCATGCTTGCTGTCAAAGCATAATGAAAGAATTAGAAAATTTTTATTCAAATCGTTTTTGATTGCAGTGAAAACTTCGAGCAGGCTCTGTACAACTGTTTCAGCACTGCTTGGGGCTTCTTCAGCAGAGACGTAGCTTCAATTTGTTTATCCTACTGCAATGTCAGGTCAAAAAGCGATCGTAAGATGTCGCTATTTTATCTGTTCATCACTCTTACATCGCAATTGCGAATAAATTGGGCAAGTCGTTTTTGTTTGCGTTGGGAATGTCGAGCTACGTCTCTGCTGAAGAAGCCCCAAGCAGGGCTGAAACAGCTGTACAGAGGCTGCTCCAGGTTTTCACTGCAATCAAAAACGATTTGCACAAAAATTTTCTAGATATTTACATGATATAGAAATAGGTCATATTCTATTTAATTTTATTTAAAAAGTATTTTCATATAATAATTAAAACTATAGTAAATCTGGTAAGTGTTAATTTGCGTGAAAATTTTTATACACACAAAAATATTTTTTAAGAGAAAATAGTAAAAGGTTTGATTGAAAACGATGTGACAAGAAGAACAAGACTTTCGAAACCTTTTAACGTCGGTACTCCATTATATTTACCTCTTCCCCTTCAGTCTGATATGCAAAAACTGCGCAAAAACTGTTTTGGCCATGTAGTTACTACGACAATGTCACTGCATTGCAAAGGATTTTCAATTTGCATCGTCGGTAACGACTTGCAAGTCCTTTTCGTGAATGACCTCCTAAGTAATCTTATGATACGAATAGTAATGAAGCCCTTGCAATATCATGAATGCTATAAAATTTGAGCATGAAAATCAAAGCCACGCGACCGTTACTTAGTAAATATTATTTTTTAAAAAATTTTGTTGCAAATCGTTTTTTATTGCAGTGAAAACCTCGAGCAGCCTCTGTACAGCTGTTTCAGCCCTGCTTGGGGCTTCGTCAGCAGAGACGTAGCTCGACATTCCCACTACAAACAAAAACGACTTGTCCAATTTATTCGCAAATGCGATGTAAGAGTGATGAACAGGTCAAAAAGCGATCGTAAGATGTCGCTGTTTTATCTGTTCATTATTTTTTGCCATTGACCACACTGAGCAATTTTTTTTAGTAAAAATTTCATAACGATTACTTTTTGAGCAATGACATATATCTTCATAGATGAATTTATTTTATATTAGTGTAAAATGTGATGCCTGTACCGATGCATAGTAAGTGGCATTTGTTTTCACGTCGACTGCGAAATCCGCCCAAAATGCGGTTACCGCAATTTTATATTTATTCCCGCAAAAGTAAGATTTAATACCCCCAAATTGGTAACCCTAGCGCTAGTAATATTCTTTCTCTCTCATGTAAGTGTATTTGTGAATTTTGCTTCTCATTTTAAACTACAAGTGCTTCTCTGATACAGTTTCTGCACGCGTCCCAGACGCGACAGAAATGTCATACTGTCACGCGCCAATTTTGAATTCTTTAAATAATGGACGTGTTCGTTGTGCTTAAGAATGTTATCACTGGATTACTAACCGTTCAAACAAAAATTAACGAAGTTATATTGATTTAGCTAAATAATGTTAAAATAGAATAAAATACGTTGTTTTACAGTAAAGCGATGAGTAGATACTTCTTTTTGACTAGTATTGTAATGTGATTTGTCGTCTGTAGTCAATTTATGAAAGAGGCCTTTAAAGGCCACTTTTTCACTGTGGAAAAGTCTTTCCCACCTGTCTGGGGAGCGTAATGCCTGTGACCCCGTGAGGCACAAAACTCGGAACTCCTTGGAGCTGCTCTGAATACTTAGCAAATAGAACACGAAATTTTATGCTCAAGATAACACATTTGATTTACAAGTCAGTTTAATCAATTAAACTTGATATTTAAATATTTTCCGCAAACAAATGATTAGCAAAAGTATTCAAAGTACTCATTTGTGCGCCGATAAAGTTTGGCATAATTTCGAAGATTAAGAAAATTATCACTGGAGCTTCACGCCTCTAATCAAAAGCTGGTCCTCTAGGGAAAAGTGGAAGGAACTCATTGAGACTTGACAGCCCGGTCGCTTTTTGAAATGGAACAGACTCTTGTGTCCCAGAGCTGCACCTAAAGGCAAATGGAAAGCAGAAAGTACATACAGGGCTGGGTTGATCAATCCACGATCGATCCACCGATACATATTTTCAGCTGTATAAATGAATAATTAATATTTTTGCAAATGACTAGTCTTAAAAAAATGTCATAATTTTCGTTTTAAACCTCTGTCCAATATTTCTAAACATATTGATACAAATCGGCCCGATATAATCATCGGTAACCCAAATTCGATACGTATCGATGAAATTTGATATACAATTTCCCGTATCGCCCACCTCTAATTATAACTAATTCAAACAGGGCGTCCGTCGTTGGTTATGAAGATCTCCCAGGTTGAGTGGCCTATTAAAAGTTCTCGTGGAAAGGAACATACAAATATTCTGAAAATTAACGCGCTGCCCTAGGAGGAAGTGATCGTTCAGACTAAAATATTTTCATTTTTATATCACTTCCGGTTATACCGGAAGTTGCCATTAACTTTCTTATTTTAAGTACAATTACAATTTCCATCGGACAAGAACCAATTTTAATTTCTTATTTTAAACGGAATGCTATACTTTTTATTGCCAATTTCGATTCTACACATTATTCCACGTAAAAATTATTGAGGCTTCCCTATACTTAAATGTAACGGTTTTTGAGAGATCTTCGAATTTCTGAAAAAAAAATTATTTCGGTGGCCTTTTATTTAAGAGAATGTGTATCAAATTTCAATATTCAAGTTGCCTATTGTTTAAAAGAATAATGTTCACCCTTTCAGATCATATTCTAATCATCCTTGAAAAATTCACATGTTGGTCAAAATATGGCGTCAATTTTTTAAATGGAACACCCCGTATATTTTTATATCATGAGATGCAGAATCAAATTTTACATTGATTAGTACATATTAGCATTCCCTATTCCTTATTCCATTAGTTGTTTGTTATCAATTATTGTTTCTTATAATGGCATAAATTGGTAAAATTATGGTAATTTTTTGCAATAAATGTTGACAAAACAAAAATATTTATTGAATTACAAGATTTATTAACAGATATGCACAAATGAAAAACAAAGGAATTGACAAAATTAACACAAATTAAATAAAACGGAACCTTAATGTTTAATCGTCAAGGACTACGACACGATGGTATTTTTTATGCAAAATTTCTACAAAGTGAAAGATATAGGTTACCATTATTAATATTTATTAGTTGATTTGACTCTTGTCTTAATTATTTGCAAATTTTATACAGTATATTTACGACCGTGTCATACGGACTCTAGAATAATAAATAGAACTATTTAATTATTTTTACCACTTTACCAACTATAAGTTTTGCTTTTGCTTTTTTTAACAAAAACGTTAGCCTGATAGAGAAAATTGTTTTTAAAGTAGGTATAGTTATTTTCTTAAGACCCTTGTTTATGAAAATAGTAAGTATAAGGATATGTATTTACCTATAGCTTTATTTCAAGATGTAGGACAAAATAATATTGTTAGCGCTTAATTTGAATTTGAAAGTGGCGCGCTCAGGAAGCAACGTTGCTGCTGCCTGTCCGTATCGACGGCGAGGGAGGGAAGCACACACACGGTCACTCTCGCTCGCACGATCGTCGGCCTGGGAATCACAGCCGCTTCTTTGTTGTTAATTTTGTATTAATAAACTGTTCCGTTTGTGTTTAATTCGGCTCAAATTTTTCTTAAGCTAAAAGCAGCGGCGGGATCGTGTTCGCGTTCTCTGATAAAGCTTTTGGGGCCATCTTTGGACATTCATTTGTGTGTTTGTGCTGTGCTGTTTTTGACCCCGGAAATGGAAGATTTATTAGCAGAAATACTGAAGACATTCAGAAGCAGCCGGATGACACCTGATCAGATTGACCTTCCCGTTTTTCACCCTGATTCTGACGATGGGAAGACTTGGATCGGTCAAATACGTGAGTTGAAAAAAGAGTTTGCCTGGAGTGATCTTTAAGTGCTGGTAAGAGTTGGCCGTTTCTTGACGGGCGAGACAAAACTTTGGTTTGATAATTGATTTCCAATAACTCGCGATTGGGCCACTTATGTGAATGATTTTTTAGAAGCTTTTCCCGCAAAAAAAAAGATTCTCGGTCGCCTCATGAGCGAAGCATGTGCTTGTAAAAGCGCCGACTTTAATACATGCAGTGCGTATGTGCATAAAAAGGTTGCACTGTTAAAAAAACCTGTGTTGGCTAGTTTTTTTTTTGTTTAAATATTATCGGCAAACAATATTATCTGAGGACGGAGTTACAATAAACATTCACTCACCATTGGTTAGGTCTCTCATTCCTAATGTTCTTTCTTTCTTTCTCGCTTCCCTGACCGCAACAGTCGCTGAAGGTAAACGTCTTAGCCTCGGGGCATCGCATTCCAATTCGATAAGGACCATGCAAATTATAAGTAACCCTTTACGAATATCTATTCAATCAAATGGAACAGTCCACTCACCGGGGCCGCTTTCCCGGCCCCACCTGCTCCAGCGGCGAATCTAGAAGCTGTAGTTGCCTCAGGATGATATTGGACACTGGGGAAGTCATCCTCGCACGTTGACTTCTTATCTTCGCATGCATTAACCCTCATATTCACCTGTCGATACAAAACCCACCCTTCCCGATGGATATTAGCATACCTTGCCTCCCGAGCATACGTTCTCAGGATCAGTTGATGCACCGACTGCGTGAGTGTCAAGCACCACTCCGTACCAGTCCAATAACATCATCATGTCAGATCTTTCTGGATAGCTCAATGCCATCACCTGGTCAGGAATGCAATCAACCGAATTCCCACTCACAAAGAATGCAGAATACGGCTAATAGCTTTGCCGGTACCGTGCTCTTCATCGGCGCTGCTTGCACGCCGCGGCAAGAGCCCCGATACCGTATGCTGGTGCACGGTAGCATTCTCTGGCAACACCCCGGATCGCGTCCCGGACAATATTCTGCTACCAGAATACCTCCGCCTAACTCATGACTCATGACCCTCAAACCGTATTGCCAATAGTGAGAATGTACCGCCCTAACACTTCTGCCAGAACATACCATCACAGGTCGTATTCTACAGACACCCTATGAACTAGATCATGCCCGGCAACACACCGCGGCCACTCCGTATATCACCAGGCCCAACCGTGGCCCCGATTACCGACACGTTTCGCCTTCCGCGAAGCCCTTGGGAGACTGTCGCCTCTGCCGTTTCTTTTCAGCCAAGACTAAACACACGCCCCCATATCATATTACCAAACTAATAACGTAAACAAATATGCAAGTGCTTCAGAGATACCTCGAGAATGCATAAACTTTCTTAAATTCTAAACTTGTAAAATAAATAACTACAACATTCGGCCAACCTGCAATTATTCTCGCCCCCGAGAATGTGGTACAATATGAAACTTTCAGAAAATTTATATTCTAAAATATCAGAAGAAAATTAGTATGTATACGAAATGTATTCAATTCGTTCATAATCACTATCACAAATACCATTATAATGTGCAGTTGTCAAATTTTATAGGGGAGACATTACTTAGAGGCAGGACTGTACACTATCACTTAAAAGCAAGACTGTACACTATCACTGTACCCTCACTTCAACAGCCGGTTTCAGGTAAGGTTTGTGCTGAAATCGCTCCATACGGTCTATAGCGATAGGTATATTGGTTTACACAACGGTCGTTGGGTAATAAATATTTCTTTGACAAGCATCGGTCCGTCATATTTGAGTAGAAATGTGTATCTGGAATCTAATTCGGCTTCCTAAACATACTTAAATCATGTGGCTCATTTTAGAAGTTCCTCCTTTTTTTTATCAAATCACTTTGTTTTGTGTATTCTAATGTTCTCACCCATTCCATCACAAGTGGTTGTCAAGTCGTTCACCGCCCCTTGTATTTAAACTTCTACAAGCAGTGCCTCATCGTTAAGGGATTCTGATTTACAACCCGTTATACTTTTGTTTAGTGTTATTTATCAAAGATGCAATTTAGTTTATTGAATATGTTGGTCCCACAAATTTATATCTTTCGTCGTGTCGTGCATAAAGCTTCAAAAAAAGGTCCACTTGAATCTCTCTGCCTGACGGTTATAAATGAGATTCCACGCTCATCAATATAACTCGTTAGTGCAACATTCATAATATTATCTTTCTAAGAATTTAATTACATTTTTTTTTGAGTTGATCATAAACGCATATTTTGTCAATACGTTAATTGCAACAATTTAAGTAAACGTACCTGTCTCTTCTCAATTCTCTCAAATGTTCTAAGTTAACTTATGTTTAGCGCACGAAAATGTACCACAACTTTTCAATCGGATTTAGGAAATTCGGTGACTTTTTATCACCTGATACTTTTGCGGAAGGGTACAGAATACAATAAGAAGTGTATGACAATATATTTCTTGATTCTGAGAATCGATAATTATTTTCTCTACAGAAAAGTGTTGGTTTTATCTTAAGTGTCCCGAACTATTTCGCGGCGCATCCCTTTCGGTACAATCCGTTTTCTACCTACCGTTATCTGGTATTCCGTACGCACCCATTCCTTAGCGCATATTTTTTAAATAGATGTTCCTGTCGCAATCGTTTGCCGCTGTTTCCAATTAATTGCCATCAATGTATTTCACGTAATTTTGAATATCTAAATTGGACGGACAAAATTCCATCGACATGTTCAATTTTATTAATTGTACAATCAGTTCGGCTCATTGTCAGATACTATCGTGTGATAGCTGTATTTTAGCTGTTTCTTTGTCGAAGATAATTTTAGCGCAACAGAGTCTGTAAACTTTTTCCAAATTGAATAAACTAACTTAATTTTTTTTTTTTTTTTTATTTTAACGGCCGTCATTGTTTCCCATTTACATGAATGATAGTGCAAATCTTGACGGTTAATTCCGCAACTAAATACAGATTCAAATCAAAATTTTGTTTGTAATAAAATTCCTGCAACACCGGCTTAATCGCTAACGAATTCTTTTTAAAATACGAAAAGAAGTTTCTTGTGCTGACCCTAATTAATTCCATTCATTGAATCTTTTTAATAATATTGATGGTCGCGCTACTAGTGTATAGTTTTCAACATATTATCGAACACAATAACTCAAACTTAAAAATCGTTTCACCCGCCGCATGTTTTGAACGTCGGAAAATAAATTACACTTTTAATTTCGTCTTCACTAGATCGCACACTCTGTCCCGTCACTTCTCACCCTAAACAAACTCTGTCACTTCACACTTCTTACTGAGAAAACATATTCCTTAAGATTAGGAGTGAGTTCTTTGTTTCTCAACCCTTGCAAAATTACTTTCATTCTTTAAAATTGTTTTTGTTGTTCTTGATTAGCATTAAAGTATCATCTAAATACATATCGGCTATTCCATGACAAGGAGTTAATTTTATTTATCCATTATTGAAACACATTCAGCGCATTATCTAAACTGAATGGGGTTTGGACTGACTCGTTACGTCCTTTCATAATAACAAATGTGACACAAGCCCTTCATTATTATTATTTTTTTTTGTCTCCTGGTATCATCAGCTTACCTTTGAGCTTTAAAAATATTTCCCATTACAATTATTAACTGACTTACAATCACTATGCACGTCAAAATATGTAAAACACTGTTGTCAATTTAATATAGTATCTTCTTTTACCTTTGTCGTTTCCGAGTTTGCCATTATTCATTTTGGCTATTCAACACTTTTTCTTGAATACACTTTACTTACTTTACCTTCTGACCACACATTTGCGTCATGGCCTAACTTGCTACAAGAGAAACATTTATTTCTATTCGATCAACATTATTTTTGAATAACTTAAAAAGCAACATCCTGCGATCGCTTTTGACCCGTCATTACGATCAAAACGACTTGCAACATTTTTTTGACATTTTTTTCTTTGTGTCTTTTTGTTGCAATGCCTACATCGCAACCCGTAGTGTTTATTAACCTGAGCAGGGAATATCGAAATTTGTTAAGGCGTACTTGATATCCAGAAGCCACAACATTATCCGTATTGTCGCATGACTCTAGGAACATTAATAGCGCTTGTAGTATTCTCTAATAATTTGCTTTGTTTCTTTCGTTGATCATTGAATTATTGCATGATGATAAATTGAGACTACCGGAAATGCATCTGTTAATTTCTGTTTACATTTTTCTCAATTAATTCAATGTCGACAGCGAGTTTTACCATTTTCTCAGAACTGTTTGTAGCTTATTCAATGCACGGTAACCAATTGTCCCATCACCCCAGTAAAACATTTTTTTAAGTCCGTCGATTACGTTAGACCAGTGATTAATGTCATGTTCCCGAGTTTCTGAATCAAAATCAGTTAGAATAGGATTATTTGAGTGTATTCATCATTCCATTCAGTGCCCGTGGATCATTCATTGCGTGCTTTCTTTGCAGAAGACATTTTATAAGTTATTAGAATAAACGTCACAAAACACAAAACTAAAACAAAGTAAACACATAACGTTTTCTATAAAAACGAAAACATTCACCAAAATCCCACGCTGATTGATTCATAATTTAAAATCTGCATCTCACGATTACGAATTTACCACTGTAAATCAACTATTAGCTCAAAGTTTACATTACTGTCATCTGCATTTACTTGGTACGATATCAAACAATTAAAGTAAACTGATTCTTAAGTGGGAAAAATTTCGCTGAACAGAACAAAGATTAACCCTTAAACTCGAGGTAATAATTTTAGGCAGGCAGGCTTTTTGTATATGTAAACAAAAGTGACTGAAATTGCTTATCAACTCATAATATTCAAACTGAGGCTTAAGTTATGCACCACAACATAAATCTGTAACACGAGCATCAAGCTTTTCGGCCCAAATATACAAATCCGGCATCGAGGGCTAATGACAATAAATCAACAACTTGAGCCTTTTCAAGTGAGCATATCGCCCAACGGTTACAGTTCGTTTTAAGAAAAACCTAAACAAGGCGTCGCGTCAGCCTCCCGTGGTTTCACACACAAAAATTTCATAAATATAAGAATGAGTGTTTACTGTATTCAATGCCGAAGTTACAGCAATTGCGTTCAACTACGCAACGCCGGCACTATGTCCTCTGATCGTCTAATTGCATAATATACTTTAATTAATTATTATTCTCTAAGTCTGATTGTTGTCGTGACTTCCGTTCAGACCCCACACCTGACAGATGTTGGCTAGTTTTTTTTTGTTTAAATATTATCGGCAAACAATATTATCTGAGGACGGAGTTACAATAAACATTCACTCACCATTGGTTAGGTCTCTCATTCCTAATGTTCTTTCTTTCTTTCTCGCTTCCCTGACCGCAACAGTCGCTGAAGGTAAACGTCTTAGCCTCGGGGCATCGCATTCCAATTCGATAAGGACCATGCAAATTATAAGTAACCCTTTACGAGTATCTATTCAGTCAAATGGAACAGTCCACTCACCGGGGCCGCTTTCCCGGCCGCACCTGCTCCAGCGGCGAATCTAGAAGCTGTAGTTGCCTCAGGATGATATTGGACACTGGGGAAGTCATCCTCGCACGTTGACTTCTTATCTTCGCATGCATTAACCCTCATATTCACCTGTGGATACAAAACCCACCCTTCCCGATGGATATTAGCATACCTTGCCTCCCGAGCATACGTTCTCAGGATCAGTTGATGCACCGACTGCGTGAGTGTCAAGCACCACTCCGTACCAGTCCAATAACATCATCATGTCAGACCTTTCTGGATAGCTCAATGCCATCACCTGGTCAGGAATGCAATCAACCGAATTCCCACTCACAAAGAATGCAGAATACGGCTAATAGCTTTGCCGGTACCGTGCTCTTCATCGGCGCTGCTTGCACGCCGCGGCAAGAGCCCCGATACCGTATGCTGGTGCACGGTAGCATTCTCTGGCAACACCCCGGATCGCGTCCCGGACAATATTCTGCTACCAGAATACCTCCGCCTAACTCATGACTCATGACCCTCAAACCGTATTGCCAATAGTGAGAATGTACCGCCCTAACACTTCTGCCAGAACATACCACCACAGGTCGTATTCTACAGACACCCTATGAACTAGATCATGCCCGGCAACACACCGCGGCCACTCCGTATATCACCAGGCCCAACCGTGGCCCCGATTACCGACACGTTTCGCCTTCCGCGAAGCCCTTGGGAGACTGTCGCCTCTGCCGTTTCTTTTCAGCCAAGACTAAACACACGCCCCCATATCATATTACCAAACTAATAACGTAAACAAATATGCTAGTGCTTCAGAGATACCTCGAGAATGCATAAACTTTCTTAAATTCTAAACTTGTAAAATAAATAACTACAACACCTGCGTGCTAATTGGAGCGCCGCCGATCTGGTAGAATTAGTAGTTTACGGCGTTCAGGATGCCAAAGTACAAGAATCTCTCTATATGCGAAATTTCGAGTCTATTTCCGATTTGATTGCGTATGTCAGTTCGTTAGTTAAACCAGCTTTCGATAACGCTAGTACACGTACTCCTGAGTCATTAACAATCGCATCATCGAAGAACGCACGTTCACGTTTTGAACGAGTTGATGTATCGAAATCCAAACTAACTTGTTTCAAGTGTGGGCGG
Organism: Prosopocoilus inquinatus; assembly: GCA_036172665.1. Taxonomy (NCBI): domain Eukaryota; kingdom Metazoa; phylum Arthropoda; class Insecta; order Coleoptera; family Lucanidae; genus Prosopocoilus; species Prosopocoilus inquinatus. Next base: position 19,212,512 of record CM069875.1, read on the forward strand.
ATAGGTCATAAACAGAACGCTTGTCGTCAATATCAATTTCATAATAACAAATCGAACTTGCGGAATCAACAAAAACCGGTGAAAGAAAAAACTGCATCATCGTCGGAAGCAATAAAATTGTAAACGGCTTTATTTATTAACTCAAAAAGTATCTAAATTAAACACTAATTATACAACGAAAAGATTTAATAAAAAGAACGCTAGTGGAAATATTAAAAAATACGTCTGCTCTCATTTACTACATAGATCGCACTAAAAAAATGTTAAGTGTTTTCCTAATCGACCAGAGGGATGCATCCTTGTCGCTGTTGGGTCTGGCTGACTCCTTCTAGGCGACGAGTATTTACAGTCGGCCAATCCTGACAGCTTCACGTCCTCGGGAAGCCAGAGGCGGCTGTAACCAAAGAAGAATAAGTGACACAAAAGGAATGTCAGGTGCGCAGCACGTTGCTTGCACCATCTAGATCTTCCTCAGGCGTATTAGAGGAATCCGAACTGGCAACAGTCCGAAATTATTTCATCGTTTCAGAGGGACGTATCCCGTCGTATGCTTTCGGCGAACGTCTTCGCACCAGACATACCTACTGGTATCGTAACAGATGTTCACGTAAGAACACGTTATGTGCCTAGCACGTTGCTTGCACTATCTGAATCACCCTCAGACGTATCAGAGGTATCAGAACTTACTACCGTATGAAACGGTTTCATTTTGTCAGAGGGACATATCCCTTTATATGCTTTCTGCGAACGTTTCGCACCCGGCATATCTTCAACAACGTACCGATCGTTATCGAGAACCTTGGTTACAATAAATGGCCCGTGATATCGTGGCTCAAGTTTCCTGCTCTTACCATCTTGTGAGCACTTTGCTCTTTGGACCAACACATGCTGCCCAACCCTATAACATCGTGGTCTAGCGTGTCTAGCATTATATAGTCGTTTCTGCACGTTTTGCTGATCAACTATATGTTGCGATACATTAGCGCGTACACTACTTAGATCCACGGACTCCTCATTGCTTACCTCGATACTGAGGAATGAATCGTTAACCCCCCGGGGCCGGTACCCAAGAAATACTTCGTAAGGTGTCTTACCAGTAGCAGAGCTGATAGTCGAGTTAATTCCCCATCTAACCTTACTTATAGCCTCGTCCCATCGCGTTTCGTCCTCCGTTGATGATGTTAACGCCGAAAGGATAGTGCGATTCATCCTTTCTACTTGACCATTTGCACGGGGAGTAGCAGTCGCACATAATACTCGCTTTATACCTAACTCAGAACAAAAATTAGTAAATATTTCACTCGTGAAAGCGCTTCCCCGATCACAGATCAATCGTCGTGGAACACCAAACGTGTCGATAATGTCAGTTAAAAACTGAATCACAGGTGCTGACTTTGTAGATGCAACTGCTTTCATAAAAGTAAATTTCGTAAAACCATCTATAGCTACGATTAAATACGCATTCTTCTTGACACTTTTAACAAACGGCCCTAGATGATCCAAATGCAGGGTATCCATAGGCACAGTTTTCTTTTCAATGCAGTTCAAGTCACCTGGTCGTTATCCGGATGGTGTCTTATTATAAAGACACCCCAAACATGAAGCAATATAATTTCGGACGTAAGTTCTCATTGAAGGAAACCAGTAGCGGTGATTAAGCGCTTCCAATGTTTTATCGACAGCAAAATGTCCCGCTCCGTCGTGGTAAAACATTAGGAGCCTCCGGCGAGCCGTCTTCGGTACCACCCATCGGAGTCCTTTGTTTGTTTTACGATACAGTCGATTATTTTGTAAAACATATTCATCGTGTACATTTCGTTCTTGGTCGGTGGTTGCAATTCGGGACAATACTTCGTATAGGTATTTGCAACGTTTGTCGTTAAGTTGTGCCGAAAGAACCCAATCACTTTCTTCGACGTTAACGAGCATGATTGGAATATCATCGAATCCTTCCGAGCTTTCTACAGGGTTTCTACTAAGTGCATCCACATGGCTCATCTTCGTTCCCGGACGATACTCGATTGTGAAATCATATTCTTGTGTTGTCAACCACCATCGAGCAATCCTAGGAACCAAATCCCTTTTCGTTAGTGTGCTTCTCAAAGCGTTGCAATCCGTTACGATTTTGAAAGATTTTCCTATCAAGTACACTCTAAATTTTTGAAGGGAGTTAACCACCGCTAAAGTTTCTAGTTCATACGAATGATATTTTTGTTCGTCAGTGGTGGTTGCTCTACTGAAATACTGCACCGGTTTTAATTCTTCGTCACGTTGCTCTTGTAGAAGTATACCTCCTATGCCCCACTTACTCGCATCTGTATGCACCTCGGTTCGAGCGGATGGATCAAATAAAGCTAAAACCGGACGCGTGACCAGCTTTGCTTTAAGCTCATTAAAAGCTTCTGACTCTTCATTGTCCCATTTGAAACATGCATTCTTTCTAGTTAATTTGGTCAATGGTCTTGCAATCTTCGCAAAATTGTAAATAAATTTTCGAAAATAGCTGGTAAGTCCTAAAAATTGTCTAACTTCATGTACATTCCTGGGTGGAGGAAATTCATTAACGGCGTTGATTTTGTCCGTCCCCGGTTTAATACCATTACCGCTGATTTCATGTCCCAAGTAATGTATTTCACTCCGTAAAAAGTGACATTTATCAAATCTCAAGGTTAAATGAGAATCGCGAAATAGCTTTAATACCGTGGCTAAATGTGCTAATCCATCCTCAGCAGTCGATGACGGTATGAGGACATCATCGAGGTAAGCCATGGCAGTCGTAAATCGGAGTGATCCAAGTATTCTGTTCATGGTTCTTTGAAAAATTGCCGGTGCGTTAACTAATCCAAACGGCATTCGTAAGTATTCGTAATGACCGTCCGGGGTCACGAATGCAGTCTTAGCAATGGAGTCACTAGCGACCGATATCTGATGATAGCCGGACGCCAAATCCAAAGTTGTAAAATATCGACATCCCTTTAATCTATCCAGTAAATCGTCGATACGGGGAAGGGGATATTTGTCCTTTATAGTTTTACTATTTAATGCTCTATAGTCAACGCACATTCTGAGTTCACCGTTCTTTTTCTTTACCAGCAGAATTGGGCTGGCGTAGGGCGAAACCGATTCACGTATGATTTGGTTATCGAGTAAATCTTTAACTATACTCTGAACCTTTCCGCGTTCAGAATACGATAAACGATATGGGCGATAAGTGATAGGTTTATCATCCTGCAAAGATATCGATATTTCACTGCTCGGGCAGTTGCCCAACTCATTTAGTTCATTTGCAAAGCAATCACGATATTCATTCAGTAAAGTTAGCAACTTCATCTTAACTTGATCGTCTAATTCATTACCTGATTGATTTTGTATGTCCGAAAATTGAAAACTACGAACAGACTTAGATTTAATTTGGAGGCAAGTCAGTACATCATTGGACTCAGCGACACACGTCATTCCTCTCGCAACAACTCTGTCTTTCTTGTATTCTATAGGGTGATTCGATAAATTCATAACTGGTATCACGCCTCCCGATTCGAGATTTACAACGCATCTTGGAAGTATGTGAAATTGGTCGGGCCAATTTCGATGTTGCAAATCAACAAATATATTTCCCGGTTCATCGTTACTATAAAGTGATATGTGACCTATGTGCAGGGGAGGGATTACCACCCCTTCTTTTGCCAGTAAAGTTATCTTTCTGGAAGGCAGAGACTCGAGTTCAGGCAGCTGCACATCTTGTTTATTAAACAACCTCACTTGGCGATCCCGAACAACTAGAGTCACGTTATCATGATTTATAAACGGTTGTCCAACTATTATAGGTACTTGCTGTACATCATCAGGAACGACTAATGCATCGACTTGGGCGAAAGCTAAATCAACATGAAGATCAACGCGAACTTTCGAAGTAATAGTAACTGAGCCTCCAGCGAAACCGCATAAACGTATACGAACAGGTTCTCGTTTTAGATTCAACTGATTCACAATAGATTCGCGCATTGTCACTGCATTACTGCCACAGTCTACGTAACCCCTCAAAGGTATATCGCATATCACGCAATCGATAAAATAACAGTCATTGTTCGAGACATTTTCGCTTATATATAAAGAATTCCACTCACCCTCGATAGTCTTGGTGTTTCCAGCCGAGTTCCCGGACTTAGTGCAGTTGGACGTAGCATGACCTAGGAGATGGCACTTCTTGCATTCCAAACGGGGCTTGAAACACTTGGCTGCAATGTGACCTCTTTGATGGCAGTTGAAACATTTCACATGTCCATCCTCCCCTCGTCTGTCCTGCACTCTGCGAGCAATGACGCTTCTCAAATCAGTTCGAGACCCATGCCGAGATATTTTCCCATTATCAGAGGTACCCGAACGTGATGGCATAGAAGATAAATACTCTTCGAACAAAAGTTCTGGAGTTTCGTATCGCCCAGCTCTAGCACCTTGTTGATCAACAGGATCATTTAGTCCATCGATCAGACAGGCCACTGCAAATTTTCCTGTAATTTGGCACGGTCGAAGCAGTTCCATTTTTTTAAAGTAATAAGTGGTCATTGTTTCCGAAGCACGCTTTTTACGATCGAGCATTTGTCGCAAGGCCGTGGGATAGTCAACGTGATTAGGAAACGTTTTCTTAATCAGCGCTTTCCATTCGTTCCAGGTATGATTGTAGTCCGTAAGACTGTGATACCAATTTTTGGCCATCCCTGTCAACCTCGATTGCATATGATACACCGTAGTGATGTCGCTCCAACCATTTATTTCTTTTATTTGATCGACTTTTTGTAGCCACTGATCTGCGGACAAATTTAAATTGTCGGGAGAAAATTCGGGAATGCAGTCACTTCGCACAGCAAATTGCAAAATTTCTTTTCTGGTATCGGGCTGCACATTTTGTCTGGACAATATTTCAATCATTCGTTCCAAATGATCTACTCTGTCGTTTACGGATACAGAATTTGTTGATGTTGATTGCGAAGGCGTCTGCGAACGTCTTTGCAATTCACGACCGCGTACAGGTGAAGAATCTTTTTCTGTGCGATGCCTTTTTTTCTCACGCGTTACTTTTTCCTTGCAGCGTCTGGAATGTTTCTTCGTCCGCCTTTTAGCCGAACCCGTTGAGCTTTCCGAATCACTCGAAGCGCGACGTTTATCTTTGCTTCGTTTTACCATCGCGTTTTTTTTTTCACTTAATCAAAATTGTAAGTTATTAACGGCACGTGTCACCCCACACCTGAACTGTAAACGGCTTTATTTATTAACTCAAAAAGTATCTAAATTAAACACTAATTATACAACGAAAAGATTTAATAAAAAGAACGCTAGTGAAAATATTAAAAAATACGTCTGCTCTCATTTACTACATAGATCGCACTAAAAAAATGTTAAGTGTTTTCCTAATCGACCAGAGGGATGCATCCTTATCGCTGTTGGGTCTGGCTGACTCCTTCTAGGCGACGAGTATTTACAAAATGTAATTTTTGTCTTAAAACCGGTCATCTTGAATCTAATTGTTTTCTCAAAGCGACGATTAATGAAAGACGGAACGTCAACATTATTTCGGGTGGTAAAACTACGACGCCCAGCCCCCATTAAAATTGATGGACATCATTTCATGGGATTGATTGATACAGGGGCGGATGTTTCTTGATATCTGATAGGTTTCTGGAATGTTTTTTTGCAAAGTTGGAACCGCATTGTCTTGCAATTGGTGATATCACTGCCGGAAAAAATTTCTCGAATTACAAATTCAAGGCCAAGCTTGAAATTACGGGTCAACGTGCGAAACTTAACTTTTTTATGGTTCCCGCCAAACATCTGGATTCCGATGTTATTGTGGGCTGTGATCTTTTTCAAAATTGCCGATTGGCCGCAGTCACTGACAGCGCTGGAACTCGCATTATTAACAAACAGTTACCAGGCGTAATGCGGGTTACGGATGATCAACTAAGTACTGTTGTTGTACCTGAAGAATATGCTGATCGACTGCGCTCTCTGCTTGAGAACTTTTCAGATTTAATTGTAACGGGGTTAGCCCTCCCGCAAGTGAAAAATACTCTTGTGGAGACGTTGGCTAATGTAAATTCACTAAAACATTTTCGGGTTTACCTCCTTGGGATTAAATTTTTAATTGTAACCGATTGTAACTCAGTCAAGGCCACAGTAAACAAGAAGGAGATTGTACCACGGATTGCGAGATAGTGGACTTATCTTCAAGGTTTTGATTACGAAATAACTTTTCGAAGAGGTTCTTCTCTCAGTCATGTTGAATTTCCTCAGTCGTAATCCTGTATCGGTAATGCGAGCTTCGAATCATGAATCCTGGCTTCACATCGGACAGAAAGGTAACGCGGAAGTCCAACAAATGCTGACTGATTTACGAGAAGGGAAACTAGACCCGAAGCAATACGTGGAGGTCAACGAATTGTTATGTCATCAGAAGGTAGTAAACAATAAAAATATTATTCGATTCTTTGTCCCTCGTCAAAGTCGACTTGTCTTCTGCGGATATTCCATGACGAACAATGCCACGTCGGTGTAGACAAGACACTTCACTCGATCCTCAAACATTTTTGGTTTCCATGTTTACGTCAGTTTGTCTGCAGTTACATCAAGCATTGTCTTATTTGTGCTGTAAAAAAAGACTCACACTGAACCACTACAAGACCCTGTTTTGTTACCGCATAAGCCGACAGAATCTGCAAAGATTTATTTCCTGTTTCGGTACTGCAAAAGTCGTAATAATGGACAGCGGTACAAATTTCCACAATCTTTCCGTATGTAAGTTTTTGGATAGCTGGAACATTGAGTACCACTTTATCACACCGGACGTTCACCGTCGAGAGATACATTCGCACAATCATGAACCTGATTCGAATTGAAACAGCTGTCAGGGTAGACTGGCCGAGCGTGTTATGGAAGATCCAACTTGTTTTGAATATCACCATCCAAAAAGCGACGAATATGAGTCCTCTCCGTGCTCTAATTGGAATTGAATCTACCACTCCGTTGATTCAAGCCGTTGTGAATGATTTGTCGCATGACCTACATTCTGTAAGGAATCTAGAGGTTGACAGACAACGAGTGCGTGAACGGTTACAAACCACTACAAGTGATTTTGAAAAACTGAACAAGAAACGCTGCGACACAGTACAGTTTGCAGTTGACAATTTTGTTCTGTTACATCGCGAAAGTAAATTGCATGCCAGCAAATCAAACTTTGAGTTTTTGGGACCGTACGAGATTATGAGTATTACCAAAGAAGGTCGATATGAGCTGAAAAGAGTTGGCGCTCGAAAACATAAAATTGTTAAAGCGGTCAAAGAACAACTCGGCGGCAAGTGTCCGAATGGACACTTGCCGCCGAGATGTCAGATCTATTGGACATGCTCGATGCTGAGTAATTGTAAGGTAATTTTAATTGATGTATTGAGTTTTGATTGTTTTCCAAGATAAGCTTTAGTTTTTCCTGATGGTTGCTTTCCAGGATAAGCTGTAGCCTTTCCTGATGGTAAGTACGTATGACATGACAAAGTGTTTTTGAGTTCCGGGACGAGCTTTAGTCTTTCCCGAAGATGCATTTGGCATGTGTTTTTGAGTTCCGGGACGAGCTTTAGTCTTTCCCGAAGATGCATTTGGCATGTGTTTTTGAGTTCCGGGACGAGCTTTAGTCTTTCCCGAAGATGCTTTTGGCATGTGTTTTTGAGTTCCGGGACGAGCTTTAGTCTTTCCTGAAGATGCATTTGTTATGCATTGTTGAGTTCCGGGATGAGCTTTAGTCTTTCCCGATGATGATAACGATGAGATTTTGAATGAAATTTTATTTTTTGTGTTTTGTTCAATATGTGCAGGTGTTCCGAGAGCGTACCACCCGTCAGTCTGGCCGTGTTAGCGCTTAATTTGAATTTGAAAGTGGCGCGCTCAGGAAGCAACGTTGCTGCTGCCTGTCCGTATCGACGGCGAGGGAGGGAAGCACACACACGGTCACTCTCGCTCGCACGATCGTCGGCCTGGGAATCACAGCCGCTTCTTTGTTGTTAATTTTGTATTAATAAACTGTTCCGTTTGTGTTTAATTCGGCTCAAATTTTTCTTAAGCTAAAAATATCTTAGAAAAATTTTGTGCAAATCGTTTTTGATTGCAGTGAGAACCTCGAGCAGCCTCTGGACAGCTGTTTCAGCCCTGCTTGGGGCTTCTTCAGCAGAAACGTAGCTCGACATTCCCACTGCAGACCAAAAACGACTTGCCCAATTTATTCGCAAATGCGATGTCGAGCTACGTTTCTGCTGAAGAAGCCCCAAGCAGGGCTGAAACAGCTGTCCAGAGGCTGCTCGAGGTTCTCACTGCAATCAAAAACGATTTGCACGAAATTTTTGTGCAAATCGTTTTTGATTGCAGTGAGAACCTCGAGCAGCCTCTGGACAGCTGTTTCAGCCCTGCTTGGGGCTTCTTCAGCAGAAACGTAGCTCGACATTCCCACTGCAGACCAAAAACGACTTGCCCAATTTATTCGCAAATGCGATGTCGAGCTACGTTTCTGCTGAAGAAGCCCCAAGCAGGGCTGAAACAGCTGTCCAGAGGCTGCTCGAGGTTCTCACTGCAATCAAAAACGATTTGCACGAAATTTTTCTAAAATCTTTCATTATGCTTTGACAGCAAGCATGGCCGCCTTGCATGGGGGACTCATTAGGAGCAAATCCCGCTTCAATTTGTCTATCCTACTGCAATGTCAGGTCAAAAAGCGATAGTAAGATGTCGCTATTTTATATGTTCATCATTCTTACATCGCATTTGCGAATAAATTGGGCAAGTCGTTTTTGGTCTGCAGTGGGAATGTCGAGCTACGTTTCTGCTGAAGAAGCCCCAAGCAGGGCTGAAACAGCTGTCCAGAGGCTGCTCGAGGTTCTCACTGCAATCAAAAACGATTTGCACAAAATTTTTCTAAAATCTTTCATTATGCTTTGACAGCAAGCATGGCCGCCTTGCATGGGGGACTCATTAGGAGCAAATCCCGCTTCAATTTGTCTATCCTACTGCAATGTCAGGTGAAAAAGCGATAGTAAGATGTAGCTATTTTATATGTTCATCATTCTTACATCGCATTTGCGAATAAATTGGGCAAGTCGTTTTTGGTCTGCAGTGGGAATGTCGAGCTACGTTTCTGCTGAAGAAGCCCCAAGCAGGGCTGAAACAGCTGTCCAGAGGCTGCTCGAGGTTCTCACTGCAATCAAAAACGATTTGCACAAAATTTTTCTAAAATCTTTCATTATGCTTTGACAAGCATGGCCGCCTTGCATGGGGGACTCATTAGGAGCAAATCCCGCTTCAATTTGTATATCCTACTGCAATGTCAGGTCAAAAAGCGATGGTAAGATGTCGCTATTTTATATGTTCATCATTCTAAAAATATCATTTATTTACAATTATTTATTTCTTAAAAAGGAGGAATTCAATATCTACTTCTTTTCTTTCAAAGTTAGATACGAATAGCTGTATTAATGTCACTAATTAGCACAATAAAATAAACAATTATTAATAACAAGAAAAGTAATGGAAATAGGCATAGAGAATGTTAGTACTAGTCGATGTAGAATATGAGTTTGCATCTCATGATGCAAAACAAGGTGTTCCATTTACGAAAACTGAGTTTTGAGCAGCTGTATACAAGTTTGCAACCTTTCGGAAATCGGTAGAATTTAGACCTCGAATTATAGAGCAATTGCTTGGACATTCGGTGACGTACAGATGGTGTAACTCATATAAAAATTGCATAAATAGCTTTATTGGTTTATTGCAGGTCATCACCAGTCATCGTTGTAACAATTTATTTCATAACCATACTTGTACGAATAAAAAAACATGATTTTGCTTTGCAGTTAGGCAACAGAAAAAAGATTACGTAAAAACAAAGTTGAATTAAATGCTATTAAAAACACTAGTAATAAAAATACCTAGCTGGAACAGTGGACTAGAAATAAACATTGAAAATTTCGATTCATCCTGCATAAGTAGTTAAGTGCTTAAATTTATGTGTGTAACAATAATTGTGAATACACTCAAATCATTCCATCAAGAAACAACCTTTTCACTCAAACAAAAAATTCTTTACATAAACTTTATTAAGAACAATTAATATATAAATTTCTGTTTCTCTGCCATTAAAACTAAACAGGAACAACGAATATTGATAAGTATTTAAAAGCAGTGTACCAGTGAGTCAATACCAGCAGTCTTTTTATATACCTAACACCTACATAAGCTTTTATATAAGTTTCGTTTACTGTTAAAAATACTGGAACAAGATACAGCTGGATTTACAATAAGCTCTCAACTACGAACTTTCTTCTTTGTATTCAGTTCAGACACGACAATCTGTAACTTCTTAATAGTTGCTTCCACGTCTTCATCCGTGATCTCCCAATATAAAACAAATCGGACGCAACTGCTGTCCCTCGAAATCCCTTTCACGCACACTTTAACACTGTCCGTCTCTGTTACTTCATATAAACGCTCAAGCACCTCCTTCGCAGTTATGCGAGTCGGGTCAAGATATAACATGAGTATGTTCGTTTGTACTGATGATAAGTCAACGCGAATAATACTTGACTGCATATCATCAATTGCTGTGGACAAAATATATTATTCTAAAGTCATGATGTATAAATATTTTAATACAGACCTTTTGCTATTTTATAAGTGTGGTCATGATCAATTTGTAAACGACTGACCATTTTTTCTAAAGCCACCAAACCAGCGGCTGCAACAATACCGGATTGTCTCATGCCACCTCCTAATACTTTTCTGTACCTTATTGCCCTAAAATAAAATTTGTAATATAATAATAGTATAAGTGATCATAATTAAAAACGTACTGTTCTATAAAACTTTTACTACCGAGCAGGAGTGAACCAATAGGTGCACCGAGACCTTTACTGAGACAAAAACAAACACTATCCATGTCTCGAGCAATTCGACTCGCTGGGACCTTACTTTGGACAACAGCATTCATTAAACGAGCACCATCCATATGTACAGGAATATTATATGATTTTGCGATGTTAGACAACTTATCAATCCAATCCAAAGGAAGCACCTAAATGCAACATAAAAAAAAAATTATAAAATAAGTCAATGGATTTAATATTTAAAAATATTTCAATTAAGTTGAAAACTCCCAGTTTCTCATTACATTTACTTTTTTTGCTTTATAACAAACGCTTGTATACAGGCTGTTCTGGGAGGAAACGTCAATATTTCGTGGGTGCCCGGAGTGGCTTATTATGTGAAAATTGTTTTTATTTATTTTTTAATTTTTGTGATCGCAAGGTTCGAATAGCCTCTCGTAGTGGTCATTAGCCAGTACTCACTTCTACAAAATTAAATTTAACCTCTTAGTATCAATATATATGTCAGAATCCAACAATAAAGGATGTATTTTCTTGACTTATAATAACCCACTCTAGACCCCCTTAAATATTGACTTTTCCTTCCAGGACATCTGGTAAGTATATCGAGTAGTAAACTTTGGTCCTGTAAATCCGAGTTTTACTGCATATTGATCATAATATATAAATTAAATAGCAATATTTATTAATTATTAAAGCAGTTTTAATGTACTAAAAATTATTATTTTGCTAATCGATGTTAATTTATAAATTCGAAATGTAGGCACAAGAAGCACATGTCTATGCATATTATCAAATGATAAATTTTAGTGATGCAACAATTCTCTTTTTTTCAAAAGACTAAAAACCAATTAATTAGAAGATAAAAGCAATAAATAATTAATTCTTAGATATCATAGCGAAATATTTACATCAGATTTTGATTTCCTGGCTTTATTGCTCAAGTGTTTACTTAACGCAAAATTTTATTTCACATCAGAGATGAAGTAATTAGCTCATCATACGACAAGATACACCTATCAGAATCTTAAATACACATATGATAATGAAGTAAAAGATCCGTACGTATTTTTAATAATCAAAATACAAAAATAAAACAAAGTAAGATAAAAAAGACTGACACATTATACTTTTATTAACACATGATTTTTATTTATAAAAAGAATGATACAAATTGCTGATTGAACTTGACCTTTTGCTTTGTTTTATTAGAGTAATTTAGGTTTTGGAATGACGCAAGAGGTTTTGTTCGGACTTGGTAACTCATTCTTTCTCTATTTTGTTTCTAAGTATATGCTTATGCACTAACTTGTTATTGTGTAATGAACACTAAAAATAAGAATTTCTCAATCGCATGTGCAGTGTATCTAATTGTTGCGTTACTAAAGTTAATGGAACTCTTTCAATCTATAAACATGACGGAACAAATATTTATGTTTTGTCGTTTCATATTATGTGCTCTAGCATGAGCACGTTTGTTTTACAGCTAACTGTACTTACTTTTCCTCCACACATATTGTGGGTATTTTCGATTACTATCAAAGAAGTGTATGGCTCATGACAATCTGGATCTATTCTAATCCTAGAAACCATTTCGTCAAGACAGAAAGTACCATCCTCTTTGTTCTTTACTATTGCCAATTGGACACCAGCAATCTGTGATGGACCTCCTAGAAGGAACACACAAAACAACAAAGTGTCAATTAAGAGTATTACTTTTTCTACAACTTGAAAATGAATACTGCGTTGTAAGTTCAAAAAAGAATAGATGATGATTCAGTTCTTTGAAAACATTTGCAATTTAATTATAGCTGTCTTTAAGTATTTTTCAGAATTTCAAGCAAATATGGTTGCCTTGGAAATCCCACAAATGCACTGAAACTGTAAACAAATTATCTTACTTCAAATAAAGAGAGCAAAAATATTTTCTGTATTAGACAAAAGGGTTAACTTTAGTTTCATTTCAATCTTGTTATATTAATTTTAAATTCAATTTTCCTTTTTGTAGTTCGGATTTCGTTTATTTTTAAATTACTTTTTTGCATTCACTCTTTAATGCTCGGTTTCCAAAAACTTTTATCATTAGATAAAATAATTATTAGTATGGTTACCTATGTTAGAAGTATATAAATTTTTAACTAGTGTAATGATAAAAGTTTTTAGAAATCGGGCACATAAAACGAGTATTTTAATTCCAAACACGCCACAAAATGGAACTTTAGGAGATTAATAGCATAGATTAAAGAGGCTAAAATTGCTATGGAATATTTGCATAGTTACAACCAACTCAAAATTAACTATAAAATGTTCATAAATGTTCTGTCTTAGAATATTTAAATAAATTTTAAATTTAAAAAACCGGTGATGTAAGCTATGTAAGTGTCTCACATAATTATTTTTTTAATACATCTTTTTTTTAACGGACGTTTTCCTTTTTGCATAATGTGCTTATTTAGCTATGTTTTTGTGAAAATATATTTACATTATTTAACATTGTACTTTCATTTTGGATAATTACGGTAAAATGAATAAAAAATCATTACTTTTTTTAAATTATTTATTTCCATATTTTTCAAAATGCGTGTGTGTTAAATTTATGTCATGTAACTATTTTACAATGAATTCGAATATGCCGCGTTTTCTTAAATTTACCATTTCAAATATCCCGTAAATAAATTAAATTTTTGGAGCCTCACCTGAAAGTTGAGAAGGAAAATTGCGATTTTTGTGGAGGGGAAAGTATATCCAAAAATTTACGCGCACTCGGCTATCTCTAATGGGGTAATCGGTGGTATTGCTATACCGTAAACGATTCGAAGCTTGGCAAAACGGCCGTTTTGACGTTGTACTGCCGAACCCTGTCCGACATGTTAAAATGTCAATCACATCTAGGGACCCTAGTCGATACAAGCTATTGGGCCATTTATCGGCCAGAATACACGTTCTTGAAGATTTTGTTCAAAGCTGCTTCTAAGTATTTCAATTTGGTTTGCTAATCTGTGGGCAACAGCGAATTGGCTCGGGCGCTAACTCCGTCACGAGCCGGGAGTGTCGGAAAATATGTGCGTTTGTGGCGAATTAATGTATTGATTCCAGAGTATTTGAGTCCAATTTGAACTCTTTAGTCAGAAATAAACGTTAAAAGTTGAGTATCCAATTGCCTTACCCTTACACTAGGATCGCTAGATGTAAGCTGCTTCTTTTGTTTAAAAATTTGAATCTGGTTTCGAATAGTTTGAATCTGGATTCCGTAGTTATTGCAATAAAACACTTCAGATTTGAATTATTGATTGACAGTTCGCCTGTAAATAACTGCAATTCAATCCAAATGAAACATAAAAATAGTTTGATTCGAAAGGGAAAAGGGATTATCGATCGGGACTGAATTTTCAGGGAGAGTGGAAATTAATCCGTTTGCAAAAGAACGTCCGTCTTTGAATCTAAATGCGTATGGGCCACGTTTTTATAAGCGAAAGAAAGCACCTTTAATTGACGCTTAACTTGTGTGAGAGGGTTTCCAAACCCTCCAATGAAAGACTGCATGAAAGACTTCTTTATTATTATTATTTATATCTACTATTAGACTACTTTATTTTTATCTGTGATACTACATCTTTCTTATGATAATTTCAATGTCACATCCACTTCATTTATTAATTATATTTTTTATTTGATCTTGATTTTGTGTTACTGATTTATATCCTTGTTTTTGAACCTTACACTTCTCAAGATGGCTATTCATTTTAGTATGTTTATAATTTATTTACAGTCATCACTCCCATATTATTACTTTAAATGCGTTAGCATATTAATTGTTCATATTCTTTGATATCGTTAAATCACTGAATTTCATGTTTTGTTTATAAGTGTCTTTTCTATGTTTAAAAAATTACATTGTGTAGATGAATAAAATATGAGAAAAAAAAACACGTGCAATGACTCTTGCGTTTGTAAATGTGCAACAATTAACATACCAAGCTAACGGCGATTCTGAAATGCAAAACGCAATCCTTTGAATCGTAGAACAAGTTTTTCACATCTCTCGCCAGTTAGACTTGATAGCGCCTTCGGGCAGTAATTTGCAAAAGAAAAAATCAGGAGTTACTCAAAGGCTCGCGAAGTTTACATAATAAGTGAATGTAACTTTACGTTAGAAAAAAAAAATGTAAGCAACGTTTTTAAACGACTTTCTGCACAACACTGTATAACAAAATCTATATAATATAACTGCGTGCATTGGAATGATTTGCTAAAAACATGCAAACTTTACAAATTCCAGTATATCTCCGGCTCGGAATAATTTGCGAAACTGTAATTATCTCAAAAACATGATATGATGAAATACACACCTTGTTCGAATTTAAATGTGTGGCTGTTGTCGCCACAAATCATTTCACTTCCTCTCTCTCTGCAGTGAACCATAACTGAAATAATAAAATAATTAGTTCAGATTTCAGCAAGTTCTAAGAGCGCAAGTTTCATCAGCTTATTAAAATAGCATGCTTTCCCTTAAAATATTTGCAAAACTTTCACAAAAGTTTTTACACTGTTATTTTCTAACAAATTAAATATTTAGTCTGTTCTCTAGTTCCTAAAAGAACAACAGGGACAAATCTTTTATTTCCCAAAATTAAAATTATGTAACAGAAACAGTAAACTACCAAAAAGAAAAAATAGGCAAAAAACTATAATTCGTCACATCATTTACTTCTATTATATTGTAATAGCTTTGTTCCTGCACAGTTATAAACAGTTGGGAACTGTACTGCTCATGCGCTTCTGCTAATAATGTTGTGTGTGTGGAACAAAACTATTACTTTTTTAAGTCTGTGTAAATTTATATTTTTATATTTGGAAACGTGTTTATTTAAACTTCATTCCACTTATAAATCATTTGATTTAAGATCAATCGAGAAATTAAAATCTTCGTCCCTGAAAAAAAAAACATTTTAATCAACGAAATAAATTAGATAGCACCGTAAAACAGAAAGTGATAATACACAATTCGCGTAAACAACTAAGGCACCGATAATTATAGGTAACTGATATCTTTGTACCCACGTGGCATCAAAATAGATGTAATGTTATCTGGATTATCGTTTTAAGAGCACGGCATTGTTAAAATCGAGTGCACCCCAAATATAATCATGTACCTGAATTGTTTCGTCACGTCATTAGCAAAGAAAAGAGTTTGGCATATCGGGTATTTCAAAGGGGGCCAATTTGCATTCTATGAAAATAGATAAAACTCGCAATATTTCTACCTAGAGATTCAAATTTTTCAAAACTGAAGTGCAATGAACTTACTTTTAACAAGCACTGGTTTTAGCGAGACCACAAATATAGTGAACAGATTAAGAAGTTTCTCTTCTTGATATGCTACGTACAGTCTCTCTGCTCTTTAGTAAAGTCTTCCCTACAAATTTCTTCTGACCATTACAATAGGTAAACAGACAAGAAAATCAGCAAGTAGGTAAGCAAATACAAAATAAACACATGAAGTAAAATTCAACGCGTTTGTTTACCTGTTAAATAGCGACCTAAAGTTTTATTGGGGAGATATTATTTCTAATTATGACTGTACATGCAACTAGCCCCGGTTAAAACTTTCACCCCTAATATCTTTGTTACTTATCGATGAATTTCCTTTGTTATTAATTGATAGAGCTTACTAAAATTTGGCAGGGTACCTTCAATAAAAACTAAATATTCGTTTAGTATCATCAAACACCATTAAGAACATGAACATCGGTAAGAGCACCGAATTTATGGCTTCTCTTTACTAGTGTTGACTGGGACACATTGTATATTTTTTCCTTTACTACAATACTTGCATTTAACGAGCAGTAACTACTTGCATAAGCTTTTACATCACATCGTCATACAAATTATTTCAATAATTAACACGAAATTATCTTAATTTTCAGCTTTTGAGATATTCCAATTTAGACATTTGAATGAGTAGAACAGATTCAGGGAGGTCTAACTTAAGAAATTAATTTTTTATTTTTATGAGAAGAATAAATTCTAATAATTTGATCGCTTATTTTAAAATACCCTACATTTGATTATTTCATTAGTTTCGATAACGTGTATTTTAATTAGCGTTAAAAATAAGCATACACAAACATTTGCAAAATATTGAAACATATTGCGTACTGGGTTCAAATAATACTGCAAATAATCTTATTATTTCTACTTGAAACTTAGTATACCAACAGAAAAACGATCGAATTTTTAAGACTTCAAGTTCAACCTTAACTGAAAAATAAAAATCATGTTATTTCTTTGAAAAGTAATATTAAAGATTACAAGTATTTATTAAAATATTTACTAATTGCTAAACAAAACACTACTGAAATTTTACGATAATCGAAAATTGCTCATGTTACTCTTAAAAAAAACAAAATGATATTTTATTGACTGATATTTAGAAATTTAAAATGTATTAACAAGTATTATGCATTGTGATGAATTAATAAAATCATATTATTATTATTACAACAATAATAAGAAATCTGTAAAATACAGTACCATAATAATACTTTGTAACTACAAAACAATAAATAATAAAGTTATAGCATAAAACACACATGCAACAAATAAAGTAATAACTTTCTGAAGGCTTTTTATGTAAAGAAAAATAAAAATATGTGAATAAATGAGATAAATTTATATTATCACAAGATGTATATAACTGCTGCTATATTCTTCTAACAATTCACAGCATAGCAGATTTGCCCTTTGTAAAAGTGAATACCAAATATTAACTATAATTTTGTTCAGTTGTTAAAAGATATTTATTTGCTTTTATCACGAACAAGAATATTTCTGACAAATAAACAATTAGGTACGTAAATATTTTGAAATGCTCTACACAAAAGCGAATAATAAATTTTGGTAGAAGACTCTTGTCCACTGAAAATTGTCTGTTTAATTTTGCTTCATTTTTAAATGCTGTTTATAAATATCATGAACAAGAAGATTCTTAAAGATTATATTGAAAATCATAGTAAAATATCAAAGAGTATAATAAGAAGTTAAGTTCAAGATAAAATGGGAAAAAAATTGTAATAAAAAAATAAACAAATTTTTACTTGCTATCAAGTTTGCCATGGTCCCAGAGGGAATAAAGACAGCAGCTTCTTTCTGCAGGAGTTCGCAAGATTTCATTTCCAGCATTCTAACAGTTGGATCTTCCCCATAGACATCATCCCCAACAGGTGCAACGTACATAGCATCCCTCATTTCTTGGGTCGGTTTGCTAACGGTATCACTGCGTAAATCGACCACATGGATGTCGCCGCATCCATTGGTATGTCCATTGAGACTGCCGTTGATAATTTCGTAAGGCATTTTCACCACAAGTTGCTCCTGAAGTAAGACTGACATGCTTCTTTCCACCACACATATTTATAGGACGCGCCCCCATACGTAATCGTCTGATCTGTATACAAAAAAAGATGCAAGGTCACTCTTGCAAATAATATTAAATCCGAACGATATCTAAGTCCCCCCGCAGCGCGCATATTTCCAACCATCTCGTTTAGGTTAGATTACAGAAGTGTCAAATGAACTTTAAATCAATATCAACAACCGCAGCCAACTTCAGGTAACGAAAGCAACTACAATGTAGGGAATTTCATTGAAAATCATCTTTATTACTCGTGCCAGTGTGCTAATTTGTCATGTTAGCAGTAATTTTTCACGTTTACTGAAGACAAAATGCATCATTCTCGTTAATTATAATAATTTTAACCTGTCGTGAAAAAATGACACAGAACAGGTAAGTCCTTGTAGTAATTTATAGGGTGTATACCTTCTGGAACTGCTAGTAATCTTTCTGCCATAAGGTCGAAAATTGCTTGCAAAAGTGCTCAGCATTTAAACCAGCTGATTTAAATGTTTTTTTTTTTTGTACTTTGCCGTAGGAAACGTGGACGAAGTATTCATGAAGATGAAACGGAGTTCATGCCCCTGTCGAAAAGGATAAATAACTTGCACATAAACAATAATCTCTTGATGAATACCATGGTACCTCATCAGCCACTTGCGATAAATTCCGCAGAATGGGGCCCTGGACCTCCCTACCTCCAAAGCAACGTGTTGAATATTCCAACTCCACCTGAGTCCGTGCAAAGTTTGGAATGGAATAGCTCGGCACCACGTTATTCTCCAGAATTAAGTGAGACGGAGAATCCTTACTATTTTAACATAAACAAACTTTTATTTGAAATGTACGTAGAGAGACAACAGCGGAACGGAAACGCCATGTAAACCCTAGATTAGATTTATGTAAAAATCTTGAAGTACTGCCTGTTTTTATAACCTATTTTTCTATTGAGTTTGTGCGTAGGTATACCTGGATTTTTATATATTTATTTTAAGGAGAACGTGCGTTAGCGGTTGATATTTAATTAAAAATTATGATGTGCATGTAAGGAAATGATTATTATTGTCCCTTGTGAATTGTGTGTGGATTTGTTTCTAACAGCAATCGAATAAATAGTACGCATTAAGTACGAAGTGGTTTTTATTGAAAGTTGAAAGAGAAATTTAAAATTCCCGCGGAATTTGATTAGAGCGCCATCTGTTAAATTTTAATGAAAGGCCTTGGCAAGCGAACAGATCTGGGCATTGATGCTTGCGTAGTGTACTCAATTGATGACGAAGTGGTGCTTTCTTGCTGAAGAAGACGTTGCACGAGCGTCCACGGCGGTACACTAAAGGTAAGATTTATCCCTGGCTATTTATAAGCTTCATGTAGTTGATAAGGGCCGTTCGCGACCGATCCAGACGATTTCTCGTATCTTTTCGCGGGTCGCGGGTGTTTTAGGGTAGGGAGCTTCGTCGCTGTGATGTAGAATTTGTGGAAGGGGTGCTCATAGCGTATTCTGGTAGGATATATTCATCCCCACATTCTTCCTAAACCACCACCACTTCCCTCCACCACGTTAGACGACGTCATCGCCATAGATACGCCTAACGTCGTGGGCTTCGAACTTAATTTTAGTCCAAGGTTGTTAACCTAACATTTCCTTTTACAAAAAAAATGTCATCGTTTCGTAGCATGTATTATCAGTTTTCATATGTTAATAGTTCCTCGGTGTAAAATCAAAAATCACGTATGTGTTGACCTAGGTTGTGTTCCGAGTTCCAACGTCCTGAGTTTTCCATTTTCTAAACCGCATTTGTTGGGCATTGACTCCCCAGTGTGAACATCTGCCTCGTAGGGTTTATTAACCTTTTATATTACCGTATTGTAATATCTACCTACTACGGAAGGGAGACGACACTACCGTCACGTAATTTCATCTGTATCTAACAGGTTTCCGTCATATCATAATACTTAAAACTGATATATAAATGATCTATAAGTATACTTCACTTTATACTGCGAAGTATAATATATGTAATTGTGAAATCGGGAAAACATCTATAATCAATTTTAAACTAATGATTTTGAACTTTTAAGATTACCTGACAAATTTTAAATGTTACGGGAACAATAAATTCTATTTTGTATTTTTCTGATCGTTGTAGCAGATGTTTAATTTTCTGCCATATGTTAAATGGCCTGCTTGTTAGCGGATTAAATATGAGTATGACCATAAACGCTGAAGCTTCTCTGAATTCTTAAAGCCGCTTTACACGATCTGATTTTCTATCTTTTCTTTGTCATTTGGTTCTTGTTGCTGTGATTGTTTACCGGTTTCTTTGTCTATTTCTGTAAGTAAATCAACTAATAGGATACAAATATCTTCGCCTCATTAGCATTTTACCAACTCTGTTTAAATTATTTGAAAAAATAATACCCACGCAGTTGCAAGATTGATTTTGAATTTAACTTCAGAAATATACAGTGTGTCCTAGATTGAGTAGGCTACCACGGGTAACATTCTTATTACTGATGATAGAGATTGGGTTAAATAGGCAAGCAATCTTTTATCAATACCATAGAGAAAATTTGAAAATTCCGAATAGTTTCGATATCACAGAAAAAAAATGAAAATCGCCATTTTCTTTAATGTATAATAACTTCGTAATTATAAGAAATATGAAAAATAGTTTGATATAGAAGTTACTAGATTTGAAAAAATACAACTCAAAGTTAAGTCAAAATAAAATTCAAGATGGCGACTTTCAAGATAATAGGTGTGTTCGTTTTACTTTCGTTTTGCTGAGTTATAACTTCTAAAAAAAAAACAAGTTAATTCCACTGACATCGAGCAAACGTCAAACGAAACTTTTATACGATTAAATAGCATTTTCTCTTCTCGTTTCAATCGTGTATCACAACCCACATCTAAAAGAAAAAATATTAAAAAAGATTTTCAAATTTTTATTTTAAATCCAGCAAGCGAGGAAAAATTACAAATTGCTTTTACTTACAAAACAAAAAAAGGTTATAATGAATGCTTAAGTGCTTAATTATTAACGAGCTTAGACGCATTTTGGGCGGAAGGTTTCGTTAAATATACGAGGCACTACTAATATGCTGAAGCGATCATAGTCGAAAAAAGTTCTAATCTTTAACGCGTCTGCCCCGTAAAAACAAAACAATAAACCAGTCGAAGCTCGAGAAGTCTGTGCGGCACGCAGTAACCACTACAGTTCTGGTCGACTGGATATAAGAACTTGTTTACATAACCGATTCATTCCCAAATAAACTTGCATTCTTTTTGCAGTGACTATAATTGATATGTAAGGGTCGGACATTCTTAGGATATCTAGTAAAAACCAGTATCAAGATAAACAAAGCAGCGGCGTAGATTTCAACGTCGCCGTTGAACGGCTTTTATGCCCGAAGCACTCTCACCCTCGCCAATCTCACGCTCCTTGCATCAGAAACAACCGTTTCATGTGAATTACGTGTGTAACATAATTGCCTTTATAGTTTCTTTCAAATTAATGATTAGGAAAACATTATAATTCTTTACTGTAGCTTTGAAAAAGACTGACATAATACATTTAATTCATATCAATTATAGCGCCGTCACTGTAAAAAGAAAGCGAGTTCATTTCGGAATGATTCGATTATGTAAATAAGTTTTTATATTCAGTCGACCAGAACTGTAGTGGTTACTACGTGCCGCATAGACTTCTCGGGCTTCGACTGGTTTATTGTTTTGTTTTTACAGGGCAGACGCGTTAAAGATTCGAACTTTCGAACAGCATATTAGTAGTTCCTCGTATATTTAACGAAACCTTCCGCCTAAAATGCGCCTAGGCCTGTTAATATGAATTAAATATATTATGGCAGTCTTTTTAAAAGTTACATTAAAGAATTATAATGTTTTCATAATTATTAATTTGAAAGAAACTATAAAGGCAATTATGTTACACACGTAATTTATATCAAACGGTTGCTTCTGATGCAATGAAGACGAGGGTGAGAGTGCCTCGGGCATAGAAGCCGTTCAGCGGCGACGCTGAAATCTACGCCGCTGCTTTGTTTATCTTTATACTGGTTTTTACCAGATATCCTAAGAATGTCCGACCCAAAGATAAAGGATCTAGGAAGATGTGACACTTAATAAAATAAAAATGGAACGAAGTTTAGTTTGCAAAAGTGGCTCCACCTGGATTTTGGGCACAGCAAAGGCGGAAGTTTTAAACTTTACTGCTTTAAATAAATACTTATTTGACAAGTTATAAAGCAATAATATGCGTTTTAAATATTCATACTGTAAGACTACGGTTCAAATCAAATGCGAAATTGAATCAATATTTATTTCTTTTGTTTATTTGTCACAGAATAGCAATATTATATGACTAACTAGCTGGATTATGTAAATGAACCACTGAAGTATTTTTCCGAAATCAGAATTTCATAGACCGATTACTTTAATCATTATGTAATGTACTGGCCGGTTCAACCATTATACAACAACTTCACCTGCTTCTAATATCGCTAATGAATACTGTTCTTTGTATAAATGTGCTCCTCTAGGCTAACCTTCGCTTTACACAGGAAACGCCATTTCGGTAATCAATGTAAGTCAATCAACTTTCAGCAGTAACTAAAGTCAGGCTTCCATGGTGGTAACCGTGAATCAACTAGTTTACGTTCAGAAACGCACAAACCTCCACGTTCTGCAGGGTCAACTTAGAAAATAACTATCATTAGCATTCCCCGGCTAGGATAACCATAGCCCGCTGTAGGTAGTGCAATGGAACCAAGGGAAAACGCACGAGGTTCCCTCCTCACAGTCTACTGGGGGAAAACGCACCCAGTAGGTTTCAGGAATCTAATCATAAACTTGTAAAACAGACTAGCATTCCCCGGCAAGGATAACCATAGCCCGCTGTAGGTAGTGCAATGGAACCAAGGGAAAACGCACGAGGTTCCCTCCTCACAGTCTACTGGGGGAAAACGCACCCAGTAGGTTTCAGGAATCTAATCATAAACTTGTAAAACAGACTAGCATTCCCCGGCTAGGATAACCATAGCCCGCTGTAGGTAGTGCAATGGAACCAAGGGAAAACGCACGAGGTTCCCTCCTCACAGTCTACTGGGGGAAAACGCACCCAGTAGGTTTCAGGAATCTAATCATAAACTTGTAAAACAAACTAGCATTCCCCGGCTAGGATAACCATAGCCCGCTGTAGGTAGTGCAATGGAACCAAGGGAAAACGCACGAGGTTCCCTCCTCACAGTCTACTGGGGGAAAACGCACCCAGTAGGTTTCAGGAATGCCACGCAACGACCCGCCCGCATAACGTGGATTAGCAAACAGTTAACTGGTATCAGTCAACGACTGCACCGACTTTTTAACCATCTGATTGATAAATTGTTACCAGCTGTTCATTCAGCGATATTAGCAGTGTAAAATCGTTAGACTCTATGTAAATAATGAACCCCACACTAACCTGGATTCTAATTTCTCGACCGGTGCACTTCACAAGCTCACACCACCGATGCTAACATTACACTGACTTACGATCCCTTACTTTTATTTTCCTTTATCTTGCCACTTACATAACTGACAATTTATAACGAGTTTTGGGCTAAATTTTCTTGAGCGGTGAATCATTTTAAGACAGGGACAATGTCGCTCTAATTGCACAACGGATGTACTGAAGTTATTTCTGATTAAATAATCCCAACACCCAAAATATTTAGTGTAAACAAAGGAAAATAAACTTTAACGAAAGAGAAACTTTATGTAACTCCACAATACTTTATTTCAAACTAAGAAATTGACAGATACAAAAACGAGAAGCAAATTTCGGGACGATTCGCCTTGATAATCACACTTTAAACGATTCCTTGTCTTTTATATTTGTTGTTGCTGCAACAATCACTGAACAGTGAATTTTCTTGGACCTGAATATTTATATGCAGCTACGATGTTAATCGAAATATCGGCCGGTATCTCTGAATTGTCATTAATTTTTCACCATTGTCTCCATTTACAATAAAACGTATTGTTTTCTCTGTTCCTTTCCCTTTTTTTAAAAGTATCACAGTCACTGCGTACTTTTAATAGAAGTAAAATATTTTTATCTGAGTCCGGGCACGTTAACAGTTTTTCGGTGCAGCGATACCCGATACAAATTTTACGAATTTCACCAACAGGCTGTACAGCAAATTATGAAAACAAACTAAACACGAAATGCACTAAAAGCATTTATAAAAATGCATATAAAAACGGTGGAAATATTCAGGTTAAACATAAGTTATGACAGAAACGTAAATGTCATTAAATTTTTTCGTAGTTTTGTTTCAATCAAACATGGAATTATTTGATTGGTTGTTAGTAAAACACTAGCGCCAGCTAGGTTTTTGGCGAAGAAATGAATTCGGTACAGTGTTCCTAGATTCAAGTGCCGAATCTTCTTAGATCCTTTATCTTTGGTCCAACCCTTAGTTATTAATTATTAAACACAATTGACACCGTTTTGTGACACTTCTGGTTACACTTTGCAGAATATTTTAATTAATACTATGAATTGCCTGTAACACTGCTTCACGTAATTCTTCATTGTTGTTATAGTTTAAATACTACCATATTTTTTACTCCTATATGTTACTGTGCCTCAGAAATAAAAATGAAAGCGTGTTAAATCCGGGAATCGGGGCGCACACTGCTTAATTGTAACTATTACCCTATTATTAAAACGATGATTCAAACGATGATATATTTGTGGGCACAAACAAAAACAACGAAGAATTACGTGAAACAGTGGTGCAAGCATTTCATAATATTAATCGAAAAACCCTGCAAAGTGTAACCAGGAGTGTCGCAAAACGGTGTCAACTGTATTTTTATCCAGGCACTTTGAGCACTCCTTATCATTTTCTTTTGTTTTGCAAGTGAAAGCAATTTTTCCTTGCTTGTTTGATTTGAAATAAAAATTTATTACACATGGGTTGTTATTCATTTCACAGAAGAAAGTTGCTGTGAATAGGCGAATTCCTATTACTAATAAACTGAGCTTAGACTAGTTGAGATGAGTGGCTCAGCTCACATAAAAACCATATGATTAATTTCCCCCACTACTGCGGGACGAACACTCATTACTAATGAAGGGTTAGCGGTTCCCAAAGTTAGTATATGATCTCATCATATCTCATCCGCTTGAATTTACATGCTTAAAGCCGAACGTCTGGTCGCGCTGGTGGGGGTATTCGTGCGGTCTCTGGTGCGCGTCAGACCATACTGCCGAGATTTTAATTGGTCAGGATCCACAGCGCATGCACAGTCGATGCCGTTACCATGACAACGCAATTATTATAATGATTTTAAATGGAGCTTCGGCTCAGTCGAGTGACGAGAGACCCATGCGATAAATGTCGAATCCGTCCGATATTGTATGAGGCAACTTCCCATATACTAACGGAGCGGTTCCTTCAAATCGGTGAGGGGGGGGGGGGACAACTTCCTCAGTTCGAAGTAAAAAGAACGCGTAATTTCAACCTTGGAGGGAAGTGAGATGAGATTATCTGAGAATCGGTGCAAAAGGAACCTCGATCAAACTTACTAACTTTTATTTCATATTTTTTATAATTAAGAAGCTACTAAAAATTAAAGAAAATTGCAATTTTCAGTTCTTCTGCGAGAATATCGGAATTTTCAAATTTTCTCTACGGCACGGCATCTGAGTCAGCACATAAAACTGCGAAACATTGCCCATTTAACCAAAACTCTATCTTCACTAATAAAAAAGTTACCCTTGGTAGCATACTTAACCTTAACCGGGAAAAACTTACTCGGACCCTAAAGTCTAGGAAGATGTTGCGCCTGGAGAGTGATGTCTGGACCCCTACGGCTGTGATCCGCGGGCCTGGGGAATTTTACCCCATCGTCTCCTCTCCTTCACGCCCTTGAGTGCACAATACACAATACAAATTTAAACTCACTGTTAAAATTTGTGATGGGCACTATCGAATAAAATGAGCTATGGAATGATTACTAAATGAATGGAGCCTGTTGGGGCTTTCACGTATTTTTTGGCGTGAAAGAAAAGTTCTTGTTGCTTTTCACTTATTTTATTTAGCTAATAAACACTAAACACTAAACAAGTAAAGAATAATAGAGAAATGTGTGCTGTTGCACAATAATGAAAATTGAAATGAAAATTGCGGCTTGTGTCGCCGTTTCGAGAACTGTTGTTGACTCGAATGAAAGTGATGACTGAATGTGTTTTTAAAATATTAGAATTGCCTTTTTAAACCGAACCCTTGATAGTGGGTACGGTGATGACGGCGTTCTATCCCGGCTTCCTCGAACATCATCGGTTACGCTGAACTGCAAAGACTTGCTTTCTTAAGTGCTTCATGCGACCCAGAATTTCGAAGAAGTTCGGATTTTAATATTTGTTTGCATGAAATAAAAATGAATATTACGTTAAATATCTTACATCTAACATCTTATTAACTAATGTCTGTACATGCCGCCCGCCTTGAAAGGTCTCTTTCAAATGAATTGTTTTTAACGCGGCTCTTAAATATTATATTATTAGTCTATGGGTAATGTACAAATTTTAGACACTGCACGTTTGTAAATTCCGGTAGCAGTTTTTACGGACGCAACTCGCACTGCACCGTCTTTACCGGGATGCACTTCCACTACCCGACCTAGACTCCAATGAAGGGGTGGTTTATTATTTTCCTTCAGGATAACCATGGTCCCGGGTTGGAGTTGTTGCGACGCGGTGGTTTTCCATTTATGTCGCTGTTGTAATTCAGAGACATACTCCTTAGACCATCGCTCCCAAAAATGTTGCTGTAGCTGTTGAATCTTTTGAAAAATATTTAGTCGAGATTCTGGAATTTGTCGCAGATGTACATCCGGAATTGCAGTCAATTTTTCGCCGATCAAGAAGTGCGCAGGAGTAAGAGGGTTTGTGTCATTAGGGTCACTTGACAGCGGGGATAAAGGACGTGAGTTAAGACAGGCTTCTATTTGCACTACAACAGTGTTAAATTCTTCAAATGTTAATTTAACATTACCTAAAACCCTTTTCAAGTGAAATTTGGTACTTTTAACTCCTGCTTCCCACAGGCCGCCAAAATTAGGCGATTTCGGTGGAATGAAATGCCACGAAATGCCTTCGGCGCTTAATGAGTCATTTATTGCTTTCGATTTATTTGCCAGAAACTGATAAATGTCTAGTAATTCACGATTTGCTCCGATGAAATTAGTCGCATTATCAGAGTAAATATCTGTACACTTTCCTCGTCTAGAGAAAAATCTGCGTAATGCACTGAGAAACGTATCAGTGCTCAAATCACTGACCAACTCTAGGTGAACTGCTTTGGTTACAAAGCAAATAAAAATACATATATAAGATTTAATTAATTTTGCTCCTCGACCTTTGCGATTTTTTATGAAAAATGGACCCGCAAAGTCAGTTCCGCATTTTAGAAAAGGTCTACTTGGAACCAGTCTAGCGCTAGGTAAGTTACCCATAACTTGGTTATCAGGTACTGGGTTCGTCTTAAAGCAAATGACGCAACTTCGGGTGATTTTTCTAGCTAAGTTTCTTCCGGAAATCGGCCAATAATGATCTCTTAAGGAGGCTAAAAGTGCTTGAGGCCCACAGTGAAATAATCGTATGTGCTCATTTCGAGCAATTAAATTTGTGACTACGTGACTTGCCGGCAATATTGCTGGATGTTTTTTCTGATAGGGATATGATGAAAGCTTTAATCTTCCACCTACGCGAATTATACCGTCTTCATCCAAGAACGGATGTAAGGATAGTAGTTTACTTTTGTTTCCGACACAATTATTTTTTTGCAAATTTACATAATCTTTCATAAAACAATGCAATTGTGTAAGTTTTATAATTGTGTTTAGCGCGATATTTAATTCTTCCACTGACAAATTATTACATTTGCGCTCTGAATTCATAGATTTGCAGTTATTAATAAATCTGAGCACATAAGCAATTACACGCTTTAATTTATTAAGTGATGAATATCGTTCTAGAATATCTAGCACATCGATTATTGAGCAAGTTAAAGCGATTGTGCGAATTTCTGTTAGATCAGCAGTTTCGCTGTAAAGATTTTCTTGGGATGGCCATGATAATTCTGTTTGTTGAAGCCAAGAAGGTCCCAAAGTTTTAGAGTCTTCTGTTAACTTAATTTTGTGTTCTTGAGATGTTGTGTTTGAATCGGAAATTGTTTCCAAGATTTCCATGTCGTTTGATGACCATTTGCGCAAATCAAAACAACCTTGTTGTAATATAGATATAACAGTTCTGTAAATTTGTAATACTTCTTCTTTGGAATTTGCACCGGTTAATAGGTCGTCGACATAAAAATCTTTTAGAATAATGTCGGAAACCTTTGGATGAATTTCCGCATTCTCCAAAGCCAGCTGTTTTAAACATCTCATGGCGAGAAAGGGTGCTGACGCTGTACCATATGTGACCGTGTTTAATGTGAAACATTGAACAGGTTCGTTGGGACTGTTGCGCCATACAATTCTTTGCAAATTGCGATGTGAATCGTGAACAAGAATTTGACGGTACATTTTGGTAATGTCAGCTGAGATAACATATTGATGCATGCGGAAACGGATTAAAATAGATACCAAATCTTGCTGCAATGCTGGACCTACTGCTTGAATGTCATTGAGAGAAATCCCTGACGAGGATTTTGAAGATCCATCAAAAACAACTCTGACCTTGGTGATGCTCGTGTCTTTGACTACCGCATGATGAGGTAAATAAAAATGAGTATCATCGAACGAATCTGGGGAAAGGATTTTTGACATGTGACCTAACTCCTCATATTCTTTCATGAATTTTTTATATTCAGTATTTAATTCTAGATTGTTTTCTAACTTCCGTTCCATGCTAGTTAACCGCCTGATAGCCGTCTGCTTGGATTCACCAAGTTCACAAGGATTCTTGGTTAATGGTAATTTAACAATAAATCTACCATCGCTGTTTCTTTGAGTTGTAGTTCTGAAGAAATTTTCACAAAATTGATCTTCTTTTCTAATTGGAGATGTGTTAAAATTCTCAATGTCCCAAAATTTTTTGATTTGTTCCTCAAGGTGAGTGAAACTGCACAATGTATTGGAAAAATTTAATCTCGAAAGAAATGGGATATTTCCTGAGACAATCCAGCCCAATTGAGTTTTTTGAAGAACTGGTTTCTGCTTCCCCAGTTTGATTTGTCCCACAGATAATAATTGCCAAAAAATCTCTGCGCCAAGTAGCATATCGATTTTCGCACATTTGTAGAATTCTGGGTCAGCTAAATGAATGTTTTTAGGTATGTTGAGAATCTTTGGATCGAATGATAAAGCCGGTAACGACTCAGTAATTTGATTTAATACTAGGCAAGATACATTTGCTTTAAACGAGTTGGAATTGGATGAAATATTGACTGATGTCTTATACTTAATTGATACTGGTGCTTGTTGAATTCCTGATATGAAAGAATTTATCGGAATTTTCTCGCAATGTAATTGTTCGACCATATCATGGGTTATAAAATTTGATTGAGAACCGGAATCTAAAAGGACTCGACAGTTATAATCGTTACCCTGATTATCGTACACCTTGACTAGTGCTGTAGATAATAAAATTTGCATTACACTGCTTGATGTGGCATGATGTGACAGTGTCGATGCAGAAGGTACTTCAGAAGATGCTCCCGAGGTACCGGTGTTATTCTCAATGTGAAGAAGAGAATTATGACGTTGATGACATTGTTTACAAGAACCTGCTTTGCAATCTTTACTGAAATGACCTTTTCTTAGACAATTGTTGCATAAATTGAGTGTTTTGATTCTAATGATTCGATCATTGATTGACAAATTCAGAAAATTCTTGCAGTTATAAATAGAATGCGATTCCTTGCATATGGGACAATTGAAATTATTGCTGAGAAGACAATTGGAATTTGATTTATATGAACCTGGCTTTTTATCGACTCGATGTGATTTAGGATCAAGTGATAATGTTTCTAAAAATTCGCATCTTTCGCGCAAAAATGTCATTAGTTCGTTAAATGTTGGTAATTCGTTTTCTATTTTTAATTGTTCCCAATCGCGTCTCGTAACTGGATCTAATTTATTACTAATTATATGAATAAGTAATGTGTCCCAATGTTCAGTGGGCTGCTCAAGTGCCTTCAAAGATCTTAAATGCTTTAAAGTATTATCGTGAAGTTGCCGTAATGCGCGATATGATTCTGACGCTACCTGATGTAAACTAAAAATTTCTTTAACGTGATTATGAATAATTAGGCGCTTATTTTGAAAACGCTCGCGTAATAACTGCCATGCAACTGAATAATTTGTCGATGATACTTCTAATGATTTGATCACCATAGCGGCTTCTTGTTTTAAGCACGATCGTAAATAATGAAATTTTTGAATGTCGGAAATAGAAGTATTCCTGTGAATTAAACTGTTAAAAGTATCATAAAATTCGGTCCAGTTTTCATAATTCCCGGAAAAGGTGGGTAACTCAATTCTCGGTAATTTAACCCCAGGTATATCTTGACCGCTACTCTTCGGTTGTTCAGGCGACGAAATTTTAATATCTGAATTAATTACTTCGCTATGCTTATTAATTAACATTTTAGCAGAAGAAAGTATTGTGTAGTATTCTTCTTCAAAATGATTTCTTTCAGAGTCATGCATTTCAAAATCAATTTCTTTGCTATTAATTTCGATTTCACTCTGTATGACATTAAATTCGTCTAAAATTCCCTCAATTTTTTCTAGGCGAAATTTCAACTGAACAAATTGTGATTCGTCTTGTGACGTAGCATTGAAATTATTTAAATAATTTGAAAATCTAGTAAGTTGAGATTTTACCTGACCGCGTTTTGAAATTAGCTGCTTTTGTTCAGCCATGATTAATAAATGCAAGATTAATTTAACACGTTAAAAACACTGTTTCGTGCAAAACCTGCCTTATACAAACTATGAATGGATAATTAGGAACGCACTTACGTTGTTTGTCGTAGTTGCTGTCCGATTTCTGATTGTTTGCTTGATTGCTTCTTTTTTGATTGCTGATGAGCTTTCCGAAACTGTCTTTCGCATCGATGACCAGTGTGGCTGCGATGAATTCACTTTCGGATGAGGCTCATTTGAAGGATCAATGCAGCTGCGATTAATTGACTTGTGTATCCGGCTCGCTCGAAGGACCAATGTTGGGGCTTTCACGTATTTTTTGGCGTGAAAGAAAAGTTCTTGTTGCTTTTCACTTATTTTATTTAGCTAATAAACACTAAACACTAAACAAGTAAAGAATAATAGAGAAATGTGTGCTGTTGCACAATAATGAAAATTGAAATGAAAATTGCGGCTTGTGTCGCCGTTTCGAGAACTGTTGTTGACTCGAATGAAAGTGATGACTGAATGTGTTTTTAAAATATTAGAATTGCCTTTTTAAACCGAACCCTTGATAGTGGGTACGGTGATGACGGCGTTCTATCCCGGCTTCCTCGAACATCATCGGTTACGCTGAACTGCAAAGACTTGCTTTCTTAAGTGCTTCATGCGACCCAGAATTTCGAAGAAGTTCGGATTTTAATATTAGTTTGCATGAAATAAAAATGAATATTACGTTAAATATCTTACATCTAACATCTTATTAACTAATGTCTGTACAGAGCCAATTATCGAGTAAATACATTCATTATTTAGTAGAGACTCGAATAAATAGTATCGAATAATATTTGTTTTTTATTTATTTACCATCAAGTAGGTTGTCATTTTATTTTATAAGGTTGGCTATTAAAGTAAAATTAGACAAATTAATTTCATGTCATTATAACATGCCAAAATGTGATACTTCAAAGCAGATAGATCAACCGTTGTTGTCAACTCTCAACTTTAAGAAATATTCCTTTTTATAATTCTACAAGTTAATTATTTTTTAAATAATAATAATTATTACAGATGTCACAAGTGTATAGGGACGAAAAAACGAGACGAATTGGAAAGTTCTTCTTCTGACAAATGTACTGCCACTGACAAATTTTTAAATTACTTTTTTAGAAAAGATTTGCAACGACTAAACGACTAATTAGACCATATAATTTGAGAAATGAAACCCACCTTGTGACGAAAAGAAAATATTGCAACATTGCTGCGTTCGCAGTAACCTTAAACTCAAAATCAAAATGACTTTCATTGTCAAAGTTTAGTTACTTGCATAAGTACCACTTTTTCCTTAAATTTTCACGGCATACTTCGATGGTAAATAAATAAAAAAATAGATATTACGTAAGCCCTTTGATAAACGTGTGCAGAAGATGAGAAAAGTATTCGATCTGATAACTAGGATGTCTACCTTCGACTATGTTTTTCAAGTAAAATCTCTTACGTGTACTTTATTTTGTACACAGGTAAAAAGTACCTTCAATTTACATAGTATTTTCACACTGATGAAAATGCTCCAATAAAATATTATGAGTACTTATAAAAAATAAGGTAATAAAAAGAAGAAATATTTTTCATGTCAGCGTCGACTCGATGATGGTAACCCTACAATCGATTGAAAAAAAATGTGGAGCAAAAAGTCTAAAGCTAAAATCTCTCGTTAACAGCATAATCTGCTGCTTCTTTGAATAAGAAATAAATTAAGAATTGCGACGTTAATTAACGTCACAGTTAAGTAATATCGAACATCATTACTGTGAAACCAAAACTGGGTTGATGGTTAAATTTGGCTAACACCAGATTATTTAACTTATTTTTGTTTTTGCAACTGTACGCCCCGGGTCTATACATGCGAATAATTATTACGAAACCTTGTTTGGAAACATGTTGGCTGAGGTTAGCAGCAAATTAAATTTCAATAAAATTTATACAACTCCATTTCTCGATAAATTTAAAATTTTAAGGTGCATGGTTTGAACTTTCTTAGTCTGCTTCTTAAATTTCTTTAAAAATGATTTATGAGTGAGTGTGTTTCCGTTGGGTTTTCCAATTCTTCTTTATTTTTGACACTGCAGCCCACGGTGAACAATACATATATTAGGTGACGCCACAAGAGCACTCTCCCGTGTGTCGATTTGTGCACGAGATCACTTGCGAGAGCGACAGCTGGAAAAAGGTTTCAAATATCAATACCCGAGAGAGAACGGTGTTTAATCCTTCAGCATGAGATAACATTAAAGTATTTCTCGCAGTTGCGTGCACGATCCGAAAGTCAGCGCTGCTACCTATTGATTGTTTACTGTGCTGCAGCCTTACTATAGAGACCCTCTAGTTACAGTCTGGCAGAATGCCATGCATTTTTAATTGGTTCCGCCATATTTCAGCTAATCATAAGAAGGAATGGAAGTGGTTGACAATAATCTTTTTTTTTTTCGTGCGAATTATTTCACATTAAATTCATGCTCTCCATGACCGCAGAAATGAGAGAGTTATAATCTAAAAAGTATTTAAAAAACATCTAAATTAGGCAAAACAAATATTGACAACGTAAATTTTAAAATTAAAAATTTGACGCAATATGCACACGCATTGAAAGTACGTCATTTGAATAATATTTTTTAAACTAAAAATTATTAAGCAAACGATATAAATTATGAGCTTATTATTACTGCTTGTTTATCTTGTATATACAGTAAAATTGTTGCATAATAACAAAACAGTTCGATTTTGTTGTTAATTCAAAGAAAAACAAAATGTCGAAATTTGGAATGTCATCGTGTATATCACGTGTTACATTTATTACGAAGATTCTATTTCGTACACAGATTATTTAGTCTGAGCAAAATTAAATAACCGGATGTTCAAACCGGATTTATTGATAACAACTATCATTTACAAAATAATTACAAAGGATTATCTAATTTAAGGTTAACTGTTAGCTAATTCGATTCAAAAAATAGGTCAAAAGTAATTGACAAAAAATTATTCTCTTGACAGGATTACGCGAATGACTGTGAAAATGAAAAGAAAAAAAAATTAAATAACGACAGTTTGAAAATGTGGCAGCTGCCATACTTGAGTATTTGAAAAATTCAATAATTAGTTTACGTAAATAATCAAATAAAATTAAAATATGAGTATAATAGTTTCTAACCACAACAACAATATACAAGACGTTCATTTAGAAAAAATATGTTGCCATTTTACAGTTATTCTACGGAACACACTGTATATGTCACAATAATTTTAAATTATACAGTGTGAGTAAAGTATGGAATTATATTTAATTTCTAAATTGCGTTTATTTTAAAGTTTCTTATGTGACCATATTAAATGTTTTTACAGATATACTTAAACATAATTACCCTTTTGATATTCGTAATAAAAATGGGAAGTTCCATAAAAAATATTTTTGTAGTCGCCGCTGTGTAATGGTGGTTCATTTAACACTTTTCAAGTTTTTGCAAAAAGAAAATACGTATTTTAGGAAACACAAATTTAGATCCATACTATGGTTTCGAATAGGCAGAAATTTCATAAAAGAAAAGTCTGTCTTATTTTACACATAAACGTTCGAAGAGGTGCTCCGTGATGCAGTTTCCATAAATTTTAAAGCTTCTCGATTATTACAATACTGTATATTGTAAAAAGAGGAGTATAGATTTAACGTTGAGTTTCCCTTCAAGATCGCTAGTCGCTAACGACTGCGACCGAGAGTCAACGATCAATTTAACGACACTTCTATCCATCCTGTCAATATATTTAAACGTGTTCCATTTTCCTAGCAACACAAAGTTGTAGCGACTAATCTTCCAGTCGACAATCCTGCTGCTCCAAGAGCAGACAAGCGACTGGGCAACGAAGAATTTTTTGTATGCGCATGTCTGTTTTGCACTTTATGTTGGGATGGTTCTGCATTTTTGTTAAATATAAATAAAATTAGTTAATTTTATTCATTATAGATTTTTTTCAGGACTAAAACAATATACGTATAACGACTGTTTAAAGTTCATCAAGTTGGTTTTGACGATACTTTTCTAAGATATACCGGGTGGAAAGTTTCAAACCCGAACATAGCAAACTTACATTAAATTAAGGCCAATATTATCGTGTTAAAATTATTCCTATTGTTTTAATACTTTTGATATATAAATTCAATTTTTACATTTGAAATAAAAAATGTGGTCGCCTTAATATGTCAGATTAGAAGTTTGCAATTCAATCAGGACTATTCTGTAACATTGATATGCATATCAATTGACATGATCTTCAATACTTGAAGAGAATTTGTTACGATTTCATAACATTTCACGTCGATTGCCGACCGCAAATTGAAGAGAGATGCATATTAGCTCGAGCTCACACTTGAAAAACTATTTATAGAATACCAATTTTGCACGGTCACTTTGAAACATAGCAATATCAAGTCCATATCAATTAATGATGTGCCAGATCGTTGAGAATCCGCGGATACGGATATGGATATTCGTATCTACATTCGTCGATGCGGGTTCTTTGTTTCTAGGTCCGTGGATACTGATACGAATGTACGCACCAAATAAGGTGAACGGAACAGCCTAAAAGTGCATCGTTTTTCTTCGCGAATATCCACGGATACGAGTACGAATATCCGGAACATCACTAAGGCGGATTTACAAGAAGCATTGGGTGCGTTCAGAACGTATAATCCCTTTTGTCAGTGCTTGGTACTCTTTCATGCCTACCAATGAAAGTACAATAAAACAGAACAGTATTTCAATTTTCATAAAATATGGCAGTCCGAAAATTTTGAGTGGATTTTGAAATGGCGTCCTGATTACGAACTTTTCAAAAAGATAACTTGATCGGGTTTAAGACAACGAGAAAATGATTTTAGTCATTCAGCTGACAAGTTTCGGTGAACCTTCATCAGAGCCTGGAAGAAGTTACAATTTAGTCCGATTAATCAGAGGTAAACTTTTCCTAATTTTGTAATGTTAAGCTAAAACTAAATTGTAACATCTTCCAGGCTCTAATGAAGGTTCAGAATAAAACCGACATCTGAATGATTAAAATCATTTTCTCGTTGTCCTAAACCCGATCAAGTTACCATTTTGAGTAAAGTCATGTTGGTCGGTCTTGTCAGTTAGGTCCAGTTTTACAAATGGGGTTCAATTTTGAGCTGAGGCTTAAACCCTTAGCAACGATTATTTCAACAATTGTTGTGAAGAATTTAAGCTTCGGCTCAAAATTAAACCGCCATTGTAAAACTGGGCCTTAATGTTACTAATTTATTTTAACAAATTATTCAGGCAAGAATGTTCTAGAGCGTGTTTACTTAATTGAATGTTATGGAATTTCGAATTGTTTGAGGCTGCAAAATCCCAAATGAATTGTTTAAAAAGAATCCCGTAATTGAAAAAATTGTTTAAAAAAATTTGATGGAAAAGACCAGTGTTAAAAAAGAATGAAGT
Source organism: Prosopocoilus inquinatus (assembly GCA_036172665.1). NCBI lineage: Eukaryota > Metazoa > Arthropoda > Insecta > Coleoptera > Lucanidae > Prosopocoilus > Prosopocoilus inquinatus. The sequence goes on from CM069875.1 coordinate 19,249,247, forward strand.
TTATCTTAAGGCTGAGGCTACTATTTTGCCAATGACATCAATAGCACCTGGCTTCTCTTAACTATAAGGAATCGACGATTTAAATTATCTACGATTTAAAAATATAGGAGTCCCAGAGCTCCGTACAAGTTCTTTCTTGTTATTCCGGGTACCGACTCGAATTTTTTTATATAATATGAGTGCTTCTATTGCACATTTTAAAAATATTTTGGTTTGTGTACCGGGTGTCCAAGCATTATAAAAATAACAAAGATTTTTTTTTAATTGAAACCCCATTTTAACTTCACTTTTGAATTCTACACTAAATTCTGCGTTAAATTTACTTGAGTAATTTTTACCAATTTATTTATCAATCATACTTTTTTTTGATATGAGTCAATTTTTTCTTGAAAATTCACAGATGCTAGGTTCCATTCAAAAATTCGTAATTTCTAAACCACTAAAGATAACGCAACCGATTTTTTTTCAGTCAATGCCCTAGACCTAGGCTGGGGTAAATCTTTCGAGATATTGTGATAAGTGTGAAGGGATGTTCCAAGGCTTGCTAAGATTTTTTGAATTTGAATAAGTAAAATTTTAGCATTTTTGATATTATGATAACAAACATTTTAATTCATGACAAAAGCAGTACTCGGTGAGGTGAGGTGATTTTACTAAGAAAAACTAGATTTTGCGAGAGTTTTTAATTTTTTTCGGTTATCAACCAATATTGACCATATTGGTTGATTTTTTTTGAGAGTTTTAGGATAAGCAAAATTTTTTATAAAGAATTACTTTTTCTCGAAAACTCAAAAATTAAAAATTTTTCCTGTTGTGAACACAATCCGTGGACACAATGTATAATATATTTTTGAAATCAGAAAAGATAAAAATAAAATCTACAAGGATATTTAAATTCTACGTCAAAAAGTACCTTAAGAAAGTGCAAACAGATATAAAGTATCTGAAAAAGTTATTACAGAAAAAAGAAATGGGAAATTTTTGTTTTTTTTTTACTATAAGCTATAACCTTCGAACCCAAGGGAATTTTCGTAACTTCAAAGCAGTTCGTAACTCCTCAAATGCTTAAGATAAGAAATTCATCTATTTTAACTGAATTCGTATCTCTTATAGGACTGGTCAAGAAAAATTATTTTTTTTTTTTGGGACATGGATAAAACAGGGTATATGTTATGTAAGATTTCACAGAAAGCAGAAAATAACCAAGGATTTTCTTTATCATCCATACTTTGTTTGCTACGAAGTCTTGCGTTGTATAGAAATACATCAATATCGGTATGATCTTAGTGTTACATTTACTTCAAACTGACGATATTTTGTCTCTGGGGCATTCCGATCAATGTCCAGCAGTAATCAGCAAGGAAACTAGGATTTATCGCTTTTCTTTGGTTGCAACGTCTTGGTGAAACCGTTTCCCATATTCGTTATTTACGGCACCCTAATTTTCCGGAAAGAAATGAAGATAATTTGGCTGTGTACTTCTTGCATGTAATAGACAAAAATGACCTTACCCTAACACGGTACTTACATTTGTTAGTGCTGATGCATTACACCAAGTGTTTTTTTTTAATTTGCATGTTTTTCATACTTGCAAAATATAAATGCTTGGTACTAAAAGTTGTTGGGTGATAGGCAATTTCTGTTTTCAGATTCGTTTTTAGGGTGCCGAAATACATGAGAAACACCTGTCACAAAATGTGTGTTTAAAAGTGTAATAAGCGAGATCCCGATGCTGGAAATGTTATTTGGGCCATACTGTATAGATAGGGCGCAAAATATAAAAAATCTCTACATTACATGCAAAAAATCTGAGAAGTATTTATTATTATCAATTACACGTGTGGGATTAATTTAATTACACGTGTTTGGGATTAGTTTTTTGTTATTTTGAAAACAAAATTTCATAATCCAATGCACACACAGCAGCTCGTGTGCTTCGCAATAACAAAAAAACAGTTGCGCGTCATTTTTGCGCCTTATTTTGAGAACATATTTTTTCACAAAATTCTTAACAGAAGTTACAGAAACGAAACCTTGAATTTAATTGAATTTTGTGTACAAATAGATAATTATCGATTCCAAGCGGTCTTCTTATTTTCCATTGTGTATGAGAGAAACCGTTATATTTACCACAACAGCCGGTAACCTTGTGGACAGGGCGACCGCGGAAATGAATGGAAATCGTGTACAGGCTGTTGGTTAAACGCTTCAATCGCACAAGTCTAACAAACAATATTTCTTAGATTTTGTTAAATGTTTAAACAAGATGACATTTTTTAAATTACCGTTAATTTTTTTGATTATTGCAAATTCAGCTGTTCCAGGTAACTGTTCTAACCTTTTGTCGAAAACATGAAGTGATCAACAAGTTCGAAAAAAATAACAAAAAAGTTTACCATAAATTTCACATTATCATAATTAGAGACATATAAGAGGAACATAAAAAGAATAATGGTTTTAAAACGAATAAAAGCAATAAATAAGAAATGTAATTTATTTAATTTTATTTCTCTAATTTGATCCAATTTGCCCATGTAACGTGTGTTAATTCGTTTTTCATGCACTTTTATAATCTTCCCTACTCTATTTCTAACTTTTCCGGTTTTTGGAAAAGTAAATGCACCATAATACCTTTTAAAATTTAATAAAACAAATTATTCTAAAATAATCACAAAGCAACACAAAACCTGTGGCTGTAATCCAAATAAATAGTGAGAAAACCCCTCGACCACATTAATTCACTGAAAGCGAATACGTATTTCGGTAACGAAGTTACCATCTTCAGCGCTAAACTGATATATCAGTTACCGAAATACGTATTCGCTTTCAGTGAATTAATGTGGTCGAGGGGTTTTCTCACTATTTATTTAAATTATTCTAATATCGTTTTATTCAAAAATACGAGGGCCAATATTTGCAAACATTTTCATGTTCACTTGAACATGTTCCCTTCTCTGAAAAATGAATCCACACATTGTAAAACAGTATTTAAAAGAACCAGCACTGATTGAACTCATTTGTATCCACCTATTCGCAAAATTCTTTCTGGAACCTTAGGTAATAATAGGTCGTTGAAATTTTATTTCTTTTGATTCTTTCTATTCGCAGCTCGTTTCTTTCACTATTCATTTTTCATCTTTATTTTCTCATTTTCTGCTGTCTGCAGGCACTTAGCCCTGGGTCACCCTACCTACTATCAGTTTGTTTTAAAGTTGTTTTGACTAATTCTAAACGGAGGTGGAAATTTGTAAACAACTACTCTTTATCATAATATTTTATTTAAAAAACAGCCTGCATATTTATATAACCGTATAACTTTTAGAATTGATTTACATAATTTGAATCTAAGATTTAAAGGTATGATTACTCCACCTGCTCACAAAACTGCAATCTATGACAGAAGTTGCTCCTACCAAATAGCCAAAACATAAATTCTGTACCGCTGCATGTACGCAACGGTTGTTCAGAGTGCCTTTAATAAATAAATACATTCACTCACTAACTTAAATTTTGATGCAAATGTTACTTTATTTTTGTTTCATTCTATTAAATGCAACACTTCACGATTTAGTTTAGGGATTATTTCAATTTATTTTTGTTTTTTAAAACTTAGGTTATAGTGGAAGAACAATCTAGCAGTAGTTAACTACTGCTAATTGAACTATCGCCTAAAGATTTTCAGTCTCTTATGTTAGTAGACAATTACTGTTCTCTTGTAAATTGATGGAGCTGAAATAAAGGCATTTTTCATCGTTTATTTTTATAAAGGGTTTTCCAATAAGGTCGGGTCGATCTTGGCAGGCTGCGGCGGCAATGTTGTTTTAGCGACGTCTGTCAAATCTGTTGTTTATTATTCTGTCACTGATGCCAAATCACCATGGCAAGTTACACGACTGAGCAACACGTCCAAATGATAAAACTTTATTATCAAAACGAGTGTTCGTTTGCGCAAACGTTGCGCGCGTTGCGCCCATTTTACGGCAGACGGGGTGGCCCTTCAAAGTCGACCCTCCAACGCTTGGTGGCCAAATTCGAGAAGACCGGCTCGGTAAATAATCAGCGAACACCCGTACGTCAAAAGAACGCCAGATCGGCCGAGAATATCGCCGCTGTCCGTGAAAGTGTGCAGGAGAACCCGAGGCAGTCAATTCCTCGCCGTGCACAAGAACTTGGCCTTTCGCAGACTTCAGCTTGGAGAATTCTGCGTCGGGACTTGGGCCTGCACCCGTACAAGATCCAACTGACCCAGGAGCTCAAAGTCAATGACCATACACAACGCCGTTTGTTCGCTGAATGGGCTTCGGAGCGTTTGGAAGAGGACCCCAGTTTTGGCCAGAAAATCATCTTTAGCGACGAGGCGCACTTTTGGATGAACGGCTATGTTAATAAGCAAAATTGCCGTATATGGGACGACACCAACCCACACGAGGTTCAGCAGGTGGCAATGCATCCACAAAAGGTTACCGTTTGGTGCGGATTTTGGGCCGGCGGTGTCATTGGTCCGTACTTCTTTGAAAACGACGTTGGTGAGGCCATTACTGTCAACGGCGAGCGCTACAGATCGATGATAACCGATTTCTTTTGGCCCGAATTGAACGATATGGACGTGGACGACATGTGGTTCCAGCAGGATGGCGCTACGTGCCACACAGCGAGCGCCACGATGGACATTTTGCATGAACGATTTGAGGGTATGGTTATTTCTCGCGGAGGTGACGTGAATTGGCCACCAAGATCGTGCGATTTGACCCCACTAGACTTTTTCTTGTGGGGTTTTCTGAAGTCGCAGGTCTACGCCAATAGCCCGCAATCGACCGATGCCCTCAAACTCAACATAACTCAGGCCATTGCTCAAATTCAGCGGGATCTATGCGCCAGAGTCATTGAAAATTGGGTCTCACGGATCCGTGCCACCCTGCGAAGCCGCGGCGGACATTTGAACGATATCATCTTCCGTTCATAATGGCACATATGGGCCTTTCAAATAAAAAAAGTATTTCGTTAATTTCTCACACACAGCTTGTTTTATTCTATTTCAACATCGACCCGACCCTATTGGAAAACCCTTTACTTGTAAATGATGATTTTATAACACATTTAACAATTGTTACTAAATTGTTTCAAATCAACGTCAGCCGTTTCAAATTTTAAATAAGGAAAACGAAAAATCTTATTTTACTGTGTGGGGCGTTAATTTCTTGGAGTTAATTTCTTGGAGCAATGTTTCAAATTTCTGGGAACAATTGATGAGAAGGCGGTAAGGCAAAATAAAATAAAATAGAAAAGACCATTAGGGAAGTGTATCCTTAGAAAGCTGCCGTCATTCAAACTAAGAAGAAAAAAAAAACAAATATCTAAAAATCCAAAAGAAGTAAGAGAATATTTTAGGTTTTAGTTACTCCTAAATCAAATGATTAGTTTTTGTTCTCGTTATCCTTTGCTGTATTAAGCTTATTTTGAATCTGTATTCTTCCCCAGTCGAGGGTTCCAGCGTTAAAAAAAAGTTATCTAACTAATCAGCCAAGAACCCAATCAATAAAATCCACGACTACCTATGGATAAGACTCACTTGATGAAATTTATTCTTAAACAATGACGTGAACAGATTGATTACCTTGTGAAACAAACCGTCGGAAATACGCTTTTGCCACAATTTTCTGCTGATAGTCACCACAATTAATAAGTCAAGCCAAGCATGAGCCGCATAAACTGCCTTTGTTTATGTTAAAATTTGCCGACAATTACATATTTTGCCTGATGTGAACATATATTTTATTTATTTACATGGAATTGAAAAAAATTAGATTAAATGTGAAAGTATTAGTTTGCGACGTAGATGTTTGCGTTCATTTGCCTATTACGCAATTTTAGATCCTTGCTAGGAATGACTTTGCAAATCGCACGCCATTCTACCGCATACTTTTGCTTGGGAATTCTATATTTAATTGTGGTGTCATATCATCTAAGAAACTTCGTCATGTTAATGCAATTTGTATGTCTTTTAAGTTGACTTTCTAAGCATACTTATAAAGAGGTTTTTATAATAGAAACATATGTGTATGAAAACTTGCATTTTCTCTACTATATGTAGATACCTAGTTTCTATATTATTTGCAGATTTCTAAAAAAATCAATCGAAAATTTTCATACTTATACTTTAATACTCCTATCATTTTCAATTTCATTTATTTGTTTTTTGTTTTAAAAGCTAGAATACTGGTTTGCATAGAAGCACAAATAGAAGAGGGTGTCAGAGTTAGGTTATTAGTTTATTTGATTTATTGACTATGTCATTTGACATGACGTAAATGCTAGGGTCCCTAAATGATCTAATTGATAGGATTGTACCGTGGATTAAAAAAAAACAAAACCTAGAACTGCTACATCGTGAACGATACGGAGCTCCGAAAAGGGCGGATCTGACATTGTGTTTCTGAATCCTCTCCGATATGTTAAATGTCAATCAAATCTACGACATGTTAAATGTCAATTAAATTCCCGATATGTTAAATTTCAGTCAAATCTAGGGGCTCTAGTAAATAGAGTTACTGACGTAACAGCAAGGCTTTGCAGTAAAGTAAGTCATACGTCTTCTGTCTGGCGATAATGACCGATGCATAGAGTTTCGTAGATTTGTAAGAAACCAGTTAGAAAAAAATAAATAAATTGTGATATAAATTGACCAATCGAATACAAATTCACTAACAACAGAGACAACGACCATAAAAATTCTCGTTGACTGAAAATTTTTAAGCTCGTGGAATTTCTTAGACGTTTACAATTGCAGACCATAACTTCAAAAGGGTCTAAGTGCCAAAAACATGTTTAGAAGTTATAAAGAAAACTGATTTATTAAATCTTAAGCGCGCATACAAATATCGCCAACTATGATTCATTTATTACACTTTTTATTTAACCACAGGTACAGAGAGCATTTTGCATGACATTAGGCTTTGCCATATACCAAATGCCAAATACCCATTTGCTTTCCCAGCAAATGGGTATTTGCTATGAAAATATATTTTTTTTAATTTTTGGCACTTAGACCCTTTTGAAGCTATGGTCTTCAATTTTATTGGTACAGCTAGCGTCATATAAGTGACAAAATCTTGATTGTTCCCATGGTGCTCTTCGTAAAATTTAACAAATAGAAATTTCGCCCAAAAGGCAAAATTAACACTACATTATTAGAATCGGAGAAAAAAATCTTTATTTAGAAATATGAAAATCCAATCTGGCACCCTTAAGAAAAAAAATTTGACATTTGTATCTCTACAATTTTGACAGTTTCGGAAAATCTAATGATAAATTTAGATTATCAGTAAGAAAGTGCTTTAATAATGTTGCTAATAATTAACTTAATCGGTTTTCGATTTCAAAAATTCAAAAACAAAATCGCTTTTTCTCAGTATCTTCAAAGTGAAAACTTTTCAGATTATTAATTAATATAAAAATACGCAACTTTTTCTTTGATTAAACCAACTTTATATTTCTTAAAATAAATGAGATTCCCAAGTTTAGGTTCGAAAAAAGGAAAACTCTGTGTACAGGATACTTATTCTTTAGTATGTTCTATGTCCCCGCATTGAGTTTATAAGAGGGAAAAAAATGCATATTTTTAATTTTACAAAGAGATGCCAAAGAAAGTTTTGTTTAATTTAAAAAAAAATCGAAAAAATTTTTTTTTCTATTTATACATAACATTTTATTTTGAGGATTTTTAGGTATGATATAACGAAATTTACACTTATTTATTCGTTAGAATAAGAAGTTTTTTTGGGTCTTTGGACTATTTAATTCCGTATTTTCGTGTTGTTTGGTTAGCTCTTATTTGTAAGGTTTTTCTAACAGTTAATTTTAGATATTTACATATTAATTTATATTTACTTACACTTAGACATATACAGGGTGTCTCTAGATTAAGAACTTTAAATCAGCTTGTAATTCTCTTTCAAAGGAGCTAAAGTTCGTTAACTTCCGATGAAAAGTACAGAAGTTATGATATTTTATAAAGTAAATAATTCAACTGTTTTCTCCAACCTTATTAATGGTGATACGATAATAAGCCTAAAATCAAAGTTATGCAGAATTAATTCAGCCTTCTAATGACGCTAGCAAAGCTGCACCTTATTCTGAGACTTTTGTTAGTAAGATTAATTTTTATTGATGAGCCCATTGATTGCGCCCCCTTACGGTCAATTCAGATACTTAAAAATATTTTCTTGGAATTTCTCTTGGCCACTTTTACTATAATTTTTTTCTCCTGAAGCTATAGATATTACGGTTAGCTATATACCGCTGGTCGCCGCCCATCCTAAGACACCCGTATATTTTTTAGGATGATTAGATTGTTGTTATTTTTACATTTTTATGATTTATTAGCATGATTAGGTTATTTTTAGATCTTTTTAAGTGCTTTTAAGTTGGTAGCGTACTGAAGATGACAGCTTAGCTGCCGAAATACGTATCTACGGATATAAAATTATTGTGGGCGGAGATTAATTTCCAGTTACATTTAATTCCGATCAATTATAATATCGTCTAAAAAAAAGTGTCTTCATGTGGGAATGTTTCGATTATTGCATAAACAAGTTTTTATATCCAGTCGACCAGAACAGTAATGGTTATTGCGTGCCGTAGAGACTTCTCGGGCTTCGACTGGTTTATTGTTTGTTTTACAGGGTAGACGCGTTAAAGATTCGAACTTATTCCGTTGCAGCTTATTAGTTCCTCGTATATTTAAGTATATATGGTTGGTTATGAGAAACCCAGTATAATTAACTTGTTGCGGTCACTTATCTTTAAATTTCGACAAAAAACTCAATTTTTCCAAGAGTCCGCAACAAATTAGTTTTATTGGGCGAATTTTAGGAGGAAAGTCTCGTTAAATATTCGAGGAACTACTAATAAGCTGAAGCGACCATAGTCGGAAGAAGTTCGAATCTTTAACGGGTCTGCCCTGTAAAAACAAAACAATAAACCGAAACAAATTACTTAGATATTTTATATTAATTTTCATCTGACAAGACGGTGCTTTAATTATTATGCTAGGGCCGCACTAGCGCGTATTGCCGTTAATTACTGCGCTATTTGGCATTAGACATAGGTGTAGCTACGACTTAACACGCTAATTTGTTATCGTCGTTATGAATGGCGTTAAACGTTAGACGATAGCTCGGGTGGCGGTCTGTTTTGACACATCAAAAGTATTTAGCGCGTCATTTAACGCTTATTTTAGCCACACTAGCTAGCATTTGTGAATTAACTCATCCAACAGGTTTTAGCTTAGTTGTTATGAGTTCAAGCTTGAGCGTAGTTAGAGCTTGAGCTTGGTTAATAATTTTAAATACAATGGGCCGTATTCAAATCTCATGATTAGAGTCGTTTCTAACTAAAGCCGTGATTAAAATAAACAAAAACGATATAGCTTTATGCGAATTTAATGAGTAAGAGAGTGATAGAGAATTACACGACAAATTAACCCTCGCCGCCCGTCTGGGGTCTTCTTTGACCCCACGTAAACTAGAATCTATTTTTTTATGTTTATTCCGGGTGTATTGTCTTACACCCCTAGATATGCTTCTATCTAACTTCATAGAACACCGTCACAATTGTTTTTTTTGTTTTTGTTGTAGTAAAATATATTTATGGCACAAAATATGCGTTTGGGGTTAATTTTGACCCCCGGTGGGTAATACGTAATAAATTCTTAGCTACGTTTTTATGAAGTTTGGAATGATGTTTAGCATAAATGTGCAATTTTTCATGTTTTTACAAGTTGGGGTTTGTTAGTTGGTTGTTGAAATTTATTCTTTTGTAATTGGAAATAAGATTCGGTATAAACTTATAGTTATTCCTGTTTCTGCAAGTTGTGATTTGTTCGTTGTGACTGTTCGTTGTGTGTCGCAGTATGTTTCGTAATTTTGTGTAATATTAAGCACAAACATGTAATAATTCATGTTTCTGCAAGTTATAACATGAAACATGCCAATAGTCAATACTTATAAATGTAGCTCCATGGGAAGCGTTCTCATTCAAAGTTTTACTGAGTGATAAGTGCTATGAAAATTTATTATGGCGGATTATAATATAAACTTTGCAAGAGGCTACAGTGAAGAACAAACTTTGATGGATGTATACAATTCTGATTTTGAGATCATAGATAACGAGAGCGATGGTAGTGATGCAGACGAAGATTTCACTGAACTGCAGGTAGTCGAAGCAAATGCAGCAAATCTAAGAAGCTCAGATACTGATAATGAAGACGGGAATGAAGAAGTTTGGATTAGCAAGGATGGAATAATACAGTGGAGTAGTATGGAGCCAGGACGTAAAAAGACACAGTCAAGGAATATTATAAAACAAATTCCTAGTATATCAAAACATTTAAATTTGTCCACCCGCACAGACTGCTTTTGTGCATTTATGACGAACGAAATCATAGACAAAATATGCTTGCACACCAATGAAAGGGCAAATGAACAAAAGGAAAAGAAGTCAAGCCTAAAAAATTGGAAGGAATTACAACGTAGTGAGTTTTATTCAGAAGGGTCACGGGAAAGATCTAAAAGAATTTTGGTTGGTTATCCAATTTTTAGAGCTACAATGTCCAGACATCGTTTCACGAGCATACTTAGCTGTCTACGATTTGATGACAGAGGTACACGACAAGTTAGAAAAGAAGCAACTAAGAACAAGACTGAACCTATAGCTGAAATAACTAATATGTTCGTTAGTCAATGCAAGAATGCTTATATACCACGTCCAAATATTACTGTGGACGAACACCTGTGTACTTTTATAGGAAGATGTGGTTTCAAGGTTTATATTCCTTCAAAGCCGGGAAAATATGGTATAAAAATATGGATGGCTGCAGACTGTGACCCTCGATACATTACAAACCTGCAAATATATTCTGGCAAAATAGGAAACACAAAGGAACAGGAACAAGGAAAGCGAGTGGTGTTAGATTTGGTAACGCACCTAAACGGCTCTGGTCGCAATATTACTACTGATAACTTCTTTACTGGCTACAGTCTTGGGCAGGAATTATTGAAACAAAAATTAACTCTTGTCGGAACTGTCGTAAAAACCGTAAAGAGCTTCCTTCCTGCATGCTGCCGTCAAAATGTCGTGAAGAGAAATCATCTGTTTTTGCTTATGCCAACAATACATTATTAGTTTCTTACGTTCCTAAAAAAGGAAAGGCTGTAGTTTTGTTGTCTACTCAACATAATAGATTTGACGTATCCGACGAAGAGCACAGAAAACCGGAAGTAATACTAAATTAAAATTCCACTAAATTCGGTGTTGATACTATAGATCAAATGGCTAGGACCTATTCAACAACAAAATCGACAAGAAGATGGCCACTTGCAGTATTTTTTGATCTTGTGGATTTTGCTGGAATTAATGCTTACGTATTATTTTCTGTGCTTGACAATACATACAAAAATAAAACTGGAAGACGCCGCTTCTTGCTAGAACTAGGTGAGGAATTAGTAAAACAAGAAATAGAACATAGAATTCAATATCCCCAATCCAAGATAAGGAAAATTCATAAGGTCATTGAAAATGCAGGGTTTGGAAACTTACTTCAACAATACAAACACCCGGACCTACCACAAAATAAACGAGGAAGATGCAGCATTTGTCCACGGCAAGCAGACAGAAAAACAAATATTTTATGTGATATGTGCAGTAAATTCGTTTGTAAGGAGCACCTTGAAATGCGCACATTATGTTTTACATGTTCTAGTTTAACGTTAGATGACAGTGACTCAGACTCATATATTTACTACAGCAAAGTATTCACCTCATAAATAAATTTGCTTTAAAATTCATTTTGTTTATATAGTTTAGCTTGTATATATAGTTTATATACATTTAGTTTATTAAAGTTTATTAATAACTATCACATACAGACTAATCAATATATATCTTTAAACATTAACATGAGAAATACGTTTTTTTATAGCAAACCAACGCAATTTTAGGTTTGGTGTCAAAAGTGACCCCAGACGGGCAGTATATAATTTTAAGGTAGACGGGCGGTGAGGGTTAAAAACGAAGTTAGAATATGGGCCATTTGCACGAAATGGACTGATAAAACAAATCGAGTAATTATGTAATAATCGAGTTTTTAGCCTTGGGTTTTGTCTGGTCCGGCAATAATACAATAAATTCATAATATAATAATTTACACTCATAGAGTACACTAGTTTCCATCTTGAAATTATTTTATTAAAAAGCGCGTCATTTATTGACTTGACGTCAAATGCAACTGTAGCTATTCAATTTATCGCGTAGTTTAATCTATATTTTTTGACGCCTTAATTATTACGATAATGGACGTTAGACGTTAACGTTAGTGTCGCCCTAGCATTAAAATTAATGTAATTTGAAGAAATTGTTAATAGTTTTCAATCATCCTCATTTTTTAGTGGTTATTGTAATGCTATAAGTTTACTAAACCTACATTTGTAATAAAAAGATTAATTTTAATTTTTTAATGATAAAATTGCATACGACATTAATCACAGAGATGTCGAGAAGGCAAGGGAAACGGGTAAGAATCCTAATCATGACGTAATATTTTCTACCAAGTTAAGGCAGTGACGATTTGACGTGTGTGGGCTCGTAAAAATTCATGTAATTTTTAACTGTTGATTTTCTAAAAATTTGCAGGTTCCTAATTGAATTTTTTGATGAAATGAAACTAAAATTTCAAAAAAACTATATAAATATTACCCATGCCTTTGTAAATCCGCCCCTGAACTAATTTTAATAATAGTGTAGGAATGTAGTCAATAAAATAATCCGCACCCCATTTTCGGAATAAATAAATTTGGCTGGGAATAAATACCCGAAATACTCAATCATATAATAGTCACGGCATGTAGTTATTAACGGTAAAGAGTAGTTTTATTACCGTTAAAGTCGGTTTAACAAACCCGACAGCACCGACCACTGGTAAATTAACTTGGTTCTTTAAATGCAACGGCTATTCAGTACTGAATCGTGCGAAAAATCTACGCTCTGTACGGTCTCACATTTTACCTTGATCCAAATTGCATTGAAACCAAGAAAGACGGCGAATTGCGTCAATGTCGTTGAAACGGAAAATTAATCAGCTTTTACGCAGGAACGTGTTCGAAAGAACGATCTCGTAGTAAAAGTGCTTTCTTTTTTTCTGAATGTGAATCTCAAAAATCGTCGTATCCCATCACGGGTTCGATGAATGCGTTGTGGTCGGTATGTGTCAGATAAAGACAGCCAGTATCAGGTACTTACAGGTGAAAGTTTCCCGTAAATAGGTAAGTAGGTTGTTACCCCCACGAATAGATTTCTCCATCACCGTCTCGTTTTACTCTTTACGGCTTAAGTGCCTTAGAACGAGACACCGGTTGTCACGTGTCCGTTTTCTAAGATCGTTACCCCACTTTTGAATCGTTCGTTTTGCCACACTACATTTTACACCACCTCTGCCTGTGTTTGATTTTATACCACTCTTCCTTGTGGTTTTCATCCCCTCTTGGTATTTTCGGGGGTACTCCCAAGGACACCGTTGTCAAATTTGTGTTTTGTTTATAGTGATTAATTCTGTGTTTTTTTGAAAATACTATTTTCTGTGCAATTTTGTTTTGTGATATTTTCGATTTTAAGGTTGGTTGGATTTTCTTATTTTCATCTATACTAATTTTATTTCAATTATCTAAAGAGGACTTTGAAAATTTAAATAATATCTAGATAAAAATAATTTTGTTTTTGTTTTCAAAATTAAGCGGAAACCAACGAATTTTTTGGAGGGCATGTCTGTCACTATGCAACCAGATTTTCTACATTTTCTTCCCAAATAATTTTAATATTTACTTTTAAAATAATACTTAGAGAGAGAGGTAGACAGTATCTTGTCCCTTACTTACACTCAATACATAAGGAAGGGAAAGAAATGTTTATAAAATGTAGTATTTACATTTTGGTGGGGAATCAGTTGCTATGTAACAGATTTACAACCAGTGAGTCAGTTGTAAAATCTGCATTTCATATTCTTTTCGTTTCAGTTTCTACGCATTATTTACTTAAATTTAATTTTTACATTATATTAATAAACATAAATTCGGCGTAAAAACAACTACACAAGCAAAAATATTTAAATTAATTAGAAAAACAATTCTAAATTTCCATTTCCAATTCATCAGTTATTGGAACAAAAAAAGAATTTTAGAAATTATTTTTAATAGAAATACACTTTTAACATGAACTTTTCACAAAAGCAATTTATGAAGTAAAAACGTTAGATTAAACAGAGAAACAATTGAAATTTCTATGCCCACCATTTTCTTTTTATATTTTTTTCGTGGAAGAATTAAAAACTTATAATTACTTGCTATCAAAATTAGGATTATTTTATCAATAACTTCACATCTCTTTTAATTAAAATAATGTGACAAAAAAAACATGAAAAGATTTTTTGTTGCATTTTAAAAGAAATTAATGAAATATTTTATCTTTTATTTAATTAATCTTTCACTTTTATTGTTTCTTCCACTAAGTAATTTTGTTATTTCACATAAACCCAACCCTAAGAAGATGTGTACATAAAAGAAAACTCCAAAATAATTTATTTGTCTTGGTGACTGTCCATTATTAGTTATATAATGTTAACTAAAGAAGAATGTACAGTCGCGAGCATTAAATTAGAAATTGTTGTTTCACCAAGACTAAGTGTCAAAAATAAATTAAATACGTACCTATTAAAGAGGCTATTCGTAGCATTCAATTAATATACGAATCTACGTATTTTTAATAAAATATGTTCGGTGCCAACGTTTGACAATCAACGACGACCAAAATTTATTGCTCGCGAGAGTACTTTTCCTTACAGAAAAATTTTAAAAAATAAGTCAGAGCTTATTAGTCACCGAAAAGCGACAAATCAGATAAATAATTTCTATTCAATTAAATAAATTAAGGCGGCCATGCTTGCTGTTAAAGCATAATGAATGTTTTAAAAATTTTGTGCAATCGTTTTTGATTGCACTGAATCCCTCGAGCAGTCTCTGTACAGCTGTTTCAGCCCTATTTGTGGCTTTATCAGCAGAAGCGAAGCTCGAGAGTTTCACTGCAAACCAAAACGATTCGACCAAGGATAATCAAATAGGGCTGAAACAGCTGTACAGAGGCAGCTCGACAGCAATCATGATCGCCTTGCATGGGATGACTTATTATATAGCAAACTGGCTTCAATTTGTCAATCCAAATGCAATGTTAGATCAAAAAGCGATCGTTGGATGTCGGTGTTTAAACCATCCATTAGAAAAATTAATGTTTTTCAAAGTTATAAACTATAAACCATATTTGACTATACAGAATGTCTCAAAAAATAATATTCAACCTTCAACCGCTGATCATAAATTCTTTGAAGCAAAAATGGGACGGGGGTATGTTATGTTCAAACAGAATATTTTAAAATACACATTTCTGCATTTCTGTAATACTTTTCTTATTAATAGAGATAAGGTAACAAGCTTTTAAGAAATATTGTTTGACATGTCAAGTATTATAAGTTTGTTAAATTAGTTAACGTCGATCTGCAACTGTTGCACGCCTGCTTCATTTTTTTAACAAAGTTATAGTCCTTGACATGCCACTACGCCAGATAATTTTTCTTAAAAGTTTATTGATAAGAAAGTTATTACAGAAATGCAGAAATATGACTCACGCGGTATATTTTATTTATATACCGCATGTCCATTTGACAATGAGACTTGGGAATTTAACAATTTATATTGCCTCCCTGAAAAAATTCGTACGAATTTGTGGCTTGCAATTGGAAAAGAAATTGTATTTAATTTTGACATTAAATTAATATTTATTTATTTATATTATTTTTTGCTGCAAAACAGTTTTTTTTAGAAACAAATAGAGAATCATGTACGTGGCCAAGCAATTAGCGTCGAAGTTGCTGTGGCTTTTATCATTGACAAGTCAGGAGTAGAGTTGTGTCGTTCATGAACGAATCGTTCATATTATTATTCGTTCTTAAGGAAACGAACGAACGAATCTTTGAGTCGATGAACGATATGAACGAAATGAACGAGATGAACGATACGAACGAAATGAACGAGATGAACGAAAAAGCGGATCGGGTCGCTCGCTATACATGTTATATCGATTCGCATCATACTCATTTTTTTCAAACAATAATTACATTTTTCTTTATTTAAATTAAAAACGTTAAAGTATTTCCAACCAACACTTCTTTTACGCTCAGACATAATTTTCAAATAATCTGACTGAGATTTGACAGAAAATTTAAATTGTTTAAAAATCTTCACTCACACCCTACCTGAACATTGTAAATGTTATTAAAAGCCGAATATCTCACAAACTTTTTGATTAATATACTGTACTATGTTCTTGATAAATTATTTTATTCTTCGAACATGAAAAAATATACAGGATGATTCATATAATATATTTTAATAATTTAAATATATGAAAACAAGAGGTGAAAAATGCTGGAACAAATCTTTACTCAAAAGATTTGTTCGAAACAACTCAATCGTTCGTGAACGACACAACTCTAGTCAGGAGTACAAATCCGAAACAAAAAACTTTTTTACTTTCTTTAACGTGACATTTTTTTCTGATTAAATCAGGCCTGTGAAACAAACAGAAAAGAGACGAAAGCTTGTTCTAATTCTCTTTAAGTAACTAATTCAAGTTTATATCCGATGGGTTCATTCATCAATACATGCGAATAAAACTGGACTGTCCGGTGAAAACGGATATGAAATAACCATTCTTTTTCAAAATTTGAGTTAAAGAAAAAATTTAACAAAGCTTTGTTTAACTGTGACCCATTATAAACGATTGTCACCTAAATGTTTGGAAGAATGTTAGAAATAAAGAGCCTGCTTGCACACGCAACTTCATCCTCTTGTGACTTAAAAAATAACCATCATAGGAAAATTCTATTTGCGATTTAAGAGCTTGTTCGTAAACTGTCGTCTGCGTTTCTTTGGTAATATTCTTTCTTTCTTTTGACATAAATGATTTTGCGTATCCCTTTTTATGTTATTTACTCCTGTGCGCTACCCAAGTAGATTTTACGAACTTAGTCTTGGAGTCGGATTGGTTAGCAATATGCGACGCATAAATAACTTTTTTGAGACATCCAGTATTCTGCGTTTGTAATGTTTTTTCTTTAATTGTTTTTCTCAGCAGCTGAGTTTCAGAAATATTTGATAAAATTATGTTTCTAGAAAATATTTTCTATAGTTTTAAAATAGTTTAAACTAAACAAACATGTACTCTACATAATAAAATTGACATTTTAATAAAACAAATGTAGAAACTTTTTTAATACAATTTATTGTAAAAGTTTCTTAATAACTATACCTGAGCTTTGTTTTCCTTTACAGGTAAATTATAAAAATGAATTTTACTCCGTTTGGAGTTGGAGTACCACTTTCAGCAGCACTTCCAGTTGCTACCCAATTCACAGCGGGTAAAATAACCCAGAGTGTGACTACACCAAATGGCCAAGTTGTTGGAGTCTTGCAGGGTGGAGAAAATGGCGTCCATTATATTAGACCAATCGACACAAATGCTTTTGCCACAGCAACGACTCAAGCTCAAGCAGGCCAACAAACCCAAACTTTGATTACGCTACCTATCACAATGCCAGGTGCCAAGCCTGGCGATCCTCAACAAACAGTCCAAATTCAAGTTGTTAACCCTGCCCCACAAGTTCCGACGAGTCAGGCTCAATCCCCAAAATATCAGATTTCACAAATTCCCATACAAACTTTCGGCCAAGGAACCACCGTATTAACCGTGGCTTATAATGCAAGTCAAGATGGTATTCAAATTGTAAGTAGTCGAAACAAAAAAATGTATATATTAATTAATAAATATTATTACAGTTGGACGGTCAAAATGGTATACCTGAAGGCATGACAGTTGTAGCGGCTTTGCAACCACAAGATATCCAATTAATCCAAACCCATCAACAAAGTGAATGCGACAAAGGCGGCAAAGATATAAGCGTGACGCCAGTGGCGTTAATAAAAAACGAAAATGGTAAAGAAGATTCCACGGACGCCAGTACATCAATAACCGCCATACCTGCTAGTTATATCCAGACGAATGCTGCTGTCCAAGAATACTTGCAAAGAATGCAGAATACAACTTTACCGTTGAGCTTGCAACAATTTCTAAAATTCAACACAGATGTAAAACGCGAACAAATAACGGAAGAAGGTGTGATAGAAACTGTGGTGGAACCAAGTGAAAGTTCTGAATCCGGGACACTCATAATGAATGGACTGACTGAAGAAGTTGAAGAAGAAAATCCGGACGACCCTGAAAAGGGAAAGAAAAAGAAAAAGTACAAAAAGAAACCACCAAAACCAAAGAAGCCTAAACCTGGACAGGTTCATATAGCCACAGCATTAGATGGTACCACATTATTTTGCTGTCCTGAGTGTCACATGGCTTATCCAGAAAAGGAATTACTCGAACAACATTTAGTAGGACATAAAATCGAAAGACGTTTCATTTGTGATATATGCGGAGCAGGTTTGAAAAGGAAAGAACACTTGGAAAGGCATAAATTAGGGCACAATCCTGAGCGACCTTACGTCTGTTCTGTTTGTATGAAAGGTTTCAAACGCAAAGAACATTTAAACCTTCATTTTGTTATTCACTCTGGTCAGAAGACGGAGATTTGCGGCGAATGTGGTAAGGGATTCTACAGGAAAGATCATTTGAGAAAACATGCTCGGTCACATATTGCTAGAAGGGCAAAAGAACTTCTACAGCAAGCTCAAAGTGCTACAGTTACTATACAGGTAAAATAATATAATACATTTAAAATCTAACTAACAAAAGACAATTCAATTTATTCACTTTATTTGTGGCATATGGAAATAAATTAAAACATTTGCGTAATCGGACTTTTTGGTATACTGTATGCAAAACGTGCGTACTCAGGGATATCTGATATCTTCATCTTGTTTCATTACATAAAGTTAGAATGAGATAAAAATACTCTTCGTTATTAATACTGCACGAAGCAAGGAAAAGTTTAGTTTACTCATAAGGGTTAAATTTGACAATTTTTTTTAAAGCGTAGTTGATGTACAAACGTTAATTACAGAGTGTTACAAAATTTATCTGAAAAATAAAATTATTTCTGTTTTTGAAAAATTAATTACTTAATTTTTTAAATGATTGTTGTAGGTTCCAACATCTCAAATGTCTGAAATACAGATTCCTGTCCAAATACAAGTTCCCCAACACCACATTCAAGTCGCGACCAATAACGAAGAAGATGGCAACCAAGTGAGTACGGTAGTTCTACCTTCAGCTTCAGAAAGTATCTCCATAATACCACATTAATAAGAACTTTTTCGACAACACTTGTTACCTACAGACAGAACTTAAAAATATATACCGATGTGATCTACAATATTTAAACTTTAAAGAAATGACTATAACTTATTTTAATGTTATAATGGTGAATTATAATGTTTATATATTAGATCTGTACATATATACATATATATAAATGATAATGTATATTTCATAACTGGTAATCATGAAGGAAATGATTTTGAGAAACATATTTTTATTAAAATTATATTAAGGTTGTTTCCGATTGTTACTGTAATATTTAATTTGACATTATTTCTTTATTGAAACTATAGACGTGTACCAATTTCGGAAAGTGATGAATTTACAAAAAGTATTTTTTAGTTTAAAGAAGGACAAGATCTGAATAAAAAGGATTCAATTTAATTTTCTTTTTTCATATAGTTATTACAAATAAGTAGATATTATTTAAAACAGAGATACCAAATCAAACCCCAAAATTTCATAGGAAGCCATCAAATAAACAAACAAATCAAATCAGTATAGAGTTTGCACACATTCTTAAAATCATGAGTGTATTATTAATAACCTTTTTGGCAATGATCAACAACTTTGATGCACCTGGTTTGAAGTTGTTCAATTAAAGCTGTGTTACAGTTATAGTTTACATTTACGATCATTTACGTGCGACAGAATTTGCTTTTAATTTAATGACATATTTTATAAAGTAGGGTAACAAACTATATTCTAAATATAACAGAATAAATATATATGTATATTTTGAGTTATCATTTACTATCTGTACAAAATAGAATATTTATTTTATATTAAGCGGTTTTGGGTCTTGTTATTTGTATATTATTACAATGCTCTTAAGAAATTTCTTTTGCTAGAAAACAAGGTCTCTCTCATATGCAAGAAATAATACTTTTTTAACTACCTATTCTTTGCATAGAAATAATCTAAAAAGTGGCAGCAGTTTTAATTTTTGTTTACAATTAATGTTTAAAGAAATATTTCTAGAGCATTTGACTTGAGATCTTCAATTATATTTTATAAAAATTGTTTGCAAACTTTTTCTTGCGAACACGTAATTAGAGAGAACGTTTTTTAATTTAAAACTTCTTTTTTCGGTAAAATTATCATGACGATTTATTTAGATTATCGATTATATTAGCATAAATTAACTTATTCATATTTAGTTTTTTTTTTTTTTTGGTAAGCCTATTAAGTATTAGGTATAAATATGTTTGCGTCATATCATGTTTTTCGTATCGAGAAAAATATAGTTCATTATTTTTACTACGAACTAAAAATTCTTTTGATGTTTACCAATCAGTGTTGTATTAGATAGGATTTTTATACAATGTTGACCAGGTTATTTTCTTTATACATACAAATAAATAAAATGTTTTATAAAATTTTATTTTATTTTACCAGCAATCTACTACCGCACTCTTCAAACCATTTAAAGGAATTCAATGAATTTTCCTTATAGTTTATTAATTTGTTTGGAGGAAGGCATTTAAAAAATTAATAGTTATAAGAGCTTTCTCGTTAACATTACAAATTAAAAATTTCAGTCATTTTATTCTTGGGCTTGGTATTTGATTTTGTTGCAGAACGGTGGGTCTTGGAGATCTAATGTGTTCTAACATCTTCACGAGGCAGTACCTCTTATTTCGTATTCTTAAAATTAACGCTTTCAAATCAAAATATGAAATGGTGATTTTTAATAATGACATTACTATTTAAACAAATTGAAACAAATTACTCGTTGCTAGGCGCACCAACGTAAACAGTGGCATTAAAGTTATTCAAACATTTCAAAAATCAACCAAACATATTTCTGTAAAGTATTAAAAATAATTGCAGGCCTAGATGATATAGAGATAATTTTTGTATAAAATTTGTTTAAAACAGAGAAAAGTATTGGAACAACCAATATACATTTACTAGAGTAACCTGTATCTCTCACTTTGTAGCAATTAATCTTTTTTGTTATATTTTCTCGCTGTACACCGACTTTCAATTTTTAAATTTGGGGTGAGTTTCCCGCCTAATTTCGAAAAATGTTTTACCGACTAACCCCTACCCCATTTAACACAGAAATGGCGATTGTCAAAGATTTTATTAATGTTTAGAAAGTTCGTGCGGCAAAAATTTATTTTGACAGTTCCTTTAACGTATCAGTAATGGTAAGAAAAAGTTTATTCTAGTGTCACATGCAATTAATCCCACTTCTGACACACGTTGTAAACGCCGATGTCATTCCCTGCAGTGGCAATGGCGGGCAATGATTATTTTTGTAAAACGTTCGTAATTTGTTTACATTCACGTGCGAAAATAAGTTATTTTTGATTTGTTAATAGTACTGATGACTTTGCAGACAATATAAAGCAATCATAATGAATTTCTCACCGTTTGGGGGGCACTTTCCCACTTCCATCCCTACGATTCACCAGTTTGCTGCGAAGTTTTCTCATGACAATGCAGGCAATGCAATTTGTTCAGCCCAGGAGACCAACAGCAGTCGTTACACTGCAAATGGGGTGCCTTCTTTCACTCAGCATCATCCACCTACTCAACAGCAGATGATAAACAGTACGAAGTATCAGACCATCAACTACACCAATCAGGCTGTGTATGGTCACCAGAACAACAGTGTGAGGCAAGAAAAACGTCAGGCATATGAACACCAAGAGCTTACACCTGAATTATGTGCAGTTATGTTGCAACATCAGCAACATGAGAAACAACAAAGTAACGAAAAGGTAAAAATATTAAATGCAGAGACTTTACAATCCTTTAGTAAAATTAAGAAATCAATGACTTACATTAGAATTATTAACGTAAATAGGGGGAAACACTAATTTGGTCAAGTACTTTGTTGAAGATTATGAATTAAAATTAGCACTTTGATACTTGATCTTAACAACATACATAAATTAAACTGGAGCATTCTTTAATTGATAAAATCACGAGATCAAAAGAATAATTCGTTCGATCAGATCTGCTTGTTATATTAGGAAACGTGTTTAATTTCATTTCTATATCTCAAGTTAGTAGGCATTTAAATTATAAATACAATTTATCTGAAGTAGGTTCGGCTATTTATGTGCCAAGTTCTTTAATTTTTTTGTTAAAAAACTAAGTATTGATAAAGGGCCGGATGAAGGGTAGTTGGCGCCTTTATGGAAAACGATAATTTCTACTGTTGTCTGAAAAAAATAGTGTGCATTATCTATAAGCTGACATTAGTTCTTATAGTGTGAGAAATCTATTGCAGTAGTTGCCAGTTTTTTTTTTTTTTTTTTGAATATACATTATTTTTCCAAAATTTTTGTCGGAAAGTTAATTTTGACATATTTTTGCTTAACTTTGAACGAGTTTAAAACCGAATTTAACTTGTAACCACTAGAGATAAATTTCTTATTATGTATCTTTAGACCGTTTCTGTTTTAGAGTCAGACAGTGTCGCCAACCGTGGAAATTTATCGCCAAATGAGCTGCTTTTGGTAACCGTTTGGCTTACTATAACGGCGGGTAACTGACGACAATAATCGGCGAATTAATTTTGATTTGATTGTGGGTGACATTTCTAAAATACAAAAAAAAATATGTCTGGCATTTAATGCATTTGTTTAGTTTCTCATCTTAATTTATCTTTAATTTTTGCATCGGTTGAATAGAACTAGGTTGGGTTATGTTGACGTTGAGATTGGTTGAACTCTATTTTAATTTTTCTTTCTAATTTGTATTTTTCTACTTGTGAAAGATGAAGTTAATTTTTTGTCAGTTGGATTGGATTGACCATGAGATTTGTTGAGCTTACCTTTAAACCATGTATAATTTTTTTTTAATTTTAATTTTTTAAGTATTTAAAAAATGCTCATGTAGAATTGATATCAAAATACGATGTAAGTTGGATGAGTTCAGTTGACCTTGAAATTGATTGAGGTTCATTTTAATCCATTCATGAATTTTTTTTTACTTTTACTTTTTTTAATACTTGTTTTAATTTTTTTATTTGGGTAGAACGCAGTTAGGTTGGGTTGACATGGATTTTTTTTTATTTAAATTTTTTTTAAGTAAATGGTTTTTAAACTTAAATTATAATTAGAAGAGCACTCAACGTTTCACTATCCATTGATAGCTTCAATCGATAGTGAAACTTTTGGACAGTTCTTGTTCGTGACAATTGCAGAGGATATGAAACAAATAAAAATGCTTTTTAAAAACAAGGTAAAAGAGTAATTTATTGACTTACTTGACGTTTCGCAAATATAATTATTTGCTTTATTATATTTGCGAAACGTCAAGTAAGTCAATAAATTACGATTTTAGCTCGTTTTTAAAAAGCCTTTTTATTTGTTTCATATCCTCTGATACTGAAACGTTGAGCGCTCTTTCCAATTTGAATACTGTTTAGTTAGAGTAGATAACTTCAATTGATAATGAAACGTTGAGTGCTTTTCCAATTATAATTCTGTACTGTTAGAGTTTAAAAGCCATTTACTTACAATTTTCATCGGACAAGAGTCGACATCAATTTAATTTTTTTGTTTAGATTAAATAGAATCGAGTTCAGTTGTTGGGTCGGATTTGGTTAGTCAAACTTCGACTTCATCGTTTTTTTTTTATTTTTTGCAGTTTCGATTGATTTAATTGGTTAAATTCAGTTGAGTAGGATTAACTTTGAAATTTGTTGAACTTCATTTTCACATTTTTGTTTTTTTTTTTAATACATATTTCTTTTTCTTGATTTTTTTGCTTGGGTTCAATGGAATTTTATTTTTAATTTTTTGCTTGGATTAAATAGAGTTGAATTCTCTGTTGTTGGACAGAGCTTGGTGTATCTTGAGATTGTTCGAGCTGCGCTTTAATTAAGATATTTTACTTTTTATTTTTTTTTAACTTGTTTGGATTGAATACATATTTTTGATTTTTAATTTATAACAATTTTTACTTTTAATTTTTTATAATTGTTATCGATTCAGAAGTTTTGCTGTACGTCAACTTTTGAATTGAATCAATTTTTACGTGTTTTGTTTTTTGTGAAAAAGAAAATAATTTTAATTTTGTCGGAAATGGCGTGGGAGATTTTTCCTGTGAAGAGTTGGCAGTTTTATACCGTTTAGGTGCCCCTCTTGCATCGGCGCCCTTATGCCTTGCTTACCTTCTTAACGCCGGCTCTATGATAATTTTTAATATGCTTTATTTTTAATTTATATAGATATGCAGTTATGCATCGCAAGCATTATCAAAGTATTTATGTTTACCTATTTGTTATTGCTTGTATTCTTAATTTTTTTTTAGTCG
Organism: Prosopocoilus inquinatus; assembly: GCA_036172665.1. Taxonomy (NCBI): domain Eukaryota; kingdom Metazoa; phylum Arthropoda; class Insecta; order Coleoptera; family Lucanidae; genus Prosopocoilus; species Prosopocoilus inquinatus. The sequence goes on from CM069875.1 coordinate 19,273,952, forward strand.
TTTACCCGCTTTTTGAGAAATCACAATATTTTAATATATTATGCATTGGTTCATATCTGAAATGTAGAGACCATGACTTGGTTCAATTTCTATAATAATTGTGTAGCAAAAAATTCTTGGATTCCAAATATTGTTTACACCACGCCCTCCACGAAACGCCTGTACACTGTGATTCAGAAGGACCGCACCATCACTTAGGTGGTCTTTACACTCATTTTTGTTCTCAAAAATCTAAACAAAATTTGTCTAGAAGATTTCATTACGTAGATGTACGCCTTCAAAGATGAAAAATCGAGTCCTTTACTTCGTTTGAATTGATAATCACATGGGTGATATGGTGACATTACGTCGCGGGAGACCCGGTATTTCTGTAAACCACGACCTACTAGATACTAGATTTCACAAGACGGACTCTTACCCGGTCTTCATAATTTGTTTATTTAGTGCGAATTTTATCCGTTTTGGCGCTAGTTACCCAAATTAAATAAGGCTCTCGATCTTTGTCTAAGGACACAAGTCTGCCATCATATGTTTTTGACACGCGACAGTGGGTATTTGACCTTGAACGAGTGAGTTGTCAAGAATGACAAACTGGAATATTTTATGTAAATCAAGACGAAAAATTTCCATTTTATTGAGACAAAATATAAATTTATAATAACTCCAAGCGTTTACAATAGTAATATGACATAATAAACGGAAAACTAAGTTTTTAATCTTTAACCGAACAAGAGTCAATTGCTATTATGAGAAACTGTAAGTTCTGCTTAAAAAGCATCTGTTTTGGTCAAGTATTACCTACGGTTCTTTGGACTGAACACTGAACCTCGTTTTTATCCTCATTGGTTATGGAATTTGCTAAATCTAATTATTTTTCAAGTTCGGAAAATTACAATTAGTCCACAGTTTTTTTTATTTTTAATATTAACAAATAAATTATTGAAACTTCTATTCATACAGTTAACTATTTAGAAATTTATGCATTGAAATAATTTCTGAGTTTTAATCTTATCAACGTAAAACTTTTAGTGTTATTAATAAAATAGAGAAATCCGTTGAAATTAGTAATATTGTCGCTAAATCTCTTAAAGTACAACATCCCATATTTCCTAAATTATACTGTATTCCAAAAATTCATAAACCTAATACACCTCTTCGTCCTATAGTTTCCACTATTGGTTCTTCTCCATATTTCATATCTAAATTTATTTCAAAAATCATTACTCAGGTTACTAGTAAATCAGAATATTTTATAAAAAAATTCTTTTGCACTCATTGAAAAATTAATACAAATAACTGTACCAAATAATTGCATTATAATTTCTTTAGATGTTATTTCTTTATTTACTAACATTCCTAAAGATTTAGCTTTAAAAAGTATTAATAATAGGTGGTTAGAGATTAAAGATTTTACTGACATTTCCAAAAGTAACTTTTTAGAAATAGTTGATTTATGTTTTGAAACATCTTATTTTGCTTTCAACGATAAATTTTATAAACAGATTTTTGGTACAGCAATGGGTTTTCCTTTACCGGAGATAAAGGAGAACCCATTGCTGTACCAAAAATTAATATTATTGTTACTACAGCTGATAAGAGCAATGTAACTGTTTTAATTGATAAAACTGATTATTTTTCAAAAGTTCAAACTATGCAAACATCCCATATTTCCTAAATTATACTGTATTCCAAAAATTCATAAACCTATAAATACACCTCTTCGTCCTATAGTTTCCACTATTCGTTGTTCTCCATATTTCTTATCTAAATTTAATTCAAAAATCATTACTCAGGTTACTAGTAAATCAGAATATTTTATAAAAAATTCTTTTGAACTCGTTGAAAAATTAAAACAAATAACTGTACCAAATAATTGCATTATAATTTCTTTAGATGTTATTTCTTTATTTACTAACATTCCTAAAGATTTAGCTTTAAAAAGTATTAATAATAGGTGGTTAGAGATTAAATATTTTACTGATATTTCCAAAAGTAACTTTTTAGAAATAGTTGATTTATGTTTTGAAACATCTTATTTTGCTTTCAATGATAAATTTTATAAACAGATTTTTGGTACAGCAATGGGTTCTCCTTTATCTCCGGCTTTAGCTGAAATTGTTATGCAAGAACTAGAAAAATCTGTTATTAACTCTTTATCATTCGATTTAACGTTATATTTTCGTTATGTAGATGACGTTTTACTGATTTTGCCTTCTGATAAGGTAGATTTTGTTTTAAATAAATTTAATTCTTTTCATAATAGATTACAATTTACAGTAGAAAAAGGAAATAATAATTCATTGAGTTTTCTTGATATAAATATTATCAGACAGAATGATAAATTAATTACTAATTGGTTTCATAAACCTACCTGGTCAGGTAGATACATACATTTTCACTCGTACACACCCAAAAATTATAAAATTGCAACTATTATTTCATTAACTGATCGAGCTATTTTACTTTCTGATAAAGTTTTCATTTATGATAACTTAAATTTAATAAAGAAAACTCTTATTCAAAATTCTTATCCAACAAATCTTATTGAATCAGTAATTAAAAATCGTATTAAATACTTACAAAACTCAAATGTCTCTAATAACATTAGACAAACTTCGAACCATAAATACATATCATTGCCTTATATTGAACCATTACACAATACATTTAAACACATTTTCAAAAAACATAATTTAATTTTAGCCAGTAAATCTGTGAATAATTTAAATTTAATTTTTTCGAATTTAAAAACCAAAATACCGAAATTAAAACAACCTAACATGGTTTATGAAATCAAATGTTCAAATTGTAATTCTGTTTATATAGGTGAAACGAGCCAAAATTTAAAGAAACGTTTAGACCAACATAAATATCATATCCAAAAAAATAATCAAAATCATTCAATGCTTGTAGAGCATTCATTAGTAAATAATCATAATTTTGATTTTGATAATACTGACATTTTGTACAGTGAATCTAATATTTTTAAAAGACATTTCATAGAAATGTGTAAAATTAAAATGTCTCCAAATTCTATTAATAAACGTACGGACTTTAAATTTAAATGACATATTTTGTAGTTTTCTGGACTCTTTAAACAGAATATAGATCTGTCAATTATTAAAAAAAAAATAATTTTAATTTAGTTCTATTTTAGTTTAAAATCACCTTTTCGTTTCTCTTGACGACTTGTTTCTCTTGACAACTTGTTTATTTACTTTTTTTCACTCCTGACGAAGCTATACATCTATAGCGAAACGTTGAGTGTTTTCCCTTCATTTTTCTGTCCGGTTTAAGATTAAAAAAAACTTTGTACTTATTATTATTTGTGTTAATAAAATAGAAATTTAAAGTGATTTGCGCTACATCTGCATTCTGATGTACTATGGCTTGCAAAAAGATCGCGTACACCTGCTTTTCGTTGTATTAAGTTGGTCTTGAGATTTAATTTGTCAGTGTCCAACAATTAAAATTCAGACTGACAGAAAACGAGTAAGTTAGAAGACGAAGAGTGATTCTCAGTAGTAGCGAATGATTATAGCTTAAATAAAAATGCTATGATGCACAAATAATATGTGGGAAGAAGAAAGATTTGCAAATAGAAAAAATGGTTGGAGACAGATGTCCAAAAATATCGATTTACGACTCGGATAATGCCCTTCTGATTCTATGTTTTAACAAATTTTCCAGTACTTTTGGTACCAACACGTCGAAAATTACAAATTCAACTTTTAAGAGTCTTGTCAAGTGTTAAAAAAATATATTAATAGCAAAACATAAGCAATCGACAATTCTATTTCGATTAAATTATTTTTATGGGCCATATTTGTGGAATAGCATAATATTTATTGAACAAATCATACTGTCTGACTCATACCTTGTCAAATAGTATTCATTTCAATCTCAGTTCCTAACCTGTACGTTTGGAAACATGACAAAATTCTCAAAATACCCATTTACAAAGCAAAAAATAGGTAAAAACTCGGCTACTTGATTTTGAAGGTGTACGCGATTTTATTGCAAGCAAGTGTACATAATGTATTCAGCTTGTCATTTTTGACAACCCGCTCGTTCAAGGTGAAATACCCACGGTCGCGTGGCAAAACCATATGATGGCAGTACCTGTGCCCTTAGACAGAGATCGAGTGCCTTGAAATTAAAGTTTTCTGACATTTAAACGTCACAAACGTTAAATGATGCATATTTGTGAGAGTGCAAATTAATGAGTAAATGATTACTATTGAAAATAATAACGTAATTTAGAACTTAGAAAAAATTTTTTTTTTTTTTTGTGCAAATCGTCCTTGATTGCAGTGAGAACCTCGAGCAGCCTCTGGACAGCTGTTTCAGCCCTGCTTGGGGCTTCTTCAGCAGAAACGTAGCTCGACATTCCCACTGCAGACCAAAAACGACTTGCCCAATTTATTCGCAAATGCGATGTAAGAATGATGAACATATAAAATAGCGACATCTTACTATCGCTTTTTGACCATTAGGAGCAAATCCCGCTTCAATTTGTCTATCCTACTGCAATGTTAGGTCAAAAAGCGATAGTAAGATGTCGCTATTTTATATGTTCGTAATTTAGAACGAAATTACATTATAAAGCTTCGCAAGCCTGGATTAGAATAAAAAAAATTGCCAAGGCCGTATACACTCTGATTCAAAAATGTCGCACCATCGCTTAGGTAGTAATAGAGAATGTTATTAGGAGTTTTTTACTCAGTCTGAATTAGTCATCAAATTATTATTGATATAATAGCTGCTTTCGATTATGCGTGCTAGAGTACACCTGAGTAGCTCCAAGTTTCTCAGACAATGGAAATTTGTGAAAATCGAAAATCTCCAAGCAGTTTAGAGTGCTCTGGAGTATTCCAATAATTACGTACAATCGAAAGTAGCTAACGGTTTCCAAGGATATTGGCGATATTGAATGGCAGATAAATTTATCAGGAGGTGGAAACATTGGGCACAAACCTGATACAAATGCTGTACTCTAAAATGGCCGTTAAAATATTTTTAAACAAAAGTTCAAAAAAAAATATATATAGAAATACGTTAGTTTTTAAAATATAGTACCTCTAGAATCTTTTCCATTAAGAAAGTAATTGTTTAGCTTTTTATCATCTACCAATTTTAGGGTTTATCAGGTAAAAAAAAAATGTCTAAAAGAATTATTTCTTTACACTATCTGACTTGTTCATTTTTTTAAGTCGATGGAACTAAAAATATGAGAACTCTGAGATCATCACAATTTAAGTCCCTGCTTTAATCAGTCAATGAATGCTTCATTATCATATCTGATAAATTGGATTGATCCTTGAAAAGGTCACATGCTACCTAAATTAATTGTATTGTATAAAACAAATCTTCACTTCTAAATAAAGTTATAAACGTTTCTATTCTGATATTCCAGGTAAAACAGGAAGTGCAAGATGAATGCAGAAGCCGCCAACATCAGCAGCAACAAAATTCAAGTCAGGCTCAGCAACAACAAAATCAAGTGCAAGCATCGCAACAAAATCCAACCAATCAGAATCAAATCATCAGTACTTCGTCAGCGATGCCAACAACATGGCAGTCATTAGCAACACCTGGTTCAACGGTAGCCGATTATTTATCCCACTTGCCAGCATCTACTCTACCTCTAAGCTTACACCATTTTTTAAAATACTCCGCAGAGAGCATAAAAAAAGAAACTACTCCACAACAGTTGAACCTCCAAAATAACGATAACATCAATTTATTGCACACGAATACACTCAGTGCAAATGGTTTAACAAGTACAATAAATACCACAGCTTTAACATCCAACAGTAATGTGTTGGGAGCGAACGCAATAACTACTTTAAATAATTTAACTACAATAAATACGTCTCAGTTACAAAACACGATTGTTATAAAAAAGAAAAAAAAGAAAAAACCAGAAAAAGAGAAGAAGCCAAGGCCGAAGCCGGGTGAGATACGATTAACCACTGCCTTGGATGGTTCAACGTTGTACTGTTGTCCTGAGTGTCACATGGCATATCCTGAGAAGGAGCTACTCGAGCAACACCTAGTTGGGCATACGCTCGAGAGACGTTTTGTTTGTGATATATGTGGAGCCGGCCTGAAACGCAAGGACCACTTGACAAGACATAAGCAATCGCACAATCCTGAACGACCCTACGTTTGCACTGTATGCCTGAAAGCTTTTAAACGTAAGGAACAGCTCACTTTACATTTTGTTATACACTCAGGTGAGAAGAGACATGTGTGCACTGAGTGTGGTAAGGGTTTCTACAGAAAAGATCATCTGAGAAAGCACACAAGGTCACACATTGCAAGACGAGTTAAAGCTGAACTGTCTCAGCAAGGAAATAGCAATACAACAAGTTTACAAATTCAGGTAGCCGCTCCTATTAATATAAATTCTTCCAGTGGTAATGCAACGCAAGGTATTTTATCCTAAAATGTTTTAACTTTTTTATGTGAATATCTTCTCCTAGTTTTTATCACACTTTTATTTATACACTTGAATACTGGGCAGACATTATTTTATCTATTTGATTAATAATAGGCAGAAATTTTGCTTTATAAAATTCTGTTTAAAATGTCTTAGGAAAAATTTAATATTACTAAATTTATAAATATTTGTTTTTTTATATATTTAAGTGAAACTTTTGTACTTTTGTAATAAATTTAGCGGGCAACTTGAACAATGAAGTGGAAAATTTTTGTAAAATAACACGTTAAAAAAATGACAATAGCAAAATACTGAAATAGTGTATGTCTGGTATAAACATTGTTTATTTTTTAAAGGTATATTATGAAATGCATTTCTTACGTTAGTGTTTATTTATAACTATAATTTTTCGCTTAGTGCAAATTATGAATGAAAAAGTTGCCTTATTTCATTTTGTTTGGCATCTTTTGGTCATACCATTTCAAAGGTCTTCTAAGGTCAATTAATGATCAACATAAAGATCTTATTGTGTTGTAGTTACAAAATTATTAAATTAGTATCAATAAAGATTAATTTGTTTTTGATTGACTAGGCGAAAAATGTTTTGAAACCTTTATTTTATAGTACAAAATTTGCTTTAAATATTTATTTAATGTTGTTAGGAATTTGCTCATTTATTTATGAAAAGAAAATTTTTTATAAATTATGTACATTTGGAGAAATTTAAGAAGTCCTCAAAGGGCGGTATGTTTTTTCTAAATAAAAGAAGAAAATGAAAAAAGACTTGATCGGTTGAGTGATTTTTAGATTTTCTAAAGCGAGAGGTGAAAAATTTTATATATAAATTGGAGTTTATAGAACAGTAGAATTTAGGAACATGACAATTAATAAAAGTATTATTTAAATAAAATAAACAATCGAAAGTCTGCCATTTTATGTATAGGTTATAAAAAGGAGCTTTGAGAATACCACATTCCAACAAACGTATAGATTTTTATTATTATCGGAAAGGAAATTTAGGGTTTTGATAGTCTTATGAGAACAGTAAAATAACTTAAATGCTATTACCAAAATATGCTTTATAATTTTTTAATTTTAAATTCTTACGCAATAATTTAAGATGTTTTTTAATCAGTTTACTCGCATCAAAGAATAAATAAAATTTGTGATAACATACTCGGCATAACAAATTCTAAAATTTTGCAATATTTGCGAAATTGGTTTTGCATTGAGCTATATGTACAGTCAATACCAAAAAAGAGTTAGATTAGGAATTATCTGCCAACCCCCACCAAATAGACGAGTCGGTTGTAATAATGCATTAATTACGTTATGTTTTTTTTAATTATGTTGTAAATTATTTTAAAGAATGTTTAATTTTTAAGCTTTTGTTATCCATACACTTATAACATTAATTAAAAAATTGGATCTTTGAAACAAAATTTACTTAAATAAATGTTTGATAAGTGAATTCAGCAGGAAATTTTTTGACAATCAAATTCAATTATTATCACATGAAAATTTAATTAATGTGCTTCAAGAAGTCCTTTATTTGTTTATAAGACAAGAATGTTGAGACATATCGTGTAATTATTTCAAAATGCAACGTAGGGATACAACAGACAACTACATAATTTTTTGGTATTTTTTTATTGCGCCATACATTTTGCATTGCATTTTAAAATCATGTGAAAACATTTAATCTTTGTTTTAATTTATTTATTTATCTTTATTTATCCTAACTCCTTCGTGTGTGGTTGGTCGCCTAACTACACAGAATGCTTGGACGTATCTCTTTGTTGTATTTTCAAATAATTGCACGGTATACGTCCCAGTGGTGTAGGGATTATCCTGAGTTGTAGGATGTCGCTGTTTTAACTATTCATAAATTATATCATATAATAAATAACCTCTCTTTTGTTTATGGTAACCCCCACGCTGTTATATATCGTGATAACTAAACACTTATTTTGAAAACATTTTACCAATTTTTAATTTGCTCACGTTTATTTGTACCTAAGGAATGATTTATGTGTATATAAGCGATAAATTGCCAGATTAAATATGTTTCACAGCAAATGGTATAAAATACAACAATAAGAAAAATAGTACAAAATGTATGCCATATTAATACCATAATACTAAATATATACTTCATAATGTAACAAATGCCTATATACCAAAAAAGTTTATAAATTAGTTACTAGTTAAGAAAAACAAATGCACCGAAAAATGGTATGTTTTTGTAACAACCCTGAGTATTTACAGAGCAGAAATGTAAACTTATATGTTTGTCAGTAATATTATTTACTACATGCAAGACTGTTTTTGATGTAATTGTTTTTCTTATAATTGCTTGTAGCCAAGAGCTTCCTATGTATTTGCTTTATTACATATTAAAAAATATATAGCCCAAGTTAGTTTTTTTTTTATTTTACTGTCTGCAACATAAAAAACTAAAAAATTAACTAAACATAAATTTAATAAAACAAAACAAAAATTTAAAATATTGAAATATTACGCAAATGTCATATATGTATAACTACAGTTAAAAAAATAAATTATGGAATAAAATTTGAACATTCTAATTATATCACATTGTACTTATTTCTCTAACTAAAACACTTCATTCTATAACTATTCTTTTCATGTAAGCATCCCATAATAAGTCTTTATATTTTTCGGCGGCTACACCTGGTTCAGGTGCGCGTGTAATTCCTCGCCCCACCACTGCAATATCAGCACCCTTTTCCAAAATGACACTCTCAGGAGAACTGTAACGCTGCCCCAAATTATCACCAGTTGCATCCAGTTGAACCCCCGGTGTTAGCTGAATAAATCCAGGTTTATCTAAAAACAGTGGAGTCTGACACACGATACCAGTTATTATATCTGAGTATTCCGCAGCTAACTTCAAAGTAGACGCTGTATAGTTCTCATTAATTAAATTGTCAGCTGCGCTCGTTTCAGCTAACAAGAACACTCCACGCTTTTCTACTCCCGTGCTTTGTTTTATAGCATCTAAAACGCTTCTGCCAGTTAATGAATGAGCCGTCACCAATTTCGCCCACGAAGAAATTCTGTAGATGCCTTTGCTGTATTGCAACTCGACGGTTTTCCCAATATCAGAAAATTTCCTGTCTTCGAATATTATAAAATTGTGTCTCTCTGCTATGTCTCGTAGTTGTTTTGGGAAATTCACATGAAAATCGTCTATAATATCAACATGGGTTTTAAAGAGGCAAATGTGTGGCCCAACTTGCTCAGCTAAGTTTAATATATCAGTCACATTTGTCAGGTCTGCGGCCACACATAAATTAGATTGTTTTTCATACATGATTTTAAACAGTTCGACGGTCACTGGATTCGAGGTGCATTCTAAGCGTTCGTGGAATGTCATTTTTAAACGATCTGAAAGGAAATAAATTTATGAATTTCATTAAAGGGCAGAAATTATAAAAAAAATACACTTATCTTTATTGATTTATTTGATTAATTATTCAGGGTTCCCACTTTATTTTCATTGAAATGTTTCCTGACTCTCAGGTTTTTCCCGACTTTTCATCAAGAAACTCTCATTATTAACTGCGCTTACGCAACCTTACTAATTTTTACATTTTTAAACATGTGCAAAAATTTGTAATTTATGTACTTTATTATGTGTATTACGGAGAAAAGAGTTGAATTCTTTTAAAAATAATAAAAAAAATTAATAACGCATGTATAATTTAACAATGATTAATAATAAATTAGATTCTAAAAAAACAAGAAGTCTTAGTTTAGGCAACCTAACGAACATCGTCGTTTGTACAGGTTTTTTTTAATTATTTTGCATCCTATCTAGAGGGTTTATTTTAGAAGGCAGAGCAAACCTTTAAATACAAAAGTTGTAGGGTTTTATGGCTATTATCTTTTAAAGTTATCATAAGAAACAAAAGCGCATCGCAAATTGAAGAAAAAGATACAACTTTTGAACACCCTGTATAATGTTTACTACGATGAAAGTATATATTTTCCGGATCTCAAAAATATATAATACCTTGACATTTGGAGGGCCCGTTCATCATATAATTAAGTTTGAAATGTTAGTATAATGACGTTTAAAAATCAAGACGGCCTGGAAAGGTGCTTACAAAAGTTCTAAATGGCCGTTTTTCCGCTCCGAAGAGGGAGCCACACTACTGTTATCTGTCAAAGATTCAAAGGTTAACTTCAATCACAAAAATGTCTAGCAAGATACGGTTTTATGTTATAATAATTGAAAATTACCGACGCACAATCAAGAATCATAGATAAATAACACTCCTATTAAAAAAAGTGTCACAATATTTTCAAATTAAGTATGTCTACATGACAACGGAAATTGTAAGCTGGAACATAAAACACGCTAAGTAAACATTTAAAAATCAATTTAATAATTTAATTTGACCACTTTTCTTTGCTCAACGGTTCAAACGAAAAGTTTTATTTTCGTTAATTTGCAAATACAAAGTTTTACACCTACCTACTTATAATCTCTCCAATTTCAAATTTAAAACAAAGTCTGCGGGCAAACAGCGACAAGAAACAAATAACTTTTGGATTGCAATCAACACTTTCGCATATTTGATGGTAAAACGCAATATTATTTACGATTTAAATTGATAAAACTGCAAATTCGAATTTATAATTGTCATAATAAAGGTGGCAACTATAGCAACAGCACGTATTTAATCCAAAATAGTGCAGAGGGAGCCACGCTAACGACAAATGTCATAGAACAGATTTTTTTTCAAACGCGGCGGTCCGTAATAACACAACGTATTCATCCAGGCGGTCGTGCAAAATACAATAGAGATTCGAAAACTGGAAACCCTATACAATGAATTAGTAATAAAAAACAAAATTCCAGGCCGCCTTAATATTTTAAACATTAATTTATTGATAATCTAACCTCAAATATTTCACAAATAGCTCTTCCAAATATCAACACGTTCTATATTTTTGAAATCAGGAAAATAAGATCTTTTATGTTAGCAAACAATATACAGCCTGTTTTATTAAAAAAAAAAAAAACAAAAATTGTATCTTTTTCTCCAATTTGCAAAGTGCCTTTATTTCTTATGATAACCCTAAAAGATAATAAGCATAAAACCCTACAAATTTTGCATTTAAAGTTTTTCTTCAGCTCCTAAAATAAACCCTCTAGATAGGGTGCAAAATATAAAAAAAAAAACCTGTACAGATGGATGTCTGTACAGTACAGAAGACCCAAAGAATATGTTTTTATTAAAAACGTAATATTTTTTTCACAATTCACTTAAATTATGCAACTTTCCTAATTTTTATATCTAAAACAATTTTCCATTTTTTTTAATTTTAGAAGTTTAGAACAAGAAAATATTTGTATTCAAATTTCTAGTTCTTCAATTAATTTCACTGACTCCTGATTCAAAAAAGCAAACTCTCTGACCTTTCCCTATATTGAACCTTTTCTCAATTCCCTGACTTTTCCAGGTATTTCCGATGAGAGGGGAACCCTGTTATTTACCTATTAAAAAAAAATTGTGAATAATTATAAGATAAATTGGTTAAATAAATGAAATTCATTATATTTATTGATCCACTTTACTAAAGTAATTAACGAATTGACTTGTTATATGATTAATCAAAAAGTTTATCAAATAATTAATTAACTTTTATGCGATCCATCCATTTTGAAATGTAGCTCTAATTCTTGTGTATACAATTTTTACAATTAAAGTTTAATTTGAGTCTTTAGAAATTAAAAAAATACAAGAAAATGGAAATATGAATCGGTGAAAGAATACAAATTTACAGGATGTAATATTTAGAGATTTAAATTATATATTTGAACTGATGAGAATTTGAGGATTTGAGTAAGAAGGAAGAAACATTTAAGTTTTTTTTTTTTTTCAAAGATTCATTTTTATAATGCAACAATGAAGTTATTAATTCTTTATTGAAATAATCTATTTATTTGTAGTTTGTTACTTTAAAAGTGCATCCCGAATCTGCACTAGATATTTTTGGAAGTTTAGCTGTAAAAATCTACAATACTTTTAACTTTATATCCAAACATAAATTAACTTTAAGTTTGTGATATGTTTGTTTTTATTATTATTTCCCTTTTATTCTAATATGAATTTTATTCCAAATATGTCAATTTATGATTTTTTTGAAGTTCAGATAAATATAAATTCTGTTGACTTACTTTTAAAATTGTCAGCTAATATGCTTGAATCGACTTGAGTAGAACATATATAATCGGCAACCTTCTGACACATCTGTTCATCGACATAATTTGCTTCTTTCAAAATCGTCAACATTTGTGTTAAAGTTAGAATTGCGTGCACGGTAATTCCATTTTCATTTAAAATGGTCCCTCCACCTTGCTCACGATTCAGCAAGACAATTGCATTTGTAACTTTAATTCCTGCATTCGATAAATCTTTCACCGTCTCTAAGATGCTGCTCCCCGAAGTGACAACGTCCTCAATAATAATACACAAATCACCTTCCTTATATGTTCCCTCAATTAAATTTTTTGTTCCATAGTTCTTAGCCTCTTTACGTCGCATAACCATTGGTACTTTGGTCTTCAAGGAAACAGCAGTGGCAATTGGCAAAGCTGTGTATGGCACACCGCAGATGATGTCATGAGGTACGTTTTGTGTATGTTCAGTAATCAATTCTGCTAAAAGTTGCTGAAATTTATGAGAATACATTTTAAGCCCTTGATAAAAATAATAAAAAAAAAGGTGTTTACTGCACAAATATGATATATTTTCATCATAATATAGAAACAAAACAGTAAAATCACTCAGTATCAGCACATCTGACGTAGTTGCTTTCTTTTGCTTAAAAGTTCAAATCGTGATTCGAATATTTTGAATCAGAATTTCATAGTTGTTACAATTGTTACAATTTGAATATGATTGAAAGAATTATTAAATGACAGGTTATTTCTAAACAGCTGTGATTCAATTCAAACGAGTCGTGAAAATAAAAAAATTCAGAGAGGAATGAAAAGAAAGCAGCTATTAAGGGGGCTGGGGAAATAAAAAAAGATCAGTTCAGTGCACTTAGCTGTGTGTACTTGAAATGCATGGATCTCAGGATTAGTTTTAAGTGACTTGTGAAACTGGAAAGTGGCTTAAACATTTGATGGACAGTTTCAAACCAGTCGGGAACCAATATTGGCAAAAGTTTTATATATTTTTAAACGATTGTTAATGGATACTTTATGTTACTGTAAGTACCTTACTCACCATTAAATTAGGATAACTAACTAATAGCCTCAGATCGCAATACACAGGTGTCATTAACCCTACTTTCGTCTTGTATTCGCCGAATTTTACAGCATTGATTTTGAATAATTCCATGGTGAATTTTATGAGTTTTTCTTCGTACGAAGCCATTTTGGCGATATATAAAAATGTTGGAAGCTAAAAATAACGAAATAGACACCTGTTAATTAACCACGTGTTGAAAATTCAATGACAGCAATTACAGAGAGTGTTGCCAACTTACGATAACCAGGATTGCCACTTTAATTTTCAAAAAGTGTACTAATACCCGGTAATACAATAGTTGTCTTTTATTTGCACGTCAGATCAGTTCACTTTTACCCTGGATCACTTTTTCAAAAATTTGTCTGTTTTATTTGGCTACATGATCTAACTCAAAGTGATCCAAAAGTTTGGATCAGTTGGTTCACTTGTAGAGGGGATGTTATTTCAACTGTTTGTCAAATTACATTACTCGTCCAAATAACCTTTTGTTTTTGCTTAACTCGCTGTAAAGTGATGCAAAAGTAATATCTTCATCTTAAGATTAAATTGCACCAATCGCATCTCGCATGTTTTATTTACTATTAAATCGGTCACTTAAGATGAGTTCACTTCGGGTTAAACTGAACTGACCTGGAACTAATCTGCGTTGCAAATAAAAGACAACTATTGGGGTCTATTCTGTAACATTAGGTATATTCGTTTTAGAAATGTTGGGTTTGCCACAATAGGTATATTCGTTTTAGAAATGCTGGGTTTGCCACAATTGCGTCATCGTCAAGTAGTTGATGCCCAACTAGGTCAAGTTACGGTTGCATCAGAAATTGCTCTAAAACGAATAGTTTGTGATGGGCAAGTTGGTACATAGAGAAAAGAAAAATGTATGTTCAATGTATTCATTTATTAAAAAAAAACTATGTATTCTATTCAAGTAAAAAAATGTTTGAATCAACAAGAAATTGCTTAAATGAAAGTAAAGTGTGCATCTTTCAAACAAATAAATGCATCGACTGTATTTAAACAAAGAGTTTTCTGTGTAATGAACACCGACCTTTCAGAAAAATAACTAAATTAAGGTTAAGTAAATAATATTTTGGTGGTGACGCAACTAAACCCTACTCTGGAGTAGGTGCATATTGCGTCAACACCAGCGTTGCCGCAGGGGCAATGAAAACGAATATGCCGATGTCAAATACAGCATGCCGGAAATCTAAAACGAATACACATTTCGTTGACGCAGGTAACTTGCGGCAACCCAAGTCATCTAAAACGAATATACCTAAAGGCGTCATCCTCAAGTAGCTGATGCCCATTTAGGTCAAGTTATGGTTGCATCAGAAATTGTTCTAAAACGAATAGTTTGTGACAGGCAAGTTGGTACACAGAGAAAAGAAAAATGATAAATCAACATAATTTTCGTTTGGATACGTTCAATGCATTCATTTATTTAAAAGAAAAACCATTATGTATTCTATTCAAGTAAAAAATGTTTGAATCAACAAGAAATTGCTTGATTTAATGTAAAGTGTGCATCATTCAAATAAATAAATACATCGACTGCATTCAAACAAAGAGTTTTTCTATGTGATGAACACCGACCTTTGAGAAAAATGAGTAAGTTAAGGTTAAGTAAACAACACTTTGGTGTTGACGCAACTAAACCCTACTCTGGAGTTAGGTGCACATTGCTTCAACACCAACGTTGCCGCAGGGGCAATTAAAACGAATATGCCAATGTCAAATACAGCATGCCGAAAATCTAAAACGAATACACATTTCGTTGACGCAGGTGACTTGCGGCAACCCAAGTCATCTAAAACGAATATACCTATTGATATGGACTTGATATTGGTACCTTTCAAGTGACCTTGCAAAATTGGTATTCTGTAAATAGTTTCGTAACAACTTGCAATCCGTTTCAAGTGTAATCTCGAGTTATTGTGCATCTCTCTTCAATTTGCGATCGACAATCGACGTAAATTTATGAAATCGTAACAAATTCTCTTCAATTATTGAAAAACATATCAACTGATGTGCATATCAATGTTACAGAATAGCCCTGAATGTCTGTTAATGATTGTACGCCACTTATGTTGATAACATTGGGCGCGTTCAGCGGCTGAGTTGCTTACTCAGCAATCGATTGTGATTGGCTCACATGAAGGTGATAGCCAATCACAAACGACTGCTAAGTAAGCAACGCGTCCGCTGAACGCGCCCATTGATTCTAATTATTTTACAGTTGGTGAAGTACAGAGTAGACAGACGCGGTTTCATAATGTAATGGAAACTAGGGTTATGTTTATGTAGGCTTGCTAATATGGAATTATAATAAACGCTTTATTAATTGAAAACAACACTGATAAGCAGGAAATAATTTTATTTTTATATGTCGGAGGTGTCGATTATTTTGTAAACACAAGTTCACTCATTGCCTCATGTTTTCAAATACACAGCAAAGTTCTTCCTGCATCGTTTTCAATTTCATGTTTTCATTAATTATTTTTTACATGCCCGAAAAGTAAATAGTCTGGAGGTGTCAAATTTGGGCTTCTTGGTGGCCATGGTCACAAATCTGCGCATGTGATGCGGTTCCCATGAAACTCTTGTAAATAATTTATGCTGGTACACTTGCTTGCAATAAAACCGCGTGCACCTTCAAAATCAAGTAGCCGAGATTTTACCTATTTTTTACTTGGTAAATGGGTATTTTGAGAATTTTGTCATGTTTCGAAACATACAGGTTATGAACGGCCATTGAAACTATTATTATTATACCTGATATGAGTCAGACAATAGCTATTCAATAAATATCACGACATTCCAAATATTTAACGGCCCGTAAATGTAATGTAATTTAATAGAAATACAATTTTCGATTGCTCTCCTATTCATATAATTTTTTTAACACTTGTCAAGACGTTTGAAAGCTCAATTTGTAATTTTCATCGTGTTGGTGATAAGAGTATAGCAAAATTTATTAAAACATGGAATCCCTTGCTGTTCATAATGGATTTTTTCTTAATTCAGAAGGGCATTATCCGAATCGTAAATCGACATTTTTTGGACTTCTATCTTCAACCATCTTTTCCACTTGCAAATTTTTACTCTTCCCACATATTATTTGTGCATCATAGTTTTTATTTTATTTAAGCTATAATCATTCGCTATTGCTGTGAATCACTATTTGTTTTCTCAGTTATTTGTTTTCTGACAGTCTGAATTTTAATTGTTTGACACTGACAAATAAAATCTCAAGACCAACTTAATACAACGAAAAACAGGTGTACGCGTTTTTTTTTGCAAGCCACAGTACATGCAGAGAACAAGATTATCAGGTATAAATCGGTTTGAACAAAAGAATGAGGATTCTCCGTGGCACACGTTCGGTAATTCTGGCCTGGCTACGTAACTAACGCCTACAAAAACCGCATAATTCAGGATTTGCATTATTTTCAATGGTGTGGCGCACGTATCTGATTGTGTGATCGTGCTAACTTTCGCAATGATTCTTTGGTCCATTTGTGCTTGAAGAATGTTGAGAACAAGTTTAGTTAAGTCACCCAGCTGATTTACATCGAGGTTTCGAGTTGTACTCCGAAAGAACATACTTATGCATCTTGTTCAGCCGTGAATATTTTCAATAAAAATGGAGAAATTTGTCTAAAACTAAAGTAATAAATTATCTATTTAAACGTAATTTGAAATTTATATGAAATTATTACTTACATCTGATCCAAAAATGTTAATTGAGGAGTCTTGAAAAGAACTTCGAAATTAAAGAAATAAACATATCAAGCATCTTCTGTAAGACCAGTGAGAAAATTATTAACGAACCGCCAATGTACTCTGCCAAAATTGACACCACAGTGCCAAAATTCCAAAACTCTTGGCACCAACACGTCGAAAATTACAAATTTAACTTTTAAGAGTCTTGTCAAGTGTTAAGAAATTATAATAATAGCAGAACATAAGCAATCGACAATTCTATTTCCATTAAATTATATTTATGGGCCATATTTATGGAATGGCGTAATATTTATTGAACAAACCATACTGTCTGACTCATACCTGGTCGAATAGTATTCGTTTCAATCTCAGTTCCTAACCTGTACGTTTGGAAACATGACAAAATTCTCAAAATACCCATTTATAAATCAAAAAATAGGTAAAAACTCGGGTACTTGATTTTGAAGGTGTACGCGATTTTATTGCAAGAAAGTGTACACACTAGACGATACTAGACAGAACGAAATAGTACTACAAGATTTATTTAAGGTGGAAATATGAAAGAAACGGAACTTATTTCTATTATGATATCCGGTAATTTACTTTACTGAGTTATCAATTACACTTTTAACTATAAATGTGGTATTTATTCTATTTTCGGATTAGTTTGGTGTCGAATATGCATTAAATTTTGACTTTTGCTAGAAAATAATGTTTCCAGTATTTATTATTTATTTATTTATTACGCATTTCCACTAAATAATTTCATGTCTAAACGAAAATCATTTTAAGTTAGGAAGTATTTTAAGTCTTTTTTGAATATTTACGTTTTTCCTAAATAATAAAAATATATTCCTTAACCATTTGTTTCATTGTTTTGCTTGCATTCTGTAAGTGCGCAACTACAAATTACATTATGTTGACAACAGAGGTAACAAACGGTAACAAATGAATATTACCTTACCGGTAACATTTGAAATTTACCGGAAGGTAATGTGGTAATATTACCAACTCACCACACTAAACGATACTAAAACTTTTGCTGGGTAGCTGTAATTATGAATCATTTACGAATGACAAACAAATTAGTTTTGCGAAGGTAAGTTCGTTTTCCATTTTTGCCTTATCTATTTGGCTAATACGAGCCGATATTTTTCAAAATAAAATAATGACTGAACATTATTAATTATTGTTTATCATCCGTAAGTGTCAGTTCATAATTACAGCCACCCAGCAAAATTCTTAGCATTACTAAATTTACATCACAAAAAGTGTCCAATTTCTTTTGGCGGCGACAGTAAATTCCGTTGGCAACAAAAGTAAGGTTCCAAATCAACCGTGGAGGGAATATTAATACTCCATCCACGAAATCGACACACTTCGTGTTCAGGTAGCGACATTAGTGATTTTTTCTATCTATCCTTGTCGCACCATAATCTCGTCTAGGGAAAAAAAATAGTCGATAGTTTGTTTAATCAAAGTGACGTTTTACAAATGGCATTTTACTATGGCTGCGGAGAACAACATAGGCTAATACATTTTTGACCAGACAGTCGGCCATAAACTACTACCATCGTAGTAAACAGAATCCCCTAAAAATATTGATTTCCTTGTTGCTCTTGCGATATTTGCATTTGTTATTTCTGTTACACAGTAATCTCGGAATGGGAATGTGATGGCCTTACCTGAACACTTAAGTGTGTTGATTTATGTTGCGGTAAGTTAACGGTCGAAATGGTCAAACCAAACCACGTGATCACCTATCTCAATTCGTGATTGGTCAGAGGGTTTAGTCTGACCGTTGACTTGACGATTTGTTGCAATTTGAGTGTTCACTTAACTCGGCCTTTGTGACCTTAAACAAAAGTGACAATTAGAGCCTCTGGTTTTCGTCAGGTTAACTTCAGGTATTAGCAGGCTTTTTAAATTATATGTTTTTTACAGAAAATTAATTTTTAGCAATAACTAAAACTAGTTTATTGAATAAAATAAATAGCGTTGGGTTTAAATGACCTTATTGCTACCTAAATTTACGCTTACTTTACTTGTAAATGTCAATGCAAACGTGTTTAAAGAAAAACAAAATAAGATTGTTAAAGGTACTATTGCGGCCTTAAAATTTCCCACGATTTTTTATCAAATAATCTGATTTTGTCGAAATTTTAGTTTTCTTTCAAATTTGACACTAATGACATAACATTGAAAAGTCATTTGGTTTTCAGACTGTTTGGTTATATTTGAATTACAGCAAAAAAGTTAGGTATTAGAATGGAAGTAATAGAATTTAATAGGATAATAAAAGAAACGTAAGCAAAACTACTTCAGAAAGTATAAGATTTGGCATTTTAAAAATTTTCATCTTAAAATTTCAATTCAATTACCATTCAAAATGATTAAATAATTTCAACAACTTAATTAAAAATCTTATTTACGATGAAAAACTGAATCGTGCGAAATTTTAAGGTCACAATAGTAGGTGCTTTCTTTTGCTTAAAAGTTGTTGCAATAAAACACCTGTCTTGAATGTTTGATTGGCAGTTCATTTGTAAATGACCATAATTCAATCCAAACAAGTTTTAAAAATAGAGAGATTCAAAGAAAAGAAAGTCTGTCTGTTTGTGTCAAAAGACGTTTGTATCACGATTTTGTGAGCCAGAGAAAACCCCTAGGATGTACTATGCCCACCAAATAAATCTGGGACATGTAATGTGTCCTATTGTAAATATGTTAATTATTGTTGCTATAATGTATTCGTCCGCTTATTTATTTAAGCGCTTTTTCGTTACTGTAGAAACAAGTTGCATTCAAACTAATAAAATAACTCCAAAATTATATTATGTATGTAAAACATAATAAAATAACAAAATGGAATGAGTGCAAAACTTAAACTATCAGATTCAGAATAAATGCTATTAAAAACTGGGGAAAATTAATGTTTCTTGATTTACTCACAGGTCGAAGGAACTTTCACTATAAAAATGATAATACACTATTAAATATTTCTTGTTAATAAATAAAATGTAAGCACCATAACTGAAAATTAACAAAGAAATTTCTAAGTAAAATCTTTTTAAATCTAAAACCAGACAGAATTATAAATGGAAAACCACTCAACGTTTCACTATTATTGCAGACTCTGTACGGACACATATAACTCGGCATAGTACTTCGTTGAGTCGGCTGGCCGACTACGCGTGTCTTCGTCATCCCATAAGAATCCCGCTGTCTGGTTATAAAAGGCGTGTGAAAAATATTATTTTTTGGCAATGTATTCTGAATACTTTAACTACTGGAGCCATTCCGAAAGTAAATTTTAGTAACTTTTACTCTTTAAGGCTGTTTGCTCGGCCCCAAAATCGTTTTTCCCATTTCCTGGGCTTATTTTTCATTAAAATCGTACCAATTTTTCGCGAAAAATTTTTAAATAGATTCTGTTAGGCGGCTAAAGGCTCGTTTTTCGAGAATTGCCAAAAAGGCCTTAAAAAAAAATTAAAATTAAAAAAATTCGAAAATGTAAGCCTTTAGCCGAAATTTCGCAGTATTCAATAATAATAAACCGTTTAGTTTTATTTTCTATTTTTAAAAATAAGGTCAGGAAATGGGAAACAAATTTGAAATTTTCGGAATGAAATCGCTGAAATCAAATGTGGTATGTGATACACGCTAGCTCCGCCTTCGGGCCTAGTGCAAGAGGGGCGAATTCGCACATTCATTCTCCCGATTTAGTGACAGATGAAGAGTATGAGTGAGAGCGAATGCGTTTCAGTGCGTGTATGAGTGAAACACAGAATACACGCACCGTAAACACACGAACGCTACCGAGCGCTGCCAGAAAATAATTCTACAAAGATTTCTCTTTTCAGAGTCGTGCTTTTTGGTAAATTTTTTTACGGTACATTGAAAGAAACATTTTTGTCATAATAAACTTCTGCAAATCTGGTAGTCATGCACTTAATTAGTTTTAAAAAGGGGATGTTCAATATTTTGCTCAATATTTTGTTATTTATTTGTGTACACATTTACCTTGACATCATTAAAAATGCCTGTTAATGCATGTAATTAATATTATGTGATAACACAGGAATAAACAATAAGTAAAATGGGTCGGTGATGTAACATTTTGAATATCAAGTTCACCCAAATAGTGAAACGGAACTGCGTCAAATAATTTTTGTTTCTACACAACTAATTGAATAAAATATAAATACTTGATGAATACGAGGATTCAGATCTCATCAACTGTAACCTAATCTACAACCACGGTTTCAAATTTGTAAGTGCATCTGCATTATACGATATTTTTAAACATTCGTCAAGCATCTCAAAAAAAAAAATTAAAAGCTTGTTTTTGATCCTGTTAATATTAACATTCTGGTGATAATAGTGCGGCCATTTTGAATCATATTGTACTACACACCAAAAGAATCTGGAACACGTAATACGTTCTGTTAGGAGTTAATTATTGTTGCTATCATGTATTCGTCCGTTTGTTTATTTCCGTGTTTTTTAAGTTTCTGTAGAAACAAGTTTAAAATTGCATTCAAATTAATAGCGTTTTCCACTGGCTGCACTAGTGCGCACTGAGTGTATTTCCAACTCGTTTCAGCTTTATGTAATAAAACGAGATGGAGATACACTCAGTGCATACCGGTGCAGCCAGCAGAAAACGCTATAATAAAATAACTCAAATATGTATGCACAACAATTGTCTCAATTTTTTTTTAGTGGACATAGTACAGTTAGATATTATATGGCATTATATAATATAGAATCTTGCAGAGCAGATTTCAAATACAGATCTATTTCAGAATTGTCACCAAATTATCAGAAAGAGGTTTCAACTGTCCAGATCGATCAGGATCGTTATTTTAATTTTCTTTTAAAGCCAGTATAGGCAGCATATGTTCTAAATGAAAATATTTTAACTTCGGCTTAATTTTATGCCAAAAATTGTCATCTTTTTTAATCTGAAAAAGAAAACGTATTACAGGTGTGTTGTAAATGTAAATTGCTTGTTATTTTTTCTAAAATCGTCTATAATTTCTATTTTATACACTAGTCTTCAAAACCAAATCGGTTTTACTTATTTTATTGTCAAAATTATAGCTTTCGTGTGCTTAAAAGTTGAAACTATTACAAAAATAATCTTATAAGATTTCAGAAAAAAATAATGTATTATGATGAATTCAGAACTTTCTTGACGTTTATGTAAATAACATTACTTGTTCACATATCATTCCCAAAGGTGTCCATACAACGAATACAACTATTCGTTAAAGCCAACTGCCCTTGAATCCGATAATAGTAGATATGTGTTTTCTTCAGTTTCACAGTATTGCCATCCAAAAAGAAATAGGGCATAACTTTCATCTTTGCTGCTTCCTGAGGAGTTATTTTGAACTTCGCTAACTTATAGGGACACTTGATCTCAATTATAGCATCCTCACCAACTAGTCCATCAGGACTAGCTCCAAGATACGGCATTTCTTTAGATATAAATAATCCGCCGTTCAACTTTATGTCCAAATTCCTGTGAAAATTGTTTTCTCGCAATTTCTTCATGGTTACGGCACCAATTTGTAACTATACTTTCGAAAAATTAGAGGAAATTAATTTTTACGCCAATTTTTTGGTATCAGTTGTTTGACGTCTTTTACAGACAATACCAAATTTCGTTGCTGTTAGTCTTCGCTCTTTATGCCATTTCACTTTGGTGTTTTGGCCAACAGTGTTTCCCTCTAACGATTCTAACTCTACCTGGGTCCTGCTCAAGTAGTTCATTAAAGATGATTTATTTTCTTCTAAATTTTTAAGAGGGATCACCTCTTCTATTAGTCCGTAGTCACCCTCAGCTTCGGCTGCCTGTTTTCTTTTCTACCTTGCCCAAGAAATAGTCGTGCTCTGCATTTTCGGTAAAAACGTCTCCTACGCAACTTTGACGTATACAGTGTACCCGGATAGAAAGATGATTAAATTAGCAAAAGGTGCAGGTTCGAGAGCTTATTAAGAATCCATTTTCAAATATTACTTGTCATGGCCAACTTGATTATATTGAGATGCGGTTTGAACTAGTTTGCACGATAATTTAAGTACTTTTATGGGCACTTAATAAAACTAATCCCATTTTTACAAATTTTCAATAATCTAACCTAACCTTAAAATTTTAAATTGGTGATTTTGTTGGCCCTATTAAGAGAGACTTTTTTTCTAAATGCAATGATGTATCACATGATATGGAAACTTCTTCAAAATTTTGGGAAACAGAACTTATTCTTTTTATGAATAGAAATCGCTAGTGCCATGATCACAAAACTTTGTTATCGAGACTGTTGCAAGCTAACCGCGCCCTTGTTAACGTTGGTAATAAACGGGCGTTTACATTACATACATATTTGTATTATACATGTGTCCTACATATTGTTTGACAAGTCTGGAATGAATCTGAAATTTAACTCATACTACTATTACATTTTTCATGTATTTGACATGTATCCGACATGTTTTACCAGACAGATTTGTATTCCAAATTAATGGAAAACACAGCGATCGCAGACCATACAAAGGTACTTTACGCACGTGCAGAATAGTTAGCTGTTTTAAACTATTAAGCGATCTGATGGTTTGTGACGATGGAGTGATCCAAAAAGAGCATAGTAATATTATGCTGCCGCGGCAAAAAACAAAAATTGATTGTCATCTTTCACGAGCGATACTTTTTCTTATTATTAAATACTAGATATGTAGCGAACAGGTCACATAGTGTAAACGATGTCCTGTGCTAGTATTTGTCGAAGACTTGTGCTAAAGATTCATCAGGATTTGTATGCGACAAGTCGACAGTTTTGTAAAGATTTGTTTTTGAATTTATTGAAGACATGTATGTAATATAAGCACTCCTTAAGGATTGCAGAACTTTAAATAGGTCTCGATTCACTTGATTGCGACTATACGTATACCAAGTGCTACAAGAACGTAGAACTTACTCGTGAAATATACGAAGCTCAGTATCCAGAAAAGGCTACACAGATGAAGCTGCAGTGCCACTGATCGTTCGTGGACAATCGTGTACAAGCGATTAAAATTTTAGACCAATGAAATTCTTATCTTTTTGGCACATCATACCCCTAGCTGATGTGATATTGGTTTAAAATTTTAATGGCTCGCTCACCATTGGCTGCAATCGATCAGTGCCACTGCAGAATAACTTGATAAACAAAAAGCAAAATTTCTGTGATCATGGCACTAGCGATTTCTGTTCGTAAAAAGAATAAGTTCGGTTTTTCAAAATTTTGAAGAAGTCTCCATATCGTGTGCTACATCATTGCATTCAGAAATAAATTTTCTCTTATAAAGGTCAAGAAAATTAGGGAGTACCAATTTAAAATTTTAAGGTTAGGTTAGATTATTGAAAATTTGTAAAAATGAGATTAGTTTTATTAAGTGCTTACAGCTGAACTCGATTTCAAATGGGCGTATCACTATTTTTCGCATATATTTAGAAGAAACATACGTTCAACATGTGTTCCTGCATTTTTACCCACAAACGAAAAGAATTGAGAACAGAATTACCACCTAAACATTTTCCTTGTAATTTATGACTCTGCTGTCACTGATCTTTATTTTTGATTGGTTTACGTGTCAGTTTGACACACCCACAAGAGAATATTCCGATAAGGCCTCATTCACATGGCTACCGCCCGCGGCCTCCTGCAAATTCTAAGGTCGAGCGCACACTCAGATGAGTAAATTTTTTTATGTAAAAGTGATGTAAATAAAAACGGCGACCTGATCTAACACAGAAACTATGTAAAACTCGGAAAATAAAACTACATCTGTCGGAAAGTGAAAGTTTATCAGAATTGAAACGACACAAAAAAAAACGCATAGCATGTTCCTCTCTAAATCAATAACGTCATTTTGTTGTTTCATTACCGTTATTATTACCCCTATAAAATTGTTTTTTTTTTTTTAATTTTACGTGGGTTGCTTTTTTTATCTAGACTACACTAGACTAGATCCTGCACTAAAATTAGGCACAATGAAGTATTGCGGTTTAAAGTGGACGTAAAGAAAAAATATACATTATACAGAATAATTGTGCTTATGATTATTGGAATAGGAATTAATACTGCTCTAATGTACCGACGCTCATAGAGCAAGTTAATGCGTTAAAAAAGAGGATAATTCATTGCCCTAAGCACGTAATCGGCGATCATTCTGATTGTGACGTTTATTTTTGCACCGGGTTCAAAGATAATGAAATTAATTCAGTTCCAGACTTAGTAGAATGTGGATGACTTCATGATATTATTGCTTGCTGCAATCATTTGACGCATAATGCACAGTTTACTTTTAAATATGAACATTAATGCAGCAGAGACGTACATTTCAATTGTTTCAAAATTTGTTGGTGGAAAAAGAGTTAACTTCTCTTTGAAAAATAGCTACGAAGTGAAATGCCACGCTGCGAGCCTTTCTTAAAATTTCAGTGAGCAATATCACCACCGCATTTATAAGAGAATGATCGGGAAAAGTCCAGGCAAATATACCAAAGTATACAGTGTGCCCGGATACGTAGGGACAGCATGGGTAACTTCTGTCTTTGAAGAGATAGAGAGATGATTAAAGTAGCAAAAAGATGCAGGTTCGAGAGCTCATTAAGAATCCATTTTCAAACTTACTTGTCATGGCCAACTTGGTTAAAATTTTACTAAAACCAATATCTCCTCATTTCTTTTATTTGCCGTAACTTTTTTGTTATTTAAGATATTGAGATGCGGTTTGAACTAGTTTGCATGATAATTTAATTACTTTTATGGGCACTTAATAAAACTAATCTCATTTTTACAAATTTTCAATAATCTAACCTAACCTTAAAATTTTAAATTGGTACTCCCTAATTTTCTTGACCTTTATAAGAGAAAATTTATTTCTGAATGCAATGATGTAGCACACGATATGGAGACTTCTTCAAAATTTTGAAAAACCGAACTTATTCTTTTTACGAACAGAAATCGCTAGTGCCATGATCACAGAAATTTTGCTTTTTGTTTATCAAGTTATTCTGCAGTGGCACTGATCGATTGCAGCCAATGGTGAGCGAGCCATTAAAATTTTAAACCAATATCACATCAGCTAGGGGTATGATGTGCCAAAAAGATAAGAATTTCATTGGTCTAAAATTTTAATCGCTTGTACACGATTGTCCACGAACGATCAGTGGCACTGCAGCTTCATCTGTGTAGCCTTTTCTGGATACTGAGCTTCGTATATTTCACGAGTAAGTTCTACGTTCTTGTAGCATTTGGTATACGTATAGTCGCAATCAAGTGAATCGAGACCTATTTAAAGTTCTGCAATCCTTAAGGAGTGCTTATATTACATACATGTCTTCAATAAATTCAAAAGCAAATCTTTACAAAACTGTCGACTTGTCGCATACAAATCCTGATGAATCTTTAGCACAAGTCTTCGACAGATACTAGCACAGGACATCGTTTACACTATGTGACCTGTTCGCTACATATCTAGTATTTAATAATAAGAAAAAGTATCGCTCGTGAAAGATGACAATCAATTTTTGTTTTTGGCCGCGGCAGCATAATATTACTATGCTCTTTTTGGATCACTCCATCGTCACAAACCATCAGATCGCTTAATAGTTTAAAACAGCTAACTATTCTGCACGTGCGTAAAGTACCTTTGTATGGTCTGCGATCGCTGTGTTTTCCATTAATTTGGAATACAAATCTGTCTGGTAAAACATGTCGGATACATGTCAAATACATGAAAAATGTAATAGTAGTATGAGACAAATTTCAGATTCATTCCAGACTTGTCAAACAATATGTAGGACACATGTATAATACAAATATGTATGTAATGTAAACGCCCGTTTATTACCAACGTTAACAAGGGCGCGGTTAGCTTGCAACAGTCTCGATAACAAAGTTTTGTGATCATGGCACTAGCGATTTCTATTCATAAAAAGAATAAGTTCTGTTTCCCAAAATTTTGAAGAAGTTTCCATATCATGTGATACATCATTGCATTTAGAAAAAAAGTCTCTCTTAAAAGGGCCAACAAAATCACCAATTTAAAATTTTAAGGTTAGGTTAGATTATTGAAAATTTGTAAAAATGGGATTAGTTTTATTAAGTGCCCATAAAAGTACATAAATTATCGTGCAAACTAGTTCAAACCGCATCTCAATATAATCAAGTTGGCCATGACAAGTAATATTTGAAAATGGATTCTTAATAAGCTCTCGAACCTGCACCTTTTGCTAATTTAATCATCTTTCTATCCGGGTACACTGTATACGTCAAAGTTGCGTAGGAGACGTTTTTACCGAAAATGCAGAGCACGACTATTTCTTGGGCAAGGTAGAAAAGAAAACAGGCAGCCGAAGCTGAGGGTGACTACGGACTAATAGAAGAGGTGATACCTCTTAAAAACTTAGAAGAAAATAAATCATCTTTAATGAACTACTTGAGCAGGACCCAGGTAGAGTTAGAATCGTTAGAGGGAAACACTGTTGGCCAAAACACCAAAGTGAAATGGCATAAAGAGCGAAGACTAACAGCAACGAAATTTGGTATTGTCTGTAAAAGACGTCAAACAACTGATACCAAAAAATTGGCGTAAAAATTAATTTCCTCTAATTTTTCGAAAGTATAGTTACAAATTGGTGCCGTAACCATGAAGAAATTGCGAGAAAACAATTTTCACAGGAATTTGGACATAAAGTTGAACGGCGGATTATTTATATCTAAAGAAATGCCGTATCTTGGAGCTAGTCCTGATGGACTAGTTGGTGAGGATGCTATAATTGAGATCAAGTGTCCCTATAAGTTAGCGAAGTTCAAAATAACTCCTCAGGAAGCAGCAAAGATGAAAGTTATGCCCTATTTCTTTTTGGATGGCAATACTGTGAAACTGAAGAAAACACATATCTACTATTATCGGATTCAAGGGCAGTTGGCTTTAACGAATAGTTGTATTCGTTGTATGGACACCTTTGGGAATGATATGTGAACAAGTAATGTTATTTACATAAACGTCAAGAAAGTTCTGAATTCATCATAATACATTATTTTTTTCTGAAATCTTATAAGATTATTTTTGTAATAGTTTCAACTTTTAAGCACACGAAAGCTATAATTTTGACAATAAAATAAGTAAAACCGATTTGGTTTTGAAGACTAGTGTATAAAATAGAAATTATAGACGATTTTAGAAAAAATAACAAGCAATTTACATTTACAACACACCTGTAATACGTTTTCTTTTTCAGATTAAAAAAGATGACAATTTTTGGCATAAAATTAAGCCGAAGTTAAAATATTTTCATTTAGAACATATGCTGCCTATACTGGCTTTAAAAGAAAATTAAAATAACGATCCTGATCGATCTGGACAGTTGAAACCTCTTTCTGATAATTTGGTGACAATTCTGAAATAGATCTGTATTTGAAATCTGCTCTGCAAGATTCTATATTATATAATGCCATATAATATCTAACTGTACTATGTCCACTAAAAAAAAATTGAGACAATTGTTGTGCATACATATTTGAGTTATTTTATTATAGCGTTTTCTGCTGGCTGCACCGGTATGCACTGAGTGTATCTCCATCTCGTTTTATTACATAAAGCTGAAACGAGTTGGAAATACACTCAGTGCGCACTAGTGCAGCCAGTGGAAAACGCTATTAATTTGAATGCAATTTTAAACTTGTTTCTACAGAAACTTAAAAAACACGGAAATAAACAAACGGACGAATACATGATAGCAACAATAATTAACTCCTAACAGAACGTATTACGTGTTCCAGATTCTTTTGGTGTGTAGTACAATATGATTCAAAATGGCCGCACTATTATCACCAGAATGTTAATATTAACAGGATCAAAAACAAGCTTTTAATTTTTTTTTTTGAGATGCTTGACGAATGTTTAAAAATATCGTATAATGCAGATGCACTTACAAATTTGAAACCGTGGTTGTAGATTAGGTTACAGTTGATGAGATCTGAATCCTCGTATTCATCAAGTATTTATATTTTATTCAATTAGTTGTGTAGAAACAAAAATTATTTGACGCAGTTCCGTTTCACTATTTGGGTGAACTTGATATTCAAAATGTTACATCACCGACCCATTTTACTTATTGTTTATTCCTGTGTTATCACATAATATTAATTACATGCATTAACAGGCATTTTTAATGATGTCAAGGTAAATGTGTACACAAATAAATAACAAAATATTGAGCAAAATATTGAACATCCCCTTTTTAAAACTAATTAAGTGCATGACTACCAGATTTGCAGAAGTTTATTATGACAAAAATGTTTCTTTCAATGTACCGTAAAAAAATTTACCAAAAAGCACGACTCTGAAAAGAGAAATCTTTGTAGAATTATTTTCTGGCAGCGCTCGGTAGCGTTCGTGTGTTTACGGTGCGTGTATTCTGTGTTTCACTCATACACGCACTGAAACGCATTCGCTCTCACTCATACTCTTCATCTGTCACTAAATCGGGAGAATGAATGTGCGAATTCGCCCCTCTTGCACTAGGCCCGAAGGCGGAGCTAGCGTGTATCACATACCACATTTGATTTCAGCGATTTCATTCCGAAAATTTCAAATTTGTTTCCCATTTCCTGACCTTATTTTTAAAAATAGAAAATAAAACTAAACGGTTTATTATTATTGAATACTGCGAAATTTCGGCTAAAGGCTTACATTTTCGAATTTTTTTAATTTTAATTTTTTTTTAAGGCCTTTTTGGCAATTCTCGAAAAACGAGCCTTTAGCCGCCTAACAGAATCTATTTAAAAATTTTTCGCGAAAAATTGGTACGATTTTAATGAAAAATAAGCCCAGGAAATGGGAAAAACGATTTTGGGGCCGAGCAAACAGCCTTAACGCTTTAAATTTTAAAGTTTAAAGTTTAAAGTATTAAAGAGATTCTTAAACTTGCTTTCTGAATAGCACCATTTAACACTTTCTTTTAAAGTTTTCTTTAACTTAAATTGTCGGGAGCACCTTTGGGTTGGTAAAAATAATCACCGTGGTCCATTTAGCAAAATAACTTGGTCTTTATTTTATACTTGCTTTACATGTAACAAAACAATTCACTTCTTCCGACATCAAACTTCTTATTATCACTATTGCCAACTGTGTGTTGGGTGGCGCGAGATCGCCGGCAAAGCGGGAAATTCAAAATAATTCTCTACAGTAATTAAATTTCCTTACTAACTAACAAACAAATCTTATTTTTTAGAACCGCTAACATATAATTTCATTTGGTCGGGGGCAACGATACCGGTATAAGGGCGTTGTGTCACCTGATGCCCTTCCACATCACTGACAACATAACGATCTCGATCAAGTACATTCTTAATAACATAGGGACCCTTAAATCGTGGTATTAGCTTTTTATTAACACCTGGAGTAGTATCGACATTTGTCACCATTACGTAATCACCAATGTCGTACTTAGTTGGGCTTTTACGCTTTTTATTGTATCGTCTCTCATTCTCCTGTTGGGATTTGGAGATAGATTGAGCTGCAGCTTCTCTAATTTTACAAAGGCTTCTATCATTCTCTGATTCCTTCTCCAAAATCAAACGCAAATTATCTTTTACTACGCCGAATTGACCTACACCAAATAACAATCTACTAGGAGTTTCTCCAGTTGTTCGACAAACTGTATTGTTTATGGTGAACTCGACCTTATCAAGCACCGAAGCCCATTGGTCTGGAGTGTCACATAGTTTTGACAGCATGGGCACTATTGTGCGATGCACGCGCTCAGCTTGTCCATTAGCCCGCGGCGTGCCTACAGCAATTAAAACATGATCTATCAACTCATCTTTCAAAAACTGTTCAAATTCTTGTGAGGTAAAGGCAGCTCCTCGATCGGATACAATTTTCTTTGGTTTACTATACATCCGATGATACGTTTTGAGGTGTCGTATGCATTCTTCGGCAGAGGTGGACTTACAAGGGAACAACTTTAAAAATTTTGTGAATCCATCTATGACCGTTAATATGTATTTGTCACCGTTTGGCGTTTTTTCAAAAGGACCGCAATGATCAATATGGAGACCTTGAAATGGTAACGAACCTTTCTCTAAATTATGCAGAAATCCTTCGGCCTTTCCACTTAATGGAGAAAAGGTAATGCATTTCAAACAATTAGCAATATAGTTTTTAATCTTAAGTTTCATGGACGGAAACCAATATATTTGAAGAATGCGTTCGGCAACTTTATCTGGTCCGACGTAACCCAAATCGTCATGACATGATCGGATCATGTTATTCTCCAAACACTCTGGCACGTAGAATAACATCTTATCTGCCTGTTTTCGATATACACAGCCGTCGCGTAACTCAAACAATTTATGTTCTACCTTTTGTAGGCCTTCGCGCAGTTTAGCTATTTCGGGGTCTCTGTTTTATTCAATCATTAGTGTCTGATCCAGCGTGTTTGGTTCTAACACAAATATGCCGTGGCATCTACTTAGGGCATCTACGTGTCCCATTCGTTTACCAGGGCGATGCACTATTTCATAATCGTAGTTTTGAAGAAACATAGCCCATCTAGAGATCCGCGGGTTAATATTGCGTTTACTGAGTGTTAGCCTAAAGCTATCGCAATCCGTAACAATACGAAATCTTATACCAGACAAGTAAATTTCAAACCGTTTGATTGCATACACAACGGCAAGGCATTCTAGTTCAAAGCTAGCATACTTGGATTCAGCAGCAGTTGAACGCTTGCTAAAATAAGAAATTGGTTTAAAAACACCATCGTGTTGCTTCTGCAAAAGAATTGCACCAAACCCTAACGAACTCGCGTCGCAATGTAACTCTGTCTCCAATTCCGGTGAAAAGACTGTTAATATGGGCTGTGAAGACAATTTTTCTTTAAGCGTTTCAAAAATCTGTGCCTCAGTCGGGCCAAATATAAATTTAGAATCTTTTCTAATTAAATCGTACAAAGGTTTCGCGATTACTGAGAAGTTGGGCACAAATCGCCTCAAATAGCTAGCTAGAGCTACAAAACGATGGACATCTTTCGTGCAACGTGGTACAGGATAATTCACGATAGATTCGATATTTAAACTACTCGGTCGTATACCGTGTTCGTCAATCAAATAGCCTAAGTAAGTTATTTCTGTATAGAGAAACGAGCATTTGTCCAATCGAAACATTAGTTTGTTTTCCAGCAAGTTCGAAAATCTCACATAAAATCTCAATATGTTCTTCAATTGTTTCCGTAGAGATTAAAATATCGTCAAGATAGAGTAAAATTTTGTTATGACGAATCATTGGTTCGAAAATGCTGTGCACATATCTTTGAAATTCTCGCGGGGCATTGGTTAGCCCGAACGGCATATGGAGGTATTCGTACTGTCCCAGTGGAGTAACGAATGATGTGTACTGGACAGACGAATCGGCCATTTTTACATGGTGGAAACCATTCTTTAAATCAAGACTACTAAAATAGCGTGTATAATTTTATTCAATTCGCGAAAATCTACACAAAGTCTAGTTTCGCCGTTCTTTTTCTTGACCAAAACAATAGGGCTGGCGTAAGGCGACTTACTTGGTCGAATTATTTTGTTTTTCTCTAAGTCGTCTAAAATTTGGCGTAATTTCTCTTTGTCGGAAAATGATAGTCGTCGCGGATTAGAACTAATAGGTTGATCGTGCTTTAACCTTATTGTCATTTCCCATTCCCCTTCTGTTTTATCAGAATCTAATCCTTTCGTATAAACCGAGTTATAAATAGATTTGACCTGATCAGAGATGTCATAAGGGATTTTCGGGTTAACATTAAGATTATGTTTAACGTTAATTGAAGTTTGTTCTTGTCCGATGAAAATTGTAAGTACAAAGTTTTTTTAATCTCAAACCGGACAGAAAAATGAATAGAACACATTCAACGTTTCGCTATAGATTTATAGCTTCGTCAGGAGTGAAAAAAGAGAAACAAGTCGTCAAGAGAAACGAAAAGGTAACATGATTTTAAACTAAAATACGAGTTGTCTGGAAAAAAGAGAAAAGTAACTAGAACTAAATTAAAACTATGTATTGTTACGTTTCTAGGGTTTGAGTTTATTTATTTAAACGAATAAAACACTCGATAAAAACTTAACCGTAATTTAATAAAGCTTAAAAACTAATTTATTTCTAACAATTTATTTTCACACTAAAATCTAACTTCGACTATCGCTGTTCGAATTCGACTGACTGGTGAGTCAACTCCGGGCGATTTTATATCTACTGCTGGCGTCTGGAAGTCTCTATGCTGGAAGATTCTAGTTTGCTCGATATAGGCCCCGAACGCGTGACGGCCGATGACACATCGAAGCGGACCGACTTCTTGACGCCTTGCGCTAAGTCAGGTTGGCTCGCCACACTGTCCCCTTCTTAGAAACGTTTCGTCTCGAAATGTTCCTGGTGATAGTCTTGAAGGAGGGTGTCGGAATCTACATGCTGGCCCATTCTTGCAACTTCCCGCCTGGAAGAAGTAACAGTCTACGGTTTTGCTGTTGCTGACTGTTGCCTGTGGGTGGTGGCTGCAGACTAGGACTTCAATTCCCGTTCTGTGGAAGATGACTTCCAGCATGCTTCGAATTACTCTCCAGTCTAGTCCGTCCAATCCGCAGCCCAATTTGGGGATGGCTAACTTCATCTGATGGTTCTCTATTAGCTGTCTCCTCAGGCTATATAGGGCTCTCCACATACTTTGATAGTCAGGTTTACCGCTTGATGTCTTCTTAGTGACTAAATAATGCACGTGGCGCCTCCGATCTGCCGTCGAATCAATGATCTGCAAGCTCTTGCCTACCACGGGATGCTGTCTTCGTAGCTCCTCGATTTGGCCAAATTTCTTCCTAAACACCTGAGCGATTCCTTTGGACATTTTCAGGTCTTCTGCTACGCAGTGGGCCAGACTGTACTCCAGTGGCACTTTAAAGAGATCTTGTTGCTTCTCCGTGGTCACTCCAAACCGTGCCTTGCTTCCTTCGGCGTGATGAGACATGAAGGTTTCGAAGTTCACTTCGGAAACTTGCGCCCTTTGTACTGTCCCTTCATCTGCTTCTCCATGGTAAGGGGCTATCCGGTTGAAGTGGATTACTTTGGGTTTGCCATGGGGGACCTTCTTGATGCGGTAAACGACGTCGTTGATCCGTTTCATCACTTTGTAAGGACCTTCCCAAGAGGTCTGTAATTTTGGGGAGAGGCCTCGACGTCTTTGGGGGTTATAAAGCCAGACCAGTGCTCCAGGTTGGTATCCCCCGTGTTGAGCGTTGATGTCATAGTGTTCCTTCATTCGATCGCTGGCCGTCTGTATATTGTGACGCACTTGGTTGTGGATGTCGTCCATTTTCCTGCGTAATTTCCTCACGTAATCTTCGTCGGCAGAGACTTCGCCAGGCTTCACACCAAACTTCAGGTCGCAGGGCAGTCTCGGCTCTCGCCCGAATACCACTTTCGCGGGAGTCTCCCCTGTTGTCTCATGAAAAGATGAGCGGTATGCCATTAGAAACAGGGGAATGTACGTGTCCCAGTCCCTCTGATGATCGGAAACGACCTTGGACAAATGTCGGTTGATGGTTCTATTGAACCTTTCCACCATTCCGTCCGACTGTGGGTGGAGTGCAGTTGTTCTAGTTTTTCGTACGCCGAGCAGAGTACACACGTTCTTGAACAAGGCCGATTCAAAGTTCCTTCCTTGGTCTGAATGCAGTTCCATAGGTGCACCATACCGACTGATCCATTCCCTGACAAGGACTTCCGCAATAGTGACTGCCTCTTGGTTAGGTAGGGCGTAAGCTTCAACCCACTTGCTAAAGTAGTCCATTACCACGACGATGTACTTGTTTCCACCATTCGTTTCTGGAAACGGGCCGGCTACATCGATGGCAACTCTCTCAAAAGGACTTCCAACGTTGTACTGTCTCATGGGAGCCTTACCCCGCCTGTGGGGACCGTTACTGGCTGCGCAGACTGTACACTTTCTGCACCAATCCTTCACGTCTTCCTTGCAGTTCACCCAGTAAAATCTTTCGCGCACCTTCTCCATAGTCTTCTTAACTCCCAGATGCCCTCCCGAAGTTCCATCGTGAAGTTCCCTCAGAACTTCTGGCACCCTATTCTTGGGGATCAGTAACTGTGTCTTCTGTTCCATGCCTTCCTGATTCTCTATGCTTCGTCTCAGAAGACCACGATCCAACACTATGGAGTCCCACTGCGCCCAGTATGATTTTACGGACGGTGCACATGGTGCTACCTCTTCCCAGGTAGGCCTCGCGTCCCTGCTTTTCCATTCTAGCACTAATTTCAAATCCGGGTCGTTCTCCTGGTCTCTTCGCAGTTCTTCGCCTTGCCATTTGTCATCAACAATGGCTGTCCTCGCAGTCGTGGCTATCTTCTCGTCCAAACGACTACAGTGCTTACAGTCTTCGGCACAGGGTCTTCTCGACAGAGCATCGGCATTTCGATGGCTAGTTCCTGCCCGATGCTGAATTTCAAAATCGTACTCCTGAAGTCGTTCGATCCATCGTGCAACTTGCCCTTCTGGGTTCTTGAAACGGAGAAGCCATTTTAGAGCGGCGTGGTCGGTCCTCAGCAGGAAGCGTCTACCATACAAGTACTTGTAGAAGTGTTCTATCGTTTTTACGACGGCTAGCAATTCCCTTCTTGTGACGCAATAGTTTCGTTCCGGCTTTGATAGGACTTTACTGAAGTAGCCGATCACCTTCTCTTGCCCCTCTTGTATCTGGGAGAGTACGCCACCAATCCCAACGTTGCTAGCATCTGTGTCCACGACGAACTTGCCTTCCGGGAGAGGATAACTCAGAATAGGAGCACTAACCAAGTACTGCTTTAGTTGTTCAAAGCCAATTTGACACTGTTGGTCCCATTCAAATGGACGACCTTCTTCAGTGAGTTTTGTTAACGGCTTAGCAATGTCTGCAAATCCAGGAACGTAGCGCCGATAGTAAGTGCACAGGCCAAGGAAACTCCTTATTTGGTGTTTATTTCTGGGAGTTGGCCAGTCTTTCACCACCTGAATCTTCACAGGGTCCACGGCGATTCCATTTCCATTAACAATGTGCCCCAGGTAATTCACTTCCTTCTGGAACAGGTGACACTTCTTGAGGCTAAGCTTTAGTCCAGCTCCGCGAAGCCGCTGGAACACTCCTTCCAGGTTCCTTAGGTGGTCGTCGAACGTCTTTCCCACGACAATTATGTCGTCAAGGTACACCATGCACGTTGTCCAGGACAGACCTTTCAGAACCGTCTCCATTAACCTCTCGAATGTCGCTGGGGCATTACATAATCCGAATGGCATCACTGTGAACTGCCACAGACCCATACCAATGGAAAACGCCGTCTTTTCTCGATCTTCGGGCGCCAGCTCCACTTGCCAATATCCACTCTTTAAGTCCAAAGTTGAGAAGATCTTTGAGCCGGCCAGGGTGTCCAGGGTATCATCAATCCGTGGCAAGGGATAGCTGTCCTTCTTGGTGACATTATTGAGTAACCGGTAGTCTACACAGAACCTGGTGGACCCATCCTTCTTCTTCACAAGCACTACTGGTGACGCCCACGGGCTGCTTGATGGTTCTATTACATTATCCTTTTCCATCTCGCGAATAATGCGTTCCGCTTCCTCACGCTTCGCCAACGGTAATCGCCTTGGAGCTTGACGGATAGGTCTTTCTTCTCCAGTCTCTATTTTGTGTTTCACGACATCAGTTCTTCCCTTGGATCCATTTTCTACCTCAAATACATCTTGATAGCGGCCGATCAGATTCTTTGCTTTTGTCTTCTGGTCTGCAGTCAATTCCTGGGCTGTTGACATAACCATTTCCCATAATTTCTTTGGGACTTTCGCTTCTGGCACGTTTGTTTCAAGTTGCCGGGAGATGGAGGACACCATGGTGCAGCTTCCCAAGATTGTTCCTTTCTTGATATTGACGGAGAAACAATTGACGTTCATCAGGCGGACAGGTACTTCCTTCTTCGCCATCAACAACATTTTTCCAACGAGGACTCCTCTTCCAATCCTTTGATCATCAGTATTAGGTTCAACCATAATGACTTGCCCATCTTGAAAAACACCGTCCAGTTTTGCGTCGACGATAACCTCAGTCCTGCTGGGTAATACAACGTCTTCAGCGAGGACTACTCGAGCGGCCACGTCCCCTCGTTGATGAAGAACCAACTCCTCATTATTGACCGCCATCACGCCACTCTTTAAGTCCAATTGGAACCCGTGGGCACACATGACGTCCATGCCCAAAATTGCCTCGTCCTCTATATCTGCCACCAGTGCACGGTGTTTTATTGGAGTTGAACCAATGGTGATGATAACCTCTACTTCACCGTGGACAGTTGCTGATGTTCCAGTTGCAGTTTTCAGTCTCCACTTGGTCGGCTCGGTGCGTCCAGATGACTTAATGACGTCGGGTCTTAGGATGGTCTTCGTCGCACCCGTATCCAACAACATGGTGTGAGGAATGTCATCAATGGTGACATCCACGAAGACACTGCTGGTTAACTGCCGTAGGAATATTACTTGGTTGGCTTTCGTCTTTGGGGGCCTTTGAATACGGGTCGACGTTTGCCCCTCTGCACCGACCCGGCTTAGTTTAACTGTGGCTTCCTTGGATCCTGTCTGGGCTTTGGACATCGCCTGCGAACATGTCCTTCCTCCTGGCAATTCCAGCGGCTTCTTCTGCTTGAAGACCTGTTCCACAATGCGGCGAACATCCTCGGCGGTGGCATACTCTCTGGCTCGCTCCTTTATAGTAGATCCCACCTTGGCGTTAGCGGATTCTTCCTCTTCATCCTCTTGGAAGTCCATAGCCGCTCGCACCTTGACATGCCCTCTTGAGACTCGTCTCGCTGCTTCAAATTCCAAGGCATAAGCTAATGCGTTCTTGGACGTCTTCGGATGGGTCATTCTCAATGCCTGCTGGTTGTCTGGGTCACGGATTCCATCTATGAAGGTCTGCACCGTCAAACATTTGAGGAATTCAACAGGAGCTGTGGGATATGCCAACTGGGCCAGACGCGCAACGTCTGCTTCGAATTCCTGAAGACTTTCTCCGGATTTCTGACAGCGATTCCTCAACTGCGCATGGTATACCTCGGTCAGATGGGCCTGTCCGTAACGCATTTCCATCCTATTCACAAGCTTGTCGAAGTCTTCTTGTTCCTCTGGCGGCATCGTCTGTAGCACATCGATAGCGTCTCCTCTCAAGGCCACAATTAACGAAGTGGCTTTTTCGCTGGCCGTCCATCTGTTCGCCTTTGCTGCTGCTTCGAACTGTTTGAAGTAGTTGGGCCAAGAAGATTTTCCATCGAACGTCGGTGGTTTTATTTTTAATTTCGAATTTGCTGCTGGTCCTTCCACAATTCGGGTTTCATTATTTTCTAGTACTTCTATTGGTGGCTGATCCCCGAACACTCGCAACCCCGCCATGATTTGTTCCAGATTTTTGATTTTGTTATCCTGCTGGAATATTATTTCTTCCACATTTTCTTGCAGGTTTCTTGTTTCTTCCGATATTTTTACCACTAGTTTATCTTCGAGTCCTTTCGTCTGTTCTAGAAATTCACCCTTCAAATTTCCGGACTGTTCTAGAAGTTTCTCGTCGAAATTTCTGGATTGCTCCAGAAATTTCTCGTCTAAGTCTCTAGATTGTTCCAACAATTTATTTTGTAATTTGTCGAAATTTCCAGATTGTTCTAGAAGCTTCTCCTCTAAATTTCTGGATTGTTCTCGAAGTTCTTCCTTGAAACTTCCAGATTGTTCTCGAAGTTCTTCCTTGAAATTTCCAGATTGTTCTAGAAGCTTTTCTCTAAATTTCCAGACTGTTCTTGAAACTTCTCGTCCAAATTTCTGGATTGTTCTCGAAGTTCGTCCTTGAAATTTCCAGATTGTTCTAGAAGCTTTTGCTCTAAATTTCTGGATTGTTCTCGAAGTTCATCTTTCAGGATTTTATTAAAATCGGCGGGACCACACGAAATTTCGAAAAGGAAGGTCTCTGGATCTTCGCCAGCTGTCAACAAATCGGATCGGAGACGCTGTTGAAGTGCGCCTTTCAAACCACAGGTTTCTAACTCTCGTTCTTCCAATTCGGTTTTTAATTCGGCCACTTTTAAGTCTTTCAACAACACTTTTCTCGTAGCCATTGTTTTTTTTTTTTTAATAATTTAATAATCTGATTAAATTTAATTTACTTTAAATTGTTTATTTATTTGCACAAACCCGCACACCGACACCACTGTTACGTTTCTAGGGTTTGAGTTTATTTATTTAAACGAATAAAACACTCGATAAAAACTTAACCGTAATTTAATAAAGCTTAAAAACTAATTTATTTCTAACAATTTATTTTCACACTAAAATCTAACTTCGACTATCGCTGTTCGAATTCGACTGACTGGTGAGTCAACTCCGGGCGATTTTATATCTACTGCTGGCGTCTGGAAGTCTCTATGCTGGAAGATTCTAGTTTGCTCGATATAGGCCCCGAACGCGTGACGGCCGATGACACATCGAAGCGGACCGACTTCTTGACGCCTTGCGCTAAGTCAGGTTGGCTCGCCACAGTATGTTTAATATTCACAGGTTCATCTACATAACTAATGTTCATAATTTGATCAACAAAACTAACGTTCTCGGTTGGTAACAATTCGGGCTGCTCACATTTAATTTCTGAATTTTTCCCAAATGAGACTTTTACACTTAGGGACGAGACAAAGTCTCTTCCTAAAAGTGCAGGACAATTTAAAGTATCATTTGTTACTACATATAAGTCAAGGTTAACACTAATACCATCGACTTCAACATCTTTCTGAAATATACCTAAGATATCAAGCTTAGATCCGTTAATTCCACAAAAAGAATGATTACTCGGTACTTTCCCTAATTTTGAATCAACCGTGACATATTTATTTTTAATCAAACTTATTCGCGAGCCCGTATCAATCATAGCCTTGAAAGAATATTTACATTTGCTTACATTATCATCTGAGGTGTGGTATTTTACTGTTACCATATACGGGTTAAGTAAAGTTGTTGTTGGAGCGCCAGGCGTACTAGTGTAGGCAACATTCGTTGAGGTAGTATGGCTGGATTGTTTCTTCTTTTTCTTCGGACAATTTTGGATGCGATGATCTAACTCACCACATTCGAAGCAAGATCCCTTCTCTCGTCGTGGTTGTCGGCAATCCGAAGATAGATGACCCATTCTATTACAATTGTAGCACCTTACAGCGCTATGACGTGGTTCAGATGTATTCTTCGGCAGTTGTAGAATACGGTTAGACGTCTTGACTACTTTCTGGACTGTCGACTTTTCATCTAAGGAAATGTTCTCGAAAGCAGCGAGAAGGTCTCCTTCGTCCGAAAAACGGGCCATGTTCGCCTGTCGGCTTAACTGATTGTCTGATATTCCTTCAATCACATATTCAATAATCTCCTCATCGGGTATTGGGATGCGATTTCCATGGTAATAGTCACTAAATGTTTCATTAGAGCGCCATATACGCTTCTCGAATTCCTTTCGTAACATCATCTTCGCGGGGCGGTGATCAAACATGGTCTTCATCTGCTCCAACAATTGCGCATAAGTCATCTTCAGATAGTCTGGTTTTGAGTGAAACCAGTCAAGAGCTTGGCCTTTTAGTTTAGAGCTGATAAGAATCTTCATCATGGCATCGTCCAGCTTGTATGTTTCTCGTACCAGTTCCAGTCGTTGCTGCCACGTGGAGTATAAACCAGTGTTTCCGTGAAAGTCACTCAAAAGTCCCCCAACTGCTTTTATATTCACGTTGGTCGGTAAAGAAGCTCTCTCCCTAGTATCAGGGATTTCGTTGACTTGAGAATTTTATCCTTGTCGTAATAAACGAAGTTCTCGTTCCAAGATATCTCGTTCTCGTCTAAGCAGTTCCATCTCGCGGCGCATAAGATCTTATTCGGTGGTAATGGCGGAGAGTCCTTTACCGATATAATTGTAGCATTTGGTTTATCTTTTTGTTGCGCTGACTTGGCCCAAATGTCCAAGTCACGTTCCTCTAATCTGGCTACTTTTCGTACCTGACGTAGATAAATTAAATTCATGAAGCACATCTTTAAGTTCAACAACGGTGTACGCGTTCCCATTTTTTGCAGCCATTTCGTAATAACTCATATATTTAACAGCAGTCAATTAAGCGTTAATGCACAAAGCAGAACAAAAAGGTCGGTTACATAGGTACGTGTATGGCGGTGATATGCACAAAGCAAAATGTCAAAAAATTTACGCGTACTTAAATGCGTGATGGCGTACCTATGCACACAGCAAAATTCAACGAGGAAAAATAGCCACACGTTACGAATACAGCACAAAACAAAGTCACATGCACAAAGTTAATGGATCACACACGTATCACGATCAGGAAGAAAAACAGTTCAGTTCATATGCACAAAGCGATGCGACACGGAAGAATAATTCGGTGGATTATTTGTTTCACACCCCACACCTGAATCTGTCGCGAGCACCTTTGGGTTGGTAAAAATAATCACCGTGGTCCATTTAGCAAAATAACTTGGTCTTTATTTTATACTTGCTTTACATGTAACAAAACAATTCACTTCTTCCGACATCAAACTTCTTATTATCACTATTGCCAACCATAGACAAGGACCTCTTTTAGATAGCCCTCTCTCTAAAACAAATTTGAGTTATCATTTTGTTCCGCCATCTATTATCACTGCTGTAAATTAATATAGCAGCTGTTAATGGGAAAGTGGTTTACTGAATTTTGTGGATTGTCTCTTTACTAATATATATATATATATATATATATATATATATATATATATATATATATATACATTCCGCTATCATTTGGGCGTCTCTATATTGTCAATTAGCCATCACTTGGGCGTCCGCCGTATACGGACGCTCGATTGTATGCCATGCAAAAAAATTTTTGGGGACTCCTAGGACCTCTACCTGTCATTTGGCAAAATTTTTCTGGACGGCCGAATGATGATCAAATGGAAGCAGTCGTATATTTTTAGTTCCAGCGTATATCCACTGGTGGCGCTAGTATCATTTTCGTATATAGAACTGCAGATATACAACTTTCACGTAAGTGCAATAGAGCGTCCAGTAAATTTGTCAACACTGTAATCCTATTTAAACATGCTTCTGTTATTCCCGCTCGAAAAAAATTCGTAGTCGGTTGGGTTTGATAGACAACATGGACGAGAGTGGTCATTATTTTCCTGAAGAATACGTAAGTAAAATTTACTTTTTATAAAATATGTTACGTTACAACTGTACATGCTACGTAACATTTTTTAGTATGCTTTTACAGTCGCAAATTCCGCTCAAAAGAATGAAAGGTGATGGTGCAATCGTCCGTTATCATCGACATTACAAGTGTAATGAAAACGAGAAAAATGAAGTATGTTTATTGGTTTATGGTATCAATAGCATGTTTTTAAACTAGGAATAATAATTGCTTTAGGTTAATTGACACTGTATAGATTTATACAGGGTAGGGCAAAAGTATGGAACCGAAAACTGTTTGACGTATCTATTTGAAATTTGGTATGTGATTCAGAGTCAATAGGACCTACATTACCAATTTGTTTCAATTGTTTATCTGCTCTTGTTTCTGAGATCCAACGCCTACTTG
Source organism: Prosopocoilus inquinatus (assembly GCA_036172665.1). Taxonomy (NCBI): domain Eukaryota; kingdom Metazoa; phylum Arthropoda; class Insecta; order Coleoptera; family Lucanidae; genus Prosopocoilus; species Prosopocoilus inquinatus. The sequence continues at coordinate 19,317,152 of CM069875.1, forward strand.
GTTTTTCTTAAATAACAACCTGCTGATTTATTTTCCTCTATTTAATAGTTCGTTTAATTCTTTACACGACCACATAAAAATATTTATCTATTGCATAAGAAAGTTTCTAGGAAATAATGTTTGAATGAAAAAGTTAGAAAAGATGGTTTACGCTGATATTTAGTATTTGTTTTCTTGTTTTTAACGCAATTTTTATTAAATTTTTCTTTAGTTCTATCTTAAAAACAGTCCATAATCTTGTGGTTTTACAGTTTTTTTGTTAAAACTATAATTTTTGTCGAATATCAAACAATTAACCATTTTTCCTAACTTTTTCATTCAAATGTTTTTTTCTCGAAAATTTTCTTTTGTAATTGATAATTATTTTTATATGGTAGTTTAGAAAATTAAACGAACTATTAAATAAAGGGAAAAAAATAAGCAGGTTGTCATTTAAAAAAAATCAAGTAGGCGTTGGATCTCAGAAACAAGAGTCGATAGACAATTGAAATAAATTGATGATGTCTGAAGTCTTATTGAACCTGAATCACACACCAAATTTTAAACAGATACGTCAAACAGTTTTCGAAATAATAAGCCGGTTCCATACTTTTGTCCTTCCCCATATGTTTTTAAATTAACTTCTGTTGAAGTTTGTTTTAGTTCTATCTTAAGAACAACCCATAATCTTGTGATCTTCTAGTTTTTTTGTTAAAACTAATATTTTTGTCGATCAAACAATAAACCATTTTTAACTTTTTCATTAAACGTTATTTTCTCGAAAATATTCTTATGTAATAGATAAATATTTTTATGCAGTCGTTTAGAGAATTAAACGAGCTATTAAATACAGGAAAGAAATCAGCAGGTTGTCATTAAAAAAAAAATCAAGTAAGCGTTGGATCTCAGAAACAAGAGCAGATAAATTGAAACAAATTGATAATATAGGTTTTATTGACTCTAAATCACATACCAAATTTCAAGTAGATACGTCAAACATTTTTCCAAATATTAAGCCGGTTCCATACTTTTGCCCTTCCCTGTATACGGTCGTTTAGAAATATCTCCCGATATTTTCAGGGTGATAGAACATCAAAAAATAAGGTCACCTTTTTATACGAAGTGAACAATAAGAAATTGATAAATTTTATGTTTTAACATTATGTAATAGGTGCATGCTAACTTGTAAACCTCAATTACTCCAAAATTGAGTTGAATCTGAACCTTTTTTGTGCCAAATAATCTAAAGAATATTTCTTTCACAAATTTTTGACGAAATGTGTAAACTGAAAAGTTAGGACTAAAGTATTAAAGCTACCCCTACAAAACTACTTTTTAAAACAATTTTTTGCTCGGATTGTCTTTTCAGTTGATTCCTAAAAGTTACCTGCAAAGTATTGAAGTGGCAGAGTCTCTAATAAAAAAGTTACGTAGTCCGTTTTGCCTTTTTATGTGGTCCCTTTACACAATATTTATAATGTGTAAAGGTGCAAATATGCCGAAGAAGCCGCGTTGTTCACCCTCGATATTTAGGTCGCGCTTGATACCTCAATATAAAACAAATGGAACTTTGCATTTCGAAGACGAATAGCAATCCATATCTTCGACGTGCACGATTCCATTTAAAACTATTCATTTGTTTTACATCGAGATGATATTGCGGTATCGAGCATGACCTAAATATCAAGGGTGAACAGCGAGGGCTCTTCGGCTTGTTGGTACCCTAAGTGGTTAACGGTAAAGTTCACTATAAACACACATACACCAATCCCTACAATTTATTGCTGGAAAATATTGCTAGAGTAACTCCGCTTAAAGAAGCAGTAAACGAAATTATCTTTTTTGTTCACATTGTTTAGATGAATTTATCTTACGGTAATATAACGCGAATAAAACAATTTTCACAACAAAAAGTGATTTTATGTCTACTTCAATTTTTATTTAGTTATATAATTTTATACTGAATGACTTTCTTTTGGCAATTTTGCAAAATAAACACTTGTACATAAGTGTTGTGAAAAATACATTTTTCATTCTAGTGGAGTAAAATGCTCTCACTATTTTTCAGTATTTCTGTAAGAAAGCCATTCAGAATAAAAAGAAATAACTAAACAGATTCATTCAGATTATTCGCTTTACATTAAGGCAAAATATCGGGTAAATAATGTGAACAAAAAAGATAGTTTTTCTGGGAATATTATCAACTTAATATTAGCGACATCCTGCGATCGTTTTCTAACCTGACATTGCTTCTGCTAGCGAGGACCCAAATAGGACTGAAACAGCTATAGAGGATGTTCGAGAGATCCTCTGTAATAAAAAATGATTTGCAACAAAATTTTGTAATCTTATAATTGAAGTTGTCTCTAATAATACAGTTGTCTTTAGGGTGATCATTTATTTCCAGAAAGAGACTGTCATTAGAAAACTTGAAATCCCGAGCTTAATCTATAACTAGCTACTTACCGTTGAATTCCTGGCTTCCGGTTGGAACCGCGTCTCTTCTCGGATTTCTTCTACTGCCGACGTTTCGTTCTCCATAGCAGAAGAACTTCCTCAGGGCTGCTGCTGCAGGTGGTCTTGCTGCTGTTTCTTGTAAGTCGTTGATACTGAGTTGGTATGTCCGCTGTCGTGGTATTTATAGTGGTCGATGGGCGCAGCGAGATCAATTGAACACAAACAAGAAACCGGATCCAATTTTCCGACACAAAACTCCTAGCCCGCTCGTCTCATTTGTTTAACCGGAAAATCCATGAATCTATAGAAATTTTCAAACACTCCAATAACCTGAACCGTGATAATGGCTTCTACCTTCACAATACATGGAAACATCTCATTAACGGCTCGTCACGCACCAACAGACCAATCCCCGCCCACCGTTTCACCCCGCTGCCGCCATCGACCACTATAAATACCACGACTGCAGACGTACCAACTCAGTCTCAACGACTTACAAGAAGCAGCAGCAAGACCACCAGCAGCAGCAGCCTTGAGGAAGTTCATCTGCAATGGAAAACGAAATCCGGCAAGAGACGCGGTTCCAAGCGGAAGCCAGGAATTCAACAGCGGACGACGGCCGCGGGAGCCTTCAAGTTAAAGTAGCTAATTACCGTAATATTTGTGTCCTGACGAACATGTGTTTCACATTAACGATCCACTGAGAAACTGAAAATATTAGTTGCCTTTCTATTGATTACGAACGTTATTTTTTAAGAACTCTGGAGTAACGCAGTACTTTTGGATATAAAAAAGTCAGTTTCGTGTTTAAATATCACGAAACGGAGAAATGAGTTTTATGTTTCAAGAAAACTTTCAGAAATTTTGAAAGAATTTCATGACGGAATTTCGACGAGGTACCTTGAAGTATCCCCCTACCATTTAAGAACTTAGTAAAATTGACAACACTGCTGGAGCTTGCATTGCTTATCATATGGAAGCGTATACACAAAAAGGTCGCCTTATTGATGTTTAATCGGAGGGAGGTGTATATCAGCGGACGCCTTATGTATAGAACCAACGAAGGAGTTACAGATGATAGTGCAGTAGTAATATACACCAGGCCCGCCATGTTGGACGCTACATAGAACAGTTATGAAAGGAGCTTCCAGTGATACTGGGATGTATATATATATATTATATATATATATATATAAAAAACATTAATAGAAGCCCAATAAAAATAAAGCGGAATATTGTTCAAAACTATTATATATATATATAATAGTTTTGAACAATATTCCGCTTTATTTTTATTGGGCTTCTATTAATGTTAACATTAATAGAAGCCCAATAAAAATAAAGCGGAATATTGTTCAAAACTATTATATATATATATAATAGTTTTGAACAATATTCCGCTTTATTTTTATTGGGCTTCTATTAATGTTTTTTTCACCGTTAATAGAATCCTAATAGTCACAGTTACTTTCTATAAAAGACTGATTATGTTTGATAACAAACGTATTAAGAATTATTAAGGATTGTTTTATTAACATCTCAATTAACAGGTAAAATGAATTAATGTATTAAATTTAGTTTATCTCCTAAGTAATTTCATATGTATAAAAAAGACCGTTAAGTACAAAAACAAACACGAATAATTATATATATAATCATAAATCAGAAGTCATGACATGTACTCTTGTGTATAATTACAATGAATGAAAAAAAAAAAATCAATATGAACATTACTTACGTTATAACTAAGTATAAGTAATAGTAATAAGTATAAAACATTGAGTATTAAAGAGAACAACAAATAACTTAGAAACATCTTTATTTTGTGCTCTACACTGTGTTTTACTTCACAACTATACACCCCTAGGTTTTTCTTTTAATTTGTTAACTGTTTGATTTTCACCTGTTGTACATCTTAAAGTAAACATATTTAAATAGTAAGACCTTTTGTATTGCAAACATAGGGCTCGTTTTTTTACTCTTCAACATTTAAAGCGCTGCACCTTAAAATTTCAACGCTGAACTTTGATGACGTCACACTTTCAGCTTTAAAGCGACAATTTCAATAGCTACATCGTAGCGTTTTTTTTTACTCAGGATTAGTTCATTCGTTGCAGCGATTAAACCAAAAGCGTTTTTTTATGGATGTAGCGCTTGGTATGGTCGCTTTAAAGCTTAAAGCGTGACGTCATCAAAGTTCAGCGTAGAAATTTTAAAATGCAGCGTTTTAAATGTTGAAGAGTAAAAAAACGAGTCCATATAAAGTCTTGTTTAATCTCGAAAAGTTATTAAGAAATTGATATGTATGTAATGATATGAAACAGCGTGCAATATACACAATATAATATTAAATAATTAGGTGCTATCAACGAGATGATTTTAAAGTTTTGCTATATTTAATAAAAGCCATTCTTGTTAATGGATCTTGGTCCTTATATCTGAGGTCTTTCCCTTTTAAGATATTATTCAACTTTTGGATACAATGCAACATTGAAATCGTTACAACAAGATAAACAAATGTGTGAATCTTTTGAGTGTGGTTATTACAAAATATTACAGGTAGGTTTGCACGTAGTACAACTTCAGCACACAATTTCTGCTTAATTCCATAATCGATTATATATTGTGGTAAAAACTTATAAACTAAATTTGTAACAATTTTAACTGCTTCTGAGAAATTGTTCGAAGGATATGTTAAAGTAGCCTTATTATACTCCCTATGTTTGATTAAAATATTTTCAGGCACGTCCTCTGATGTTTCCATTAGGTTCCTACATTCTTCACATGTGAAACGCCGTTTTAATTTTTTGGCCACTGAACCAGCCACGTATGCAGACGCAAAATCGTACGAATCGACGTTTGTAACATGATCTGCCAATACGGGAAATACTGGAGATGGTATGACCGGAATTTGAGAATCACTAGTTTGCCATTCGTTTGAAATGAACACTTTGAGTGTACCTAGGACTCCAGCAGATTCATCATTTTCGCAGTTAGCACCAGCAGAATGTGGTGACACAAAATTATTAATTAAAAGCGCTTTAAAGGAGGAAGAAAAAGATGAGCATGTTGGATTGGTATTTCGGACTCCATGGCTCCGAATACAAGAAAAGAAGTTTTCAATGGGATCCTGATTAAAAGAGCGAGGTGCCATAAATCTATAATGTTTAGAAAGTATGTTTTCCCATATGTATATGAAACCACGGATAGTAAAAATCCAGTTTTGAATTGAAGGAGTAATTAAACGCTTAGAAGGAGTAGAAAAATACATTGAATTTAATACACGCAAAGCAGATCGCCAAACGGAAATATGTTGAGATTTTTGTGTCACTACACCTCTCAACTCCTTTCCCGGTAAGGGTTTTAGTAAATTGCCGTTCACACTATCAAACAGTTTATCAAAATAAAGCAGTAAATCTGCTGTATCAGAGGCTTGTGGACTGATATAGAATTGAGACTGAGGACTTAACTCTACACTGATCATTGCTCTTGCTTTCATTGATGTACCCACAGTATGACTAAACACCTGTGTGCAATTCTTCACCTTCATTTTTTTAATTTTGTTTGGAAGGATGTGTTCATCTGTCAAATGATAAAACTGTGAATAGTGTCCCATTTTCTGATCCATTTCATATAACTGCATTACGTGTGACCAAGATGCTACTTTTGCTTTATCATCTTCTACAAAGTGGAGGTCGTTCTTTAATAGTCCATTACGGATGCCTTTCATTAAATGAGGTGCGTCATACAAATGTACAATTTCCTTTCCATCAATTACATACCCTTGATACCGATGATCTAAATTATTGCGAAGACCATATGCACGTGTATCCTCTAGTAATGTATTGACGGCAGAGGTATTAGGACGAGCTTGATCACATATAGTTGCAACAATATGCAGACCAGTCTGACGAACATGTCTGACAACTTCCTTTATTAATCGCAGTAAAACCGAAGCTGAAGTATGATGGTCACAAAAACTAAAACAAACAGGCTGTTTCCATTTTCTGCGAACTCCTTTCAAAAGAAACACCAGAGCATGATCTGCATAAACAGCTTGCCTTTCAGACCCTCCGAAATCCACAAATCCATCAATACAGTCCTTAACAGAATTATATTGTAAGCCAGGTGATAACGCTATCTCATCCCACATCATAACACAGAATTTATCAAGTTTATTCATTTTCTTCACTATTGTTTTTAGATGTATAAACATTTGTTCATTTATACCGCACCTACATGGAATTTTATGCAGTAATTTATTTAATGTTTTTTTTGAAGGCAAGCTAAAAAAGCGAGATAAATATTTGTATCCTTTGCCACTTTGTTTGAACACAGATAAAGCAAATATTTTATCGTCGTCGCTAAACCTTCGTCCCCTAGGTTTTAGTTTTTGATTTCTTAATTGACTCATAAAAAACTTTTCCGACGTTTCATTCATATCCTTCAAATAACCAAGCAGATGTGGATTTTGTTTGAGCACTTTTAACTTTTGTTGAGTTTTCACAGCCTTAATCCTACAATGATAAGCCACTTTTTTCATAAGTTTTAAATGCTGATAAAGACCTTTTGCATCAGGAGACAGGTATTTTTGTCTTCTTACTCCTGCATGTTTAAGGAGACTTCCACTTGTATCTAACACAAAAATAAAACAAAAAAGCAATAATTATTACATAATATAATTTTAAAAATAATAGTCTTACCTTTTTTACATGATGCTGCCGTTTTACTTAGAGCTACCATTGTTGATGATCTGCAAGCTTGCTCTACTGTAGATGGAAGAGGCTCAATTGAAAGCAATTTTTGCTTGTTCCCGAATAGTCTAATAGGCATTGTTGATGATCTGCAAGTTTGCTCTGCTGTGGAGGTAGATGGAAGAGGTTCAATTGAAAACAAAGGCTGTGGATCAGCAGTAAATGTGGTTTCTCTTTGTGCACATTTTTGCTTTCTCCCATAGACTCTAATAGGTTGTTTTACTTCTTTAGGTGGACTGAAACTGATACCACTTCCTTTTGAGAAAGATTTACTTAAAAGTGTACCTTTAAGTAACTCTGAAAATGTTTTACTGATTACTGCATTGCAATTTTGAGGATTTTACTTACCTTTCACTTTTGGTGGAGTTACGGGTAAGTGGTGATGTTCAAGTATGTAGAAGCAATTCTCTTGAGTTGAGTCTTCAGTGAAGTCTAAATAATGTAGGCGTCATTAAAATATTACATTTTCTTACATGTTTAACTTACTAGGTAAATTTACAGTTGGAAGAGCGTAATTTCTTAGCTTCCCACTTTCTTCGCGGCATCTTCTGTCAAAATGAGTGTGACATATCATATAATTTCGTATTAATTTTTGGTCGACATCAAATAACTTAGGATTATTAATCCTATCCAGCCATATCTGTCGGATTATTGTATTTGCTGGTAAATTATGTCTAAAATAATACACGTTAAACGTTGTCTGACAAAAGTATACATATTCTGCTCAATAAAAGAAAAATTATTGCGATGGCTTACCTGCGGGCGTCTCTATTTTCACAATTAGGAACACAACATTTTTTTAAACTCATTATTAATGCGTTTAATTATTATGTAGTGAAATTTTTGATTTTTGTAAATCCCCAAGCAGAACTTGTCATCTGTCATTGATATTTACAAATATAGAGCGCTAATAATTTATTGTTGTACTTTGCATTAAAACCTTGTAGAAATGTATATCTTTTGTCGTTTAACGAAACAGACTCTTGCACCTCTTTGATAAAACATACAACCGGGAATTATGACAATAATATAAAAAATGTTAAACATAATTCATCTACATATATTTTTTTATTGTTACATTTCTTAAGTGCACATTTAAGCCAGGAATTTAAGCGTAATTTCAGCGCATTTACATATGCCCTCTATGCTGAAAGAAAGTTATCAGAAACAATGCAGTTTTAGTGAAAATCCATGCTATGCACTTTGCAGCAGTGACAATAGATGGCAACAGTATCTTTCAGTCTTCATTAATCGTATTCAACTTCCACCCCCCCGATTGCCAACTGTGTGTTGGGTGGCGCGAGATCGCCGGCAGAGCGGGAAATTCAAAATAATTCTCTACAAAATTATTAAATTTTTAAATCCTTAAATTCAAATATTTCTGAATGGCACCAGATTATTTTAAACACAGATATAAGGCACTTAACTACGCGTTAAAAATAGGTCTGTTCGTTTGTCACGCGTTTGCTGCACTAGTGTACATTCGGACTATTTGTCTCTTGTGCTAACCTCTTAATACGAAATTAAAATACTTTGAGTGCAAACTAGTCTATTTGTCTCTTGTGCTAACCTCTTAATACGAAATTAAAATACTTTGAGTGCAAACTAGTGCAGCAAACGTGTGACAATCGAACAGACCTAATATCCTCCCACCTTTTTAAGGAGTACTTTTGTAGGAAAAGATTTCCTTATTGCATTTCGATAAACCGAACCACTTTCGAGTAATTGAGGTTTAAATGTTATAGTACATCTAACACGTAATGTTATTTCGTATTTTTCACTTTTCGAAAACAATATTATATGAAAAGGAGATCTTATTCTCCTCATCTTAAAAATAACGGGAGACGTTTCTGAATCACGCTGTATACGTGAGATCCATGACGCTACCAACATGATTTTAGTTAACTAATTAATAATCGAATATTTAATTTGTTCTCATTCTGTTTATTTATAGTTGTTTCCTAAATACCTAACTACATATAATTCTATTTCATATAATATCTTTTTGTGTGAAATAATTGTAAAATATGTAAATCAATTGATTGTGTTAGGTATTTGTTAGCTCTTATGTTTCATGCATTGATAGAACATTACATCTCATTGGTCGAAAAAAGAAATACAAAGAAGCATCGTTTACCCGCCATTATTTCTTGGAATTGGTGGTGGACGTCAAGTTTCGCATTTAAACAATTCAGCTTATTTGAAGCATTTCACAGTAAATTTAGTGGCGAGTGAGAATTGAAAGGGATTTTTAAGGTAAGGATCTCGGTTCCTAAACGATAAAGTAAAACAACTCCTGGGTAACAAAAATTTACTTCGCAAAATATTTGTACAATAAACAGCATTTATAAAGCAATGCAATGCAGGCGTCTATTATTAAAATATAAGAAATATAACGTTGTATATTCAGGCTTTATAAAGGCAACACCGCACTTTGCTCCGGTACTTCCAGTACAGGAGTATATGTTAGGTTATGTTATATTTAACCTCGTGGATTAATTTATTCTGTTATTGCTCCCACATTGTAACACTAGATGTACCTTGCATGAGTTTGCTTTATGTCTCGCAGTTAACGTGAATCGAAACGTAAGATTAATTGTTATTCAAATGTATAATGTTCAATTTGCCACGTTAAGCTTAAAGTTGTATGGACGGTTGAATTTAGCATACATCTATATTGATGCCATACAGCAATGCTTACTTAGTTTAGCACACAATACGATAATCGAATATCTTTTTTTTTTACTTTTGCAGACATAGAATAATGTTTGCAAAGTTTTAAGTTAATGTATGCGTGGACAGATTTTTCTATTTACAGGTACATGAAAGTATAGATATTATTAATCTATATGTGATTGTTACATAGAAATCAGTATCATTTGAAAGCATTGTTAAATATTAGCATTAACAATCTTAACTAAGATTAGTGGATTATTAATAGTTGCAAAATATTAATTTCATCTGTCTGAGTTATTTTGCAAGTGATTGATACTCTATATTTTCTAATACTAAATAAAATTTTAAGTTGATTTGAGTGAAAATGAATGATGTTCTGATGGTTTATTTTAAAACAACAATTCCTATTCTGATTCAAACAGTTGAGTTTAAGTATTATGAAGTATTATTTTATTCGTACGACTACAATTTTTGAACCGTGTAAGCAGAATATTTTTATATACACAATCGATACTTTCTGTCTAAAAAATACCTAATACCTATTTAAAATAGAATGATTTGGAATAAATTTTATAAGACCAATTTCTTAGGGCAGGTGGTAGTGTGAAACAACACGGATTGTTTATTATAATTTTAAAGAATTTATTGAGCCCTGTCGTTAAATATTTTAAATTTGTACCCTATAATTTTGTTAACCAACACTGCTATCTGTGATACTGTATGTTCAAAAAAGAAACTTATCTAGTTTGCCATAAAACTGATTAAAAAGTAATTATAATAATAATAAATTATCTTTATTGCATCAGAAATATACAAGATAATTTTAACTAAATTAATTATCTAATTATCTAATGCAATCACGGGGTGAGGTTCAGTATAATTTAAAAGTGGTCAGTTTGAGAGTTTTGATTTCAGCAGTTGCATGATGGAGGGGGGGGGGGAGAAATTAAGCCTCTGATGCCCGTTTGCACCACTTTCACTTAAAATTTAAGTCCTACTTAAGTGGTTAAGTGACACTTTCTATTATGGAAAAAGTGTCACTTAACCAAGTCAGACTTAAAGTTTTAAGTGAAAGTGGTGCAAACGGGCATGAATCTTGTAATATTGTGAATATCTGAACGAAATCTAATTTTATTGTATAAGTAAGGCGGGCAACGATCTATTAATATTTTGTGATATAGACATGTCGCAGGAATTTTGGAAAAACACTAGTAATTTTGCAAAACACCGAGTTATTGCGGAATACATGCACAGTTATGCAATCTTACTAATAAAAATCAGTAATTTTGCAAATTTCCAAGCACATTCGTAATATTGAATACGAATTGATGTTTATGCAATCTTACTATAGGATTTTAGTAATTTTGCAAAAATTGTAATGCGTTTCGGTAAGATTGGGTACCTTTTTAAGTTTAACCAATATTATCCATCATCTTTAGAAATTTTGCAAAGATGGTTTTAGTAATCCCTAGCATTAACTTTGTTTTCAAATTAGATAATATAATTATTGTCGATAACGTGCATACTTTTTTTACTTTATTGATGAGTTCTACTAGAAACTGGATAGTTATTTATGAGACAACTTGTGTTAGAAGCCGTCAGTCGAAGACGAGTGTTTCTTTTTTCTATGCGACTGCCATCAGTCTTCAACTTGTTCAAATAAATAAATGAATTGTGCAATAGGCATATGGAAATATTTTTCTGATTTTTTGTAGTCAACGCGTAATACCTATTTGCAATAAAAAACATTTAATTTCTTTTTTTTTGTTTCACATTAATGCCATTGTAACCTACTGTTATAATAACCAAATCAGGCTCAATTCTCACTTGGGCAGCGCGTCACGTCATATCATTTTGGTTCCTACGCTTTTACATGTAATTTTTTGACATAAAATGCTGCCAAATGAGAATAACTGCATTTAAAACCATGAAAACTTTTAGAGACAGCAAAATGACGCGACGCGTTGCGTGTGAGAATTGGGCATTAAAATGTTTCAATTACTAGTAGAACTTACTAATAAAGTAAAACAGTAAATACGCATTACAATTTTTGCAAAATTACTAAAATTCTGTAGTAAGATTGCATAAACATCAACTAGTATTCAATATTACGAATGTACTTGGGAATTTTGCAAAATTACTGGTTTTTATTAGTAAGATTGCATAATACTGCATATATTCTGCAATAACTCGGTGTTTTGCAAAATTACTAGTGTTTTTGCAAAAATAAGGATTATTTCAAATTCCTGCGTCAGACATATTGTTTGCAGTTCTCTTCTATTGTACATTGTCAGCCAGCCAGTTTCAGCAAGTTTATTTTCTTATACCGTATGTGAATCTCAAACATGAGTTCTAAATTTTTTGGATGCGTTTATAATTTGTATCGATTACCGTCTTCTATTTTATCGACGTTTTGTGTGTTAGGCCTGGTTTTTCAATCACAGGTTAACGCTAATTCTCGGTTTATTTCCATGGTAACAAGTACGAAGACAATGTTTCCAGGGCAATAAACTGAAGGTTTAGAAGTTAACTTGTGATTGAAAAACCAGGCCTTAGTCTTAGAGTTACAGTTGAGGTTGCGTTTTTTAACATAGCTTTAACAAAACTACCAATAATAATTTGATCATGCAATAGATATAGAAATATTGTTGAAATAGTAAAAAATGTTTGACACCAAATTTAAAACAATCGCCATTGGAAGTTATCTTCGAATTAGAACAAATTTGGAAAATTTATTAAATATTTGCAAAACTTCAAAACAAAGGTCAATTCTTATTGCAAAACAAAGGGCGCTGTAGGCAATTAAATTTACATTTTGTATAAAACACACGAAAATCTTAGATCCTTAGTTAAAACAGTACAATTTTCATCAACCAATTGCTTCTTTTTCAACATTCATGGGTATATTGGACTTGTAATTTTTCCGTAATGATTCAGTAATGATTCCTTCTCGATTCCGCATAATTTTTCTGGCCGTAGCCTATTTTACATTGAAAGTTTGGCTAATATTGTTTAATTTAATTCACCTTTATTATAAGCATCTATAATGAGTTTCTTTAGGATATTTCGGAAGTTGCCATAATTGCGCACAGAATGCGTGCTATTGATTGATGCGATTGAAAATCCAATAAATTCGACACAACAGAGGGCTTTAAATCATAATATGTGTCGATATATCAAAAAATTATCGAACGGGAAATATCCCACCCATATAAAATTCAATTGTTACAAGAATATAAAATGATAAACTGAAAATGCCAACTTTGTCAATCATATCTTGTTTTCTGACAAATGTACATTTTGTTTAAATGAACATGTAAACCGACACAGCAGTAGGTATTGGTCAGACCAAAATCCACATTGCATGGAGCAAATTCACACCGACGACCACAAAAAGTCAATGTTTGGTGGATACTTCTTAGGACTCTATTTTATACGGAAATTTGACCTCTGAACTATAGTTATTATTTTTGCAAGAGAATATTGTTCCAGATCTTAGACAATTACTCCTGAATAATCATAAACCAAATTTACCAATAGAACAAATATGATTTTAACAAGATGGGGCTACTCTACATTTTGGGGGTCAGGTGCGGGATATCTAGACGAAACATTTCCTGGTAAATAAAATGGATTGAACGCAGGGGTGCAATTGAACAGCCTACTAAGTCTCCCGATAGGACACCACTTGACTTTTTTCTTTGGGGTCATGTAAACAATTTAGGCCAAAAATAGGCCACAAAATATCGAAGAGTTCTGAGAAAGAATAAGGCATGAAATTTCGAACATTCCTCCCAACAACCTTTTAAACTCACTAAAAAATGTTGTTCGACGAATTAATTATTGGAGATCCAGCGGTGGACACTTTGAGCACCTTATAGAATAGAATTCCAAAGTATATAGTATTAAAACGTTGTTATGGAGCTAGAATAATTTCTAAGGTAACTCGATATCTCGAAAACGGTAAAGTTTAGGTATGTGGAGTGCTATACAATTTTATTTTAGAATTTTGAGAACTGAAATAACGCATAATATACAGAATGTTCCATTTTAAAAAATGTAACTTTGTTTTCCTACGACTTTTTGACTGATCCTGTATACTTAATTCTTCTTTACTGTAATATATTTCTTAAAGCCCTAAAACTTTTGTATTTAACTGCTTTCGCTAACTGTACTACTTTAAGAAATAATCCACCGTTTCTATACATAAAAGCGACCCTGTATATACTTAAAAAAATTATGGTATAAAAGCTTGTCCCAAATTTTTTTGGCGAGCACAGTACATCTAAGGGCTTTACTTGTTCTCATGTCTTGCATTATGTGATTAGTATTTGTAGTTGAGTTGCTATGGTAACGATAATTTGCGCATACCTCGACGGGTGCTTCATAATTGCTCGGCATGCAGCCCTAGCACGGCACAGTAAATAAACAAAAAAGTTCAGGCATACATTTGTCTCAAACTAATTTATTACCGAGATACTGAGAGTTTAAAGATAAATAGAATGGCGGTATAGGTAATGGATACTGTTTCCGCAATGGAAGTTTAGATTTTAAATTCTAATAAATTTGTAAAAGTTCCTGAACTAATGATTTTCATTTAAATTAGTCACTAGTGCCATGTAGACTATTGGACTTTAAAAAAGCTTTTACAACCCCTGTCTACTACTTTATCGGCAGACTGTATTACTGCGAGTCTAAAATATGCATAAATTATTGCAAGCGGTTATATTTAGAAGACTCGTATAAGATAGTTTTGTTTCAGAAATATTTTTCAAGTTATAAGTATTAGATTTTATTACAAATAGTGAAAAATATTCGTTAGAAAACTTGCAACGAACAGATAAAACAGCGACATCCTATGATCGCTTTTTGACCTAACATTGCAGTAGGATAGACAAATTGAAGCGGATTTGCTCCTAATAAGTCCCCCATGCAAGGCGGCCATGCTTGTTGTCGAAGCATAATGAAAGTTTAAAAAAAAATTGTTGCAAATCGTTTTCGATTGCAGTGAAAACCTCGAGCAGCCTCTGTACAGCTTTTTAAAACTTTCATTATGCTTTGACAGCAAGCATGGCCGCTTCTTTTATCACTATTACATCGCAATTGCGAATAAATTGGACAAATCGTTTTTGGTCTGCAGTGGGAATGTCGAGCTACGTCTCTGCGATGAAGCCCCAAACAGGGCTGTAACAAGTGTACAGATGCTGCTCGAGGTTTTCACTACAATCGAAAACGATTTGCAACAATTTTTTTTAAAACTTGTAACGTTAAGGCTGTATGCTCGCTTAGAACTGAACTCGATTTCAAATGGGCGTATCACTATTTTTCGCATATATTTAGAAGAAACATACGTTCAACATGTGTTCCTGCATTTTTACACACAAACGAAAAGAATTGAGAACAGAATTACCACCTAAACGTTTTCCTTGTAATTTATGACTCTGCTGTCACTGATCTTTATTTTTGATTGGTTTATGTGTCAGTTTGACACACCCACAAGAGAGTATTCGGATGAGGCCTCATTCACATGGGCACCGCTCGCGGCCTTCTGCAAATTTTAAGGGCGAGCGCACACTCAGATGAGTAAATTTTTTTATGTAAATTGATATAAATAAAAATGGCGACCTGATCTAACACAGAAACTATATAAAACTCGGGAAATAAAACTACGTCTGTGGGAAAGTGAAAGTTTATCAGAATTGAAACAACGACACAAAAAAAAGCGCATCGCCTATTCCTCTGTAAATCAATAACGTCATTTTGTTGTTTCATTACAGTTATTATTTTAGGCACAATGAAATATTGAGGTTTAAAGTGGACGTAAAGAAAAAATATACATTATACAGAATAAAACACTAGAACAGTCAAATGAAAACATTAAAAGTGCCTTAAAAACTGAACCCTGATTTAAACGTTGGAATAAATATTAATGACTGTGCTTAAGATTATTGGAATAGGAATTAATACTGCTCTAATGTACCGACGCTCACAGAGCAAGTAAATGCGTTAAAAAAGGACATTATTAATTGCCCTAAGCACGTATTCGGCGATCATTCTGATTGTGACGTCTATTTTTGCACCGGGTTCAAAGATAATGAAATTAATTCAGTTCCAGACTTAGTAGAATGTGGATTATTTCATGATATTATTGCTTGGTGTAATCGTTTGACGCATAATGCACAGTTTACTTTTATATATGAACATTAATGCAGCGGAGACGTACAATTCAATTGTTTCAAAATTTGTTGGTGGAACAAGAGTTAACTTCTCTTTGAAAAATAGCTACGAAGTGAGATGCCACGCTGCGAGCGTTTCTTATAATTTCAGTGAGCAATATCACCACCGCATTTAAAGAGAATGGTCGGGAAAAGTCCAAATATACCAAAGTATACAGTGTGTCCGGATACGTAGGGACAGCATGGGTCTGTCTTTGAAGAGATAGAGAGATGATTAAAAAAGATGCAGGTTCGAGAGCTCATTAACAATCCATTTTCAAATATTACTTGTCATGGCCAACATGGTTAAAATTTTACAAAAACCAAAATCTCCTAATTTCTTTTATTTGCCGTAACTTTTTTGTTACTTAAGATATTGAGATGCGGTTTGAACTAGTTTGCATGATAATTTAAGTACTTTTATGGGCACTTAATAAAACTAATCTCATTTTTACAAATTTTCAGTAATCTAACCTAACCTTAAAATTTTAAATTGGTACTCCCTAATTTTATTGGCCCTTTTAAGAGAGAATTTATTTCTGATATTATTGCTTGGTGTAAAAGAAATGTTGTCCCTACGAAATCCGGGCACACTGTATACGTCAAAGCTGCGTAGGAGACGTTTTTACTGAAAATGCAGAGCACGACTATTTCCTGGGCAAGGCAGAAAATAAAACAGGCAGCCGAAGCTGAGGGTGACTACAGTCTAGTAGAAGAGGTAATCCCTCTTGAAAACTTAGAAGAAAAGAAATCATCTTTAATGAACTACTTGAGCAGGACCAAGGTGGAGTTAGAATCGTTAGAGAGAAACACTGTTGGCCAAAACACCAAAGTGAAATGGCATAAAGAGCGAAGACTAACAGCATCGAAATTTGGTATTATCTGTAAAAGACGTCAAACAAATGATGCCAAAAAATTGGCGTAAAAATTAATTAATTTTTCGGGAAGTATAATTTCAAATTGGTGCCATGACCATGAAGAAATGGCGACAAAGCAATTTTTACAGGAACTTGGACATAAAGTTGATAACGGCGGATTATTTATATCTAAAGAAATGCCGTATCTTGGAGCTAGTCCTGATGGACTGGTTGGCGAGGATGCTATAATTGAGATCAAGTGTCCCTATAAGTTAGCAAAGTTCAAAATAACTCCTCAGGAAGCAGCAAAGATGAAAGTTATGCCCTATTTCTTTTTGGATGGCAATACTGTGAAACTGAAGAAACACATATCTATTACTATCAGATTCAAGGGCAGTTAGCTTTAACGAATAGTTGTGCAGATGCACTTACAAATTTGAAACCGTAGTTGTAGGTGATATTAAATGTCCTTTTTCTTTGTTAACAGTTTGCGCTGATTTGCTAAAACTATACTCTATTTTTTATTAATAGGCGAAAGTTTACTGATTGATATAACGTATTACATATAAATCGTTCACAATAGTTTTAAATTCGGTCTATCTGATATTTTAGTTGGCAGTAACGTTAGTTGTTAAAATAAATTTATTTTAGGTTACAGTTGCTGAGATCTGAATCCTCGTATTCATCAAATATTTATATTTTATTCAGTTAGTTGTGCAGAAAGAAAAATTATTTAACGCAGTTCCGTTTCACTATTTGGGTGAACTTGGTATTCAAAATGTTACATCATCGACCCATTTTATTTATTTTTTATTCCTGTGTTATCTCTACATCATCGAGGAAAATAGCCCGTCCAGTCTCCCAGATGTCGATTACGCATCGTAACACCCCTGGTGTAGCGCATATTGAATCGTTCGATTCACGGTTTAACAGAGACGCGCGTTGTTGAGTATTCTCAGGTATTCGAAATTCGAATAGGGAAGATAATACTAAAATTTCTCAACTATTAATCGTTATTAAAATTAATTATTAAATAACGTTCCAAATTTTCGTTCGTTCGTTTCGATTTGCCGTGAGAATGTCTGGTCTTTTAAAGCGAGAAAATGATCTCTCTACATAACAGGTTGTGAGAGACGCTTTCTCTAGGTAAATTTTGAACTCTTCAATATTTACGGAGAGACTGAGCAATCAAATAAATGTCGAATCGTCAAAATCAAAATTAATGAGACGCAGAATTCGACCGTAGAATCGCCGTGCCTATCGGAAATGCAGCGAGAAATCGAGCCTCGCCGCCTGCGGAATACAACGCCTCTGAGTTTGGACCCTCAGATTCGAAGCCTTAGTTATCACATAATATTAATTACATGCATTAACAGGGATTTTTAATGATGTCAAGGTAAATGTATACTCTACACAAATAAATAACAAAATAACACAAATTTGTTGAGTTTTCCCTTTTTAAAACTAATTAAGTGCATGACTACCAGATTTGCAGAAGTTTATTATAACAAAAATGTTTCTTTCAATGTAACGTAAAAAAATTACCAAAATGCACGACTCTGAAAACAGAAATATAGAAGAATTGTAGGCACTTTATTTTCTGGCGGCACTCGGTAGCGTTCGTGTGTTTACGGTGCGTGTATTCTGTGTTTCACTCATACACGCACTGAAACGCATTCGCTCTCACTCATACTCTTCATCTGTCACTAAATCGGGAGAATGAATGTGCGAATTCGCCCCTCTTGCACTAGGCCCGAAGGCGGAGCTAGCGTGTATCACATACCACATTTGATTTCAGCGATTTCATTCCAAAAATTACAAATTTGTTTCCCATTTCCTGACCTTATTTTTAAAAATAAAAAAAAAACTAAACGGTTTATTATTATTGAATACTGCGAAATTTCGGCTAAAGGCTTACATTTTCGAATTTTTTTAATTTTAATTTTTTTAAGGCCTTTTTGGCAATTCTCGAAAAACGAGCCTTTAGCCGCCTAACAGAATCTATTTAAAAATTTTTCGCGAAAAATCGGTACGATTTTAATGAGAAATAAGCCCAGGAAATGGGAAAAACGATTTTGAGGCCGAGCAAACAGCCTTAATACATTTAATAATATTTCACAATTTTTTTTTATTAAGTATTACATTTTTTTTCATAACACAATTCGGAAGCGTAAATGCACACTCAGTTTGTTTTTATATTTTTTCGGCAAAAATGCTAAAGTTCGAAATTATAATGTTAAATAAATCTTCCATCTTTTTACGTTAGTATCTCGGTAATAAATTAATTGAGGCAAATGTTTATAAGAATTTTTTTGTTTATTTCATGCTAAAGATCATATCCTTAAACTAGTGCTGTGCAATTTCAAAACACCCGGTATGATACCGGTACTGCGCATGCGTTGTGAATAGCAACCAATCAACAACTCTACTTTTAAACAGAGCTATGTAGCTAACATAATTTTTTAAATCCTATTTCATGACAAACTAGATAACTTCTTTTTCTTTCATCATCTCGTATTAATCAAGGATTTATTGTTGAATAACCGGGAATGTATTCGAAAAGGATGGTATAAAAAATGAAGTCCATGTCTTTACAAAAATAAATTCTGTGTGTAGTGTGAACGACGTTCAGTTCTATTTTATAGATTATTATGAAAATACCATCTCTGTTTAGGTAGCAATAAAATTTAGATAAATTCAAATTGTATGAATGCACCTCAACATAATTTATTTAGTTATTTAATTTAGTTTTTCTTTAAAAAATATTTGAATGTAAACAAGAAACCATTGAATAAGAACGTCCCAATTTTACCTTGCATTGCTACACCATTTGATGCCGGTTATTGCTTTAATTAGTTTAATTCGGTATTCTGTTTTTATATTCGTGAAAAATTAGACTTCTCTGATTTGTAGTTTTCGTTAAACATGTACTGCGTTGCGTTCGTGAGAATCGCAACGTCTCTGTAATTATCAGTTGATCATGCTAGAAATTGGGTTATACCGCATGATCTTGGATAAAAGAATCCACAGCACCGACGTCATTACGGTCAGCATGACGCCACCCCATCCCAAATCCAGGGACCACGATGTGGTAAAAATTCTGGCTCGTAACAAATTCTCTACGACGTATCCTCCCAGGGGGCTGATTACACCGTCTATTGCTCCGCCAGTATCCAGAAGTTTTGGCTTAGTTTGTAACCTCTTGAAATGGATTATTGTTAATGTGAACAGCGCGAACGATGCTGTAACAAAAGGAAATAAGAAAACAATAACAGAGTATGTAGGAATATTCTCATGTGCAATTCGAAAGAACAACTTGATTTTTTTTTGTATTTTTGGAACATTAAATTCCGTGGGTAGTTAAAAATTTGAACTGGTCAAGGAGGATTTTAATTAACAAGATTAAAATTGCTTTGTAAATTACATGTGAAATGTTTTTAATTTAATTATGATCATATCACTGGAGCAGGAATGTTGGACAAGGTTTTCTTATTAATATTAACCCTGTTTGAATGACTAGCTAAATAATTTTCGTATTTATATTAAATTTAAAGCTAATTCTTTATATGCGCGAGTGACAGATATTTTTTCGTAGTTAGCTGTGAAATAAATCACGTATGTCGTAGTTATGGTGGGTTTAAACAGACACTAACAACTAATTATTAATAAGTAGTGGTTCTATAAATCAGGCATAGAAGTTGAAAATAGCCAACTTCGTGTGTTGGATTTATAGAGTAACTAACACTAACAACTAACGGCAATGAACAAAAGATTAAAGTTAAACTATGACTGAGAAAACGGTCCTAGAAGATTAATTCTTAAGCGTTAGTTGTTAGTTTAGTTACTGTATAAACCCACCATTATACTCATTTAACCTCTTATAACTGCTGTCAACCTACACAGAAAAAAACTGTAGTCAAAATGAAGGCAGACACAAATTGTATAGGACTACAATTTGCGTTACTTTTTACTATTAATATTTTCTGTGTAACCAACAATAATTAATATCAGATATAATATTTCTTTCTCGTTTATGATCAACTCAGAAAATTCCGTGTCTCACACCATAAATGTGTTAACTAAAATTTTTGTTTGTATTTAAAATTATCGCTGAGTTTTTTTTTTCAAGGAATACAATGGAGGACAGAAGCAAATTGTAGTAAATATTCGTACAATTGTAGGACCAGACGCTATTCTTATAGTAAAATTTACTACAATTGTTCGAATACTTGCTTCAATTTGTTTCTGTCTCCTATTTTACTGCGATTGTGCCACTTTTTATTACATTTTTTTCTGTGTTGTTAACGATTGTTATTTAAAGAATAGCAAATGTTTTTGTAATCAGAAAATATTTGTTACCTGCTAATAAGTACATTACACCGGTAACAAGGACGGCACTGATTTGATGTTGACAAACACCGAAAGCTCCCACTAAGGCAGCGCTCCCCAGAATTATGAGGCAGACGAGGGCGCAAGATATGGATAGGTTTTGCATCCCTAAAAACAAATAGAATGTAATTCAATAAACACATGGAATAACAAGAATATCTAAAAGAGTTTCTCATTGGCGAAAAAAAATTTATTAATTTACTTATGTAATACCGAGGCAGCAAAAATTACTTTGGTCAAGGGCGGTCATGAAATAAACTCAACAAACTATTAACAGCAAGTAAAACCAAGAAACTAAAGAAATAACGTACAATTACTTTTTCAGAATTACTCATTAAATTTTGATAATCAAAAAATGATTTATTTTTTCTCAATGCATAAACAATTTATATCATAAATATTGATGAGAAAATGGCGAGTTAAACGAAGCCGCTTGCTTAATTTTCCAAATTTTTCAATTTCTAACCCGTTTTCTACGTTCTATGTGTATTTGTAGTAAATTTAAACTGCAGGATTGCATGTTTGAGATCAATTTATACTCAGAATTCAATTAATCAGCACCGCAATGCTAAGCACAGAAACACAAACTCAATTTGCAAATGTCTTTTGCAATCGGCTAGCATCTACTCGACGTAAAATTATATTTCAATTCCGAAGCACAGTTACGTAATAATTAATGCGAAAAGTTAAGTTACGTTCACACAGAAGGGCTTTATCGCATTTACGTCGGATTTGTCTTAATTGTAAATGCCGAGGTCCCAGTGAAATTTCAATTCGGGAGGATTTCATAATCCAAATACGAGCAAGTATTGAGAGAATAATTAATAAAAGGGTTAAAACCAGTGGGCGTTAATAAAGCAAAGTTTTAAGTTTTATTGCATTTGTGGAAATACGTTAATAGAAAAATAGAAAAACTTCTAACTATATTATATGCATTTGCAATTTGATTAGAAAACATCTTACCAAATATGCAAATCTCCCTATAAGGCTTTTTACGACATCATAAAGCATTTTTTTTTAACTTTAATAAACCTTTAATGTGTTTTTTAAATATACATTGAACTAAAAATAGTTTGAGTTAATTTTTACCTTGCCAATGTACAGGAGGTTCAAGTTAACTGTTACTGTTATTATTGTTAAATGGTATAAGGTAATAATTACATTAAAATAGATTCAACAACGTATACAAATTAAATGAGAATTCTCTTTATAAATTCAGGAACGGGATTACGCAAGTTGGCATTTATTGATGGATTTCTCTATTTAGAAAATGACAATTCAGCTCTTGCGAAAATAGAAACATTGCTGTCACTGTATTGTTTGGACGAAGATATATAGCAGTTCTCGCTTAGGTGTATGCAATATTTTGAGTTTTATTGATTGAAGTTATTGTGTAGGTAGTATTTTTTTATGTAAGATTGGATTGGAAGACCTAAGGCTGTCGTAAAAATTAAGTGGTTTCGCTTGAAATGTGCGAGAAGTGCTTTTACTGGTAATCCCAACTTTTATGTCTATTCATTCCAATCGACATATTGAAGTTTCGTTTTATTCGACATTTAATATATCTCTCGGGCACGCCACATTGGTTTCAAAAAGATTTTTCCTTTCCTGTACGCTTACAGAGGGCTGTTTACTTACGATGTTGCCAATCCGCTTTAGGCTCGTATCCTTTTACACCATCTATTCCCCCGGATAAATAATTTACGCAAGGTAGGCCGGGTGGAAATCCTACATCCCCTAGAAGCTGAATTTCCGGGTCTGAAATGGAGAAACACATTACGTTACAATTGTATTATGGGACAGTAATCAATAGAGCATTGAACTTATATGTACTGTGAAACATATCGATGTAATAGAATATTTAATGACACGCTTTATGATAGTTTCTTGAACAGTTTACTTGAAAACTAATTATTTTACTTTCTTAGCAAATCCTTAAACTTTTATGAACTCTCTAAGAGAATTATTGTAAATATCATTCAAACTTTGACTGACAAGAAATAGTACATTTTATTTAATTATGAACCTAAAAGTATCGATTTCATTTAAAACTTTTGCTTAAGGTTAAATTGTGGTCTACGAAGCTTAAAGTCTATCAAAATCTAGGTATTTTGTTAAAGAATTCAGTACAAAGAAGTTCAATGTTCCGCTTATTGAGTTTTTAGTTTGACCTTGGTGGCAGACGAACAATTTGCGTGTCTAATATTTTCATCGATTTTCTCGTGTTATAAATTGCCTTATCTTAACTTTCCAATTTCGTATGTCAGTGGTAAATGTTCAGCAAAAATGCAGCTGAGAGCAGAACTTTCATTATTCAGAATACTAAATACATTTCTGAAATCACAAGCGATTGTATTAAAAACAGAAAATTTAATATTCACTTTTTCAAAATGAAATTGCAATTCTATAAAATTCTAAAAATGCAAGTAATTTGGTCGTTATGGAATTAAGCGTCTTTTTAATTACATATCTCATTACCTTCATAACATGACATCTGATATTCTTAGTAGAAAGTATTTTTCAATAGTCTATGATATACCACTTTCAAAATGTCGATAAATGTAGGTACGCGTACCTAGAATCAGACGTGTCAATGTTCATTAACCATTCGAGAACTATGTTGTATAGATACTTGCGTGATTGCTATTTTTATTACAGGCCCCACTAACTGACACGATCTAGGTTTGCTTTATTTAAAAATCAATACAAAGTGTACTTTTATTATTACAACAAACAGATCTAATAGATTTACGTAGTATTCTTTAGATAGTGAATCATCTGGAGCTATGACTCACGAATAGAATCAAAATGTGATGTGCAAAATAACAGAAATAGAAATTACTGCTTTGGGATTTGTGGGCTGTCTACAAAGGAATTCATTAAACTTACCCGATAAACTAACGCACAGTGTCCATATCCCTCCATGCATTGGTACAAGAAATGCTAATAAAGAATCTTTTTCATCTCTTGTGGTGACTTTTACAACTGTTCCATCTAAATACCAGTTCAACGTAACACTATTATTGGAAAGGATTTGCAATTCATCTCTATCCCAAGTGATTTCTTCCCAATGGTCTGTCATGATTGCGCCGCATAGCATTGCGGTGGCACACGTGGTAAGCACTAGAGTACCGAGCAAGAAGAAGACGCTCGGATGGACGCTGCAGTTCCAACCGGAATCATCATCAGTCTCCGTGGATTCCATGCCGGAATCGTAGTCGACTATGAGGAGGTCGTACTCTTGGTTACCCTTCAGTTTGAACGTGTTTTTGATTTTTTGGAACAGTTTCTGGAAAACGATGTCTTGTCGGGGTTTTCGGATAATTTTGGTTTGCCTGATAATCCTGTATTGCAAAATAATGAAAGGAATGACACGACACTATAATCGCAACAGAAAAAGTCAGAAGACTTTTCGGTGTGTTGATTGTGGTGATTGCTCTCACGTGTACTAAGTTTTTCATGTGCTTAAGAACGTGTGATGCAGTTTCAAAAAAGTTTTGTATTTCTTGTGTTCTAATTTGTGCAAGTAAGATTCTTTTTTGAATCAAAAGTTGGTAGGGTTGATGTTTTGTGTTTCAGAAATAGTTATTTCTGTTAGTACGTGATTAGCTTGTTCTGAGTTTTCTGTCGTTTTATGAAGAATACGAAGACACAACTAACTTTAAAAATATTTTCCTGCTTTTTAATAACGTTCACAAATTCAAATGTAGCTGATACTAGTTTTTGCACTATCATCGGTTATTTTGTTAGTCATTTTATTTGTGCTTCGAAATCAATTGAGTAAATCCGTGATGCCTAGGATATACCAAATGTATTTTGATTTGAGGTTCATCAACATGAGATCACGAAGAATTGAAGTAATTGTTTGCAAATTCTTGTTTTTTTATTTTCCTTTTCTTGAAGCCACTGTAATAAAATGAATACATTATTAGAACAGGTTTTTAAACTAATCGACATATACTATAGATCTTCAACCATATTCATGTAACGAATTATTTTCACAAAAACAAGATTTTTTGAGGTTATTATCTTTCTTTTCCTAATCAAAAGGCGTCTTTCGTTCCATAATTATTATTTTGTAAATTCGTTTCTACTTTGTATTTATTGCGGTCAAGGTTGACCTAAATCTTAAAGGAAATTTATGTCTGCAATTCGGTAAATTTCATCCCTTTTTATGTATGTGAGAGGCAGTTTCAGTGCTACTTTGTGCTTTTTACAAAATTTTAAATCAAATTCAATGCTTTTTAGACTGCCACAACTTTTTCGATGAATGTGTTGCCCAGTAAGAAATAAATAGATTTTCACAAAGGCTTTGATGGATTCTTTCGCGTATTGGAGTTATCATGTGAAGGTTAGGGGAAGGATTTTCCTTGTAATTTTTATTAATTATATTCTATATATTTATGGCGGTGATATTGCGTGCTTGCATGGTCGTAATGTCATTCTGAAATATATGCACGTTTAAGAAGGTGTAACTATCGTAAAATTTGCCAGTTTGTGTGTGTCATAAATTTCATCCGATATGCAACGCTGAAGTGGTTAGTAATTATTATTTAGTATCTTAACACTTTGATCTTTTATCATTGTCAAATGTCATTAGTAATTAAAATTACTGTCTACTTTTTTAATTTATTGGTATCAATGACGCTTCTACTTTGAGAAATATTTAATAGGAATACAAAATGTAAATTAATATTTTTTATTTTGAATTTGTACAGTTGCGACCCTTGAAAACTGGTACACTGAGAATTCACATCAGTGTCAAAAATTCGTAACTTTGGAATGTGTAAATCAAACCTTCTTCTGTCATTTTAATATCAGTGTCAAATTTGACATATTCACAGAAGGATTTAGAGTGACTTGAGCGACATTTAGAACCTTCAGATTTAAGATCAGTTTATATTGCTGGAACATTGTATTTGTCAAAGTATATACCAGTTTACCAAGGCCGCAACCGTACATGTAAAACTTAATGTAAAGAATTCTAATAATAATCAAAATATGTCTAATTAACGTTCCTTTTTTAATGGTTTTCGTATTGAACTTCTTAAAATAGGCATACACATCGAAGCTGACCGTTCAAATAATTAAACGAAAATTTAAAAATAGTAACATGAAATAGACCTTAACTATATGAAATACTTCTAATTTTTAACATTTTGGCGGATGTCTTTTGTATTTATTCCAATAATTTTCTTACCGTCTCTTATCATATTAAAAAGTAACTTGTTGAGGTACTTGAAAAAGTAAATACATTGTCTTTTAAAATTTTGAACAAATTATTTCTTTGCAGCTTTCCTAAAAATATTTAGGAGAGCCAATACTTTTACATATTTAATTGAACCACCGACGACATAAGAAAGTGGACAAGTCTTTTATTAATGTAATTGATACTTCCAATTCAGTTTCTAGCCATTTCTGTAGCAATGTGATCATATCCACACAATGAACTTGTTAAATTAATTTCGTTATAGCAGCAACTGTTTTTCGAAACATCTATTTACATTAAAGCATTTTAGAGACCTATTCTGTATCAAAAGCGTTAAATTTAACGGGTTGTTAAATTTTGTGGCTAGGGTAACAACCAATCGTAAAACTCGTTTTTTGAATTTTAAAAGACCTCTAATTTAAACAAATTGTAGTAAATATTAGCATAATTGTAGTAAATATTAGGGTAAAGTCGGCGTATATGGAATACCCATTCTGTGGGCCGTCATAAATTCTGAACTAAGATACTAAATACTCAGATATTTTAATTCAAAATGCTTTATGTTGTTTTCGAGCGGTTGCATATAATAAATTTGAGAAATATTTTTTGGGAAAATCCTGTAGCAAATTAAAAAAACTGCATTTTCATGGTATGATTTAAAATGGCGGGTAATATGTGTTATGCAATTTGTGTTATTTTTTACTGTTCGTTTTCCTTTGTGTAGTAATAAAATTAAACTCTCTTAAAGGTATTAAAACGTTATTAATTCTTACGGATAGGATATATTGTAGAATAAATTTAAAGTTGACGTTTCTTAGTGGATTGACAGTTTCTTAAATAATAAAAAGTTATTAGAAAAATTTTTGTGCAAATCGTTTTTGATTGCAGTGAGAACCTCGAGCAGCCTCTGGACAGCTGTTTCAGCCCTGCTTGGGGCTTCTTCAGCAGAAACGTAGCTCGACATTCCCACTGCAGACCAAAAACGACTTGCCCAATTTATTCGCAAATGCGATGTAAGAATGATGAACATATAAAATAGCGACATCTTACTATCTCTTTTTGACCTAACATTGCAGTAGGATAGACAAATTGAAGCGGGATTTGCTCCTAATGAGTCCCCCATGCAAGGCGGCCATGCTTGCTGTCAAAGCATAATGAAAGATTTTAGAAAAATTTTTGTGCAAATCGTTTTTGATTGCAGTGAGAACCTCGAGCAGCCTCTGGACAGCTGTTTCAGCCCTGCTTGGGGCTTCTTCAGCAGAGACGTAGCTCGACATTCCCACTGCAGACCAAAAACGACTTGCCCAATTTATTCGCAAATGCGATGTAAGAATGATGAACATATAAAATAGCGACATCTTACTATCGCTTTTTGACTTAACATTGCAGTAGGATAGACAAATTGAAGCGGGATTTGCTCCTAATGAGTCCCCCATGCAAGGCGGCCATGCTTGCTGTCAAAGCATAATGAAAGATTTTAGAAAAATTTTTGTGCAAATCGTTTTTGATTGCAGTGAGAACCTCGAGCAGCCTCTGGACAGCTGTTTCAGCCCTGCTTGGGGCTTCTTCAGCAGAAACGTAGCTCGACATTCAAAATCTTTCATTATGCTTTGACAGCAAGCATGGCCGCCTTGCATGGGGGACTCATTAGGAGCAAATCCCGCTTCAATTTGTCTATCCTACTGCAATGTTAGGTCAAAAAGCGATAGTAAGATGTCGCTATTTTATATGTTCATCATTCTTACATCGCATTTGCGAATAAATTGGGCAAGTCGTTTTTGGTCTGCAGTGGGAATGTCGAGCTACGTTTCTGCTGAAGAAGCCCCAAGCAGTGCTGAAACAGCTGTCCAGAGGCTGCTCGAGGTTCTCACTGCAATCAAAAACGATTTGCACAAAAATTTTTCTAAAATCTTTCATTATGCTTTGACAGCAAGCATGGCCGCCTTGCATGGGGGACTCATTAGGAGCAAATCCCGCTTCAATTTGTCTATCCTACTGCAATGTTAGGTCAAAAAGCGATAGTAAGATGTCGCTATTTTATATGTTCATCATTCTTACATCGCATTTGCGAATAAATTGGGCAAGTCGTTTTTGGTCTGCAGTGGGAATGTCGAGCTACGTTTCTGCTGAAGAAGCCCCAAGCAGGGCTGAAACAGCTGTCCAGAGGCTGCTCGAGGTTCTCACTGCAATCAAAAACGATTTGCACAAAAATTTTTCTAAAATCTTTCATTGTGCTTTGACAGCAAGCATGGCCGCCTTGCATGGGGGACTCATTAGGAGCAAATCCCGCTTCAATTTGTCTATCCTACTGCAATGTTAGGTCAAAAAGCGATAGTAAGATGTCGCTATTTTATATGTTAATAAAAAGTTAATCGAATTGTGTCAAATATTCATTTACTTGTTTTTTAAATTGATAAAATTAATCAAAATTAAATTGTTAAGCAAATTACTGTCGCGGCTAAGAAAAGGAGATTTTTTTTAGACGTAAAGTTTAATTTTGCTGACTGTAGTAAGTAATTATGAACTGTCACTTAGGATGACTGACAAATTAAATTTTAAAAAGTACCATCACGGCCAGAAAACACTGAGACAAAGCAGATGTCATTTTTAACAGAAATCAAACAAAATGTTATGGTTTAAATCCAAGTTTGAACAAAAGTCAAAACGAAGTTTCTTGTCATGGTCTTACTTCGACATAAAACTGTCTTTACTTATTCTTATTTCATGGGAGACTGTTCGCATGATGACACCATCGCATAATTTGGCAACTGCTTCTTGTTCTTCAAATAAGCATGACGACTTTCAAACTTTCAAGTATTTATTATGATTTATTAGCTCGCCGCCAAACTTCACATATGAAAGCTCATGTAATTTTAAGAACGAAAACATTTGGATATACAGGTGTTCAGGGGAAGGCGATACAGCGGCCAACTTCTTTATTTGCCTTTTTATGAAGTGACTTAAATTAGGAACATTTCAGGATCTCTCCTGCTCGATTTTATGGCACCCCAGGAAAACAAACGGCTCAAATTTTCGAGATTTTCAATTGTTTTCAACTTTTTTAATTGGAATGTTATGTTGTTTATCATCGTATCGCTTTCAGGATATTAAATTAATTACGTCTGTAAAATATTCTAAATTATAAAAAAAAAACTATAAAATGTTTTCTTTTGGGAGATAATCATTTACAGGCGTAATTAATTTAATATCCTGAACGCGATACGATAATAAAGAACATAACGTTCCATTAAAAAAATTTGAATATCTGGAAAACCTAACAGTTACTTCTTTTTCACTTGTTACAAAATCGAGTAAGAATGTTCTGGAACTTTTTTAATTTAAACTAGCTCGCGAAAATCAATTTTTTTCAAATAAAAAAGTTAGCTGTTATAGCCCATTTTACTGTGAACACTAAGATTTATTTACTAAATTGTTTATAAAATAGTAGGTTTCGGGAGATATGTTTGAGAGACATAATTAATTTGTCATCCTGAATACGATGCTATGATAAAAAAACTTAATGTTAAAAACAATTGAAACTCTCAAAAATGAGATAGTCATTTGTTTTTCTGATGGTACCACAAAATAGAGCCGGATAGATCCTGAAACTTTCCTAATAAATTAAAAAGTTACTTCGTAAAAATGAAAATAAAGAAGTTGGCCACTGTACGGCTTCTTGTGAACACCTGTATATACAAAATGATTGTTTTTTTCTTAAAATTATATGAGCTTTTGTATGGTGAAGTTTGGCCCCGAGTTAATAAATCATTCTGTTTATTTTGACAGTCATTAATGAAAGTTACTTTAACTGATAAAATATTTGGTTGTCCTGGTATTTTGTGGCCGCGATGGTACTTCTATATCCATTTTCCAATTTTGCCTTATCTGTGCAGTTAATAAGAGGCGATATTATTTAAAATTAAATAATAATTGACTTTCATTATTGTCTGCCGCCAGTGTCAGTTCATAATTACGGTTACCTAGCAAAATTCTTGACGTTATTAAATTTACGTCAGAAAAGTGTCCACCTTAACACTGGGTTTGTAAAGTCTTCTTAGGTAGCTCATAGGAGTGAATAAAGTGAAAATCAAGATTTGTAAAATCAGTTATACGAGAGAGAAAGAATATTACCCAAGAAACACACAGAACAGTTTAGGAACACACTCTAATGTAATGTAATTGCCGCTCTAAATTAGTCAATCAATCCGATCAATTATAATAATTATTAATAATTTTATAATAATAATATAATATATGTTTTTTATTCATTTACCATCAAGTAGTTTGTGATTTTATTTTATAAGGTTGGCTATTAAAGTAAAATTAGACAAATTAATTTCATGTCATTATAACACATGCCAAAATCTAACACTTCAAAGTACATAGATCAACCGATGTTGTCAACTCTCAACTTTAAGAAATGTCCGTTTTATAATTCTACAAGTTAATCATTTATGTAAATAATTAATTATTTTAATGTCAAAATGGTAAAAATTGTAAGACGCGACATGAAAATTGCTACATAAAAAGCATTTGTAAGGTACCAAACGAACAGGCCAGATTTGGGGAAAATGAAAATTATTGAAAGATTAGAGGAAATTTCTGCAGTGAGTTCAATATTTTAAATTTGTAAGCGTATTTTTCATTCAGAAATACTTATTGTAAAATACTTATTGTAGATATCACAAAAGTGTATAGGGACGAAAAAACGAGACGAATTTGAAAGTTTTTCTTCTGGCAAATGTACTGCTACGGACAAATTTTTAAATCACGTGTTTAGAAAAGATTTGCAACGACTAATTAGGCAATATAATTTGAAATGAAAAATACACCTTGTGACGAAAAGAAAATATTGCAACATTGTTTCATTCGCAGTAACCTTAAACTCAAAATCAAAATGACTTTCATTGTCAAAGATTAGTTACTTGCATAAGTACCACTTTTTCCCTAAACTTTCACGGCATACTTCGATAATGAATAAATAAAAAACAGATATTAAGAACAAAAAAGTAGACGAAGATGAAACCAAGACGATATTCCTTTTGTTTTTTCTAAAAAAAACGGCATCAATTTTGCAATGGTATTGATAATTAATTACAATAATCTCAAATAGATTATATTGACTAATATTATTTTAATTGTCTAATTTCCTGAAAACAGAGTCTACATTTTTTGGTGTTGAGATTAATTTAACAGAAGACAAAATTTCGAAATGAGGAAATGATAAAAAATGTAGAGGGTGGTTACCAAGATATTGAATTTATGCCATTAAGAGACTTCCTTTAGAAAAACTCGCTCAACACTAAAATTTATTTATCTTTATTTAAACAGTGAATTCCATGATGTTCTGATTATTATTAATTATGTGACGTTTTATTATTTTTTACTGTATGATTAGTAACATCTACCCCTAATTAGAAATTAATGGAAAAACAATTTTTGTTTGTGTGTTAATTAAAATATTCAATTTCTTTGGTCAAGGGTTTGACGTGTTATGTTAATTTGTGACGTCAGAGGATTCTTGTACATACATAAAAGCAATTAACTTATTGCACTTTTTTAAATTTAAATTTAGAGTTCATTTCTACATTTCATTTTGCTTTTAATTAATTTAGGCTTTTTTCTTTGATACACTTATCTCAATCTCAATAATATTTACAGTATACCCACAATTATTAATTTATTCAAAACTAAGTAGTATTCAGAAGGGTTGTTATGTGATACTTCAGTTCACTTTCATTTTATTAATTCATATTTATGCAAATGTTTAAATTATTTTCTTACCTGTTTAGGCGAGGTGAATTTTCTTCAGCTTGACAAAATTTCACTGTACGTAAGTTAAGTTTCGAAGAAAAGCTCAAAACAGATTTGATACTTAACAACGTTCATTAAAAAAAGCTCACTCACTAACAATATATACGTGTTACGTGTTATCAATTATTAAAGCACCATTGTAATTTGACAGAATTACAACAGAATATCCGCAGCAGATGTAAACTGTAATTTGTGCGATTATTTCTATATGAAAGGTTTAAAAAAAAAAATCTGTTCTGCTACTCGTCACATTTATGCGTATGAATTTTGATATTAACTCGTCCCCTGTTTCGACGCGACAGTCTTCATTGCCTTGGCTAGCCGATTTGCCGCGTTGCGTCTCTGAGTGGTCTTGGCGTCGATACGCCTCTGCGGCGCATGACTTCATGCATCCCCAGTTTAGCCAGTTTTATGCTTTTGTTTGTTTGCTCCTTCAATGTCTTCGAACGTCTTCCCCAACATTTTGCCATGCAGAAAGTGCCACTCTTTCATTATTTGTTTTATTCTCTAGTTCATTTAAATATCTTATTGGATTACCGCACACACGGTTTAGTTGTGTTTGGAACAATCGATTTTTTTCTGTGGGTCATTTCATTTCAGCTTATTTGGACGTTTTTTACCCGACGTTCGCTGCTTTCCTGTGTAACTACGTGAAGCAAAGCTTGGGACATTCAAGGTATTAAATTAATCTATGTCAAGCATGATGCTTGAAAATTAAATAAATCGTGTGAAGCACTTCTATTTTTTAATAGAAAATATGAAAGTAGTAAATTTTACTTTTTAAATTTTCAAGCTTTACTTGTTATTACAAGGTAACCAAAACTAATCACATTAGAAAATTCATAATTACATATATTGTCTTTCACTGTAATTTATTTATATTTGATTTATGCAAAATAAATGTCCGAAAAGTTAATGTTTCAGGTCTTGTTTATTTATCCAAAGCTTTAATAATACTCAGTCTTATAGGTCATAGCGGTACAAATTGTAATTAAATGTTTTGAATATTTCTTAAAATTTGATGTATTATATTTAATTTTACTTATATCTTCTACTTGTTTGTTTCAGATGGCAGAAAAATCGATTGACGATCTTCTAAGCGACGGCAATCGGGCTTATAGTATCGGGAATTTCACCAATGCAGTTGCAAATCTAAGCCGCTGTGCCGAATTGGCAGGTCTCAAATATGGAGAACAACATGAAAAACTTGGCTCGATTTACTATTCATATGGCAGAGCTCTTCTTGAATTATCACGCGAAGACGGCGATCCCTTAGGTGAAGCTGTGCCTAAGGATATTGCACTTGAAGCTATTGAAGAAGATATTGGTGATGAAGAGGAAGATGAGAACGTTGGAGAGGACAGAAAAGATGGAGAAGGCGACAGTGCTGAAGATGAAGACGATAAAAAGAAGGATGAACCTGAAGAAGCTAAATCACATGAAGACAAAGAGAAAGTTGAAGGTACTTCGAAAGGAATAGAATTTAACGGCGAAATAACTGATGATCAAAATAAAGAAGAGGACAAAGAAGAAACTAAAGAAGAAAATAAAGAAGAAACTGAAGAGGATGCTGAAGAAGGTTCCTCAGGTAACTTCTCTTTAGCTAAATAACTCGCATACAATTATTCTTAATTACAGGGGAGCAAAAGGAAAACAAGGAAGCGAAAGAAGAAGAACCCACTGATTTACAAGTTGCCTGGGAGGTTCTTGAATTAGCGAAAAATATTTTTAAAAACAAGGGTGATGCAGGCAGAGAACAACTATCCAATACTATGATACTCTTAGGCGAGGTGTCATTAGAGAGTGAAAATTTCGAGATGGCTGTCAATGACATAAAGGAAGGCTTAGAAATTCAGAAGACTATCTTCGAAAAAGAAAATCGTAAGTTAGCTGAGACCTACTATAAATTAGGCATGGCCCTGTCAACGAACAATCAAATGGACGAAGCAATCGAGAATTTCAACAAAACAATAGAACATTTGAAATACAGAATCGAAATGCTGGAGGTTACCGATGACGTGGACCTTGATAAAGATGAAATAACTGAAATGAAACAGCTCATTCCTGAAGTTGAGGAGAAAATACAAGACATGAAACTTTGCAAGGAGGAGGTACGTTATATTGAATGTTGCAAGTTAGATCTTACTGATCCTGAGGTTTGTGAAAAACTGAAAGATTTTGATATTTAAATAATTAGAAGGCGCTTAATTAATGTGAATTACTGAAAATTTAGGTTCATTCAATTTTCTATTGCTATTTTGTGATCACTCATCATTATTACCGTAGTATTACTTCTCAAACTTACTGTTAAGATTTCGTCAGTATTTAGATGACAAAATTGTTTTTAATATAATTTTCTAAGCAGAATTTCGGGCTCTGTTTGAAGCATAGACCACCTAATTTCATTGTGTACTTGCAATAATTTTGTAAAACTTAAATTTTATATTTCCGAGAAAGTTGTATGTTTGTTTTCCGAAATTTTAAATCCATTTTTTTGTATTGTGTGATATTGTTTTGTTCACTTAATTGAGCGCATCTGAGTGGCACATGCATGTGATTTTACAGTTCCTTTTGCTTTCACGATCTTTAACGGAATGAATGTTCACAATTTAAGAATACATGAAATTAAGTGCTTAGAAATTGAAATGCTTTTAGTGAGGTTTGAAATATGTCAAATTAGAATATCAAGTTTGCACTTGATTTAGTGTATTACTACTTCTAATATAGGTGCTTATGAGTGTTTCGCTTTTTGCTATGTGTTAAATTAATGGACGGGAGCAGAAATTATTTTTTCAAGACTGACTTAAACTTTGATATTAAAATAAATTTTGCTGTTAATGATTTCTGTTACCCAAAGTGCTATTTTGCTTTGCTTCTCAGAATTGTGCTTTTGTGTTAGTGCTTTCGTTTTGCACTGTTAATAAACATTTGTGAAAAATTTTGGCTTTTATTTCTAAAAAAACCATAAAAGATAGTTTATTACTTAATAGTTGTTTTGGTGGCATATTATTTTTTAAATTTTCGATACGAAATTTTGATTATTTATTACTTAGTTAAACGAGTAATCAAATCGATTTCACAAAACATTAAGAAATTTACATTTTTTACAAAACTAATGTCATCGTCAAGTAATGTGTTTACACTGCTCTGCCTTTAATTTGTTACAACAAAAAAGACTTAAAACAACTTTCTAACTTAGGATTAAACTCTTCCCTAGCATCATATTCGTATTATAATTAACAAGGCAAAGATTTACTTATTTGAAAACTAACTTTGCAGAAAGCAAAAGATGAAGTAGCAGATCCTGAATTTTCAATCCAACCATCGCCAGAAAAGAAAGCTACAGATATTTCTCACCTGGTGAAACGCAAACGAAATTTAAACGACAGCATTGAAGGATGCTCCAACCCTGCCAAAAAACCTGCTACTGAACTATAAAGGCACCTCATTACGTAATTTTTTTCTTGTAACTCAATATTCAAAATGTGGTATTAGTTAGGATTAGTAAGTTTTCATTTTAATGAATTTACATAATTTAGTTAAGAAAGTGATTCCGTTTACATTACACACAAGTAACATCTGATTTTGTATATTTTGTACATATCACAAGTTGCTTTCGAATATAAATAAATGTTAAGAGAATTATCTGTTTAAGTTAAATTTGACTGATTTCCTGTTCGAGTTGGTTGTTTGTATTAATGTATTTTGTGTAGGTTAAGTTAATAAAAAACAGTTTTTCTAATGAAAAGTTTTTATTTCTACCATCAGACTTAAATGTTTAATTAAGAAAGTACTA
The DNA here is from genome assembly GCA_036172665.1 of Prosopocoilus inquinatus. Taxonomy (NCBI): domain Eukaryota; kingdom Metazoa; phylum Arthropoda; class Insecta; order Coleoptera; family Lucanidae; genus Prosopocoilus; species Prosopocoilus inquinatus. The sequence continues at coordinate 19,353,298 of CM069875.1, forward strand.
TTTTGTAATAATTTAGTTAGTTTTGACATTGGCGACTGTTCACTTCTTGCGTCTTAATTCGTTAGCCAACTTTCTGTTACACCACTGGTTGACTGCTAGATGTGCCACTCGTATTGTTAACAGAATTCTCATCACTGCAATAGTAATAGTACAAAAATTTTAATAAATACTGAATGCCTTGTGAATGGGTATTTTTTGCATCTGTCTATTTTTTTCTTGATAGCCGGTAAACGCGAAGTTGTAAATGAATGTGACTCTCCTATTAGCTGTTTATATTCTTTTTCTTATTTTATTAAAGCAGCTACTTTGATATTTTTGTTGTCTGCTGTGTAACAAATTATACCAATCTGTATAATTTCGCCTATCAAGAAGAAATAGAGTTATACCAGTTGTACAGTATTTCTGTTATCCAACGTTGCAGAGAAGTCATTACATGGATGAAACGGTAAAAAGGAAGAATTTCTGTTGCGTTATCAAGATCATTGAGATTTGTGATACAAGGATTATCTACAATCCAGTACACTTGAGCAGAATGTACCGCTGTTCTGCCTTAATTCTGCCGGATCTAGCGACTATGGACATACGAGTAACATCCGCATTGCCATGTAATACTTTTGCAGTGGACAGTTTATACAGTGACCGCCACAAAATTCGCACCATAGGGCAAATATAAACAGGACAGATTCAGAGAGTAACTTTTAGTGCGGCAGAAAATTTTCTTTAAAATGTGAAAATTAAAAGATTGTCATAATTTCGAATTCACGACTTAGACAAAATTTTAGTAAGTTCCGCTAAGTTTTCATAAAATGTGCACCCAGACAAAATTTTCGGCGGCATAATTTTCTATCAAACTTGTTTTATCACTTTTGTGACCTTGGTTACACAATTCTGGTAACCCTAACGTAGCTTAAGCAGGTTGAGAAGTGCAAGTATTAAATGCAATAATTAAATTTCCCATTTGGTGCGAACTTTTGGATGTCATTATATCGTAATAGTTGGGTAGAGTCGCGATCAAGCTAATCGAGTACCCCTGACAGATCTGTAACCTTTACTACCGCATCAATAAGTCTCGATTAGGAAGATCGCGGCTGTAAAAGATGCATTAAAAAAGCAAGGTATGTTAAGGCTGTAATGGCTATAGTTTATATTCTGTTTTAAAAAGGAGATAATAGTTATTTTATGTGTCAAGCTTTGTAAATTAATCTTCACGGGCGATTTTTCGAAAGAAATCAGTGAAATGCAAAAGACGTTAAAAATCAGGAGTGTGAAGGATGCAATTTTCTAGCCAATCAACTGATTCATGCACTGACTTTACTATTTATTTGTATTTATTTGCATCCCTTTGTGTGTGTGTGTGTGTGGGGGGGGGGGCTATTCCCCATAAGCCTGAGCATACCTTGCAGGTTATGTATAAATATCTTGGTTGTGTCTATTTTGTAATTCACTTCTATTGAACACAAGTTGGTTGAACATACACACAGAAAACTCTTTGAATACAGTCGATGCAATTATTTACTTGAATTAATACACATTTTAGATTAATCTAAGCAGTTTTTTGTTGATTCAAACATTTTTTTATTTGAATAGAATTCGTAATGGTTTTTCTTTTAAATAAATGAATCCATTGAACGTATCCAAAGGAAAATTTTGTTGAAGTAACATTTTTTTTTACGTACTATTGAGAAACTAGAGTTATACCTCACTGGTTCACTGACGAGAGAGAGAGAGAAAGAGAAAAAAGCTTGAAATAACTACTTGAGATGATCTATCTAATCTATACAGGATGACTGGTAAGTCGACGTATTCCTTTTAAGGCGTGTTAGTAAAGCTCAATTACAATTGATTTAGCCATAATATGCATTATCCAAAACAACAATTTCTGAGATATTTTAATTTGTGTGTTTTCCTTAGAAATACGCACCTTACTACAACTAACTAAAATTACTCAAGGAGTATAAAAGTTTTCCTTAATATTTATGTTTTCCTGGTTAGACTAAATAATAGTGCGTACTACGCAAAAAATATTAAGCTAAGGACTACCTACAGTTTGAAATACAATGGCTGAAAAGATACTTCTCTAAAAAAAATCTAACCAACTTGAACATTCATTCTGATATTTCCAAAATTTGTACATTGCACTTCCATCATAAGTAATCAATCATCAATTATTAAGTGCTTTCAGTTTAAAAGGATAACAATTGAGAAATCCCTTAGAAAGTCCCGTGACTTCACAAAATTGGAAATTGAAGAAAATTATTCCAGTGTAAGCTCAAAGTTGATTTTTTTCTTTTTTCAACTGAAGTCGATTCTTTAGGATTAAATAGAATTAATTGGAAGGTTTTTGCATTCAAAGAATAGCCCATATTAAATGATATTTGTGTTAAACATATAATTCCAACCAAAAACTGACATATGCGGTTTCTCAAATATTCGTTTCAAGTATTAAGTAGGACTTAGGTCAGATAGTTATGTAATTATTAACGCCAAGATACATTTGAAAATGTTTGTTATAAGATACCATTTACAACATAAGCAAAAGCTTAATAATTGTCCTCATCAAACACTGCAGTTGTTATTTTGCAGTTGCAATTTTCTCAATTCTGTATAAAATTCCCGATGCATCGACACTCCTTTGTGGTTTTTAATAAATTAATAATTTTTGACTGAAAAATGTTGTTTTAAATAAATAATATCGTTCGGCGATTTTATTATTTTCAGATCGGATTGCGTCATCTTTTGTGAACTCTAAAAGAACAGCACCAAAGATCTCTAAGAACTTTTCTCCCATTGTCTTACTGCGCCATTTAAAACCTGGCTCCCTACTTCTCTTGACTTCATTATTAAAAGCCAATTAAAAAAATTAAGAAATTGAGTGGAAAAATCAACTACATCCCTTATTTTGTCAGTTTGAATAGATTTTTTTTAATGGAAACTAAATTCCTTCGACAAGTTAAATATTAGTGAGAGTGATTCATAATTAAAGTTGCCAAAACACTAACAACGATTTCCAGGCAAGAGAACCTTGCAAAAACTAAATTATCAAGTAAACCGTAAGTTCTTGAGCACAGGGGCCGAAAACAGGAAAATGTGTTTTATTATCTAAAAACTAAATGTGCGTAAGAAGAGCTAAATGCAAATTACTTACACGTACATAATGATGTAATGTCTCTGAAAACCCAGCACTAAAAAGAAACTTCTAAAACGGAACTCTTAAAGAATTTCACTGAAAAATTTTTTAAGAGCTTTACTCCCAATTATTTTACTACGCCTTTTAAAACCCAGCTCCTTACTTCTCTCGACTACATTATTATAAGCTAAATAAACAAGTTTTTAATGTGTTACAATAATCTATAGTTGGGCCGCCGAAGAAACGGAGTGATCACGCGCTGCTCTTATGACACCGACACAGAAAGCCGTATTTACATCAAATACCAGAAATGACCACTTACCACTATTTTATTCAAATATTAAATTAAGTCTTAAGAAAGACTGATTAATAATAACGCCAATTTCTTAAAAATAGGAAAAATACGAACTACTGGAAATATGACCACGTTGTTACTCTGGAGAGTGACCGACACCGTAGGCTAGTGTAAATCTGTCGGTGCTTAGCTCACAGAAACAGGAATCACGTGTATGTCACGCAGTTTTATTACTCTGTTTCTTCGGCGGCCCGACTATAGTCGCAATTTTGAAGGCCAAGAGCACTGAACAATAAACGAATATTTGCTTACGCTCGGTAGCTTTACATGCGTTTTTAACACGTATGTTGTCCAAGCGAACCTTGCAAAACGAAATTATGAAGTATACTATTGTATACTATCTTGAGCACAGGTGGCAAGAACAAGAGAGGCGACAGGCAAGCGAATTTTGCAAGAACGAAATTATTAAGTATACTGTGGTTTTTTAACCACAGAGGGCGAGATTAGGAAACGCAACGGGCAGGCAAACCTTGCAAAAACGAAAGTATTGAGGAAACCGTAGGTTCTTGAGCGCCGGTGGCGAGAACAGGAAAATTTAAAAACTAAACATATTTAAAAAGACACTACTTATACACGATGATGTAATGCTTCCGAAAACTAAATACTAGAAAGAAACAAACTCCAAAAACTGAGCTCTAAAAGAACTTCACTAAAAATTTAAAAAATTTTTTTTCAGAAGCGTCACTAATTAACGATATCGACGTTCCGATATAGTTAAACACCGCCGTCATCCAGAGCGAACATAAACCGGATCGCAAAGATGTTATGCAATCAAAACTTAAAAGCGAACCGGCCGGGGCGCAATATAAAATCGTCGTCTACAAAGTATTTTCGATTTTTTTTTGATAGGTACGTACTTGTCGCCAGCGCAAAGCGCATTCATCCAAAGAGAAAGAATGAGTAAGTGGGCGGGGAGGGGGTGACTTAAGATTTCGTTTCAAATTTAGCGCGCGATGAGTTTTTTTTTTAAATAAAAATTAGCCATGTCGACGGTTCCATCATTTCCAAAACTAATATGAATGAGTCTATCGTTCGATCAAAAATTAAAAAAAAAAGAATTCCCTTGTCGTTATTTTTTGTTGATATTCTCAACTTATTGTTCTTGTTCAATTTTTCCTTATCCTTTTCTAATAGTTAGTGAAACGGAAGTATGAAAAAGAGCACATTTTTGCATACGAGCTATTTCAAAAATCAAGCATAAATTATATATTGACTATAAATTTATTGAATTTTATTTATTTGTCTACTATCTTTATTAAAACTTAATACCTCACTGAAAGGTCAATAAATCAAAGAAATTTTTAGAATAATTTGCAAGTTGATTGTTTTATCAAATGTGGGAAATAAATTCAAATTAATGTTCAAGTATGATGAATTTTTTTAGAGAAATACCTTTTCAGCCATTATTAAAGTTCTTATCTTATCGTTTGTTGCATAGTATGTATTAGTACTTAGTCTAACCAGGAAAACACAATTATTAAGAAAAACTTTTATATTCTCTTTTATACTCTTACAGGGAAGGTAAACACAAAAATTAAAATCTTTCAGAAACGATTGCATTTTGTATAATCAGTAAAGCATATTACTGTCAAATCCATTGCAAATGAGCTCTGCTTACACGCTAAGGCCTAAGGAATACGTCGACTTACCAGACACCTGTATATTTATTTTTAAAATTTTATTTTCTCAAATATCATATTTCGAGTATGCATCTATTATACCTACTTATTGTGATTAAACGTACTTACATAATCCTAATAAATCAATGCTTAATGCCACCCAAGGAAGTTTAGCTAGTGTCTTCGTTTGTTTCAAGACGACGCTCATTTTGAGTAAACTTGCGTAATGCACATGGTACATATTCCAAACAGATAACACTACCCATGGTATGACCAGTAAATAATTGCTCTAAAATGGACGTTGAATTTTGAAGCGAATTATACAGTGTCTTTTATTTTATAGTATACAGCATGATCTTTAAAAAAGGAAGACGGATTAAGAGTATACCTAGTGATTTTTAAAAAGATGAAAGGCAGATGTGATAAAAAAATGCAATTTACCCTTTATTAGGAATCAATTTTTATGAATGATGCATTAGCAAATTCTGGTGATATTAAAGTATTCGTCAAGATAACTCGACTGAAAAAACACTAAATTTATTAATAGATAAAACAGCGACATCTTACGATCGCTTTTTGACCTGACATTGCAGTAGGATAGACAAATTGAAGCGGATTTGCTCCTAATAAGTCCCCCATGCAAGGCGGCCATGCTTGCTGTCAAAGCATAATGAAAGTTTTAAAAAAAATTGTTGCAAATCGTTTTCGATTGCAGTGAAAACCTCGAGCAGCCTCTGTACAGCTTTTTAAAACTTTCATTATGCTTTGACAGCAAGCATGGCCGCTTCTTTTATCACTATTACATCGCAATTGCGAATAAATTGGACTAATGTTTGATTGCAGTGAAAACCTCGAGCAGCCTTTGTACAGCTGTTACAGCCCTGCAATTTATTCGCTGCTCGAGGTTTTGACTGCAATCAAAAACGATTTGCAATAAATTTTTTTAAAACTTTCATTATGCTTTGACAGCAAGCATGGCCGCCTTGCATGGGGGACTTATTAGGAGCAAATCTGCTTCAGTTTGTCTATCCTACTGCAATGTCAGGTCAAAAAGCGATCGTAAGATGTCGCTGTTTTATCTATTCATCACTCTTACTTCGCAATTGCGAATAAATTGGACAAGTCGTTTTTGTTTGCAGTGGGAATGTCGAGCTACGTCTCTGCTGATGAAGCCCCAAGCAGGGCTGAAACAGCTGTACAGAGGCTGCTCGAGGTTTTCACTGCAATCAAAAACGATTTGCAACAAAATTTTTTAATACAAAATTTATTGTTGTTCCTCAATTGTTCCATTTTTAATGCGTCTCGTAAATTAGTTTTCTTCTTGTATTCATTATTCACACATAAAGAATATAAGCTAAGTGACAATTTAAACGATAAAGTTTCTAGTCAGCAGTAACTTCGACAGCAAAGGAGACAATCATAAGTTACATTACTTTTAAGTACAATTGGAAACAAATAAGTTTAGAATTCGCAATAAGGGGTGAATTTTTAAATTTTGACATAAAAGGCGGTAATTTTGTATATGACTATAGTTGTCTTTTATTTGCACGTCAGATCAGTTCACTTTTACCCTGGATCACTTATTCAAAAATTTGTCTCTTTTATTTGGCTACATGATCTAACCTAAAGTGATCCAAAACACTTCCCGCCTTGCTGTTACTACACCTCGAAAATTCTAGATCAGTTTGGATTAGTTGGTTCACTAGTAGAGGGGATGTTATTTCAACTGTTTGTCAAATGACATTACTCGTCCAAATAACCTTTTGTTTTTGCTTAACTCGCAGTAAAGTGATGCAAAAATAATATCTTCATCTGAAGATTAAAATGCAGCGATCGCATCTCGCATGTTTTATTTACTATTAAATCGATGACTTAAGATCAGTTCACTTTGGGTTAAACTGAACTGACCTGAACTAACCTGCGTTGCAAATAAAAGACAACTTATAACTTCTAATTATAAAATATATATTCATATAGAATTTTGTTGTACGTGCTAATATAGGGGCACTTTACTCTTAAGCCATCTTCTTTTATTTGGTGTCCACGCTGTATATCGTAAAAGATAAATTTCGCTTGACATTTCTCAATTTGATTTGAAAGAATGCGAAGCGAACAACATAATAAAGGAAAATGCTAATTGTTGCACACCTTTTGAAAGACTCTGCGCATACACCCTCTTTCAAAGTTAGTAAGTAAGAAAACAGAAAAACAATTGAGCGCTAACCTTTCGAGATGTCATATTATCATCGTAAACGAAAGAAAATTGAATTTTAATAATAAGTTCCTCTGTACGCCATATTTGAAAAATGTCGTATAATTGAGACATGTCAACTGAAAATTGTGTATTATACCGTATTTTATCATAACCTAACTTTATTAAACAAAGTACATAGTAGCAATGCAGTAGATAACGTAGTACACCTAACGATATAAAGTTTTATCATATGCGTTCTAAACTTGTTAAAATGGTATAAAGTTGTCTTATACGCATTTTAAAACAGGTAACTTTACATCATTTTAACCATTACAGGACTAGTATAATACCATATTATACTAGCTACAGCTCACTATTAAAACTGGGTTAGGATAAAATATCATGTAATACACACAAAATTGTACAAAATCATTCGAAACACCGTATTTTATAAACCCGATGCAAAGTTGCGTTTTATACGCATGTTAAAATGCGTATAAAACCACCTTACGTGACTAGCTGTATTAGATTATTCTGTACAGGGTGACTACGCGAGAATTCCTACCCCCTTTAACTCTTTTATTTTTGATTTTAGAAAAAAATGTTTAATACAAAACGTCAAAGTTTCTCGGTTTATACATAGAAAAACAATTGACGGTCAGACAAACGAGATATAAACTAAACTTAAATTTTTTTAAATAGAACACCTGTATATTATTACTTTTTTAGATTTGAAATTAAATTCTAATGAGACCACATGTGTAATGAAACTAATAATGTAGAAGGTGTCTATAAAGTAATTCCTGCAATTTTTTTTTAATTTTAGAAAGAAAAAAAGATAGAAGAAGTTGTAGAATTTATTTCAATACTACTATAGATATTCACAAAAAACAAATGAGAGTCGGTTACCCAAAGAATAAACGAAGTTTTGATTTTAAATAAAATAACATTAAATAAAATTTTACCATTAACATATTAAATCGATTTAGATGTTTTCTAAAACCTAACTTCTAAACTAGAAACGAAAAATATTTCGGAAAAATGGAACTTTAAAAAATGACTGAAAATTTAACATACAACATATCCAAAGCGTTCTCAGTATTTTCTTATGCAAATATAAATCTTTTTAACATGTTTTGAATCACATTTATTAGTATAAAAGGATTATTGTTCAACTTTTCTGTTTGTAAAATTCAAAAATAAGAAAAATGAAATAGGAATTATTTTGTAAACATCTTCTACATTATTAGTTTTATTATACATGTAGCCTCATTAGAATTTAATTTAGAATCGAAGACAGAAGTAATATACAGGCTGTTTCATGTAAAAAATTTAAGTTTAGTTTATATCTCGTTTATCTGACAATCAATTGTTTTTCTGTGAGCACACAGAGAAACTTTGAGTTAGTTCCTATAAGTTTTTATTAAACAATTTTTCCTGAAATCAAAAATAAAAGAATTAAAGGGGGTAGGAATTCTCGCATATTCACTCTGTACATAGGCTAATAAAGCTAGGTATGTACAGAATAATTTAAAATACCATCTTTTTACATCATTAGGGTTGACTAATGAATTAAATCATAATTATTAAAAAAAGAGGAAAGGCTTCTTGTCAATTTTAAGTTGATATATCTCTATATCTCAGTTATATAACATTTATCAAATATGGCGTATATAAAATCCTATTACTAGAATTCAATTTCCTTTCGTTTAAGATGATAATATACAGGGTGTTCCATTAAAAGAAAACATGTCACAAAAGATATTTCGAAAACTTTACATTCAGTTTTTCTGTTTTCATATTTGTAATGAGCGGAACAGGTCAAACAAATTTGCGAATTTTAACGGTTCTGTAGCTCTAAAGTTAGCAATGCTGTCGACTTTCTTTGAAACAGGGTGTACATAGTAATTAACTAAATTACCTCTCTGAGACCTTTCCCGAGCATGTAGGTCGTCGCCAGCATTATCAGGACGTCTTGGGTTTTGATCGAAACTGAAATACCTTGAAAATATTTGAATGAGGTACAAATAAAACTATTTCTTGAGCAAAGAGCATGGGAAAAAATATTTTTTCTGTACAGATCTTTTCTGTTTTAACGATCTATCGTTAAAACAGATGTTAACTTTAGATAACATCCACTGTTTTTAAAAATTATTAATAAGCTTGATAGATATTTAGATATACCCTTGCGCAAAGCTTTGAATTTGACTTTTCATAAAATAAGAAGACAGTACATACAAATTAATCTGCAGCATAGTTGGGCAAATTTTATTTATGAGTATGAGTACTGTTTATGAGCAGTAGTGTTGGGCAAATTACATTCATGAGTATGAGTACTGATTATAAGTACTATGTAATCATACTCTTAATATGAGTAAAGTCCATGTAACTAGTAATCATACAAAATGAAAATGAGTAAAGTACATGTAATCAGTAATCATAAATAATGAATACATGTTATCAGATCAGTAATCATATAAAATAAGTATGAGTAGTGAGTACAGGTAAAAAAGTAATGGCATGCTGTTTCAATTTTTCGTTTTCTGTCACTTTGACATTACTTAGCGGCACAATGCTGGTCCGCTGGGTGTCGCAATTCGCAGTGTTTGTACGATTGCAAATTCGTCCGAACTGTACTGTACAAAGTGTCCCATCTTCGATGGCATTCTATAGATATTTCTGATATCTAAATATGATAAGGACACTTTTTATTCAACTTTTAACTAGATTATGATTTCTTCATTAAATTACTTAAAAATTCGTAATAGTCCACAGGAAAACCCAACTGTGCATATTGTGAGTGCAATTTTTCTGAGCTCCAGGAAAATATTATGGGTTCTCAAATATTATTGAATTTTATGTCCCGAAGACAAAATACACTGCATCCGCTAGTTCTCAAAAGAACGTCTACGTCTCTGTTAATGCTAATGTTTAAAATTATGAAGATTTACACAATTCTTTAAATAAAGAAAGATTTCGGAAATTGTAATCTTATTTAAAAACCGTACTTTTATGTTTGTTTTAGGCAAGCCTGTTAGCGCACTTGCTTATTTTCCCGACTTTCTTTCATCAAAAATCGAACTTTTCAATCGGAACACTCGTTATAAATTACATAAAAAAATTCACACAATATAAACTAACATGTGTCGCAAATCTTATAATCCAGACCGCCTCTGACCAGTAAAAAATAAGTTGAATATTAACCAATAATTGATATGGTGGATCAAATAAAGCCCAAGATTTTTAATTTTTTGCATCATTTGAATTTTAGACATTCAGTTTTCAAATAGTCAACTATTACAATTCGAATTATCTCTCATGAGCGTCTAGATTATAAGACTTTTGGGACTTTTATATAAAAAATTGAGTTCGTAGTTTGGCTATTATGAAGATTTCATGTAATTTAATTGTTAATTAAGGAACCATAATCTATGTTAAAAATCAAACAACAAAGCTATCATAACTGTACCACAAAACAACAAGAAACAACGAATTTTTGATTTAATCATTTAAATTAACATTACTACCTAAAAGTTAAAACTCAATGTTACGTTCTCAGTTCTTTTTTGTTTCCATTACTCATGAAGAAACCTGTACAATACCATCGAAAATGGAACACCTATACACACATCTTAGACAAAACAAATACAATCAAAATCAAAAACTTAAGCATGCTCGAGGGATTCAGCGCAATCAAAAATGATTTGCAACAATTTTTTTTAAAATCAAAACTTCCACAGTAAATTTAAGTCCGTTCACTTTAAATCTTAGACCACGTGATAAGTGTACAATTAACAGCATTTGGAAAAGCCTGAATATTATTAGACGTGAATAACGGATTTCTATTGGTACTCCATTATGTTTGTACTCAAAATTTCAGATTACAAAAAAAACTCAATTACTTTTACTCCTGAAGTACTTTGTACTCAATTACTTTTGTACTTAAGCACTGTGAGTAAATTTATAAGCGATTACATTGTACTCATAATTTTTGACAAAAAGAATTTCAGACAATAGTATAAACTAACGTATGTCCCAAAAGTCTTGTAATCTAGACGTTGTGACGAATAAAACGAACCAAAGTTGAATTTTAATCAATATTTGGTGTGGTGGATCAAAAACGCATCACTCTGTTACTAATAATCCGATACTAGTAATTCAAGGACCACGTAAGGTTAGTTTATAAGTACTACTCCCACGAAATAGTTACATTTCAGTTGTCTTTTTTAATTTGAAATTTTTTCTGAATTCAACAGTGTTATTCAAAGTAATTTTTTAGAATCCTATAACAAAATAATTTCGTTGTTAAAATAAAAATGACGTGCGAGTTGGAACCCTACAAAAGTGAAGTCGCACCTGTTCGTGTCCGTCTGACCTTGACTTTTGGTTATGAAGCTATGTTTCTACTCAACAATTTGATTTTATCATAAAACTTTCAATTATAAACATTTTTTTACGAAATTTATATCAACTTATTTAAGGGTTCTCGAATCCGTCCCAAATTTTAATTTAAAAAATCGCCAATTAGTTTATGTCAGCTTTGGCGTAGAAAAAAAATCATAGTAAGCCTTGAGAATTAAAATTTTCAGTCAGAAGCTTTCATCAGAATAGAGTTTTTGAAGGTCTATTTAAAAAAATCGCAAGCATGGCCGCCTTGCATGGGGGACTCATTAGGAGCAAATCCCGCTTCAATTTGTCTATCCTACTGCAATGTTAGGTCAAAAAGCGATAGTAAGATGTCGCTATTTTATATGTTCATCACTCTTACATCGCAATTGCGAATAAATTGGGCAAGTCGTTTTTGGTCTGCAGTGGGAATGTCGAGCTACGTTTCTGCTGAAGAAGCCCCAAGCAGGGCTGAAACAGCTGTCCAGAGGCTGCTCGAGGTTCTCACTGCAATCAAAAACGATTTGCACAAAATTTTTCTAAAATCTTTCATTATGCTTTGACAGCAAGCATGGCCGCCTTGCATGGGGGACTCATTAGGAGCAAATCCCGCTTCAATTTGTCTATCCTACTGCAATGTTAGGTCAAAAAGCGATAGTAAGATGTCGCTATTTTATATGTTCATCACTCTTACATCGCAATTGCGAATAAATTGGGCAAGTCGTTTTTGGTCTGCAGTGGGAATGTCGAGTAGAGATGGGCAGAGTGACTCTTTTAGTGGAGTTAACTCTTTGCATCAGACTCACCGATGCGAGCTGACTCACTGAATCAGCTCAAAAGAGCTGCTTGCTTCACTTTGTTCAGTAAGCATCGCGGGTTTACGGAGCTGTACGTATGATAGCTCCGTACAAAAATTACGCTTAGCTTAGGCCTTGATGGTCATGTACTTACGCGCTTGAATAAAAAAAAACGAATGAATAAGGTTTAATACTTTGCTAAAGCAGACCTTTTGTTGCTCTGCATTAGAATTAAGCAAAGTTCCGAACGTTCAGCTTTTGTTACCCACGATATATACATACATTTACATTACGAATGTAAAGTCACAATTCACAAACGATACATTAAGTATTAAAAAGAAATCATATCGATAATCGCATTCGAATTAGATAGTGAATACCTAACGAATATTGTAGTAAGAGTTTCTTTTAAGAATGGTGTTTATCATTAAGAGTTCACAAAAGCTACAAATTTTGCTTGTTTTTTTTTATTTTATACTTACGTTGTTTTAATTGATTTACTTGTTGCTGTGTTTCTTTAGTGCAGTCATTTGACTGCATGTATTTACATGTTTTTCTATATTTCGTGCAACAGTTCAAAATGTTTTGTAATGTTTAAAGAAAAATCATTTTTATGAACTACAAAAATAACAAAGAATTTAATATAAAGCAAATTCTGTACGAACGTAAACACAAATTAATTATACACGTTATTTTTACGTGCTGAAATTATTTTATATTAGTATTGCTCTACTCGAGATCGTAAGCAAGATTCGAAGATAATCGGTATCGGTATTGAGCACCGAGACACAGAGGCAAGAGCTGCCTGCGATAATAAATGTAATAATTGCGAAGGCAAGAGCTGAGAGCTACTTCGCATAAATACAAGCGAGTTGTTTCATCGACTCTTTTCGTCGAATCGACTCGGTGAGTCAGCTCACTCATGAGTTACACATCTCTAATGTCGAGCTACGTTTCTGCTGAAGAAGCCCCAAGCAGGGCTGAAACAGCTGTCCAGAGGCTGCTCGAGGTTCTCACTGCAATCAAAAACGATTTGCACAAAAAAAAAAAAATTTTTTTTAAAAATCGGTTCAAATCGACTAAGAAACATATTTTTTATTGGATTTAAGTGGATTACACTGCATACCTGGCTGTTTTTCTTAATTTTTATTAATTCTTGCCTTGAAATTGAGACGGCATGTCTTAGCTTTGATATAAAATAACGACGAGCAAGACGAGCAATATTTTATAGTAAATGCCACAAGCCGTCCAAATTTCAAGATAAGAGTTGATGAAAACATTAAACGACCACCCAGTATTACTTTGAAAAGTCAATGAATAAATTCCCTATTTAATTACCAACTTAATCAGTTAACAGTTAATTGCAGTGCATGCAGTATGATAATGTCAAAAACTAAAATCAAGTTTAAAAACTTTTCCGTTCATATCAAAACGAAAAGGATTAAGTTAGTATTTTTCCTCAAAAATTTGTCTGATTTTAAAAATTCCCCAGCTATTTTTGTACTCAATTCTCAAATTGGAAGAGCTGATGCTAACTAAATTTCACAACAGTTGAGTGTCACAGCCAATATTATCCTTTGTGTCTGGAGTTTTTTGACAACTTTTGGAAAGAATAATAACAGTTTTTTCTGCCTCCGTCTAAAATTACTGATTTTCCACTCGCTCAAATTGTTCTGAAAACAGTTATTTGCTTGCGAAGGCAGGAAAATAAAAACAAGGATTTTACATGAACAATTTTTAGATTGTCAAATTAAGGGCCGATTTCTTAATAGGACTTTAAACTTATAGTTACTTTAACCTAAAAAAATACATTTGTTTCCCTATTTTTAAAGTGACTTAATTAAAGCTTGCTTATGGTGGGTTTATACAGTAACTGACCTAACAACTAACGTGTAATAATTATTCTTTTAGGGCCCTTTTCTCAGCCATACTTTAACTTAAATCTTCTGGTTATTCCCGTTAATTGTTAGTGTTAGTTACTGTATAAACCTAGTATAAGAAGTTCTTTCAACTTCTATGCCTGGTTTATAAAGCCACTAATTATTAATTTTTAGTTGTTAGTGGCTGTATAAACCCTCCATTAAAGTTTGATTATAAAAACGGCCTTAAACCTCACAAATTGAAGAAAAATTATTACTTCAGTGTTTTTAAACTATTCTATAGCTAAAATTTTCTATTTTTATAAATAAATTCATGTAATTCAGCGTTGAATTGTACTGCTAACATAAGAAAGATGTCCCAACCGATGCTATTTTGACAATGATAACTGTTTTAATTTAAAAGCTTTGTCGTCCGAAAAAAATTTGTATATCACGCCTCTAGAAACTTGCGAGGATTCGCTCTTGTGGGGCTGAGGCGACAGTGAGGCCCAACAAACCGTGCTCATACTCGTAAACGTATAGTTTCTGGCCTAGTGATACAAATATCTATTCTTCTTGTCAAGTCGATATATTGGTTGCGTTAAGTCAACGGCAATTCTGACCAAAGTGGTCGGACTTTACTAACCGCTCACTTAACGGCCACAGTTAATGGCTAGATAGGCACTGTGATTATAAATTATGACAGAAGAGGGCAGGAATGGAACAAGTTTTGAAAGGGTCTCTAAAGTTTCGAAATTAGTCAAATACGCCACGAGTTCACTTCGTTAAAACCTTTGGATAATAAAAAAGTAATATATCTAACATTTAGCTACAATCCTTATTTCACATCACCTGTATTTGTTATCCTGATCGGTCAAATCGGTCCGACTAACTACTTAACGTTTCAGACCACGCTGGTCACATTTTAAATCGCGACCAATTTTTGTAATCAGCTGATTGATTACGTGGTATAGTCCGACCGTTGACTTAACGATTTTGCTCAAAATAACCGTTCACTTAACGCAACCATTGTAGACAATAAAATTTGAAAAATAAGTGATTTCCTTTTAGTAAACGCATATGGATGTGTGGTATCCCAAATTTTTTTTCGGTGATCCGAGCGTACAAATTTAAAATATATCTATTTCTTATTCTAAATATATTATGCTTATTTAGTTTTCTTCATAAATACAGCGGCAATATAAAAAATATTACGTACCAGTAGCGTTAGGACTTATTTCAGCATTAGCTGCCGTAATAATAGCAGCAAGGCCCCACAGACAAATCGCGATGAAATTCGTTGAATACTCCTTAATAGAACCATATTTGTCTGGATATCCGCTGTTAGGCCTCTTGATGACTATCGTGCTGGCTGTACTCATTTTAATTGAAATTTTGGTGGCAGTTTTCGAAATGTGTTCTGTCAAAATAATGGTTCAAACTTGGCCAAATTTGATTCATTTGTCATCAACGCTGCCTTAAGAGTTCGTCGGTCCATTTGCGCCTTAGCGCTGCAGCGGCTACATTATTGTCATAAATCATGACTTGAAATATGGTCGCGTACTACCTTTTCCGGCCCAGTAAAAAAAAATCGTTTCTGAAGAAGGCGTGTGAATGCAAATTGATTAATGTGCCTAGTAATTACGTCCTCGCCCTTGGCATCGTGGGAGTTGTAAGTAAGCAGAAATTTTACATTGTAAATTAATATCTAAAATTAATAGATTTGAAATATTCACATAGTTCACAAATATTCGAAAAAATTAGATACCTATCAGGTTTGACATTTGTCAGTTCTTTAACCCCTTTATAGTTGATGGCGTTTATAATTGTATACAGTGTGTCCTCGGATTGACCAGATAGTAATTGAAATAAGGTGGTCCATAACAAGTTTGCCATCTTATATTAAGCTTGAATTAAGAGCAATATTTCCGTTTCCGTAAGGGGCACGTAGCGCCTTTAATACGAAAAATAATTCGAAAAAAATACCTTACGTCCTTAAGATATTCTGAATTACGAAATATTTTGTCTCTCAATTAATAACGAATATTAATTAGATACATATGTGTGTTGTACTGTCGCAAGCAATAAATTTTGGTCGTCACTGTCAAATAATACGTCAGTTTCAATAGCGTAAATAAAAAAAAAATCATATAAATTTGTTTTATTTTGCCAAAAAACGGTCGAAAATAAATAAGATTTTTAAGAAATTATTCCTAGTACTCAAAATTAAAGCATCAATCTTTTTACTTTTAATCAAATACGAGTCAAGTACAAATCCTTGACAATCAATGACGTCCAAAACGTATTGCTCGCGACCGTACCTTATCTTTAACATTTTTTTTCTCGTACTTCCAATTAAAACAATAAAAATATAAAACAGACGTTTTGTACAGTAGATATTTCTCGGTAAATATTTAAATTATTACGTATTTTCATAACTAATTATTTGTGAAATTTGAAGGAAAGGAAAGTTGAGGCTATCCCTTCTCCTTTCTTGGAGAGACGAGTACATACGTTGAAGTGACACAGAAACAGCAAAATATAATGGGATCCACTTTACAGGTGTTATGTTTTTTTGTTTATATTTCATAAGTATAGCTACCGATAAACTAAACGAGGCTTAAAACCCCTACTTTCTTACTTTTCTACAAATCTGTATCCCTTTAGGAAATTTCAATTCAGGTCTGATTGAATTTCAGAGTTTTGTGTTCTGAACAAGAAGGTATTTAGGAATAATTAAATTAGTTTGATAGTAATATAGGTAATCAAAGTTATTGCCATATTAGAATAGTGTGAATTTCGTTATTATTCACAGACGAAGTCAATCAAATTTGAAAAAATGAATTTTTTATACTCAAAATTACCGGAGTGGCATGAAAGAAATACTTACTCATCGCGTTCTCCAAATACTAATGTGTAACTGAATCGATGATTGCATAATCATGTTCAATCTAAACTTACTGTTTTGAAAAAAACAACAAATAACTTTCTTTAGAGTTTTATTTTAAGTAATTATTGGCTTCAGGAGGCTTCAGATTTCTTTACCCGAAAAAATTTTAAGCCAATAATTCCCTTAAAATAAAAATCTAGAAAGTTATTTGTTGTTTTGTCAACAGAGTAAATTTGGACTGAAAACGATTATGCATTCACCGATTCAATTGGTTTTAATAGCACGCCTGTATTTTTTGTTGGCAAAAGCAAGAATACCAAATTCTAAATACAAATTACTCTCATTATTTAACATTATGAACTCATGGCGAAATTTGTACGCAGTTGGTGTACAACATTTTTAAAAATTTTTGTGTGTCCCGGAATTGACTTCGCGATACGTATAACGGACTAAAAATTTTTGAATTCAGATTTCATATTTTGTAGTTCAGGTCTCTATTCCGCGCCAAGCAGACTTGAACTGCAATATGAAATCTGATTTAAAAAATGTTTGGTCCGTTATATCCGGGGACACACTGCAGAACATTAATTAAGATTTATTTATGTATTTAGTACAATTATTTCTTTATTTAAAATGTTAAACTACAAGATTTAGAAATGATAAGTGAAGACAATTTGTCGAAAAAGATTCTAGGACTGCTTAATTTTTCAGTTACTTAGCATGCTTGACATTATCAGAGTTCTGAAAGGTGGGCCAACTTTACCGTGCGCTTTGTGGCGAAGCAGAATTAAGGCGGGACTTATTGTGTCCCCAGAATGCGAAAGGGATTTAAAATTGATAAGCCTAATTTTGTCCGTGGAGTACTACGCTCTGCTTATTTCCGGAATACTGATGGTGAGTTTCCGTAGTCTCTTAAAATTGATTTTATTTATTTATTTTTATTTTATCATTTTAATTAACACTTGATAGGATTGAAAGTTGAATTTAGGTTTTTTAGCGTTCTCTAAACGTTTACTAGAACTGATACCAGACTTCAGAGGGTAATTTCTACGATTAATTTCAATATTACAATGAATTAATTTAACTCTTACGAACCCAACTTTGCAACTTAAACCCCACCGCGACATCTGTCATAAAATGTAGTATATTAACATTTCCAAAGATATACTTCAGTTTATGTTAGGTTATTACATCCTTTTTGAAATTTCAAAAAGAGAATTGTACTTAACGGCTCGAGTGCCCCGCCAGGTAATCGATTTCTCTTTTAGACGTGGATAAAGTATCTCCATAAAAAAATTAGGCGGTATGTGGGTGCATAACCATCTCAAATGCACAAATAATGTGTGTTCCAAAAGTCTTTTTAATCTATGACTAGCAAAATGTAGGTCGAATGGTAATTGATATAGCGAATGAAATAAAACTAAAGTTTTTCGTTTGTCCACTTACTGTAAATTTTAATTAATTATTAGGTTCAAATATTAAATATTTCTTATTCATTAAGTGCATTTTTAAAATAATTTTTCTTTTGTAGAAAAATCCGACGTACCTCGTACCTTGGCTGTGTTTTTACGCATTTATTTTAATGGTAGAATTTTTTATTTTCGTCAGTAAAATATACAGTGAAGGTTGGGAACGCAACAAACAACCCTTGATTACGACGATATACCTCATTTACAATTGGTTAGTAGTGTACTGTACATATGATTCGTATTTACCGCCGACTAACCCAAAGTGCTAAATAAATATATGTAAAAACTCCTTGTCGTGTTTATATCATTCATAACTCTGGTTTTAATAATAGAAATGGTTTAATAATTTATTGTCTAATAAAGTTCACGTCAGTGAAAAGGAGTACATGTTGTGCTTTTCGTGATATATCATAGGCGCTTCACATTAAATGATATCCTGTATCCTTAAACTTCCTATATCGCTGAAATTCAAAATGAAGAAAGCCCTGCTGCCTTTAGCTGCTTTAATCCAGTGCATCTTTTGTCTGGAACATAATTTAATAATTGAAAATTCCAGTGAGTACTTTCGATGCATGTGTGAAGATGATAAAAATTAATTTCTGTTATTTTAGCTGCTCGTGCAAGAACTGTCTATGGAGGAGATTTGCATATTGCTATAGTAGATATTATAAAAGGATTTCCTGCAAATGAATTGACCATTGTTTTCGATAATCATACAGGTAAAAGAACTTTGTTCATTTAAAAATTCAAGTTTTAATTTCAAAATGTAAGAATTAATTTTTATTAATTGAAATTATTGGTTGATACAGAAAAAAAAAATTATGAAGACTAGGCGATGAACTGTTAACAAAAAATGTTAATAATATTTTTATCTTCCCGTGTGGTAGCTTTTGTATCCTGTAGTGTATATCATTGATCCTCTTGATTACTATATAGGGTCTATCCCAAGACAGCTGCAGTTTGACACACAATCTACGTGTCCTTCCGGGATTGCACAGCCACACTTGGCCTTCTCGTTGGAATTCATTGACTCGTCTGTTGTAGCAGGTCTTCATTTTGTCTGTCGCTAAATTGATTTTACGTCTCACGTATTCATGAGTGCTTACCAATCGATTCTCGAGGTCCTACAACATATTCTTGCAGTTCAGACATCTTGGCAACTGCGTGTCCGTACTTCAGGTACCATGGTAAACGCATTTCTCTTCCAAACGGAATTCAGTACGGCAATTACTTCGTAGTGTCGTGTACTGGAAACGATATGCCATTAGAAAAATGAGCAAATGTTGATCCTTACCACGTTGGTTTGGAAAAATTACTTTGGCCAAATGATTTTCCAAAGTTCATTTCACCATACCGTCTGATTGCCCATCTAGTGTTTTAAAAATGCCAAGTATTAGGTGTGTTTGTTTTACTTTCGACTCAGATCAATAAATATCAGAAGTGAGATGAGTTTTGCTGAGTTAAAACGTTCCTAAAAAAAACAAATTAATTCCACTGACATCGCACAAATGTCAAACGATACAATCGGCCGTAAGCTGAATTCATTCCTAGACGATTTTTAATCGTCGCGTTACGGGATAGCTATTTGATTGGTTCGTTTAATTAAACAAATTATATACTTTTAAATTGGGCCAATAGAATCGTGTAGAATTTTAACACCAACGTAAAACGCCTAGCAATGAATCTGGCTTTACATAACATGCATTGTAACCTAAATCCCTATTTGATTGATTCGGAGGAAGCTCACAAAATCTCACCAACGAGCATGTAAAAAAAACATACAAATTTCCAAGGTTACTAAGTGCCTCTGAGTTACTCTGAGTTTTGCGGTAAAAAGAACTCATCTATGGACTCTGGGCAAATGGTGATCCATCCGACCCTGCCTCGTTGGTTTGCGGAGATTACTATGGTCAAATGTCTTTCCAACGTTCAGTTGAATCGTTTCACCATACCGTCTAATTGCTGATCTATTGGGTTAGTGTGCGTTTTAAATGCCAAGCACTCGACTCAATTCCTGAAAATCGGTTACTTCTAAATTTCGACCGTGATCGGAATGAAGATCTACTGGCACCCCTAATCTAGTTATCCATTTTTTATTAGGGCAGTGACGACAGTTGTTGCTTCCTGATTAAGCAATGCGTAACCTTCTGGTCATGAAGTGAAATAATCGATTACAGCCATGATGTACTTATTTCCGCAATCGGTTTTTGAAAACGGGCCGGCTACGTCAAAGGCAATTCTTTCAAAGGGGTTATCAACGTACATCTGTAGAGAAAGAAAAGGTATCTCTGCCAATAACACCTCGGCAACTCTGACATTTCGCACAACTAACTACTCTTTAAATTCATTCCCATCAGGTGACTCCCTTTCCATTTTAAAAATTCCATTATCTAACTTTAAAGAGTCCGACAGTATCCAATAGCTTTTCTAAATTGAACTCTTATCTAATATTTCAGACCAAGTCAGATGCTGCCTCCTTTCTTTCCAAGAAATCATTTCTCGCATGTGTTTTTCTTAGGGTTATTCCTGCCTTATAATTTCTTGCTACCGTTGGTTTCTTACGGTGCATGTATCCTTTTAATGAGGATAATTAATTTTTTATCTTCCGCTTTTGAGCGGTATCGATAACTCTCGATACGGTCTTCTACACAGCGCAGCTACATTGTTATAGGCACGACCTGGGCGATGTTCAATTGTAAACTTATATTGCTCTAATCATTCTATCCTCCTAGCAAGTAGATTCGCTATATTTCTGAACTGACGCAACCAATCAACGGTGCCTGGTCTGTTCCAGAATGAAACTGGCAACCATAAAATATTTGTGGAAATGTTCAGTTGTTTTCTTGCAGCGAAAAGTTCCTTTCTGGCTACACTTTGCTGAAGTAACCAATAATCCGTTCTTGTCCGTCCTGCGTTTGCGATAACACTCTTCCAATTCCGTGGTTGCTAGCATCACCATCAATGATAAATTTGTCCTTTGATCGTGGATAGGACAATATCGCTGCAAGTATTAATAGATTCTTCAGGTTGTCAAAAACTTCATAAAACTGTGACCGTTAAATTTGCAAGGTGCTCTTTAAAGGTTCTTCTAACAATAATCATATCATTTTGTTGCAATGTCAGGTCAAAAAGCGATCGTAGGAAGGTTTTCCAGCAAGATCGCCCAGTACCAATTCCGTAAGCGGTTTAAAGGTGGCTGGGGCGTTTGCGATGGTCATTTCTTCCTTGTCCTCGGGATGTATGCCAACTTGTCAATAGCCACTTTTCATGTCTCAAGTAGAAAATCATTTCGCACCGTTTAAGGTGTCTATTGTGTCATCGGTCCGGGGCAAGGGATAACTTTCCTTTTTTGTTACATCGTTCGATTGTTTGTCATTTACGCAAAAACGCGTGCTGCCATCCTTTTTAGTTATAAGTTCAAGTTTATTTGCTTGAATATAAGAATATCTTTTTTCTCTTTTTTTTCTTGAATATGGTTTGTAGAAGCAATAGCGTCAGATTTTTCCACTATTGTTCCGCTGGGTATGGTAACTGAATAACATTCACCTGACAGATAGGGATTGTTTCTGGAATTTTCACCACAGTCCCAGCCAGTAAAATTCCTTTTCAGGTTCCGTTGATTTCAATTGGTTCAACGATTCCGATAAGTTAGCTACCAAGACTGCCTCCCAACTTCGCCAAAATTATTTTATCGGTTAAGGCTGAATTTTTCGTTAACTTAATTTTTAGTGCGGTGGATAGATTTTCAGGTATGTGGAGAGGTGTTTCGTACGTTTCATAAGATATTTTTGCAATTGTCTATTTAGAAAACTCTTCTTATGACTCTTCTAAACCTCCCAAGCAACACTAACACTAACACTAACACAGCTAAAGTGCAGTATAGATTACATTTATTCAACCATATTTTGGCAATTTTTTGGTTTTGGTATTTTTATTAAACGCTTACGGTCAACGTACCTATATGTTTTTATGAATTTCACAGTTTTTGCCATAGCTGGGGTTTGGTCGATTACTTAAACCAATCACCACAATAGCGTCCTATATGCCAACGTGTGCGCCTACTATTTTCAATGATTGCGATTGTCTTATGAAACTTATTTTTTTAACATGTTTTGTTAACTATTTTGTAGATTATGATTTTTTGTTCTTACTTTACACTACATTATCTCTCAACGATGTCTCTGTCATGACATTCAACATAACTGCTGTCGAAAATCAGGATATGGTACGTAATAATTGTCTTTGAATTAATAATTTATTTACAAAAAATTTTTCAGTATTTTTCTTCCCTATCCGCGGTAATCGACAAATTTTTGAATTTTTATACCGTGTATTTTGTCACGGAGAAACTTGCAGAGCACATTTTACTAGAGGTGAGCTTAAATTTATAAAATTTTCTATTTAATTCACTCAACAATTTTTTGCTTTTTAAAAATATTCTAGCTAAATGGATATAACGCAATAAGGAGGAATGTAATTTATATATTTTACTGGAATAAAAATGAAGTGGCAAGATATTTCGTAAGGAATATGAATTCTGCTATGAAAATTATCGTGATAACGAATCCCAGATACAACGCGTATGTATCAAGTACCTATTTATAACCTGTGTCCAATAGAATTTAAAGGTTTTCAACATTTCTTTACTAATTTTACCTACTGTTCCATGGAGGTGTATTTACATGCATCCACGTTTCAAACGCATAAATATTGAAATACTAAAACTATTCGAATATCTAATAAAATATGTAAAGTTCCAAACATTCGGTTGTTGTGTAACTTAATAAACAAATGTCCTGTATAATTGAAACTAATTTTAAATTGTGCAGAGTACGAACCGGTACCGCCTTAGTTAATGAACTTTTTTGATAAAATACACGTATTAACTATACCATTTTTATACTTCCTCAGAACGTTGAGTCACCCGTATAGTTTTAGTTACATAGCTAATATTCGTTCATGATCTTTTGACTTTCAGAGTAGGCCATGTAAGGGTGATGTTTTCATTGATATTGGTAAAAAATATGGACGTTAGAAAATTGGGTTAGAATTTCAAGATTATTAATGCTAGGGCCACACTAACGTTAACGTCTAACGCCCATTATCGTAATAATTAAGGCGTTAAAAAAATAGATTAAACTACGCAATAAATTGAATGGCTACACTTGCATTTGACGTCAAGTCAATAAATGACGCGCTTTTTAATAAAATAATTTCAAGATGGAGACCTGTGTATTCTATAAGTTAAATTATTATATTATGAATTTATTGTATTATTACTGGACCAAACAAGGCTAAAACTCGGTAATTTCATAATTACTTGATTTATTTTATCAGTCCATTTCATGTAAATGGCCCACATTCTAACCTCGTCTTTAATTTAGTAATGCAGTGGTTAAATTCTCTATCACTCTCTTACTCATTAAATTCGCATAAAGCTATATCGTTTTTGTTTATTTTAATCACAGCTTTAGTTAGAGACGACTCTAATCATGAGATGAGAATACGGACTATTTTATTTAAAATCATTAACCAAGCTCAAGCTCTAACTACTCTCAAGCTTGAACGCATAACAACTACGCTCAAACCTGTTGGATGAGTTAATTCGCAAATGCTAGCTAGTGTGGTCAAAATAAGCGTTAAATGACGCGCTAAATCCTTTTGATGTGTCAAAACAGACCGCCACCCGAGCTATCGTCTAACGTTTAACGCCATTCATAACGACGATAACAAATTAGCGTGTTAAATCGTGGCTACACCTATGTTTGATGCCAAATAGCGCAGTAATTAACGGCATTACGCGCTAGTGTGGCCCTATCATAAACAATATTCTGAAGTTCGGAACTCCCACTAGTAAATGTTATGAATCATTTAATTTCCTTTTACCTTCTTCCAAATCATTAACGCAGTCATTATTAT
The DNA here is from genome assembly GCA_036172665.1 of Prosopocoilus inquinatus. Taxonomy (NCBI): domain Eukaryota; kingdom Metazoa; phylum Arthropoda; class Insecta; order Coleoptera; family Lucanidae; genus Prosopocoilus; species Prosopocoilus inquinatus. Next base: position 19,377,913 of record CM069875.1, read on the forward strand.
AAAACAGAAAGCTTCATAATTTTTGACATCGTCACATTTTAACTTCTATCAAATTGCAAGCACGTAACCTAACGAAAAAAAAACACAGCCTACTAGAAAATCAAAAGATCGGAGTATACCTAACGATAAAAATTGTACTTAAATTGAAATTTTTCGTCTCCTAGAAGAAGTATTTTCTAGAAAAGTTTTGAAAAAGCTACGAAATAAATTTTTAATATAGATCATGAAGGTGTAAAAATTGGTGGTGCTATCAATTGTAAAGGCTACTTTCTAGGCGTTGTTTTAAATTGGAAAAAATAAGAAATCCCAACGCTACTGTAGCATCTACTTGTAGGCGTGGTTTACGAGGCAAAAAAAGCGTGTCAAATTACAAAAGGGTTTTTCTTTTAAAATTTAGACAGTTAGGGAAAACCCTTTTGATTATGCGAATTGGTGTGCTGCCACCACCGACGCATTAATTTAATGCAAAGGGCATCGGATCCATTTAAGAAAGACAAAAGTTGGATTAGAAAAAAAAGGTGTGCATTGAATATTTAAGTTATAATTAAAAATATAACAAGAAAATGAAATAAAATATTCTGATATTATGTGAGGAATTTCCTCAATTTTAATAGTCATCATTAAACATAACAAAATCATCTGCCTACCTGATAAGGTAGAGATGAAACGAAGAAAAGATGAGACTCTGCACAAGAGTACCTTTACTGTTCTGCTGTAAAATGCAAAAAAGGGACCAACTACATAGAGACAAGAAACTCAGTCATTCCTCAAGGAATTGAAGGAGCACTTTATTCACAAAACGCATAAAGTACGACACCGAAGTTATATGACTGACCTACATTGGGTCCCAACAAGACTTTCTAACTATTAATTACTTTCCTTTGTTAGTTCGCACCGGGAAGTTTGTTTAAAAACACTCCCGCGCTTCAAAAGTGCCCAGGAGCTGGTACCCTCTAACGCGTCCCTTCAGAACTACTATTTTTGAGTGGGCCGGAAAAGGTTTTCGCACGGTTACTGTCCCATGCCTCAGCAAAAGAAACGCGTTATCAACAGGATATTTTGTTTTTATGCTCACTTAGAGTTTGATGAAAATTGAATGAATGTCTTTATGCGAAGTTAAAAAGGCAAATACAAGGAAATTTAATATTTGAAGGGAAATAATTTATGTTTGAAATTTCGGGTGTTTACAAGTAAGTAATTGTCAATTTATAAATTGTCAAGTAAATAAATAAATGCTGTAATAATCTGAGACAAACGTTCTGTCCTGCTTGGGAAACATTTGGACATATTTGGACATGTGGTATCTTATTACAGTTACCGGCTTTACTACAATCAGGCTACTTCCCATAGAAACCACCACTTAAGTATGGTGAATTGGTGGATAACTGGGAAATCACTTTTCAATCATCCTACAATACCAAATGCTCTAGAAATATACAGGGATTTTAAAGGTCGACTAATTTATGTTCCGGTAATTCACGTAAGTCTCTTACGCCCGGTGTCTGAAACGATAAATAATTATATGTAAAGATAAATTTTTATTGAGAGATAACTTTGTGAAAGTATAAACTGTTTACGTTGTTACGTATGCACTTTATCATCAGATAAAGTTTTGAGAAACGGGAACGGTTTAGAAGTTATTCTGAGTTTATCTGGAGTTTATCTCTACATAAAGTTAGGCATTGTTTCAGAAACATTAGTTAATTTAGCTGGGACAGTTCATATGAAAAATGCGAGGTCTGTTCCAAAAATAATGGAAATGACTTATTTATGCTATGTAGAAGAACTTTGTAAGAAAAGTAGTTGTCGACGTCTGAACTTTTCGAACAATCCGAACGAGAACTATGCGTAAGACTCACGGACCAGGGTTGGAACCCATTTTTCATTCCCTTTTATCCCTGAATCTTTTGACAATCCGTACAATGTTGAATTTCGATTTATTTGTTAATAGCGCCCTGATTTTAGCATGGGAGGCCAGAAATCGATTTCCAAATCGTTCTCTACGAATTGCTCGAAACGCGTCTACTTATATTTTTGGGATTTGTCGAAACTGTCCACTTCTTTACTCTTTCGCAGCTTACTTAATAATACTTCCTTATAGAAATTCAAATAAAAAATTTGAATCTTTATTTAACAAAATATATTTAACTACAAGAGAAATGTTCGCATAATAACTAAGAAAATACAAACAAAGAATATGTGAATCTCATTTAATTAATAAATTGATTGAATTTTTAAAAACTAGGGCAGATCTACACAAACCAGTTTAGTTCAAAAAAACTTTGTTAACAATAATACTTTATTCAAACTCGACCTACTAGTCGATGTTTGAATGTTGGAATAAATTTTGAATTTTGAAAACTTTAGGAATTTTTAAGACGCGTTTTACTCAGATTAAGCACAGACAACAACTAAAGCAGACCTGTCAGCCCTGTAGAAATTTTGCACCAGATTTATGTATTAAAATTTCACCGCGAGATGGCATACACTTAGTTGGTTGTACTTCGGAAATTAATTTTGAGCCTACTGCAACCGAGAACTAAGACCGGAGGACTTAAAAATATCTTCCTCCCCTTCTGCGCGGATGTTTTAAAATTGAGATAATCTATGATTGAGATTGAGAATATGCCCACTAGAGTCTAGCCACTATCAGACCCGAAGGCGCCACGAAAATTGCCGAGCGAAAGATGATGGTATTTTCATACATATTGAATTATGTAAATATTTTCCCCAGTGATTCAAAAGTACATTGCCAAATTTTATGGCAAGCGTTAATAAACATTTTAAAACATTACATTTGATATAAAAAAAAGAACAAGGCTAAAGAACATAAGATTCTGTCTTAAGATGAGGCAAAATTTTCCCACATAAAATAAATTTAAAGTCGACATTTCGAAATTTTCTGACACTTAAACGTCGCAAACGTCAAATGCACATTTATGACAGTGCAAGGGTGCGAATTAATTAAAACTACTTTGTTATAATTATTAAATTATTTTTATTGAAAGGAATAACGTAATGGAGCACGAAATTACATTATAAAGCTTCGCAAGCCAGGATCAGAATAAATTTGTCAAACAGGGCAAGTAATTTTTACGTTACATTATAGAGTTCCTCTTTGTGTCACAACAACCAAAGAAGAAAGAAGACTAAAGAAGTTTTAGTAAGGAAAGTTAAGAAAACGATTTTTTTATTTTGTACCTACCGTGTAAAATTTCAAACTACTTTACCCTTAAATTAAGATTTGGCCGTAATTAAATCATTTGTAGAATTAGTAGTGTCTACCAATACCGCCAGAAAACTATACCTGAGCCAACCTGAGCAAAGAAACACAACTTTACTGAGCATATACGCGAAACTGTCAAAGAAGCCGACATCTGTCAAAAATGACGTCACGGATATACATCCGTTTCCAGTTTTTGGCGAAGTGGCGTCAACGCAGAAACACTTGAACTAACAAATTGCCCAGGCCGTATAGGGACGTCGTCTCGTGAAATCTAGTAGGTCGTGAATAAAACAATCATATGTCGTTTATGTCCAATGATGTAATAAGGTTAGATGGAGTCTAGCGTCATTTTGAATAAGTTTTAACATTACAGAGAGAAAGATAATATGAGCATTCCCTAAGAGTAACAAAGATCAGAAATGGCAGATACCTCGTGGTTTGGGGCAAATGAAAGCTTAGTTCAGATGCATCCGGATACGCAAAAAACTAGCCAATCAAAAATAAATCGCAATAAATATTTTGCATATTCGGAATCACAGGGGTTTATATCTGTTGCCACAGTTTTAAACGCAATTATAATTCCCCCCAGGTCGCTGGGATGGCAGTGATGGCACTGTATTTACAGTAAGCTGTAATCCTTAGCATATTTTTAAATTATCATGGTTACCTTTTATTGATTTTGAAAAGTTTGGAATCGGTTGTCAGAAGCCAAAGTATTAATTCGATTTCTTATTTAATTGAACGTTTAAATTTCGTTTGCGGCCATCCCAGGCGAACGAACAGGACAATTTGTGATAAAAATAAGGTAAGAGAGAATGCTAAGCGAAGACTGCACTTTTTCGGCTATCATGGCCGCGCGGCCTTATTAAGCGCCGGAGCGAAAAACGATCCGAGCAAACGTGGTCGTAATTTATAGAAAGAAAATCACAAATTGTCCGTTTATTCTTCTGGAATAGCCCAGGGGAATAGCCCTAAAGTTTTTGGGTTGCAGTGAGAATGTTGAGCTACATCTCTGCTGATGAAGCCCCAAACAGGGCTGAAACAGATGTACAAAGGCTGCTGGAGGTTTTCACTGCAATCAAAAACGATTTGCAACAATTTTTTTTAAAACTTTCATTATGCTTTGACAGCAAGCATGGCCGCCTTGCATGGAGGACTTATTAGGAGCAAATCCGCTTTAGTTTGTCTATCCTACTGCAATATCAGGTAAAAAAATGTAGGATGTCGCTGTTTTATCTGTTCAATACTTAAACCGTTAACGCAGAAAAATTTTTAAATTACGCGCCTTTTTTATTTTAATTCCCCCAGGCCGCGCGAGGCGCGCATTTTGTTGCTCCACATATACAACCTTAGCTTTGATATCTAATATATCTTTTATCTATGATTCGGAATGCATCTGAACTAAGCTTAATGCGTTTGCAAACACCGTTCCATGGCGAGTAAGAGGTAGCGAATTGTCAAAATGAAGGCTGCGGTAAGTGAACGGTCGAAGTGGTCAGATCAAATCACGTGATCACTTTTTTCAATTGCTGATTGGTCAGAGGGTTTAGTCGGACCGTTGAATTGACGATTCTGTGCAATTTTTACCGCTCACTTAACTCGGCCAACTTAATATTTTAGAGTGGAAGGGAAAAGCACAACGTTTAATATTCCAATTTTAAATTAGACTATCTATTTTTACAATTTGCACATGCGTGTAACACGAAATATATTCAATATTTTAAGTAATTTTAAAATGCGTCTACCCTCTCTGTAGATGGATATATTTACATCTTCTTGTCGCATATTTATGCAATCATCAGCGAAACAAGTAGGTATTCTGCATTTTATTAACGCGATTATTGAAATAATATAATAAAAAATAATTAAGAAACCTGCTTATCTTTTTAGAGTAAAATATTCACTCACATAAAACTAAAAATCTAATAAAATGACATTCAAAATCAATTTAAAACATCCCGTAAAAACTAGAAGCTAAATCAATGGATGTTAAATAATAAACAAAAACTTGATAAGTCACTTTATATAACTTAAAATCGAGAAAACGACCCCACAGAATCCAAAAAACTGGTTATCTAAACGCGCAGACAACGAATGTTTTCACGTTTTTACCTCTCACTCTACATCCCATCCACCCCATACCAGATCATTGTTTATGTCACACCCTCACATGTAGATTATGAAGTATATTTTTAAGTTCTAACTTCTATGTAATTGCAACTCAATTTAAATTTCCTTCAGCGTATGCATTAAATATGATTATACAAAATTTGCTAAAATTATTTACAATCTCATGATTCTCGTTCTCAGATTGCGAATGTCGAGATGTGTGAGATGTAATGTTTACAAATACTACAAAAATACAGTGATCGTGCCTATTCGGAACAAGTCGTCATTGCTTGGCGGAAATTGAACTGTAATGGTGGGTTGTGTAGACCAGAAGAATAAAAGACCTGTTGACTACTTCACAGACTTACTGTATCTACAACTGACGACAGTGACACCTAGTTTAGTTGTAGACAATTTTCGATTTAATGGGGTGCATAAAAGTGCATATAGGTGGTACGTCTGCTTTAGTTGTTGTCTGTGGATTAAGTCATATTCGGGAACTCTGCTGGAACTCTTCTGCGGGACTTTCTTCTTTGGGACTAATTATTACGATCCAGAATGAACGTGGGAAATGAAAGCTTAGGAGTTGCATTACGCTGTGCATAGAGCTTTCCCAATGAATCACCGTTGATTCACGTTCTGCAGAGTAATGCAATGCAAGCTCTAATTTAGTAAAGTATCTTAATTAAATAAAGTGGACTGAATTACACAAAAAAATAATGATAAGAATCTGGATTCTTACACAGTTATTAAATTTTAGGTAAAATTCGGAAATTGAGTGTTCGAACAGAAGTAGTAGGAGAGGGATTTCTTGACATAGGATAACATATCTATCTTTTATCTATTTCGATTGGCTACCGCGTCGTGATACGTTCTTTGTTCCTTAAAAATAATCAAAGTCACTAACATTGCTGAAAGCGTTTAGTCAACTGCGACAAAGGCTTTAAATGCTCTTTCACATAAAAGAAATTCCTCCATTGTAAGGAAAAACGGCAGCGAAACTATAATTTTTTTATTCAGCCTCAAAGTATGTATTTACTTACTTATTTATTTTAGGCATAGTTTTTTTTTAATATAAGGTTATTTTGAAATTCTTTCTCATAACTTTTGGGAAAGGCCTTGTACATTTCTTGCTTAAATAAAATTTCAATTTTCAAAGACAATTAGATCTATTCATATTTACGATTTTAAATTTATCCAGAAACCGCCTTGGCACTTTGTTCGTTATGTGAATCATACTATACAAGTCCTGGGAGGTAGAGATGACAAACTACTTCGACTATTATCAGAACGACTGAATTTCAGGTTTGATATGATTTTATTGCTTTTATATGGTTGATCTTGGTGTTTTTAATTTGTAGATTTCAATATTTTGATCCACCGGAAAGGATCCAAGGATCATCTTTCTCTGTGAATGGTACTTTCGAAGGAGTACTGGGATTAATTTGGAAAAGGGTTATTATCTTCAGTATGATTTAATTGCGTTGCCTGGTCTTTTAAAGCTGTCTGAAAATAACTTAAATTATTTTTTCCACTAGTTCAGTAAGGTCAGTTTATCGTGCTCATACCATCAAATAATACGACACTTTACGTGGATACTTTACGGCTAATATTTGTAAGGTTTATGAAATCTTGGAATTTTAAAATTCGAAATTCATATTTAATCTTAGACACCGCAACCGAAATAATTCTGTATACAGTATGTAATATAGCGTATTATTTGCCACTTCTCTTCTTCTGTAACTTGATTTGGCCTCTTGAACAATGTTCATGTTGCACCGAAAACAAAATGGGATTCTGTGCAGAAATTTGCTTATTTTAAATATACATATACACATAAACCAAACCAATTGAAATTTTTTGTATTTGCGCAGGAAGCTGAATTTTTTTTGGGCGACGTAGCCTTAACCTGGGAGCGTTCATCTGTAGTGGAATTTTCCTTTCTTACTCTTGCAGATAGTGGTGCTTTTGTGACACACGCCCCAAACAATATCAACGAAGCTTTGGCTTTGGTCCGTCCTTTTCATTGGAAGGTTGAGAGGTGAAACGGTTTCTGGCAATTGATAACTTTGTTTCGGTTTTTAGGTTTGGCCGGCCATCATCATTACAGTGGGTCTTTCTGGTCCTATTCTGTACGCATTGATTGTAATGGCCAATAAATGGCAGCCACAAATTTTGGTCAATTCCCACAGCAAACTGTTTTTTGACTGCGTTTGGTTTACTACAAGCTTATTTTTGAAGCAAAGTACTATTTTCATCATTTTTTTCACATTATTGGGTTTTATATAAATTAAATCGTACAAGTTTGTTAATAAAATACAGGGTTGTAGGTGTATTTGGTTAACTGTGAGTTTTTCTTTTTTTTAGCGGAAAAACAACCTAGCGATAGTCACAAAGCAAGATTTTTTATTTTATTATTATCCATTGCTGCGACATACGTGATTGGTGATATGTATTCTGCTAACCTGACGTCACTTTTAGCAAAACCTGGGAAAGGTAAATTTAATACTATTTTTATATCCTTTTATAATACAAATTTCAATTCTTCTCAATATCAATTTTTGATACTAATGCTGGGTTTCCACACCTCCAGTATACGGCAAGCGGCTTCCGGGATCCTACTCGTGATTGGTTGATTTACAATTTTTGAACGTTGAAACATGCCGAAATTTTAAATCAACCAATCACGAAGGGAATTCCGAATGCCGTGTGCCTGAGGTATGGAAACTTAAAAACATTTAATATTGTATATTGCAGTATTAAGTAGACGCAGTGGTAGACGGTCTAGAAACTATCCGTAATTTGGAATTCTTTCCAATATATGGCTTTTCCAGCAGCCGCGGATCATCAAAATCATTTTCCCAAAGAATAAAATAAAAAAAGTGTCAACAGGAATTGAATTCTAACAATTGTAAATAAACAAGAGATTTGAGGAAGTATGACAAATTAAAAAAAAAAGAGAAAAAACATGGAACATTTTTTCAATAGTGGGGTTCATAATGAAATAAGAAGGATTGATAAAAACGTTTCTACCAAAAAACGTTAAAAAAATAAAATAATAGTGTCATTGTGTACACAGATGAAGTATTACTTGTACTTAGGCTGTAATGATTTGAGTTTAAGTTTCCCGAATATTCATTATAATTTGTAAACGGAAATTACATAATCAAATAACTGTCTTCTTTCTCTATTTGAATTGTTTCATTCATAAATTCAAAAACTGGAAGTTGCAAAGTTGTTTGCTTTTTTTCCGGATACTTTCTAGACGGACCATACATTCGTACAACTTGACATTCATGTGACCCTTGTAGCACAAGTCATTTTAGTTGCGAATCACTGTACTTACAGCCAGACTAGTGTATACTCTGAAGTTATCCTTGAAATTATTTAAGAAGGTAGTAAAAGTGACTTTCGTGCAAATTTTTAGGCCGTCAAGGTACCATCGGGCGCAAATAAAACTAAAGTATTTTAGTTTTGTAAAACAAGCTTTGCTGTATTTTTTGATAAATATTTATAATCAAGTAACAATAGTCCGTTATCCAATATTATTAAATAATAATAATATTGTTTATTTAATCCAGCAACATAATATAGTAAATACAATGACAAATAAAACAAAACTTTTTGGGTTAATGGACTTTGGCTCAGGTTGGTTTCAAGGAGCCATCTGTTCTTGAAAGCCAAAGTCCCGCAGGAAATACATAAAACAATATTATGCAAACTAAAGTAACTTAAAATCTACTTACTTCTAAGAAAAATATATTTTGTTTTGTCAAGTAGAAAGGTCTTGCGCTTGCGGAACCGTGGACGCGTAGAATGGATACAGAATATGAATGTATGTACCAATTTCAAACAAAATTTAATAGATTTTGAAATAAATTTTCATAATTTGCTGTAATTCTAGTGCATTTCATTCTGAAGGGTTGGAATGATAGATTAAACAATTTAATCAAAAAGTAGCATCCGAATATCACAGAACTTAGGTATGTCTAAAAAAGAGACAATATACAAACTATACAACAACTTTTTAGAAAAAAGAAAATGCTTAAATCTGGAGAAACTTAATCTAAAAACACTCTTAATAATAAATAACCAAAAATTTGAAGAGATGTTTAATAACAAAAACAAAAGAAGCATTGAGGGGTAATTAATATCTACCTAATGGTGTAAAACTTCTGAGCATACCGATGTTTTACGGACCAATGATTCTGAGCAGTGATTCGTTCAAAATAAACAAATCTTTTTAATGAATCAAGTGAACTGATTCCCAATTCCGAAAAGATTCTAGATCAAAATGAAAACCCGAGCTCCCATCTACGATACTACGATATCTTGGCTTACTTCGCGATCCAACATCCAGACACAGAACACACTCAGAATAGGTTTCAACTTCGGATCACAACCCTGTAAATGAATCATTGCTACTGAACGATTCCTTATGAACGAATCATCTTTCGGAATCGAATGGAAGGAATCGATCCATCGAAAAGACAGGGACTTCCCAACTCTACTGAAAAGGAAAGTTTTTTAATGACCTGCACACATAGGTAGTTCTCGAAATAAGGGCATTGTCTGGAGATAAACTTTCCTAAGTATATTTAGGTTTGGAAACTACAGAGATCAGGATCAAGTTTATGCTACCCACACCACCTTAAAATAGAAAATAGAAGTAATTATTATAAATTACAATATATTTATGAAAGGACTTCCAAAATGCCTGACGGGTTTTGGGTTGGAATAACTTAGATTTGAATTTAATTCTGACTTTTTTTTATCTGTGGTGTTTGCCCAACGGGATCCTGAGTCATAGATTTGTCAGGACCTCAAGAGCGGGGGAGTGTATTTTTGAGTGTGTAAAGTGTTCCATGGCTTTGTTACTTCCAAACCTCCTCGCCGCTGAATGGGAAGTAGTGTCGAATTTTCTTCCCAACACTAAAGGGTACCTGAAGTGAGCAACCCTCGAGAAATATCTCGAGCGGATGCGACCTTATAGTATAAGATCGCACTGCAACTTTTCTACGTTCATCTGTTATTTTAACAAAACACGATTTTAATGAAAGATTACATATAGAGGAACACAACGCGACCGGGTTGCCTTGCAAAATCTTGCCGCAAGTATACTGATGTCGAAAAGTTTTAAGACGAAAAGAAATACCGCTGGCCGTATAAATATCCGTGCATTGCAATTATGAACCGTAACAACATTTAGCCGGCTGACCTGCTTTTATGGTACGGCCGGCGGCAGTGAGGGAGAGAGAAACGGGGAGGCTCAAATGCAAAAGGTTCTAAATTCAGACGGGCTATTTCAATAAGGCTCAAATTTCAACAGATTTACTGCTTTTCGTCTTAAAACTTTTCGACAGTAGTATACCTTCAATTGGCGAATTTTTCAATAGATTTTTTTCCGATAATTTCGTTAATTTGTTAGGGCAGTAACTGCGGTGCCATTAAGTGAAGAACGATCTGAAGAACTCGAAAGAACTTGGTTGCCGCCTCTCAGCCTGCCGTAAGTCACTTGCAGCCAGATGTAAAAGGGACCTCTTTCGTCGATCATCTACGTTCATCGCGTACGGAAACAAACTTGATACCAAATTGAAGTTAAATTTGTCCTCTGTGCGATAGACTTTGGTTGCCTGCGCAAAAGCTGCCGCAACTGAAAGTTACATATGCACTGTACTTCACTTGTCATCTAAACACTCCTATACTTTCCTAATGTTTTAAATTTTCAACAATTGTGCGTCCTTTTAAAACCGATGTTATCTGTTTTTAAAACATTTTGCATTACAAACCATGGCCCTCCATTTATGGTGGCCAATTTCCAAATTTGGGTGAAAATTTTTAATTTTTAATTATACACATTAAAAGAACCATATTTAGCCATACTGAAAGTTGTTCACTGGATCTGTTCTGCCTATATTTGGTTATCGAACATTCACAAGCTATTAGTGTAAGAATTTCAATTATCAAATCAATCAATTATAAAAAAATTACAAACTTTTTGGCGATCACAAAAATAAATGAGTTACTGCTTGGGGCCTTTATAATCAAACAGACGGCATATTTATGCTACATTTCTGTTCACTATCAATGCAATGTCAGTACTGTTGTTAATTTGTTTTGTATAAATAATTCAAGCTTGAGCGGAAGAGCAAGTTTCTTAGATTACATGAACTTCGCTTTGGGATTTATCATACTATGCGTTTTTTTTCATTTGTGTACACAATGTGTCCGCGGATCGACTAGATAAAAGGAAAAACTTCTTTAATATCTACGTTACGCAAAAAAAACTTATTCTTTACAGAAAATTCTGACATCTTTATCATGTAAGAAAATAATCTTCGGCACTTCGGCAGTATCAGCATGTTTATAATATTTATAAAACACGGGAATAATGTGGACGCAGCAGGCTGTCCCGGTTGTGCGAGGAAGTTAATGTCGCGAGATGACGAGCGACATTGCAAAGTATTACAGTCTGTTCTTTTATACATCAAAAATGTGAATAGTTAGTTAACTGGTGTTATTACCTAAAAATATAGTTTTATTAAGCCCTGATTTTGATTATTTGGCTCATCCAACAATCAGATAAATTTTAACATTTAGCATAGAATAGAATAAAATAAACAACGTACACCTTTATCAGATAAATTTTAACATTTAGCTTGATTATTAGCAATAATGTTAACTAAGGAAGAAGGTGTTTATTTGATAAAATGTTATGGAATTGGTATTCTCTCTTCTTAAGAATATGCAATTGATTTTTTTCAAGAAAAGTTTCCCGATACAATGTGACGTAAACCATTACGATTACTTTAAAAAAATCGATGAAATCTGTATTAGATGAATGTTTTTACATAGATTTCAAATCAATAGTAATAATTGTGAATAAAATTCGTCGAAGGAGAAGTCTCCAGTTACTGACAAAAAAATTGTAGTGACTCCAGGCTTCACTTTCTATGAATTTTATTTAAAATTTTAATTAGCCACTAATCTCACGGATAATCCTTTGATGATAATTATAATAAAGTTTTATTCTTTCTATAAATTCAGATATTTGAATATTTTAGACACCCTTTAGTCAAAAAACTTAAATGTACGGGTGATTTTTGTGTGTGTGTGAAGTTGCTTAGACAGTAAAATTTCTTTAAGGAAAACATTTTTGCTAAAATCCATAATGAAAACATTACTTTGATTTCTGCAACATAAAATTAAGACATTGTGGATGTTTTAGGCAGACTGTAATTCAAAGTTTAAATTTGAGTTAAAATTTTAAATTATTAAGTTGATCCGTGGAGACAGTGTATAGCAACTTTAAATACTTTTATTTAAAAAAAAAAAACATGTTAACCAACAGGTGTATGTGTAGTTGGTGGCCTACAGATTGCAGTAAAACAATAGGTTGTCATGATTTTTTTTTTATGTAAAAGTATACACGGTTGCTATGTACACAAATAAAAAAAAGAAACTCGTGGAATGTATGTAACAGTGCATGTTATGATAAATAAAGTCGCATTATTATTATAAAGATTTAATACCAGTTGTAATAAAACTTTAATAGAATTTATTCTTTTTTTCAGAAAAATCTATAAATACTTTAAATCAACTTGAGGAGGCAATGAAGACTAAAGGTTACAATTTATATGTAGAAAGGCACAGTTCCACTTATAGTTTATTAGAGGTGGGTATCATTTAATTAATAACTTTTTTCTTTAGGGACCAGTTTCACAAAAGCTAAAGCAAAGTTAAATTTATCCTGTAGTTTTTGCGAATTGTTTTCATAATTGAAAGCTAGGCAGATGGGGGATTTTAATGTATTCACTTCTTATTTTGACGAATTTAGAAACGTATTCCTACAAATATTCTGTATTTATGCCAAACTAACACGTAATGATTTCCATATGGCATAGTCATAATCTCGAATTTAGGTTTTTGGGCTTCGATGTTTCTTTTTCCTCGGGAATCTTCAATTGTTATTACAAGAATAAACACAACTTGTGTTTATAAAAACTATAGATAAATATAATGCTTATAACTTGTAACTTATAACTAGACACTAAATTCATGGAAAGTTTAATTTTTTGTGAGAGTTTCATAGTTGTAGTTTTCCTTCTTCAGAACGGTACGAGCATTTACGGAAGATTATGGAATCTAATGAATAAGCAACAGACTTCGTACTTTGTCAATTCAGTCGAAGAAGGTGTAAAGCTTGCCAGAGACTTCAATAATGTTGCAGTCATAGCCGGCAGAGAAACACTTTTTTTTGACATTCAAAGATTTGGTAATTTTTTCTCTAGGCATCACCTTACAAACATTTTCTTCGCTATTCTCCGTTGCAGGAATAAACAATTTTCATTTGAGTGAAAAAGTAAATACTGCATATTCGGCCATCGCCTTACAGTTAGGCTGTCCTTACCTGGAAAATGTCAATCGCATGTAAACTTATTTTCTTTTCTTTAAAGAATAATGCATTGCGACTTTTGCAGCTTGATGGCAATATTTGAGGCGGGAATTTTGACTAAAATGACGGAGTACGAATACGAAAAATTGGGCAAACAACAGCTAATTGCTGACAGTAAAAATGTTGACTTGAATCTCGTCCCTGGAACTGAAAAAGTAAGGACAGCGAAAGCAACAACGAAAGCTGAAAAACTGAAACCTGTCAATATAAAAATGCTTCAAGGGGCGTTTTATTTCGTGTTTATCGGTCATTTTATTGCCGGTAAGAGAAAGAAAAAGACTGAGAGAAATGAGAGTGTTTTTCTGATTTTTGTGTAGGTGTTGCTTTGTTGTGCGAAATGTTATACCACAGGCATGAGAGGCAGTGTCGTCGAAGAAAACGTAGATGCTGTTTGTCTTTCAGGAAAATGAAGAAAAAGATTTATCACAGTTTCATTGTTGCAACTCGATGGGCGAGGAGGAGAATTCGCTTGGCATTTAACGAAGGTGTTATAGCTACTTTGGATTACGTGGAATAAATTTTCAATTAGCTGATTGAAATCTTGATATTAAATTTAGAAATAAATAATAAACATTAATACAGAAATATTTTCAAAGTTTTGATGTATAATCACCGGGCCTCGTCACACGGAATTAAGTGTATAACAACAATAAAAGTAACAAAACTTTTATACTATACAGTGTGTCCACAGGTTTTCTGCAATGGCAAAGTGTCATGTAGCTTTGATGTATTCTTAATTGTTTCAATTGTTTTAAGCATTTCCTTTGTTAAAAAAATTGAGAAACCGCAATTAAATTGGCCTTATAAATTACTCGAAAATTTTTATTAGTTTTTAATATGAGAAAAAATTATTCAATGTAATCCCCATCCACCTCTAAGCACTTTTCTACCCTGTACCTAAATTCCGTATACAAGTTTGTTAACGTTTCAATTTCTATTTCACTAATTACCGTTGGTATTTTTTCATTTAAAATTTCTGAATTTGCACCATGACCAATATATTGGTCTAAGATGTCCGATCCATCTTCCAGGCAAATGGTCATCAAGCTGTTGAGGTGACTGGGTTTTGCAAATAAAACAACGGCAAACACTAAACGACACACTAAACTCTTTATGTCATGGATGCCATGGCCGACTAACTATACTACATAAAATAGGGGGGGAGGAAGAAAAACAACTAGCGACACCTGCCGGGGAGGAGCGCAATCGCAAACACAGAGGGCACGAATTGTCGTGCACAACACTCTCCCTCAAGTTGTGCCCTGAAGTGGCTTTATGGTAAGTCCTAATCCACTGTAACAATGCACGTGTTTCGGCCCAGGAAGGCCCTTCGTCAGGGCGTCAGCGATCATTTGCTCGGTGGGCAAATATTTTAATTCTATTGGACACCGCTTGAGGACGTCCCGTATGAAGTGGTGTCTCACATCGATGTGCTTGGACCTGGAATGATGTACTGGATTTTCAGCTAATTTCCCAGCGCCTTGATTGTCGTTGTAGATAATTGCGCTGGCAAGCTCTAGGAAACCTAAGTCGCCGAGGAAGTTGATGATATAAATGGCCTCCTTGGCCGCGGAGGTTATAGCCATATATTCGGCCTCTGTCGAAGATAACGCTACAGTGCGCTGCTTTCGGGATTCCCAGGATATTGCAGCCCCACCGAAGACAAAAGCATATCCGGTGTAGGAGCGGCGATCAACAGTGCAATTTGCCCAGTCAGCGTCTACATACCCCTTCAATGGTTCGCCGTCTCTGATAAAGCGTAGACCGAGATTGGCGGTTCCTTTCAGATAGCGGAGCACCCTCTTGCCTGCCGTCCAATGTTCTGATGTAGGGCAGTCGTTGAATTGACTCAAGGTGCTAACCGCGTGGGCTATGTCCGGGCGAGTTCCAAGAGCTGTATACATTAACGCTCCGATTAGTTCCCTATATGGGAAGCTTCCCTTGATGCTCTGATTGTCGGGGCCTCTGGACAGTTTTGCGCCCGCAGTCAACGGAGTGCCGATCGGCTTGCAGTCACTCATCTCGAATCTCCGTAGTATTTCGGCAATATAACCACTCTGAGATAGGGTCAAGCTGTCCCCGTCTCGCAAAATCTCCAAGCCCAGACAGTATCGAGCGTTACCAAGATCCTTCACCTTAAAGACCTGGGAAAGTTTCTCCTTGATCTGTCTCTCCCTTCCTCGATCATTCGAGACGATCAAGATATCATCGACGTAGACGAGAAGAAAGGTCAGTGTTCCCTTGTCGGTGTAGACACAAGAATCCGCGTTGGTCGGGGTCAGGCCAGTGCTCCGGAGAACTGCATCAAGTGCGGCGTGCCATTGTCGGCCTGCTTGTCGTAATCCGTACAAGGCCTTGTTGAGTCTGCATACCTTGGGGGATTCCCTCAATTTTTCCAACATCACACGGGCTCGCTCTGAGAGTGCGACATTCGCACTGTCGCTGACCATCCTCTTAAGCATTTTATCCAGCAGCTCCGGCTGCTCCATAAGGATCTCGGCGTCTAACTTTCCGTTTAGGTAGGCGGTCTCTATGTCCAACTGTGATATATTCAAGTCGAGTCTTGCGGCAAGCCCCATCAGTAACCTGAGGGAACCAAGACGTGCGACGGGCGCGAAAGTCTCGAAGAAATCGACGCCGGGCTGCTGCGAGAATCCCTTGGCGACGACACGAGCTTTTCTTCGCTCCAGTTGTCCGTCAGAATCACACTTGTTCCTAAGGACAGTGCGGGACTGGATGACCTTCCCGTTCCGTGGCCTGTCGACGAGGTCGAAGGTGTCGTTGGAGACGAGGCTCTTTTTTGAGAATAAGTAAGCATGTTTTCTGTATTTAAAGCCATAAACGAGGCAGTTCGTGAACTTTTCTATCATTTTTGTAGGTTTTAATGCCAGCAAAAGTTTTATAAAGAATAACTTTTTTTTCCTAAAACGTAAAATAAAAAAGTTTTTCCTCTATTGTAGAAAATCCGTGGACACAGTGTACAGAGAAACGTCTATTTTATGAAAATGAATTATTTTTTTAGTTCAAAAATTCTCAATATGTTCTATAGAAATTAAAAGGTAAAATTTTTAATCTTTTACCTCACAATCCCATCGGATAAGAGTCAACTTCAATTATAAAAATTAAACTTTGTCTTTACTGCTTTATAACTCAAACATGAATCTTATATTTCTTTTCCGAATTTGATAATATTCACAATTTTGTTATTTTAAAATTTTTCTTCATCTTACTCTTTCCTACGGCTACCGGAGACCCGGATATTTTAAATTTTACGAATCATACATTCTGTACTAAAAACAATATCGACACGGGTATCGAATGACTAATTGTCATTGCTTATGAACATCAATATTATCACATCACAGAATGCATGTGCAAAACAATAGCTGAATTCAAACGTCAGATTTATTATACAATGCTTTTACAAAGGAACGTTAAACGTGCTGTTCTGTAACAACAATATTTTTGTTATTGCACTCGTGAGGTGACCTCCTTAATGTGCAGAGCTTGCAGTAACGCTGATAAGATGTCCTACAATGAGAAACACAGTCAGTGAATCAGCCAAGATGACAGACCTACCACATTCTGAGGAGCGATATCCACTATTGTTCCTTTTTCTGGACGATGGTCAAAAATCCTCGCGGAAGGGTAGGGGTGTGTTTTTTGAAAGAAGCAGATCGCATGGTATTATGTCAGGGGCTAATATTGTGCTTACTCAGTGGCCAGGTAATCGAAGTTTATTAATTCTTAAAAAAAACTATTTCAGTTTTACTGGGATTTCACTAGGGTCTCAAGTGAGTGTAAGAAGGCTCATTTATAAACCTTGAGGTCGACGTTGCCTTTTGCAGTTTAATGTATCGTTAAAATCAAATATTGGTTATCTCTTTGGGGAAGATGATTTAATGTATATAAATGTGTATAAAGGTTTCATTGAAAAATGTTAGAATCCTAGGCAGAATCCATGCAATATTTTATATAAAATTGTAGAAAAATTTTTTTAAATTTTAGATGAGGGGAGGCCCTGGAAAGCAAAACGTATAGTGCGAAATACCTCAACAAATAAAAATTTACTGTAGAATTTCCAATAACTTCTTTAGTTCTGATTGTAGGTTTGGCATTTCCTCTTGTCCTGTTCATATATTTCATACTATCATCCTCATCCTTGCTTTTCATGGCTAAACTTTATCTAAAATTTAAAAAATCATATGGTATAAAATCTTATACAAAGTGACAGAGACAGGCCATCACAGTTAATGTTCATTGGTTGAATCGATACTTTTTTGTCACTTTGTATCTATTCGTTTGTTGCACTAATGTGCGCTCAAAATATTCTCATCTTGTTTTAACCTCGTACATTAATACGAGATGAAGCTATTCTGAGAAACATTTTGAATTTGTGCAAGAAATTGTAATAAATCTTGCAAGGTGTTACACGGGCTTAAATCAGGATAACAAAATATTTTGCTATTTAGGTTCAATTGTGCAATTCAGTTAAGGGTCGCTAGATTTGATTGACATTTAACATGTCGGAGAGTGTTCGGAAACACAGTGTCATTTTTATTAGTACACAAGCCGCTTCCCAATGGCCAAAACGAGCTACTCTGATCCAACATAATCCAATTGCAGGGTGTTGGACGCACTTAAATTGAACTTTTTTACTTTCCCTCTTTCACGCACCTGTATCAAAGACTTCACATACAGGATGACACATTAGTGTGACAAAGTTAATTATTATCCTTACCGGATGTAAAATGCAAAAAAGCTTCATACAAAAGTTATTCGGCCTTAATAAGTGCATATTATAAAATTATTTTCTATGATATAGGCCGTTTCGTAAATAAGTGACTTTACCGCTCTAATTTTTTTTAATGGAACAGCTTGTATAATTTTCTATTTTTACTCCGCGTAAAATAAGATTTCTAATAAATAAGAGAAATTTGACCTTTGATGGAGAATTATCAAGAGAGAATTATTATGAAAAAATAAATCTGTTTCAGTAAAAACATACAGGGTGTTCCATTTGAAAATTCAAAGAAAAAAGTCCTTGAAAATCATTAAACTTATTCGCCTAGGAAAAACACCCCGTGTAGTATATTCAGACTCTGTATTCACGGTGATGTAGATACACTTTTGTATTATACGTCTGCCAAATTTTAATTTTCTAAAAGTAATATTACGGCTACCATGATCATTGACGTTGTAAAGAAACATCTCCAAAAACCTTATTTTAAGCGAAGTTTAAAAATAGAAAACATATACAGGCTATTCCATTAAAAAAAATTACAACGGTAGAGTCATTCATTTATGGAACGGCCTATATCATAGAAAATAATTTTATAATACGGACTTTTTAAGGCCGTATAACTTTTGTATGATGCTTTTTTATTTTACGTTAGGTAAGGGTGATAATTAACATTGTCACACTAATGTGCCGCCCTGTATATTACACTTATAGAGAGTGTTGAAAAATTCGTTTGTCAAATTTCTATGGTATGTAAAGGAGGCCAAAACAAGACTTGTTTGTTGTATAATATAGGATCAGGAATTAATATTACTTTTTAAGACTGTAAAAATGACGTAATATTGCCGAATACTGAAGAAATTATTAACGTTCCAAAACGAGGTAATTAAATGAATAAAATTATTATTCTACAGTCGTAAAAATTTCCAGGATTTTTTTACATATATTTTTTTGATATTTCTTGAGGATTGTAAATTCTAAAAACTGGTAATTGTATTGAATTTTCCGTGAAATATTAATCTAGAATGTGTTTGTTCAATTCTTTGTTTATTTTGAGCTAAGAAAATTGTGAATCATCAAAATAAACGTGTCACAAGATAGGAATGAACAATGTTCGAGAACAATTGGAGGAATTACTGTTGAAAGCAAAAAATTGTAGACGAAAACAGTTTCCT
This sequence comes from Prosopocoilus inquinatus, assembly GCA_036172665.1. Classification (NCBI taxonomy): domain Eukaryota; kingdom Metazoa; phylum Arthropoda; class Insecta; order Coleoptera; family Lucanidae; genus Prosopocoilus; species Prosopocoilus inquinatus. The sequence continues at coordinate 19,397,619 of CM069875.1, forward strand.
GCAATTATTCTTTCTCATAATGGGGTACCATACCATAATCGATAGATTAAAGATTACTTTACTGATAACATTTAAAAAAATTGAAAGATTTCAGATTTAACAACCTTAAGGATTGGGTAAAATTTATTAATTCGCCTTTAATCAATACCATTTTGAGAAAGAATCATTACAGGAAACTGTTTTTTGTCTAATATTTTTTGCTTCCAACTGTACTTTATTCGACACCAGTACCAAAACGAAATAGAACTGATCGTAATGTTGAAGGCGCTGACGAGATACAAGCGCGTGAAGTGCGTGAACGTGTGCAAGATGAGGGCAACACTTTTGAATATAATAATCTGAAATACACTAAAAAAAAATTATTAGAATGTTAACCTGAATGTCTCCCTGAATCACTGTTTGACAGTATCGTAGACAACAGATATGTTAAAACCTGTCGTCCGAACAATTTCAATTATCTTCATTCCTATCTAGTGTAATTAACATGTTTTTAAAATTAAATTTATAAGAAAAATCAAAAAATTGTCTATAAATAAGTTCCGGGAATTTTTGTGTCACCCTGTATAATAAAACATTTTTACAGTGTTAAAAAAGTAATTATTAACTTCTGACAGTAATGCGCGATCTTTCAATCGCAAGTAAACCTTAACTCTTGGTTTATTTTCATGGTAACAGGTGCGAAGACAATTATTTCCATGGCAAACTGAAGGTTAACTAAGGGTAAACTTAAAGTTTGTAGTTAACCTTCAATCGAAATATCGGACGTAAGTTATATAACAAAAATATCTTAGTTTGGTCTTCTTTACTTGCCATAGAAATTTAGCAAACGAATTTTTCAACACCCTGTATACAGTGAGTGAGAGAGTAAAGTTTGGAATAATCTGTTTAAAGGGTAAATTATTGATTTCTAAGAAAAATTCTGAAAACAGGTCAATTTTTGATTTAAATTGCGCGTTGTTTGGCATTGCACCTGAATATACAGTGTGTTACAGGTAAGAGTGATGACGTCACTGACTTTTTTTTTAATGACGACCCCCAAGTTTGAGTTGATATTTCGACAGCCACCGCGACTATCAAAACGATGCTGCAAAAATTTAACCTCTTTCATAAGAAAATTTTTGACAAAATTAATTATGAAAACTGAAAAGTAAATTTTTTATTTTAATGTTTTCAAATGCATTTCAATTAAAAAAATAAGTAAACTTAGGATAACTTTTAGATACTCTCTCTTGTGGAGCCCTGGATAATGAGGATAGATAACAAGGACGGAATTCAGGTCTATTCTCTAAGTTTGTTGTTCATATTAATTGACATGGTCTTCAATAATTGAAGAGAACCCGACTGATACGATTTCATAACAATTGAAGGGTACAGGAGAAGAAAGGCTTTAGTCCATTCCAACCAATTTAGAGAAAAATCAAATTTAAATATTCTCTACTTTTACATGCTTCAGGTACCAGATAAAAATACTCAAAAACCATTATGTTTTTGGATTATGTATTTATTAAAACGTAGAAAAGTGAAAATAAGTTTTAAAAAAAAATTACATTACCGGATTGAAGTCGTTTTTCCCCAGTGTAGTGAATTTTCTAGTGCATTTCAACGGACTCCAGCCATTATTACTATTTTGTCGATTCGGTATCTTAAAGTACTCCTAAACTACTACTAGATGGCATCCCAAACTCATTTTCAGTAAAAAGTGGACTGAAGCCGTTTTTCCGTTCTACCCTTCAATTCATCTCACCGCCAATTGAAGAGAATGCAATCAACATAAAATCATATTTTTTGACATCAGATGTGGATTTAGTTTTACAGCAATCGTAATTTATTTATAGAAACTGACAAATGACAAAATTTTCTTTTTAAACGAGTTCAAATTATCCTGCCGAAGGTTTCAAATGACAGTAAAACGTTCAGCATTCCTTCCAATTTTCTTAACACGTAAAAATAACGGTTTCGAAAGTGACAGCGTTTTAATTGCTAGACAGCAATTATTGATATGTCTCTTCAGTTGACAAATATGGGTTTTCTATTAATTGATATGCCGCGGCAACTGATTTGTTATGAAACTGCTTACAGAATACCGATTTTGCACGGTCATTTGTTAGACAGGAATAATTGATACAATATCAATTGATATGGAAGTTAGAGAATATACTCGATTGGCTTAACACTAAGTTTTTGACATATGGTTTACCGAGGACCCATTTGCGTCCTGCAGACACCACCCTGATCTTCTAAAATTGATCCGTGCAAATTGAAATGTGTGACGGAGCTGTCCCGATATTTACACCGGACCTATGTCGAAACAACCCCATAATCCGAATTTACATTTGTATTATTCGGAACCTGCAATTATCTTTCTTTTTTGCAATAGACACTCCCCCCTCCCTTCCTTGTTGTAAATCATCACGAGCTACCCATGCAAATGCCTGCCACATAAAGTTCTTCCTGGGTTTTAAATAGGCTTACTAATTTTTCATCCATTGTCCATCCAAGTCACATGCGTAGACTTTTTTTTATTAGAGCCAAGACATACACTGTGTGGAATCGTTTTTCAGACATAGTAGCATGTAAAACTAAATATTACAATTATTGGCTCCCTTGTAAATTTTAAAGTAAAACGGTAAAGGAAAATATTGTTTGGAATATGAAAATGCACTTAATATCATATTTCGAACTTTAAATTTCTCAGCCAGTTTCTTTTAAAATAGCAAAAATCTTCTAAAAAGTTTAGTCAGTTTACTAATAAGATAGCTACGACCGAAAAATATGTAAATACTTGTAGTAACCAGTGTTGGGCATTAGTCGAATAAATTTTTAATCGTGACTAAAACTAAACGACTAAATTAGTCATTACTAAGTCAATCATGACTAATTTAGTTGTTAATCGTCAATATTTTAGTATTAATCTTTGAATAAAAAGTTGATTATTAGTCGATTAAATTCAATCATGAGTAATAATGAATGACTAAATTGACGACCAATAAATAATTTTCAAATGAAATGAAATCTCACTAAACTGGCCACTGAATCATTAAATTTTAACTTTTATGAACTATTTGCAAAAAAAGTGACTTTTTATAATCAATGTAGCTCGTTCCGAACACTGTAAACACCTCTGGTCTTCTGTAGTTAAGAAACCATTCATATATTCATCAAGCATTAATCTAATCTAATCTTGTGACGAAAATTGAAGGAAAAGTCCGAAAATACATTAAACAGCTTTGCAATGCACAGATTAATTAGATTAGGCACGACTAGTGGCTAATTTAGACATTAGTCGCCAGTCAAGATTAATTACTAATTTAGTCATTAGTCATGTATCTTACGACTAATGGCTAATTTAGTAATTAATCATTAATTCGACTAAAAAATGTCCATCTCTGGCAGTCAGTGACAACTTCAAAATTTGCAATTTTTGCACGTCTTTGGAGACTAACCGAGTAGTAGACACACAGTACTCCAAAACGGTGTACCATAATACTCCGTTACAACGATAACGAAACGGCAAGAAAAATCAAGCTTTTCTAAGTGCAAAAATTGCAAATTTTTAAGTATATAAATATCCAAATATTTGTCGATCATAGCTAACTTGTTAATAAACTAAGTGCATTTTTCAGAAGATTTTTGCCATTAAAAAAAATGGTTGCGAAATTAAAGTTCTAAATATGACATTAACGGCCGTTTTTATAATAGGACTTTAAATTTAAAGTTACTTTAACTTAAAAAATACTGTGGCGCGCCAGCCGGCTTAGCTCAAGGCGTCAAGAAGTCGGTTCGTTATGCGTCATTGGCTGGCACGCCACCGGGGTGTACATCGAACAGACTAGACTTTTCCGGCGATGGAACAAACTCGAATCTTCCAGCGTTAGAAAATTCGAGAGGGCAGCAAAGGATATAAAATCGCCCGGGGTGGACTCAGGAGTCAGTCGAATACTAACAGCGATCGTCGAAGTTAGATTTTAGCGTGTAAATAAATTGTTAAAAATAAATTAGTTTGTAAGCGTTATTAAATTACGGTTAAGTTTTTACCGAGTGTTTTATTCGTTTAAATAAATAAACATAAACCCTAGAAACTGTTACCGTTCAATTTCTGTCCGACCCCGAATCACCCTGTATATTGTTCCCCGTGAAATTATTTTCACAGACCGCCCGGCAAATTCTTTGCGCTCCGACGATTTGCTTTCAAAGTATTTCCCCATGTTATTCATTTTCCTGTAAACGTTAGGATAAGGAAAGTTTGGGTTGCGAAAGTTAAATTCTCCGGTCGCATAGATTTTTATTTAGCCTTTTTGATTTACTCATTATTGTATCATATTGTGAAATCAGCGATTCCGTTCCCACCTTAGCTACACAGAAATTGACAGACAGACAGCGTCTGACCTTTTAGAGACAAGGCCCTGGTGTGGTTTCGAGCGAACAAAAAATTGCGCACCGTTCCGGTTAATTTACTTTAAAGAGATTGGTTTTACATTTTAAGCGCGGTTGCGGCTTTTTTTTTGTTTAGAGTTTAGATATTTTGGTTTGTTTATCGATTTTTTGACTCAGTTTAATGTTAATGTTGTTTCGTGTCAATAAAACTGTATTGAAAACATATCTTGGGTGAGACGTGGTTTTTCTTAATTTTTCCCCGCGGTTCCTTTCAGCCTAAAAGAAATTAAGTGGCGCCTTTATTTTGTTTTATTTTTTTTTTCTTTTTTTTGTTTCATCAGAGCTAGTAGATTCTTGTTTCGTTTTACCCACCCTATCCCACTGGGGCTGGCCGGCGACGCCGAAACTTTCGTCACGGCGATCACCTGCGTCACCTGTACAGGTACGTAGCAAAACGTAACAATACATTTGTTTCCCTATTCTTAAAGTAACTTTAAATTAAAGCTTCCTTAAAATCTGATGATGAAAACGGCCATAAGTGCATATTCTGAACAATATTTTTCTTTGCCGTTTTGCTCTATAATCTACAAGAGAGCCAATAATTGCAAATATTTAGTTTTACATGCTATCTTGCTGTCCGAAAAACGATTCAACACAGTGTATATATGTCTAAAAGGCTGCTTTTCTGTGTTTTTTTTTTATACCGTGATTTTATTTTAACATGAAACATTGCTGTTCATATTACAGTAGATACTAATTCCAATTTCTAAAAATATCGTTAAATTCGTCCATTTTATTTTGGAACATCTATTAAGCAATGACAGCGAACATTTTTGAAAACTTGTTGCGTTTTTTTTTTTAAATTAAAGAATTCCTGTTATCCTTATATTTCACTTACTTCATACAAGAATATACTTATCTAATATAATTGAAAGAGTCGCTATTATTTTGTAGTACAAGTATATTGAATTGCTGTCATTTCATATTCTATTTTAAAAAGGACAGTTTCATTTACAAATTGTAAACGTTGCTATGGATTTTCACATTCGTACTTAACAGCAATATTTTACGTTAAAATAAATTCACGGTACAGTAAATTATTAGGCAAGAATTTTTGGGAAAGGTACATACATTTCTGCCGTCGATGCTTCAACTTTAAAATCCCATCTTTATTTTGCTCTTCTAGCCACTGGATAACTGCAGTTTTGACATTTTCATCATCTTTAAAATGCGTTTCACATAGACAACTCCCTAAATTCTTAAATAAATGGTAATCAGAAAGTAAAAAATCAGGAGAATGTGATGGATATGGCAATATTGGGAAACCCAATTCGGCTGCTCTTGAAGTTGCTGCAATGCAAGTGTGAGACGAGGTATTTTCATACTTTCTCTTCCTGGGTTTTAAATAAGCCCACTAATTTTTCATCCATTGTCCACCCAAGTCACCTGCGTAGACTTTTTTTTATTAGAGCCAAGATATACAGGCTGTCCATTTTTCCAGCCCAAGCATGGGGATCTCACTTATCTTGAGAGATACGAAGTCGGTTAAATTAGACCAAAATTGCGTATTTTCATGGTACTTTTTACGTAGAATTTAAATCTGTCATTACATTTACCCGAGCTATCAAAATTGCAGAGATACGACTGAAATCGTAGAAAATATCTTTATTTAGAAATAGGAAAATCCAATATGGCGCCCATAAGAAAAAAAAAGTTGATAGTTTTATCTCTGTAATTTTGACAGCTCGGGTAAATGTAATAGTAGTTTTAGATTCTACGTAAAAAGTGCCTTAATAATGTGTAAGTTATAAATGTCTAGCTTTATGAGTTCTCGAGTTAAAAAATAAAAACGCAAATGAAAAATTTTAGTTTTTTCTTAATATCTTCAAAACGAAAAGGAATAATTTAAATTGCTTTTCAGATTATTAATTAGCATGAAAATACGCAATTTTGGCCTAATTTAACCGACCTCGTATCTCTTAAGATAAGTGAGATCCCCATGCTTGGGCTCGAAAAATGGACAGCCTGTATGTATAAAAAGGTGCTTTTCTGTGTGTATTTTATACAATAAATTATTAGGCAAGAATTTTTGAAAAAGGAACACATATTTCTGCCATCGATGCTTCAATTTTAAAATCCCGTCTTTATTTTGCTCTTCTAGCCACTGAATAACTGCAGTTCTGAAACTTCATCATCTTTAAAATGCGTTTCACATAGACGACTCTCTAAATTCTTAAATAAATGGTAATCAGAAGGTAGCAAATCTGGAGAATATGGTGGATGTGACAATATTGGGAAACCCAATTCGGCTGCTCTTGAAGCTGCTGCAATGTAAGTGTGAGACGACGTATTTTCATATTGCAGCAGGGCACCAATGCTGAGCATTCCTCTGCGTTTCAGTTTATTATTTTCTTTCAATTTAGTAAAACTGTAACCATCATCTTTTGGACAGATGGCTTGCCTCGAAATTTTCTTGGGGGCGGCGAAGCACTGTGCCACCATTTCATACTGGATTGTTTTGTCTGAGGATCAAAGTGATGAACCCAGCTTTCGTCCATTGTAACGGTTTTATCAAAAAAATTATCAGGATCAACTACAGAATAATTTAAAAGTTGATGATAAATGGCGACTTGATCCTGCTTTTGAATTGGTGTCAGCATGCGGGGCATCCACCTGGCAAACATCTTATTTAAGTGTAACTGATCGTGTAAAATAGATCTTACCGACCAATCGCTAATCTTTGCTATCTCATCCATCGTAATTCTTCTGTCCTATATGACTAATTTTTCCACTTTTGCCATCATTTCTCCATTTTGTGCTGTTGCATTTTGCAAGCTTATTCTTCTGTATTTAAATTCTATTGACCAACGTTTAACTTCAGATTCTGAAAGTGCAGGCTCCCCGTATATATTTTTTAAACGTTCCGCAATTTCCATGAAGTGAATTTCTTTTGTCAGAAATTTGATTACAGCGCGGTATTCTATTATCCATTTTCGATTACTCGGTTATATTCTATTTTATAACACGGAAGTTAATAAACGAAACTTAATGAACATTTTAGGAACAACTGCCAAGATTTTGACAATTATGACAGTGCGAAAATTTTGTTTTTTTCCATGGCCTTAGTAGATCGGAAGAACTTTTCTCCGTCTCCTCGTATAATGGATCGCACATGTTTGAGTTCAGATCACATGGTTTGCAGTTCAGGTCTACATGACCCGAAATTAATTTGTACCAAATTTGATTTCAAATGCCTTCAAGATGGCAGAACTATTGTCAGAAAAAGAAAAAATATGTGTAAAGACAAAGTTGTCTTCGTTTTGATTTCAAGAGAAAATATTAGTGTAAGTTTGAAAATAAGGAAGTGACAATTAGCATTTAATATTTCGAAACTGTTTGACTTTCTCTTTTAATTTTAAAATGCCTTTATTTTCATTTCTTATGAGCGCTTACAATTTTTTATGTAGAGCGACGTAGAAAAATATTTTCTTCTGAAATTCATAATAGAAAAATAAATTTGCATTTCCATGAAATATAAATAAAATAAATTTCGTTCCCTAACTGTACGCCACTGTACAAATAAGTGAATTATTCAAAAGATAACAAATTGATTAGATATATTTCCCCGTGTTTACAATTATTTAAGTTATTCTAAATTTTCTATCTTTATGTACTTACATGTGTTGGATAGAAATCTCTAGGTACTGTTATTTAATTAAAATTGCTGTAATTAACAGAAAATTTTGAGAGTTATAAAAGGTATGGTCTTACTTCAATTCGCTTGTAGGAAAAACCCATTACTACATTTTGTCTACGAAACAAAATTTACTTACCAGGCCAAGCAATTACAAAAAATAATAGTTTTTAGAATGTATTCAAAGACATGAAATAAGTTATTTTTCTTATTATACGTCTTAGTTATCGTGACTGAAATTTCATAGTTATCTTATTGAGACCTTAGTAAATACCTGTATTGAATAAAAACATACTAATAGAAAATTATAATTAATTTAATAATAATCTTTCTTATAGGCCAGATCACTTCCTGTGGTTTAACCGTGTTTGTCCTGTTAATGACAAGTCTCATGCTGTTTCTAATATTGATTGCATCTACCATAAAACCTGTAGCCCAGCCTTTACGTCCTAGATGTCTCAAAAGAAATTACGACAGCCTCGGCAATACCAGTCTCTATTTAATTCACGACATAGACGACTGGCATCAGAATCAATTAGACGCCTTAGAACAAATTGCAACCAAATATAATCAGTGTAACATAGAACTTGTAATTTTCCAAAATGAAGATAAGAAAGTGAAGAACGCCTCAGAAATAAACATGAACACCACAGTTACGACACGGTTTAAAAATTTGAAGAAGAGACCTCCATACGGAGCGCAGGCATTACCCAGAAAGAAAAGGCAAATAGTAAGAGACGGAAGTGAACACTTGCTGAAAGACAAGTTAAATGAAGACATCGACCTAAACATAAATATCGGCGCCAAAAATCAGCTGAAGGCTTTCTTAGAACGTCGTCGGCATATAAATTCAATCAGAACATCCACTCCAATTACCACAACGACAACCACTGATCCACCCATACTGACGATATCTGATTTAGTTGCTAAATTTCCTGCAATCACTGTTAGAAACGTGACTAAGGCTGATTTCTTCCAAGAAAGCCCGCTGTATTCAAATTGGAATAATCTGAATGACAAGGTGGTCATATTTGCAGCGAGAGTTTTGAAACTATGGGAAAACGGCGGAATCAGTTTTGAACTACCAGAAGTTATTCGTGTGCCTGCTAATTTATCGGAAAAATACTCCAGTCCAAGAAGTTCAACGACTACCACTGTAAAAGCCCTTCCTAGAATCCTATCACCTACCGAAGAAAACAAAATTATTAAAAATATGATTGATATTGGATACGCTTCATATAAAAGCTTGCCTGAAGGACTAGTTACTGTGGATGAGGAAGGCGTACATATGGAGACTAAGACGACATGTCACGCTTTCTTCGGAGAAGCTTTGCAACAATTGCTGGTAGCATCAAATCAGACGATGGTGCCTGAAGTCATCAGGAATACATTAAAGACATTTTGTAAGAGAGGTGCAGTGGACTATGACTATTGTAACAGTATTAAAGCGTAACTTTCTTTAAATTTTAAATATTTTATAATTTTAAATTTATTAAGCTAAGGAGCAGAAAAATTTCATTTTATTACGAATGAATAAATTTTACGTGTATCATTGTATACGACTTTCAATATAAATGCTTTGTTTAACGTAATATGTGTTTATTTTCTCTTCTAGTTTTTAAATTGGAATTAAATTGCAAAGATATCTGAAGTAGTTAAATGGGGAATAAATTAAATTTCATTATTCTTTTCACTTTAAAATTTTTTCTCTTCACCACTCTCAAATTGGACTTTTTTTAAATTATTTGGGTCAGTACTTTCAATTTGCTTTAATTTCTTTTTAATTATGTACTTACATATCAATTTCTTCCTATTACCGTATCAAAACTCACATTTTTTTATTATAAAAATTTATTCTAATAAAATATTTTACACTTAATTTTAGTACAAAATAATTGGCAATATTACGATCGAGATCCTACATAACTAACTAAATATAAATACAAGAATGTTACACGCAGTGTAAAAGAAGTGCGGTCATCACTACATTGCTTTTAAAAACCATTATTAATGCCCGTTACAATGTTTTGTAAACATTAAATCTACAGATTTCTTAGAACTTAGGATGTCTGAACATCTGAAATCCACATTTTTTGATGAGTATGTAACTCTTTGGAATTTTTTTCTTTGCCAACATAATTTTCTGGTAGAATTGACCTTCCAGCATTTATTTGGTTATCCAACATTCGCTGGCAGTATTTCAAAATTAAGCTCAAATTATCTTTACTGTCGTCGCACATTTTTCTTGGCTTATGTGAAAATATTAGATGAAACTGTTTCCGTTTTTTTTCGTTCTGCATAGAAATCTGATTTAATGTTTTTTTTTTGTTTTTTACTACAAATAAATTAAAAGGTCGGTAGAAATGAACACACTCATTTTCTGACTGCGGTATTTTAGGCAGTAAAATCGGCAGTATTAAATTTTAGTGAAATAAATAACCCATAACCAGCCCACACATTTACCAAGACATTTTTTAAGAAAATGTATTGGAAAATAGTTTTCATTTTCAGTGAACTGAAATTGCAAGATTTAGTTCATAGAAAAGTGTTTGCTTGTTACTAGCGCCCTTACAAATCATAATAACAAAAACATTGATAAAAAGGCGTAATTTATGCAAAAGTAATGAATTATTTTACGCCTTTCCATAAACATTTGAAAACAGGACGAAAAATTTGAAAAAGGAAAAGATTCTTTCAAGTTTTTCGTCGGAAATATTACTCTTAAACAAAAGGGTTTTATGACAGAAATGAGTTTAAAATACTTTTGTGCGTGATAAAATTAGTTTGAAAGTTTATAAAAAGAGAGGTACTTTAAAATCATTTCTATCACAGTTTTTTTTTTTAATAATCATAAATATTAAAAAGGTGCTAGTAAAGGAAAACATAAATTTCAATTTTTACAAATGGAAATAAATCAAAACGAACCCTATAGTCTAGAAGTTTCATAATACACTGGCACTCATTGCACGCTTTCTTCTAAAAGAAATATTTATCATGTCCACGGGTATTTCCCATCTGGATCCGAAAATGTCCACTCCACGACACTGAAGCAATCGCGTACTTCTTTCACATCGTTTACTAACTGACCAATAAGCGAATCCCTGCGGGCACTGATACAAGAATCCTTCCATCTTACCTTGACGATCGAAAGATCTGGTGCATCTAATGAAAGTTGTCTCGCATTCTGAAGATGAATCATCCAAGTTAAAGTAACCTTCGAATGGGCATAAAGTGTTTTCCTTGGTCACCGAAATCTAAAACAGAAACAAAGGAGCTTAAGTTCTAAAGATTATACTCCTATTTACTTTTTTTTGCAAAATATTCCAAGAAAGATTATTTGATGTCTTAATCAACGTTTCGAATTATATGAAGACTTTTTTGGTATAAAGACACTCACCGGCGGCAAAGAATTGTCATCTAATTTCCTATAAAATGTGCGTTGTGCAATTTGCCCTGTGCATGGTGCAGCCTCATCAGGTGGTAAACATTGAATTTTTTCGGTGTCATATATTGTACCATTTGGACAGCTGAGGACCAGCACTTTGACGTCAAAATTATTCGGACTAGTTGTACATTGGTAGAATAAGTTGCAATACTTCGGATGTCTTCTAAATCCGGTTGGACAAATTAAAGCAATTTGGTCACCGTCCAGTTGGCTAATTGGACAATTCGTCGTAGTTAATTGACTTGGCAACGTTGTTATTTCTGTAGTTGTTGCTTCACCTGGTGTTGTAGAAATTTCGTCTGTTGTGGATATGGATTCATTAGTATGAGTCGGCGTTGTGATTGTAATATCAACTGTTGATGTTCCCGATGAAGTTGTCAATTGTGTTGTTTCAGCAATAGAAGAAGTTTCTGCTATTAAAGATTCAGATGTTACTGACAAAGTTGGTGACAGTGTTGTGTCAATGGTAGAACTGTTTTCTGTTGTTGATGACTCCGACGATGTTGACGAAAGTGGCAACTGTGTTGTTGTTTCAATAACAGAACTAATCTCTGTTGCTGAAGATTCTGACGATGTTGATGAAAGTAGAAACTGTGTGGTTGTTTCAGTATTAGAACTAATCTCTGTTGTCGGAGACTCCGACGCAGTTGACGATATTAATAATTGAGTCGTACTTTCAATACTAGAAGTAACTTCTGTTGTTGAGTTCTCCGATGATGTTGACGATGTTAGCAGCTGAGTCGTAGTTTCAATGTTGGAATTAGCTTCTGTGGTTGGAGACTCCGATGAAGTCGACGAGATTAACAATTGAGTCGCATTTTCAATACTAGAAGTAACTTCTGTTGTTAAGGACTCCGATGTTGCTGACGATGTTAACAGTTCAGTTGTAGTTTCAATGTTAGAATTAGCTCCTGTGGTTGGAGATTCAGATGATGGTGCCAAGGTTGACAACTGACTCGTTGTTTCAATACTAGGATTAATTTCTGTTGTTGAGAATTCCGATGTTGTTGACGATGTTAACAGGTCAGTCGTAGTTTCAATGTTAGAATTAGCTTCTGTGGTTGGAAATTCCGATGATGTTGCCGAAGTTGACAACTGACTCGTAGTTTCAGTACTAAAATTAATTTCTGTTGTTGCGAGCTCCAATGATGTTGACGAAGTTAGTAATTGAGTCGTAGTTTCAATAGTAGAACTAATTTCTGCCGGTGAAATCTCAGATGTCGATGAAGTAGATATTGTTTCAGTTGTGGTTGACTCAGACGAAATTGTTGTGGTAGTCTCAGTGGTTGTGGATGCAATTTCTTCAGTGGTTAATGTGGTTAATGTGGTTGATAATAAAGTTGTTGTCTCAGTTAATACCGGCGGTGAAGTAATTTTGTTGGTTGTAGATTCGATTCTTGTCGGTGCAGTTGATGTTTCGGTAGATGTCGATTCAGATGGGGTTTCAGAAGAAATTTCGGCTGTTGTAGACTCAGGAGTGCCAATTTCAGTTGTGGTTAAATCTGATGAATTAGCTGTAGTTACTGTTAGTTCAGATGAAATTTCAGAGTTAGTTGTATTTTCAATAGCGACAGGCGTTAAAATAGTTGTTAGTGAACTATCGGTTGATATTTCTAATGTTGTACTGTCTACTGTAGAAAGTGTACTGCTTTCTGTGTTTGGTGTAATATTTAATGTAGTCGTGGTTTCAGTTGTGAGCGCCGCGGTACTACTTTCTATGTAAGTATTAGTTGTTTGTGTTACGGTTGATTCGGTACTGCTCTCTGTGTTTGAAGTGGTGAGTTGTGGTGTTGTGGAATAGTTAGCTTGGATCGTGGTAATAGCAGAAGCTTCAGTTGAAGCAGATATCTAAAATTTAATAATTAATATTCTCTAAAGTAAGCGAAATACTAGGAACCTACCTGATTTGTTGTTGACGCTGTAACAGTAGAGTTCACGCATGGTGGTTCAGTGGGAATCGGTTCTATGGTACAATTTCGTTTCGGTTGAACGGCCTCCTCGTAATTGCACACGCTGACCGCAGGATCAAATATAGTGCCACTGGGGCAATTGTAATAATAAATTGAATATCTTTGGTTAGTGTTTTCGTTCCAATCTACACATCTATAAAATTTATTGCAAACTTTTAGATCCGGAAAATACCCAGCTTGTGTGCACTGGTCGTTCGAACCAGGTTGGACTCCAGATTGATTTGGTCTACTGCTCTGTTCAATTGGTGAAGGTGAAGAAGTGACTGCAGGTGCATATGTAGGAATTGGAGTTTGACTAGGTAAAGATGAAGTTCCAATTTGTTCAGAAGTGGTTGAAGGTGCAGGCGGAGATGTAGGAGGAGGTATAGGTGAAGACGTTGCAGGAGGTTCTTTAGCAGTTCCACATTTACCGTAGACAGCCCAAGGATAATTACATGATAAAATAGCTTGGTCCCATATTGTTCCTTGTCCGCAACTAAATGCATATTTTATGCCGTTGGAACATCGATAAAATACAGTACAGTTAGAATCATCTCCTTGAAATTCATCACCACTACATGTACTGAGTTGAGCAGGTGGTTCCGAACCGGATGCACCTGATTGACCTGGCGTTCCTGGCTCACCTGCCGTTCCTGGTTGCCCTGGTGTTCCTGGTTGACCTGATGATCCTGGTTGACCTGGCGTTCCTGGCTGACCTGGTGTTCCTGGTTGACCTGGTGAACCTGGTTGACTTGACGTTCCTGTTTGACTTGGCGTACCTGGTTGACCTGGGGTTCCTGGCTGACCTGGCGTTCCTGGTTGCCCTGGTGTTCCTGGTTGACCTGATGATCCTGGTTGACCTGGCGTTCCTGGCTGACCTGGTGTTCCTGGTTGACCTGGTGATCCTGGTTGACCTGACGTTCCTGGTTGACTTGGCGTTCCTGGTTGACCTGGCGTTCCTGGCTGACCTGGTGTTCCTGGTTGACCTGGTGATCCTGGTTGACTTGGTGATCCTGGTTGAACTGGTGATCCTGGTTGAACTGGCGTTCCTGGCTGACTTGGCGTTCCTGGCTGACCTGGCGTTTCTGGTTGACTTGGCGTGCCTGGCTGACCAGGCGTTCCTGGCTGACCTGGAGTTCCTGGTTGTCCTGGGGTTCCTGGTTGACCCGGTGATCCTGGTTGAACTGGCAGTCCTGGTTGACCAGGAGCGCCTGGTTGGTTTGGTTTTTCTGGTCGACTTGGTGTTCCAGGTTCAGCCGAACTTCCTGGTTGTCCTGGTATACCCGGCTGACCTGGTGATCCTGGTTGACCCGGTGTTCCTGGCTGACCAGGTGTTCCTGGTTGGCCTGGCTGAGCTTGTTGTCCTGGTTGACCTGGTGTGGCCGGTTGGCTTGGTCCTCCTGGTTGACCTGGTATTCCTGGTTGACTAGGTAATCCTGGCTGTCCAGGTTGACCTGACGTGCCAGGTTGTCCTGGTGATCCCGGCTCACCGGGTTGTCCAGGCCCCGCTGGTTGACCTGTATATGTAGAATTTGGTGGTTCCTTGGCGGTTCCACATTTACCATAAACTGCCCATGGATAATTACAAGATAAAGTAGATTGATCCCATACAGTTCCTTGGCCACAAGTAAATTCATATTCGATATTATTGGAGCATCTATAGAACTTTTTGCAATCTTTATCATCGCCTCGAAATTCATCACCATTACATTTCGGCTGACCAGTTGTTCCAGATGGATTTGATGAACCACCGCTCCCTGATTGTCCTGGAGCTCCCGGTTGGCCAGGAGTTCCTGGTTGTCCTGGAATTCCTGGTTGATCCGGTGTTCCTGGTTGCCCAGATACACCTGGTTGACCCGATTGTTCTGGTGTACCCGGTTGATTTGGCGACCCTGGTATTCCTGATTGACCGGGCGTTCCAGGTTGGCCTGGTATTCCTGGTTGACCTGAAGTTCCTGTGTGACCTGGTGATCCTGGTTGACCTGGCGTTCCTGGCTGACTTGGCGTTCCTGGTTGACCTGGCGTTCCTGGTTGACCTGGAGTTCCTGGCTGACTTGGAGTTCCTGGCTGACCTGGCGTTCCTGGCTGACCTGGTATTCCTGGCTGACCTGGTATTCCTGGTTGACCTGAAGTTCCTGGTTGACCTGGTATTCCCGGTTGACCCGGCGTTCCAGGTTGACTTGGTATTCCAGGTTGGCCGGGAGTGCCTGGTTGTCCTGGTATTCCTGCTTGACCAGATGTTCCCGATTGTCCAGGTGTTATCGGTTGACCGGGTATTCCTGGTTGACCAGGGGTGCCCGGCTGTCCAGGTAATCCTGGTTGACTTGGAGTCCCTGGTTGTCCAGGAGTACCTGGTTGACCTGGTATTCCTGGTTGACTCGGCCTTACTAGTTGTTCTGATGTGTCTGGTTGACCTGGTATTCCTGGCTGACCTGGAGTTCCAGATTCACCAGGTTGGCTTGATGTTCCTGTTCCTGGAGGTCCTATTGGTCCAACTGGTGATGTACCGTTAGTGTTTGATGTAGGTGGTTGTTTAGCAGATCCACATTTACCGTACACGGCCCATTCATAATTGCAAGACAAAGTAGACTGGTCCCAAACTGTTCCTTGGCCACACGTGAATACATATTCAATATCATTTGAACATCTGTAAAACTTTTTACAATCTTTGTCATCTGGTATAAATCCTTCGTAATTACATTTATTCGGTGTTGTTACTGTTGAACCTTCACTGTCTCCTGAACTTCCATCTCCTTCCGAACCACCGCTTGAAGTTCCACTTCCACTTTCATCTGGACTACCGTTTTGTCCTGAACTACTATCTCCTCCAGAGCCGCCATCTCCTCCAGATCCGACACCCCCTCCCGAACCGCCACCTCCTCCTGAACCGCCACCTCCTCCTGAACCGCCACCTCCTCCCGAGCCGCCACCTCCTCCCGAACCGCCACCCCCTCCCGAGCCGCCATCTCCTCCCGAACCGCCACCTCCTCCCGAACCGCCCCCTCCTCCGGAACCACCATTTCCACCTGAACTGCCGCTTCCTACTGGACTACCACTTTCGCCAGGACTTCCACTTCCCTCAGGTTTACCATTTCCTCCAGGAATACCACTTCCTTCGGGAGTACCACTTCCTCCAGTCGATGATTCATTTTTATTAGGTGGTTCTTTGGCAGAACCACATTTGCCATAGACCGCCCATTCATAATTGCAAGATAAACTGGACTGATCCCAAACTGTTCCTTGTCCACATGTAAATTCGTATT
The DNA here is from genome assembly GCA_036172665.1 of Prosopocoilus inquinatus. NCBI lineage: Eukaryota > Metazoa > Arthropoda > Insecta > Coleoptera > Lucanidae > Prosopocoilus > Prosopocoilus inquinatus. Next base: position 19,414,344 of record CM069875.1, read on the forward strand.
CAATATTATTCGAACATCTATAGAATTTTCTACAGTCTCTATCGTCAGGTCTAAAATCTCCATCTTTACATTTTGAATTCGAAGTTGTACCTTGTTGTTGATCACCTCCTCCACTTTCGTCTGGAACACTAGCTCCGCCAGTTGATCCCCCTGGTCCAACTGGTCCCCCTGGCCCAACTGGTCCTCCTGTCCCAGCTGGTCCTCCTGAACCTTCTGGTCCTCCTGTACCCCCTGGTCCTCCTGGCCCATCTGGTCCCCCTGAGCCCCCTGGTCCTCCTGGTGCATCTGGTCCATCTGGTCCACCTGGTCCGCCTGGCCCAACTGGTCCTCCTGGCCCAGCTGGTCCTCCTGATCCCCCTGGTCCTCCTGGCCCAGCTGGTCCTCCTGAGCCCCCTGGTCCTCCTGGTCCATCTGGTCCATCTGACCCACCTGGTCCACCTGGCCCACCTGGCCCGCTTGGACCTCCTGGTCCACCTGGGCTTCCTGGTCCACCTGGGCCTCCTGGCCCTCCTGGGCCACCTGGGCCTCCTGCTCCACCTGGGCCTCCTGGTCCACCTGGACCTCCTGGCCCACCCGGTCCTCCTGGACTTCCTGTTTCTCCAGATCCTCCGCCTGGTTGGCCTGATCCGTCCGGTCCTAATGGTTTTCCATTTTCTTCCGAATTACCGCTTCCGCCTGTTCCATCCGTTGGAATGCCACTGTCAGTCGAAGTTTCCGGTTGTGACGTGCCGCTTGTGCTTGAAGATGGCGGTTCTTTAGCGGAACCGCATTTACCGTAGACAGCCCATTCATAGTTGCAAGATGAAGTATATTGATCCCAAACTGTTCCTTGCCCGCAAGTGAATTCGTACCCGATATTATTTGAACATCTGTAGAATTTTTTACAATCTTTGGTGTCTGGTCTGAATCCTTCGTAATTACACGTAGAAGTGTATGTCGGTTTTTCCGAAGTCCCTTGGGAACTTTCTTCAGAACCTCCGCTCCCAGTGTCTGCTGAACCACTTCCAGATGCACTGCCTGAACTACCACCACCTCCGGCACCGACCGCTCCTCCTCCTATACCACCAGCTCCTCCTGAACCACCTGCTCCTCCTCCTGAACCACCAGCTCCACCTGCTCCCCCAGTTCCTCCTGAACCACCAGCTCCACCTCCTGTACCACCGCTTCCTCCTGAACCACCAGTCCCTCCTGTACCACTAGTTCCCCCTGAACCGCCAGCTCCTCCTCCTGTACCACCAGCTCCTCCTGAACCACCAGCTCCTCCTCCTGTACTACCAGCTCCTCCTGAACCACCGGCTCCACCGCTTGTACCGCCACTTCCTCCGGAACCGCTAGCTCCTCCAGAACCACCACTTCCTCCTGAACCCCCACCTCCTCCAGAACCACCACTTCCTCCTGAACCACCACTTCCTCCTGAGCCGCCACCTCCTCCTGAACCACCACCTCCTCCTGAACCACCACCTCCTCCTGAACCACCGGTTCCTCCTGAGCCGCCACCTCCTCCTGAGCCGCCACCTCCTCCTGAGCCACCACCTCCTCCTGAGCCGCCACCTCCTCCGGAACCACCACTTCCTCCTGAACCTCCACCTCCTCCTGAACCACCACTTCCTCCAGAACCGCCATGTCCTCCAGAAGCTCCACCTCCTCCAGTGCCGCCACTTCCTTCAGAGCCACCGCCTCCTTCAGAACCATCGCTTCCTTCTGAACCGCCCCCTCCGCCAGAATCTCCATTTCCTCCAGACATTTCCCCTGAATTAGTACCTCCACTACTGACCTTGCAATATTTTCTGTTTACCGCCCATGGATAATCGCATACTGCAAGATCTGGATTCCAAACCGTACCAGCACCGCAAGTAAATTTGTATTGTGTGTAACCACCTTGACCATTAGGTACACACATATAAAATACGCTGCAGTCGTGAATATCACCCAAGTACCCTTCTTGTGTACAAACTTCTCCCACTGTGCTACTCACAGTGGTCGATGAAGCTGGTGTACTAGTCGGAACATAGGAATTACTCGAATTGATCGTCGTGGTACCCGTGAAAGAGGTAACGTAAGAAGTAGTCGTTTCAACATGTCCATAACCGCCATCGACGTGGTTTCCACCGCATTCTTCCCGACTTGTAGCGTAAGGGAAGTTGCAAATATTACTAGATGGGTCGAAAACCGTTCCTGGGCCACATTCGAATTTCACGGCTTCTAATTTATTACCGTCAGGAACGCATCTATAAAATACTGAGCAGTTTTTCGGATCAGGAAAATAGCCTTCTTGTACGCAGTTGTAACTGGAATCACGTATTTGTCTCGTTTCTGTAAAAGAAATAAAATTGTCAAAAAATTAGTTCTGTCATTTGCAGTTGGGATTTATTAATAATAATATTCAGGCATTCTCACAAAAAATGATTAAGTTGCAGAATATGAAACAGAGTAAACGATCTAGCTTGTGCTTATTTTATTTGGCTTTCTTTATCATTTTTATATAAACAGCAAAGTTTATTTCAAATAGTAGTATCAACAGAGATTGAGGTTGTTGAAATTATTAAAATATCTAGGTAGGTAGTGAATGGTAGTGAATTTTAATAGGTTTTCACATATTGTATTCTCATTAATTAATTAATGTAATTAATGCACTTCTGATATCGATATACACAATTTCATAGTAAAAAGATATATCGGAAAACCTGTTTATGGATTAACAAATATGTATAAACTGAAAATTTGGAAATTTCAAAACTTGTTTACCTTTCATGATTAATTTGACGTAACTTGTCATTAAATAAATTAGGCTTAAAATTTATTTTCAGGGCCAACCCAATTTTTAATAGAAATGTGCATTCTGACAGGTATACCTTAAGCGTCCGCGCTGGAGAAGAAAGTTAAGTATTATTGTCCGACTATTCTTTCTAAATTCAACTGAATTTATCAGTATTTTATTTAACTTTTCTTATTGTTAGTGAGATTATCTAGATAATTAGATCTATTCTGTAGGCATTTCATATTGATTATTATGCTTGTTACGATTGATATGTAACAAGCATAACAAGTGATTTCCAAAAAATCATATTCTCTTCAATTGATTGTTACTGCATACTGCAGTCTGATTGGGGGGTTCCTGTGATTCCTATAGTTACTTATCAATTTATTTCTCTTTAATTATTGTTAGATATCAATTGAAATTAATTTGATATTAATATCTACTCAAAAAGAAACTCAGAGATAGGTAGTTAACTAACAAACGTGTACTGTGTTAATATCTCTTTCTGTCACCTTTGTAACAAGTTTTACATAAAAACAATAACATCACATCATATGACTTTTAATGATATTCAAGTGTAATAGAATAGAATATTAACAATTCATTATCAATTCCAATGACAATCTGCTATGTACCAAATATAACAAAATTAACTAAAAAATTATGTTTTAAATAGGTAATAAATGAGATAAAGTTGTTAATGCAATTTTCAACGTATCACGTTTTAACGATCAATTATTATGCCTACGGCTGACATTAATAAAGGCGATTACAATTTGAGAATAATGTTCCGGAGACACTGTCGTGTAGCGGAATAATTTATGACCTTACTTGCAAGGAGGTTTATAAAAAGTGAGCGCTAGACGAAGCAATTCGCTTGCAGTTTACTCCTACTGTAGTTACATGACACACAAGGTACGACCTTCTAGGTCGTTTGTTTTTTGTATTCGCCGGATTATTTATTCACCTTAAGCACCGCACGAATATGTAGACTGGTAACCAATTAAATGTCTGTTGCCCCTACTAACGCACAAAGTATGTAAGTAGACATCAGAAATACGGAGAGGTATTTTTCGTAAATACTTTTCATCCCATGTAAAATAAGATGTATAGGTTTCCAACTAATACCTAATTAATTTAAAAGTAAATCAAACACTCTCGGAATTTCTAGATTTACTCACAATCAAAGTGACTTTTCTTGAAAATGGAAATCTTTTAATAGATTAATAATACGTACAACGAAGAAGTGACTTCAAGAAACAAGAAAATCTAAGTGCTTGAATTACCGTCAATTACTATCTGTAGCATTCATATGCGTATCAGGCAATTTCACTATTAAAATTAGCAGGTTTTTCAATTCGCATCGTAAGCGTTCGTGATCTGTCGAAATCTCTCCCCTCTTTCAACTAAACAATCGGATGCATCAGAATTTCAACGAAAGTGTGAGGAAATCAGTAATTTCTATCAAAGTGCGAAGAAGAGAGAGAGACATCACGCAAAAAGTAAAATTTTGACGAAATTGTCAATAGATAAAACAGCGACATCCTACGATCGCTTTTTGACGTAGGATGTCGCTGTTTTATTTGATCATCGCTATTACATCGCAATTGCGAATAAATTGGACAAGTCGTTTTTGATTTGCAGTGGGAATGTCGAGCTACGTCTTTGCTGACGAAACCCCAAACAGGGCTGAAACAGCTGTACAGAGGCTGCTTAAAGTTTTCAAAAACGATTTGCAACAAAATTTCTGAAATTTTAAATATTGAAAATTACGAAGAGCAAAATGAGGAAATAGGAAATGTAGAAAATAACGAGCAGTGTGAGCATAGTGGAAAAACAAGAAATACAGGAACAATGCGGAAAGTTAAAGAATAACAAAAGTGCAGGGGAAGACGGCATCCCCACAGAGATATTGAAATGTGTAGAAGGCAAATGAAGAAGGAGAATTTTGGTGCACTGATAAAGAGAATATGACACTAGGAGCGAATGCCACAGCAATGGAGAAACGCACTGATTTGTCCTATTCAAAAAAGAGAGACGCTTTACAAGAATCGCTCAGAAAATATATAGGGTGTCATTAAAAAAAAAAAAAAGGTTGACTATCGCAGTTTTGACATATCTTATGGTAATCCTGATTTATGTAACTCACATAATGTAGTTTTATAAGCCATTTAAAATTATATAGAGTTTAACACACATTTTTTATTAAAATAAAGAAAATATGGGGCGGCGAATACCAAACTGAATCACCCGGTATATCGTAAGCGTTCGTGATTTGTCGAAAGCTTTTGCCTCTCCCAAATGTTAATTATCGGATGCATCATCATTTTAACAGACGCAGACGCGTCCGATAGATGAGCGTACGAAGTCGCTGGTTTCATTACAAGCAATTATTGACAATAATATTTATTTTAATCGCAGGTACTAAGATGTCTACAATTTATAAAATTGCAGAAGGAATGGTACTTTAAAGGCAACTCAAGAAGTCATTAATTTACTATATTTGTTTTTACGTTTTAGAAAATTTCTCTACGTGGTTCTAAAAATTATTATTTTATTTTTACAGTTAAAGCTTCAAAAATTATTTTATTGGTCAGTCTCAGAGGGATAATTTAATATAAAATTCTGAAAATTATCTCTCCGTTGCGAGCTACATATCTCTTTGATTCGCGGAGTACCAATTGCTAACGGCATGCACCCGGTGACCAGCCCCAAAACAAGTTAATTCTTTATCCAATCTGTGCGACATTAACTTTATTCTAAAGACGTTTTTGAATGATTGAAGATAGTGCAGGATATGAGATTGAAATAGTCTAGTTGCATGTTGGATAATACTTATTAATTTTCAATTTAAAAAAGAATTGCACACTGATTAACCAACTTACTCCTATATTTTCATATTATTTGAACACAGAACACATCGTGAAGCTTTTATTTATTATGTATTAACGTCAAAATAATGATAGTTTGAAGTCTACAAATATGAAGATAACTGAAGAAATGAGAATAAAAATTAAAAAAAAAACTTTTTTACACCGAATATTCACTTAGAATTGATTTTAAGTGTTCGACAAAATACATTCAAAGTTTATTTATTATTTTGAAGTCTTCCTTTTGTAGTATTTTGAGTCCTAACAACTGGTAAATTTTTTTATTTTTTATTTGAAAAAATGAAATATTTCCGTTTTTACTTCACAAGAAAAATAAACAAGAACTTACCTTTGAATTTTTCAGATACATATACTCCATTTAAATTAAACATATCATAAACTCATTCCAGAAGTAGAAGATCAAATTTTATATTATATTATCAATAGACTTTTAGGACGAATTATAGCGTTACGATGACCCATACGTCTTTAGTATAATAATCAATTTACTGCAGTTCGTGGCTCGAAATTTTTCCTTTTAATAATTTATATGACGAATTCGCTAACTTTACTTGTACGATTACCTTAAAAATATTGAACTACAATAATAATAAAAATATTTTTTTTTTATTTTAGAAATAAATATGTCGTATTCTAGTAACAAGGAAGTGAAGACTGCGATTTTGTGACTTTATCTGTACAGCTTGATTTTCTTATATGTAATATCTTCGTCTTCTTTCTAACGTTACAGAAAACGACATTAATGGTTGAGAAAAATGGAAAATTCAGTTTTTCTATGGTAAAGAGTTTTTGAAGTAATCTTTATGAAAGTTTTTGATTGGCTTAAACACTCTAAGAACTTTATAACGATAGTTGGACTCAAACAATTAATCAAAAAACTTGACCAAACAAGGCTGGTGTTGAAAATCAAGAAACTTTGTGATGAGAATGACATTAGATTTTATTGGAATTGTGAAATCAAAGGTTTTAATGCTTGACTAGAGTTAGGGTACTTTGGATCTTGCCATGATTGAGCATACAATGCATACTACTGATTGGTACAGCTTGAGTACAGTTTAAACATGGTACTCATTGACCTTTTTACTGCGTAATCACAGCAACACCTGAAACGTCCTGAGCTTAATCATGACACATACAATACCAGCCAAGGTGACTTTTACCGTATAAGCTTAGGAGTTTACATATACTGTAAAAATCAAAAGAATTTTCAATCGTTTTCGATTATTAATCGAAATTTCTTACTTTTCAACAGTTTTTGAGGTTTTTAGGAACTTTTCCTGTTGTGAACTCAATTTGTGGACACAATATACAGTCATGCTATTCAGTAATGTTAAATTGCGGCAGACAGATAAAACTAGCAAACGGGTAAACTAACACAAAATGGAAACATGTTTTTTTACCGTTTAGATCGCGACTTAAATATTTATTGGGGAGACATTACTAAAAAGCATAACTGTTGAATGGTTCCGATGCTATAGAAGAGGAATGGCCCACAACTCTATCGGTAGATCGCAAAGTATTTTCGGTTGATTACGGCGAACAGGAGAAGATTTTGATTTCAACACCAAACTTATAGAAACTCATAGAAACAAATCGTTATAGCTCCCTTAGTATTTAGTGTTTAATAGGTCGCACCATTAGCGTTTCTAGAAAAAGAGTTATGTCAATGTCAAAATTTTAGTAGGTAGATCGCAACACATTTTTAGGGAAAAAAAATGTCGATCTTGTATACTGGGCAATTCAAAATAACTGTACTATCCGTCAACCACAGGTAGTATACAGAAAAATAAAACAAAAAGTCTATATGTATAGGGAGTCTAATTCGCGTGGAATAGAACGAAACACTAACCTTGAAATGAAACTGTAAAACGTTTTTATTTGTGGTTTTCTGCGGGAAAAATGTATAATACGCAATTCATTCATTCAAATTTCCGACTTAATGTGTTATACGTAAGAAATGAATCATGATTACCATTTTGGATTCAAAGGAGGTTGATTTTTGAAATGCTGATAGATTTATTCCTTGTAACTTCGCACTTGCATGACCTTAGTGAATTTGCTCCTAACGGGTCGGATATTTATTCTGAATCATCCTGTATATAGAACTTGGCCACCCCTGCTATAGAAGAGAGTCGATGGATACCCGGTACAACAAATGCGCACTATTAAAAATAAAATATTTTCAGATTCATAAATTTAAAAAAAAAAATCAAACAAGAACGTATTTGTTCTAAAAAAATTAAAAAACTGGCTTTTGAATAAGGAAAAAAAAACTAAATTGTTACAGTACATAAGGAATTTGAATTGGAGTTAAAATATTTTTTCATTATAAAGAGAAACCACGGATGAACTATTCTGAAACATCACAAAGAAAATTAATAATCTCAAAAAATATAGCTTGCTAAGAAATAATTCTCACTCTTTACAAATGAGTATTTTTTAAGAAATATAGCTTGAAATACGAGAACTAAGGGTTATTATGTTTCAATTAATATATTTTTTCTCTCATACGTCTTTTTTAAAATATTTAGTATATTGCACTTACTTCTATTATGGAATAAACTGTCAATCGAGAGCACATTTCTTTCTAAATAGTAATAAATCGAGCAAAAAAATATTAAATATTAAATACATAAGCTTGAGACTAGAATAAATTTTTGGTTTAACTAGCTCTTTGTCAAAAGTAACTGCAAAATATAAATATCTTGGTATAATTTTGTTGATATTAAAGTTTTTATGTGAGAAAGAACATGTAATCGTAAATTTTCAATTATTTTATTATTTATTTGCTGTAGCCAATGCAGTTGTGTTAAAATGGATTTATGATTTACACAATTCATGTCCAGTTATGAAGAGACTTGAGAAAAAAGAAAAGAACTTTTCAAGTCTGCAGACAGGGCTAATTTACATTTAACACCTCTTATATTTTACAAATATACATAAAAGCTGCGAACGTCGACAGTAAATTTCGCGCCTAATAGCAATAAAGTTGTTACAGACCAAATGTAAATTTAGGATCAAGGAGAATAGCTGCATTTATGGCAGGTAGCTTAAGGCAATCGTAACTTCTGTAATTATACTTGAACAATTTGTGATAATTCGTGCTTATGCTTGAGGTAGGTATTCAAAAATAATCGATCTTTCTTTAGAAACTTATCATTTTATACCTCGCTGTTGTTAATTTCTTAATGTGGTGTTAGATGGTTAACAATAGCGTGCAGACTTCACTCGAGAAAAAAGATCTAGTAAATCCCAGACCCAACAAACTGGAATAATTTATCATTATTCCAGCTTAATGTTTTTAATTATTCCGTATGAGAATTAATCGCCATTAATTACGGTCCGTCTATACAAACTATGCATGTTCGAGAGCTTGCAATTGAAATATGTTGTGACTTTTGCGTGTACATATGCGAGTCTGGATTTGAAATTTATTACGAACGAAAGAAATGGAACTCCCACGGCAGTAAATAAGAATACGGTGCAGGCGTAAATAATCTTATATTTCGTGTTGTATTCGCGCTTTCCGTGCATATAAATCTCACTATTTTTCTAGGTTTCATCTCGAACAAGAATAAAATTTTGAATTATATTAGTTCCTTCTTATTCTTCTTCTTCAAAGAGGACTAATCTAAATGATTGAGTTTAGAATTAACTGATGCCGCGAAGATTGTTTGATTCCAATTTTGTTTCTGTATTTATTTGGCTAGTATATATTATTTTACATTATTTATTTTTGCTATAAATTTATTTATGCCTAATTGAAGTACTTACCGGTTGATGCTGTGCCGAAGTAAATAATTAATAGCACCGAAGTGCCGAGCAGTCTCATTTTGATTTCGTTCTTCTAACTATGAGGTATTAGAATCATCTGCAAAGAAGTAAAGAAACCATGATAAAATATAAAATAAATACATATTAAATAAGTATAACAGATCAAAAATTAACGCAATCCTCTTATACCTTCTAAATTTTTCTTGATTGTATCATTCTCACATTTAAGGTATTCACCATAAAGTCGGGAAATACCGAAATAGAGGAATAACCCGTGTCCATTAAAACTGACTTAGACTGATTAAGAAATAAATTTCAGTTTTTTTCGGACTGTAGTTTTGCAATCTTTGTCATTTCGGAAAATATCTCAATATAATTCCTTCAACCAAGGTGGGGTCCTGTAGAAGACGGAGACATTTACTATGCCAGGGTAGAAAAAGGAAAACTTTCTCAAAGTAAAACATTTTTTTAAAACACTTCTATGGCCAAAGCTCTCTTTCGCTCGCTATAAAAAAATTTGGAAAAATTTTGTGCAAATCGTTTTTGATTGCAGTGAAAACCTCGAGCAGCCTCTGGACAGCTGTTTCAGCCCTGCTTGGGGCTTCTTCAGCAGAGACGTAGCTCGACATTCCCACTGCAGACCAAAAACGACTTGCCCAATTTATTCGCAATTGCGATGTAAGAATGATGAACAGATAAAATAGCGACATCTTACTATCACTTTTTGACCTGACATTGCAGTAGGATAGACAAATTGAAGCGGGATTTGCTCCTAATACGTCTCTGCTGAAGAAGCCCCAAGCAGGGCTGAAACAGCTGTCCAGAGGCTGCTCGAGGTTTTCACTGCAATCAAAAACGATTTGCACAAAATTTTTCTAAAAACTTTCATTGTGCTTTGACAGCAAGCATGGCCGCCTTGCATGAGGGAGTTACTAGGAGCAAATCCCGCTTCAATTTGTCTATCCTACTGCAATGTTAGGTCAAAAAGCGATAGTAAGATGTCGCTATTTTATCTGTTCTTCATTCTTACATCGCAATTGCGAATAAATTGGGAAAGTCGTTTTTGGTCTGCAGTGGGAATGTCGAGCTACGTCACTGCTGAAGAAGCCCCAAGCAGGGCTGAAACAGCTGTCCAGAGGCTGCTCGAGGTTTTCACTGCAATCAAAAACGATTTTCATAAAATTTTTCTAAAAACTTTCATTGTGCTTTGACACCAAGCATGGCCGCCTTGCATGGGGGACTTATTAGGAGCAAATCCCGCTTCAATTTGTCTATCCTACTGCAATGTCAGGTCAAAAAGCGATAGTAAGATGTCGCTATTTTATCTGTTCATTAAAATTTGGGTTTCAAATAAAACTAGAAACAGAGTAAGGCGGCTTGTCCACGATAAGAATTTTCCCCGTCCGCCGTCTCGTCAAATTTACCGGATTAGAAGTAATACATTACATTATACTCACTCTTGTCCACGTGTTCTGAAAATTTACCGTGCCGGCTCGTGGACAAACCAGAATATAATATAATCTAATGTATTACTACTAATCCGATAAATTTGCTGGGACGGCGGACGGCGTCGTGGACAAGCTGCCTAAGAGAAGAGAATCTGAGGTGTCGAATTTAGCGTTTTTAAAGTTCGCTCAAGATCACGTCCATTGATAGTTTAATCTGTGTTATTCACACATGAATTCAGCTTTAGTATGACAGGATGTGATGGACTCGTAATGGTACGGAGATATCTTTGTAAGATATATTCGGAAACTGATCAGCGTAAAGTAAATACATCCTGTAATAAACTTATGATGACATGTGGCAAAATCAGCGCAGACCGTACATGAATTTGAATAAGAATCATAAATTATCATTAACTGTCTAATAAATTAGACTAGGCTCGAATATGATCGAACACATTTGGTACTCATTCAATATTGTTGAACAGTAATATTGAAGACGTTTTATTGTTCAATAATATTTTACTGGTATAGTAGTTGCGCTGTATGTTTCCAGTTTTCAAAAATAAACTGATGCAAAAGGAAAGATTTTAGGTAAGAAATTAGACTTTGCTCAATGCATTTAGGTAGAAACTTTCATTCCCAATTTCTTCTTTATGTCTCGCGCATGCGGGATCAGCTCAAGAGAGACTAATGTGATGTTGCACGCTCAACAGTTGCCAGTAATATTGACAACTCTTCAATAAATTTTAAACCAAATTAATTTTTATTGAACGGCATTCCAAAATACAGGGAGATTCAGGCAACTCATTCATTAAAAGTTTACGGACTTCCTCTCTGAATTTCTATTTCATATTTTGCGGTTATAAGTTAGCGATAATGATCTATTATAATATAATATTTCCAACTTTCGGACACTTCCGCTTGTACCGGAAGTTGCTATCAACTTTCTTATTTTAAATAGAATACCCCATTTTTTTATTGCATTTCTGAAATCTTCATGAAATTCTAGAAATATTTTGTGTAACATGTGATACAAGAAAAATTAGCCGTTTTAGAGATATTTCCATTTTTTAAAAAAAGTTCAAAGTTGCAGTACCTTGTTTATGATGCTGCCATCTTTGTGTAACAAAAGCCATAATTTCAATTTTTGGCCTGTAGTGGGCTATGCTCATAAGCTTTCAGGTCATACCTAATTTTACACAAAATCGTTTACGGGCTGGTTGAAAAGTAACTTCTGTTCGAACTGATTTCAACTGTGGAAAAGTCATATTTTTTAAATAGAATACCCAGTATTTTTTTATACCGTAAGAATCAGAATTAAATGTTCTTTCGAACTGTATTAGCATATCCTATACTCATCTCTTACCTTACTCTTTCTATTCACGATTTTCTCTTTGACACATCAATTTTTTCACTTTTCAATATTATTCCTGAATAGCGTGCTATGAAAATTTAACAAACTGAGGTTTTTTAAATTAATTTCTGACTGTACTTTCAATTTCATTTTAAAAACCGACAAATAATATTTAAATACACATCTATCATCTGAACTTTTTGTTTACATATGCCGCATGTATTAGAATTCTTAGTATGACTACTTACACACTTACAAGGAGAAATTTACACTTAGAATACAAAATTTTATAAAAACTAATAAATAAATCAGAAATATTAAAAATAATACACAAATTGTTGGTTATAATATTGGCTCTAAGTTGTCCTCGGCTATTATTTATTAGTAATAACTTTCTACTGTATCTAAGTAATAACGCATTTTCCTCGATATAACAACTTTCTTTATTAACTTCTTGTATTGTCGATTTTTTTATCATCAAATATCTTTAATATGTGTGTGTTTGATTATTAATTTTTTGGTTCTTCGTAGATTAAATTGTTTTTTTTTAATTCCTTCTAGACAAATGATTTCAAAAATTATAATTTCTCTAGTTTTCATAGCCCACTATTTAAAAGTAATACCGAAAAACGGAAAAAAATTACGTGTTAAAAAGAAATCATCGATAACGAGTGAACTATAAAAAATAGGTATAGGTAATTCTAATACAGGACGAAAGAACATTTAATCCTGAGTCACATGATACAAAAATATACTAGGTGTTCCATTTAAAAAACACGACTTTTCGACAGTTGAAATTAGTTCGAATAGAAGTTACTTTTCAACCAGCCTGTAAGCAATCAAGTGCAAAACTGGACATGATCTGAAAGAATGTTACTGTAGCCTACTACAGGCCAGAAATGAGCATCATGGTGTTTGTTGCACAAAGATGGCAGTGTCATAACCAAGGTTCTGCAAGTCTGAATTATTTTTAAAAAATGAAAATATCTCGAAAACGGTTAATTTTTCTTATATCACATGTTGCACAAAATATTTTTAGAATTTTATGAAGATTTCAAAAATGCATTAAAAATTTGGGTATTCTATTTAAAATAAGAAAGTTGACAGCAACTTCCGGTATAAGCGGAAGTGTCCGAAATTTGAAAATATTATATTTTGATAGAACCATATCTTTAACTTATAACTGCAAAATATGAAACAGAAATTCAAAGGAGAAGTCAGTAAACTTTTAATGAAATGGTTGCCTGAATCTTCCTGATCGCCGCCCCTTTTATTGACAATAATTATCCTCACACAGTCAATATTATTGAACAATAAACGTCTTCAAATTTTATTAATCAGTAACATTGTTAGTATGCGGGGGGCTTAGTCATAAGTCAACAAAATTTAATGTTAAGTAAATTAAAAAAAAAATTTGTTGCATTTTTAAGGTTCTTATGAGAAACCTTCGCCTTATTGACGAAACACTTTTATAGAAAAAATGTCATCCTCTTTTCTGTATGCCCGGTAGAATCCAGAATGTCCGAGTGCAACCAAAGAAACTAATTGTGAACAGTTCTCATACTTGTTAAAACCTAAGAAAGAAATTGATCGTTCATATTGGTATACATGCTTCCATCATTACATAAAGTTATGTAAGTAGAACCAGTTGAAAATAATGGCGCATACTAACCAAGTAACTAACTCGTAGTTATTAGACATTCACAAAATGTAAAGGCACAATTGACTTTATATACAGGGTGTCCCAGCGTTCCGAGGAAGTACGAAAATAAGCATTTTATCAAAAAGCTTTAATGTGCAGACATTCTGCACAATTTAAAATTATTTTGAACTATACAGGCTTTATTAAGTTAAACATCAAACTTATGATTTTTTAAATGGAACCCTACATATTTTATTACAAATTGGAGTCATTTCTATTGGCTTTCCAACTGTACCACATCATTTAATACATTTCAATTTAAATACGTCTGAGTTATTGTTGATTAATTAATCAACTTACAGAAATTTGCTGTACGATATTCCTATTCGATTCAGGAATGTATGGCATAGCACAGTTTTGTAGTATTAACTGGCATTTACAATTCGCACTTGTTATGTTTTTTTATTAAATTTCTAAAAATATTCATTCAGAACAAATAAAAAGATAACTTATGATAATAATGATTTTATTTGTCATTTTGTGTAAATTACTTCCAGGACAAATTTTTAAAATTTTATAAGTTAATTTAATGGGTGACGCAGTTGGTAGTTTGTTGATACGGTAGTGATGGCTTATTCATAGTTTTTATTGATTTTGAATGGCGACATCTAAAAATGTTACAAAAATATAACAAATGTGAATTATGAATGCGTTAATAGTACAAAACCGTCTTACACAACACTTTCCTGAATCGAATAGGAATGTCAGACAGTTCTGTAAGTTCAGTAATTCATTAACAATAACTCGGATGCTATTAAACTTAAACGTGTTAAGTGTGATATCGTGGGAAAGCCAATAAAAAGGACTATCTACTGGTATAATAATTTATAGGGCGTCTTATTTAAAATAAACGAGTAATTTTACAATTCTTGAAGCGAGCTCTGTTTTTGTTATTGGCTTACCGACATTCAGAATTCGTAAATGGTTTGAAAATACAGTTGTTTCGAAGTGTTTGTTCCTGATTTCAACCGGCTATCATTTAAAATAACCTTCAGTTTGAATTTGGATGGTTTCTTAAAGAAAATACGAAATAACTCGAAAAGTAAAAATAGTTTAATAAGCGATTATAATCATTTTCATCGGCTGTTTAAGTGTTACCCAAATATGTAATAAAATATATAGGGTTCCATATAAAAAATCATAGATTTGATGTATAACTTAATAGAGAAACACACTTTATAGCCGAAAATAATTTTGTATTGTGCAGAATACGAGTCTGCACAACTTTCATTAACAAAGGCTTTTGATAAAATGTATCTATATGAAATGTCTTTTTCCTACTTCCTCGAAGCGCTGGGACAACCTGTATGAACGCCACAAATAATACCTACTCTGTATTTCTACTATCTCAAAGTCAAACGAGTTTAACATGCCGCTCATTTCATGTTATGATATCCACGTTATCAGCTATATCTAGAAAGTGCTTCCGAGTGTTTGAATAAATAAATATTACGTTGAGTTGAGTTCAACGAGGGTAAAGGACTAGAACTTTCATATATCCGGAAAAGATTTACTTGCTATACCAGACGAATTTAAATATACTGAGCTAATTAGTGTGACATAAACAGGTTACCATAGTGATTGTTGATTGGTTAGTTTGACACGTCTCAGTCAGTTTTTTACAAATTTTGTACAAGAAATATCATCGTGTCATAAGAGCCTTAGTCATAATATAATTAATGAAATACACGGCACGTTGCAGGAGGGCAAGAATACCGGGTTTTGATAATATCGAAAAACCGGAATATCGAACATTTTTACACCATTTTTAGTAAAACCTGTAAAAAGATTTGAAATACTGAAATATCGATATAGTATTACCTCACTTATAGCCGTTTGCACCATGTCTAGTTAAAAATTAAAGCAGGTTTAACAGTAAACCCAGTTTGCACCACGGCTTAAACCGTAATGAAAAACTCGCTAAACCAACTCAATTTAATCCGCCGCCCGTGATGGTTTAACGTTGAGTTGGTTTAGCGAGTTTTTAACTACGGTTTAAGCCGCGGTGCAAACTGGGTTTACTGTTAAACCTGGTTTAATTTTTAACTAGACATGGTGGAAACGGCCATTAATGCCATGAAAGTTAACCCTAATTTATAACTTTAAATTTTTGTTTTCATGATTCTTATTGATTATTTTCAAGAATTTATTTATGTTTGTTTCTTAAAAACTATTATTGGGTTCTATTAATTATACTGCACAAATATTAAGCGGGCTACTTAAAAATTTAATACTAAACTGAGAATAAATGAGAAAAATATTAATATAACAATTTAAAATGTTTTAGTGATCCACTTCCTTTGTTGAGTAGAAACTTTATTTTCATTTTGGTTATTTATTGCTATTTAACAGAATTATTGACTGTTTATAAAGTATAATGTTGTTTATCTTAGTTTTAATATGTTTTTGTTTCGATAATTGATTGACTTTCTTTCTGAGAGCATTTTTTTCTACCATATTCTACCTATATTTAGGGTTGCCGTACGTCCCATATACATATACGGGATTGTCACCGCATTTCACTGATCAGTTCCGTATTACTATTTGTCTCGTTTTTGATCAAAAATCATGTCTAAGAAAGCTATGTAAATAATATATTTACCATTCTAGCGCACAATGCAAATGTAGACAGGATATTTTCCCTTATGATAACTCAATGGTCCGACAAAGAAACTAGTTGTCATTACAATTTTAGAATGATTTGTACAACTGTTATAATTATGTAAAGGAAGAAAATGTTGTAGGAATAATTAAGAAACTAAAATCACCTTTAAAATATGACTGGGCTAAAAGGCATCTTTTTTATTATTCTGCGCATTCATTTTATTGGATTGTTTAAACTTTATTAACTTTCTAATAAGAGTATCTTATTTAGTACTTATGTATCCCGTACCAATGCTTGGAAATTATGGCAACCCTATCTATAATATCATCTTTATTGCAATTCATTTTAAATATTAATATCGAATGAATACCGGTATTGTAAAAAGAAAGAAAAGAATTACGTCCTAGCGCAGGGATCCCCCAAACTTAATCAGTCCGCGGTGCACTTACCAGATTAGTATTTTATCCCGATGTCCTTTTGAAAATGTATACAATGACATGAATCAGGTACAGAAATGAAAACAACTCTTAAGTCTTCTATAAACTTCACGAAAGTTTCATATTTTTCTGGAAAATTCTATCGCCTTTTTACTCTCTATAGGGCCCGGGACGCCGCGGCGCACACTTAGGAAACTACTGACCTAGTGCGCTGATACACACCGTCCCTAAAATAGGGGCTTTAATAAAGGAAATGTTAGTTGAGCATTTTCTGCCCCATGAATTAAGTTTTAAGAATGTTGAAGAAGAACAATGTTTCTGCTTATTTTATTCCTAAAATGAAAGAAATAAGGAAAGTTCCAAAACCAACAAAACTTTCTGCTGAGACCAGTATACCAGAAAAAGGTTTGTTCCCAATTGCAATGATTCTGTTTTCATTGATACGGAAGATTAACAACAAAATTTTGTCTTACGTATATTGCGAGGATGAGATTTCTTTTTCTGATTTAAAGTGTTAATAGAAATTCAATCCAATTTTTGAAAACATTAAAGTTTCTTGAACATATAAAATAGCGACATCTTACTATCGCTTTTTGACCTAACATTGCAGTAGGATAGACAAATTGAAGCGGGATTTGCTCCTAATGAGTCCCCCATGCAAGGCGGCCATGCTTGCTGTCAAAGCATAATGAAAATTTTAGAAAAATTTTTGTGCAAATCGTTTTTGATTGCAGTGAGAACCTCGAGCAGCCTCTGGACAGCTGTTTCAGCCCTGCTTGGGGCTTCTTCAGCAGAGACGTAGCTCGACATTCCCACTGCAGACCAAAAACGACTTGCCCAAATTTATTCGCAAATGCGATGTAAGAATGATGAACATATAAAATAGCGACATCTTACTATCGCTTTTTGACCTAACATTGCAGTAGGATAGACAAATTGAAGCGGGATTTGCTCCTAATGAGTCCCCCATGCAAGGCGGCCATGCTTGCTGTCAAAGCATAATGAAAATTTTAGAAAAATTTTTGTGCAAATCGTTTTTGATTGCAGTGAGAACCTCGAGCAGCCTCTGGACAGCTGAAACATTTGCACAAAAATTTTTCTAAAATTTTCATTATGCTTTGACAGCAAGCATGGCCGCCTTGCATGGGGGACTCATTAGGAGCAAATCCCGCTTCAATTTGTCTATCCTACTGTAATGTTAGGTCAAAAAGCGATAGTAAGATGTCGCTATTTTATATGTTCATCACTCTTACATCGCAATTGCGAATAAATTGGGCAAGTCGTTTTTGGTCTGCAGTGGGAATGTCGAGCTACGTCTCTGCTGAAGAAGCCCCAAGCAGGGCTGAAACAGCTGTCCAGAGGCTGCTCGAGGTTCTCATTGCAATCAAAAACGATTTGCACAAAAAAAAAAAATTTTTTTCTATTAAAGTTTCTGTTTTTCTTGAAGTTACATTTGAAATGAAAAAAAAACAGTTTTATGCTTGTTAGATCGCGAACTCTGATAATGATGGTTTTGTGGCAGTTAGTTGTTTTAGGAATAACAAAGGAAAAAGTCTTGTTTTTTTTAAATGTGAACATAGAAATAATAATCGTATGGAACGCGCTTCGCCGACTACGCCTGTTGGAATCGTAAGGTAGGCAATTTATATGCTTCTAAGGGCAAGAGTACAGGAAAATACATATAACCGTGTGTTTTCTGGTTGTTTTGTAAAGTAGGCTGGTAATTTCTCAAAACGCATTTTTCTATAGGAATTGACGGTCACTTGCCCTTAGGTCGAGTTGGTTGCCTAACTTACGTTGCCAACACGGTTGCAATGTAATTCGCATAGGGACGGGCACTTCATATTAAGGCCGATCCTACCCGGTAGGCAGCGTACTGGTCCACGCCGGCCGGCATTTTATTATTTACCTATTTTTATACAGGGTCTCCCAAGTTGAGTGGCCTATTAAAAGTTTTCGAGGAAGGAAATATACAAAAAATATGAAACTTAGCAAGTTACCATGGCGGAATCTTTCAGACTAAAATATTTTCACTTTTATATCACTTCCGGTTATACCGGAAGTCGCCGCTAACTTTCTTATTTTAAATGGAATGCCATATTTTTTTATTGCAAATTCTGATTCTACGCATTAGTCTAAGTAAAAATTATTAAGACTTCCCTATACTTAAATGTAACCGATTTTGAGATATCTGGAGATTTAGCTAAAAAATTGTTTTGGTCAGCTTTCATTGAAGAGATTGTACTTATGACACTTTCAAATTTAGAAATTCAGGTGGCATGTCGTTTTGAGGTACTATCTTCACGCTTTCAAATAGTGTCCTAATTATCCCTGAAAAAATTACAGGCTGGTCATAAAATGGTGTCGAACCTCATTATGTTTAACTGCCCAAAACTCAATTTTCGTTAATGGAACACCCTGTATCTTTTTCCATCCTGAGACAGAGAATTAAATTCTACAACGATTAGTATTAGTATTCCGTATACCCATCTGCAGTAATTTTCTTGTTATCAGCAGTTCTTTTGGCGTACATAAAGGCATAGATCTTAAAGAAGTTAAATACCTGCCGTAAGTTTATTGTTTTCATAAACGAGCGTCTTAAAAACATAAGCATGCCATGAAAAACAATTTTCTTTGTTAGTTTGACGTTTTTATTAAACAAAAATACGTAAACTTTGTTGAGTGATAAAAACAACAATGAATAATTTTGGTTATTCTAATGAACAATTATTAAATTTATTTTGCATTCGTCGAGAATGCAATAAAATTGTTACGAGAACATGTAGAAGATTTAATGAAATGTTTCCGCAGTTACCGCCAATGACCGAAAAAAAATTTAGAAGGTATGAACGTAACTTTTTAAGAAGTGGTACCGTTAGACCAAAGAAAACTTCGTCGTGTGCTGTAACTGGCAATGAAGAAAACGAAATTTCTGTTTTGGCATTCTTTCAAGTTTATCCGCGAGCATCTATCGCCGCTGCTGAACACGATTTAAATGTCGCACATGCATCCATACAAAGAATTCTGCACAAGCATAAATTACATGATTACAAGTTCGTTATTGTTAACGCTTTGCAACCAGAAGATCCGGCGATTCGAATACGATTTTGTGAAGCACTTTTGACACATTATCAAGAAGACCACCGTTTCGTGCAGAAAATCATTTGGACAGATGAGGCTAAGTTTACTCATGAAGGAATTTGAAATAGGCATAATTCTCACGTATGGGCAAGGGAAAATCCTCATTTTGTTAGAGAGAGAGGATTCCAAAATAAATTTAGTTTTAACGTTTTTGCAATTTTGAAGGATAACAGATGTTCCTATTTTATTTATAACGAAAAGCTAAATTCTCGTCGTTATTTAGACATTTTGAGAACTGTGGTGACAAATTTTTTAGAAAATTTACCATTAAATACTCATTTTAATTGTTGGTATCAGCTAGATGGAGCTCCAGCACACAGTACTAACGAAGTGGGAGAGCAGTTAAACGAACTTTTTCCAAATCGATGGATAGGACGCCACGGTCCTTTGAGATGGCCCCCGCGATCACCTGATCTTACGCCATTGGATTTCTATCTGTGGGGTAAAATTAAATCGGAGGTTTATCGTGAACCTGTAAATGATAGGCAAGATCTCGAAAATCGAGTTATAAATTGCTTTCAAAATTTAAATCCCATTGAAATATGACGAGCAACCACAGAGGGTGTTGTATCACAAATAAGAAATTGCCTCCGCATGAATGGCAGGCAATTTGAACGAGCTTTGTAGTTATTTTACGATGTTACAATTTTGGTTTAGTAAGGATACTTTTCATTTGCTTTGTTAATTTTGTTAATTTCTTTGTTACTTGTTTGTATTGTATGTGAGTTTTTAAATTTTAGATAAATGGAGGCCGTAGAAAGATACACTACATAAAAATTTACTACAGAATTTCCAATAACTTCTTTTGTTCTTATTGTAGGTTGCCACTTCCCCTTCTTTTTGCTTTTCATGGCCAACTTTATCTAAAATTTAAAAAAAAATTATGTTACTTATCTGTTAGTGTTATAACTCAATAAATATTTTTATTTTCTCGTCACTTACTGCTAAAAAATACAATATTTCAAGAAAAATATACCATTATAATAAAACAATTACTGATAACAAGAAAACTACTGCAGATGGGTATAGGGAATACTGATACTAATCGATGTAGAATTTGATTCTCTGTTTCAGGATGCAAAAATATACAGGGTGTTCCATTAACGAAAATTGAGTTTTGGGCAGTTAAACATAATGAGGTTCGACACCATTTTATGACCAGCCTGTAATTTTTTCAGGGATAATTAGGACACTATTGAAAGCGTGAAGATAGTACCTCAAAACGACATGCCACCTGAATTTCTAAATTTGAAAGTGTCATAAGTACAATCTCTTCAATGAAAGCTGACCAAAACAATTTTTTAGCTAAATCTCCAGATATCTCAAAATTGGTTACATTTAAGTATAGGGAAGTCTTAACAATTTTTACTTAGACTAATGCGTAGAATCAGAATTTGCAATAAAAAATATGGCATTCCATTTAAAATAAGAAAGTTAGCGGCGACTTCCGGTATAACCGGAAGTGATATAAAAGTGAAAATATTTTAGTCTGAAAGATCACCTTCCACCGTGGCAGCCTGCTAAGTTTCATATTTTTTGTATATTTCCTTCCTCGAAAACTTTTAATAGGCCACTCAACTTGGGAGACCCTGTATGTAACGACGCACGCTAATCGGAATGGCATCACTCCGCACGGAATCGGCCCGTACGGAATAGTCCGACTAGAATATTTTAGCCGACTGCCGACACTGACTTACGCTTCCTATCATTATTTTTAGCTTTTCTTTTTCCTCTTCATATAATAGCGCCACAATAACAATTTTTAGGATCTAAATGAGCATGATAGTGTGCGCTATTACATATTAAAATAGGTAAATAATAAAATGCCGGCCGTTGTGGACCGATACGTTGCCGGCCGGGTAGGATAAGTGCGCGTCGCTTCTAATTTTTGACGGCCGGCGTGGGCCGGTGCGCTGCCGGCCGGGTAGGATAAGTGCGCGTCGACCTTTACTGTCTACATCGTGATTTTTTTCAACATGAAGCATTGCTGTTCAAGTTACTATAGAAACTAATTCCAATTTATAAAAATATGTCAGGTCAGAAAGCGATCGTAAGATGTCGCTATTTTATCTGTTTATAAAAATATCGTTCCATGATGTCCGTCGTTAAATATGTACATTTTATTTTGGAACAATTGTCAGGCGATGACAGCGAACGTTTTTGAAAATTGTTGCGATTTTTGTTTTAAATTAAAGAAATCCTGTTTTCCTTATGTTTCATTTATTTCACACAAGAATATACTTATCTAATATAGTTGAAAGAACCGCTATTATTTTGTAATACAAGTATATTGAAAACACTAATAATAGAATAGATTCATGACAGCTGTCATTTCATGTTCTATTTTAAAAAGGACAGTTTCATTTACAAATTGTAAACGTTGCTATGGATTTTCACATTTGTACTTAACAGCAATGTTTTACGTTAAAATAAATTCACGGTACTCTAAGAATGCGAAACTAATATTTCTCTTGTGAACGCTCTTCACTATAGTATACAAATAATTTTGGAGATCGTTTTAAGTCCGCAAAACGCTTCGTGTCATGGCAACATTTTAAAGGATTGAATTTGATAAAAGAAAACAAGATTAAAAAATATTTATTTTTGGTTTTCGTCGCAATTGATTCAAAAATACTAATTTCGGACTAGAAATTATCGAATTTTTTCGATAAACAAACCAGTTGTACCAGTTGCCATGACAACAATAATCACAACCTGGCATGACTTTAAATTTTGTTTATTATTAATTTAAGTACCTAATGGAGTCTATTCTGTACCAAAACCGTTTAATTTAAAGGGGTGTTAAATTTTCTTGCTACGGTAACAACCAATCATGGGATTGTACACTGTATTTTAAAGGACCTTTATATTTTAACAGCCCGTTAAAAAGTTTCAGAATACGCCCCTATATCTTTTAAATTTCACTAATTTGAAGAGCTTTTACAAAAAAAAAACATTGCTTAAAAAGGTATCATAAAATCTGTATAAAACTGATTCCGTTTCAATTACATTTTGAAAGCACGTTGCATTCTAATTTTAGTAGGTTTAAATGTTTGCTTTAATATTTTCATAATTTTATCTACAGTAATTTAGGTAGACCTCCTACGACCAACGATAGCCAAAAATAAACTTCGATGGAGGCTTTCCCCTCTGAGCTTAATTAAAAGTCAGATAAACTCAACCGGCGTTCCATTAGAGGAGAATGCGCGCTTAATTTCCAGATTAAAATAATCTCTGCCGAGACATCGAAAAATGCAAAGCGCATCCTTGGAATTAATTATATAATGATATATGTGAGACTTTATCGTAATGTGTCAAAGGCCGTGCGGAGCGTTAAATCATTAAGTCCTGTTTACACGCGACGCGCGTCGAATGATGATTGTTTATTTGATATGGTACTGAAATGAAATGGCGTTTCCGAACGCTGATTTATCATCTAGTATCGGGATTCATGCGTAACGTTTCGTTAATATTCCTGACACCTGTTGAATTAATTTAACTTCGAGGTGATCCCGGAGGTCCTCGATGTATTCTAGACGAATATATAATTATCTGTATTTCTGCACGAAATTCACTTAGAAATAAAAAAAAATTAAACTAACCCTAAGACAGCAGTTCTGGTGAAAAATGATAGAAAACGATAAAATTTCTGAAAAACTCAGAGCAGCCTTATTTACAACTCAAGACTTCAAAATTATACCGTTGATGGAAGCATCCACAGTTTACGGCTCACATAGTTAATTCCTTGTTCATCATTCTACGCATAACAACTATACAGTGACCGCCAAAAAGTTCCCTCCATATGGGAATTTTTTTGTTATTTGTTACACAATTGTAAACCACCATTTGACAGCACTCTATATTAAAAAGGAAACGTCGTCACTAGCTACCTTGAATTTATAAGTACGGATATTAAACGGGTATAAGCCAAAAAGTAGATGCAATTCTTGCAATTTTCAGTCTGCTTAGACTAAATTGGGGTTATGGGAAAGGGAAATATATTATGAAGAAATCAGAAACAATAATACGAAATTTTATGTAGAAAAAGTCTTGCACCAGAAACGTGAAAAATAGCTTCAAATTTTCTTGTGCATTCAACAGTTCAGAACCCAAGGGCAAATTTTCTATTAAATATTTTTATGACTGCTTTACATCTTCAACAAAACTGAGAATATGCAAAATATCTTTTTTTTTTTTCGAAATATTACACCGAAACCATAAATACTTATTGAATTCTCATTGAATCCCAAGAGTTTGTCTAAGAAGTCTTCACAATTCCAAATTATATTTTTTTAAATTTTCGTGTCTTAAGATATAATATTTTTAACCACACCAAAAGTTGCTCGCCGGTTCTCTCCTGTTTATATTTGGTGATCGAACATGGACAAACTATTGGCGCAAGAAGTTAAAAAAATATATATTAATAAAAATTTTCCCATATGGTGCGAACTTTTTGGCGGTCACTGTATGGTGAAAAGTGTGTCTCCGAATACTTCTTGGATGTCCGCGACACAAAAAAAATACTGATATGAGCTTCGCGGTATAAGATGTTGACAAAAACCTTATGATGTTCAAGTGAATGTATGCAAGAAATAAAAAAAATAATGGATGTTTGGAAAGGTTAATTAGTGTTACAGAAAGTGGATGCCGAGGAAAAGAAAGAAACCTATTCTTAAATTTCTTGTTCACCTGAATTTGTTTCGCTATTCCAATAATATGAAAGAAATCTTCTATTCTTGTAAAAGACTTGGGCCTACTGCTGTCGACGTTCTTTGTTGCTACTGCTGTTGTTCATTTATTAAAAGTTATCGGATACCTAGATACACATTTTGGTACGCAAAAGTTGAGCTGTGGTAACAGTTCTTGGCAATCGATATAATCATTTATTACTTTAAGACCAAATAAGATATCAGCAGCATTCCACCTAGAAATTTTTGTATTTTCTGACTGACGTATGAGAGGGACTTGAAGTTTCATGAGAGAACTGTACTCTAAAAATTTTAATAATTTCTTTTATACACTTTAAGTATACTTTTGTAAATATTGTATTGAAGAGTCCAAATTGTGGAGTAATTTTGCAAATTACTCAGAACAGGAAATATATTATAAAGGGGTATCATGGAGAACAAATTAGTAAAAGGCTTGGTAATTCTACAAATAAAACCGAACATTTTAAAAGCTTTTCTGGCTATTAAATTAATATGATATTGGAAATTCACTTTGGAATCAAAAATGATCCCAAGATCCTTAATTTGGGAAAATTTGGATAAGGTTATGTTGTTAGTTTTGTAAGTATAAACTATAAAGTATTTTTCCTGGTTTTAGTGAGATGCTTACATTTACTGATATTTGAAAGAAGTTTGTTCTACAATAGTTTACAAAATGATTAAGTTTTGATTTCAAAGTTTCGCAGTCGATCACGGATTTGACTTCTCAAAATATTTTATTAATTTCAGCGTAAAGCTGGTAATTGCAACAATTTAATCCGTGTCTCCAGATGAACTTCTCGCTGGGTTCGATTTACATCCATTAATCATCACAACTTGTGTCACTATGATAAAGATATGACTTAATTCCGCGGAGAAGATTTCCATGAAAACCAAATATGGTCCAGCTTTTGTAGAAGAATGGTGATTAATTTTTTCAAATGTCTTTTGAAAACCGTTATAAATAACATCGACTGGACCAGAAGAATCTAGAATAGAAAGTTAATGTAATTACTAACGTCTGTTACAGGGCATTCCTTGTGAATGGGGGTAGGTAACGTAGGCATTTTTAAATATTCTAAATTAAAAGTGGAACTGATAAGCTGTAAGATTTTATAAAATAAGGCGGAATATTGTCTATGCTTTACTCCTTATGTACATCTTTTAATTACGGATATTCGGATAGATTATAAAATCAGTTTTTCTTTAATCGGCTGTTTCGCTGTACGTTGATATCCTCTTTTAGAACAAGTTTTCACGTTTTTATTTGTGTAACAAATAGCACGCTTTTGAAGCTTTCAGAAAACATTATTTGTCCGGTATATGAAAATTGTCTGAGTAATCACAGTCACAATGTTTCTAAATTAAATAGCAGACTTTGGAGATATTATATCATTGTTGCATAATTTGTAAAATAAAGTGTATGTTCTGTTTACTGATCTTTAAGTGTCTTTATGTTGTGCTCGTAAGCAAACCGCGGCAATTATTCATAACAATTAATCGATTCGATAAGTTTGTGTGTCTTTCTACCCTAGTTTAATTCATTGCTGCTTCAAACAACTGCAAGAAATTGCGTCAGTGGATTCCCTCCTATTATAAGTTTTATTTTCATTTATTTAAAGGATTATAGGATTGCAGAAATTATAGTTTTTCTATGTTTTAATACTTACTTTTTCTATGACACTTCAAAAATTATATTATTTTAAACAAATTAATGAAATTTTATTAAAAAAATATTTTAGAAAAATTTTGTGCAAATCAAGGCGGCCATGCTTGCTGTCAAAGCTTTGACAGCAAGCATGGCCGCCTTGCATGGGGGACTCATTAGGAGCAAATCCCGCTTCAATTTGTCTATCCTACTGCAATGTTAGGTCAAAAAGCGATAGTAAGATGTCGCTATTTTATATGTTTAAAAAAATATTATAAAACACGTATTTATCTTTGCACAGATACTTCGAGAAATTGCTTCTTCTGGATAAATTCTCCACCGAGATTCAGAAAAGATTCAGATATTTTTAGGGCGAAAAGAACATCAAAAAATAAGGTCATCTTTTTATATAATTTTTTTTCGAAAAATGAAAAATAAGAAATTAGCTAAGTTGTAGTGTGTTAACATAGCGCAATAGATGTATTCTTACATTTAAACCTCAATTACTCGAAAACAGTTTGGTTTATGGAAATGCAATAAGAAAGCTTCTTTTATGCCAAATTATCTAAAGAAAATTTCCTTCATAAATTTTTGATGAAATATGTAAAAATAAAAAGTTAGGGATAAAATACTGAAAGTTACTCCTCAAAACTATCCCTTAAAAAGAAGGGGTAATCCAGAATCTGACAAATATGTTGTTTATGAGCAGTTAGATGCCTTATACCAACATTTAAAATATTAGTTTAATAACTTAAAGGATCCAGAAGACATTGGCAAAATATTATTATTCACTTTTGGGAAAAAAATTATATAAAGGTGATCTGATATTTTTTTTTAACCCGAAAATATCGTGAGATATTTCTGAATCACGTATTTAAATAGTTTTTCTTGGAAATATCCGAGCAAAAATAATTATGAATTTTGTAATAAAAACTTTAACGTTTAATTTATAAATTTTTCCCGAAGTAGCTGCAAAACCCATAGCGAAGCGTCGATTTAAATGTTTCAAATGTCCGCTACAAAATAATTTTATGTATATTATAATAATTTTCATCGGACAAGTGCTTCAATTATTTAAATTTTCCATAAAAGAAAACAATGCTTGTAAATTTAAATAAATAGCAGGAGTAATATATTTTTATTTAACAATTTTACTTAGTCTCTGCCGTTTTGAGTATTTAGGATGCGCAGAAATTTTCATTTGAAATGTTTAATTCCGTTTTGAGTATTTTGAAAATTTAATTCTAATTTTTCTTGTTAATTTACAAAAAGTTTTTCATGACTTTAATTGGCACAGTCCTTTCCTTTTTTGTATTTTTTTTACAACGGCGGATGCATTCCTTCGCATAGTTGCAGAAACTATGTTATTTCCTTTGGGAAAGTTATTATAAAGCACATTTTCTCCTTTTACTTTGGTCGGAGCCGGCATTTTTACGTTTAAATATCAGGCGTTGTATTTGAATGTGGACCGATGGTGATGTCACAACAGCGGTCGGGGCGGGCTTACATTGCGGTATAGGGATCGAGCAATCCTATAGTGTTAAGTATCCTTGGCTGACATGCAATTAGTAAGCAATAAAATAGTTTAGTAGCAGAACTGACACAAATAACTTATACGTATAGTTGCCATATCAGCGCGGTTCCACAAAAGTTATTTGTTTCAGTTCTGTTGCTAAATTATTTCGTTGCTTACTAATTGCATGTCAGCGCCCAGCCTTAGGGTCGAATTCAGAGACACAATGATATGCAAATAGACAGAATTCAGTCTCGTTTATACGGTGATGGTTCTGGATAGTTGCTCTCGTGAAAGTAACTATTGCTCTCATGACAGCAACTCACAAAAACATCGTGGAAACGAATGTTTTTAGATAAATTACACTATCGCGAGAGCTATTTTCAACTATCTAGTCAGATGAGATAGTACGAAAGTTGTATCATGAAAGCGTGAAACCGACTTTTATGTAATGTACACGATGATAGTTGCACTCATAACCAATTTTAGTATATTTATATGGATATTCACGGTCACTTCGTCGATGGTGACTTTAATAAAAAAAACACAAACATACTGAATAAATAATTGATATCTGCAAAACTGTCGCGAATGAGTTCACATATTCAATGTAAAGCATGAGCAAAACAAGTGAGGTGTAACATGTTAGGAAATAGTCAGTGGTGGCTCGTGATGATTGACTGCGGGTGGGCAACAACTGCAAAAGGAAAAGTGGGTGCATTTTCCAAACAAATTTGGTTTTTGGGGTTGCTCGGACGAGGAACCGGAACGTGCAACTTCCTAGGACAGGGTGGGTACTGTTCACCTAGTCCACCACGACGAACCGCTACTGGAAATAGTCCTTTTAATAATCTTCCTATTTTTTGGTACACTTGCTGCATCTAAAATAAACAATAGTGTTATCTGTTCATAAATTTAAAGACCACTTGTGAAAAATACAACCGGCAACAGTGTCCTGGTTAAAAATTTGGTAACAAAATTGACAAGTGAAATAAATTATAAGATTATACGTTCTGAACAGATTCGTGGTTCTAAATTTAATAATTATGATAGATTCGTGGTTTACCTAATCGTTCGTGAGCAATTTTATAACTAAAGAGCGGATTCTATGCTAAATGCATATTGCATGCATATTTTGCATATTTGAGCATTTTGTTCAATTTTCGCATATTTCTTAAAAACGTGCATATATATGCATATTTGAAAGAATTTGTGTCGAAGTGAGTAAATTTTTTCCTGAATTCTTAATTCGTCAGAACATGTTGTTGCATTAATTAGGGTCTAGTTTGCACCCTTCTTGGGCCTAAGCAGGCAGAATTTTCCAAGGAGTGAATTAGGGATTTCCAAGTACTTTCTTAACGATGCGGTGGGGCGTTCATGTTTGCAATATTGTTTCATCACTTCTTCACGGATTATTAGTCGGTTATTGCTGCGAACATTTAGTTCTTCCGTAAAAGTATTTTTGTTTGTGAGAAGTGCAATATGCCGAAAGACAATTCGAGCCTGGTTAATTCCTGGATCAGAAGCTATCCCGAGCTTGCTTACACCAATGGAAGCGTATTCTGTAAAGCCTGTAGTAAAATGGTAAGTTTTAAGTTTGTTTTCTTCCTCCTTAGGTAAATATTTGCTTGGTTCTTGAATATTGAAAGTTCAGACAGTTTAAAAAAAATCAAGTTCTTGTTGTAGATACCAACCCAACGAAAATTTTCGGTCACACAACATGTCGGGACAGAACTACACAAGTCAAAATGCAAGAAGATGAATGAATCGAAAACATTTCAATTACCCTTAGACAGTGGACCGTCGTTGATGACTTCATCTAATGAACAACAAGAATTTAATGCTGATTTATGCGAGGCGATGATTTGTGCAAACATACCTTTGGAAAAACTGCAAAATTCTATTTTTAAAAGTTTTTTGGAAAAATATACCAAGAAAAATGTTCCCGATGAAAGTACGTTAAGAAAAAATTACGTGCCTCGCATCTACAACGATACTCTAAAAGAAGTCAAGAAAATCGTAGAAAATCAATATATTTATTTTATTGTGGATGAAACTACTGATTCTTGTGGCCGTTACATTGTAAATTTGTTAATAGGGTCTTTGCGGGAAGATAAACCTAGTGAATCTTATTTAATAGCCTGTACACAGTTAGACAAAACTAATCATTTAAGTATTTTAAGATCTGTTAATGAATGTTTTATGAAATTTTTCTCACCTAATGTAGTTCCTACTGAAAAAATTTTACTTATGGTATCAGATGCTGCCCCTTACATGGTTAAAGCCGGGGAGCAATTTAAAACAATTTATAAAAATTTAGTTCACGTGAGTTGTTTACCTCATGGATGTAACAGAGTAGCTGAACATATTAGATGTGAATTTTCTGATGTAAATCTACTAATTAGTACCATTAAAAAAATATTTGTCAAAAGTCCCCTACGAGTTCAGTTGTACAGGGAAAAATTGCCGAATATACCTTTACCTCCCGAACCAGTGTTGACTAGGTGGGGAACTTGGTTGGAAGCGGCAATGTTTTATGCTGAACATTTTGTAGCAATTAAGGAATTGGTTGTAGAGTTTAATGCCCAAGATAGTGCTGCTATTGCAAAGGCACAAAATATTGTAACAAAAACTTCATTGGCAAATCAACTGAACTTCATCAAAATGCATTACAGTTTTGTAATACAAACTATAAACAATTTAGAAAAACCGAAAATGTCTTTAATAGAATCCGTTAAAATTGTTAAAGAATTTAAAGAGAATATTTCAAAAGTTCCAGGTAAAATCGGCAGTTCAGTAAATAAAAAATGTTTATCCGTTTTAGATAAAAATAGCGGCTTCAAAACCCTTGAGGAAATTTACGAAATTTTGAATGGAAACTTTGAAATTGACTTAAGTGTAGAATTTTCAGCTATGAGTCACTTTAAATATGCCCCAATTACCTCCGTGGATGTTGAAAGGAGTTTTTCAATTTATAAAAATATTTTGTCAGATAAAAGGCAAAATTTCCTGGTAGAGAACTTGGAAAAACACATTGTTGTAAATTATAATCGAAGATTTTTTTAGTCGTTATAATATTTACTTAATAATGTACATACATAATATACATACTTCCTTCATATAAGCGTTTACAAATAAATGTAAATAAATTGTATAAAATATAATGTTTTTTATTTGAATAAGAATGCCCATAAAACACAGTAGACCAGTTATTGCATTATTTGAAGTGTTCGGCCTATCTTGCACATATTTCGCCATTTTTAGTGCATATATATGTGCATATTTCATCATTTTATAGTGCATATATATGCGCATATTTCATCAAAATTACTCGCATATAAATCCGCTCTCTATTTATAACAGACAAACTGTAATTAATTGAAATGGATTACTAAAGTGAATATTGCTAAAATTAATATAGCTAAAGTGAATATAGCTAAAATGAATATAAATGTAAATAATCTAATAGTAAAAGTGATTTGACAAATTACTTTGATAAAAAACTTCAAATATCTTGCCAATTTAGTATTTTGATAATGTTTTATAAGGGACTTATGTTTAATAACATAATGCAATAGAAGGTGTTTTTTTTATTTGAATAACGTTTACATTGGAAACGTCACCATTAAATACTTCATTTAAACCATTTTTACTTCACAGATTTTGTTAGCATTTACAGCATCAATAAAGTCAGTAGATGCCAAAAATTGTTTTGATGGTATTTGTGGATCAAGAATCCCGACATTTACTACACATCTTCGTTTTAAATTTATGGTTGCATCAGCATCTACAAATATGTAATTATCATCAATTTTTGACTTCATTATTACGACTGTTTTTTCAAATTTTTTTGGTAAATCATTTCTTTTTAATGAAATATCTCGTTTTGTATATTTCTGTAAAAATTGTGTAATACCGGATTGTTTAATTTATTGAGACGGATGTTTGCTAAAATAAATGCTTGACATAAATCCACACAGAATTCCTGATTTATAGATCCCAACAGGTTTTGCATGTTTTTCGCATGTTTACAAAATAAAAAGAAAACAACGAGAATTAAATACTCTGTCAAATCAATAACTACAAATGTTGGTTGAAAATGAGAGAAATAAATTATAAGATAATTTCACTCTTGTTAAAAAAGCGATGAGGCAAACGGAGACAGCTGCACACAAAATCCAAAGAACAATGT
Organism: Prosopocoilus inquinatus; assembly: GCA_036172665.1. Lineage (NCBI taxonomy): Eukaryota > Metazoa > Arthropoda > Insecta > Coleoptera > Lucanidae > Prosopocoilus > Prosopocoilus inquinatus. The sequence continues at coordinate 19,446,513 of CM069875.1, forward strand.
TCGAAAAGAAACGGATATAAAATACTAATTCTATTAAATGACAATCACTAACGCTGACTGAAATTAAACAAAAGAAATTAAGAAAACTAGTTCTAACAAATCACAAATGCTGATGGAAAATTAACGAAATAAATGAAAATTCTAAATTCTAATTCTCTTAACAAATGAAAATGCAAACAGAAAATATATGCGATACCTGAACTTAAATACAAAACGTGAAGAATGCTCGGAAACACAACGTTCAACTGAAATACCAACCAAACATATTTTTGTAAGAATAGGTACGAAGAAATGGTAATTCGGCTACAAAATAATCAAATCGCGATAGGGACACTAAACGACTCGCTACAAATGCCATGCCGCGAATCACCTTATTCGCGCACCGCCTACCTAACGTGTCGCTTATGAGAGTAGCCAGGAACACACGAACATACTTATCCGATGCTCTCGGCTCGTGGTGGACTTGGCCAGCACTCCAAGTCCCCCACGAGCCGGGTACGCTGTTGCCCATAGATAAGCCAAATTAAAATACGGCAGATTTTAATAAAAACTTCATGAACTTGTATTCTGGTCGATAGATGATCCAATAGCCTGTAAACGTTGTTTTCAAATAACAATTTAGATTCGCGAGTCTGGATGCACGTTTTTACCCGTGTACTTGGAGCGAAGGTTTTCCTTTCTAAACATACGAATTAAGTCTGCCCCCCAAGTCCGCCACCAGAGCGGAAACGCGCGGTGGCGGATTTGTATGTTCTTCTTATGGCCATAGTGTCCTCGCGCCCGCCTACCCGCCTTCTCCGCTCTGATTTGCACAGAGCTTAAGTACGTGCGTGTGTGGCGGGCTATTGACTTTCATCCGCTTTTTGCTCGTAAGATAAGTTTAATTTCTTGATTCTCCCAATCCCTAATATTTTTTTCGGACTTTGATTGATTGATTTATTTATTTGATTAATAAAATTACGCAAATAAGAATAAGAATTTATACTACTGTGTACTCCCTTCTCTTATGCAAAATTTTGTCGCGGGTCTAGAATATAGTATTGACTGTATAGAGTAGACAGACAAGAAACTTCAATAGAAAGCCTATATTGCAGATAAAGGACCGGGAAAAACTACTAAAGAATGCTAATAAATTCGGTGTCGCCTTCTAGCAATATCAGATGAAATATTTATAAACGTTATCCTCTAGAGTATTTTGGTTTCAAAGGACTCCACACACTAGACCGGCCGCAATGGCGTTAAATCTCAACCTGTATAACGCCAGGCCGTCGTCTATGTGAGACAACCGGACCGGTTTATACAGGTTGCGTTTGAACTCCTTCGTGACCGTGACCGCGACCGCCACCGGCGCCGCTTCGGTTTGAGTTCTCCTTTATTGTTTTCAATGAGTTTATTTATTTCAGTATGTTTAGAGTCAGCAGTGGAACTGTTAAAAGGTAAAATGTTTTTAATATAGTGGCAAATTACAATTACTAAGATTAACTTGAAATTGAAATACAGAATTGTGATTACTTATCAATTTGGAAATTGTTTCTTTTTTTCTAAAGTTTCAGCAATTATTTCATCATTAATATGCACAGAATATGAGCAAACTATTTCTGGGTTGAAAGTATTATGTGTCTAGTTATCCTCCCAAGATAATTTATTAAGAAAAGTATTTTGAAATTTTTATTTTTTTTTGCATCTATTACAAAAGTCACTGGGTTACTTCCTAGCTTTTCTTGTTTCATTGAAATTAATTGGGTTTTTCCGTATTAACTTTCTTATGCCATCGATATGAATAGAATGATAGGCATTTTAAGTACGTGTTTAAAAAGCCCAGAAACACAATTCTTAATTACCGTAAATTCCTTTGAAATGTATTCAAAACGAATGTTATTTAAACTTAATTCATTTAAAAATCTAGCAGTGTTCGCATTATTTACTCATGAAAATACATCTGCTTAAAAGAATGTGTTTTCCTTACCTATTTAGGAAAAAAGTGATTTTTAAAAATCCAAAAATATTGAAAGACAAGTTCTAAAAATAATTTTACAGAAACTTGTATACTCTAGAAACAAATATTTTGCAGCACACGGATATTTTAATTTATTTAGTTTAGATGATAAGTAATTATGAAAATAAGCGACTTGATGAATATTTAATAGCTCTTTTCCACAATATCTAAATGTCTTATAAATAACCTAATCATTTTTAGTGTATAATTTAGTACATTTTTAGGTTGTTACAAATTACAAATTTGAGAGTATTTTTTTTCCTTTTTTCAAATATTAGAATGAAAATTTTGAACGTATTTTCTATTTAATAGCCTGATAGAGACAGTATATTCGAAATCAGTAGTTTAAAAATGACAAATAAATACAATTAGGAAGTATTATTGTTAATTAAACATCAGTTTAGCTCTAATTCGGATCAAAATTTTTATTGTGATTAGGAAATTTGGTTCTAGAAGAAAGATAAAGAGAAAATTTACACATTACGCTGATACATTTAAAACGTTTAAGTAGAAAACGTTTATATAGATTGATTCACGCAATTAGGTAGGTAGGTGGGACTTGTATGACCGTTCCAGAACTCTAATACACCTGTCTCTCGTAAACATATAATCTAAATGGAATACTATTTTGCACTGTTGATATGAAACAATTTTCTTTCGTCTTCTTTTTCTGACATTGAGTAATACGTGTCAATGACGCAGCAAATTTTATTCGTCCGAGAAATAAAACAATTTTGTTGTTTTGTCAGCCAATGTAAAATACATTTAATTAGACATTAAAATAAAGCATGCACGTTTTACGCCTATCAGATTAATCAACATTAAAATCAACTTCAGCAAGACTGAAACTGGGTTGCTATTAACTCGATGTCTTTAATTTAATCGGCTCGCTATTCTTGGTTTTTTATAAAACCAGGTACGGGCTTAATAATATATACTGTTGCTCTTTGAACGTGCACTGCGATTTTTTGCGACATGGCATAGCAAACCATGTCTGACGACCTTGCCGCTTTACGCTTGTTAATGTAGTTTCATTCCTTGACTGTTTTTCAGATGCTGAAGTGAACTAGCGTAATACGTCATGTTACTGACAGGTGTAACAATGTAAAGCTTGAATGGTTAAAATGATTGTTTAAATCAAGTTTTCGACATATCAGAATCTGATCTAATTTAAAGCAATTGCTTCAAAGAATTCTTAGTAAACATAATAAATACATACCGCAAAGGATATATGAAAAACTATAAGAAAAGATGAACTATCATAGCCTTATGCTCAATAAAAACGACACTCCTGTGTTAAGGATGCAAATCGCGTTCTTAAAAACATTCAGTGGCGAGCATTTAAAACAATGTATGGCAGTCATCATCTCTCAATTGCTGTAAGAGCCACAAAATTATCAGATGGTATCGTTTTAATTAAGCATGATAGTACATTCAACGGCAAGCATGTACGAGTATGTACCTTGGAAATGATATCACTCGGTATCATTTTAACTGAACATATGAGTGCATTCTATAAATATTATAAAAACTAATCGCCTATTCATTATAAATAAAAGACCAAAACCATTAAGTAGTCTCGTTTGCATATTTTTTTAAGGTGAACGCACTTTAAATATTTGCGAATTCTAAAATGATGAAATCTATGTATGTAGTTTTTTTTAAAACACGGTACCTGATTGAGAAACTCCGAAACTGATATCATGATATCAATCATCAAAAGCAGAAGTGGTTCCATTATCTCTATAAATAACTGTGTTAAGTAAGATTCTTATTTATCATTCACAAAAAATGGTGTGCTTCATTCCAATGACCGGATGTGTTAAGTTGAAGGTTAAAAATCTGATTCGAAACACTAATGCTAAAGGATAATTGTCACGGTGAACATTTTTATTGATTCTCCAAGGTTGCACATTGGAAAAACAATAACATTGAATAAAAAACATAGAGTTGAATGGAATTTTGTTTTGTTCTTGTTCCCTTTCGTAAATTTGCCGGGCGACTACATACCCATAAAAAAGAAACGGTTAACAATGGCATGCCGAACAAACAAATCACAATTTAAATTTAAATTTGTGAATATTTATTATCTTGCGAATAACGGTCCGCCAAGTTTTGTTTGCCAATCCTCGCGGAATTTTCAACCGCGTCACGTATTTAAGCCAGTAGGAGCTTTATTTATTTCAATCGTTTTGTGCCATCTTCCGGACACGAATAAATAAATTTGAATACTATTATCTGGCGGACTCTACAATTTTACAAGTGTTTTTAATAATTTACGATGTAAATCCTGAAAACTTGGAAAATTATTTGATCCTTAGAAAAAGCTCGCACATTGCTTTTTGAAGTATTTGATCCGATCGATTCTTCGGAACTAATACTACCTATATCACGAAAGAATCATTTCATTTATTTATTTTAATATTTATGAATACTTTATGCACAAAAAAACATTTAAAGTTAACAGCTTGAAAATAAAAATTACGTGCTTGAAAATAATAAATTACGTTCAAAGCTTCTATCGATCTGTATCTTCAATTTAATTTCATCTTTTTATTATCAAAATCAAATTCAAATGTCTTTTAGTCGTAACTAAAACTTGTAAAGTTTACAATAATTATTCTCCTTGTAACTTCAGAATATTCAGTCTTAATATATTTAGGTTATAATAGGTTAACATAAATTCTTCAGTGAAATAGTGACGTTTCCATATAGACCAGGAGCTTTCTCAATAGCACTCCTTCCTCTCGCTTAATACATACTATATATCAACAAGTATATAAAAATATAAAATATAAAAATAGAAAATCTAAAACCTTCACTTGTAAAAGAAAATTTCGAACAATTTGTACGTACAATTATTTTATAATTACTTTGATTTTTTCTAGCCATAAATGTAATAATGTATAATACGTTGTTACAGTTTCAAACTCAGTTTCTATTCTGTATTTCTGGGACGGCCTGTAAGGTCTATTCACCGGCGTCAATCTCTTTATATCGATAAGAAAATTACGTTAGAGTTAAAGGCGCGCCTGATTCACAGGCCAAGGGAACACGTTTTTACCGCTGTTTCAATTTGGAAACGTAAACATTTACAAAAAAAATTTTGTGCAAATCGCCTTTGATCGCAGTGAGAACCTCGAGCAGCCTCTGGACAGCTGTTTCAGCCCTTATGTTCATCATTCTTACATCGCATTTGCGAATAAATTGGGCAAGTCGTTTTTGGTCTGCAGTGGGAATGTCGAGCTACGTTTCTGCTGAAGAAGCCCCAAGCAGGGCTGAAACAGCTGTCCAGAGTCTGCTCGAGGTTCTCACTGCGATCAAAGGCGATTTGCACAAAATTTTTCTAAAATCTTTCTTTATGCTTTGACAGCAAGCATGGCCGCCTTGCATGGGGGACTCATTAGGAGCAAATCCCGCTTCAATCTGTCTACCCTACTGCAATGTTAGGTCAAAAAGCGATAGAAAGATGTCGCTATTTTATATGTAAACATTTACGATCTTAATTATATCTCGTTAAAATTTAGATTATTTTTTTTTAATATGGCATTTTCTGTGTAGATAAAAACGCAGGGAATCAACTCGTTTATTCTTGTGTGTTAAACGCCATAAATTACATTATATTTTCGCTCTGGATGGCGTCACATTGGCAATATTTTTTATTTCTAAATGGTTTTTTGTTATCCATTCTCTGACTTCTGACGTTTACGCTCATACGTTGATCATTAGGCTACTTTTCGCCGGATTGGCTAGCCATTCTCTATATCTCTTTATGTTTGTTTGTCTTCTCCCCGCTCTCCAAATCGAGTTAGCGACACTGGATTCCCTAATAAGAATTTGGGTAAACCACTGGTGCTTTGTGCGTATTTTTACTGTTTAAGGAATATTTCCCCAGAGGGAGAAACATGTCTCACGGCCTTTGACACTCTCTGACTGGTTTATCCCAAAATAAGCAACGTATTCACGCGCTTATCCCAACCTGGTGATTAACTAATTCCCCAGACTTAAAATGTCGCAGAATTGTTGAATATTGATAATGGTAATGGCAACTGAGATTAGTAACAACGATAGATATTTTGGAAAATAAGTGCTGTTGCGTGAAGTAATGCGTTTATCAATGTGAAATGTAAAAAATGTTATTTCAGACTGAAAAAACTGCAAAAACTGAACTTCAAACAATATCAAGAGAAAAATTATAAGAACAAGGGCCCTTTTATTCAACACTGCTGTTGCAAGGAGGCAACGGAATATAAAACAGAGGTGTGTCTTTCTTACTTTCTTGAAATTTCAAGAACTACAAGTCGCACATTTCTGTAGGAACGTAAGGAACGGAATACATCTTATGAATAAGACAAAAACTTTTTTAAAATGTCAAAAATAAATTGAAAGAATGAAATCAGCAATTATTATGACATTTATTGAATGTTCAAAGCAAGTTATTTATTTCTTGTTACTGTGATATTTTAATAGAGGGTTGGTAATCATTTTAGCTGGCTATAATCATTGGAATCAATGAAATTTTCGTACAACAAGGCACATCAGTTTTTGTATTAAAATGGAGTATGCAATATGAATATGACAGAAGAACAGCACACCAAGTGACTTCAGGTGTACGTTGTGAAACAAGACCCAGATTAAACAAACTTGGAATTTTACTAAAGTGAACGAACTAGAATAATTAATATATTATGTCGATGTCGACGATTGGGATAGCGTTACCTGTACAAATTTTCAGCAGCAACTGCATTTTTTCGACATCGCCATAAATTAACAGCATAACAACATTTTCATCGTCTCAATACAACATTGTTTTGAGAAACACTTTGAAGTTTATATCTTTTTGACTTCTCATGTCAAGAATGTCCAAATTGGATCGTGGAACGTACGTACGTATTCCACATCCATAGTTCCTCTCTCCGTTCTAGAGATCTCCTGTTTTCTTGTTTATATTGTAGTCTTCCGATTGTTTACTTGTTGAAATACATGTCGAATTAGATTAAAATTGATACTTTGTAACTGAGTATTTAGAAAAAGTACTTTTCAAATGAGAAGAAGGAATACATGGTGAGGATGCGTGCTCTTTAAAATTAATAAGCTGATGTTTATTTTATTTTACAGAAGATGAGTTGAATTTAAAAGGAGGACTCTAAGGACAGATCTAGAAATTAATAGCCTTTTATCAAGACCAAATTCCGATCGCATTTCAGCGTAATATACCGAAATTTTAATCTCATTTCAGCGTATTATGAAGCATTATTTATGATGATCATCTGTTTACGATGTTTAAATTAACATAATATGGTTGGTATATTTTTAATTGGTTTTGGCTTATGTCAGTACCTTGAACTGAGACATGTTTCTCGCCTCCACAAGTCTTCATGAATTATTATGAGGAGCTATAATTGATTTATTTATTATTTATGTTTTTGTACTAAGGTGAATGGGGGTAGTGGGCTTCTCTGCCTTTAAATGCGCAAATTTATTGACATCATGAAGCTTGTAATATTTATTTTTACATAGGAAATTTATTGCTTTGCGCAATATTGTACAATAAGAAAGTAATTGAACAGTTGCTGATTAATAAAAATAGACAGATAACCGGACACCAAACTAAATCTTTCTTATAGGTCCACATACAATTTAAATTTAATATAGTCAGCATAAAATTTAAATTTAATAATTAACTGTGAAAGTAGTGGTATTTAGTAAAATGTTTTTTTTTCGAAAGATTTAATTACCCTGTGGGTTGATTTACTCAAACTCACCTTAATCTAAATCTTAAAATATTTTAGTTGTTGAATTCAAAATCACTTTGAATTCTAAAAATTATGAGTTTCAGTTAGTAAAATTGTTAATGGAAACAAAAGAAAATTATATAGCATATTTTTTTTATTTACTGTATTTTTATTGTGACGTTTGCGTAGTCTTTATTTACTTTTTACTTTTTGCACGCTTGATGAGTATCAGATCTCGTTCGCTTCCAATTTCGAAGCAGTTTTACCAGTACGTCCACAAAAATGCAACCGAGACAATTACGGCTGTGCAGCACCTCAGCAGCAAGAGTTTTGCTTGGATGCGCTTTCAAAACGAGAAGCTGAGGTAATTCGTATTATTTGCGGAGTAGTTTTCTTTAGCTGTTGACTCATTAAAATTCCTCTTAGCTCGTCAACGCCGTTATTACAGGTTTTAAGGTCCTTTAGAACTCCGCCAGATATAATGCCCGTTTAGACAAATTATAGCCTATAGATCAAGACAAACGGAGAAGGATAATAATGGTCTATGTTTTGAAACGGTTGCTATTATTAAAACGATGAATTTCAATAACCTGATAATGACAGTGTTTAAGATCCGATACATCGTTTTTCATTTAGATTTGTTTGATACGTCCCTAAAAATGTTACTTATAGGATCATTTTTATGCTAATCATATCAGATAAAGTAGCGACATCTTACTATCGCTTTTTGACCTGACATTGCATTTCTAAAAGCTAATCATATCGTTTGTTTTTAAATTTTTTCGTTTTAAATTAAATTTTTTTTATAAATTTATTAATTAATTAAATTAATATTAACTATGTAATAAAATTACTTTTGGTCTTATTTTGTTAAATTATGAAAAAAGCTCGGACAATAAAAAAGAAAGAAATAATTTGAACTGTACGTGTTTTAAAGTAAAATTTGAACACAAGTTAAAAATTTTCATTTTCATTTACTACCTGTTCCTAATTTAAAACGAACTTCGGAATCACGTTAGCTCAGCTGGTTAGAGCTATCGATTTCTGCAAATACATGAATCACTCTGTACAATCAAATTTTACTTTTAAAATTGTACCTTTAAAAATTGACGTGACCGAGCATTTTTCATGTTTTTATTTTATTTTATTAATAAGACCAAAAATAATTTTATTTCAGAAGTGGTATCCACAGTGTGTATGTATATATATATATATATATATATATATATATATGTGTATGTTCCTGCACTGAGCGCTTCGAATTTGCATAAAAAAGGAAATATTTATCAGCAGATGATTACATAAGCTTCGTAATACAATCGATGCGTTACATGATTTTGGGATTTGCAGGTCATCTTGGTGGAAGTGGGCACTATTCTTTTACCAACATCCGTTGAGATGCTTATCAATCACGCGTTAGCATTGTGTGCTCGTTAAAGACTTGTTTGTAAGTACTTCGAGTTCAAAGTTATTCCATAATGCTAAGTCAGTAAAATTGAAGATAATTTTTACGAGTAATGATTCTTTATTTTTTAATTTTTAACTACTCTTAGAGAATGAATTATAGAAAAAAAACATGTAAAAGTACCGAGACAGCAAAAATTATTTTGGTCAAGGGCGGTTATGAAATAAATTTAAAAAGCTATTAACATCTAGTAAAACCAAGAAACTAAAGAAATCACAGAAGATACACTTTTCAGGATTGCTTAGCAAATTTGGACAATCAAAGAATGATTAATACAAGGTACAAACCTAAATAATTTTAAAATCCATGACTACTCTTGACCAAAAACAATTTTCAAAGTAGATTAAACATATTGTATAATGTGTTTCTTTTTTTTTAATGCCATAATAGATGTGGAAAATATTCACGTCATTCTTCATTTGTTAGCTGCCAAATTCAAATAAATTATTCATTTTCCAAATTTATTTTCAAAATGATGCAGTGGTTTTAATTTAATTTACCATGAGTTTTAATTCCAAGGCCACTCTTTATGGCATTAAAAAAACACATCATAGAATACAGTAAGAATACTGCATTTGTTCGAAATTTTTCCGTCATTTACCTTCAATAAATCAACAAATGTCCCGTTTATTACAATTTATTCCTACCAGTGTACTTCATTCGGCTAAGCATAAGAAAATTAAATGCGGAAAATGCACCTCTGTGCATAAAACGTTGCAATGATTTAATTTGAGTCAGTAAGTGAGAAATTTGTCAAAAAGTGAGCAACTCCAAACAGTTTACAAAAATGGAATCCTGTCGATGAAGCTATCAATCGATAGTGAAACGTTAAGTGCTTTCCCAATTACAATTCTGTCCGGTTAGAGTTTTAAAAGCCATTTACTTACAATTATCGTCGGACAGAAAACGACTTCAATTACTGATAATATTTTAGTGCTTTTATTTTACTCCCATTAGATTTACGTCGATTCAATTTTTGTATCATAAATTTGTAGTTAATTAAAAAAAACTCATTTTGTTATAAAAACATCAACTCAAACAACAAATATCACTCAGCGACCAGCAAGTTAAACGAACTTTGTGAACTTTCAGGTTTTGCTTTTTTTGCAAAAGCGACATATTTTACGATCGCTGATTTTGGATACCTCTCCGAAACAGTTATGCATTGGGCGAAACTCGTTCCCCAAGTACGTGTTTTGCTGTTTATTGCGTGGTTGGTTATGTCACACGAAGCTCGTTTCCTCATGGGGGTCAGATAATGAAATTTGCATACATTCTGCCGGGCGCCTGGAATTTTTTGAGATGGGCATTAATGAATAATTTAATATCGCTTAGTATGTAGATGTGTGCGTCAGGAATTTTTCCAAATATGTTGCCCGTATTTAGATAAACGAGTTCTATTTGTAGGTGTCAATAATCCTGTTTACCCGTTCTGCCTACACGTTGAAAGTCACGAAAGATTCGGTGCCTAATTTTGTCTTTATAGAATAAAATCAGTTTTGCAAACTATAACTTAGGTCGTAAGAAGTTCCATTTGAAAGAAGTAAGTTAAGACCTATCGAAAATTTCATACGCTGGAAAAACCACTGTTAGAAACCAAAATGCAATCAAAGGAATAGTTCTCTCAAATTACTTGATCGCATTAGATCGAAAACATCCGATTCATAGCTTTGCAAATTAAAAAAAGAAAAAGAATGGGCAGTGATATGTTGGTAAATTCACCTTCTTATTTAATTTATCGTTCGTAAATTTTATGTAAAAATAAAAATTCTAGAAGAGTAAACACTTGGCGTGAACACTCTTATTAAGTACTGGACACGGGTTCATAATGTTTTTACTTGATTTGATATCTACGATCACTTGCCAATGTGTAGAGGTTTTTCTTTTATTAACACCTTGCATAAGTATCGCAAAATGTGTAATAATTGTAATCGATCAGGTACATTTTTAAATAAATACATATAAATGGTGAGACTCGGCTGTATGTACTATGCCCGCCAAAAGGAAATCTACGGCATATGATGACCAGGGTAAATGTCCACAATTGAAAATTATTTTTTATAATATAGGGTGTTATAAAGTTACTTCTCACCAAAGTTATATTTTTTTTAACGAAACACCTGTAAATGCCTGCCCTTCCTAAAAATATAAAGTTTTAATATTTTACATCGGGCAGTTAATTAGCATAACTTTAACGTCCTCTCTAACGTCAAAACTTACTTGCAAATAAACTTTCTGCTTAAAGTTTAATTTTTTATTATTGATTTTTTTAAAAACTTTTTGCGGCAATGGTTTGTGCATGTTCGATAATCAAATATAAGTACGACAACGCTGGTGGGCAACTCTTTGTGTTGCTAAAAATAGCACTTATTTAAGATATGAAAATTAAAAAATTGTAATTTGGAATCGCTGGACGTATTAGACAAAATTTTAGTAGGATTCATTAGTTATTTACAAAATGTGTGTCTTGATTGCCAGACAAAATATCCTTCAGTCTAATATTTCGAAAAAAGGAAGATTTTCGATATTCTACTTACACTCTGAGCTGTACAATTATGTTATGATGATAAAAGAAATGAAGGAGGTAGTAAGGGACTGAAATCTTTGGAGATCTGTGCGAAGACTTGTTAATACATATCCAATCTCCTACATCTTTATGGAAAAAGAAGTTTATGTAAAGTCTTTGAGTTTATGTCATGGTTTGGAAGAAGCCCCCAGTTTCACAAACATTATTTAATCACTGATTAATTTAACAGCGTCTTTAAACCCTGTGATTGGTTGGGTGAAACAATACAATTGGTTGTTTCAAATCTATTGTTACTTCGTCCAATGACTTTCCTTAATCAGAGAATCAAATTAATCGCTGATTAACGATTTTTTTGGGAAACCCACAAATCAGTCAAATGATTTAGATGATTCCTTTAAATTATTAATTAACTTTTCTAGTAGTAAAAAGGATGTAGTTGAAACGAATTTACCAATCTTTATTGCAAATTTAAATTGTTACGATTTTAATGCAATAATTCAAAATTATATCTGATTGCGGTTATTTTTAATTAAAGTTTGTTGTTTATAAACTGTTCCCGATAGAAGGAGTTATGTTGACACATACCACCGTTGTGTTGACACATACCAAACGGTAATATTTGTGTAAACGTAATTTCCTTCAAGAGTTAAATGTTCACTGTTGAAGTAAAGTTATGTTTTTATCGGAGCACTTTCCTGAATGTGTGACAGTGAAACTGATTGATCCAATACATTTAGATATGCAGAGTCTTCATAACTGACTTTAACCGAAACGACCAAACTCTACTTAATAGTTAGACAGCTAACAATACACATGATTGGCAGAACTATGGCTCTAGGAAAGACATATTTTTGCGAGGCGGCGCGGCGGTTTGAAGCAGTTTCAGTATTTTGGAACGGTGACGTCAAATGACAAATGTTTTCAAGCGAATTCAATCTGCTTTGAAGCGTCCTGCAGTGAAACTTTTGAAACATATTTGTGGTGGAAGTTTGACATCCATAAGCATTGAAACTTGAGACTATTTTTTGGTTAAGTATTATCATTCTAAAACCATTTTTGAATTTTTTTCAACGCGAAAATATGCCTTAAATACAGTTACTCATTTTTGACAGTAGCGTAGATTCAAGGTTGTATGAATTTTATTCAACTATTAGGTAAATGGTTTGGTTCATTGTAGAGCACGTGGAATACAGAATTAAATGAAGACGCTATGTAATCAGAATGAACTATAGTCACACTAGGGTAAATTAATAAGGAATGTAACAAGAGTAAAAGCATAAAATATGAAATAAAAGGGGAAACGGAGAAAACTTCAGAAACAGAAGGGAAGAGGGAAGGAAGCGAGTGGCTCTTTGTTTATATTTATGGGTTGACATATTATGTTTTCTTTATAAAATTGTGCTTTTTCTACAGTGTTTAATTTCTTGTTCTTAATCTGTTTCTTTTTTCTATTCTGGTTCATGACGAATACTTCACAACTTTTTCTTAGGTTAGGTTTCATAACTGAACTAAAGGAAACTTTAAGAAAGGTCAGTGAAGAGAGTGCCAAAAACTCAGACGTAGTGAAATTCGCCATTCATTTAGCAAAAACGTCCTTGGTAATATTTTATAATGTTATTCGAAAAAGAAAAGTCAAGTTCATGGATTTTACAACCGTCGCGTCGTCGAGAAACCATAAAAAATTGTAGAAATCGTTTTTTTTTGCAGATACGAAGGCTTTATTTGCGTATGCAGGTACCTTGCATAAATATGTTGAAAAATTTATGCTTTTTTAACAACTTTAAGAAGCCAACTTGAATACCAACAGAACTAACAAGAAAAAAAATTTCGTAATATGCAGGTGAATTATTTGTGTTTTGAAAATCGAGAGAAACTGCCTATTTTTGAGATTGAGGAAAGAATTTTAAGTATCAATATAATCACTCTTTTCATACGATAACGAAAAGCAGCATGATAATTTTTTCTAAACCCTTTTCAATCTGCTATTTATTGAGATAACACAGTCTTTATTGCCGATGTCAAAAGTAATACGATTTCAATAATCCTAAAATTGATACGTATTTAATGTAGACAGAAGAACAATATAAAAAGAAACCACAAGTCTTGGTATCTTGTCGAAACTAACTTGTTTTACACCCAGTACAATGAATAAACAAATCAAAACGATATAAAAGACTATGACTGGCATGAATTGTATTTAGATGTGAATATGTAATTGAGGAGCCGTTGTAGAGCGGCCAAATAACACACATTCAGTTTTCAATTATGGTCGCATGAATCTGAAATCTATTTCACACATTCGCACACGGCAGCAAAGAAAAAACAAAGTTCAATATTCGAAACACACCCGAGTTTGTTCGCACGTTTGTTAATACATAATTTGGAAGTTGAGTCAGGTTCGTATCTAATATGAGATGGTTGAACTTGATTTTAAACAAAAATATTTCTGCTATAAAAAGTTCAAGGCCTAGGAAAAAATGTTCACATCAAATTTATAAATAAAATTAAATTAAGATACTAAAACGCATTATTAAAGCCTAATTTAAATTGTAGCGTTGTAGCAGAGAGTGAAACGTGGTCTCATAAATTTTAAATCTTGTCATTAGGAAGCTGCATTATAAACGAACGATTAGGGGCGCCCCACGTTCTCGAAACTTGTTCCACACACAAATAATATTGGCAATTATGGTAAGGTCAACATATTTCGGGGTTCCTGCTGGTAAACCTCATGCTTGAGAATTTCCTGCTCGCCTGTCTTTTTTTTTTGACTAGCTCATCGAGCTATAAATGAAAATAGAGTTTCTTTTTGTTTCAAAATCAAGCACAAAGTAAGCTATTAATTTGGAATATAATTAACTTGCTTCAATGATTTTCTTTTAAAAAATTAACAATAAATGCGTTTGATTCTTGGGAAAATATATTACGGATAATTTCATTGTAGTCGCAGTTCGTAAACAAATTGCTTTCAAATTATAGTCTCGTAAAACCTCAAGGCGAAATTACTAGCGTCAAAACACAAATTAAGTCTGTCTGCGTTGCATAAACGACGCGTGTTGATGACCGCATTTAAATATGTTAAAAAAAATCCTGTAGACAGGAAATACTTGAGAAAAATTTCGAATTAAATGAGATGATTTTCGTAATATTTCAATATGAAAAAATAAATACGCAAAAAATGTGACAGACTTTAATAACTATTTCTAATAAATAATGATCCTTAAGTTGTTATATACTGTGTGCATCAGAAAGTTAAAAGTAAATATACGAAACACATATATAAAGGCTTTTTTTTATTCAAGGCTCTAGAACTAGGACAGATAAAATTTTGAAAAAATGGAGAGAACAGATAAAACTTAATTTTTGTATAACTAGGTGAAAATAAAAGGTGACAGATACATCTAATAAAACAAATGTAGAAAATGATGTATTAATTGAAGCAGTTTTGTTGTCTTGAAATTGATCGGACAGATTTCTAATTCTTTTTCTTCAGTCGTCATTAAAACTGTTAAAGTCGATATCAAGATCCTGTCCGTCAAATACAAAGAATTTATAAAACGTCTATGTACAGGCTTTTTGGTTATACTTATTTTTGATTGGTATATACACACTTTATTATTAGATATATCAAGAAACGTTAAATATAAAAGGTTTATAGATTTACTTGAACCGCCAAACAAAGAGTAAAACAAATGATGATCGGAAACCTAATAAATAAGCACCAACTTTGTTATAGAACATCCAGTACATTTCAGCGAATTAAAGATATTTTTTTCCTAATTCCCCCCAAAAAAAATGTAGTTTGCTCATATTTGGTTTCATATTTTTTAATTTACTGCAATAGGTCTTAGGATTAAAATAGTTATTTGTATTACTAGGCAAAAAAGTGTACCTGCGACTATGAGCACGAATGAGCGAATACTCGCAAAAAAGTTACTGGACGCGTGATATACAAAATTTTTTGGACGGCAAAGTTTTTAAATTAAAACAATAATTATTACTGTCAAAAGAGTGTCGGTCAGGAAATTTGTCTTTCTTAGGTTAGCGGTACAATTCAACGCTGAATTACATTATTTGATTTACAAAAATAGAAAATTTTAGCTATAGAATGGTTTAGAAACACTGAAATAATAATTTTTCTTCTCTTTGTGAAGTTTAATTTGACATTTCATTGTCACTCAGTGCTATCTATCTATATATGTCCTTCAATCTAAAAATCGTTCATACAAAATCCTTATTTTTATTTTTTTGCCTAGGCATGCAAATAACTATTTTCAGGACAATTTGAACGAATGGAAAATCAGTAATTTTAGACGAAGGTCGAAAAAGAATATTATTATGTGCGACAAAAAAAAACTACTCATCTGAATCATTTTATAAGACAAAACAAACTACAATATATACAAAGTACAAAGTACTTACCCATTTGTTAGGTTTTAGAAATAATTTGTTTTTTTTTTAGTAAATTCTGGTGATTCATTTAAATGCCTAAAACTTTTATATTTTAAATTTAACATTTTTTAATATGTTCAATAATAAATTGTGTAGGTGTCAATCAAAATATAAACAAAAAACCTGTACATAAAAATTAAATGTTACCTACTTATTAATAAAAATTGAAATAAAAATTTATGTAGCGAGATGTTGGTTATTGCGTAGATGCAATTGTCTGTTTCCAGCATCTATCATTATTATTAGATAAAAATATTCAGATAAATTATCCAGATAATCCTAATAATAATTTACAAAACTCGCTTCGCTCGTGTGACAAATTTCTCACTCATAAAAACATGCTTTATACATTTCTTGGAAAAAATAAATTATTGATAGATTAGATTTCAAATTTCTGAAACAATTAAAATCTCCAACTATTAAGAGTCAGTGATATTTAACTTTCATTATTATTTAAATACAATAGGTAATAATAATAATAACTATTTATTGAAATATAAGTACAAATAAACATCGATAAAGTTATAAAGTAATTATATCTCTATTTGTGTGCTACCAAAAAGTTCAAGTATCAGTTACTTAGAAAATAACTACTCTACCTTTTGAACTCAATAAAAATCTATTAAATAAACTAAACTAAAAAAGTAAATAAATGAATCAAACTATAGCAATAACAAAATATTACACACTGTAGCCTAATGATAAATGTTTATAAAAATAATTATATTAATGAAGTTCATGTAAAGGAATATTAACTGTGTTCATTGTAAACTGATGTAAACTTAAATCATATTAAAATGACAAAATTTTAATTCAGACTCGTCTGCCGGAGTTATGTACATATATGTCTTCGGAGGTGACTTTATACCGGAAAGATCTCTTAAATACACTTATAAGAAATTTTTATTAGAATTAAACCCACGAACACTGAGGTTTCTTTTATTAAAAAATGTATTTTGAAATTTAATATTCTTTCTTAATTGTAGATCTCATCTTTGTATCTGCAACGTAACAAAAAATTAAGAAATTTTTAAATTAGTTGTCAAGAATTTAAGAAAAATAACAAATCGTTTGAAAGCAGAAATTTTAAGATTTTTAGTCATATCTTAATTGTCTTTAAAAACGCATACAGCTCACATTGCAATGTCATAAATGTTCCTATGTTATGTTGTTAGGAATCGTTTGATATATCGATCTACCTATGTATACCCTATTTTTAAACTTAGTACGCTAGAACAAGCACCTTCTGTATTTTTGTATTTACTATTTTATTACAATTTCATACAAATGGACTACCTCATCGGGTGTTCTTAAATATAAATCAAATCAAATCTCAAAAGAATAAATAAATAAACGCCCTTTAAACTGTAATAACTAATAAAAATAAATTAATTCAAAATTTCAAATATTCGACTCGATTCGATTCTCCAATACAGTCCAATATTTTGGTATGGCACTCTTTCACAAGAGATATCAAAATTAATTGTATTTTCTATATTTTATTATTTCTACTTTAAAATAGTGAGAAACTAAATTTGCAGGAATACTCATAACGTAAGATTTCATGCAATAAAATAGTAGCTCTACACTAATGCAAAATTTTAGAAATGCTTGTTATCAGAAGAAATTCGGATAATATGTTTTTTTAAATTTTTTCTATTTGATGATTGTTGCTATTCTTAAATAGGAAGATATAAAGAAAAAATGTTAAATTATAATTTGTTTAATTTCATACAATAGTATCAGTAACAACTATAATTAACAAAATCAATTTCTCCCGAATACAGCTCGACGAGGCGCATTCAAAACCGCGCCCCGTTCCTCTCTAGCTCACCCTAATTAATTGTTTTTACGAAATTCATTGAATACTTCAAAACGTAAAAATTTTTACATTATGTATAATAAAAACATTTTCT
This sequence comes from Prosopocoilus inquinatus, assembly GCA_036172665.1. Lineage (NCBI taxonomy): Eukaryota > Metazoa > Arthropoda > Insecta > Coleoptera > Lucanidae > Prosopocoilus > Prosopocoilus inquinatus. The sequence continues at coordinate 19,464,601 of CM069875.1, forward strand.
TCAAACGAGTCCAATATTAAAAAATATAATAAAAATCGTCTTCGTTGTAAATGAAGGGTTTACAAGAGAAGTTGGAATTAAGATTAATGTTTGAAAGAGTTTGGAAATTTTTCAAACGGGAGTGAGAGAACTAAAAGAAAATTGTTTAGGTCATTTGGAATTAAGCCAGTTTGCCTGGCTTGGACTCCAATTAAATTATTATCAGGCAAAAGTAGAGTTTATTTATAAGAATTTCATTTAAGTTCATTTATAAAAATGAGAACTTAAACCAAAATTTAGCATACCTACATTATTTCAAAATTATTTTTAGTGAACCATGCGCATCTTTAATTACTAGGCCACGGATTTAAATATATTTTCGTAGCAACGAGCCCTTTTTCTCTGACATGTACAGGGTGTTCAATGGAAGACGCTATAATAGCCAACTTTTTTTTTGAAGTAGCTTAAATTAGAAAAGTTTTAGGATCTGCTCTGTTTGATTTTAAGGTATCTTCGGATAAACAAATGATATCTCTTTCTCGAGATTTTAAATTGTTTTCGACTTTTTTTAAATTGAACATTATGTGTTTTAACATGGAATCGCGTTCAGAAGAAGTGTATCGTTACGATAGTATTTTTATTCACGAACATAATCTGGTGTGCGTTGAAACAGGAGAATAAAGGAAGTGTGTTCAAACTGTCAGAGCTTTGTGAATAGTCTCGATTAAAAATTTCTTTAAATTTAGTTTATACTAAATACCTTTGTGTCAAATAGTGAAAGCACTGTATGTTAAAATGTCTAATACCATTATTTAGTGAATAATAACGCGACTCGGTGATAAAAAATATAATGTTCTTCGTGAAATTTCAAATAAAAAAGTTAGCTATTGTAGCTATTTTTCGTAAAGACCAAGATTTTGTTATTATCATTTCTAAAATAATAAGCTTTGGGATATCATATTTTAGAGACACTATTAATTTGACATCCTGAATACGATGCGATACTAAAAAGCCTAACATTCCACTTAAATAGTTGAACATCTCGGAAACCTGATTATCATTGTTTTTTTTTTAAGTACCATAACATCGAGGAGGAAAGGTCCTAAAACTTTTCTAATTTAAGTTACTTCATAAAAATACAAATAAGAAAGTTAACTATTGCAGCAACTTGCTATGAACGCCCTGTATAAATGAATGAATCCGTTATGCAACATGTTTAGCTAGGATTGCCATGTTGTTAGAAAAAAATAACGGACAAATTATTTATTTTTTATTCACTTTGTAACGTTGTTGATGGTTGCTCACTCATTGATAAATCCTCCCTCAACAATTACAACAGAATTTTGAGATGCATCTTCCTCTTGTTTAGTTGGTTCACGTACTTACGGAAACATGTTTAAATTCGCGGCTTAATAATTGCTATAATGTTCTGGAATGTCATAACTAGAAAATATCTTCCTCTAAATGCCTGGATTCATAATACACATAATGAATAACAGAAATTCATTTTATAAACAAAGAAAAACGCCCTTACAAGTCATCTTCCTTATATGTAAATAAATGATCCACATGATTAAGATACTGGCTAGACCTGATGCAATTTATTTCACTTTCATTAGAAGGAAATATGCGAATGAGAGTAAAAGGACAGGCGAGTCATTTCCCGTTAGCATCACTAACAAGCATAATTAATACTCTCATAAATGAAATCTAACTCGCTTCTGCACGGTTGTAAATCAAGAGCTATTATTATCTTAAGCGAATAAAATCTGCAAATTCAGTTGCTTATACGGTAGATTATCGACAATTAAATACCTGATTCAATTTAAAAATTGAAATTGCCTTGTTTTCCATTATTTAAAGTTTTGTTCAAAGAATTCAAGTCCTTGAAGATTAAATTAATGTTTTAAATAATCAATTAATATTGTAGATTTAGATTTTATTTGTTTTTAAATTCATAGATGCAATGAGAACAAAAAATGAGAAACACAATTGTAGTAAAACACTTTCTGTCATATTATTTTTTTGTAATATTGCATTTCCAACAAGATTATTACATATTAGTAATGAATTAATCAGAAAATAGCAATTAAAAGAAATAACAGTGAAAGCATTTTGACAAACGAAGGGAATAATTAAATAAGAAGCAATATATTTATTTTAAAAGTAAAAAATTAATAAACTGGAAACTATTCAATTTCAATGAAAAGTTTTTGTATACATGTCGTATTTAAATTAAAGAATCAGAACAAAACCAAACATGTGAAGACCGATGTCAAAATTTTTCAATTTAAGTAAAATGAATTCTTCATTTAATGAATTCATGAAGAACGTGTTCAAATTTAAAAAGAAATACAATAACTAAATTTGGTGCTTCATCTGCAGCAATGATCTGAGAATTCAAATAAAAGTTTATGCAGTCTTTAATAGTTCATTAAATATAAAAAAATAAAATGTAGAATATAACAAAAAAGAACTTCCAAATTGTGTTTCTAAGTAAATAATTATAAGTATATTATACAAACAATTAAGCAGTAAAAGAGTTTTAGAAGAAAAGTCGAATAACAATTCCAGGAAAAGGAACTGACAATAGAAAGTTTAACATCAAATAGGCAGTTAATCTATGATATAAAAATTAATTTTATAAATCTTTTACATAAATTTTATTAGATTATTATTTATTAGATGGAGAAAATTTGAAATATTAGTTAATAATAGAAGTAATATTTATTTTTAATTTTATTGAAAATAAATAATTAAAAAATTGAATAAAATAAGAAAATAATGATAGAAATATTTCTGCTAGCTTCTGGATAGTTAGCTAGAAGATTTAACAGATGGAGAAAATTTGAAATATTAGTTAATTTTATTTAAAATAAATAATTAAAGAATTGAATAAAATAAGAAAATAATGATTATGAAAAGAATGAAATATTTCTGCTGAAACAAAAAAATGTAAAAATCATATATTTGTTAACCATTCTTATTTAAGTTACAAAGTTTCAGTCGATATGCACATTTTGTAGATATTCACAAAAATCATAGTTCATGCTACATAATCATTGAACTAATTCAATTACTTTGTATACATTAAAATAGGAACGATGAACGATAAGAAACGATGATTAAAAAAAGATTAAATTTCCTGTACACTAAAGTTATCCTGGTATCCTAAAGCAAAGAAAGACAAGAACTAGGCAAAATAATTATTTTATTATAATGATTGATGATTATATTATGATGTGTAAAATCTAGAGAATTTTGCCGGAGGCTTTTATTTAAACATATATAATTTGTATCTCCAAGAATCTTGTGATGCTGCAATACATCACATCATATGCAGAAGTTCTGTTTCTAACGTAACATTGAACTCTCTAACGATGTACGCTTTTCATCTTTATAAGGGACTTGAAAAGATAAATCTAAATACTTACTCTTAACGTATCGTCAATTTTTAAATTTCAATTTAATTAATAGTTAAAGAAAATATCCTCGACGAATGAAATTTACCTAATGAAAGCTCGACTTACCTCCTGAAATCCTGAAAGCTCGTCCGATCAGTCGCGTTCGTTCTCGCCGCCTGGGAAAACCGATGGCACCTTTCGACTGAGGAAGGACGTTGATGGCACCTTATAATATTGGCACAGGTAAATCACACTTGATCTACTTTCGTGCAGTTTTTGAGATGTCACAGCACGTTTAGTGAGTCGCGTCTTTCAGGTGGTCGCTATACTTATAGGGCCCCCTCCTTTTGCGTGTGCCGGCCCGGTATTCGCAATACCGATATTCGAGATGATGATCCCTCATTACTTACGCCGCGGATGTGCGTATGAAGATGATACATGCGGTAAAAAAGAAGTTTAAGGCAATAACCTTGCTCTCCTAACGACTTTATTTAATATAATCAGACATAATGGAATGTCGCGTAATAATTAAGGCAGTGGCACATATGAGTAATTTTTGAAAGATTCAAAAGAAATTTTTTTTAGTAAAAATTTTCGAAAATTTAAGGGTTGTCGCTAATCCAATCCAGGTTTCTCTAAATGGGTGACTAAATCAGAATTGGTAAATAAAATATACGAAATATTTTTATTTGTATGAATTTGTACCGATAAAATTGATTTTATCTAACCATCTATACCTAATTCATTTTTAATTCTGTTCAGCCTATTATTTGCAGTTCTATTTAGTGTACCCTCACAGCTCCGTAAAAGATCAAAAGTTTTTCTGCTATTCCAGGTATCGACTCGAACTGTTTTTATGTAATAGAAGCGCACATTTTAAAAATATCTTCGTTTGTATACAGGCTGTCCAGGCATTATAAAAATATCAAAGTTATATTTTTTTTAAATGGAAACATCCCAATTTGATTTCATTTTAGAACACTAAATTCTGCTGAACAGATAAAACAGCGACATCCTACGATCGCTTTTTGACCTGACATTGCAGTAGGATAGACAAATTGAAGCGGATTTGCCCTTATTAACTCCCCCATGCAAGGTGGCACGCTTGCTGTCAAAGCATAATGAAAGTTTTAAAAAATTTTGTTGTAAATCGTTTTTGATTGCAGTGAAAACCTCGAGCAGCCTCTGTACAGCTGTTTCAGCCCTGTTTGGGGGTTCGTCAGCAGAGACGTAGCTCGACATTCCCACTGCAGACCAAAAACGACTTATCCAATTTATTCGCAATTGCGATGAAATAGTGATGAACAGATAAAACAGCGACATCCTACGATCGTTTTTTGACCTAACATTGCAGCAGGATAGACAAATTGAAGCGGGATTTGCTCCTAATAAGTCCCCCATGCATGGCGGCCATGCTTGCTGTCAAAGCACAATGAAAGTTTTTAGAAATATTTTGTGCAAATCGTTTTTGATTGCAGTGAAAACCTCGAGCAGCCTCTGGACAGCTGTTTCAGCCCTGCTTGGGGCTTCATCAGCAGAGACGTAGCGGCCGCCTTGCATTATCTTTAGTGGTTTAGAAGTTACGATTTTTTGAAGGGAACCTTGCATCTGGGAAATTTCAACAAAAACTTGACTCATTTCAAAAAGTATGATTGATTGATAAAAATGACTCAAATAAATTGAACGCAGAATTTAGTGTAGAATTCAAAAATGAAGTCAAGATGGGATATTTCAATTTAAAAAAAACGCAATTTTGATTTTTTAATGCTTTGACACCCTGTACACAAACGAAAATACTTTTAAAATATGCAATAGAAGCACTCCTATTACAAAAAAGATTCGAGACTATACCTGGTAGAGCAAAAAAGTTATGGAGTTCTTTGTACCGCAAAACTCACTTCAACTCAGATAAACGTCATTTCCATTCGCGCGAACAAGTAAGTTTGAGTGTGTATTTCAACCTGGCAACCAATAGGAGTGCACGAGTGACAAGGTAGGAGATCGAAATCACAGTTTATACTTACCTGTTCATGCCAACGGAAATGACGTTTATCTGAGTTGAGATGAGATTTGTGGCAAAAAGAACACGCCTATTATATCAGGGTTGCCAGATATTTTGCAGGAAATGTCGTCAACTTGTTGGTAAAATGTAGCCAATAAACTAAAAACCTGGTATTTTATAATTAAGAATATAGCAAAAAGGAACAAACAGTTTCCAGCAAAGAACAAAAGAGAAATGTGAGAAACAGCAACAAAAAATAAGGTAATAAGTGAACAAAGAAAACAAAAGAAGATTGGTATCACTAAGCTGAACGAAAATCAATTTTCTGAACAAATCAAAAAATTCACAGAAAATAAAAGCGAACTGTAAAATGGTCGACAATGTGATAAAAAAAACAAAAAACGAAATTGTCGACGAAATGCAAAGCTTAAAACAAATAAAAATCACAACTAAGATGGACACAAAACAAATGAGAAACGATGAACTACAAAAAAGCATCACTAAAATGCGAAAAATCGGTTCGATAAGAAAAGTAAGAAAGAAATACATAGCACGAAAGCATTAAGATATTGATGGCTAAAATGAAGAAAACAAAAAAAATTAATCTCTGGACGAAAAATAAAAAAAAACTGTAAAAAAGCATCAATCAACAAATTGTGAAAAATCAATTTGAAAAAATAAAATAAACAAAATAGGAAACTAAATAAAAAAGAAAGTTGGGTAGAGTCAGGTCGAGTTTAATTGAGTTGAGATGTCCTGGAGATTGGTTGAATCTACTTTTATTTTAATTTTAATTTTGTACATTTTATTTTTTGAGTTGAGTTGACCTTTTTTATTACATAAAAATTGTTATAAATTGGACATAGAAAGCGTTGAAACGGTCTACCTTTTTCAGATTTTGAAATTAATATAGTAAGTTTCCGGCAGCTGATTTTACCAGAGATTTTTGATCATATATCCTTTACTTTGCAGTTTTTATTTTTGCGCCAAAAGTTTTGAAAACTAATTATAAATACCCGTACATTGGCGGTGACGGTATCCTCCACACCCTGTTTTATAACTATAACGTTGTGATCTTTCCCATCTCCTTATCCTTTTTAAATGTTAAATGTTTTTTTTTTTTTGAAAATCTAAAATATGTTGCACATCAGTTTTGATTTCAAAGATTTCCCGAATGCCCTCCGTATAGTTGTTTCGGCCCTGTTTGGAGTCTCGTCAGCAAAGGAGAACCTAACTCTTTGGGACATTTTATAAGTTTATGACTTACTGAGAGACGCTCCTTACAGAGTTAGCAACAGCGCCTACAAAGCTCTTTTTCCATTGTGGTACAACTCAGAGTCGTAGTGGTGAAGCTACCACTAATTTATCATTGAATCAGTTGACACGCAAATATGCAATTTATAACTCTCCAAATGTCAACATATTATATATTTTTGAAATCAGGAAAATATAGTCTTTCATATTAGCAAAAACAATATAGGGCGTTCCATTAAAATAAAATAACTTTATTTTTTTCTCCAATTTGAGATACGATTTTGTTTCTTCTGATCACTCTAAAAGATAAAAGGCATAAAGCCTTACAACTTTTGCATTGAAAGTTTTTGTCTAACTCCTACAACAAACCCTCTAGATAGGGTGCAAAGTATAAAAAAAAACCTGTACCCTAGTGTAGCAAACGTGTGACAAACGAATATACCTAATGATTCTCTGGTACAGTGACTTTTTGAAAACAAGAAAAAAGTTAAAAAATGTTTTAGATAATGATCTGCAATAACATAAAAGCATAAAATTACTACTTAAGAGACTATTTAATTTCTCACATACCGAGACTGCGCTCACTGTAGGAAGATAAACCTTTACTTTAATTGATATGAAAAAAAAGACAAGAATCTTAGGAAAATAAACTTTACCTTTAAATTGACAATCAGCTGATGGAAAATTTACTCATTTCACAGGCGGAACATTTCAAAGGCCTCCTATGCCAAAAGAATCCACTCTGTATATTATAATATTTAGTTGTTTAGCAACAAAATCACGCTGAATGCGAGCGTTGAGATTAAACTATTTAGAGAGTGACTGGTGACTGTGGTTACTCTTTAGTCAACATGCTCATCGACATAAGTTTTTGTGGAATGTACGGACCCCGTTCTTTGATTTTAATTAGAAAAGGCGTCCAAGTTTCCGTAACGGCTTAGAATGTAAAAAAGCCTGCTCTATATCTTTTACGTGCCTATATTGCTTTCTGCCTGTCAAACTGCCTGTATGTTCTATTTTTTAAACAATTACCTGTATACTGAATAATGTATCTTATTCTAATAATAATAATAACAGCACCTTTTACACTTCTTTATTAGGAGTATTATTTATATTAATTATGATTGCCGTTAAATTTTTAAAATATTAAATTTTGATAAGTTAAAGAAACTTAATAATAGTTCTATTGACTGTTTTAGTAAAGCATTACTATTTCCTTAAGTGCGTGATCGCTTCAATACTTTCCAGTATTCCTTTTTGTAATTAAATAATATTTTAAAATCATTATAAGTGTAAGCCTGAACATCTAAAACTTCATTTTGAAAGAAGCGATTAAAAAGATTTAGCAGTGTACAGGAAATTTATTAAAAAAGTTTCTAATTCCACTACACTCAACTCAAGTTTCCATCGTTCGATCTGCAACTTCTTAAATTGATTTCTAGACACATACTGCCAGATTTTCAAAATTTTTTGCTCAAGAATAGTCTTGTGTAAACAGATAGCTACAGGTAGCATGCCTGCAGCAAAAACATGAACACGAAATCATCCGGGGGCAGCTTAACAGAAATCTATCAAATGCATTAATATGAAACAATTTACATCACATGGCATACAAAACGATTAAATTATGTTCAGGTAGCAAATAGAAGTAAGTACACGCATACATAAATTACTCAGCGTTAAACATTTGTTACATGCCAGTCATGCTGCAGGGAAGCATGTTTTATATCGGCTTCTTTAAATTTGACGTCATGAATAGACGAAGTATGGGAGATCCTTACAATTGGGGTAATTTGCAATTATTTGTCTTCAAAATAGAAAAAGACGCGTGTCAAGGCAATCACTAAATTTAAACAAATTTCAATAAAATTATTTGATGTTTACAATAATAAATTTACTCTTTGACGACCATGATCATTACTGTAGAAAATATCCTTTTAATACGAAATTGTTGCACGATGTGCATCGTAAGTTTAAAACAATAAAATAAATTAGTTGCAACTCAGTTTCAATTGCAGTGAATTTCCTGAGCATCCCTTGGATAGCTGTTATCGACTTCCTCAGAAAGGAAATAGTTCGAGAACTCCATTATAAGCAAACTACAATGGAGTTCTCCAGCTACTTTTTTGGTGACGAGACCTCAAATAGGGCCGAAATAGCTGAGCTACTGAGAAATCCACTGCAATCGAAACTGACTTATAACTAATTTATTGCACTTCATAATCGGCCACAATGGCGAGATTTGGGTTGTTACCTATCATTCTGATACAATTTTAGAATCCGGGACCTTGCGCCGCGCACATTTGCGCCACCGATACATTTGCGCCCTTCCAAGAAAAGGTGCTCAATAACCGCACAGGTAAATATTTAACGTTAAACATTTGTGCCTCCGTTCTAGGCAATTATTTATTTCTTAGATAGACGAGAATTTACCTGTAAAGCTTCATATTTCGTGTGGAAATATATCTGAAAACTTAATTCTTGGGGATCAAGAATAATCATATGTATCAATTGTGTGGCACTTTGCTGTGATATCACTTACTGGTTATTATTATTAGGCTCTCAAGTTCTGTCCTCACTTTTATCCACGCACAAGTTTACTTTTGTGAATTATTTATATTGAACGGCTTTTATGCCCGAGGCACTCTCACCCTCGCGCTCATTGCATCAGAAACAATCGTTTGATGTAAAATACGTGTGTAACATAATCGCCTTTATAGTTTTTTTCAAATTAATCATTATGAAAACATTATAATTCTTTAATGTAACTTTTAAAAAGACTCGCATAATGCGTTTAATTCATATCAATTATAGCGCCGTCACTGCAAAAAGTATGCAAGTTTATTTTGGAATAAATCGGTTATGTAAACAAGCTTTTATATCCAGTCGACCAGAACTGAAGTGGTTACTGCGTGCCGCATAAATTTCTCGGACTTCCACTGGTTTATTGTTTTGTTTTTACAGGGCAGACGCCTTAAAGATTAGAACTTTTTCCGACTATGATCGCTTGAGCATATTAATAGTTCCTCGTATATTTAACGAAACCTTCCACCTAAAATGCACCTAGGCCTGTTTATTACCTATTTTAATCTTTATAATTTTAGACACAAGATTACTTTTATAGTTTAACTACGATTGCTGTATTCTTCTGTTGATTGCACTTCCTTAAATATTTAATGTTTCCTATAATTATAGGAAAGAAGGAAACAACTTCCAGTTTTTGAATTTATGAATGAAACAAATCAAATGGAGAAAGAAGATAATTTCAGTTATTTGTTTATGTAATTTCCATTTAATCCTACAAATTATACTGAATGTTCGGGAAACTTAAAATCAAGTCACTTCAGTCTGAGTACAACTGGTACTTCATTTGTGCACGCAAAGACACTATTATTTAATTTTTTTCTTGCGTTTTTTGCCATATATTTCTTTTTTAGCCGCGAATATTTTAGTATTTTAGACTCAATTATTATATTCATGAAATAGTTGTTTTTCTACAATTGGTCAAAAAATGGATGTTTACGCATTAATTTTAGTGCGCAAAACACGCGTTTCTTTTCATCGTTCAAATGTCAGAAAATCTTTTTTTCCATTTGGTGAAAAAAAAAAACGCGTGTTTTGCCGCTGAAATTAGCGTAAACACCTATCCTACGATCGTTTGTTGGCCTGACATTGCCAAATTGAAGCCAGTTAGCTACATAATAAGTCATCCAATACAAGGCGACTACGCTTGTTGTTAGAGCAGTAACAGGTTTGTTTTGCAAAATTTTGTTGCAAATAGTTCCTTTTTTTCAAAAATCTATGTTTATATTTATTACCTAGATTTATAATTGAAGGGCATTGCTATTAATTAAAATATTTTTTTTAAAGTAAATATCTTTCGAGCTTTCAATAAATTTCAAATACAAATAAGCAATTGCATATTATACATATATTATGTGCACGTGCGGAATTAAAAGTGATGGAAATAATTTTATTTAAAATTTGCAGAAATATAATTTACCAAAGTGGTCGAAAATTCCGAAGAATATTATTAATGCATCGGGCAGCGGCGCAAATGTAAAATTGCTAATGTCATTACCTGACCGTTCCTCGACCCGAGCGGCGCAAATGTATCGATGGCGCAAATGTCCCGGCTCCCAATTTTAGGTCAAAACTTGCCTGCGCGGTGACGCCACCTAAAATGCATAAAATCGAAATATGTGAACCCAAAACTAAAATAAACTAAAATAGTAAAGGAGCATTTGCACTGGAGATTTGATAAAGAGAGGATTCTCCAAGGTAAAAATTTTCCTAAAGTGCTGTTAAGTTAAGGTGTGTAGATGTGATTTGCTCTCATTTGTAGTTTGTTTTTTGACGATTTATACATAATATATATATATATATATTATTTTATTTTTCTGGATTTTTAGGTATCAAATAACAGGGAATTATATACTTATTTATTCGTTAGAATAAGAAGTTTTTTCGGGTCTTTGGACTATTTATTTCCGTATTTCCGTGTTGTTTGGTTAGAACTTATTTGTAAGGTTTTTCTGACGGTTAATTTTAAATCTTTACATATTAATTTATATGTACTTACCTTTAGACATATACCGGGTGTCCCGCGCCAAGTACTCACCCTTCAAGAATCTTTATTTATTAATCGATTAACCTGAATTTTGGAGACAATAAATTAAGCAAAAAATGGAATTTTTCGACATACTGTTAGTCGTCAAAGGACTTCCAGTTTCGCCGGAAGTGATATCAACTTTCTTATTTTAAATAGAACACCCTATATTTTTCCATATTTGAAATTTACGGATCATTATGAGTCCGAATACGTATCAACTGTTAATTTTGGTTTCCATGACAACAAAAAAAAAACTTTTTTATTTTTCAATCTAGAAAGCTATGAATCGCATTTTTTCGATCTAATGCGATCAAGTGTTTCGAGAAAATCACTCCTTTGATGGTATTTTGATTTTTAACATTTTTACAGTATTCGAAATTTTCATTAGGCCCTAACTCATTTTTCTCGATAGAACCTCAGATGTTTCTTAGCTTACTTCAACATAATATTTTTTTCTGAGTACGCTGATACCAAATATGTCATATTTTATTTGAAAATAATTTAAAATAGAGCATGTCTTATTGAAATTTTACAAATTACGATAAGTATTCTTCTATGAAGGTTTGATGAGTTTTTGCTTTTCTGAAAGACATTTAATATTTCGTAGCTTTGTGTATCCGCCTTTCTTTAAGGAAAACTGCTTCAATTTATCTGTGTTTTCAATATTGAACAGTATTGCTAATTTCCGCACACTTAGCTTTTCTCTTTATTATAAACCGTAATAACTTCTAATTTCTCTTGAAATATAAAAAAAAAAAACATTTAAAGAAAATTAGTTAACATTACTAAAGATCAGCAACAGTTTCTGACTAATTCGTGTCCGCCAAAAACATGCGCAAATCAAAGTTGTTGATGGTGATGTTAAAATCGATCATTACTTCAATGAGTAACTGTTTTTGACCTTCCGAAATAGTCAGAAACTGGTGCCGGAGTAGACCTTACAAACCGATATCGACCTACTGATTGATCAAAATGATCAAACAGGGAAATTACCTTTTTAACGGCGGCGCACAAGTGGTATTTTACCGACTTCTGTCCGGTCAAGAGAGATTTTAATTTAATCGAAAAAAGAGGAAAAAGGCAGTGTCCGTGACCGTTTATGAGAGTGTCCGCTTAATAGAGATAATTTTATTAAAAGATCCTATAGGAAAATTTCGGCGCCATAAAATTGTCCGGTTACGAGAGGTGTCCGTTTATCAGAGGTATCCGTAATGAGAGGTTTCACTGTACCTATTTTTTAAATCTTTTAAGCACCTTCTTATTACGGCGCATGTATGCCTAACAAACTTCGCACACGCTACTCGCCGAGCTCATGTTAGATACAATAAGAAATTATTTACATTGGTTACGTTGTCTACATAATAAAGTAATTGTTTACATTGTTTACAATTTCTGCTTTTTGACTAAGCTAACAATGAAAAGCTTCAGTAAAAACATCCTACGATTGTTTTTTGACCTGACAGTGCTTCTACTGACGAAACCCCAAATAAGGTTGAAATAGCTGTACAGATTATGCAAACAAAAACGATTTGTAAGCATTTTTTTGTAAATTTTTGCAACAAATTTGCATATTTTTTTTACAAAGTGACAGAGACAGGTTATCATGGTGAATATTTATATAATTTTTATGATCCTTCTTCGTCAATTTGTTATAAATTTTATGCAAAAAATAACATCGTGTTAAATGGGTTTAATGAAGTGCTAAGATTTTGTCATATAATCAACAGAATTTTTTTTTAAGAAAACATCGTTCAAATAACTAAACACATCCTGCATTTTTGTATTAGTTATTGTGGTTAATAATAGTTTTAATAATGAAGAAATTTAGTGTAAAATATATTGTAAATTCTGTGCGTATTTTACATATTTACTAAATTCCCATTTACTTCTTACAATTACAATTTATTTAAAGTGCGATTACAAAAATTTTATACTAACCTCAAATAAATAAAATACTAAACTTTAAATGTTATTTGTTTCGATTGGTTTCGATCTGTTACAATTTTTAAGAGACTCTTGGGACATATTAACTAAAAATATTATACTGAGACGAAAGCAGAAGTTAGCGTTTTCTACTTTTTGTTACACATTTTACACCCTGTATATCTGATTAAAAAGAATCAAGGAACTTCTTCATTAAATCCACAATAAACGTAACACAGTACCCACCCCAACCTTCTTATAAATTGCCAAATTTAGTGCAGTAATCATTTCTTTTCTTAATTTGTAGGAAGCGACAATACAATAAAAATTTGCAAACTTGTACTTGTATCCTCATTCAACCAGTTCTCCGTTATTTGTGTGACGTTTTATACCAATTGCATGATATTTTATTTTATTTATTACGGACATTATATCTGATACTTGCATAAAGTTTTGTGCTTGTGTATTTAATATTCGGTTTTAATATCTTGCAGCTTTAAGAACTATTATCAATAAGAGTTATATGAATGTAATAAAAAACAAATTCTTGTGAGGGTTACCAGCGTAAAATTTCATCCATATTAGTGATGGGCACTATCGATTAAATTAAATCGAATAATTACGAAATGAGGAAATTATGATGATAATTATCGAATGAATGCATTCAATACTAAAGACTCGAATAAATAGTACCAAATGCGTAAACGCTTGGATTTCGATTTCGCCATTTTAATCCATCTGATAGCATAGTCCTTATTCCTTAAATTTTGAAATAAAAATTGTTCTTTTTTAATAAAATGGCGTTTTCATAAGAACTGAAAATTTTTATGGTGGAATCAAAATTGTTTTGAAGAATTCCGCCAACGATTACGCGTTTCACTGTTAACATCGAACTCAAAAGCAACGTTAGGTACGGATCAAATGTCAAATTGACATTTGTTATTGTGTTCACAATAAAACTAAAACACTAATAATTACACCAACAAAAAAATACTTATTTTTGCACCTGGGTTTAGTTCATCATTTTTTGCTTCGTCATACATGAAAACAAAAAAAAAATACAGAGAGTCCCTTCAAAATTTGGTTTTGAGGTCTAGAGAGATATTAAATAATTTCATAGTTTTGACGGTCGCTCTAAGCTGTTTACTAATGCACTTATGTTTTAAAGCAGACATGGGCATGAAAACACGAATAGAGCGAGTTAATAGTATCACAACTATTTATTAATCATCTCTAGACAGGCATAGTAACAATGAATCGATTAAGAAACAACTGTGAGCTAACTCGTAGAAGAAAAGTTCGTCTATTATTGGTATTTAAAATTAAGCGGCAGCTGATATTGCGGACAAGGGGGATATATCCTGTTATGTTCCTCTATCATGCCCAGGCCTGAATTTTAAAGCGTTTTCGAAAAACCGGAAAACCGGATACTTTTATACCGTTTATAAAACCGGTAATAAAATTTGAAATACCGAATACCGAATGTCGATATCGGTATTATCTCACTTAACGCCATCAAAAATCATCTTAATTTATAACTTTGACTTTTAGTTTTCATTATTCTTTGGGATTCTTTTTAGTAATTTACTTATGTGTTTGTTTTTTTATAATTATTATTGTCTTCTAATAATTATATTACTCAACAAATGAACCGGGCCACTTAAAAAAATAGATTAAATGAGAGAAAAATTAATATAACAATTCCTTCGAAATGTTTTAGTGATCTATTTAATTTTTTTATTATTATATTTTTTCACTCTCACGCTTATACTTTTACAATTAGTATCTATTAATTGCATGATTTATATTTATATTAAATATGTTCTATTGTTGGTTAAGTGGCAGAACAGCTTAGCTGAACTTCGCCAACAAAATAAAGACGTTTATTATGTTTAAAATAAAATAAATATATTTATTATGTATATTTATTATTATTATTATTGTTTTTATTTTAGTTATTTATTGTTATTTAACAGAAAAGTTGACTATTTATGATGTATAATGCTGCTAATCTTAGTTTTAATACGATTTTGTTTCAGTATATGACTTATTTTCTTTCTGATAGCATTTCTTGTACCTGCTCCTGTCTTTTGTAGTACACAATAATATTTATTTTAATACCGAAAAATACAGAAATCCCGATATTCCGTGTTTTAAATATAAATTTCGAATGAATACCGGTATTGTAAAAGGTAAAAATGCGCCGGTATTCCATGCCCTACGCCGTACGTAGATCGTACACCTATGCGCTTGCGCCGCAAACTAGTAAAACGTGGTTTTTGCAATTTTTAAAGAAAACTGAATGGTGTAAATATGACGCAGATTAATTTCTTGTTATACAGGGTGAACCCTGAAGTAACCGACAAACTTATACCAAGCATTCTAAAAAGACAAAAGAATTAATATACTTTTTACCTAAAGTGTAATTGAAGTTTTTTTTTTTGTTTAGAATCATTTTAGAACACATAACGTAAGTTAGTCGGTTACCCCAGGGAACACCCGTACATGTGATGAATTTACTGAAGTTAGAGATTTGCGGGGAATAACAGAGTAAAAACTATCCCGAGCGAATTTCTGATGCGATAAATATTAACTTTAAACTCACGGATCGCAGGATGTCTTTCAAAAAAATTTTCATTTTTAAACCTCTTTTTTCGTTTTGTTAACCAATTTTTAATACTTAGTTGATTAAAATGTTATTCACATCCGTCTTATTTTTTTATTATGAGCAACTGAAGTCACACGATTTCTTAAAATTTGTAATGATATTCTCCTAGCTGCAAAAGCAAACTTTTTTGAAAAAAAAGTTTTTTTTTTCATTTTAGTACCACTAAAGCTATAACAATAACGCACTCAAATCCCAGGCACAAAATTCGTGTAGACCTGTGTTAGTTTTAGTAACAGCGAAGATGTTTTTCATATGCAACATATGTTACATTTTTACAAGAAATAAAAAGAAATTCTTATTCAAAGCTAGCACCTATAAATGCAACTGATAATTCTCTTTATTGATTAATCTCATTAGGTATACTAGGGAACCATTTTTCATTTAAGTTTTGTATCCCTGATGCGATTACATGTTTATGACATATTGTCTTATTCACTCATTCGTTGATTTATTTTCATTCGCAGTTTGAATTTAAATTGATTTAAGAATTTTTTCAAATACCAAATAATTCAAATACTCTCCAATTACTGAATATTTCGATAATTTTTAAACTAAATTTTTAAACTAAAATATCTCGTTATTCGATACTTCCAACCATACGTTTTACAAATAATGTCAAATTATATTTGGATAATATTTTATCGGCAACGAAGTGTATAATTTGATTTTGAACATAAATTATGACAAGTTTAATTAGGATATGTAATTATTTGTTTGTCAGATAATACAGAATTTGTAAGAAAAACAAGGAATTAATCAGATATTCGGGAAAAGACATGATAAGATTATTTTCTGACATTATTCTAATTTAATTTGTGTGTTGATTTTTCCAGACGCCTTTATAACTCATAAAATAAACGTCCAGTAAACATAAAACATTCGTTTGCGTGAATTTACAGCCTGACTCTATTTTATGGAATTTAAAGAAAAATCAATGAACGTTTTATTGAATTATTCAATTTAAATAACTCAAGCTTTTTTTAGTATTCAAATACATAATATTACTAGGTATAAGCGAGCGCTATAAATCGTTACCAGTTTTATCAATGAATTTATGTGTGTATCTATCGTAAGCGAAGTCTTCCTCGAGATTAAGCATTAATTTCGCTTTAATGCATCGGTTAAGTATATAAATCGGTAAGCAGGGGGTCCGATACCTACGTTGGAGTGTTATAATTGTAATTGCTCATGCAATTCGCCATCATGAAATGTAGTCTTCGTGCGTGTTGCAAATAGATTCTCAGTATTCTGCGCTTTACTTTTGTTTTTCAGCAAGGACTTTTAATTTATCCTTTTGTTGAAATATTATTAAGTGGACCCTACAAAAGAATGAGAATGCAATCAAAAAAATTACTGTTAATAAATCTGGAATGTTATTTGCCTTATTAATTTATAGTTGAAACTCGCTCGCGATCTGAAGGGATTTATATATCTCGGATCCTTGGGAACTATCAGACATCGTACATTATTTAATAATTAGGTTTTATCATGGAATAATTTTTGTTGTATGATAATTCAAATCCTATCGAAACGACAATACTGTTCTTAATAATCCAAGGTTTCTAAGGAATTATTTATTCGCAGGGTCTCAACAGTAGATCAAATTTTGGTCGCAGTTCTGTGAGGCTACTTAAGAGCCGTTCGACTCCATAATACAATACAATTACTATCCAGACATCCATTTTTAACCATTTGATGCAGTTAGGTTTCATAAATCTGACATCATCCAGGGGCGGCAAAGGAGGCTGAGTGTCCCCTGCGACAGCCGATCTGACAGAAGTGAACGAGACATCTTAAAATTATTTTGTTATTCCTACAGTTCCTAAGGATTCAGTGTTGGGGATACAATTCGAGACTGCTTCCCCTTCAACGACGAGGAAATTTGGAAGTAACAAAGTCGTGGAATACTTTAGACACACAAAAATACACTCTCAATCCTGAGGTCCTGACAAGTCTATGATTTAGGACCCCGTTGGGCAAACACCACAGATGAAAGAAATCTAAGAACGAAACTAAGTTCGAATAGATAAAATAGCGACATCCTACGCTCGCTTTATGGTAAAATGGTGCCACAAGAAGATATATGAAGTTTTAGGATAGTGTAAAACAGTAAAACTTGTCATTTAACTTTCTATTGAGCATTATGAATCTTTTTGAATTGAATAAATTATTTTCAATTATACTAGCCTGAATTTTATGAAGTCGCAGTTTCTCGTTTGAATTGCATTATAAAGTGAAACTTCATAAAGTGCAGGCTAGTATAGATAAATACTTACAATTTACAAATAAAAAACAGGGTCTCATTAACTTTAATCGTTGGTTTATTCCTGTAGTTACAATCTATCTCGTACAAGTAAATCTATCATTTAACTGTCTATTGAGCATTATGAATTGTTTTTGGAATAAATAAATAATTAAATCAATCTCAATTACATGAATAGACATTATTTACTCGTTTCATTTAATGCTCATTTTAAGTTTACAAATAAAAGACTGGATCTCATTAACTTTAATCATTGATTTATTCCTGTAGTTACAGTTATAGAGGCAACTGCTTAAAAAAAAATAATTGTCGGTTAAAGTTAATCAGATGTGAAAAGACCGACTCTAAAACTTATTAGAATTTCGTGATTTTTGTTCGAATTAAAAAAGAATAAAAAGAATTGGATCCAATACTTGTTTTAACAATCAACCAGTTTTTTTACTGTTAGTCAAAATTATGTATGTGTATAAATAAATAAATCTGAGATTTTGGCAAAAAAAGATTCATTATTCTCTGTTATAAGTTATTATTGTTACGACCAAACTTATTATTGCAATCAATGTGAGTTGCACACACCTGACAAGAATCATTTTATTTAAAACACCTTGCCAGTTTATTATGTCTTTTTTCGTGTTGTTTTTTTTTTCGCAGCAGTTAGCTCGGTAGGTGCTACGTAGTAATTTATTAATAATAAGAGAAAAGTGTCTTTAAATCATAGAGTGAAGAATAATTACGTAGCAATCAATTTTGTTATTATTCATCGTGGTTACTTCATTTGCATTTTCAACATAAAAGTTTATACACATTCCAGTCGACACGTATTAAAAGATAATAATACATTTCTTATAAATAACAGTTTCAAAATTAAAGCAAATTATCCAGCATATTATGTGGTTATAAACCTGCCAATACTTAAATAACTAATGTCTGCTTCAAGGTTTTAATATTTGTACTTACTTATCGTCGGTGATCTAACAATACCTGCTAACATTTTCACGAGTAGTTTATGTTATTTAATTAGCTTCATATTGTTCATTGCAAATACTTTGAGAGTTTCTATTAACAGCCAAAATATTTACCAAAAAAATTATCATTTCTAAAATTTGCAATAATTGCATTTTTTATTCTCATGCAGAAAACGCCGTATTTCACTTATTAAATATTGGCAGATAGTAGACGATACACCAGGTGTTTCAGATCACACATTCCATTCATTTTTATCGAAAATTAGAAGTAACGCCTGTATGGTGCAAGTGGTAAGGAATCGGCCTTGCAATCGTAAGGTCGTGGGTTCGCACCCCGCTCGAGTTATTTCTCGGGGGTGGTCGTAACTCACTTCAGATACCGTTCAGTGTTGGAGATACAATTCAACACCACTTCTCCTTCAACAGCGAAGAGGTTTGGAAGTAACAAAGCCATGGAACACTTTACAAACACACACAAAAATACACTCCCGCTCCTAAGGTCCTGACAAGTTTATGACTTTGGACCCCGTTGGACAAAAAAAAAAAAATGGAAAAATTTTAATAACAAAAAGTGTATGACACAAGTAGGTATAACAGAGACCAACTTTGAAATTTTAAATGAAAATATACTACGTGTCCACCGAGTGTGGTTTTCTTCTCGGGCGTCTAAAATTTTTGAAATACCCAAAAAAAAAACAAACACTAATTTTATTTCATTTGAAAACTCTATAAATATATATTATTTTCCACTCTACAGGCTGTCTGATTTCTTGGGAACAAAACACAACATTCTTATTCCTAAAGGAACGCCGTATATGTTTCAACGATGATACACCAAACTTAGGAAACATTTTTCTTGCATAATTTGGAACAAGATATTTTAAGATAATTTTTAAATTGGAGCATTTGGGGTCGAAGTTTTTAGAAATACAATTTAAATTTCTGCTGCCGTGAAACAAGACGAGCGATTTAAACTATCTTTTGAATGGCATACAGCTACAAGAAGGCAATGATCAGCTATCGTAAGCGAAAGAATTTATGAGCGGTTTTTAATTTTGCCCTTGACCAAAAGACGTGTTAAAGGTGACAACTTTGAAAGAATGTGCGTTCATTTCGTCGCAAAGACGGACTAAATGACACATCACAATAGCTGAGGCAACATTTTTTGACGCAAAAAACAATAAACCCATTATTTTAAGGTTTAAGACACGTTAAGGATGCTGTTCGTTCTCATCCCATGTACGTTCCAAAAATATACGACTCTTTTCTCCGTCGATTTTCTCAAAAGTTATTAAAATTAAAATTTAAAATTGTTAAAATGTCGTTATTATTCATAAGGATTGTTCTACACGATATTTGTAATTAGTTACGTACAGTACAGAATTTTTTATCCGCTGATTATGAATAAAATACCTCTACATTTTATTGGAAAGACGATTTGCAACAATTTTTTTTTAAACTTTCATTATGCTTTGACAGCAAGCATGCCCGCCTTGCATGGGGGACTTATTAGGAGCAAATCCGCTTCAATTTGTCTATCCTACTGCAATGTCAGGTCAAAAAGGGATCGTAGGATGTTGCTGTTTTATCTGTCTATCACTATTACATCGCAATTGCGAATAAATTGAACAAGTCGTTTTTGGTTTGTAGTGGAAATGTCGAGCTAAGGCTCTGCTGATGAAGTCCCAAACAGGGCTGAAACAGCTGTACAGAGGCTGCTCGAGGTTTTCACTGCAATCAAAAACGATTTGCAACAAAATTTTTTAATAAAAATATAATTTAACTTTTAGGAAAGTTCGTTATAGAAATATGTCAAATATTAAACTACAAAAATACATAAAGAACGTTAGTCAATTATTACTCACTATTTCGTCTCTTGTTTGAACCTTGGATCTTCCTGTGAAATTTAAGATTATATTATAATTATACTTAAACAGCTATTACATTGCAATTGCGATTATCCTTGGTCGAATCGTTTTGATTTGCAATGGAACTCTCTATGTTTCCGCTGATGAAGCCCTAAATAGTGCTGAAGCAGCTGTACAGAGGCTGCTTGAGAGATACTACTGCAATGAAAAATTATTTGCAATATTTTTTTTTCAAAACTTTATACTTTGACAGCAAGTATGGCCACCTTGCATGGGAATTTGTTAGAAAATTAAATAATCTAATACGAAATAATATGCCAGGTGTTCCGCCAGAAATAAGTATTTTGTGTTTTATAAACAAAGAAACTGAACACTCTGCAGAATGGAAAATACTTTTATCTTATAGACCTTTTTAATTAAGTAAAAACAGTGCCTGATTTTTTTGTCTTTTTCAAGTATTACGGACGCTAGAAGAGAAAACAACACTCGGTGAATATGTGATTATGTCGAGTTGGGTGTCATTCAATAGCTTTTTCTAGAAGAAACAATTTTTACTGTAACAAATTTTTAACGGCTTCGATAATTTTCAAGAAAAAAATTTTAATATGCTGAGAACAAAGTAAAGTATTAATTTAAATCCGTTTTTTCCAAAGATTAAAGAATAAAGTTAAAGTGAGCTAGAAAAATCGTACGTTGTTTTTACAAGTTTGAAATTTTGCAACGTTTGATAAGGATTAGGGATAGACATATTTCTTATTTTTAAATCATTTCAGTCAACATTTTTCGATCATTTTTTTCAAAAGTCAGCGACTGCATTTGATTTATCGATTCGGAGAAAAATCGAAAAACGAACCTCTGTGGAGGGCCTTCGCACATTATTTTTCTAAAATGCTACATATTATTCAATATGTAATTAATGTTAATGACTAATGAATTAATGAACAGTGAATATATTTCAATGATTTTTACAACGTACCTATATTTTATAAAAAAAAAACATTTCAACATTAGATTACAAGTTATAGAATTATAAAGATGAACGTTTCGATCAATAAGATTGTGGTATTCCCTGCATAAGAAACTTCAAGGTTAGCTATTATTAAACAAGTATATTAATTACGCGATTATTAATTAATTACATGTCGGTCGTGTGCAAAGCCATATTTTATGTTTCATTAACCCCTTTGAAAATACCGATGCAAGAGATTATAACGGGATCTTCAATAGTCCTGATAAATGCATTGTCACCGGTAAAAATGCGCATACCGTTCTTGAGCAGTGCCCAACACTGTCAAAAAATTATATTTATTATTTGCAACATCAATATTGTGCAAGTCTTAAGAGCAATGGCGAGGACAAAAATAAAGAAAAAGAGACGTTATGCAACAAAAGTTCGGACGAAGTGCGGACGTTCGTTCACCTCGGTCTCGTACTTGAAAATCTTGGAATGCACTTCCCCAATTAAGCAGGTGTTGAGTAACCAAAGACTTGTCGAAATCGCATTTATTTGCATTATTCGACATGGTCATAAAATGTTATTTGTCTCTGCTGATTTTTATGGCTTTGACCTGAACCGTTTTAAACGAGTGAAGGTTGGTCAAGTCAGTAGATTTGTTTTATGTATTTTGCCCGAGGCCTACTTCTTCAACAAGGGAATTTGAGCTTTACACATTAACCAGGATAATTAATTATAACATTAATAGTACATCTGTTGATCCTCTTATACAAACAGTTTATTTTAATTACGTGAAATTATTTTTTCTGCTTTGCGTTCACAACAAGCTCATTGTGACACCAAAAAGAGGTTCTTTGTGAAACTGATTTTGGTGAAATTTTAGTCCTAAAAGTGGCATATTGTTCAATCATGAAATGTCAAATGAAATTTTAACATAAGAAACTTTTATTTTATTTAATATAAAGACAGGGTATTATTCGCGGTTAGGGAGTTTTAGGAAGGAAACTATAATTTTGGGACCTGGCCAATTTTATTGATACCAATCGGACTTGTTGGGCAGCGTGATATTTAACAGAATCACGAACAGAATACTTACAAAAGATGGGCAAAAAAAATTTGTCAATTTGATTTTTGTTTAAAACTAAAGGTTGCCAGTATTGCTGGGCATTACAACTACGCTTGTTCGTACCCCAACCCCATTCGTGTTACAATGATCCTTCTTGTGAAATTTGTATAATAATACACTATTTTTAATGTAGTTGTCATTATTACTCGTGCCAAAACTTCACATTATTTAATTAATTCAGAATTTCAATGTAACACTCATTATACTGTAACTTTTAATTCAGTTATTTTAATTAATTATAGTAATAAAAAATGGGCGACTTAACCTTTCTCAGCATATGTCTCGATTTTGAGCATGTCTAGAGTAGTGAGAGCGTCAACGTTCCTGAAAAAATATCTGTACAATATCTGACAAATTTGTTCTATAATAAATCGTATGTTTGGTCGTTTCAAATGAAATTGAGACCTTTCTCCCGAAATGGCTCGAAAGTGTACATTTCATCTGTGAAGGTTAAGGGGACGTTAAAGCAATTTACAAACCAGAGCGGAAATGGCGCGGAGGCGGGCGCGGTGGCGGTACGACCATAAGGAGAACAAATCCGCCATCACGGCCGCAACCGCGCGCGTTTCCGCTCTGGTTTGCGCCTCGCCTAAATGAGGCACAACTGTATGGTAGGCATCAGCCATCGCATTCACTAGGGAACTCAGAATTGACAGACTTAATTTTGGAACGAGATCAATCTAATACACTTCAGAGCTATATCACCCTAGTTGAGTTCATAACAGAATGGCACTTAATCGGATTAGAAATGCTCCTTGAACAATGAGTTCACACCAAATACATTCCCTCTACTCTTTTGCACCGTCTCTCGAAAATTTTGCTCCGCTTCAGCGCAATCCGGTCATTCGAATTTTTGATCCCCGAACAAGCAAAAGCCATCCGAATACGCCACCACACACACTCGCTCATTCTGCGCGTTTGCAACATGATCTAGAGATGCTTGGAGCTCGTCACTCGACAACGGCATACATTTTGCAAAGGATCACTCCTATTGATTAGATAGATAATCAATATTGTTACGTTTAAAGAAAATATTAAAATTCGTTTTTTTTATAATTTTTAAAAAATCTTTACTTTTAATTTTTCTTGTAATTTTTTTTAAATTAATCTTTTACTTGTGTTTACTTGTGTTAGATGAAACTGATGATGTTAGTCGGATTTGAATTGATCTTAAGATTTGTTGAGCTTAACTTTAATCCATGAATAAAATTTAACTTTTTCTTGTTTTTAATTTTTATGCTTTTTTTACTTGTTGGAGTGCAATACAATATAATAAGTAGGGTGAGTTCAGTAGACCTCGAGATTTCTTGATATTCATTTTGTACAAATTTTATTATAGAGTGTCTTTCAAAAAGTGTGCTACAAATGGGATTTTTTTTTATTATCGACTGACTTTTGTAAAAAAATATTGAGACAGAACGTTTCTGCATCCCTTAAAATCAAATGTCAGATGAAATTTATCTTGAACGGCTTTTTTTATTTAATTTATTTATCATTTTTTGATTTAAATTTTTTGTTTGGGTTGAACAGAATCGAGTTCAGCTGTTGGGTTGAATTTGATTGACCTTGACATTAGCGGAAATGTCATTTTGTAGCATTTAAGCTGGGACAAGTTAATTTTACAATGAAATGCTGTTATAGCAAAAATTTTTTAATAAATAAATCGAAAACTGAATTTGGTGTTTCGACTCTACGAGGAGGAAATGTGGTAAATTAATTAAAATATGTATTGTAACAGTGACAGACAAGTGACAGTTATAGAGCGTGGGGGATATTGCTAACATATAATTTGGTATGGCGATAAATTCAATTATCCTCCATCTTTAATTAAAAATCGTACTAAACAGGACTTCTTTTAAAATTTCGTAATAATTACCTACTTTGGGTCATTGAACATCATTTTTTATTATAAATTATGTCATTATAGGTGCACGGACAAAAATTGAATTGAATAAATTTCACTTTTTGTAAGTAACTTTACATACCTAACCACAAACATCTTTATACTTTTAATTGCGCTAGTCATTTTTTTGCAATTTTAATTTCGATAGTCAAAATGATTTCTTTTATTGTTTTTGATTGTTTCCATTTTTGACTCGACAAGGAGGAAACGTCGTAAATGAATTAAAAGATGTACTGTAATATATGCAAGTCCAGATGAGGCAATTTTTAACATTTCTTTTTGTCAAAGTGCAAAGTCTCTTGACGAATTTGTAAAAAATGAAGTCCTCCTTACTTATTAATTTGCGATAAAATAACAAAGAATTTTATCAAAAATTTTATTCTCTATCGATTGATAAAATAATGTACAGGGTATTCCGTGTCTTTTTATCTTTATCTTATAAAGACGTTGTTTTTCAAACTGCATCGTGAATAATACTACATCTACTTGTTTGTTAATTTAACCGAATTTATACCTTCCATAAACAAAGTTAGCGATAACGTCGACTTAAATTTGATAGTATCTATACGATATGAAGATAATTTACAAATTCATATTTTTGTCATTTAATTACACGGTACGCTAATTTTGTATTTTTTTTATCTGTGGTGTTTGTCCAACGGGGTCCTAAGTCATAGACTTGTCAGAACCTCAGGAGCGGGAGTGTATTTTTGTGTGTGTAAAGTATTCCAAACCTCCTCGCCGTTAAAGGGGATGCAGTGTCGAATTTTATCCCCAACTCTGAAGGGTACCTGAAGGAAGTAACGGCCACCCTCGAGAAATATCTCGGTGCGAACTCAGGACCTTACCACTTGTCCCGTTCTGGCGTCAATTAATTAAAAATAGTAATGAACAGTTAACCAATTGAAATGAAGTTATTCTGTTTTAATACTATGTTAATTACTAATTATAGCTTACGTTATTAAATGCTAATATACTGATATCCATCTCAATCTCAATCAAAATGTAACTTGTAAAATGTCTCATAGATAATATGTATATTAACAGTCAAGGTCTTCCCCATGAGACAATAGTCCAAAATTACACACCGAGCGGAAATTATTCCGCCAGCGTTCATTGCTAATTTGTATGGATTATAAAGTACAAAGAAGTACCTTCACACTCGCGAGCTTTTTCGTAATTTAACCTCTAAAACGTTTACTAACCCGGACAACATTTTTACATATCGTTTTTATCGTTTACGCGAATCGTTAAACAGCCGGTATCCAAAAAATTAATTATTTTTTATGTCGACCGCATGAGGTCACTGCCTTTTAAAATAATCTCCGTAAAACCGCATGTGAGCATATACAAGAGAGTATTTTGTTATCTAATTAATTGTGCGTGTCGCGATAATCCGATAAGTGATAATCCGTTCCAAGTTCGGCTATCAATTAACTCGATTACAAAAAAAGAATTCTCAGGAGCATCCTACTTGCTTGGCGGCAATAATTAACTAAATTGAATATTCTTGTATTTATCAGGCGAATGTCTAGATATTTCGTGGAATCAACGCAGTATGCGAACCTTTGTGGAGGACGGATCATTTGGAACGAGAAAAAATAAAACATAAATATTTTACTTTATAATTGAGTATGTCAGTTTGCACTTAAATTTCAAAATTGCTATATCAACAAAGACTGATACATAATTAAAAAGTATATAATATGTTAACTTATGTCATCACGTCGCATTCTTTTTTCTTTAGTCACTTAAAAATGAAACATTAAGATTTAACAAAGCTAACTCATATGAAAGTGATATTCTGATACATCATAAAGTATTTCTCTGAGCTTTTAAATGTTGATGATGATAGCCTTACAGATGAAAATATGGAAAATAACTTATAATGTTTTCTAATAGCTATAGTAGTGCACAGTGTTGTTCCTTTACACGTAAACATCATTTGTCTACTTTTACACGTAAACAATATGTAGACAATGTAGACTATGTAGACAATCATTGTCAGTTGATATTCACAGTTGAGGTTATTTGGTCTATAATGCATCGATTTTCAATTATTTTCGTTTCGGAAATGAAACGTATCATGCATCAAAGTTAGTGAAGTCAATCGAAATGTCTACTAACGCAAAAGCTAGATTAGATATGATGCAAATACCAAAGACATTTTCCTTAAAAACTGCTTGAATGAATTATCAATGTTAATATGTTATGCCCTGGCAGATACAAAAACAAAACATTTGAAGAATTTTAATTACACATGGATGGACATGTGCAACGCGATGTGTAATTGTTGTGAAAAGAAATTATCCAATAGCTGTTACTCTGTGGGTTAACTGGAGTGCGTTCAAAAATGGGGAGTGTAGGGAGGGTAGAGCGTTACCCCGGGGCTAATGACGGCTGATTCGCCCAGAGCATTGCGAGTGCGTGGTAAAATTCTGAACGATTAGAGACGTCCTCCGAGTAGCGCAATTTTTTATTACTACTTTCGTTACCATTACTACATGAATCTGAGTATTGCAGATATAAACATCGTTTAATATTTAAATCTTATTGATATCAACCCTTGTTCCATATTTAATTTTGTTGTAAGTACAGAGTTTTTTTAATCTCCAACCGGACAGAAATATGAAGGAAAAATTCTCAATGTTTCGTTATAGATTTATAGCTTCGTCTATAGCGAAACGTTGAGTGTTTTCCCTTTTCCAAAAAAACAAATCATTTCAAAGTCGTTTAAAAAAATTAACTACATTCAGTAGGAAGAATAAATATATTTTATTTTATAAGCTATTCAATTTGTTTCGCCTCACATCTGTCAAGCACCTTTAATTTTACATATTACGCATATTGCGTACACCCTTGCGATTTTAGAACGATTCAAGGGCGAGGTGCGTCTAGTTTGAAATTAAATTTTTGAACGGTTTAAGTGCACCCCGGTATAACACTCACCCATTCGGGCATCATTTATGAACGCACCCCTGCGTACAGATAAGTGCTCGTAAATATTAGCCGCATACTTTCGCATGTTAAAGGTGTGTGATTTGATCAATAATGTTCTTTCGGTTTTTCTGTCGAAATGGAGCATAATTCATAATCTCCTTGCACGATCCGTAATCTCCTTGTCCCTCCGGATTACTTTTTTTTGTGATTGGATCGGATCGTGATATATTGCGCTTGATATTTTAGCTTAGTTAACTATTCGAATTTGAAATGACTAAAACGAAGAATAATAATATTTTTTCAATCAACATGAACTTCTTGAAATAATAGTGTTGATTAAATCCAGCATATTTGTTATTGTTTTCTTGATTGTCGTTTGCATCGTGGGTATTTAGATAACGATTGCAGGAACGTGATCTTAAAATTATTAGCTAAAGAATGCGCTTGTAATTGTTAAAAAGTTTATATTTTATGCTTAATACACGTGAAAAAAAGCAAATCTTTACATTCTTCATCATTGTCTACATGTAAACAATTATGTAAATTACATTCAATTCTATATGCACATCACTGGTAGTGGACACCAAGTGTATTTTCATCTCATTTTAATCTCATAATAAGAGATGAATATACACTGTTTGTGCATCACTACAACCACTAGAAACTGATATTAGAAAGTAGAAAAACCCACAGAAATAGAAATACATACGAGAGTCGATAGTGAAATTAAAAGGAAACAAAAATACAGAAGAAAATGAGATATAAGCAACGATCTCGAAAGAAGGTGCAAATGTTTGAAAAACCACAGCGTCTGTCCCAAATTTTCCAGTATCTCTGGCAAGGTCGCGTCCCATAAATTTTCCTATTTTGTCATTGCTCTTCTCTTTCGTTTTTCTTTTTCGGAACACAGTCAAAATAGGTTTCAAGTAGGGATAAAATCGTTATAATTGTTGCTCTCGAAATGCGGGTCTTCTTCATTTGTTGCAACAAATGTGTATTCGGTCTTCTAGTCTGTTGCTTCATTTGTTGTTGTTTATCTCCAAATGGCAACACCTTATACCTTGGTTATACTGTCCTGATGAGATCTAATAATACCGAAACGTACGTTTAATGTCAACTTCCTCACCCGTACTTGAATTATCTGAACGAAGAATATTTAAATTTGGTTTTTCAACTTGAATTGAATTACTTAAACCAAGCGAATTTAAATTTGGTTTTCAACTTGTGTTAAGAGACTACAGATTCAGAAGAAAGATTAATGCTGCAATTCTGAGCACTATCGTAACCATCGTAACATATTTACGATCTATGTATTTAAATGGCTCTGTAACACCTTACAGGCTTACGATCGGGCTCAGAATTGCAGCATAAGGTTTTTCGTTTACGCAAAGGTTTATTTTAATTTTTGAGAACAAGTAATTTGGTCTAAATACCATCTAAATGAAGTGCATTTCTTTTGAATTACTGTTTATAATGAATGCCTACTAAGACATTGTTAATTATCGTTAATTATAATATACTGCAAATTTAATAAATATAAACATTGATATTATCTATCTGTCTCCAAAAATGTGTTAAAGAAATTAAAATACGGTACAATATAAAACTGTCTATTATTGATTTTAGAGTAAATATGTAGGGGAGGGTGGTCCACAATGAGACTTGTTCCACAGTGAGACGGAGTGTATAAGTGGTTACTGTGATTTAAATTTTAAATTTCCCTCCTAAAACTGACTTGGCTGTGAGGTGACAGTTGTGCTGAGGAAGTTGCATTGAAAAACTGCGGTAAGTACAATATTTATTAATTTTGGATACATGACTTTGATTTTCTTAGCGGTTATAATTTGTCGATTAATAAAAAACCATACAATAAGTTAAATTTGCGTGATTAATGAAAAGTTCTATACATTGGTGGTTACATTGGCGCATTCAAATAGCTTGGTTTTCTTTTACCAACATGAAAATAAAAAAAATTATAGATTTTGCCGCCATGGTCTACCATGAGACGAAAATGTTGTTCCACTTTGAGACTGTCTCATTGTGGAACAACAATAAATTATTGATTGATATATTCATGTTCTCTTTTATTTTGAGATATCATTGTTCAAAATGGCACGAGGACGAAAGAGGAAAAGTGAAAAAGGACAGTTCGGAGATGACATGAGAAATGCAGTGAAGTTGATTTTAAAAAGAGGTTTTAGTGTAAGAAAAGCCGCAAATATGTACAACTTAAAATTTAAGACAGTTGCACGATATGCGAAGAAACAAAAATTGAGCGTTGACAAAGAGATTGTGATGAAACCGAACTATGATTGCAGGCTAATATTTACCAAGACTCAGGAAAATGCTTTGAAAAATTATGTAATAATGACGTCGAAAATGTGCTATGGACAGACTACGTTGAACATACGATCACTGGCATATCAAATGGCCAAAATAAATAACATAAAGTACTCTAACAGCTGGGACGCAAATGAGCAGGCTGGTTTAGAATGGCTCTATGGATTCTTAAAAAGAAATCCAGACTTAAGCATTCGTCAAGATGAAGGATGTAGTTTATCTCGCATGACGTCCTTTAATTATCATAAAGTTTCGAAATTCTATGAAAATCTTCAAGTTGCGCTTAAACGATGCCCTGACAAATATGCAGATGGCAGTAGAATATTCTATTTATATGAGACAGCAACAACAACTGTTCAGAGACCAAAGAAGTTTGTGACCCTAAAAGGCACTAAACAAGTTAATAAAGCTACAAGCGGAGAAAGAGGAACACTCGTTACCACATGCTGCATTATCAGTGCATCCCGAAATACCATACCACCAGTGATGGTATTCCACAGAAAAAAATTTCAGTCTCGTATGAGTAAAAATGCAATACCCGGGACTTTGGGATTATTAAGTCCAAATGGATGGAAGACTGCAATTCTTTTCAGCGAAGTAATGCAACATTTTATTAGACATACGAATTCTTCAATAGATAATCCAAGTCTTCTCATTTTCAATAATCACGAGAGTCATTTATCACTTGCTGCTGTTAACTTGGCTAAAGCTAATGGTGTCACATTGCTAACTCTGCCTCCTCACAGTAGCCACAAATTACAACCGCTTGATGTTAGTGTGTTTTTCACTTTCAAGTCCTTTTGCAATAGTGCTGCCGATTCGTGGATATTGAGGAACCCAGGGCTATCAGTTTTTATATATGAAGTAGCTGAATTTGTGGCTGGAGCTCATGAAAAATCTATGACACCCAAGAACATTAAATCGGGATTTCAGAAGACTGGCGTTTATCCATTCGACAAAAATACATTCATTAAAGAGGATTTTTTAACTAGTTATGTTACTGATCGACCAATACCAGAGAGCATATCTAGCGTTGCGGATAATGCTACAATATCCGCGAACACATCGATGGCATTCGCATTAGGTAATGACGAAGTTCTACATGACAGAATGAAATTGTAAGGGTATCCAGCGCATCTACATCAAATCCATCCAATAAGAGCTTTATTACACCGGAAGATTTTAAAGGCTATCCAAAGGCAACCGATAGAAAAAATACAGGAAAAGGAAGAAAAAGAGGAAAAAGCATGATTGTAACAGACACGCCTGAAAAGAATGAATTAGAAAAAAAAAAGAAAAGGAGAAAAAATCAAGCAATAAGAAAAAAAGAGAATTAGAAAACAGATTTTATTAGACAGAGACAGTAGCAGTGGCAAGCAATTCCAATAATGAAAGTGTCTCCCTAGATGATAGTCTGTCTGATTATGATGTAAAGGAGGACATGGCAGCTGTTACTAGATTTGAAGAATTAGACAGGGATTCAGTAAAAGACGACTTCGTGCTAAGTTTCACACCGCAAAGAAAAACGTTTTCTATGTCGGAAAGGTGTTAAGTGGTCCAAATGAAGACGATGAAGTTGAAGTTAACTTTCTACGCAAAAGTGTTAAATATACTAACAAATTCATTTTTCCCGTCGTTCCAGAAGTTTCATTTGTTAAGTTGAATGACATTATTAATATTTTACCTTTGTCATCATGTCAGGATACTAAACGACAGCAAAGGCTCTTCAGCTTCGGAGTAAACTTCTCAACATTAGATATTCGATAGCTGAACCCGTAATCTTATTTTTATAATAAAACAAATTTAAAACTCCTATAATATAAATAACATTAGTTAATAAAATAAATAGTTTCTTATTCGCAAATTTTATTCCTTAACTTTATACATGTAGCATTGTCTCATAGTGGAATCTAACATGTCTTACAGTGGAACAATGCATTTCCACACTGAGACACTTTGAATTTGAAAAAGAAAGTATCCTAATTGCAATTCAACTTAGTTTTAAATTTTTTTATTTTTTATTTATTTTTGCACATAATGGTTGATCATTTCCCTGTTCAACTATTGCATACAAAAAAACGCACTTGTTCTAAAAACTGGAGTACTTGCCAATCAAATGACAAAATGTGTCTCACTGTGGACCACCCTCCCCAAAATAGCAACATCCTGCGTCGCTTTTTGACTTGACATTGCAGTAGGATAACAAATTGAAGCGGGTTGGCTACATAATGAGCTACCTCATGCAAGGCGGCCATGCTTGCTGTCAAAGCATAATGAAAGTTTTAAGAAATTTTGTTCCAAATAGTTTTTGATTGCAGTGAAAACCTCGAGCAGCCTCTGTACATCTGTTTCAGCAAGCATGGCCGCCTTGCATGGGGTAGCTTATTATGTAGCAAATCCGCTTCAATTTGTTATCCTACTGCAATGTCAGATCATAAAGCGATCGTACGATATCGCTGTTTTATCTGTTCACCACTATTATATCGCAATTGCGAATAAATTGGTCAAGTCGTTTTTGGTTTGTAGTGAAAATATCGAGCTACGTCGAAGCCCCAAATAGGGCTGAAACAGCTGTACAGAGGTTGCTCGAGATTTTCACTGCAATCAAAAATGATTTGAAACAATTTTTTTAAATATATATCAAAATAATTTTCGGTTATAGTACTCAAAAGGCAGAAACTCGGTGTGAAAGAAAAGAAGACACTTAGTGACTAATCCTATATAATATAATTGGTTATTCATTCCTTTATTATCTAAAAGTGAAGTTGATTCTTGTCCGATGTAAATTGTACATACAAATTTGTATTTATCTAAGTTAAGAGATTTTCAAAATATTTTTTCATTTTTTTTTTGTTTCGATTATTACTTTCCATCGTTTCACTTGACTCGTTTCAAGCTACAATCTTTTCTTAATGTTAATGTTTTCAAAGCCCTGTAAAATAAATAGCTTTTGGTGGCCTCGACTACCAAATTCCTTCCAAATAGTTTCCAAATTTGTGGCACCCCTACTAAAATAATTTTATTCGTCGCTATTTATGTTTCTATATGTCTTCTATGATCTTTTTTGTTTTGAAGAAACAAACAAATGTTAAAGGCTGCCCTGGATTGCAGCAGCATGGAATTCATCCTAGACAAAAGAAACTTAATAAGGATAAGATATTGTTAAGAGTTTGAAGTTCGATTAATTTTTATTTTAATGCAAAACACGATAAATTTAATAAACCAATGTATTTAAAGCATAAAACACTTAAGACTAACTTATTTGAATATAAGCTGCGCGCTATTGTTACAATCTTTCGCTTTCTGTTCTCCTTATCCTCCGGCCGGTCTTTTATATCGGCGGCTGATCACGGGCAATTTCATCACCAAGATATACAGTGTGGTACTTTAATGAGGGTACAAACTTCAAGATCTAGTTCTTCATGCCGCAACTGGAAGAAAAATTCATGTGTCACATATGTCCGCAAACGAATAGTTTTTCAGATATAAGAGAAACAAATTTCTGTTAATACACAGCTGTGCACACTAAGTAAACTTAAGTAGGTCCTAATCAAGTAGGCCTCATTTGTTCCAAAACCCATTAAAAATGTCAGATTTACTCCTTTAGTCTTTCTTCATAATCTTTTGTGAGTGATTTTTGTTTCTCCTCAAACTACACATGACCAACTACTCATTTCGTGAAAAGGCAGATATGATATTCATGTAAGGTCTTGCTAATGGTAATAGACGGCAATCTGCGAGGCTTTACCAGGTATTTTTGTCTTCACATTTCGGCGTGAAGAACTAGCCTTTGACGTTTGTGCCCTCATAAAAGTTACACCTTGTACAGCTATCTATCGAAGCGGATGGGTGTTTCTCGAACTTTCCAGGCTGGCGCTCTGACTCTGCCGTATGAAACAGCTTGGCGTCAGACGCTAAATCGTCACAGTATGTTTTCCGCTGAAGGGCGGCGACGTCGCCTATTGCTACCTGACGCTATCGTTACAACAATACATTCTTTACTTAGAAGTCGTACGGATGTTCCTGTAAAGTGTCTGTGAATTGTAGTAAAGTAGTATCTTGATTTTCAAGGAAGCCTTTTCATTCCTACGTACTCAACCATTTCTTTAAGGATTTATCCCACAACTTATTTTTCGGTATGGACTCATTTCTGAAAAAAAAAATAATTGTTAATAAAATTCAGAAGGGTATTATTTAAATTTAAGAGAACTTTGTTAAGTAAACATAACATAACAATCACCAATAAATCTTAGACTTTAACACCCGGTTGCTATACTGCTGCTAGGCGGCCTCTATCTTCAGTAAGACGTAATTCTTGTCTTATATGTCGCATCAGGGTTTGGACCCTTTCTAAATCTACTTCTCTAATTTTAGAATTCTTTGTCGCAATCGTTGTTAATTTTGGACTGCACAACCAATATCGTACGCCTTTCTTGCCAATTGGACCCAAAAATTTTGATTGGCCTTATCTGAGGGACATTTGGAGGGTTATCATTTCTGGGGACATATGGCACCTGGTGGACTTCTAACTAGTTCAGTGTCTCTCTGGCATAATACGATGTTGCAAGGTATAGAAGTCTGCATTTCCAGGAAGTTCTGCATGGTCAAAGGTAAAATATTTCTCGCAGCCCATGATCCGGTTGTAGGCGAAATGACGACGTCTCAAAGCTCGGCAACAACCAAGGTTTCTGGCTAATTGTACGGGAGTATACTTGGGGCATTTCTTACGTTTTTTGTATTTTAGGCCTGTTCTTGCAATGTAACGACAAATTATAGCATTTGAAACACGTAAACGACGGGAAAGCTTGCGGAGAGACATTCCAATGGTGTTTCTGGACCGGTTGACTAGTCTGCTGACTTGAACTTCAGTTAATGCACGTGGACGGCCTGTTTTTGATAGGTTTATACATGGAATTCCCTCTTCCCAAATTGTCCGATATATGTTACTTTTTGAAATATTTTGTCTGTGAAACAAGTCTACTATATCTCGTCTAGGCAGCTGTCCAACTAGGTTGTAGATGGACTTTCGCTAATCTAGCTTAATACGCCATTTCGCAAATGACAAACGAGAATGTGAAATATTAAAAAGGTCGACAGAACCCCTAGCAACATGTTTCGCCATTAGTTCGACTAGTTGTATTAGTTTTACTACGTCACAGAGAGCATTTAAAATGTTTCCCAAAACTTCTGTAACAGGTGTTACTTTCCGTGGTTTTACGTGGAACATAATTTAATAAACACAGAGCTATCAATATTTTATTATTCTAAAAGTTTAATAAGACAAGTCATATACACTCAAAGTATCACCATCCTTTGTTTTTACATGAAGTTAAAACAAGTTAAAACAAGTTCAGAGGAGTACAATACTTATAAGTGCAGGCGAATCGAAAATTCTATAACAAT
The DNA here is from genome assembly GCA_036172665.1 of Prosopocoilus inquinatus. NCBI lineage: Eukaryota > Metazoa > Arthropoda > Insecta > Coleoptera > Lucanidae > Prosopocoilus > Prosopocoilus inquinatus. The sequence goes on from CM069875.1 coordinate 19,500,206, forward strand.
AAACGTTTCTTTGAGAATATATCCAACAATACATTTACTATATTACTTGCATAAACCTTATTTATCCGGCACTGGTGTAGTTGACAGTAAAAGTTTCTGCTTGTAAATGCTTTCGATAAAAAAAATTGCAAAAATCCTGCCCTGGGTAAACTGTAAATTTTAAGCGTGAGAACTAACTGCACCACATCGAATACTATCAATTGTACTCCTTTGTATCATCTTTAAGTACTTTGAACATTTTTATTGCATATAAATAATTCAAAGTGGCAAGTTGAGGCAAGAAGACACAGTCGATTCGTAATTACGCGTCTAAACGTAATTTATCGCCAGTTTTATTTACGCGGTGATGTTATGATGATGACATTATCAAATAGTTCTCACGGTGAATTTGCCATACTTATGTTTTGTATTTGTTTTAGATTAAAACGCGTGATATGCAAAATTTGGTTTGTTGTTGAATTCACACATCAGGCTGGGAAGGATTCGATTTGCTGTGCGCGTCCTGTTTAGATTTCTTTTAAAAAAAAATGTAAATAAAATTCTTAATTAGTTATTCTTTTTGTCAGATAGTAAAAATTAACAAATTGTGGAAAAAAAAACAGGAGCAAATAAAAAACATCTAAGTAACAATGGTAAAACTGCTTGTTAACCGTACTAAAAAAGCTTAACAATATGACGCATCATGATTTCATACCGCGGAAATTATTTAATAATAAACATAACTCACTTCCACTTATATCATAAATAGAATCCCTCTTATTTTTTTACAATTAGTCTGTAGGTTTTAGGTTTCTAAATAAATATTCAGCATCTTTAGCAGTGAGTTATGCCGTTCTAACTTGTATTCAAAAATCCTATGAGACAACATTCCGAAAGTCCTTATATGTTCGGATTCAAAGAACGTGCTGGAAAATTCAGCATTCTTGTCGCGGCTATTATAAATCTAATTAAGAAAATTCCTCGTGAACGTTTTTATAGTGACATCGATTTGAATTTAATTGTTAAGGATGCCAATACCCATAGGATAATTCAAAATAAAAAATTGATCCTAAACTGGTCTGTCAAAAACCAGTAAAATGTAAAAGTTGTTATGCTTCTGTTTTCCTTAATTCTTGGTAATGGGGTAGATGAATAAAAAAAAGCAAATGCTTTTACTTCAATTATTATTTTTTAAACGCTTAATTGCATGGAAATCATTATCCTATTTCTCTTATAAAAAATATTACCGTGTTCGAGAATCAATAATTTAGAAGTTAAATTTTCTCCACATATTTGGTAGTTTCCTTTAAAAAATTTCAAGCAAAAGCATTTGCTTCGTTTTATTCATTTGACCCATTATTAAGATTTATAAAAGCCTAACTAGTTTGTCCAAAGAATACAAGACTCCCTAGTTTCCTACAATTTCTTTGATTTTCTGAAGAATTAATGCTGACGAGCTTACAGAGCCGACGGAAGAGGGTAAGCAAGGTAAGTAAGGCATGAGGATGCTCATACAAGGGGGTCGCCAAAACAGGGGAAAATTAAATATAAATTTTTGTTACATTACGAAAATTAATTGATGCAACTCAATTCATTATTTCTACAAAATATGCAAATATAAATACATACCGTGTGTCCCTAAATGAACAGAAAAAAGAAGAAACTTCTTTATTGTTTCAAATGTGCATATCTCCATAAATCTTATACAATATTTTATATTAAGAAGGAAACTAATGTTCATAATGAAGAAGATGCTGTTGTAATATTGGTTTGGTTCGGTAACTGAAGCTCCAAAAACTTAAAATTAATACAAAAAAAAAATTATTAAAAAATCGACCGTTCCATTCTGAAATTTGAGCATAAACATTGTTCATAAAAAAATTTATATTCAGCAATGTCACAAGATCTGCTGATAATTTTCTACGTAAGTTGTAACTACACAGAACGACATATGCGATTGTTGCTGATACTGTAACTAGATTTAATTCTGTAAAGCCTTGGAAAGTATATTTATGATTACGTAATAGTATTTTTTTCGTTATCTTAAATAAAACATTAAAATGTAAATTTTGAGATACCCAGGATACATTCTTTATTTATAATACTTTTCCAAACATCATTTAAAATGGTCCCAAGTTAAACACAAATTTGTTAAAATTGATTTTTTCACACAAAGTTTGGAAAAATAAAGAATAGTTTCAAATTTTAAAAAAAAATTGGCAACTGTGGAAGTAGGTACCTTTTTTGAAATCGATTTCATACTCTATAGGAAGTACAGGGAGTAAGAGCAGCTTATGAAGGATGTACGCTTTTTTTTTGAAACGCCTGTATTTTGAGAAAGAGAATGCTAATTACTGAAAAACGTTTTTGCATTCCTTAAAATCAAATTGGGAAATGTCTGATGAAATTTATCTTGAACTACACTAGCCTGCATTTTATCAAGTCGTAGTTTACTGTAACTTCATAAAATGCCGGGTAGTATACAATATGAACACTAAGAAATGAAGACCGTTTTATAGTAAAGGGCCCTTACTTCACATGATACAAAAAAGTCATGAGAATAAGTCCTTCAGAATTAAAATCTACAGCTAGGGGCTAGGGGTGACTTTATAGTATCATAACTCAAAAATAAAAAAAAGGATCCGCTAAAATAATATGAATAAGAAAACACGAAATTCATTCTTACCTTTCAATTATTCAATTTATTTTTGAGTGACTATTTCAGTACGTTCTGAAACTAAATTTTTTTGAATTATTCATCACTCGTTGCAATAATCACTTGGAACCAAATGAAATAATTAGGATATAAGAATGTTTCGTGTTTCCCTATACATATTACTTGCACTTTAATCCCCCCAGTATTTCCTACTGTAGTATGTATAGAGTGGTTCACAATAAATTGATTTTTTTTTTATATTTGAGATAAGAGTCTATGAATTCATATTTAACTACATTAGTCCTGTATCTTATAATAAGAGCAGTTTACTCTTAATCGATATTCATGTCTCGACGTCTACGCTGTACACCGTTCAAGATAAATTTCATGTGACAATTCCCTTTTGGTTTTAATGAATGCAGAAGCGTCCTGTTTTAATACATTTTTATAAAATCGATAATAAAAAAATCCCTTTGTAACACACTATTTGAAAGACACTGCATATAAAATCAATGATCGAGTTTATTTATTTAGGACCAGAAAGATGCTGCATTCTATCGAGTTACAAAAGCTCGAAGAAAAATAGCAGTTGCAGTTTAGGTTAACGACATCGGTTTATTAAGCCACATAAATCAGTCTTTAGTATATATTTTGATTCTTTGATTTTTAACTTTTTCCATTATCTTTCGTTGGTATTAATCATGCCGAACGAAATCTAAGATATAATTACTCAAACCGAAAATTACTCCCGGCTGACGGAGCAATTATTGTATAATGTATTGTGGCGCGCCACCCGGCTTACTACGTCAACCTCAAGGTGTCAAAAAGTCGGTTCGTTATGCGTCATTGGCTGCCACGCCACCGGGGTCTACATCGAACAGACTAGACTTTTCCGGCGATGGAACAAACTCGAATCTTCCAGCGTTAGAAAATTCGAGAGGGCAGCAAAGGATATAAAATCGCCCGGGGTGGACTCAGGAGTGAGTCTGGTTCGAACTAGCGACCGTCGAAGTTAGATTTTAGTGTGTAAATAAATTGTTACAAATAAATTAGTTTGTAAGCGTTATTAAATTACGGTTAAGTTTTTACATTTAAATAAATAAATTTAAACCCTAGAAACGTAACAGTGGTGTCGGTGTGCGGGTTTGTGCAAATAAATAAACAATTTAAAGTAAATTAAATTTAATCAGATTATTAAATAAGTACAGTATCGGAAAAAAAACAATGGCTACGAGAAAAGTGTTGTTGAAAGACTTAAAAGTGGCCGAATTAAAAACCGAATTGGAAGAACGAGAGTTAGAAACCTGTGGTTTGAAAGGCACACTTCAACAGCATCTCCGATGCGATTTGTTGACAGCTGGTGAAGATCCAGAGACGTTCCTTTTCGAAATTTCGTGTGGTCCCGCCGATTTTAATAAAATCTTGAAGGATGAATTTCGAGAACAATCCAGAAATTTGGACGAGAAATTTCAAGAACAGTCTGGAAATTTAGAGAAAAAGCTTCTAGAACAATCTGGAAATTTCAAGGACGAACTTCGAGAATAATCTGGAAATTTCAAGGACGAACTTCGAGAACAATCCAGAAATTTGGACGAGAAGTTTCAAGAACAGTCTGGAAATTTAGAGAAGCTTCGAGAACAATCCAGAAATTTAGAGGAGAAACTTCTAGAACAATCTGGAAATTTCAAGGACGAGCTTCGAGAACAATCCAGAAATTTAGAGGAGAAGCTTCTAGAACAATCTGGAAATTTCAAGGACGAACTTCGAGAACAATTCAGAAATTTAGAGGAGAAGCTTCTAGAAGAATCTGGAAATTTCGACAAATTACAAAATAAATTGTTGGAACAATCTAGAGACTTAGACGAGAAATTTCTAGAGCAATCCAGAAATTTCGACGAGAAACTTCTAGAACAGTCCGGAAATTTGAAGGGTGAATTTCTAGAACAGACGAAAGGACTCGAAGATAAACTAATGGTAAAAATATCGAAAGAAACAAGAAACCTGCAAGAAAATGTGGAAGAAATAATATTCCAGCAGGATAACAAAATCAAAAATCTGGAACAAATCATGGCGGGGCTGCGAGTGTTCGGGGATCAGCCACCAGTAGAAATATTAGAAAATAATGAAACCCGAATTGTGGAAGGACCAGCAGAAAATTTTAAATTGAAAATAAAATCACCAACGTTCGATGGAAAGTCTTCTTGGCCCAACTACTTCAAACAGTTCGAAGCAGCAGCAAAAGCACACAAATGGACGGCCAGCGAAAAAGCCACTTCGTTAATTGTGACCTTGAGAGGGGACGCTATCGGTGTGCTACAGACGATGCCGCCAGAGGAACAAGAAGACTTCGACAAGCTGGTGAATAGGATGGAAATGCGTTATGCGATGTTCGCCGCATTGTGGAACAGGTCTTCAAGCAGAAGAAGCCGCTGGTGTGTTGGAATTGCCAGGAGGAAGGACATGTTCGCAGGCGATGTTCAAAGCCCAGACAGGATTCAAGGAAGCCACAGTTAAACTAAGCCGGGTCGGTGCAGAGGGGCAAACGTCGACCCGTATTCAAAGGCCCCCAAAGACGAAAGCCAAACAAGTAATATCCCTACGGCAGTTAACCAGCAGTGTCTTCGTGGATGTTACCATTGATGACATTCCTCACACCATGTTGTTGGATACGGGTGCGACGAAGACCGTCCTAAGACCCGACGTCATCAAGTCATCTGGACGCACCGAGCGGACCAAGTGGAGACTGAAAACTGCAACTGGAACATCAGCAACTGTCCACGGTGAAGTAGAGGTTATCATCACCATTGGTTCAACTCCAATAAAGCACCGTGCACTGGTAGCGAACATAGAGGACGAGGCAATTTTGGGCATGGACGTCATGTGTGCCCACGGGTTTCAATTGGACTTAAAGCGTGGCGTGATGGTGGTCAATAATGAGGAGTTGGTTCTACATCAACGAGGAGACGTGGCCGCTCGAGTAGTCCTCGCTCAAGACGTTGTATTACCCAGCAGGACTGAGGTTTTCGTCGACGCAAAACTGAACGGTGTTTTTCAAGATGGGCAAGTCATTATGGTTGAACCTAGTACTGATGATCAGAAGATTGGAAGAGGAGTCCTCGTTGGGAAAATGTTGTTGACGGCAAAGGAGGAAGTACCTGTCCGCCTGATGAATGTCAATTGTTTCTCCGTCAATATCAAGAAAGGAACCACCTTGGGAAGCTGCACCATGGTGCTCCATCTTCCGCCACCTTGAAGCAAACGTGCCAGAAGCGAAAGTCCCAAGGAAATTGTGGGAAATGGTTATGTCAACAGCCCAGGAATTGACTCCAGACCAGAAGACAAAAGCATAGAATTTGATCAGCCGCTATCAAGATGTTTTGAGGTAGAAAATGGATCCAAGGGAAGAACTGATGTCGTGAAACACAAAATAGAGACTGGAGAAGAAAGACCTATCCGTCAAGCTCCAAGGCGATTACCGTTGGCGAAGCGTGAGGAAGCGGAACGCATTATTCGCGAGATGGAAAAGGATAATGTAATAGAACCATCAAGCAGTCCGTGGGCGTCACCAGTAGTGCTTGTGAAGAAGAAGGATGGGTCCACCAGGTTCTGTGTAGACTACCGGTTACTCAACAATGTCACCAAGAAGGATAGCTATCCCCTGCCACGGATTGATGATACCCTGGACACCCTGGCCGGCTCAAAGATCTTCTCAACTTTGGACTTAAAGAGTGGATATTGGCAAGTGGAGCTGGCTCCTGAAGATCGATAAAAGACGGCGTTTTCCATTGGTATGGATCTGTGGCAGTTCACAGTGATGCTATTCGGGTTATGTAATGCCCCAGCGACATTCGAGAGGTTAATAGAGACGGTTCTGAAAGGTCTGTCCTGAACAACGTGCATGGTGTACCTTGACGACATAATTGTCGTGGGAAAGACATTCGACGACCACCTAAGGAACCTGGAAGCGGCTTCGCGAAGCTGGACTAAAGCTTAGCCTCAAGAAGTGTCACCTGTTCCAGAAGGAAGTGAATTACCTGGGGCACATTGTTAATGGAAATGGAATCGCCGTGGACCCTGTGAAGATTCAGGCGGTGAAAGACTGGCCAACTCCCCGAAATAAACACCAAATAAGGAGTTTCCTTGGCCTGTGCACTTACTATCGGCGCTACGTTCCTGGATTTGCAGACATTGCTAAGCCGTTAACAAAACTCACTGAAGAAGGTCGTCCATTTGAATGGGACCAACAGTGTCAAATTGGCTTTGAACAACTAAAGCAGTACTTGATTAGTGCTCCTATTCTGAGTTATCCTCTCCCGGAAGGCAAATTCATCGTGGACACAGATGCTAGCAACGTTGAGATTGGTGGCGTACTCTCACAGATACAAGAGGGGCAAGAGAAGGTGATCGGCTACTTCAGTAAAGTCCTATCAAAGCCGAAACGAAACTATTGCGTCACAAGAAGGGAATTGCTAGCCGTAGTAAAAACAATAGAACATTTCTACAAGTACTTGTATGGCAGACGCTTCCTCCTGAGGACCGATCATGCCGCTCTAAAATGGCTTCTCCGTTTCAAGAACCCAGAAGGGCAAGTTGCACGATGGATCGAACGACTTCAGGAGTACGATTTTGAAATTCAACATCGGGCAGGAACTAGCCATCGAAATGCCGATGCTTTGTCGAGAAGACCCTGTGCCGAAGACTGTAAGCACTGTAGTCGTTTGGACGAGAAAGTAGCCACGACTGCGAGGACAGCCATTGTTGACGACAAATGGCAAGGCGAAGAACTGCGAACAGACCAGGAGAACGACCCGGATTTGAAATTAGTGCTAGAGTGGAAAAGCAGGGACGCGAGGCCTGCCTGGGAAGAGGTAGCACCATGTGCACCGTCCGTAAAATCATACTGGGCGCAGTGGGACTCCATAGTGTTGGATCGTGGTCTTCTGAGACGAAGCATAGAGAATCAGGAAGGCATGGAACAAAAGACACAGTTACTAATCCCCAAGAATAGGGTGCCAGAAGTTCTGAGGGAACTTCACGATGGAACTTCGGGAGGGCATCTATGAGTTAAGAAGACTATGGAGAAGGTGCGCGAAAGATTTTACTGGGTGAACTGCAAGGAAGACGTGAAGGATTGATGCAGAAAGTGTGCAGTCTGCGCAGCCAGTAACGGTCCCCACAGGCGGGGTAAGGCCCCCATGAGACAGTACAACGTTGGAAGTCCTTTTGAGAGAGTTGCCATCGATGTAGCCGGCCCGTTTCCAGAAACGAATGGTGGAAACAAGTACATCGTCGTGGTAATGGACTACTTTAGCAAGTGGGTTGAAGCTTACGCCCTACCTAACCAAGAGGCAGTCACTATTGCGGAAGTCCTGCGGATCAGTCGGTATGGTGCACCTATGGAACTGCATTCAGACCGAGGAAGGAACTTTGAATCGGCCTTGTTCAAGAACGTGTGTACTCTGCTCGGCGTACGAAAAACTAGAACAACTGCACTCCACCCACAGTCGGACGGAATGGTGGAAAGGTTCAATAGAACCATCAACCGACATTTGTCCCAGGTCGTTTCCGATCATCAGAGGGACTGGGACACGTACATCCCCCTGTTTCTAATGGCATACCGCTCATCTGTTCATGAGACAACAGGGGAGACTCCCGCGAAAGTGGTATTCGGGCGAGAGCCGAGACTGCCCTGCGACCTGAAGTTTGGTGTGAAGCCTGGCGAAGTCTCTGCCGACGAAGATTACGTGAGCAAATTACGCAGGAAAATGGATGACATCCACAACCAAGTGCGTCACAATATACAGACGACCAGCGATCGGATGAAGGAGCACTATGACATCAACGCTCAACACGGGGGATACCAACCTGGAGCACTGGTCTGGCTTTATAACCCCCAAAGACGTCGAGGCCTCTCCCCAAAATTGCAGACCTCTTGGGAAGGTCCTTACAAAGTGATGAAACGGATCAACGACGTCGTTTACCGCATCAAGAAGGTCCCCCATGGCAAACCCAAAGTAATCCACTTCAACCGGATAGCCCCTTACCATGGAGAAGCAGATGAAGGGACAGTACAAAGGGCGCAAGTTTCCGAAGTGAACTTCATGTCTCATCACGCCGAAGGAAGCAAGGCACGGTTTGGACTGACCACGGAGAAGCAACAAGATCTCTTTAAAGTGCCACTGGAGTACAGTCTGGCCCACTGCGTAGCAGAAGACCTGAAAATGTCCAAAGGAATCGCTCAGGTGTTTAGGAAGAAATTTGGCCAAATCGAGGAGCTACGAAGACAGCATCCCATGGTAGACAAGAGCTTGCAGATCATTGATTCGACGGCAGATCGGAGGCGCCACGTGCATTATTTAGTCACTAAGAAGACATCAAGCGGTAAACCTGACAATCAAAGTATGTGGAGAGCCCTATATAGCCTGAGGAGACAGCTAATAGAGAACCATCAGATGAAGTTAGCCATCCCCAAATTGGGCTGCGGATTGGACGGACTAGACTGGAGAGTAATTCGAAGCATGCTGGAAGTCATCTTCCACAGAACGGGAATTGAAGTCCTAGTCTGCAGCCACCACCCACAGGCAACAGTCAGCAACAGCAAAACCGTAGACTGTTACTTCTTCCAGACGGGAAGTTGCAAGAATGGGCCAGCATGTAGATTCCGACACCCTCCTTCAAGACTATCACCAGGAACATTTCGAGACGAAACGTTTTTAAGAAGGGGGCAGTGTGGCGCGCCAACCGGCTTAGCGCAAGGCGTCAAGAAGTCGGTTCGCTGTTATGTGTCATCGGCCGTCACGCCACCGGGGCCTACATCGAACAGACTAGATTTCTCCAGCATGGAGGATTCCAGACGGCAGCAAATGATATAAAATCGCCCGGAGTTGACTCACCAGTCAGTCGAATTCGAACAGCGATCGTCGAAGTTAGATTTTAGTGTGAAAATAAATTGTTACAAATAAATTAGTTTTTAAGCGTTATTAAATTACCGTTAAGTTTTTACAGAGTGTTTTATTCGTTTAAATAAATAAATTTAAACCCTAGAAACGTAACAGTATTATCTACGAGTAAGTTTGAACAAAGTATTTTCTGACAGTTCGGTTTCAACGCCCCATATTAACACGTATACGATCGTATCTGATTGAAAGTGTTGAATTATCTATTTATCAATTCACTTAAACTAGTAATTCTAGGCTGGAACGTGCATGAAGTTACCTTTGAGAACCTTGTTGTCTAACTCATATTGTATAATAATCCTGTTTTGATAAATAATGCAATCAAAATCAAGAATAAGAAATTGTTTATCTTTTAAAATAATTACATCAATACCAATAGTAATAAATTAGTTACAAGTCAGTTTCGATTGCAGTTCTTTTTTAGCAAACTAGTAGTACTTTTTCTCCGATTTTAACGGTGCATTCAAAAAGAAAACAATTGAATAACGTGTTTATGAAATAAAGGGAAAAGAATATTTTTTTAGATGGAATATGCTCTATATTATTTGACCAGTCGATAGAGAATAAAATTATGAATTAAAATTGTCCTTTATCATTTTATCGAAAAATAATAAATAAAGAAGACATTTTGATATTTTACAAATTCATTAATATGCTTGGGTTTCAAGAACAAAACATTTGAAAATCGTGTGTGTATGTCAAAACATTAATAATAGTGCCGAGTTATTTTTTAACAGTCTATATACACGGTGTTGATTTGTATTTGAGACATGGGGAAATACTTTGACATTAAAAATTATTTTGGTCAAGGGTAGTCATTTTAAAATTGTTTAGGTTCGTTATTGTATGAATGATTTCTTGATTCTCAAAATTTACAACTTTACTGAACGATAAATTAATATTAAAATAATGAATTTTTGTTGAGAAAGGACGAAATAATGAATCAGAGGAAGAGTACGTTTTGCAATTGTAATTCCTTGATGTTATTCTGAGTTATTCAGCAATTTATTTATTAGTCTTTAATGAGAATATCCATTAATCTAAAATATACAGAAACTCGTAAATTTACAGTTTTCTGACTGCAAGATTATTTTTATTTATTATTCTATGACAACACATCTTGAATTTATTCAATTGATTTCATTATTTTTTAATAACTACTATTTAATTTAAACTAATTATTTCTATTTAATTAATGGTATCATCTGCGTATAATAACTGTACAGGGTGTCCCAAACCTCTGTAAAAGTCCAACAATGGTCCTTTAAATTCATTTTATCAAGAAAAAGTCTTAGCAAAAGTTGTGTAAGTTTTTATTTGGCATAATTTGAAATTATTTTCAAATATACAGACTGTTCATTTAATTAGTTACAAACCTAACTTATCATTTTTTAAATGGAACACTGTATATTTTATTGCAGTTTCAGTTATCCCTTGAAGAGACGATAAAAATTATATAACATTATACTTACTTATTTTTAGTATTTACCGAGTTATTTTTAATTTTATGCAAAAAATGGGTCATGTTTGATCGTCTGTCAACTTGTCAATTTTAATGGTACGACAATCAACTTTGGACCGAAATATTTCTAGATTCCTCTACTTTAACAATATTCATGATTTTTAAAAACCTAGCCATTATTGGACTTTTCCAGAGGTTTGGGACACCCTGTATAAATGGTAAATAAATGAATAATAATAATAATAATAATAATAATCAGTTTATTAGGCACAAAGATAAATACAATTATTGCAAAATAATAAAACTCTAAACAAAATTTTTGTGCTTAAAGTGTGTGAGGTCAGATGAACTAGTAATAACTGTTCCCTGGTCTACCCCTCACACACACTTTACTATAAATAATTGGTACCAAACGTATTGAAAATAATTACTACACCGATATATGAATGTAAATCAGTACATGATAGCGAGTATATATATGGATATGGTATGGATATCGATGAGAGATTCACAATCGAAAATCGGTAATGATAGATAAATAATTTATACAGAAAAAAGAAATATATGAAACACTACTCAACGCGGATCACTAAAAAGTAGGCTCTTTAGTTTTGTCTTGAACTGGGACAGTGACAATTTTAAGAAAGCTTCAGGAAACGTATTCAAAATGTTGGCAATTTGATAGTTGTAACATCGTTTAAAAAATTCCGAGTGATGGCGAGGAATTGTCAATAGGTCCTTTCGTCTCACGTTAACATTATGAACGTCTATTCGAAACCGAATTTTTCGGTACAAAATGGACATTTGTATAATAAGACTTTATGAAAAAATTGTGCGCTGTGCAGAAATTGTCTGTTGTGCATATTAAGCCAATGTAATTCTTTCAACTTATGAGAGATGTGACATCTGCGCCTTACTCCACATATAAGTCTCATGCAGCTATTTTGTACCCGTTGAATTCTCGCGATGCCAGAGACATTCAAACATGGACCATATATACTATCGCAAAAATTGAAATGCGACTCGCACAGTAAAAGTTTAATAGACTGAAAAAAATAATGGCGGTTGACGTAAATTACTTTAAGGTTAGCAAAAGCCCTTTGTATAATTTTAGTAACATGTGTGAATTTAAGATCGCAGTCGATGTATAGGCCTAGACTACGACAACAATCAGATAACAATAATGTGACGTCACCCATACGCAAGTTAATTTGACTAGAAATTTGCAGGCGAGATTTTTTCTTACCAAACAGCATGATATTTGTTTTGGCGGCATTCAGACTCAGTCCATGTTCGTTGGATATTTTTACTAGTGTGTTTATATCGTCATTAATTTTAGTGCATGCTACGACAACACCCTGTAAATTAAATTAATAATATAATTGTGTATCATCGGCGTAAAGATGATATTTGCAATAATTCATTGATAACAATAATTTAGATGTATAAATTGAGTATAGCAAGGGACCTAAAATTGAACCCTGAGGAACACCACAAGGAACATAGAAGGCGTCAGAAAGTACACCACCACAAAAAACTCTTTGAGTCCTACCAATGAGATAATTATAAAAAAAACTTAAAGCACTTTCACCTAATCCAATAGATTTTAAAACAGCAAGTAACGCATTGTGATTGATAAGATCGAACGCTTTGGAGTAATCGACTAAAACTAATAAAACCATTTTACTTTCGTCTACTTCAGCTGTAGCCTGGACGAAATCCAGATTGCATTTCTGGTAAAATATTATTAGTAGATAAAAAATGTCTGAGTTGGTTGTCCAGGATCTTTTCAAGCACTTTGGATAGAACGGGCAAAATGCTTATAGGACGTAAATCCTTAAATGTTTTGGGATTTCTATTTTTGGGTAACGGTAAAATACGTACCTCTTTCCAAAACTTTGGGAAAAAATTTATAATGTGTGTGAAAACAGGTAGTAAATAGGGACAACAAAAATATAATAGGTCAATGTTTAAATTATCCATTCCGCTCGCTTTGCTAGAAAAACCCAGTAGTAATTTAGCATTTTTCGTCACAGGAGAGAACTCAAAATTTTCACTACAATTGGAGTTATTGCAGTAGAAGTCCACAGTTTCAGGAAGCTCACAGTCAGAAATATTTAAAGACTCGAGTAAGTAGTTATTTATTTTATGAGCATCGTTGAGCGTATCAGGAATAGCGCACACTGTTGCCACGTATGCCGAACTTTTTTAGCTGGTTCCACATTAGTTTAGCATTACCTTCTGTAATAATACGGTTAAGATAAGCTTTCTTTTCAGACCTGACTGCCACTGTTACCAAATTCCTTAAAGATTTATAATAAACCCAGTATTCTTGTAGACCGGTCCGTTTAAAACGAGATAAAGATTTGTCTCTAAGATTTATCATGAACCGCACATTGTCAGTCATCCACGGTGACTGCTTGTTGTTGCTTTTAAATATTTTGAAGGGAATATTCAAATCAAAGAGCGCAAGTAAGTTGGCATTGAGAAAATCTATTTTACTGTTAATATTATCAAAATTATGAATCTCATGCCACGGAATGGAAGCCAAATCATTATTAAAATCAGTTAGATTGATATTTTTAAAGTCACGATAAAAAAAGGTGATGGGAGTTGTATGTGTAGATTTAATAAAAGTAGTTGTGCACCAAATCAAGGAGTGGTCGGAAACTTCATGAACATCAATAATGCCCGAATTATCCACGGCATTATCTTTATTGGTAATAATAAGGTCAATAAGAGAGGCAGAATTTGCTGTGAAACGAGTTGGTTCACTAATAATTTGCTTTAAATTAAATGAGTCTAAAATTTCTGAAAATTCGAGGGAATGAGCTTCAAAAGGCGAAAGGAAGTTAATATTGAAGTCTCCTAGGAGATAAATGTAATCATGAGACATAGATAATTTCAATAAGGTATCTTCAAAGTAAGGGAAAAATTCATGGAAATTATAATGTGGCGGTCTGTACACTACACCTGCCAAAACTGAAGTAGATCCAATAAATAATTTTACCCACAAGCGCTCGAGAAAAGCTGTGATCTCCGATTGAATCAAGGTAAATTTTAAAGTCTTCTTAATAAAAATACCAATTCCACCACCCCTACTGGTACGATCACGTCTAACAAAAACATAATTTGCAATATGAAGTGAACCAGAGCTTATGTCATTAGAGAGCCAGGTTTCAGTTAAAAAGAGAAGATCGAAATCATTAGTTAAAATAACATCTTTAATTGCATCGAAGCAACCTAGAAGTGATCTGACGTTAAGATGAGCTATCCTTAAATGCAGTTCACTCATGCGATATCCATATTAGAACTTAATCGTAGGTAAATGAAATGACTCAGTATACTAAAAAAATAAATATTTTACAAGAGAGAAAAATTGTAAATTAAGAAGTAAAGTTTTAAAACCAAAAATTAAATTGAGGGAAAAAAACACAGTGCTGTGACACTAACAATTAAATTAAGAAAAGAATTTAAGCCGAGGATTTCGTAATCTACTTAAATGAGTAATGGGTACGTACTCTTAATAAGGCAATGGTGCGATAACTACTAAGTTTTCACTAAAATGCTGCTCCTGTGGACGGTTTAGGATTAAGAAGTTCCATGTCGGTTTCGTTTTTAATCAAATGTGTTTTGTTTCTAAATCGAATATAGATATTACCATGAAAAGACCAAGAATTTTTTACGCCGAACTTTTCAGAAGCTTTATTCAATAAATTTACTCTGGCTTTAGTAAGGTCTTCTTTAATTATCAGTTTCGAGCCTTTTAGTAATTTTTTATTTGCCAGGACACTACGACTCATACCATGCGTTGTGAATTTAACTAATATGGTCCGCTTCTTCTTGCTGGCGTTATCTCCAGTTGCGTCATTTTTACCAACTCTGTGGCAACATCTTCATCCGAAAATTCTTACACAATTGCGACGGGAGTACTGTTCAAGCTGGTCAAGTTTCAGATGCAACACAGCATTTTCATCTTCTAATTTTGAAATTTTGGTTTCGAGTTTATTAACAATAGTAACTTTTTGTTAATGTTGTCAATACCAGTTTTTAGGCTGGCGTATTCGTGGTCAAGGTTCACAGATCCATCGCAAGTTTTATTATCTCGAACAGTGTTTAACACCTCTTTTATGAGATCTGTATATTCTTCACGCTGACTTTTTGTCAAAACCATTATTACAAAAATATGATGGCAGAGTTAATGAAGCAACTGGTAAATTTGAACTTAATTACACCACACGAAAACGTTGGAAAATAATGAATTATTAGGAGCTGCACAAAACTCGTCTACTCAGTGCGCGCCATACAACTTCACATTTTGAATAAAAAATAAACTTTAACCAGACAGAATTATAATTGGAAATAGCACTCAACATTTCACTAGATCGATTAACTTTATTTACAATTTTCATCGGACAAGAGTCGACTTCAATTATGTATAAATCTTCGAATCTTGTACGACTTTTTAGCATCGTCGTAAAAATTAATTTAAACATTTTTTCGTATGATTTATGTGGTAATGAAAATATTAATTACATATTGAAATTTTTTTATTTATTGGGGCTGTTGGGCTAATCAAAGAACCAGTTTTGCACGTGGTTAATTCTTTTTCGATTTTGCTCTCGTTATAAAAGGGGCTTTCAATGCAAATATTTCCAGCTTGAAAAATGGCTCGTTCCAAATCTCATTATAAGCTCTCAACTAAAGCAACCGAACTTGAGTAAATAAATGAACATGATACGTAAGTTAATATGTAATAATCACATATTTATCCGTGTCAGCGGTGCAATTAATTCGTCCTATCAGTGATCTTGTGTCAGGCGAAGGATTAAAAGGTATTAAATTGGGTTGTAGGTGTTCCCAACAATAAAAAGATGCATTAAGACACGAAAAAGAACAAACTGTCGTCTTCACGCTGTTCTATATGATGGATTCTCAGAAAAGGAAATGCCACTGACCCAACAGGACAACCGAATCTTGATAAGGATTTTGCAGAGCGAAAGAGACACCGTAATGCATCATGAAAGCAAAAGTATATCAAAATAGGAAAAAAAATTACTTTGACCTGGTCCTCATTTCGTTGGAATGTTCGCGTTGTTTGTGTCTAGAAAAAAGCGGCAGTTTAACACCCTGTCATTCTCTCACGTGTGAAAAAACATAATTTACTGCAAAAGATAATCTTCATCTAAATTGCGACGATGAACACGGATGTTACTTGCGCAAGCTCTTAAGAAGGAAACCATTGGATTACTCGTTAAGTGTTACTTATTTAACATTACGTGATAAATTTCACTTTTGCTCGCTGGCACTTAGCACTTTTCACTCGATTGCGTCAGGTTCAGTAAAGTAAAAACTTGACTGTGCATAAACTTGACATTCGCCTTGATCCTAGATTTATTAAGCGAGGCAAACAACCGTACGCTTTCAACTGTGAAAAAGCATTTATCCTTGCCACATAATTACTTAATTAGTTTCCAACTCGTTTTATATGCTGTCCTGCTTTATTAAACTAACAATTATTTTTACTTTTAATACATATTTTATGTTTCAAATCTTTTTGTTTTCTTCCTTAATGAAGGTAGTGATTGCTTTGATCGATTTTCTCGTCATAAAGCATTGTTTTTTCTAAAGAAATTATAAATTATTGGTCTAATTATAAAAAAACTAGTTCTGAGTAATGGATTCCTACCTATTTGTTTTTCTAATAACAAAAAATAACCAAAATTAACATGTGCGCAATTTAGTATGTATTTCTTTCTTTTATTCCCCTTGATCTCTCATTTCGGTTTCGTGTTTCTAGTATTCCGTAACTACCATTTCCTATTTCTTTCTTTCTTCCTTAAATGAATATTTTTATTAATTTATATCTACCACCATGGTCAAAAAATGCTGGGACAAAGCAGCTAGATTTCTGGCCAAAAAGAAGCAAAATCTGCCGTATGTTTGCAGCCTTGAATTTTTGTACTTTTGCTGTATTAGAAATCCCGTAAAAAGAAGTCGCGTGTGGTTAAATGAAGTAACCGACCGGGTCAACTGACTGGTCGTCCTCGGGAAAGCCAATAAAAATATTGCAACTGCTCGAGCAGTATCTTATTGTATCCAAATGCGACTAATGACAGCAATAGAAACTTCTTTTGGATGTCAATAGCAAGAATAAAATCGTTATCTGTCACGTCTTCTCCCTTTTGAATGTTGCATAATACTCAGTAATCCCCGAATAAATATAAACAAACTCTCTAATCGAAGCAACTAGTAAATGTCACAATATTTGCGTATTTATAATTATTAAATTAAAATTATTAAAAAAAAAACATTGAAAAAAGCTCTTAACGACAGAGACAATTGAGTAGCACATCTATTAATAGTAAAAGACGTATGGCATTTTATTAATAAAAAATGAGTTACCGGGGATTGAATATTTTCAAATTTATTAAATTGTTTGTAAGATTGTATGTCACTTGGAAGTTTTGTTAACAATGTAAGTGAAAGTGTGTTTCAAGAAAAATGTCATTCGTTTTGAAAATATTTGTATTTGTATGGAAAATATTTGCTTTTGTTGGGAGCACTGTTACCGTAAACTTACATACACAACCTTGATCTCTTGCACCCTTCGGTGTCGATTTTGTTTCTTCTCAGTTTGCTCTAGGGAGTTTGGTGAACTTTTTCCGGTTTTTCCTTTCTTTTGCCAGGATTTTGCCGTCTATCCATGTTTTTCTCCTTTCTTCCAGCAATTCAGCCACGCTCTGGTTCCACGTTTGTCTTCGTTTTCTGGCTTTATTTATACCCTGGGCTTTAAATTCCCTCACTTTCTTTACCTGTCTGTTTATGTCCGTAACGCAAATGTCTCCAAATCACCTTAATTTCTGATCTGTTCTTTCTAAGGGTGGCATCGTCTGTACTTGTTTCCTAATTTGTGTATTTCAGAAGATTGTATTCGGTTCTTCTGTTCTCGCAGTTTTCGCCGTCGAATGTTATGCACAATACATGTTATGTATTATAGATCATGGTTTTCGTACTCGTACCGATATTTTTGTTGCCCAGGAAGGTTCTGTTCAAAGCGAAGAACAGTCTTTCAGCAGCTTCAATTCTATTGTTTAATCTTTTTGATTCCATGGTTCCCCAGTTTTTCGTTGCAAACTATGGTTGTAAATATCGTTATTAATGACATCAAATTTATTGATTTTTGAATGGCAGATTCCATATTTTAAAGTTTTGAATGTTTAAAATGCTAAATCACATGCTTTCTGAAGTAGGAAAAGGTTTTGGTTACGTTTAATTTATTTTTCTATTAAATTCTATTAGTTCCGTTCTAATACCTTACTTTTTTGCTATATAAAGTATAACCAAACAATCTGAAAACCAAGTGACTTTTCAATGTTATGTCATTAGTGTCAAATTTGAAGAGAAAGCCTGGTTGACAAAATTAAAATTTCCACTAAACCAGACTACTTACTAAAAATTGTGCGAAATATTAAGGACGCAATAGTACATATTCTGTATTGTAAGAAGGATTGCCGGGGGTGCTCGCATTTGGTACCGCTGGTAGTTTCGGGAACTACGGAACATTTCCGTGCATACTCTAGAATTTTCAAAAAATTTTGTTGCAAATCGTTTTTGATTGCAGTGAAAACCTCGAGCAGCCTCTGTAACATCAATGTTTACGTTAATTTTTTGCTGTTTTGTTTATTTCTAGTAGAGTATGAAGAAGACTATAGTGAAGATAACGGTAAAACTTCCGAGTTTTTAAAAAGTGGTTGACAATATTCATCATACATATTTTGCATTTGTAATTACTCCGATTACTTTCTTTTGTAATCTAAAATGTTTTATAGTATAATTTGTTCGTATATTAAAAGACCACTGACGGTGTTGCCTTGTGAGAAATACAACCGGCAACAGTGTCCTAGTTAAAAATTTGGTAACAAACAAATGTTATAGGTTCGGAAGAAATCCCTGTTTCTAAATTTAATAATTATGACAAATTCATGGTTTTTACCTTATCGTCCGCAAGCAATTTTATAACAGACAAACTGTAATTAATTGAAACGGCTTTGTTAAAATGAATATAAATGTAAATAATCTAATGGTAAAATTGAATTGACAAAGTTACTTTGACATGAAACTTCAGGTGTCGGGACATTTGCGCCGCGGACATTTGCGCCTCCGATACATTTGCGCCGCTTGGGTTAAATTTACGGGGAACGGTCAGGTAATGTCATCAGCAATTTTACATTTGCGCCGCTAACCCAGTATTAATAATATTCTTCGAAATTTCGACTACTTTGGTAAATTATATTTCTGTAAACTTTAAACAAAATTATTTCCATCACTTTTAATAGCGCACGTGCATATAATATAGTAGGCATCTGCTTATTTGTAGATCTTCAAATCATTATTATTGTTCTTCTGAACTCTTATGGGCATCTCTATAACTATAAGAGATAGAAAAATATTAGTGCCCAAGTTTTCATCTCTTTTTTAGAGATAAAGTCAATAGTGTAAACAGAAATTGACCATCTTTGTTTTTAAGTCATAAGCAAAAATTGCCAGTCTTGACTTTTCGTCAGTAGAGCATATCACGTTTATTTTTATAGATATGTTAAAAAAAAACCTTTAACATTATTAGATTCTTTTTCGAATACAATTCAGTGATATATGTAGTTGGCTTTTTGATACATAATTAATTTTTGAATTATAATATAGTTTTTTTTTGTAATCATAATAGCTAATGTCATCATTAAACAGAGATTTTTTCCGTTTTCACAAATACATTTAAATACATATATTTTTTTCTACAATTGCTCAAAAAAATGGTTGTTTATGCTAATTTCAGTGTGCAAAACACGCGTTACACCGTTTCACCGTAAAAAAATTTTTCGCACACTATAAAACAAAGGTTTTGTGACATTAAAAAAAATATGAACTGTGAAACGAATTTCTGACATTTAAAAAGAATTTCAGAAATCCTTTTTTTCACAGTGCGCGAAAATTTTATTAACGGTGAAAAAACGCGTGTTTTGCGCACTAAAATTTGTGCGTAACCACCCATTTTTTGAACAATTGTAGAAAAACAATATTTGCATGAACCGTTCATAACGTTATAATTGAATTTAAAATATTAATATATTCGCGGCTAAAAAGGAGAGACGGCCTGGAAAGACGCTTATAAAATTTCTAAGTAGCTGGCTGTTTTAGCTACTATAATACTATAATAATGTCTATTTCTTCAAAATAGAAGTATAAATAAAACTAAATATAAAATATAATATAATTATAGGAAACATTCAATATTTAAGGAAGTGTAATCAACAGAAAACATAGAAAGGGTAGTAATTAAAATTAAAACAGGAAAGTAATCTTGTGTTTAAAATTCTAAAGATTAAAATATAATAGATATAAATAATCCACAAAAGTAAACTTGTGAGTGGTTAAAAAGCGAGGACAAAACTTGGAAGCGTAATAAAAACACTCATTAAGTGATATCACAGCAAATTGCCACATAATTGATACATGCGATTAGTTTTGATCCGCAAGAAATAAGTTTCCATACAAATTTCCTCACGAAATAAGAAGTTTACAGGTAAATTTTCGTCTATGCAAGAAATAAATAATTTCCCCGGACGAAGGCGCAAATGTCCAACTTTAAATCTTTATCTATACGGTTATTATACAGTGACCGGCAGAAATTTGGCTGGGAAAATTCTTTATTATTGATTTCTCAGAAAAAGTTATTCTTTATAAAAGCTCCTCCTTCTTTCCAAACTTAAGATGCATGTGTCAAAGTTTGAATATCTCCTGTCATATACCGAGGAAATCAAAATATTTGGAATCGATATGAGTGAAGTACCTTAATTTTCCACGCTACGCGGAAATTTTATTTGGAAAAGTTACTCAGAATCATTATGAGATCTTAAATATGAAATCATGGCTGTCTACGATGAAAAAAAGAACTTCACGTATTTATCAATTTTTTTCGTACCAACGTGTGTGTCGTGGAACTTTGAACTGAACTTATGACATGGACATACTCTAAAATTTGTCTTTTGCTGAACAGTCAACTAGAAATTATGAATAATAAAATTAATACTCTAAAAATTACAATTTTTTGTAGCCAAATTATTTTTTCCATCGTAGGTAGCCATGATTTCATATTTGAGATTTCATAATAGTTCTGCGTAACTTTTTCAAATAAAATTTCCGCGTAGCGTGAAAAATAAAGGTACTTTACTCTTATATCGATTTCAAATATTTTGATTTCCCTGGTATATGACAGGAGGTATTCAAACTTTGACACATGCATCTTGAATTTGGGAAGATGCAGGAGTTTTCATAAACAATAATTTTATGAGAAATCAATAATAAAGAATTTTCCCATATGTAGCCAACTTTCTACCGGTCACTGTATATCTTAGAAGGGCGCAAATGTATCGGTGGCGCAAGTGTCTCGGATTCGAAACTTCAAATACTTTGCCAATTCAGTATTTTTATTTATTATTTTTTTGTTCTATAGGGGACTTATGTTTTATATTAACATAATAATAATAATAATAATAATAATAATAATAATAATAGTATCTAAGTAAGACATTATACATACAATAGCAAAACTAAACTAACAATAAGTGTCTTTGCAGTGACTGACTAAAAGAAAAAGAACACTAAAAGAACACTAAAAGAAACCCGGCTAACGCTCAAACAAATTAGTTGCTTCAGAAATTATATACTTTATAGAATCAGCATTGATGTCACATCTATTAGAGATGCGATTGAAATAATGACACATTACTGAAATGGGAGCTTTAAATAACAAATTAGTACAGCTTGAGGCAACATAGAAAGTTTGATTTTGGCGTGAATTAAGTCTGGGAATAAAGAAATTTATTCTATCAAGCAACCAAGGGCAATCACTTTTGAAGCAGATTAAGTTATATAAGAATTTATATAATGCAACAGGTGGTGGTTTTTTAATTTGTGAACAACGTATATGTGTGGAATTTCCCCATACTATCACCCCGTAGGATATTAAACTGTAAAATAGTGAAAAATAGGTAGATCTTAACAGTTCCGGAGTCAATCATAGTCGTAGTTTTCTTAGTAGAAAAATTTTTTAACCCAGTTTCGCACATAACTTTTCAACATGCGTTTTCCAATTTAAAGATTCGTGTAAGTGAAAACCTACTGACTTTGCCGATTATGATGTGTTGAAAGTTCTGTTTGTTGAAAAGTATATTTTTCTGCTTTCTCTGCATTTAATTTAAAATTTTTTATCGTAAACCATTCTTCGGTTTTTTTTCCTAAAAGTATTATTTTATTATGGTTCTATAATCCACGAACAGTACACATTCAGTCGAGAATAAATGGTATATAAGATCATTTATATAAATTGTAAACAGCAGCGGACCCAGGACTAAGCTTGAAGAAATTCGTGTTGGAGCGTTTTTTTTTTCTATTGACGTTTGTCCATTGTAAGTTACAAATTGTTTCTTGTTTGATATAAAGCTTTTGATGAACCGTAAAGGTAAACCGCGCACTCCATAGTATTATTAGTTTTACTATTAATACTGAATGTGAAACACTGTCTTCGACAGATCGCACAGAATAACCGCTATTGTTTTTCCATTTTCAAAATTTGTGACTAAGTTTTTGACCACTGATAACACTGCTTTTATTCAGATGTTAATTATAAAAAAAAATCCTGTAAGATGGGTTTATTACATTTGAAACGATTGCCTGTATTAGTCTCTTATATCATTTTCCTTTTCCTTTGTAACTAATTGACTGGAACTTATTTACGATGACAAGATGAATAATCCCCTCGGATATTGTTTGAATAACAATTCTACGAACTCATGACAAGACCAAAAACCTTTATTGACATTATCTCACACACCAAAAATGAATACATCAAAAGTCAATAATAAAATGTTTCGACTACCTTTCTATAATGTCTTTACCTCGTCATCGATCATTTCAGCTATCTGATGGCACTACGAACAACATATTTCCTTTCGTTTTATGAAAATAAGAAAATTCAATGATATTATAAACAAGACAAGCCGAACATAGAATACAAGCAACAGCCATTTACCGATATTTATTGCAGAGTAAAAATTAACGTCCTGTGCTTCCATTACAAGCGCACAAACTGTCCTTTATTTAAAGCTGACTTTGTTTATTCGTGAATGCAATCGGATGGCTCCTTGTCGGCAATAAAACTGTTCGATTAAATAGACATGTTTATTCGTTTTTGAAAACAAAAGTTAATTGTAAGTGATGCTGCTTCTCTGTGCCTCGTTCTACTTGATACCCTGCCCAACAAGAATGCAATTAAGCGTACCACTACTGGAATAACGGGCAAAAAATACACGGAATTTGCACATGCGTTAAACCGAAGGCTGAAGAAATGCGATTTCATTAAAGGTTAAAGCCCCCGATGGAGGAGAACGTAAATAAAACTGCGCAAGTTTATTGGAAAAGTTCGTTTTATTTTGATCAGTCCTTCGATCCCTGCCTAACCGTTGGGGATTCACTTAAAAACTTGTTTTTTCTGTTGCGCATCTTTTTTACTGAAAGATGTGATGACATCACCACTTATTTTTAATTAACGTCAGAGAAGACGTTGCAACCGTATTTGGTAAGGGTTGACACAACATTGCATAATCGTCGTCGAAATCAGATGTAAGCTTGCAACTTGGTGGCAATCCGGCGTTATCGCTAGTAATTCACTTTATGGGAACATAAAAAATCCAGAAACACCTCTTTAGTGTTTTGTAAGCGCTCGTTAAGATCTGTTGTGTACATAAGGATTGATCAAAACAAGTACGAATGGGCAATAATTTTGGAATCCTCGATGTTTTTAAGAAGATGGGATTCATAGGATAAATTTCGAATCCAATAAAAATAAATGAATTAAACATTCTTTTTTGTTTTAGTATTGACATTAAAGCGAATAATCAAATAATTAATGATGATGTTAAGATCTTTTGTACTATTTCAAACGTCTGTATGAGGGTAAGTGTTTATAGACTGCAAATCTACAATAGTATACGCATAATTTTGAAGATAAATCTTTCTCTTACCAGATCGTGAGGAAGAAACCGAAGGCGAGATATGATTTATAATTTAAACAACCTGCTAAATTACATGCGGCCAATGTAAATAACAAAACCTACGCAGTTGGCAAACACACCTATTCGTTTCGATAACAAATCACCTGGGTCAAATACCCGATGCCGTGGTACCATAACCTACTTGGCTCGCGGTTGAAATTCGCGAACTCTTAAAATTACCAACAAGCTCCTTATGGCGTTTTGTTTATTACGTAACCGGAAGATAACTGCACATTTAATAAGATGACTGCACATTTAATAAGATAACTGCACATTTAATGGAGATAAACTACTTTTTCATCGCAAATTATTTAAGATTCCACATTCGGTGAATCCATTTTTAAAGTGGATTACAAGCGGTGTTGTTAAAGATATTTTTCTAATAGTATCTAGATACAGAAGCAGATACTTTCACAAATATGTATCTAGATGCAGATACAGATACTTTTTCTGCAAAATATCTAGATACAGATACAGATACAAAAAAAGTATCTGCAGTTTATCAAGATACTTGCAAGTGTAAAATTCAATAACCTATGCAATAGTGGAAATAGGTATTATTTGCGATCTATATCGACTTTTTTTGTGAAAATTGACGAAGTTTTCGTATGAATATGTGAATAATGTACACACTAAAATCTGTGATAATTTTCACAATTTTTTTCAGCAGTATGTCTTTTTAAATAGAAAATTTATCTTTGTAATTAAGTGAATCTAGGATCCTTAGTTGCAACCTTGTTGTAGCTAAGAGAGCGTTCCCATAATCAAGAATCTGAACTATCAAATCGCATTTTAAATAGAACAGTCATTTGACAAACTGGAAAATATAATTAACAAGAGGGGAAAATCAAAAGAAAGAGACTGTAAGGTTGCATTTCCGCCAAGGTCTGCTGTTTTTATGGAAGTTCAAAATGTGCCATCTTCAGTACGCTACCAATTTAAAAGCACTAAAAAATGTCTAAAGACAACCTAATCACACTGACAAAATCATAAAAATGTTAAACCTAACAACAATCTAATCATCCTAAAAGATATATACGTCTAAATGTAAGGAAAAAGATCTAAAATAAACTATATATGTTATGTACAAATCGGAAAAAAAATATGTGAACACCTAAAATTAACTGTCAGAAAACCTTACAAATAAGAGCTAACCAAACAACACGGAAATGCGGAAATAAATAGTCCAAAGACTTCTAACGAATAAATAAGTATATAATTCCTTGTTATTTGATACCTAAAAACCTAAAAATTTGTAAGGTTTTCTGACAGTTACTTTTAGGTGTTCACATATTTTTTTTCCGATTTATACATAACATATATATTTTATTTTAGATTTTTTACTTACATTTAGACATATATATTTTTTAGGATGATTAGATTGTTGTTAGGTTTAACATTTTTAAGATTTTGTCAGTGTGATTAGGTTGTCTTTAGACATTTTTTAGTGCTTTTAAGTTGGTAGCGTACTGAAGATGGCAGCTAAGCTGCCGAAATACGTATCTACGAATATAAAAATTATTGTGGGCGGAGGTTAATTTCAATTATCTCTTAAACCACAGTCTCCTTTACTATTTTAGTTTAAAAAAATCAATGAAAAGGTCTGAGCAAAATAAAAAAATAAAAATATAGTAGGAGAATAATTTTATGTTTGTGTCTCATTTCTATTATCCTGTATACAATTTTATTAATTTAATTAATTATATCATCCAATTTGATTTCTGTATTCATTGAATATTTGTTAATTACTTATTTTTAGTCTTTTTTGCTTCATGATTCAGGTCGTTAAAACTCCCTTATTTTGTTCATATTTCAGTGTAATTTTCTATGAATAAGCGTATATACATGTACTGATATATTCAATACAAAAAGACAAAATATTAACAAAAGAAATGTTGATATTTTTTTATTTCAGCATTCTACACAATTAAATTCAATTCAATTTTGAGTTGATAGTGAAAACAAAATTTATTCTTAGTGTTACATTTTAGTTTTTGACTTTTAGTTTTTTTATATGTTTTTCTAATTAGAACTTTTTCAAATAATGTTCTCTTAACTTATTTCAATAGAGTTTCTGTTTTCATTAGACGCTTTTCTGATATCAATTTTAATGAAACGGAATTGAGGTAATAAGCATATATTATTTAATCTCGCTTTAGCATTATGAAATATGCGGGAAATGAACAATATACAGGAAAGAGCAAAAGTATGGAACCGGCTTAATATTTCGAAAACCGTCTGATGTATCTACTTGAAATTTGGTGTATGAATAAATCAAAATATAAATAATAATAACAAAACCTTCATTACCAATTTTCATTACCAATTTATTTCAGTTGGTTATCTGCTTTTGTTTTTGAGATACAATGCTAACTTTGATTTTTTTTTTTTAATGACAACCTGTTATTGTTTTTCCTTTATTTAATATTTCCTTTAATTCTCTATAAAACCACATCAAAATTTTTATCTATTACTTTAGAAAATTTTGGAGAAAATAGAGTTTGAATGAAAGAGTTGTGAGAAATGGTTAATTTTCTTATACAATAGATAAATGTTTTCATGTGATCATTTAGAGAATTAACTATTAAATACTATTAAATAAATTAAAAAAATCAGTAGGTTGTCATTAAAAAGAAACAAATAAGCGTAGGATCTCAGAAACACGAGCAGATAAATAATTGAAACAAATTTATAATATAGTTCTTATTGACTTTATATCACACTACAAATTTCAAACAGATACGTCAAACGTATTACTTTTGCCTTTTGCCTTATTTTTCAAATTGTATCAATTTTCTTTTAATACAATTTCATAATAACCGAATGTATTAAAATACAAATACTACTAAAACGTATTTAAAAAATACGAAATACCAACTGTAAAATATAATTGTATTTCAAATACTGTATTTCAATTACAAATATTTCAAATGCTGCCCAGCCCTGGTTATACATTATAAATTATCACGGAAAACTTGTACAATCTACTTAAAAGTTAACATGTCGAAAAAGTTGATACCTTTTAGCTTTTACAGGAAGTCACCCTCTTTGTTATTATATTGTGTTTAAAATAATCATTAATCATGCGTTTTAAATTTTATTTTGGCAATAAACTTTTACCAGAAATGATATTGCAGGAAGCATTCAATGTCAGAGAAATTTATTCGTAATGTTATTCTGTCATTTTGCGTACCTGTTTGGACACACGCAGGACGCGTTCTCATGCGCAAAAATTCCAAGTTCAAGGAGTTCACGTTGTCAACCGCAAAAATTTAATGTGCTTAATGCAGACATAAACGGTACAGCAGCATAATAACAATAAATAAACAAATGCATCGTCCTTTTGCGCTCTAGGCTTTACGTCATTATGTTAATGCAATTAATGGACGACATGCCGAATGTCTTTGTATTCTAATCGCGCTGCCAAATTTGTCAGAGGGAAAAACAAAGGTCAAATAAATAAAAGGGGTTTTTTTATTGTTTTGAAAACACTGGAACTTACAATGGAAGCAATATAACAAATATGTGTAAGGTGGTGATCATTGAGCAATGTATTATTTTCAAATGTTGTCATAAATAAAATTTCCACAATTCAAGTTAAAAATTGGTTTTTTTTTTTAAATTCTTAAGTGTAGAATTTTTTATATTCATTTAAATTCTAAATAAATGAATTCAATCTTTAATAATAAACTATAATCTTTAGTTATAAAATATTTTTATTTATTTAATTATGTCGACCTGTCGCTGTGTGTTTGACAGCTTCTTCAGAAAAATTTATAAACGGAACACTCTGTATACGTCAATAACAGACAACAATTGTGGCATCTCATTGAAAAAAGTTTTATTATAGAGAATTCAGTCATGTGAATATGAATACTGAAAATTCGAATTTAGTGCCCTCTTTCGAGAAAAAAAATGCGTATTCCAAAGTATTTATGTAATCATATTGAAAACTGACTAAAATAATTAAAAATAAGGTTGACAACGTAAAAATTTAATTTAAATTACAGTAGGCTCTCGTTTCTAAAGTTCCTCTTCTGTTAGCATTTGATTTTCTAATTGTCAAGTTCATGACGTTAATAATAATTTTAATAATAGAACCATATTTTTAGTTATTTTAGTCAGTTTTCAATATCTTTACGTAATGTTATTTCGCCCATTGAATTACTATTAAAATTAGCTTTCATATGAGCTGTCACACTTTGGATTACGTAAACATATTTTTTCTCGAAAGAGGGCACTAAAATAGAATTTATGGCTTTTCATATTCATATTCACATTACCGAATTCATCATAAAACTACCTTTTTAATGATGTGCCACTCGTAGTACATTCACTGTTTAAATTCCATTGGTTAGAGAAATGAGGAATGATGTATGGCGGTTTGATATAGGATAGAAAAGTGTCCTCCTTGAGTTAGAAATCGGCCTGTTTTTGTGTTTTTTCAAATCGCATTTTCTTGGAATATATTCGGTCTGTTTCGTTTTCGTTGGCCCACCCTGTTATATGTTATATGTTATACTAAGTTATTTAATTCCTTTAAAAAAATTAATTATGCGTCCACTTTTCAAAAGTTACTGTTTGCATAATTTTTTTTTTCTGTATGTCTGTATAGCACTGTGATATTTCTTGTATAAAATGTGTGAAAAACTGACAGAGAAGTTTCAAATTAACCAATAATTATCCCATTATTTGAATGCGTTTGATGCTAATCTTTTTATTACTTAGGTAAGTAATTAAGATTTTTTATCAAAAATACTTTTGATCAGGTTGTCAGCAATTTGAAATGTTTTTTTCTTCAAATATCGACAGTCTAATTCTAATGCCCCATAAGTGAATGGATTGAAATTTTACAGGTGAAGCTTTTTTTAGGTTTCAAATACCAATAAAAGTTTGACACCTACGGGGTATTAGAAGCGATGCTCTTAGGCGCTTCGGAAGAGCTACCTCCACTCTCGATTATTTTGGGGACACCAGAATTCATTCAAAGAGAGGCGCACGACAAATCCAATCATCGCAGTTTCATGGGGAAGTACATTTCCCCGCTTGTTCGACAAATTAGCTCTGATAATTTCCTAACGAGAATTTTACAATCGAAAGCAAATAATCGTACAGAGAAACAGTTTGCTGTAATTATTATATCTCAAAATGGTATTGATTAAGGACGAAGTCAGAGATCGACGAAGTCTTAAGCTTGTTAAATTTAAAAGCTTTTCAATTTTTTCAATGTCCTTTGCGAATAACAAATTAAATTTAAAGGCTTTCAAATTTTTTTGGAAGGCGGTAAGCAAAGTAAGCAAGGCATGAAGGCGCCGATGCAAGAGAGATGTAAAAACGGTGTAAAATTAAGAATAGTTTTTGTTACATTACAAATTTTAATTAATGCGACATGAATCATTATTTCTACAAAACAGGAATGTATAAATACATGCAATTGTCCTCAGGTGGACTAAAAAAGAGGAAAAACTTTTTTTTATTTTTACTTTAGAGAAAAATAAAAGAAAAGTTTTCGCTTGTTTACAAATTATTAATGTTCTAAACAATATCCAAATATTGTTTTCCTTAAATAAAATGAAAGAAAAAACTCTAAAAGTTTAAAGCTAGAAACTTGTTTATCAACTTCAGTAAAATGGAGATAAATGTCAGCCGGTAACTAAGGGTCCAAACATTTCATTACGATGTAGATCTGTACAGTTGGGAATAAGTAAAACCCATTTACAATAAATTTTGAAAGAAAATAATTGAAGCTTATGTAAAGTTTTGTATACGAATTAAGAAATTGCGAAAACGAAATCCATTTCCAAAATCCACTTTCGCCTGTAGGTGAAACAAAATCAGTTGGAAAACTAAAATATTTGCAATTAAAGTCTTCGCTTCCAGTTGGAACCGCGGATTTCTTCGGCTGATGACATTTTGTTGGAGAAGTTCTTCAGTCGACACTTCGTTTTGCATTTCATTTCGTTCTTCTCGATTTCACTTCCATTTGTCTCTTGTGGCGATACTTAAAACACCAATAATTTGGAAAACTACATTGAAATCGTTAAATAAAAAATAGCAATGGAGTCATTTCTATCACGAAAAATGTTCAATGTTTAATAATATCCGTAAATAATTTTTGTACAGGATTGAAAAATTTGTTGAAATTAGTTGGTTATATGTTGCATATGATATTCAATTTTCCATAATTTTAGTTTTAATTTTGTTTAGAAAATTAATGGTTTTCGAACAAGTAGTAAAGCATAATATTTTTCACTAAACTTGAAAATAATAAATTTTTCCTCTTTTTCGAGCCATTTGGGGACACTGTATTTTAAAATTTTGTTTAGAAAATTAATGGTTTGAGAATAAGTAGAAATTTTTGTGAAGCATAACATTTTTTTTTTAAATAATATTTTTTTTCTCTTTTTCAGGCCACTTTATATTTTAAATTAAACAATCACTTTTGAAATGTGATTTACCTTTATTAAAGACG
Organism: Prosopocoilus inquinatus; assembly: GCA_036172665.1. NCBI lineage: Eukaryota > Metazoa > Arthropoda > Insecta > Coleoptera > Lucanidae > Prosopocoilus > Prosopocoilus inquinatus. The sequence goes on from CM069875.1 coordinate 19,530,840, forward strand.
TAACCGGAGAGAAACTGTATGTCTGCTTAAAAAATTATTTTCAGGTAAATTACCTCAATTCAAATATCCACTTGATATTCTAATTTATAACCACTAAAATGATTAACCGTTTCATTCCCAAATAAGAGCATATTATTAAGAATATTACTATTTCTATATGATTGCAATTTTAATAAAAATACTGTAAAGTTTACTAATTTAATTCTCGGAAAGTAAATTTGTAATTATGTACTAATTTTTTTCTTTATCTTTAATAAGAAATTAAAATCATAAAGTTCAGATTTTCAGAATTTGTTTCCTCTTTTTCAGGATGGGAGCTGTCAATTGACGTTTTGCATAAGGGCGCCAACTGCCGGCACTGCTGATCTTCCTCCTTTTTTGGCCAAACCTAATTTTTAATATTTTTCAGACAAAATTCTGAATTTTTAAATATGTAAGTTTATTCAAATTAAACCGAGTAAACCAGCAAACGAAGTGAACTTAAATATTCTCTCTTCCTATATTTTTATTTTTGTTTATTATTAGCGGTCACATTTACCTGAAACGTCGCCTTGTTTTTACAATGTAATACAAAACCCAAATTAGTCTGCGGTTTCGGGTAATATAAATTTTTTGCTCCACTGCTCCTGTAAATTAATTTTTAAGAGGCTGACTCACTTTTCGGTTTTTTGTTAATGAAAATGCAACTGCACTTTTATAGCCGTTGCATTCAGGAATTAAGCTCCAGCCAACTTCAATATACAGCGGAACGCCGTGCTTTTGTGATTTATGCGATAATATTGCGAAGGTCATAAAATCCGCTATCGTTACAAGAATCTGGTTCACGTATTTCCTAACTGAAATTATAAATCTTCACGTGATCTGTTTGAAAATAAAATTAAAAAAAAAGTAGTGTGGGACTTGTATATCCTTGTACAGGGTGCGGTGTATGAATTAATATTGTTGCATTTATCTTTAAACGATCGATTGTTACTGTATTTTGACTTTTTCTTTTTAACAGGCTTTCAATAACCCTTGCGAAATGCGGAGAATTTTTAAATTTTATTTTATTATCGTGCAAGCGGTTTTATTGCTCTACATAAAGTAAACCCTAAATATAGTTAATATTCGAAATACTGGCATTATTAAATTACATTTTTTCATATCAAGTCTCCTAGTTTTTGTTAATATTTAATCAATCAACGCTATTGGATGTAGATGTTTTATTAAGTATTTTCTAGATTTTTTCATAAAAGTCTTAGAAGATCTTTTTATTCATTATCATTATTGGTAACGACATCGTTAAATAACAAAAATCGTTAACTAAAATGTTTTAACCAATTAGTACCTAGGTAAATCACATTTCTATAAACTGATGGGTCAAAATACTATAAACCGGTTGGTCAAAATACCAAGTATTTGTGTAGTAAGTGCAGATATTTAAACCTGTAATACATCTCCGTAAATGGGAACGATTGAACTTACATGTCCTTAGCAAAAGTGTTTCATATTTCGAAAAAATCGAAAGTTGAAAATCGGGCAAGAAATAATCGTACATCTGTCTTTGAGATAGATCAAGAAAAAGAAATTTTATTAGAACAAGAAACAGAAGTGCAGTCGAGCAATGACCTTCGCCGAAGTCGAGAAGCCAATAAAAGTTTTTTTTTAACGTCACAATTAGTCGTATTACAACTGAGCGAAAGAATTTGCTTCATTTTTTATGATTACGACAAACAATTTACTGCTGCGTATTCTTTGAGATCAACAGTTCAGTTTGTGAAAAGTGATTGAACGAGCTAAAGCTAAATATAATTACTATCTACGTACTAAGTATGTACAGTCGAAAAAAAAACTCTAACATGCTTTGCAATGGCAACGATTAATGAACGTATGTCTAGTCCATATACTCTTATTTACAACTGTCACTTGCCGCAAAAAATAACCTCAATTTTATATATTTAAAAAGTGTAATATCACTATGTAAAATTTTAAATTTAACAACAAATTTGAGTTAGCAAAAATTGTTTACTTCCGTAAACAGATTGCCGAATAGAAATTATAACACGAAAACTGAAAATGAATAATCTGATACTTCCGTTACGTTGAATAAATGTCAGTGAGAAAGTGGACAATCAAGTTAAGACACACATTAATTTTCCATGGATTGTTGCGAGTTTTTTTTTCAGCTGTACATACTTTACTATTACTTATTAAAATGCCGCAATTCACGAACGGCATGTAAATAGCATTTCAGAGGAGTGTATTCATAATGCCGTCGTGAGTATTAGGGCTAATCCTGACATGCACACGAACACAAGAATCACTTTTTCGCTAATGATGGACGCCACGTCGAACAATTGTTATAAACACGTCTAATAGTAAATGTTTGTTTGAATGTGGCCCTCTACACATGTATGATATTCGTGAGTGTGTTTTGCGTATTAATCATTCCTTCGTTGTTCCCTGCCTACTATCAAAGAAGCAAGTTCCTAAGTTCTGTCTTTGTTATTTCATGAGCACCGAACAAGGGACAGATAAAGGAATTTTCTTTTTATACGATTTTTTTTGTATTTTTTGTTTTTGTGCTCTCGGCATTTTGTGATTAAAATTTTGGGCTTATTTAGCAAACATACTGTATATCACTTAACCAGAGAAAGGAGGTAAGCAAGGTAAGCAATGCATGAGGGCGCCAATGCAAGAGGGGCGCCAAAATATGCTAATTAAGAAACGATTAAAGGGCAGCTCGAATCATCTCAAGGTTAACCAAACTCGATCCAATAACTGAACTCACCTTTATTTAACCCAAGCAAAAAAATAAAGAGCAATAATTTTTTTTTTAATTAAAGTAGAAAACTTTTTCTTTTAATTCAATGTCTATCCATTCCAACTGAACCCGACCTAACTCACCCATGTACAAAATTAAGAAAAAGAAATATTAAAAAAATTAAAATTGAAACAAAATAAGCTCAATAAATCTCAAGGTCAATCCAATTCAACTGAACTCAACCTAATTGCAATCAATTGAAGCAAAAAATTAAAAAAACGATTAGGTAAAGCGAATTTCGACCAATGCCAAAGTCAACCCAACAACTGAATTCGATTCTACTCAGCCCTAGAAAAAAAATGAAAACTCAAAAGAAAACGATAAAAAGGTTAAAGTAAAAAAAGTTGAGTGAAAATAGATTTCAAAGTCAACCCAATCTAACTGCACTCAACCTAATTCTATTCAATCCAAGTTAAAAATTTAAAACAAATATTTAAAATAAAAGTACAAAAATACTGGGTGTATCAAAAATACGTGTGTTAATTTTAAACCATAGAAGATCTCGCCAAGGCATTTTGAAAGTATCGTAAATTTTTTGGTAATTTTTTTATCCCTATTTTTAAGCACACGAGTCGTTTGGTATTTGAACTGAACCTTCTTTCGAAAAACCATGGCATCCACGGCGAATATAATTATGTAGAATGTATCAAGACAATTGTTATTTTTATAAGCGTACACAACTTTTCTAATAAAGAAGTAACAGATACTCTAATGTATCGTAGAGCTTGTGGAAATGCTGAATGGAAGCACGAAGAGTGCAGTTCGTTCGATCGTATTGTCACGTGGTTAGGGGTAGGTAGCGGGTTCTCAGAGGTAGAGCTTGAAAACAGTTTACCAAACAATGTATACCTTTATTAAATGAATATTTTTATCTATCGGCGGACGATCTTTAAATGTGCGGGGGTGCGTTTTCGTGATTATCGGAAATCGCGACGGGTCGGCTGCGACAGCGAGGATGAGGAATCCCTCCGTGCTGGGGTTGAAGAGACCCGACGATTCGACTAACCGGATCCAGGGCAATCTCGAGGGCTGCAGCAATGGCGATGAGATGTCCTGATGAGGGTGGCGGCAGCGCGGCGTCGGTGAGGATGCCTCCGTGGAACGGGCAGCGTCCTGATGAGGGTGGTGGCAACAAGGCGTCGGTGATGATGATCCTTCTTGGAAACGGCAGCGTCCTGATGCGGGTGGCGGTTGCACGGCGTCGGTGAGGAAGGTCCTCCTGGGGAAGTTGGCACTAGGCCTACTTGAGTCGACGGCGGGTTCGACTCCGAGGGCGGTGCCCTTCTTATAGTAGGCACTAAGCCTACCGGAGTCGGGTTCGACTCCCTTCCCATCTTCTTCCGTACGTTATATAGGCGAAAATCTGTCTATTCGACTGTTATGACATCTTCTGTGTTCTCCTTTCGTCACCTATTGTATTAATTTGTCCCACATATAGCGCGTGTTTTGTTATGAAACGTGAACCGCTTGTAGCTTAGATTTCGCAAGATTGCTGTCTTAATTGTTCTACTTTATTCCTCGCGGAAATATTTCGTCGCGACTCCTTTACATTTTATAATTATTAATTTTAGGCTAAAAATTAAATCCTTATCGTGACATTTCCCTCCCCTTTAAGCTTGTGCGTCCCCGCACAAGAATAACTCGCGTCACGCGGAAAACTGTCTGTTGCGTAAGGTCACGAAACAATTCCCGCGCGTTGCACTTGAAAAAGAAAACCGTTGAGTTTGCTAAAGTTTTATAGTTCGCGGCGCGTACTTCTTATATTACATAGTATTTACCACCTTGACATTTAATTTTTTCAATGTTCTGTTGAAATAAAACGTAAGCATAAGTCATTTAATGATACCTTGGTAATTTCTTCACCTCCGTTTCGTATTTCAGCCAGGATTTGGGATGACGATTGGCTTGGCAGGGAGCATGTTCGTTTTGGTTTTCTGACGGCACATTTTCTTCTATATCTATATCTTCTATATCTTCGTATACTCATTCTAATGTTGATTGCTTCTTTCTTCGGAGCGTCTAATGGAGTTTCCCAACCTTGTGGCTCAAGGAGGACTTGGCACGATCCAGAGGGTCTTTTCCTTGATGCAGCTTATGGTTTGGTCCATTTAATGCGTCTCCTTTTCTTTCACAGGATGGCCCGGTCCTGTTTCTTCGAGTTTCTTCTCTTCTTTTTCTGCCTAGTAATCTCTTTAACAACATTATATTTAAAGCAATCATAATAATAACAAATGCAATTGTAGCGACATATACTACTACTTCGTGCATCTCTTAAAAACAGTGGACTGGCGTTGCCGTAAATGCTGTAGCAGTTCTTTAAATAACATAATGCTCAATTCTTAGCATAACTCACATATTTAAATTCTTCATCTGCTGATTTACTCGTTGTGATGATCCTGAGGCTCCAGTTTGGATTGATACATCGGGACAGGTTTGTGTATACAGGTTGTATCCTAGAAGTCGGCTTCATCACAAAAGATTTTAGCGTTGTCCAAATGGCCAGGAGGATGAGTGTACTTTCTATTCCTTCAGGCCGGGACAAGGGAATCTTGTCGAGATCTTCTTCTTCTGTGGACAGGATATCCGAGTGCTTCATCGAGCTACCTAAGATATGAATGTTTGTTTGTGATGTGTGGTGTTAGATAGCTTAATGCTGGAATTTTCCATGTTCCTATCTGTGTCTTCAACTGCCTTACTTCTTGCAAACTTGTTCTTGAATTGGTTCCAAATTCCTGTAATTCTGCCTGTAGTCCGCACGTCAATTTCTTGATAGTCCTTCGGATGTCATCATCTTTCGCCATTTACTTGTCCAACTGTTGCTGTGTGGCATTACCACAATAAAAAAATCGAACGTCTCTAAACTTCTCCGTCATTACTTCAAATTTTCCTTCTTAATTCGAACTCTCTTTGAGCCATTCTTCTTTTAACATTTCAGTCTTCGTATCTAGTACCTGCTTTTCTTCAATCCTTTGTATTTTCTTTCCTGTATGCTGAAATCTGGCTTCGAAGGTTTCCATTCTCCCTTGGTTGATGGTTATTTCCTTAACTTAAAATATCTAATAATAACTTAGTATTACATATAAGATTATGTTACATAGGATCATTATTTAGTTTCTTCTTCTAATATTGGTAGTTACATCTATTTACGTAATTATATTGCCTATCTCTAATTTGTCTGTTTTGAACTCGCCCATTTCGTCATTTCCCTGGACTCTCGTTATTTCACCGCTCCTAATTCTTATTTCCTTGATTATTATAAATATTATTTTCATACCTAGGCTGTTCGTTTTCTTTCTTGTACACGTTTCGTCTCTCCATGCAACTTCTTACAAAATGTTCGTTGAACGCTTCTGAATTTGTTCTGTTGGCCCTTTTCTCGCTCGGTGGTTTCGTTTCTAATTTATTCTGATCCTTACTTCCTTTTACAGATTTCGTGTGCCTGTTATCAGTTGCTGTAAAAATTTCTAGAATCTGTTCATTACCTCGTAATTTTTCTGTACTTGTTTGTTCTATTTCTGTTGACACGTCGCTGTCTTCTTTTGTACTCTTTCTTGGTGTGCGGGGAGGTGACCTTGAGAGTGCTATTTTGGGACTAAAAACTTCCTTTTCTTCGTATCCGACTTCTGTACTGCGATGAGGTGGATGAAACGGTGATTCCTTTGCTGCGTTTGATCTTGTTTGGTATGGACCTGGCATCCCCTTCTTATCGTCACGACGTATTATTTTGGGACTTTAGGCGCCTCCACCATGTCTCGAGGGATGCAGCAATTGCGATGAGATGTCCTGATGAGGGTGGCGGCAGCGCGGCGTCGGTGAGGATGCCTCCGTGGAACGGGCAGCGTCCTGATGACGGTGGCGGTGGCAAGGCGTCGGTGAGGATGCCTCCGTGGAACGGGCAGCGTCCTAATGAGGGTGGTGGCAACAAGGCGTCGGTGATGATGATCCTTCTTGGAAACGGCAGCGTCCTGATGCGGGTGGCGGTTGCACGGCGTCGGTGAGGAAGGTCCTCCTGGGGAAGTTGGCACTAGGCCTACTTGAGTCGACGGCGGGTTCGACTCCGAGGACGGTGCCCTTCTTATAGTAGGCACTAAGCCTACCGGAGTCGGGTTCGACTCCCTTCCCATCTTCTTCCGTACGTTATATAGGCGAAAATCTGTCTATTCGACTGTCATGACATCTTCTGTGTTCTCCTTTCGTCACCTGTTGTATTAATTTGTCCCACATATAGCGCGTGTTTTGTTATGAAACGTGAACCGCTTGTAGCTTAGATTTCGCAAGATTGCTGTCTTAATTGTTCTACTTTATTCCTCGCGGAAATATTTCGTCGCGACTCCTTTACATTTTATAATTATTAATTTTAGGCTAAAAATTAAATCCTTATCGTGACATTATTTTACCCAACAGGCATATATTTCAATCAACTGTCCAAATTCTACAGGATCATGACTCATTCAACTTCAAGCCCAAGACCGTGGCAGACCTCGTACTGAATCTTAAAAAAACATTTTAGATGCTGTACTGTTGCTAGTACAAACACCTGAACACACGCACTTCAGCAAGGAATGTCGCATTTGACAGTTTGGCAAATTTTAAAAAGTGCATTGTTATGTGCAATTACGGTTTTCTTCGCTGTGTTTAAGGATTATGGAAACATATGATAATAAACAATTATTTATCTCCGACAAGTTATAAACTGTTTAAATTTAAACAGATAAAACAGCGACATCTTACGATCGCTTTTTGACCTGACATTGCAGTAGGATAGACAAATTGAAACGGATTTGCTCTGCTGACGAGGCCCCAAGCAGGTCTGAAACAGCTGTACAGACGCTGCTCGAGGTTTTCATTGCAATCAAAAACGATTTGCAACAAAAATTTTTAAAACTTTCATTATGCTTTGACAGCAAGCATGGTCACCTTGCATGGGGGACTTATTAGGAGCAAATCCGCTTCAATTTGTATATCCTACTGCAATGTCAGGTCAAAAAGCAATCGTAAGATGTCGCTGTTTTATCTGTTCGGCAATCTTACATCGCAATTGCGTATAAATTGGACAAGTCGTTTTTGTTTGCAGTGGGAATATCGAGTTACGTCTCTGCTGACGAAGTCCCAAGCGGGGCTGAAACAGCTGTACAGAGGCTGCTCGAAGTTTTCACTGCAATCGAAAACGATTTGCAACAAAATTGTTTAAATTTAGTAAATGTGACATCAGTTTAGAAAGCTTTAAATAAAAAAAGTCAAATAGAAAAAATATTTCATTTAGCTAACTGCACTCCGTATTAAAATTATTTTAAAAATATTTCTGAAACACCCACTATATTGAAATTTATACACGGATTAAAATGAACCTCTTCAAATGGCAACTGAACTCACCCAACTTAAATCATAGTATGTTCCATTCTACAAGAGTAAAAAAAAATGTAAAAATAAAAGTAAAAAAATGCTAAAGTTATGGATTAAAGTTAAACTCAACAAATCTCCAAGCCAATCCAAGTTAACTGACATAACACATAATTAAAAGATTAAAAATTACAAGAAAAATTAAAAATTAAACTCAACTCAAAAAATGAAAAGTGTAAAAATTGTTAAAAATTACAAATCATTTAAAATGAAGCTCAATCAATCTCATCGTCAACATAACCTAATCTAATTCTCTTCAAACCAAGCAAAAATTAAAAAGATTAAATTAAAAAGCTAAAAAATTCGTTAAATGCCAAACTTAATTTTTATGTATTTTAGAATCGTCGTCGTTGTATCACCATTTGGTGATAGATCACAACGGTTGGCAACACTGTATGGCTCGAAAATTACGTACGAAATTTTTTTGCGATGCTTTTTAAGTTACGAGTTAATTTCGGTAGCAATCATTTCAAAGTTGAGCAAAAATTTATGGATATACATACATATTCAAATTAAAAAAAACTGGCAACTGTGGAATTACAATAGTTTTTCTGCAATCGATTGCATATACCTACTCTATAAGAACTAATAAAGTTAGCTTTGTTTTTTTTTTTTGGAAAAGGATGCCAGTTACTGTTTTGCATTAATGCACCGATTACCCTTCCTCCGGCCCTGCACTTAACGATTTTCGTTATTTAAAGATGTCATTATGATTTATGCACTAAAAGGTAGGTTGCAAGACATTCATATTGTTATTTAAGGCTGAGTAATATCTCGAAGAAAAAAGTGTCCAATTTTTCATGCTGGCCGCTGAACATATAAGCATGTGAATTTCTTAAAAATTATTTATATTATAGACACGTAAACGTCTGATAATTAAAATTAACTGTAATGACAAGAAATCAATTAAATTTAATATTTTTGAATTCGATAAAGATATTTTTTATTTCAATAATAAATGTAAGCTCTTATAAATAACGATAGCGTTATTTACAAAAGTTTACTTTTAAAAGTAGATTCGGATTATTCTATTTTATAGAAAATAGAAACATAGTAATCGCCACAGTTTTAAGAAAAAAATAAAGAAATAGAATTGTATGGGAAATTAAAAAATGCAATAATATGTATATGAGATATTCTGTTTGAAATAAGAAAGTTGACATTGAATCAGATAATTATTTAAAAAAATAATAATAAAAGGATAAAATGTGAGTTACACTATAAGTTTTTTCATTCTATTTAGTAAAATTAAATTTAAGGTAAAAGAAATAAGAAGATAAACTAAAAAGTCACATTAACAATCGAAGCAGTCGTGATACAACACTGACATTCAGTTTTTTTTAATTTTTTTGTCTTATTGACATTTTGGAGACACCAATAAATTTTATGACATCAACTTATTCGGCTTAATCGAAAATTCAGATTAAGTTCGCCATACATTTGCCGTTGGAGAAAAATCCTTGCGTTGTAGTAAGTAACTGTACACAGGTGTGGGTTTGCCGTTCTAGGTCAATGTTATTTTTCGCAGGCTACGACAAACATACCGAACTTATTTTATGCCGTCAGCATCTCACGTAGCCTCCACTTACATTTTTTCCCCTTGAAAAATTTCATTAACCAGATAAGACTCGTCAAGTATTCCGTTAAACACCTTTGAGCCAAAGGCAAAGTTTTCGCAGTTTTTAACAAAAATTGCAGTAAAATATTTTTTTTTTTTCATTTTTTAATTGATTTGTTTGTTCTTTTTTAGAGATATTCATGTTTATATAGCGTGATTTAGTCAACTCGTTCATTAAATGTTATCCTTTCTATATCTATTCATATTCTGCATTAACGAAGAATTTCCTTTTTTAAAAAAGTTCAGACCTTCAGTACCTTGACACTTGATACCTTGGCAGTGTTAGGTATCACTGCCACCTTCGTGCAACAAAAACTATGGTGATAACTTTTAGTCTATAGTAACAGGCTTCGGATGATGTCCAATTATACATACACTTACTGATTTACTTCTATTCAGAATAATTTCAAATCTCCAAAAGTTTAGTTTTTTAAATAGAACACCCAGCATTTATTTAGACCAAGTGAATCAGAATTTAATATTATTTTGTCTTGTATTAGCATTCCTCTTACACCCTTATGCCGTTTCTTTTTCACAGTGTGTAAAAGAATCTTTGTAATTATTGAAAAATTCTTTTCGTTGCACTTACGAACCGTAACCGTAACCGACTTCCCACGATATACCCAAAACGCAAATGGTTTGGTTTATTTACATATTTCTGTAACTTATTTGATTGTTACTTTAGAAGATAATTTCCTGTAAGGCATCTAGAGGTCATATAGTCTAAAAAACGTTGGGAAATAAAATCAACAGACTAAAGAACTTTAGCGTGATGTGCAGGCCTAGGCGCATTTTAGGCGGAAAGTTTCATTAAATATACGAGAAACTACTAATACGAGGGTCAAGCTGAATTTATTGAGAATAAGAAAATCTAGCAGACCTTAAAAAACAAAACATACATTGTTATTTAGAACACTTTTTTATCTGTCATTTGAAGTTTAGTTGCTGAATCTTCGTTTGGCATAACCGAAGTTATTTAATTTTTAAAAGTGGCAATACAAGTACAAAAATGGAATTAACCAGAGAGCATTTTCGAATCATGATTTATTATGATTTTAAAAAAGGCTTAAGCGCTTATGAGTGCAAGGAGAGTTTAGATTCGGCTTTCGGTGAACAAGCACCTTCCTTGGCTCCAGCTTACCGATGGTACAAGGAATTTGAACGCGAAAGAAATTCTGTTCAGCATCAAAAAGGAGCAGGGCGTCCTCCTACGGCTGTTACCGACAAAAACGTTGCTGCTGTTAAAAAAATAATTGAAGAGGACAATAAAGCCACTTATGCGGTAATCGAGCATCAACTCAAGATTTGATCCTCAGCTGTGAGAACAATCTTACACGATCACCTACATTTAAAAAAAGTGGTTAGTCGTTTTGTGCCGCATCAACTTTCCGACTTCCAAAAAGCAGAACGTGTAAGGATTTGCCATGAAACTGAAAATTTCTTAAACTATGGTGGCCACCAAATTTTTTTCAAAATAGTGACAGGTGACGAAACTTACATTCCATTTTTTGACATACCAACCTGCCAAGAGAGTCGTGTGTGGATTCATGAAGATGAGGAAACTCCAACAATAACCAAGAAGCTGCGAGCTATGAAAAAAGTTACGTATGCAGTATTCTTTAGAAGTACTAGGCTAGTAAAAGCAATTAAGCTAGACGCACAAAAGACAGTTACAGGTAAATGGTACACTGAAAAATGTTTGCCTGAAGTATTCAATAAGGTTCCAAACAAGGGAATTATTCTGCACCATGACAATACATCATCCCATACTGCAGCTTTAACTCTCCAGTTTTTGACTGGAAAAAATATAAAAATAATAGAACATCCGCCGTATTTACCTAATTTAGCTATGTGCGACTTCTGGGCTTTTGGTCTTAAAAGGAATTTGCGGGGTAGAAGGTTTTCGTCTGAAGAAAATATTGATGCCGGAGTTCACACTTATTTTGACGGTATTCCGAAAGAAGATTGATTGGGCGCTTTTAAACAGTGGATAGAAAGAATGGTTAAGTGTATCATTGCTGAAGGGAATTACTTAGAACACATTTAAAATAAAATCCTACAAAATATTAACCATATTTTTTATTCTCAATAAATTCAGCTTCACCCTCATATGCTGAAGCGATCATAGTCGGAAAAAGTTCTAATCTTTAACGCGTCTGCTCGGTAAAAACAAAACAATAAACCAGTCGAAGCCCGAGAAGTCTATGCGGCACGCAGTAACCACTACAGTTCTGGTCGATTGGATATAAAAACTTGTTTACATAACCGATTCATTCCGAAATAAACTCGCATTCTTTTTGCAGTGACGGCTCTATAATTGATATGAATTAAATGTATTATGCCAGTCTTTTTAAAAGTTACATTAAATAATTATAATATTTTCATAATTATTAATTTGAAGGAAACTATAAAGGCAATTGTGTTACATACGTAATTTACATCAAACGGTTACTTCTAACGCAATGAATACGAGAGTGAGAGTGCCTCGGACATAAAAACCGTTCAGCGGCGACGTTGAAATCTACGCCGCTGCTTTGTTTATCTTTATACTGGTTTTTACCAGATATCTTAGGAATGTCCGACCGTTAGTGATGTGATACTGGGAAGACGTAAACTTTTAACTGTTACCTGACAATTACCGTCCTATGGCACTAACATCAGCATTTTCTAAAGTGTTCGATTGGTCATATTCTTACGATTTTTTTTAAAACTGAAAACAATATTCTATCAGCAAGACAACACGGTTACCCTCCTAAAAGATCAACTCTCACTTCAATCTGTTTCAACAAGATCACCTGAAATTAAACAGAGAATCGAAATATTCTCCGGTGGCGTTCCTAATAAAAATCCTTTACAGACAGCAATCGTCAGTAAACTTAAGGAGACTTTTGCTCCAAAATAGAATTATTCGTTGGGGAGCTTCCTCAATAGCAAATTGAATATTTTTAACTCAAAAGAAGAGATTTAGACTAATTGCAATTTTGTCATAATATAATTTAAAGAACTGAAAATTTTACTTGTGTTTATGCACCGTTTCAAATTGAATACCATATAATATTAAAAATTTGGTCATTATTTATCAAAGTAAAGGTAAATAATTGTACATACGATAGATAAAGCTTTGTTTTCCTAGAATAGCGGTATCGGAATGCACTGGCATTGCACTGGTAATGCGATGATCATATAGCATTAGAAAATAAGGTACATTGACATAAAACAAGCAAAAGAAGTGACGATGTATGTTTCATTCTACATATTTCATTGTGGCCCAACTCGGCTTGGCATTACTAAAATATTTGGAGTCAACAAAAGAAGACTCCAAACGGTCGAAAGAAAATTTTACGTTTTCTTATGTGACAGTGACGCTTAGCGTTTTGTAGGAAACCAAATGTACTTAATGTTTATAGCACGGTGCTGCTATTCTTTCCCATTGTAAAAAAATTCCCTATGTAAAAAAAATCCAAATTATCTGTAAAAAAATAGTGCCGTTCAGCAAAGGTGTAACACAAGATTTTGTGATGCTTTATCATATCCTATTCATTTTCTATCTCTGTTTAAAAAAGGCCCGCACTAAAATAATTGTATCAGGATATACCGTCTGTTTGATTGTAAAGGCCTCAAGCTGTAATTCATTTATTTTTGTTCACAGAACACAACATCCAATGAAGTGTTTTTTTTTTTTAATTTTTTCGAAAATTGTGTTATGTAAGGATATAAAAATTTTATATACTTGAAAAGGGAAAAGGATGTTCTATCACAATTTGCAAAAAAATTCATTTGGCTTTTAAAAAAAATTGTTGATGACGTCATGACATCTATACATGGTAGCCAAGAAAATATTTTTATTCTTCATTCTCTAGAAAAGTGTGTCCCATTCAAGAATATATGTATACTTTCCGGGGGTTTGAACAAAAATGAATGAGGTACAGCTTGAGACCTTTATAATCAAACAGACGATATAATCATTTGCCACCTGACTTGAAAGCCATAACAAATATAATTATCTTTCAAAAGAGAATTGAAAATATAGTTGAGTGACAAATGTTTTTATTCTCTCAATGAATATTATTTATAATTTTTTTAATTTATAATTTACAATTTTTGTGATATATTTAAGTGTTTTAGTCTTGAATCATTATTTGTCATTTAAATTATCGAATTGACCTGTTCTGTATCGCCGCTGTGATGTAAATGAATAAATAAATACCATTACTATTTTCCAAATCCTTAACCCATTCATTATTACAAAATAGGAAACTTCATAATTTTTGACACGTCAAACTTTGACTTTTATCAAATTACATGTACGTAACCCAACGAAAAGAAAGCATGGCCTATTAGAATGACAAAAGATCATGAATGATTGATAGGTACTTTGTAAGGCCCTCTATCCATTGGCGATCTCAGAATTTAACAAAACTGAATATTCATTCAGTGCTTGGATGAAGTTTCAGAGCAGTCTAACATTGTTATTGTTTACTTTCGGAAAAACTACCATACTTTAAGTATTTTGCTTTCTAGTTATAAGTACAAGTTGGATAATTTAGAATCAGTTTCCATTACCTAGTAATAAGATAATACAGAATGTAATGTAATGTCAGCGTTTCATTTATTTATCATATTAAAAAGGTTGTTTATCTCAAGACAAAATTTTGATATTGTGAGGTATGAAAAGACGCTCTTCAATTGGTTTGTATATCTTATAAGCAACCCTGGCAAATTGCGGGCAATTATTATTGCTGTTTGTTCTGTACGTCATGTATTTATTTTTTGTTAAGTACTGGGTGTCTCGAAATGTACGGAAGAGATTGAAAGGGCATCTTTAAGAGATCGAAATAAAGCTTTTTCTTAATTTGCTTTTGACCAAAATGCAATTACGAGAAAGTTACAGCAGTTTTAGTTTTTTAATTTCTTCTTTAATTTACACCTACATCTTCTTGATTAATAAAACATATTTCTCAAACTGCAACATTAGTATTAAATAAACTCTAAATTTATCAAAACCACTATTCACAAAATGTCGACCTATTTTCTAGTTCTGTTTTAGTTAATCAGCGGTCCTTAACAATATGAGAAGTTGTTTTTCGATATTAAAAGAAAAAATGAAATAGCTTTTAACTTTTACGTGACGACATTTTTTTAAATAGTTGTTTCATATAAAACAGTGTTCAATTAACTCTTAACTATCCGAAATTGAATTTGAAACGTAAATATTACTTCAGAGAGTAACTTTTGCTTTTTAATTAACTTTAATTTAAACTTTTGTAACTTTTTAGTTACTGATTTTTTACCAAAAGTTTATTAAGAAAACAGCTTTAATTTGATCTCCTCCAGCTATCCCTGTAATCTCTGTACGTTATGAGACACCCAGTATTTATGTCTCTTGGAGGAAGAAATGAACTAACTTAAATCCTTTAATTCAAATTCACAAACGAACCAATAAAATTAAATGCGACAAAATATTTATTTTGGAAAAATATAATAAATAGAGAAGCAATTATTAACAGAAATATTTATCAATCAATAGTTGAAACTGAAGGAAAGTACCTAAATCAAACCAAGGAATCTAAGGATTGGATTAGATTCGTCTGTGCAATTTATTTTGTTACTACAAACAACACCATTCCATTCGTATTTAAAAAAGTCCACCAAAAATCGCAGCGGGAAGTTATAATAACTGCCTCACCTATTATAAGCTCAATTTTTTGTCTGGCATTACCATAAACATTAGAACAAGTATTTTAATAGCGACAATGAACTACTTATCTCTATGGCTTTCATGAGTAGAACTTAGGTATAGGTTTTGTATGTATGTACGTTTACCGGAATACATAATCGAATTAAATTGTAATGTATTGTACTTTACACATAAATACCTTGGAATCAAGAACAGGTTCTAAGGTGGAAAATGTCATGACGTTTTGGTACAGACATTCACGTTATCTTGATCGCAACCACCTACATCGTACTTGAAATAATGACGCTTCTCCGCATGCTTTATGCAAATTATATAAGTTGATATATCTATTTATAATGTAATGCAAGTATAATCTAAACAATCATGTTCAATCTTTCACGTTGAGAAAATCATGTAGTTAATAACATAAATAACCGTTAGTTAGTCCTTTAAAATTAATTAAACAGTTTAGATTAGTAAGTGGCTTAGCATATTTGTGGCATACATTTTGCAACTTAATTTGCAATGGAAAATCCTTAACTTCCAGTCAGAGGCAGCGAAGTTCTGCAAGAATTTTCAGCCAATAAAATTTATTTAAAATGTTTGTATTATTGATAATTTTCTCATCAATTTTGATACTTCTTTACCCTCATAACACGAATTCATATAAAATACGTCAAATTAAATGAATTTAACTTTACCTTCATGCACAAAATGTTCAAGAGAAAAATTCCGCGTTGCTTCTGACTCATTGTTATTTCAATTCAGATAAGCAGTTTCCCGAAATGAAATTTAACATATCTTTATTTGGAAGTCCTCAGAGTTTCGTGTAAAAAACGAAGAGTGCATGATGTACAGTTACTTTCGTAAACACAAACCTCTTTAAGTGCACCGCGCCGACTCATTTATTCAGTCGACAAGAACCATTCTGCGTTCGTTTTGGTATGTTCCTTCTTATCAACGAGTATTTTTTTCTTAGATTAAAACACCAAGGTTTTCATTAAAGCTTAATACGTTTCAATTATTGAAGTGCTCATTATGGTATGGAAAGCACCTACATAAAGTCGAGACCAATTATCCTTACTTTTTCAGACTTCCCTTTTTCTTTTTTAGTATTTAATGAGAGATGAGCCCTAGTACGAAGAAAACCTAGTCTAAGATTGAAAAATAAATAATTTATCTCAGTATCTTTCAAATGCCATTGTTAGTATGATTAAAAATTGTGCTAAATGCAAAAACATGTAAAATATTTATTTCCTCTTAAAAAATGTCAATACACTAAGCAATTCCGTATGCATTAAAATTGTTTACAGTCTTCATACTTGTACGACCTTACTCAAAGTTTTAAACATCGTTGTTGAATACAAGCAAAGTTTTACATTTTCTTTTTCATGAAATAATTTCTCCCTTTTTTCAAAGTAACTTGCAAATATAACAAATTTGTTTCAGTTCTCTTATTACTTTTGTCTTTTGAAATATTTGCTCCTTTTTTCAACGAAATTATCTGATACTTAAAGCGCTTTGAACTATTAATTGTTATTATTTACTAATTTTAGTTCGTGATGCAGGAATATGAGAAAGATTATAACTCTTGACAAGTCAACTCCGAATAATATTTGACAACACAAACTTAAATTTAGAACAAAAAAATGAGTGAAAATGGAAGAAGTACTCCACAAAAATGGTGAACACGGCGAGCGAAACTATGTTCATTTATTGCTTTCAAAATCAGGAAAAGTCTATTTAAGCGGAAGGTTGCCCACACATTAATGAAGCAGAAACGCTTTTATACAAAATATTTTTCTGTAATGTAAAACATTTCGGTTAAGCATACACTGAAGAAACAAAATGTTTTCAGGCTAAACGTTTTCAGATAAAACATTTAAAGCAAATGAACAAACATTTTAAAGAGACGAAAAATGTTCTGTATAAATTATTTACTTCTTTTTGCCACTCAAACTAAAGCGTGTAGTTTAATCTTACGATTTTTAGAAAAATGAAATGCGTTTGTTCGTTATTATATTTAATTTTCTTGATAAACTCGCTTATGATTAGTTGTTATAATCACAGACGGTAAAGATATTGCTGTTTTGAAACTGTGGCATTTTTTGCCAATGTCTGCAAAAGAGAGCTACGAAAAGATACAGTAAAAAGAAACGCTTTAAGTAAAAACGTTTTGACTGCAGTTGCTTCAGCGTGCTTTAAATTGCTTTTTGTTTTGCTCTACCAGTAAGTGCTTGATCTTATTAAAAGCATTGAAAAATCATATAGTAATAAAATTAGTCAAAAATGTTTTATAGAAACTTGCGTCTTATGCTGCCCACACATTTTGCGAATGGTGTAGGCAGCATAAGACTAATACAATGGGCAAGTTAATTCTAATTCTCACAGTGAGAATTGCAGGATCAATCGTTTCTATGAAGCTTAATGTTAAATCTCTACTGAGAAAATGACCCTTACTAAATACTGTCAACGTTCGCGTTTAATGTAATTCTATTGCTAAACAACTGAGCATGTCGAGAGCGTCGAACGCGCTCATTGAAAACTCCCTAGGGACTATGTCTTTAATTAATATGCATTTGCTCATTTTAAAGTGTTTTCTATTAGTTAATAAGTAATTTGAATTAACTGTTATCTACTTTTTTGAGTAAAAATTATGATTTTGGAAAGTTTTTTCTCCTGTAATTGCTTAAGTATTTCGCAATTCTTTTGCTCGTTTTGGATTTCTTTTTTTTTAATTTGACCTTTCAATCTTTCTATTTCCATTTTTCTGATGTGTACTTTTACAATTACTTAATTGCTTTCATCCTGATTATAGATGGATGAATTAGTTCATCATTGAACCATTTAAAAGTTATTTATTACTCCTATAATTTAGGAGTATTATCTTTTGATTCGACGGCAGTAATTAAAATTTAATGTAATTACCCTAGTTTATGTGCTACTTAGCACGCACTTGTCAATTTTCTAATTAAATTTTACTTTTAAGATTCTATTTTCTCCCGATTATTCTTATGCATTTTCTTTTGTTTTGATACGTACTGATCATTAATAAACAGAAGTTATAATCAGCAAAAAAATAACAGTTCTGTGAGTTAAGGCTCTGATTATTTAGCTTTTATTCAGGTTTTAATAAAAACTTTTAGCACTTTTATACTATATTAAATAGATTTTAGAAAGATCTGTGTCATTCTCGATTTCCAAAACATTTTTTATTAACTATATAACAAAATTGAAAAGTGTAACTTTCTTGTGTCAAATTTGATTGTCTTATTCATTAGCCAAATCTACTTTTTTATGATGATTTAATTATTTCGAAATATACTTAATTTGTTCCCACATTTTTCAATTTTTTTTTTCAATTATTTCTTAATAGTTAAATATACTGCCTTAAAAAAAAAACGAAATACCGAATATTTATTGAAAATTATACCTACCAAAATTCTTAAAACAGGTGCATCTGAGTAATTTAAATCAAATATCCGGCTGTATTTTCAATCATTTGCCATTACTGAACTATTTTTATTGTTGCTCCCTTTGCATCATCTAACCTTGGCTGTTTATCCTTCGTCGTCCATTATTTTGTTAATTTATTTCAGTTTATTGTTTTAACGTCTTTTCCAATGCTGAGTCAAATCAAGTCAATTACTAGTAATTGAGTGATTTTGAACGAGGCCGGATTTTTGGTAATGAGATTTATGGCATGAAATGCAACAATTCATTACTGAATACTGATCTTCGAATGCTCTTTTGTTTCCAAATTATTCATTTATTTATACTACCAAATAAATTATTTCAATGTGATGTTTCACTTTTTTGGAAAACTGTATACATGGATATTCACAATGAGTGGTCTATTAGAATACACTGGAAACTACGTCTTACAGAAAATTAACAAAAATTTGTACATAGTAATAATCGATGACAATTTGTTCAAATAATATAAAGTCAATCATGACGTACTTCCAGTGCTATCGGAAGTCGATACTAATTTTCTTATTGTACATAGAACTCTCCATGTATTATTTCCTTCTTGGATTACCTTTCAATTTTACATCTTTTATATTGACACACAACATATTTCAAATCCATTTTGATGATATCCAAAGTTATCAAAAAATTTTGGCGATTACATTAATCACAACAAATCGGAATATTCCTTTTGTGATAATGGGATAATTTATATGCTTTACAAAGAGCTTACAACGGATCTATACAAGTTGACGTTTTCAATATTGTATAACTTGATTTGGCCATAAATTCCCATTAATATATCATTAAAAATTTTTTTTTCAGCAGTATTAAACAGTCGTTTCATTGTTTCCAGCAAATAATTTTACACCACTACTAGAGTTTCTGTCCCGGGAACAATTTCCCGGGAAAGGCGGAATTCTTGTGGTTAAATAAAATACCCTACCGCATTACGCCTACAATAAATACGATATATATTAAGTAAGTAAGACAAGAGTACATGTTGATGTTATTTTAACCAGTCACAGTTTCACAATTTCGCACTTCACAAAAGAAAGCGGATGCACTTGTTTAAATTAATCTCAGTTTTTTAACCACAAATAACTTACTGTTATCCTTAAAAGTATTCCGTAAAGTTCTAGCGCGACCTAGAAAAAGATAGATCAATGATGAATACTGTTGATTGTAATTTTCTAGATTTTGTTATATGATTGGCTAATAATGTTAACGAATTTCTCGTTTCCACATCTTACTACTACACATGGCGGAATATAATAATCGACGTGAACCCTAAAATTTGTATAAATTTACTGAAGAAATTTTTATGGTCCATTTAGGATGTCTTTGTAAAAATACCGTCATAGAAACAGATGACAAATTGTAATCTGCATTGTACTGTACTTACTATACTATTCTATAACTTATAACGACATTGTTAACAACGGAGATCGTTAAGTGACATATTTTGTCCAAACAGGTCGTAGATACAACGCATTGCTGTGCATTGATTGGTCAAAAAATACTACTTAGCGATTTTCGTTATCTAATGATATCGTTATGAGTTATAGAATAAGGGAGTTTGTTAATGTATGTGATTATTAAACTTACTTCTAGTTGACCTGACTGACAGAAGAAAGGTTATAAGTGATTTAAAATAATTTTGTTTTTATTGTATTTACAAACATTGTTTTAATTCATAATCTGACTGAGATATGTATCAAAAAAGCAAGGTTTATAATGTTGATAACGTTTCTAAAAAGATATATAAGATATCGCAAAAAGTAAAATTTCCCGCAATTCCCGGCATCATGATTTTTACTATCCCGATTCCCGGGATAGAAAAAAAACCCGGAAATCAGAAAGAAATAGTTAGGTCTTATCGTGTGATTGTTTAAGTTCATTATGTTTTACACTTCATGGTATTATTTTTGTTTGTTTTTTAATTTACAATTAAATTAATTCAGTAGCACAGTTGTGAGTGATTTTAATTAAAAAAAATGAAAAACATACAGAATTGTAGAAATGAAACAGACTAATCATTAAATTGTCATTACGAAGGAAAATGGAAACTTGTTGTATTGTAAAGTTAAAAAAAATATGGAAATCGCAACGTGGTTAATAATTTAACTACTGCATGGTCGCTTTTATTTCTTCTCTTCCGATTAGGATCTCATGAAAATACGGAGGCAACCTTGGAGAATATGTAGCTTCCCAAACAGCGTGGTAAGCCTGAAATGTGCAAGGACGTAGACGGCGCTGCTGGAGAGCGCGGCCAAGTTCGGGTCATGGCTCACTAGATGGCCACGGTCCGGTTATTCAACTGTCGTCATATTCTCGCAAATAACCCGCGCACACACCACCTTGATCTTGATTTGAACGTTTCTTTTGCTTTTCTTCGTTGGCACATCACCAACGCTTATTGTTAATATTCAGTATCACCGTTATTTCTGACCTCGTTTTTCTATGGTGTCCATTAAGAAATAATACTTTTCGTCAGCAATAAATTAATTAGGTAATGCAAATTTAAACGAAACAATTTACATAAGCCGTTGGAGTCTTTGATATATTAGATAACTTAAAAATAAAATTAAAATTATTTATCGTTGTTAATTTTTTTTTTAATTTCGCGATGTCTCTTTCTCTGTCTCGATTTCTGTGTCTACAATGTAGCTGACAAATATGTTTTGCAGTTTTAAGCTGTCATAAATCTTCAAATAAAAAAATAGAAGTTTTATACAATCACTGGTTATATTATTAATGGGTTATTAAATATCAATTGAATCGCCTGTACATTACACTGACCTGACTTCCATCAAACTTGACGTTTGTAAAATTTATAGTTTTTCTTGTAGTATTTTAATCACCAAATTGAAGAATGTAGACCGTCTAGTATCCGGAATTTGGATTTTTTTTTAATTCTTTTAAATCATTTCTCCAAAAATCAAATAAAAAAATGACAACAGGCATTGAATTCTAACAATTTTAAATAAACAAGAAAATTTGAGCAAGTATGGCAAATTTAAGAAAAGAGAAAAAATATGGGGTATTTTTTCAACAGAGTTCATAATTAAAGAAGAAGGGTTGATAAGAAAAATAAAATAGTAGTGTCATTTTGTGCACGGATGACGTATCGTTGTATTCAGGCTGTAGTGGTAGTGTTTTGTATAAAGTGTAGGATTAAGGCTGCCCACCCATTGATGAAGCAAAAACGCTTTAAAGCAAAACGTTTTTGACTAATCTTGTTAGAACGTGCTTTTTCAATGCTTTAAATAGGACCAAGCACACACTGGTAGAGCAAAACATAAAGCAGTTTAAAGCACGCTAAAACAATTGCAGTCAAAACGTTTTCACTTAAAGCGTTTTGCTGTAAAGCACGTTAAAGTGATTGCAGTCAAAACCTTTTTACTTAAAGCGTTTCGATCTGTGAATGTGTTTTTAAGGTGAAACTAAATATTTTGCAACCAAAAAAAAATTATTTCTGCTGAAGTAGACGTTTTTCGTCCTAAACTATTTCGCTTTTCTTTAGCAGAGAGACTTTGAGACTTGTGTATCTTCTTTCGATGAAACAAGAGAAAAGAAGAGAAAAAAATGCAACGGACAAAGCGTAGTCCACAGATTTTCAGAGTATTTTTTTAACCTTTTCTTCATTTACAGGATGCATCCAATAGCATTTTCTTTTATTACTCATCTCTTTTTTTGCACACATTTGCAAAAACTGCCACAGACTCTCGTCCAAAATCATTGTAACAACTAATTATAATAGCAAGTTTAATAAAAAAAAGAAATTAATTATGGCAGCGAGCAAAGGTATCACATTTTTTTAAAAATCGTAAGATTTATCTGTACGATTTAGTTTAATCAGCAAAAAAAGGTAAATGATTCACACGGAACATTTTTTTATCTCTTCAATGTTACGTCGCCTTGCTTTGTAATGCAGTAAAACGTTTTGCGTTAAACGTTTTGCCCGAAAACTTTTGCCTGAAAGCGTTTTACCTGAAAACATTTTGCTTCATCAGTGTGTGGCTAACCGAAATGTTTTGCATTGCAGCTAAACTTTTTGCTTTAAAGCGTTTTTGCTTCATGAATGTGTGGGCAGCCTAAATGGAAATCATAGAAACAGGTAACTAAAACTGTCTTCTTTCTCTATGTTTTTGGTGTTCCTGTATCCTTTTATGGGGCTTGTATACTCATAAACCTTAAAACATTTAAGTAAAATTCGTCTTATAAGTGAGATAAATAATTCTTTTATATTTTTTTACATTAAATGATTAATTTGTTTTAAATTCTAGTGATCAACTACTTAATTAGCATTGTCCACAACAAAAGATGTTCGACGTTATAGCCATGTTGTATTAAAACAAATTAATTTATATAAAAAATAAAAAAAAACTACGTACTTTTACTAAGGCGTTTTAAGATTTATAGACTCATTCTCATGTGTACTATCGCCCCTAAAGGGTTACAGAGAAGACCCTAAACACCCTAAGTTTTTTTGGGCACTTGAGAGAAGTAAGTTAGGAACAGTCACAGCGGTTCCATTTGACATTAGAGCCACAAATTAAGTTTGTTTAATTTTCGTGGTACATCCTTTAGGAATAAGTGAAAAAATTGAAGAATTCAAAAGGAAAGCATGAACAGAAATAGATAGATAGGTAAATGATAGATACCCTAGATATAAGAAGAATAAGAAAGATACCCATGGTAGCCTGCTCAATCTTTGACATCCTGCATAGTTAAATGCAAAATTGGGCATGACCTTAAAGCCTATTGCTGTAGCCTAATTTCTGTTGCACAGACTGGTGCCCCAATTCTGATGAGTGAGACGATCGTCAATCAGTGTAATGCTTAGCCAAAAACAGATCCTCTATAGGAAGTTTGGGACTAGCAGGTGTGTAACACAATGTTATTTTTTGTATAAAATTTTTAATAAATTTTATATAAAAATCATCCCCGCGTCATACGCGCCGAACAGAAAGAAGCCAGAGAAACTGCGAAATAAATTTCAACGCCGGATGAGAACACAAATCCTTAAATGCATGCAAATGTAAAAATACAAAAATTAAAGGCAGGTTTGTATTCCAGCTTGCAAATCTGTGATAAATAAATATTAAGGCCTCTTCGAAGTTTCAATAAGGTTATAAAGTGGGGCGAAAGCTTGAGTATGTCGTTCCAAATGTAGATTTCCAGGAATTAGTCGTGGTAGAGCGAAACAAATTATTACTTCTATCAAACGTTCCAAGCGATTAGCATACGTGATTCTGAATAAAACAAGTTTTGCGTATGCGTAACGTTAATCCGGGCAATTCTATATGATAGCATCACTGCAACATTCGCAATTAGATTTTCAAATGACTCCTTTGCGGTATTTTAACAGTTAGTCGCGTGTATCCATGTGCAAACATCTGCCAGAAAATGCATATAGTCCTGTGCAGTTATGACATTTTTCTCTGCTTTTAACGCAGGAATTTGCTCCTGTAAACGTAGTAAGCCCGGGAGAATTATTTGCACTGAAACATTAAATTAAATGTAACTAAATTATCTCTCAAATTATCTCTTGTGGGTCGCATTAAGAGAACAAGAAGGCACATGTATTATGTAGCTGTTGAGTATCCTTGCGTTCAAGATAAAGGAAACGCTAAGGTCAGGAACACTATGAGCAGCATATGAAATAAATATTAAGATTATATTTATGGAACTGCTGCCTTAAGTATGTATACACAATAAACATGACACCGTTTATCTGGTACGGACGTAAAGATTTATTTTGCAATTTTGCATCTATTTAAAAACTTTAGGTGCGGCTAGGTGTAACATGCATAGAATAGTCGTCTTCAAAAATGATTTGATTTTAGAAGGGTGACTGATTGATGTTGTCAAATAAATATTGCTCTGAATTTCATTCTTTTGCCTCTTAACTTCTGTATTAACTTTCTACACAATAAAATACTTAACGTAACTTTCGTTTTTTCGACCAGAAAATAGCAAGAAATCTTCCGAACAATTTTCCACTTTTATACATACACTAAGTTAATTAAAAACTGAGGTATTAATTATTGTAGCTAGATAAAAGTCCATTAAAATATTATATTTTACCTGTGTATACCTAGTGTATCGAAGATTTTCCTAAAAGAACGACTTCAAAGGAGTGACGTAGCTATAAATTATTAATACGGATTACAAAACAACTTGGGACATAGGTCTATATACCCTGTAATGCTTCGAAAACCAAAAATTAAAATTATTTTTAGTAACAAACAGATATAATGTTGTATTGTAACTATATTATATTATTTTGAGTTACAAACAGATATCTTTTTACACACGTCATTATCGAGCGACACTAGTAATAGTTATTTACGTGTCAAGCTTTGTAAACAAATCTTTACGGGCGAGCTGGAGTTTGTGGGGCGAGCGACGCAGGAATGGTCCCATAATCCAGTGAGCCTAGTAAAGATTATTTGCAAAGCGTGTCGCGTACAAACTTTTATTTTCACCGTTACATGGCGACTTTTAATTAATTTATTCATTTTACGAAAACTTCTTTTATCAAAGGTGTTATTTCTAGCTAGACGTAGTTATGATGATGTAAATGAACAATTTCTACAAGCCTGTAAAACTTTACATGTCTCTTATACAAGCCCGCAAAAGTTTTGCCCTGTTCCAGTAATTTACCATTTTCTTGGTTGCAATAAACAACAAAATTCACTAGTAAAATGTCATTTACTAAGAAGGTGGAAATAAAAAGAATTTACATATGTAACCATTTACAGGCTTGAAAAAGGAACGTCGTTTTACGAATGTCTGTAAAGTAAGACTTATGATTTATTTATAAGCTAGATAAGGAAAGATTATGAAGAACTGCAGTAATCAAGGTCTGTCAAATGTAAATCTGACACTTATAAAATTTGATATTTTGCCTTCAGTTTAATTTGGACCTTAATTTTTTTTTTAATTTTTTCCCACCTTTTATTCTTTTTTAATTTTATCTCCAATTTTTCGCAATTTCTTCCATTAGAATTTTTTGTTGACATCGGTTATTTGTGGATACCCTATATGCTCTTCCATTTACAGTAAAAAGGTTAGTATCGACTTTCGGTAGAACCGGAAGTTTGAACCATCAGTAAGGCATAGTTTCCAATATGATCTAATAGCCCGCTGCATGCGATTATTCTTTTGTATATCAAAACTCAAATTTGAACTTGATTAATACGGATAAATCTTCTTTTTGTGAACTAGAAAAGCAAACGTCGGTTTTAAACTCTACTAATCACAGTAAAATATGATTAGGAAAATACCATAATTGAAATTAACCTTCGCCCAAATAATTTTTATATCCGTAGATACGTATTTCGGCGGCTAAGCTGTCATCTTCAGTACGCTACCAACTTAAAAACACTAAAAAGATCTAAAAATAACCTAATCATCCAAATAAAATCATAAAAATGTTAAAACTAACAACAATCTAATCATTCTAAAAGATATATATGTCTAAATGTAAGTAAATATAAACTAATATGTAAAGATTTAAAATTAACCGTCAGAAAAACCCTACAAATAAAATTAAAATTATTTTTGAGAAACACTGTATAGTTTGTTTTTTCAGGATTTATACTTATTTATTCGTTAGAATAAGAATTTTTTCGGGTCTTTGGACTATTTATTTCCGTATTGTTTGTTTAGAACTTATTTGTAGGGTTTTTCTGACAGTTAATTTTAGATCTTTACATATTAATTTATATTTACTTACATTTAGACATACACCGGGTGGAAACCCGAACATAGCAAAGTTCCATTGAGAACTACGTTTCTGTAGATTACTGCTCGCCATTTAAAAATACAAAAATGGTAATGATATTGAATGAAAGATAAAATTAAGGCCAATGTTATCGTGTTAAAATTATTCCTATTGCGTTAATACTTGTGAAATAGAAATTAAATTTTTAAATTTCAAATGAAAAATGTAGTCGCCTATGTATGTCAGATTTGAAGTTTGCAATTCAATAACCAGAATTTTGAACAATATGCTTCTTATTCAAAATAAAATTTCATTCATCAGTGTACGATACTGACGATGAAAAACTGTTCGGATTTATTTCTTTGCTCCTGCATTTTTTCACAAAATACTTTCCTAGTATTCTTATTAATTTCAAAACAACGTTGATGCCAACTGAATTTGTGGAATTGATGTGGGTTTTTTTAATATTCCTTACAGTTGCGTGTTACGTATTCTTGAACAAGAAAGAATTGTTTTAACTTAAACGACAAGAATACCTACCTATTATTTGCTCTGTACAATAAGTCATAATACCTTTTGACTGACATATAAATTATTTTCTATTAATTGAAAGAACTGAAAGTTCTGACATAGGCGTTTAAAATTTGAAAGTTTTATTTATCTTGCGAAGGTATCAATATTTAGGAATAATTTTATCACCACAATATTGTCCATAATTTTCTCTTTTCTTTAATAAATTATTTTTTTGACCCAGGAATTTTAAAAAAGAATAAACTTTCGAAGAAATCAATATTAGAAAAGATCCATAGGTGTCCAACTTTCTGCCGGTCACTCTGTGTACCTTATTGGTGTATTACAGTGAGAGTTTTGAAAAGTAGGTAATTTTCCTTTAGCGGACATAATTTCGGTATGTGAAAAACCAATCAGCAGGTAATAGCATGCGCATTATGATGGCTAAGATTATTACATTAATAAAAATTTGCCTCCTGAGTCTGAAATGTAAAGTAATTCCTGAAAAATAAAAATAGTGAGTTAATTCTAATGTGCGTTTAGTGATTTATTACAAAAACACTATTTTATACAACTTTTCAGAGTCTAGAAGTCGCGCTCTGAAAAGTTGTGAGATTTGACTTAACCACTTATTCATCGAGGTAATAGATGTTGGGGATATAGAGTTAATAATAAGCGCAATGATTACACTATGATCGTTTATTCACGCTATCACTATCACTAACAAATACAACTCGAACTTATCCTTACAAAGCTACAGCGGCAACTTGTCGTTATGTACATCTTAAAAGCACTGAATAATACCTATTCTAATTCTAAGTAAGCGGGTTACCATTCTGTTCGTAATCCCTACAGAGGGCGGAAGGATGCTGAGAATGGAATATATCCAACACCCCCCCTCAATTTGAAGCGTCCTCAATTAACCCAGTCCCAGTCCTTGATAACATAATCGATGTTTTGGGCTTGGTAAGCCCTTGGTGAGGATGTCGGCGACCATTTTCTCCGTAGATCGATATCTAAGGTCGATGGGATGTGATGCTAAGGCCTGTCGAATAAAATGATATTTAATATCAATATGCTTGGATCGACTGTGAAATACTGGATTTCGTGCAAGTTTCCCGGCGCTTTGATTGTCGTTGAAGAGAGTCACATTGGTTAGCCCGGAGAAACCTAGCTCCTTCAAGAACTCGTTAAGGTAAATGGCTTCTTTTGTTGCTTCGGTTAAGCCAATATACTCCGCTTCCGTGGAGGACAATGCAACCGTTCGCTGCTTCCTACTTTCCCAGGAGATCACCCCTCCGGCCAATATGAAGGCGAACCCTGTGTACGAGCGTCGATCCACTGGACAACTCCCCCAATCAGCGTCTACGAATCCCGTCAGAGGTATTCCAGTTGGCTTGTAGGTCAGGGCAAAGTCGATGGTTCCATAAAGATATCTCAATATTCTCTTCGCGGCTATCCAGTGACGTTTTCGAAATTCGTTGCAGTACTGACTGAGCGAGCTGACGGCGTGGGTTATGTCTGGGCGTGTGCCCACAGAGAGGTGCATTAAGGCACCGATTAGCTCTCGATACGGAAAATTTGAGTCCTCGTCGTTGTCATCGCTTGTCTCACCATGCAAACCTTGTCCTAAAGCGAGAGGAGTACGGCCGGGTTTGCAATCTTGCATCATGAATCTGGTCAGTATATCTTGTATGTAACCACGTTGACTCAGTCGAATGCTCTCCGAATCTTGTTGAATTTCAATGCCGAGGCAATACTTTGCTTCTCCCAGGTCCTTCATGGTAAAATTATCGTTCAGTTTGGTCTTTATTAATTCCGCTTCTCTTTCATCTGCGGAAGCCACAAGGATATCGTCAACATAAATTAGCAAGAAGACTTTCTTTAGATCGTCTGTATAGACGCAGGCGTCGGTGTTGGTTGGATGAAGGCCCAACGCACGAAGGGTGATGTCGATCTTTTCATGTCATTGTCTCCCGGCTTGCTTCAAGCCGTAAATTGCCTTGTTAAGCTTACAAACCTTATTTCCATGTTTTAGCTCGTCCAACGTATGATGGGCTTTTCGTCCTGTTTCGTGGTTTCCTTCTGAATGGACCATTTTTTGAAGCATCTCCTCTAGAAGCTCTGGCTTTTCCATATAAATGTCGGTGTCGATGTGCCCATTCAGGTAGGCAGTGGTTACGTCGAACTATCGAATTTTCATCCCGCTTTCGACTAATAGGGCGACTAGGGTTCTCAGGGAGTTCAGTCTGGCAACAGGAGCAAACGTGTCCTTGTAATCTATCCCGGGTCGTTGGGAGAATCCTTTAGCAACAATCCTTGCCTTTTTTCATTCTAAAGTCCCGTCGGCCTTGTATTTGTTCCTTAAAACTGTGCGACACCCGATGACCTTGTCGTCTGGTCTCGGAACAAGCCTCCATGTATCGTTATCAACATGGCTCTTCATTTCAGCGTAGATGGCTTCTTTCCAATCTCTGCCTTCAGGTCCTTCTATTGCTTGCAAGAATGGGATTTCGGAAGCAAGTAGAGAGAGCTGATCTTCTTGTTCGTGATTATCATTTCGACCTTCTCCCTCTTCCTCGGGAGCTTCTTGTTCGTCTGGTTCGACTTCTTGTTCATCAGTGTAACTGCTAGTCACTCCTTGGTTTCGAGCGAGTTCGTCGGTGTTCTTGGTATGGTATTGCTTAGCCGGGCGTCCGCGTTTTCCGGTTAGAATTTTGGTAGGACGGCCAGGACCTCTCGTGATTACTGATTTGGAAGTGGAACCATTGACCTTGGGATCGACCACGACTGTGTGAATAGTTCGCACACTTGGCCCAGGGTTTTCGTGGACTGTTTCAACTTCAGGGATTGGGTTTGGAACAATTTCAGTCTCTGAAGTCTGAAGGTCATCTGAAACGAAAAGACGACCAGTTTTCGTTTCGTTGGTCATAAAATGCTCACGGTTTTCGCTGGAGCGGAATTCTGGGAAGAATTTTACGTCTCTCGCCACGTGAACCCTTTTGGTAATCGGGACCCATATGCGGTACCCCTTTGATGTGGTGGAATACCCGACGAAGATTCCTTCCAGCGTCTTGGAGCTGAATTTGTTCTTCCCTGGCGTCTTGTTGAGTAGAAACGCCTTACACCCGAAAGTTCTGAGGTGGCTGACGTTGGGCTTATGTCCCGTCCATTCTTCGTATGGCGTCTTGTTTCCCAGGACTTTCGAAATGCACCGGTTTCGAATGTGGTTTGCTGCTGCGATGGCCTCTGCCCAGAAGGATGGTGGTAGGCCAGACTGTAGCATCATGCACCTGGCTGCCTCGACAAGTGTCCGGTTCTTCCTTTCGGCGACCCCATTTTGTTCAGGCGTATGAGCGACTGTCAGGCGACGACGAATGCCTTCGTCCTTGACAAGCTGATCCATGCGGGAATTGCAAAATTCTCCGCCGTTATCCGATTGGACTGCTTTTATCTTCTGACTGGTATGTCGCTTAGTCATCTTCTTATACTCCAGGACCTTCTCCGGGACCTCATTTTTGTTTCTTATGAAGAAAACCTCGCAGTGCCTGCTTCTGTCGTCGGTGATGGTCAGGAAATATCGAGCACCACCTACAGATGCTGTCCGCATTGGTCCGCAGAGATCCATGTGGATGACGTCAAGAATCCCGGAAGAGCGATTTTCGCGTGTCTGAAAACGAGAACAAGTGAGTTTACCCATTGTACAAATTTTACACGGTGACAAATCGTGTTTCGGTTTAATGCTTTAACCAGTGACTGCTCCAGTTTTGGCCATGGAAAGTAGATCTCTTGAGTTGAGGTGTCCCAGTCGTTCGTGCCATATGTCGATGTCGGACCGGTGCCCCTTAGTTGCTGCGAATGCTGTGTGAGATTTCTCACGTAGGTAGAATAGATCTCCAATGCGGTCTGCGATCATCTTCGTTTTTCCTTCGTGGTCTTGAACGAGAGCACGATCCTTGGTGAAGACTACTTTGTGATTCTTGTTCACGATTTTGGCCACGGATAAAAGGTTCGTCTTCAGATCGGGAACATAGAGGGCATTCTCCAATTTGATGTTTCTGGATTCGTTTTCTACAGAAGATATAATCCTTACGTCGCCTTTAGCTTCGATTCGGGCAGTTTTGCCGTCGGCAAGTTTTAATTCGTTGTTGGCGTTTGTGAGGTTCATAAACATCTGATCGTCGTTGCACAAGTGCGAAGTGCAACCACTGTCTAAGCACCATCGCTTCGAATTTTTGTCGTGATTTGTGAAATTGCTGATTATGTCGGTCTGACTCGCGAAAAATGCATCTTCGGCGTTGTTTGCTTGATGCTTGGATTCTTTCCTTTTTCTTGAAAAGCAATCGGCGGCTTTGTGACCGAGCTTTTTGCAATAATTGCATTTGTAATTTTTCCTTTGCGAATCGCACTTCTCGAATTTCGTGTTCTCGCCAGATTTTGAGGAGCAAGGACCTGTTCTTGTGTGTCGTTGCTTAATGAAAAGTGCACCGTGATTGTCTTCACTAGATTTTTGATTTTGTGCTTCACTAGCTTCGATTATTTTTATTTTTAATTGCTCCAATTCAGGTAAGCGATCTCGAGATTCGATGGCGCATTTGAATATTTGAAAGCTGTTCGGCAGGCTTTCGAGAAGCATTAGTGTCAGCAATTTTTCATTTATTTCGACGGACATCGCTGCGAGTTTATCTACTGTTTCAAAGAAACGGGCCATGTGTTCACGCACGTCGTCCCCTTCTTGCATTTTTCGCTGCAGCAATTGTCTTAAAAGAGTTGCCATGCGAGCGGGACCTTTCGACGAATAGGTTGCCTCGAGCTTTTCCCAGAGTTCCTTAGACGTGACACATCCGTGCGTATGCTTCAACTCGGACGCGCTTATAGACAAAAGAATATCCGATCTAGCTTTCCGATCTTCTTTTAACCATTTTTCTAATGCGATTTTAGCGGCAGCGCGGTCTGTTTCGTCACCTTCGACGACGGGTTTCGGTATTTCTCCCGAAACGTAACCCCACATGTCGTTTTTAATGAGTAAGGCTTCGGCGTGTATCTTCCACGTGTCGTAATTTGTTTTCGACAGCGTTTATAATCGCGTGGAATTAATTGTACTTACGTGTGTCATTTTAACGTACTTGTTTTTATGTTGAATATGTGAAGCGGGAGAATGCAACTGCACTTTCTTCACTATGCGTAGTGCTTTTCCGAGAATCAACTGTTCGTGCCCGAGCGCGTTTTTAGATGACGCACTTTACACTGAGTTTTTTATTCTTTTTACACGATCACTTGCTTATTGTCTGGGCCCATAACCTGTTGGGGATATAGAGTTAATAATAAGCGCAATGATTACACTATGATCGTTTATTCACGCTATCACTATCACTAACAAATACAACTCGAACTTATCCTTACAAAGCTACAGCGGCAACTTGTCGTTATGTACATCTTAAAAGCACTGAATAATACCTATTCTAATTCTAAGTAAGCGGGTTACCATTCTGTTCGTAATCCCTACAGAGGGCGGAAGGATGCTGAGAATGGAATATATCCAAAAATAGATTTATGTGTAGAGTTATAGAAAAGTGTAGGTCAGCAATTAACTAAAATCTCAATTAATTAATCAATTGATTAAAGTGTAATCACAATTGAATTTAATTAATTAACAATTGTTAGCGAATGAATTTAATTGCAATTAATTTATTTAATTGCAGGACATAATTATATTTACATATAAATTAATTGTCAATTACATAACTAATTTATTAAAACAATATTGTGACGATTTAATTTAATGCCTGGTGTCAGAGCCGGGGCGTCAGCCTGGAATCTTCGAGGGACGGACGTTAGAAGTTTTTTGACTTTCTTTTCTTAGTTACAATTTGCGTTCAATTTTTTTTATTATTCTGCTACGCCCCCCTTTGAAGATTTATGCGCACGTTCAATTAATGTTAAATTAATTATTTAATTAATTTTGAATTTCTAGAATTACAATTGATTAAGTAATTGCTAATCATTTTCAGTTTTTTCAATTAATTAATGTAAGTTCCTACCAATAACAATTCTACAATAACAATTAGTCAATTATTAATTACTAATTGTCAATATAATTTCATTGTGTCCAACACTGGGTTACAGAAATAAAATATTTGAAATTGATTTTAATGGCGCAAAATGAAAAATAAATACGCTGTCACAAGTATTACGTACTTTGTCAAGTTAGCAAAATAGAAAGAATCTATAATCTTATTATTAAGTTACTATGAATGGTACGAAGTCGAAAAGACGGCGGAAACTGATATTTCAGTCAAATCTATGGACCCTAATTTGTAAGTATTCAGAGATCTGCTGTGACGTGCTGTCCTATTGAAGTTAGTTATTTTTACACAGCTCTGTATAATTGGTTGCAAATCATAGTTTTATTTATTTTTATAATTTATGAATATCTTCGATGCGAGTTTTAATAAATTAAAAATTTAAATTAATTGTATTGCTTGATTCTAACGAAGTTATATATATATATATATATATATATATATATATATATATATATAGGTGGTTCCCTGCCTTTAAAATGTTTTGCTTAGAAAATGGCGTTTAGGGGTCGAGTGTAATAGAAAATATATTAATTTTTATATATTCGGGAGAATGTAATAAATGTAATTTTGTCCTCAAAATGTAATAGCAATTGCAGCATTTGTAACAGAAACCTCAACCCTGTCTCCATGCTTGATTCAATAAATGGGTATTTTAACCTCAAACGTTGGCAACATGTAAATTTTAAATAACTTGGGGATTATTCACGACATGCGCATTAAGAAATGTCAGAAAAACGCATTCGCATTGGCCGCAAAAAAATGGCGTTTGGCATTTAATTTCCAAAATCACAAGTCAATCCTAATTAATTGAAGCGTTCAAAAGGACGATGTCAGTTACAGCAGAAGTGAAAGAATTCTACTCAAACGATATCGTATACCGTTTTGACAAGCGCAAAAGAATCACATTTGGCGTTGTCGTCGACAGTTATGAAGGTTCTACAGAATCTGATGAACGCCACGCTTTGCAGAAAGGTGAGATACGTGTTTGGTGGTTAAATGACTCCAGAGAACAAGTATGGAGACAAAATAAAGTACGCCTTATGAGTCGTAACATTATACCAGGCGATATCGTAAGACGTTTGGAACATGGCAAGGAGACACAGCGGGGTTATTGTAAGGAATCTAAACAATTCGCTACTGTGCAGATTGTTGGGACTGATAAAATAATAGAACGAGTCTCAAGCGAAAGACTAAGTACAGTTTCACCCTATGATGTCAATGCTGCTGTTTGCCTTGGTAAAAAATATGGACGAATTCAGGTAATGGCTAGGTACAATAAAAGATGATTTTATTAAATCATTTTGATTGCAGAATTTTGATCAACAAATCACTATGAGGTCTAAATGTGGATCAGTTGTGGAAGTCTTGTCAAGTATTAATCACGACGTTGAAGACTATTGGTTAACAAAACGAAATCGAGGTTTTTTTGAACCGTTTTACCCTGGTCAGGAAGTGGTAAATATTTTTTTTAGTTTCAACAATAATATGTATGATAAACAGTTTTATAAATTTGAGGATCCCTGTAAGCATCTGAATAATCACGAAAAATGTAAAATCATTTAATAAGAATAGAGTTGTGGCAAGGACAGAAAGATATGAAGCAAGACTATTATATATTGATATATTATGTATTATCTACATCTTAAACCATTACTGGTTTATAAAACTCATGCAGTTTATGTAGCAAAATTTATAAGCTTCATTCCAGAACTGTTTTCTTATGCCATAATCCATAAGACGTTACGCAATATCTTAGGCCAAGTTAAGTGAGCGGTGAAATTGTTCAGAATTGTCAAGTCAACGTTCTACTAAACCCCCTTACCAATAAGCAACCACTTGCCGCAGTCTTCATTAAATTATATCAATTAAAATATAAAATCCAAATTAAGATCTGGCAACATTGTGGCATAATTTGCATGCGATCGACAGTTTATGGCGCTTGCACTAACAGTTAAGGCTAGTTTAGAGTAGCCAAGTAAAGAGTAAAGTAAAGATGTGAGTGTGAAAAGGTATGTGTAACTTGACTAGTGTAAACATTTGGGCGAGTATTAGCTGTCGAGTGGTCGAGCGGACAGAATAGTTAAGACACTGGTTAAGGTCACTAAATCAACACACTTAAGTGTTCAGGTAATGCCATCCCATTCCCATTCGAAGTTTATTGTGTAACAAAGATAACAAATACATATGTCACAAGAGCTGCAAGGAAATTAACACTTTTAGGGAATTCTGTTTACTACGATGGTAGTAGCTTACGGCCGACTGTCTAGTCAAAAATGTATTAGTTTATGTTATTCTCCGCAGCCATAGTAAAATACCATTTGTGGAACGTCACTTTGAATAACAAACTTTCGACTGTGTTTTTTATCCCTAGATGAGATTATTGGACGACCAAGGATAGATAGAAAAAATCACTAATGGTGCTACCTGAACACGAAGTATGTCGATTTAGAACCTTAAGAATAGTAGCTCGTCCACTCGCCTTCACTCACCACCAGTTTACTTGTGACTTTACTGATGAGTTGACTTATCATTGTCACTACTGTCATATAATAAATTGATAACTATAAATTTCTACCCATTAGGTGCTTTCTTTCGCTTAAAAGTTTGAATCGTGTTTCAAATAGTTTGGACCTGAATTTCGTAGTTGTTGCAACAAAACATCTGACTTGAATTTCTGATTGACAGTTCATTTGTAAATAACCATAATTCAATCCAAACAAGTTTTAAAAATAGATTTAAAGAAAAGAATGTCTGTTTTTGAATTAAAACACGTTTGGATCACAATTTTGCGAAAGAAAGCACCTATTAACGAAGGGCGAGTCGAGTACTAGACCAAGCACTGGGCTCAGTTCACTAGGCCGAGCTACTTGACTAATGCCAGTCAATTGACAAACTGGACCTAATGCTCGTGTTTTGTTTTGTAAATAACGACTGTACAATTGAAAAGTTCAACAAGTGGCTTTTGAATTTTTGATAATATTAGGTGCTTTCTTTTGACAGTTCATTTGTAAATAACCATATTTCAATCCATACAAATTTTAAAAATAGAGAGATTCAAAGAAAAGAAATTTTTGAATCAAAACACGTTTGGATCACGATTTTGTAAGCGAAAGAAAGCACCTATTGTGAATCAGGTCGTGTATTAGATCAACGTGAAACACAACATTTACAAAATGACTTTAAAATTGATTTATCACTTAATGAAACACAGTCCCGCTTTTGAGAAACAGGGAGCTTAAGTTCTATCACCTCTAAGTACTTACTTTGCCTTGGGGTTTGTTGACTCTTCGGCTTATCAAAACTATAATTGTGTTTGATCTCTTACTTGAAACGCTATGATCGTTTTTGTGAAAAAATTAATGTAAATACTCTAATTTATTTAAAAAGGAAACAGACTTACACCTTCGTCTAAATTTTTTTCTTTTAACTGCATAGAATCTACAGCAAAATGTGGAAATTCTGCCTGAAATTCTCTCATAGAATTTTGTACCGAGTTAACCCAAACACCATCAAAAATTTATTACCATTTCTATTAATAAAAGTCTTATATTCCATAGTGAAAGCCGTTACGGAAGGGTTACTTCAAAATTGTAGTCACACATTAAACACGTTAAGCTTATATGCAAAACACTATATCTGTCAGACTTCCATCAGTTTTGAAGTCATCCGTTTTTCGCTCCATCTTCTTTCATTAAAAAATCAGAACCCGCTAGATGAATTTTTCAATTGTACACTCGTTATTACATATTAAGCATTCACTATTTTTTCTCGTCAGCAGACCGTGTTTGCGTTTTCTTAGGTTGCTTACATGAATTTTAATACATGCAGAAACTGACATGAAAAATATTATGACAAACACGAGGAAGCACCTATCTGCGGCCGACCAAGGCATAAATAATGTATCTG
Source organism: Prosopocoilus inquinatus (assembly GCA_036172665.1). NCBI lineage: Eukaryota > Metazoa > Arthropoda > Insecta > Coleoptera > Lucanidae > Prosopocoilus > Prosopocoilus inquinatus. The sequence continues at coordinate 19,568,046 of CM069875.1, forward strand.
CTACTCCAGTCGAGGTGGTGTCAGTGTACTAAAATGATAAATTTGAAATCGAAAATAAACATAACCGTTTCATCTGACGTCTATATTTCATTGTGATACCAACAAAAGTGTCGTCCTAAGTAGCCTACTCTTACGAGAAAAAAGAGTGAATTATAATTAAGTACGATAATATTGATTGATATTGTCAGTCGATAGTGAAACATTGAGTACTTTTTCATTTATAAATCTGTCCGCTTAAAGATTAGAAACTTTTTACTTGTAAATATTACATTACTTCTTATCTTTTATAAACACGATCTAGAATGTTTATATTTTAATTATAAACCATTTTAATGTGACTGAGTATGTATCACAGCATCATCATATCAATGGGTGTATTTGTTCGAATTCTTGATTAACTTACAGTTAGATGGCCATTACTATTTTCAAACTGCAGTTTCAGTAATAAAGAAAAAACACGGCCAATGTAATTCAGAAATGGTAATTTTTACTATAAAAGATCATTTTTCTATTCTCGACCCCGAGAGATAACAGTCGGTGATTCCCGACTTGGCGGGAATGAAAGCTTGGAGTGTAGTTTTTTGGGCCTGGCATGTTATGAAGAGATGTTTGTAATATACGAATGGATATTCAAAAGAAACTGAACTGATGTTGTGGAGAGCGCAATTCTTGTGGTATCGGGTTTTGCCGAAAGGAGCGTTCATTTAATTAATAATTTAATAGTTATAAAAAATTACCTTCCTGTATTACGCCTACAATAAACAAAATGTGTAATAAGTAGGTAAGCAAGCCAACAATACAGTTCGATGTAATTCAGCCAGTCCAGTTTCACAATTTCGCACTTCACAAAGTGACAGAAGAAGAATTTCATAACAACTGTAAATATGTTATTTGCAGTTCTAGCGGGACCTAGAAATGAAAAAGATAGATCAAAGATGATTACTGTTGATTATAATTTTGTTTGTTGGCTAATAAAGGATCTCTTGTTTCCATCTCTTTCTGTTACATATGACGAAGTATAAATTAATCCACGTAAACTCTAAAATTTGAATAAATTGACCGGAAGTGTTCTTAAGGCCCAATTAGGATGTCTTTGTAAAAATACCGCCATATCTTCTCATACAGCATTTTAAAATGTGAAACTACGACGTGCAAACTACGTCTTACCATACATAGAGCCGCTTTCATAATCGAATTAAAGGTGAATTTAAGGCGGCTTTCACACCAAAGTAGCAAGCTGTGTGCTTCTTGCATCCTGACTACACGCTGCGAGCTATTAATTTTAAAACCTACGAAAACAATCGCAGGTCGCATGAATGCTGAGCAACATCAATGTGAATATTGTCGATTGCTTTCATAGATTTTAAAATTAATAGCACGCAACGTGCATTCAGGATGCAAGTAGCACGTAGCATACTACTTTGGTGTAAAAGCCGCCTAAAATTAGTCACAGTCAGATGTCCAAACAAATGCGAAAATATAGTTACTTACACATTTACACATCGGAATGTGACTTTCATTTTAAAGTCTAGTTTAGTTCGATTATAAAACCGGCCCTTAGTTAATATATAATTATTATTAAACTTAAAATTGACCTGATTGAGAGTAGTATAAGAGAGGTTATGAGAGATTTAGAACTATTTTGTTTTTATTATATTTCCTAACATTGTTTTAATTCATAATCACGTCTGAGATATGCAGCAAAAAAGCAAGGTATATAAAATATCCTAAAATATCCTAGATAGTAAAATTTCCCCTGATCATGGTTTTTACAATCCCGAATCAGAAACCCTTTTCACCTCTGTCAGCCTATTAAAAAATTGTGGAAACGCACCCATTGATATTATGATGCTGTGCTACATGTTCAGTCAGATTAAAATAGTCTATAAAGACTTAAAATATAAAAATTTTAGCACTTGTGTATAAAAGATAAGAAGTTGACAATGTAATATCATCATACAAATCAAAAGATAAGCTTTAGGCCCGATTTTTCAATTGACTGATAGAGCGACCGTTAGTGTTATCCGATTGTTAACACAGAAAAAAGGTTTATGAAGCCATTGATAGTCTTAACAATGACAAATTAAAAAAAAAGTATTGAAATTTTAGCATTTTTGGTATTGTGTAAATAAACATTTTAATCCATGGCACTGGCATTGACATATTTTACTAAGAAAAACTTTAGACTTATTATCCCAAAGTAAAAAGATAATTTTCAGTTTTGTTGGTTAACAATCGGAATTTACCACATTTCTGAACTTTTTAGTGGTTTTAGGATAAGATAAACTCCATAAGAACTACTTTTTTTGAAAATTCAAGTTAAAAACAGTTTTTTTTTCTGCAGTGAACTCAAAAAGTGGACACTGTATCGGCAGTAATTAAAGTTTCTAGTTGTTAAATTACAATTAAAAATTTTATTCTTACTCTTTCTGTACTTTATACTTAGTGATAAATATAGGATCCATCGTCAAATACTAGCAACCAATCCGACTCTAAAATCACAGACAAAATTTTATATGAAGGTTATTTTTCAAGTTACGAATATGAAGTTGCTTGTGAAGAGTTTTTATTTATATTTTTCCAAAAATTTCGATGGCAATCATTTAAAATGATCTAAAATTAAATAGAAATTAATTTTCTAATACAAATTTTGAAAAAAAATTGAATTTGTCTGGCAGCTATGGAAGCAACTAATAATGTTGCCATTTTTGAGCCATACTGTATAAAACAACCAATGTTTACTTTTTTTTTTGGCATGAGAAATTACCAGACCTCAAGTTTGTAACGAATTAATTAATATTGTTCTCTGTTCTTCCTTACTATTTGTAGACCTGCACACCAAGCTATCTGGAACAACCACATTGGATAACGAAAACGAAGACGATGAGGCGTAACATGCAAACTCGACAACGTTTTACCGTGCAGAAAGTTGAACCTACAGATATCGAGGTGGCTTGGCATGATAGCTCATCAAGTGATTGTTCTGCCGTTAATGAAATTAAATCTCAAGATATTAAAAGGTAATTTATATTTTTAAGCTCTTTTCCAATTATTTTTTTGTTTTCTTGAATTATTTTTTCTGTGAATACCGGATGTCCGGGTGTTGCATGACGCACTGGACAAAGTTAAGGAAATGGTTCGGAGGTCATTTTAAGTTAAAAAGTTATTGGATTTAACCTCCTAACCACAAAAAGTTTGTTTAAAAACTAAATACGTATTTCGGCAGCTACGCTGCCAGCTTCAGTAGATGACTTCTTCTTGATCACAAGAGAAGTGACTGCGTTATGCCTATCGCTACCTTATATACTAATTCGTTTCGCTCCATGAAGCGTGCTATCTAAAGCGAGCGTCTCACCGGATTGCGTCAACCAAGTCAAGCAACACGGAATCTGACAAAGGCCCATGATCGGTGTTCATTAAATCTCTCTAATTTTTGTATATGAAAATGGTTTCAAATCCGTCTAATTCCCTGTCGCTTGACGTTGCTTTTACTAACCTAAGATTGTTTAAATCTATTTTATGACTGGTGTCAAAAATATGTTGAGCAACACTGGACCTTTTCAATTCTATTGTACTTTAAATGAATTAAGTGTTCTTTAAAACATGCAGTATATTTCTTTTTGTTTGCCCAATATATTTTTTTTAGTACACCCTTGACAAGGTATTTCATAGATTCCTGATTTCTGATTTGGTTCAGTTTTGTCTTTAGGGTTTGCCAGTAAACGTTTTAAAGTATTATTATTAGTATGTGCGATTGTGTTCCCCTGCGTTTTAAAAATGCTATTTAAACCTTTGGAGCAATATTTATCAAACGGAATTTTGACGTATTTGCATATGTTTGTTTCTACCAGTAACAATGTGGTAAGTTTTTTGATGTTGGCTTTGTTTAGAATTTTCCTTAAAGTATTTTCTACGACATCTACCAAGTAACCATTATGGACTGCTATATCTTTAATAAATTTGAGTTCTTTGTTGTATCTTTTTTTTTTTTTTGAGAGTTGTAAGTTGTCTAATTTATTAAGTAGAAAAGAAATTACAGAATACTTATGCGATAAGACATGATGTGAGTCATTAACAATAAATCTGTTGGTGTTTGTTACTTTCCTATATATATCAAATTTTAATTTGTTTTCACTATTTCTAATAACCAAGGCACCTAGGAATGGTAATTTCTCATCAACCTCTGTTTCAACCGTGAATTTAAAATATCCAAAAAATCCTCTATTCTGCATTCCTTGGTATTAAAAACAGCAAACACATCATCTACATATCTAAACCAAATTTTTGGGAAATAATTACAATTTTCTTTGAGGGAAGTTTCTAAATTACACATAAAAAGATTAGCAAGATATGGTGACAAGCAGTTTCCCATTGAAGTTCCTTCGGTTTGTTTGAAAAATTCCTCATTCACTTGGAAACAATTTTGCGACATACATAAGTTTGTGAGTTGCAAAAATTCATCAGTTTTATATTGTTCTATTTTGTTGGAGGCTAGGAGATCTTGCAGGTAGTTTAATGTGGTTGGAATGGGGATACTGGGAAATAATGATTGGACATCGAAGGATACCAGTATTTCATCATCGCTTAGTGTTACATCTCTAACGCGTTGTGTGAAATCTACTGATCATCTTTTCTTACTAATTTAATTTACGACGTTTTCCGATGTACTACTTTGGTTAAGGGTGGTCATGGATTTTAAAATTATTGTCGGAATCTTGGTTCTACTTATTCTTGACTAAAATTATTTTTGATGTCTCGTTAGAAATCAAATAAAGTTATTTTTGAATGTACGTACAAAAACGAAAATAATTTTAGACAGCAGCTTTATTCACTTTTAGAGAATATAATGTTCAAGCAAATACAGAGGTTTAATTTTCTATATTTTAATTATTAACAAAGATTGATGAATTAATTTAAAAATAGATGCCTTTTTTTCTATTGTGCTGTCAATAAACCGTGAAATATTTTAATTGTTCTTTAGGTTAAAAATTTTGGAACCCTTGGAAAACTGTTATCTGGAACTTGCTGAACGTCGATTGCTTAAACTGAGTAGTACTGACGTACTTGTAAAAAAGAAAGAATGGATTAGAAAACAATCAGCGTTACATAGAAATGATTCAGTAAAAGTGTTGCATGTTGTTAATCACAATTGCAGGTAAATTTTTGTATGAATCTCCGTAAAAATTTAGTTTGCTTACAGTTGCATTGCAGGATTCCAAAGTTTCGAAATCCTACTCTCTTGTCAACATACACAGATACACCTGAAGCTGATGATGAATGGTGGACTGAGGAAGGTGAAGAAGTAGAAGAGATATCTGATAACGGAAGCTCTTCCAGTAGTACCTCCACATGTCATCCTAGGAAACGACATTTTCCACCTAAGCCTAAAGAGTTGGTTTCTGGGCACACTCTCGCTGTTGAGGTACAGTTATCTTTGTTTTTGTTTTTGCGTTGATTATTTCTGTATGTGGAGAATTTTTGTCTCAGGTATTATGCATGGAATCTAAAGTAACTATAGTATGGCAGGATGGGACAGAAGAAAAGGACATTCCAACCACACAATTATATTATTCGATATCACTGGATGATCACGAGTTTTTTCCTGGTGAATGGGTCATTGTTGCCGCTGATAAAGAAGATTCACAGAAATATGGCGCTATTCAGAATGTCAATTACTTGGAAAGAACTGCAAGTGTATGTAGAGTGCGTTCAAAAAACAACGTTTGGAAACTTGAAATAGCAAGAAACACGGCTTTACAGGATTTCAGTTTCATTAACCTTTGTTCTGTTGCGACAGTATCTTTCAATTATGAAACCTTTCCTAAAGAGAAAACCGTTTTATGTCAAACAGAGAGTAATGATTTTTGCATAAGTAAATAAACTAATAACTTACGTTTACCGATCCAACGCCAATTCCAAACGTGGCAGTTTTTGAACATATCATACTAAGTTATTAGCAATAACAGTAAATAAAATAAATAATACACTTTTAAGTAATCCATCAAGTGAACTCTCTAAAATATATTTTGATCACTTTTTTTATCTGTAGGTTAAATGGTTTAATCATTCAGAAGATGAAGACAAACCCCAGTTGTTATGTGTCACTGAAATGAGTGTTTACGATTTGAAGAAACACCCAAAATATGCATTCCGTCCAGGCAGTATTGTAAAACTTAGACCAGTGATAGAAAACAAACTTGGCTATGTGATAGACAGCTGTCCCGAGGTAGTATTTCCATTATTGTAAAATTGATTTTCTGTATGTGTCTTGTGCTGCATATTTGTTTCTGATTTTTAATTTTATTTCAATGATTCAAAATATCTCCGTGTAGTATTTTTAGTATTTTCCCTCTAGGGTTATGTGATAGTGCAGTGGATTGATGGAACCACACAAAATTGTTGGCCACAAAACATTGAATTGTTACCAGAAACAATAGATTATGATTATTCATTCGATGAAAATGATGACAGATCTCAAGTTTCATGGGAAACTGAAAGTATTGAGTCAATTGCAGGGGATATCACCGACGAAACAACCTTGCAAAATATGGCAGCTCGCCTCGACTTCGTCCGAAACAGAATAGTATACTTAAAAGAAGTTTTCAAGCAGCATAATATTACAGAAAATTTTGCCGTAAGTATTCTCAATTGTCCATATTATAATTTATAAACATTTCTATATTTACAGTATTTAAGAGACTTATTATTAGTGTACGATAACTCAAGCTATTTAGATAAATTGCTGGATACTTCATTTTTTAGCTTAAAGAGCAGGCATTATCAGGTATGATTGGAGCATATTATACAGATACCCCTCTACTTATACTTTATTATAGGCTCTATTACTACAAGTAAAAGAAAGAGCTAAAAGCTTGGGCGTAGATCTACGCGGAAGACTTTTTTCAATAGACAATCAATGCCCGTCCACTACTAAGCCAAAAATGGCAGAAAAGGAAAATATTAATAAAGTCATGAAGCTAGAACATAAAATTAACGCTCAAATCGAGAATTGTAAAGATGGTTTACCAAAAGAAGCAGGAGGTATTTTATTGTTTCAAAAAAATGTACTCGAGTCTCATGTAATATTTTTTATAGAACCTTCTACACCATTAACACCAGATTCTGATTCGTTAGTAATGCCGCATGATAATTTGTGTATTGAATTACTATCAATGTTGAAAGCTCGGATGGACTTGGCCTATGCAGAAATAATTTCTAGAATTGGTGGTAATCAAGCATTGTCTGTAATGACCAAGGCATCTGAAAATAATTTAACACCATCAACGTCAACACCACTTCCGAGTTTTCCAACATCTCCTGATGAGTCGTTCACGAGTTTAAATCCACCAAAGTTTACTAAATCTGTGATCAATTGTGAAAATGAGGCCTATTGTATTTTAGATGAAGCTCATTCTAGTCACCGCTTTTATAGTAATAAATTCGAACCTACTGATAAGCAAAGGTTTTTCAAAGCTGTTCAAAAAGAATACAAGCTGCTGCACGAGTCTCTCCCACCAGGTGTCTGGGTACGTTCTTACTCAAATCGGCTTGATTTACTTTCGGTTATGATTAGGGGACCTCACAAGACACCCTATGAAGACGGCTTGTTCTTGTTTGATTTACAATTGAGTTCTGACTACCCACGTTCCCCTCCTGTATGTCACTATATCAGCTACAGTTCAGAAAGACTGAATCCGAACTTGTACGTTGAAGGAAAAGTCTGCATTTCTTTGCTTGGAACTTGGATGGGGAGAGGTACTGAAGTTTGGGGTCCTAGCAGCACGCTGCTCCAGCTAATTGTGTCTATCCAAGGACTGATTTTGGTTGCTGAACCTTACTACAACGAAGCAGGCTATGAGAAACAGACTGAATCTCAACAAGGTTATGAGAATTCTCGTACTTATAATGAACTTGTGATTTTGAAACTTGTTCAATCCATGACTGAGATGCTGCTTTCACCTCCAGCAGTTTTCAAACAGGAAGTATATTGTCACTTTGCTGATACTGGTGCGAGAATGTGCGAACGCCTATTAAGATGGTGCACAGATTCAGATCCACTTAAACCAGATTTTCCATTACTACCAGTCAGCAAAGGCCTAAAGTTGTCACTTAATGCTTCTTTAACACAATTTCAAAATGTTCTCAAGAAGGCCATCGATCAAAACTCTATGAAGTCTGATTAATTCGTCTCATTTTTCAAGTGAATTCGTTTTTGAATATTTCTCTATTTTAGTTGTATTTGCTATACATTTCTGTACTCATTTTAATAAAATATTATGCCGTATTCGTAATGTTTTGGTTAGTGTATTAAGTGAGTTTGTTTCCTTTTTAATGTTTGTTATGTTCGAAATGAAAAGTTGCGTATTTTCTAATATGTATGTGTGACACTAAAAATTATTTCGTGTCTGCAAATAGATAAGTTAATCACACAAACATTGGCACACATGCATATTACTACTGCATGTATAATTAGGATACTATTATTATTATTTGTTTTTCATATTATTGCGTAATTAAAATTAACCGACTTAAAAAATGAAGAGCTAATAATAAGGTAGATAGAAACGTTTCATTATATTTGCATTTCTTCATTCACTCTCATTGTAATAATTACACTATATTGTTCCTGCATGATTGAACGGTGCCTTTTTTACTGTTTTATTGTACGCCATCTCTTAGTAGCATAAGCTTCCATTTTTACTGTTGTAAGTCTATGTAGAATTTGCTCAATAATTAAGTGACTTCACGTGCACCGTCAAACCATTCCAAAAATTCAAATGTTTGTCCTTGAAAACACCATCTGAAACGTACGTGTGAGTTTTGCAAGCAATGTAAGTAAACTGGAGATATACTCTTATCAAAATAGCAATAATTTTACACGTACTAATACGATCTAAAAGTAATCACATTCTTTTAAGATATTTTTAAAAACTTTAAATCATGTTAATAACTATTTCTTGCAAGTTGTAACAAACAAGTTGCTTAAGTGCAAACATGGTTTTGAAGAGCTCTCAGATGTATCACAAACGTTTTATTGTAGAGATCCTATGGTAATGATTAATTCATTCAAATTATACTTCATTTTTTTAGGACTTTAATCATCCCATTAATTTTTCATTTGTTTCCCAGCTTTTCATTTTATTTCGTAGATATGTCGTCGTAATCATTGTTTAATTTCTCAGGGAAATTAGTAATTGCTGGCTTTAAATCGTTGAGTAACTTTAGCCAAAGATATGGACGTAACGTGTAACGTAAATTCTAGAAGCTTCACCAAGCTTAGTTAAAAAAAAAATAATAATAACACGAGCACAAAAATACGTTTGTTATTATCGATGAAATGTAAATGTTATGATAGCAACTTGTAAAATATTGTTATTATTGATAATTATTATTAAATTATAGTAGTTAAAAATATTCCTATGTAGATAAAGTTTTATAGAAAATATTTATTAATAAAGGTTACTGATGATATTTATTACGTTTTTAGCGTGTTTTATTTTACGGTTAAATGAAAAGTGTACGTAAGCAACATTACAGAACCGTTACATTTTATTGAGAGTTGAATATGCATTCATATAAATTTACTACTAATAATGTGACGACTTAGCGCATGGCGGCAGAAAGTCTTACCCCAAGGACCGTCGTGCCAGCCTCAAAGACATATTCGCTGAAGAAAATTCGATAGAAAATTTTCGCAAAGAATATTCTTGTAAATGAGTTAGTACTGAAAAAGGCAAGTCAATATCTCAACCAGGACTCGACTTATTGAATTTTTCTGCAACCGACTCCTAATTTCACATTTTCTTTTTTAACTTTTTGTGGAAATCCAACGTAATGCTTTTTCCCAAATCCGAACGAACCCCTGAAATGATTGATGAAAAAGATCGCATTGCTGAACGTGGCTGCTTTTAAAATTTACTAAAGCGGGTGCTGCTTTTGAAACGCAACATAGGAAAACTCATGTTAATTTAAAAGTGCTCAAATATTGGCTTTCCTAATTATTTTACAACGAAATTCCATTTAAGTCTTAAGTATTCGTCAAGATGAATCTGTGTGTGAAGTTTGAGAATTTTTCACAGGCTGAGTTTCGAGATATTCAAAACAGATCAGTAACGAAATTAAATTTATACCAAACTATCAGCACGGCCTTGATCAGTAAATTACTGGAAAATAGAGTTGTGTCGTTCACGAACGAATCATTCATATTATTAATATGAACGACTCAAATGATTCGTTCTTAAAAAAACGAACGAACGAATCTTTGAGTCGGTGAACTATGTGAACGAGATGAATAAAAAAACGGATCGGGTCGCTGGCCATATTTGTTATATCGATTTCCGTCGTACGCTCTTCTTTCAAATAAGGAAAAGGGTTTTCCATCAATCTTTTTCAAAAACGACTATATTTATTAATTACTGTCCAGTTTTCAGTATCACTGATTAAGACTGTGCTGATAGTATAAATTGAATTTAGTTATAAAATCTTTTTTTTATCTTAAAACTCAGCATATAAAAAATTTTCAAACTTCACAGACAGATTTATCTTAAAGAGCACTTTAAAAAACCTAAATGAAATTTTGCTGTAAAATAATTAGGGAAGCCAATATTCGAGCATCTTTAAATTATTGTGGAATTTCCTATGTTGCGTTTCAAAACGCAGCACCCTGTATGAAGACTAAAGATATAAAATATTTAATAATAATCTATATTTAATCGAAATTCTATGTTATGAGTGTTTTTTTTTTTCCATAAAACATCATGTACAGGATGTCTCACAAATGGTGTAAGCTGACATTAGGTGTATTCGTTTTACTTTCGACTCAGATCAGTAAATATCAAAAGTGAGGTGAGTTATGCTGAGTTAAAACGTTCTAAAAAAAAAACAAGTAATTTGCACTGACATCGTGCAAACGTCAAACGAGACATTCGGCCATTACATACACATGCATTGTAACCTAAATCCCTATTTGATTGATTCGGAGGTAGCTCACATAATCTCACCAACGAGCGTGTAAAAAAACATACAAATTTCCAAGGTTACTGAGTGCCGCTGAGTTACTTTGAGTTTTGCGGTAAAAAGAGCATACCTATTATTAACGCCTTTACATTATCAAATCGTTTTCTGAAAACTACCATAGTAACCATATACCCCTTAAGCTATAAAATATTCATTATTTTTCCAATATTAGTGCTAAAAAATATTTAAAACATATTTAGAAAAAAAAATATAAATAAAGAGGCTGGGGGGGAAACAAAGATTTTGTCACTTATTTGGCGTTAGCTTAACCAACGGAAAACGCGGAAGAAATTCTGCACTCTTAAAAATCACTTTTCCATCACTCAATTTTTATAATATTCTTATTGCAAACAACCCCCACTTTAAGTACAAAACAATTCTTCGGGTTTAACAAGACAAACTGCAGTCAGTTTTACATACCACACCAGGTGGAGAATTTTGAAAGAAACATAAGAATCGTCATTGAAAAAACCATATCCATAACCCCACAAAAAGTAGCTTAAACTTTGCAACTTTTTGTATCATAAAATTGTGTTTCATTGTCTCTACCCATCAAAAAATAGTCTGTGGGAGATAAATCTGGCCCTCTGCTAGCCAGCCGATGTCTCAGTTATTTCTTTTTAGAAAACATTTTAGTAAAACAATCCAACAACTCGGGTGTCATGAGAGAGCAAGCCATCTTGTTAAAATCAACTGTTTAATATTGTATTTCATAAGGAACGTTTTTTTTAGGAAAATTTAGGTATCCGTTTTCAGACAATGATGATTTTATGTTCGCTGTGTTGCTCGAACAGCTACTCATCATTGGTGACTTTGTATTTGGCTCGTCGGCATCGGATCATATCACAATTTGTATTTCCTTCTACCTAGCATCTTATAAATGTACAAAATTTTATTCGTCATTCATTATCAGTAGTAGGAATAGGCCGATTCTGGGAACCTCCTCCAACCTTGACCAATAAAATTCAAGGTCAAGGTCGGAGGAGGTTCCAGAATCGGCTTATTCCTGACGTGACCCCACCATGAGCTTCAAGGTCAAGGTCATGACCTTGAGGTGACCTTGAAATAACCTTGAGGTGACCTTGGAGTGACATTGAGGTGACCTTGAAATGACCTCGAGGTGACCTTGAAATGACGTCGAGGTGACCGTGAAATAACCTTGAGGTGACCTTGAAATGACCTTGAGGTAACCTTGAAATGACTGAGGTGACCTTTAAATGACCGTGAGGTGACCTTGGGATGATCTTGAGGCGACCTTGAAATGACTGAGGTGACCTCGTAACGGACCTTGAAGCGCGGTGACTCAAATGTAATTGTTTTGAAATAACCCTGACGCAACCTGTTATGAATATGTACCTATTTAAGGAGGTGTTTAATTTGATACCCGCAGACGACGGTTGACCCTCAAATTGAGTTTACCAACTTATTGAACGTAGTGAACGTGATAGTGCTTATTAAAATTATAAAACATCTTTGATTGCAATCAGTGTGGCAAACAATTTACGCGAATCGATAATATGAATCGTCATTTGCGTACGTCATGCCAGGGAAAACGTTTGAAATTAGATGAAATTGCCAGACCGTCCAAAGTTGTTGACTATAGGTGAACGTTATGAAATGTGATGTGTGTGAAATACACGTCAGCAGAAAGTCTTTCTCAGCACATTTGCGTAGTAATTCGCATAAAAGTAATGCTTTTGTGGTCGTGGATAACGGCGTGGAGAAGATAGCTGGTGCATTCGGAGACAAAAACGTAACGTACCGTTTAACGGAACCTTACAATTATGTCGATGTCGAGGATTTTATGTACAATATTCAAGAAAAAGTACTAACTTTGGTTCAAAGTATATTAGACATCCATAAAGCATTAAAGTAGAATGTGGAAATTTTCGGAGTCTATTTCTTAGATTCTAAAGAAAGTTCTGAGATAAAATCTTTTAACACCAAGAATAAAATAACTTGTTTTGGAACTGATATATACAATATATATCGTGATTTTGTAAACGAAATACACGTAAAAATGTCGGAATTTCAGGAGCAAGATTCAGGTAAAAAAAAATAATAGGTCCAATCGTTTAGAATAAAACTTAAAGTTGCAAATATTGTTACAGGATGGACTTTGTGCAGAATTTTATATATGGAAGTCAACATTAATAAATACAATCCACTGAAAGCACGGAAGTCAACATTAATAAATACAATCCACTGAAAGCATCCAGCTTCATGCCATTACCGTCTTCAATAAGTGCGAAGAAAGCTGTCATAAATGTTAGAAATAACGACAACGCTTGCTTTGCCTGGGCGATAACGTCAGCGATGTGTCAACCGACAGGTCTTCCTCAAAGGATGTCTTCGTATCCCCATTATAACACAGTAGCGGATTTCACTGACACAGAATTTCCACTGAAAGTTTGTGACGTGAAGAAATTTGAAAGCAAGAACAATATTTCTATAAATGTCTACGGACTCGGTTCCCATTATAATGGTAAGGTTACGGTTGATGAAGTTGTAGGACCGTTACATTTTACTAAAAATAGAAAAAATATTCATATAAACTTATTATTAATTGATGACAACAACGGAAATACTCACTATTGTTGGATTAAAAATTTATCAAGTTTAGTGTCAAAACAGACTTCACATTACGGTCACGAGAAATATATTTGTGAAGGATGGTTAGTGTATTTTCCATGTATTGAAAAATTGCAACGACACGAGAGGGAAGATTGTAAAGTTATCAAAACAGTTTTACCATCGACAGAGTTAAAAATAAATAAGTATGGTGAACCTTTGCCAGAGAATATATTACAATTTGAAAATTTTGAAAAACAGTTAAAACTTCCTTTTGTTATATATGCCGATTTCGAAGCATTGCTAAAACCACTGGACAGAGTAGAACCAAATCCAGATAAATCTTTCACTGTTAAGTGTTATGAACACGAACCTCATTCATTTGCATATTACATTAAGTGCAGTTTCAATGCTAATTTGTCAATGTTAAAGTTATATCGCGGAGAGAATGCCGCCACTGAGTTTATAAAATGGTTAGAAAAAGATATTAAAAAAATTTACGATAAATATTTAAGTAAAATTGAGCCGATGACTGATTTAACACGAGAAGAAAAAGAGGCATACGACCGTGCAACAATGTGTCATATTTGTGAAAAACCAATATTAGATGTTAAGGAGAAGGTGCGTGATCACGAACATTTATCGGGAGCGTTTAGAGGTGCTGCTCATTCTGTGTCCAACATTAATTTTAAAATACTTTAAATCATGTTAATAACTATTTCTTGCAAGTTGTAACAAACAAGTTGCTTAAGTGCAAACATGGTTTTGAAGAGCTCTCAGATGTATCACAAACGTTTTATTGTAGAGATCCTATAGTAATGATTAATTCATTCAAATTATACTTCATTTTTTTCATATTCATATTTGTGAAAAACCAATATTAGATGTTAAGGAGAAGGTGCGTGATCACGAACATTTATCGGGAGCGTTTAGAGGTGCTGCTCATTCTGTGTGCAACATTAATTTTAAAATACCAAAATTTATTCCAGTGTTTTTTCATAATCTTTCTAATTATGACAGTCACTTGTTTGTAAAGACAATGGCATTAGAAGGTGAAGATGTGGACGTGATCGCACAAAATAAGGAAAAATATATATCCTTTTCGAAATTAATACACGTGGGGGATAAGACAGACTGTAAAGGTAAAAAGCGTAAAGTATATTTCAAAATAAGATTTGTAGATTCTTTTTGTTTCATGCAATCGTCTTTAGAGAAATTAAGCTCATACTTGGAAGATTGGCAATGTAGGGAAATTAGAAAATATTTTAACGATGAGATGTTTAAATTAATACGTCAAAAAGGAATTTTCCCGTATTGTTTTATTGACTCACTCATGAAATTAGATTTTCCCACTTTACCTTCTAAGAAAGAGTTTTATGATGTGCTGTATGATGAACACGTAAGTGATGAAGATTATGAGAGAGCACAGCGCGTTTGGAATTTATTTAACTGTAAAACTATGGGTGATTACAGTGATGTATACGTAACATCTGATGTTTTACTGTTGGCAGACGTATTTGAAAATTTCAGAGACCTTTGTATTGATAATTACAAACTAGATCCTTGCCATTTTTTCACCGCTCCAGGATTAAGTTGGGATGCAATGTTAAGAATGACAAAAATTAAATTAGAGTTACTGCAAGATGTTGATATGCTACATTTTTTTAGAATGGACATACGCGGTGGAGTGAGTATGTGCACTAAAAGAATCGAAAACGCTAATAATAAATTTGTGCATGGTTTTGACTCTAAGAAGGCAACTAAATATTTACTATATCTTGATGCTACAAATCTGTACTGGCACGCAATGTGTTCCAGATTTCCGTGGGGAGAATTTACTTGGTTGTGTACAGAAGAGATTAACAATCTTAACATTTCAGAGTTAGAAGAAAATTCAGATGTCGGGTACATATTCGAAGTAGATTTGGAATACCCGACTCATTTACATGACAACCACAACGAATTACCATTTTGTCCGAAAAACATAATTCCACCAAATTCGAAATATGGTAAACTTATTCCAAATCTGTACAACAAAAGGAAATACATAATTCACTATTTAAATCTGAAACAATGTTTGGAAAATGGTTTAATATTAAACCAAATTCATAGGGCAATTAAATTTAAGCAATCTCGTTGGCTAAAAATATACATAGACTTTAATTCACAAAAACGAGCTGAAGCTAAAAACGAATTCGAAAATAATTTTTACAAATTATTAAATAATAGTGTTTTCGGTAAAACTATGGAAAATGTTGAGAATCGCGTCGACATTAAATTGGCCACCAGCTGGGAAACCCATAATCGAAGACCGGGAGCTGAATCATTGATAGCTAAACCAAACTATAAATCGAGTAAAATTTTTAGTGATCACCTGGCCGCAATAGAATTATGCAAAGTACAAGTAAATTATAATAAACATTTATACGTAGGGTTTTGTGTTTTGTAAATATCAAAAACAGTAATGTACGATTTTTATTACAATTTTATAAAGCGAAAATATAACAATAGAGCAGCTTTATTATATACTGATACGGATAGTTTAATACTGACCGTTAATACTGATAATGTATACGACGACATAAAGCAAAATTTAGATAAATTTGATACTTCAAATTACCCACCGAATAATATACATGAAATGCCTCGAACTGAATCAGTTATTGGACGATTTAAAGACGCAGGACAGGTTATAGAATCTTTTATCGGGACCGGTGCGAAAGCCTACTGTGTAAAGCTTATTTCAAAATGTACTAAGAAAGCAAAAGGTGTTAAAAAATACGTTATAGATAAATACTTATCTGTAGATGACTACAAAGAAATCACTGAACGAGATGGTTTTATTTTTAAAAAGATGTACGTGTTTCACTCGGATTTTCATACGGTGTATACAGAGTTGAAAAATAAAATTGCCTTATCATCTAAAGACGATAAACGTTATATTTTGGATGACAAAATTCATACTCTGGCGTGGGGTCACCATAAAATTGCTGATATAGAAAGAGATAAAAAACTAAAAGAACTAATTGAAAAACTGGAAAAAGAATTAGAAAATAAATAAAGTATGTTTTATTTATAAGTTCTGTTAGAAAGTAAATAAATTAATTTGTAAAATTCATTTATTGTGTATTGTGAGTATTGTATGTTTACAGTTGTAGTTAATAAATATTTATTATAAAACATTGCGTTTTGGTATCCATGAATCATGTTTAGAACTCAATCCTAAATAACTTACGAGCGCTTTATTACCTTTTTCTCTCAATACATTAATTAAATATATATCTGTATGTTTTACTTTTTGTAACTCGTACTCATAAAATCCACCAAGAATGGCTTCACCATCAGCGTCTTTAATTAGATATGTTCTGGGATTAGTATTCTGCACCGACGAAACTTTTAATTCTTCAATGATCGCTATGATTTCATTGTTATGTGCGGAGTGACCTGCTGATTTGGATGCGTTCAATAAACGCAATCGTTCTACTAGTTCGTTAGGATCATCCCAGTATTGATACTGCAAACATTTGTTAGGTACAAGCTTTTTCTCCAAAGCTCCACCTGTTTTCCAGCTTCGCGCCCACCAAACGTTTGGTGGTTTTCCCTGAATTATTGGTTTTATAATATTCACATATTTAAATCCTCTGCTTGCAGATATTCGCCCTGAGGGATTATAATTAACTTTAAACGCACTAGTTCTTCTCAATATATCTCTATAGTCTCGCACATCGTGAAACGTAAATTTCTCTGGATTTTTCTTAAAAACCAGCTCGTATAAACCTTTAGTACCCTTATACGCCAAGTCTCCAATTACAAGATCGGGACCGTCAAACTTAAGCTCCTGGTTCCAAACAAACAATCTCTCATCTTCTTCTCTTACACCGTATTTTGTATCGAATTCATTCACATCAGTTTCAAATCGTGTAACATAATCACGTGCTAACGGATGATACGATTCTAAGGCAGCTTCCACCAGCGGTGATTCTAATCTAGTCCGAAGTAATGATTTTCGTTCTTCTAGAAGTGTACGAGCATGAGCCAGGGATTCGTCCGCAGGGGGGGTTACTGCTTTCGGTGTCGGATTCTTCTGCTTCTTCATAAACAGATTTTGAAGTTGGAGATGTGGACTTTTCATGAGGAACCTCAAGAATTTCTTCATCTTCTAAGATAGAAGGTTGTTTAATTTCACGTCCAAGTGGTGTTGAAGTACCCACATCATGCTCCTCTGACAATCCAATTCGCGACGAAGGATCGGATTTTAATTTATAACTCGGTCTTCTTCGTATGAAAGAAGGATCAGATCTCAATTTATAAATCGGTCTTTTTCGTAGGAAAGAACTCTTTGGCTCCTTTTTCAATCTCTTTTCACTGCCTTCGTATGACTGTTGCTCCTCTTTCATAGGTAATACGCTGCGAACAACATCTAGCTTATTGACAATATCTCGGAGTGGCTCTACAATAGGTGAATAAGTTGTCTGCAGATACTTTTTTGATTGCTCCGCATGATGTTTAGCTTGTGCAATATCGGATTTAAGTGTTTTTAATTTAGTACGCAAACTTTCGCGCGCAGTGGCTAATTCTGCTTTAAGTTTGTTACTCATGGTGCATCCGCATCCTTTAACGTCTGTTACAGTACTGAAGAACTGTAGAACTATGTAAAAATGAAAGAACTATGTAAAATGTAGTGGTTTTAAAGATATATGTACGTGTCGAATCCTTTACGATATCTCCCTGCGTTTATGGAACAATCGGTATCAGTAACTAAGGAACCAAACGGTTCCTTCCAACAAGCGTAACAGATATTACGAAACTGGTCCATAGTCATATCTCCGCTGACGTAATCATCGTAAACGTGTTTCAAATTTGTGAAATTTTGACGAAATAGTATTAAGAAATTACAATTATCACGAATCATTTGTTTGGGTATTGTACTGTAAGTTTGACTTAAATAAAAGCAGTCAACATTTCTATGACCAAAGGAGAAATATTCTTTAATTAAATTTTGTGTAGTACACTGAACATCATCAAAAACGACTGAATATTCTTTTACATTTGTAGGTGATACCATTTTTTCAATATCGGAAATTTCAAAGTAACCTATTTCGGGCACTGTTGATAGCAAATGTCGGAGAAATTTATACTTCCCCTGAGATAAGGTCTTACAGCAGATATATAAATTTTTGAAACGTAATCCGTTCGGAGGGGTTATAATGTCACTAAGGAATTACTTTTACCAGCCCCTGAGCTCCCGCTAATGATAACGCGTTTACTTGATCCTCCGAAGAGAACACTGTGACGTTTAAAGGTTTCATTTGCGATTGCATCGTCGAAATTTTGTACGGGTAACTTTAAAGACTTGTTGAAACTTCATATTTAAAATAATATTTTTCAAAAATATTCAAAATATTTTTGCTCCTTACAACACGTTATTAATTTCCTCTTTACCAAACGCGATACTCTATTACTGTGTTGTAGTTATCAATATCAACTGCTATATAAACACTGTTACTAAAACTCATAAATTATTTATTTAAATAAATATATAATAAATTAATATTCCTAACTATGACTTCTCCAGCCACTCTGATTAATGCTCCTCACTGTAAAAAATAAGATGTTATTAAAATGTTGAAATGTTGTAATGAACGAGAACGAACCCAAGATTCATCCATCGTGGATTCGGCTTCCACCTCTGCCCTGTCCTCCTCCACCTCCACCTTTAGTGGTAAAGGTCTTGGTAGAGGAGGCTCCAACACTGGCGACGCAAACACCCTCCTTTTTAGGAGGACGCGTTGAGGCGCCGCCACTTGCTGCACCGGCGGCCGTCGTTCAGGTGTGGCCGCCGCTAGCGGCGTTGGAGTGTAGCTGGGTGAAGGTGACCGTTCGAGACGTGGATGAACCATGCGATAATTCACTACCGCCGTTTCTGCATTAATCAGAGTTCCGTCCGTTAACTGAAAAAGTAAATAATCAAAAATGTAAACCGTAAAATACAAATTAGATTACGCACTTTCAGTTCCACTTGCCTCATAAAGATTGATTTCACAAGAGGTGTGGTATTTGGTGAAGAACTCATCTGTAAAACGAATAACAATTATTAAAAATTGTACAAAGAAAAATATTTTTTTATATCGAAAACATACCTAATACCTCGACAACATTTCCAACTTCATGTGAGGAACAAACCATTGAACAACAATATAATTCACAGACATATCTACTTAAGAGAAGAAGTTAAATCTTAAGACACTAAATCAAACTTAATCTTTTAAATAGATATGTCTGCGACAAGATTATGAAACAAATCTTGGATCAGGCTCAGACGGTTGTAAATGAGGGAAATTTTGTCATATTGTTCGTTTAAAGCCTGGTCAGTCGGAGACCTTAAGCGAACTGTACGTAAAATTCACGACAAGATTGCAACTCATCCGTGACTTTTCTAAGATTTTTCTCACCCTCTAAACAACAGTTCCTGACTTCAGGCATAATTCCGCCACTAAATTGGGAGAGGGTGAAGGAAGGGGTATAACATGTTGTGACGAGGAAAGGGATCGAATAGGTGTAGAGGTTCGGACACTAGGAGAGGAAATTTCAAGCCGAGAAGGTGAAATCTGAAGTCGAGAAGGTGGAATTTGAGAGGGTGGGATAAGTAGTTCCGGTTGTGATTGTGAAAATGACAAATTCTGAATATTGGATATAATATTAGCAGATTCACTAACATTAGTCCTCGGTAGATTAATAGTCCTCGGTCGACGAACAGAAGGAGAATTATTAATCATTACTGGATTAATATTAATTGATGAGTTCGTGTTATTATTATTCCCAATTAGTGATAATTGAGATATCTCCATTGAACGGTCTGATATATCAATTATTTCAGAAACTGAGTCATTAGGATTTAGCGGGGTATTATCTGCAACAACACGGGGTTGCGACTGACTCAGTTGACCTTGCAACTCCGCACTATGCATCAAGTCATCATTTGAAGGCAAAAAAGAAAGAAAAACTCTTTCATTAGCAATTCTTTCCAATCTACGTTCCATTGTGCGTTCCCTTCTGCGTTGCAAATATTCTGCTTTAGGCAACCACACTCTTTCATACTTGTCACTAACGATCCTTAGACCAGAATATTGGTTGCCACGTAGGATGCGTAAATATTGTGTGGGTTCACGAGTATTAGAAACGGATTTAGAAACAACAGATTTAGAAATGGAACTCGGAGTTTTTGATTTAGAAATAACAGATCTAGAAATGGCACTCGGAGTTGTAAAGACGGATGTAACAATAGGAACAGTTTCCGATGTAGCAATAGGAACGGATGTAACAGCAACCAAAGTAGTAGAAGCTGATGTGGATGTAACAATAGGAGTAACTATTGACTGTTGAGAAATGAGGGGTTGAGTAGGTTTGGTTTGCGTAAGGAAAGAAGAAATAAGGGGTTGAGTGGGTTGTTTAAGAATGGGAACTGATTTACTTGATGGGGAAACTGGTTTATTTGGTGGTTTCGAAGTTTGATTTGGTGGTTTCATTAAAGAAGAAGTAACGATTAATTGTTGTGGAATAATAAAAGGAGGTTGGGTAGATTGTGGAAGAATAAAAGGAGGTTGGGTAGATTGTGGAAGAATAAAAGGAGGTTGGGTAGATTGCTGATTAAGAATAAAAGGGCTAGGAACCAGCAATTGACTAACAATTGGTTGACTGGAATGAATGTCTCGAGAATCCACACGATCTATTACGTCACCATCTGCGTTCAGTGTAGAATCATTGATAATTCCTTCTTGCAACAGGAAAGAGGAATTATCAATTTCATTCCACCATGAAGGCGGCACATTTGCTTGAATGGTAAATGCACTCTGAGAAACATTTACTTGAGCCGTATTTGCCACTCCTGTCTGTGTTTCTCTAAATGCAGATTCCACGCTGGTAGTTACTGTTGAAGAAGGATTTCCTTGTAAATATTGCTGTAAAATTGGACGTTCATTTCCAAAGGACATTACTAGCATGCAAAAATACGGAGTATATAAAACATTAAAACGTAAATCTTACTTAATAATACTTACAGTTAAATTGTTAAACAAACAAGAACAGATACAGAACAGATAAATCTGGAAAAATAGAGTATCATACTATAGATCTATTAATGAATTAAGAAGTAAAAGCACTTACCAGTAGATTAACTGTACAAATGACTTTGAGTTTATTCGAACTAAATGCCTCCTTTCATACTCGAAAAGTTGAAGGTAAACCTTCTAAAACTGCACGTAAGAAATTATGTAAAATGTTATTCAAAATTAACATTATAAAAGGTCACATAACAAACAAGCGTAACCGGAACATCGAAAAGTGAAAGAACACCTTGCCCAGAAATGATGCAATACGTATTTTGTATTACAACATCCTGAACATAATGTTATTCAAAACTAAAGTTGTATAAGGTCAAACCGAACGCGCATAATAATTTTTTTTTATTATTTATTTTATCCTGTTTCCATTTGCAGTGCCAGTAAAAGAGGATGAATGGGAGGAGATTGGGCGGGACTTAATGGGCGGGGGGGGGGAAGAAAGCCCTCTCCCCACTCTCATCCCTACTCTTCTCTTTCCATTTTCTGGGCGTCACGAAGGCGTAACGAAGGTGGAACCACGGCCCACTGGAACTAACCTTTCCTCTTTTCTTCTTTCCTTTGCTCCTTTTTTCCTTCCTTTCTCTTCTTTTTTTCTTTCCTTCTCTCCTTTTTTTTTCTTTCCTTTCTCTCCTTTTTTTCTTTCCTTCTCTTTTTTTATTCTTCCTTGCAGTTATTTTGAAAAAATTTCAATAACTAATTATTCTCTCTAACGACTTTAGAATTTGAATAACATTTACGAAGTTTAATAATAATCTTATTATAACCAAGTTGAATAGTAATTCTAATCTTATTATTACCAAGTTTATAATAATCTTTATTCAAATGAATGTAAGGAAAAAGTGTATCTGTCGAATAATAATCTTTATTTGCAAAAATTTTCCTAAATCAAACTTGCAAGTGTCACACAGTTTAACGATACACATTTCACGAGCACTCATCTTCTAGAAACCACGATTTCATCGAACAGTCAGCCCCTAATGTTTATTTGTAAGAAACGTGTAAATTTAAATTACATTCTTAAAAATATTCTCTTAGTAAACACGCACTAAGCTTTGTGAAAGACCGATTAAGACTGGTGTGTAATAATAATATATTAGTTAAACGATTTCTATGCAAATTAAATTTGAATTTTAAATCGACGGTGAATGCTCGTAAATATGTTAATTTACTATTATGCAATTTTTGCTAGTATGGCTCGCTTTAAATCGATTTATTTAAAACGGTATTTATATTCATTCACAACTCGGAATACATATGTAAATTTTATAGTGTTTGTATATTTAATCGACGTTCGCCTTCAAACATGTTTATTTTTTCTATGCCACTTAATTTATTATACGACGGTGTGTGAATCTAAATCCTTAAATTTTAAATTGATGGATTAAAATTAATAACGTCTCCTTTCTGATTTAGTTTATTATAATTTTAATACAGATCACTTCTTGCTATGAAATTGTTAACGCTGTACAGTGAAAACCATTTTTGTGACTTTTGTGACATCGTAGAAAATTCGTAAATTTGACAACGTTTGAAATTTCAATCGAATAAAGCGATACTTTCAAAGACAATAAAAATCTGTCAAGCTAAATTGCTCATCAAGAGTTAATCTAAATAATCTAATAACGCACTGTATTTCTAAATTCTTTCTTAAATCCTTAAATTGATTTATTAAAATTAATAACGAATAAAATAACAACTCCTTTCTGATTATAGTTTATTGTATAATAATATATTATTAATAACAATATTTAATAATTAATATTTTAATAATAATATTTAAGAATAAGTACACAAATAGCAATTCTTCTTCCGTGGAGGTGGACCATCTATTTCATCCAAAGAAAATTCGGTTTGATTCCAATGTTGGTGACAGAGTCTCTGACGTTGTAGATATTTACAGCGTTGATAATGAATCGGCAACTTAGGCCAGATGTATTCTAGATCTACGGCTGTGACTCTGGTACATAGATACGATTTTGGAAAGTACTTCAAATCCTTATCTGCTATACTACTGAACGAACAATCTTTTTCGTACTGGTCAATAACTTCGCCAACCTTCTCTACAACATGCTTTATAATGTTCTTGCAAAATAGACGGGAGAAGAAATCCATTGCGAAGCTGAACTTTTCTTATACTAACTAAGAACCAAAGTTTCCTCATAATATATCACAAATGTTTAGTGTAAAAAATCCTTCATATAACTTTGTTTGAATAAATTTATGTAAATCAAACACGTTCGTTAAAGCACACATGCAATTTCTTCTTGAGTGAAATGGACACTTGGGTTCGGATTTTTGCAATTTTTGTACATCTTCGTAAATTTCACCCAAATCTAACATAGGTACACTTTCACCATTGCTTTTCGCTAGAATTTCACATAGAAATCGATATTTCTCCACTCCTTTAACGTAAACGACTTTGGCTGTACAACATAAAAAGGTGAGGATTGCGTCAAACTCAGATAAGGGGACGAATCCTCTATTCCAATCAATGCAATGGTGATTGGTCATTAACCAGTTTGCAACATTTTGAAATTTTCTGGGGACCATTGACAAACTTGTGGGTGGTTGAAATAAAAAATGACTCGCTTTTCTTTCACTATCGTAAGAAGCCAACTCTTTTGGTATAAATTGATTATTTTCCACTTTAAATCCTTGAATGTCAATGACAATAAATAGTTTTTTCATGGTTCGGTTGATGTTGCTTCTTATAAAATCAAATGAAATCAAATAGTTTTAGCTTCTCTGCTAATACTGCCATTTACGGTTTACATTAACTGACGGACAATTTTGGTGAGAGGTGAATAAGAGAACGCTTTGTCATGCAAAATTAAACAGTAAGCAATAGTATCAGCTTTAATATTTTCTTTAGTTGTAAACTCAATTCTTATTTCTACTGCACTTTTATGCATTACATCTCTCTGAAAAGTGCAGTCGATTCCTATTAATGGGCAACTAGCTAATCCTTTTGGATTGAACCAGGCTTGACTGCTTTCACGATAATAATTTTCCTGAAATCTAGAATACATGTCGTATATAACGGCGTATTTGTTATTTTCAATATCAATTTCAATATTGTCGTACGGATAGCGTTCGCCATTTAGAAATACCGTTAATGATTTTAACTTAACGTCATCAAACAGACTCATGTTTGCATCGACGACACCCTTTCGCTTAGTTTGAAAACCGATGATTATGTACCTTGGCGTTTCCAACTGCGGAGCCGTTTTTACTGTCCAAGAATGACTTGTCGTAGTTGGGAGCGACGGATACTCGTGCAACTCCCAGTTTCTGAAAGGAATTTGTATTTCAACATCTCTGTCTGTCACTCTCGTTAAAGCCAATTGCTCACGTAGTCCAACAGAAATATGAGGTATACGCCATACAATTTTGTCAATTATTAATTTAATCTTTTCCGTCTTGTTTGTTTCCACAACTGCATCAACGTCATCATTTGCTCTGATCAATACTAATTCTTGCCTCATATTCAAGACGATCTTTTTATAATCTTCCCCAAAACCTAATAATGTCTTTAAAGGTACACTTGCTGAGAAATCTCCCTTAACGTTGAGTATATCGCTCATTTTATCATTCTCCTGGATCCATCCTGCATTTTCCAATTTTCCAAACCGGGATTCTTCGAAAATCTAAAGGTCGAAGAGGCAAGAAGCGGTCGGCCCGGACTTCTCAAAATTCATTAATCTATTCCTATTTCTGTGAATCTCCAAGCTTTCGAAAGAATCTAGGTTTGTTTTGTTATTAATTTGTTTGATTAAATCTATTTTATTTACCGAATGATTGTTTTCAAGCATGTGTAAGGCAACACTGGATTTATCAAAGCGTTTGTATTTTAAATGAGCCAAGTGTTCTTTGAATCTAATTTTTAAGGATCTTTTTGTTTGCCCTACATAAATTTGATCACAATTTTTACAACTAATTTTATATATACCTGATTTATCCTCCGAATCTACTTTATCTTTTGGATTTCCCAGCAACGATTTTAAGCTGTTATTGTTGGTGTAAACTATTTTTAAACCTAATTGAAAATTGTATTCAACCCTTTAGTATATTGAGGATAAAACCGCATTTTTACAATTTTCTTATAATCTACCTCACCTATTTTGTCAGATTTTAGTGTGGTTATTTTATTAATCTCTAATTTTTGTTTTTGTTTTCTAATAATGTTATAGATTACATCGGGTTGGTAACCATTGTACGTGGCGATTTTAATAATTTCTTGAAGTTCTTTACTATAATTAACAGTTGATAAAGGGAATGTCAGCATCCTATGCACTAAGAAATTTAAGGCCGCTAATTTATATTGTTTGCAATGATTTGAATCCGCGGGAATGAATCTATTAACATTAGTAGATTTCCTATAAACGTTAAATTCTAATTTATTACTATTTCTAGTTACTAATGTGTCTAAAAAGGGTAGTTTATTGTTAGTTTCAATTTCATAGGTAAATTTGATGGTGGTGAATTTAGAGTTTAAACTTTTAAGGAATTCCTCTATTGAACATTTACTTTGGTCAAAAACACAAAATATATCATCGACGTATCTCACCCAGATTTTAGGGAAATAATCTAAAGAGGCTTTAAGTTCCGTTTCAATGAATTCAATCAATGAATCAAAATTTCTTTAAATTTAACAACGAGTTTTACCAACAATTGGAAGGGGCAGCCATGGGAAATAGCTTGTCACCGTTTATGGCAAATCTGTTTATGGGTAAATTTGAAACGGAACTTAAAGCCTCTTTAGATTATTTCCCTAAAATCTGGGTGAGATACGTCGATGATATATTTTGTGTTTTTGACCAAAGTAAATGTTCAATAGAGGAATTCCTTAAAAGTTTAAACTCTAAATTCACCACCATCAAATTTACCTATGAAATTGAAACTAACAATAAACTACCCTTTTTAGACACATTAGTAACTAGAAATAGTAATAAATTAGAATTTAACGTTTATAGGAAATCTACTAATGTTAATAGATTCATTCCCGCGGATTCAAATCATTGCAAACATTATAAATTAGCGGCCTTAAATTTCTTAGTGCATAGGATGCTGACATTCCCTTTATCAACTGTTAATTATAGTAAAGAACTTCAAGAAATTATTAAAATCGCCACGTACAATGGTTACCAACCCGATGTAATCTATAACATTATTAGAAAACAAAAACAAAAATTAGAGATTAATAAAATAACCACACTAAAATCTGACAAAATAGGTGAGGTAGATTATAAGAAAATTGTAAAAATGCCGTTTTATCCTCAATATACTAAAGGGTTGAATACAATTTTCAATTAGGTTTAAAAATAGTTTACACCAACAATAACAGCTTAAAATCGTTGCTGGGAAATCCAAAAGATAAAGTAGATTCGGAGGATAAATCAGGTATATATAAAATTAGTTGTAAAAATTGTGATCAAATTTATGTAGGGCAAACAAAAAGATCCTTAAAAATTAGATTCAAAGAACACTTGGCTCATTTAAAATACAAACGCTTTGATAAATCCAGTGTTGCCTTACACATGCTTGAAAACAATCATTCGGTAAATAAAATAGATTTAATCAAACAAATTAATAACAAAACAAACCTAGATTCTTTCGAAAGCTTGGAGATTCACAGAAATAGGAATAGATTAATGAATTTTGAGAAGTCCGGGCCGACCGCTTCTTGCCTCTTCGACCTTTAGATTTTCGAAGAATCCCGGTTTGCTTTGCATGCATAATACGGTACAAAGAAAGTGAGGGGGGGGAGTGCGGCTAGTCTAGTTTAGTTTATTTGTTGTTTTAAAGTTTAATATCAGTTTAGCGCTGAAGATGGTAACTTCGTTACCGAAATACGTATTCGCTTTCAGTGAATTAATGTGGTCGAGGGGTTTTCTCACTATTTATTTGGATTACAGCCACAGGTTTTGTGTTGCTTTGTGGTTATTAGCACCTTATAACCTAAACTCTCTAAATATATTCGATTTCTCTGTGTCAATTTCAGTTTTTTTGTCGACAACAGTTCAGTATCTGTTTCCGTGGTTTAAATAATACATTACGTCTAATTCTGCTACACTCTTTCCGTTTCGAATAATTGCTATCGTAAATAATCATTATGTGAATCTTCTCAAATGAAGTCTTAGAGTAATTACTTATTATTAATCGATTCTCTTGATCTAATAGTCGAATGACTATTCTCGTAATCACGTTCACGGTCACTGGAAGATAAATAGCTTGAAGAGGGGATTCTATTATTTTAAACCCTGGAGGTACATTTGGAAAGAAATGATACAAAACATGACCGGGTTCTCCGTTGTTATAAGATCCACCGGTTAGATTACATTCTATTCTTATAGCATTTACTTTATTTATTTCTGTGATATCGTAGCCGATAAGGCGGGATGACCCTTATTTATACAAATGAAGGTAAACTCTATTTGCTCATCACGTTTATTTCTTTTCAGCCATCTTACTACAATGTCACCATCATGTGTGTGTTTCACCTATATCTACATAAAGTGTCTTTCACATACAACTATATTACATGCCTCCCCACTTTATCCCAAAAATACGAAATCATGCAGTAACAATGTATACTTATAGGTAATAACATAAACTAACTAAAGATCTAATCTTTGCGGTTTCTTAATCGTTCTTCTCCCTCTTTCTCTTGCTAAACCTATTACCGTATTACTTGATCTTTCCAAGCTACTCTCAGTCTCCAGTCTTCGGCTTGTTTCGGTTTCCTGTAATTTCTTCTTAGGCTCCTCTTTGTTTTCCTTTTCTGAATCTTCTTTTCTTTCTACTACTGCTGCTTTATTTCCCTCTTCGTTCTTTGTGCCTTCGCCTATTACACTAATATTAATACTCCTTTCTCTATTCTTTTCTTCATCAAATATCCTCCTCATTACTATTTCTCTATCTATCCTCTTTTCACTTTCTTGAGACTCATTTGCTTTCTTCAACTGATCTACATGTCTTTTCCATACTGACTCTTCTCCTTCCACCTTTATTAGATATACTCTGTCACTTAAAAGTTTAACAATTCTTCCTCTTCTCCATCTGTCTTTGTTTCTGTAGTCTCTTGCGTAAACTAAGTCATCTTCTTCAAATGCTTGGTTTCTATGACCTTTAAAGTTCTTTATCAATCTGTCTCTGTATCTTTCCATACTCGGACTATCTTTCAGCAAATCAAAATTTGTTCTTATGGGTCTTTTAAACATTCTCGAACTGGGCTTCTCTCCTGTTGCACTATGTACTGTATTTCGGTACGTAAATAAGTACCTTTGCACCAAAGTATCCTTAGTCACTCCCAAATTTCCTTTATCCATTAAGCATTTCATAAAACCATTTTTAAATGACTACAGCATTCTCTGCAGCCCCGTTACTTTGTGGATGGTATGGTGGACTCGTTTTATGCGTTATACCATTTCTAATACAGAAAATTTTAAACTCCTCTGATGCAAACTGCGGACCGTTATCCGAAATTATAGTTTCTGGTAACCCAAACCTTGAGAAACATTCTCTCAATTTGTCCAGTGTCTTGCTTGTGTTTGTAATTGACATTTCAAATATTTCGGGCCATTTGGAATATGCATCGGTGACTAACAAATACATTTGTCCTTTTAATGGTCCTAGAAAATCAATATGTATTCTCTCAAAGGGTTTTGTAGCTTCTGGCCACAATTTTAAAACACTCTTTTGTGGTTCTGGTCCCCTTACCATACAAATCTTACAGCTTCTGCATATCTTCTCAATCTCTAAATCTAAACCAGGCCACCAAAAATATGACCTTGCAGTAGATTTCATTTTACTCATTCCTATATGTGTTGAATGAAGCTGGTCTAATAGTTGTTTCCTCAAATTAAAAGGAATAACTAATCGAAAACCCCACATTATTACATTATTATGAACATATAATTCTTTCTTTCTGTTCACGTAACTTTTAAGCTCCGATTCCTTTTCTGAACTAATTTTTCCTGGCCATCCATTTTTAATAAAATATTTTATTTGTACCAAAACCTGATCTTTTCTAGTTTCCGTTTTAACTTTTTCAATATTTACTGGAATCGTATTTAAAAAGTTGAAATTTTCAAATTCCACATCATCTTTACTCGAAGAATGTATTGGCAGTCTAGAAAGTCCATCTGCTTCATTTAGTGTACCTTTTGTATATCTCAATCTATAATTAAATCCTGATAAATACAGAGCCCATCTTTGAATTCTGCCTGCTGTTACTTCCGGTAAACTTTTCTCTTCCCCAAAAGTGTTAGTAAATTCTTATGATCCGTCACTAATTCAAATTTTCGACCAATTATAAATTGTGAAAATTTCTTAACACCCCAATAAACTGCTAGAGCTTCTTTTTGTATCATTGAATAATTGAATTCAGCTTTAGTTAATCTACGGCTGGCATAACCTATTGGACGCTCTGATTCATCCTCTAATTTATGCAACAAAACACATGCTATTCCTATTTTACTAGCATCGCATACTAATTTAATCGGCAAATCTGGATTAAAGTGCATTAGTACTACATCTGAGGTTAATTCCCTTTTTATACTTTCAAATGCAACTTCACATTTAGTATCCCACTTAAATCTTTCATCCTTCTGTAGTAACTTGTACAAAGGACTCAAAATTTGACTGATATTTTCTATAAACTTTGCATAATAATTTACCATTCCCAAAAATACTCTAACCTCTGTTACATTCTCGGGTCTTCTCATTTCTACTATTGCTTTTACTTTCTCTGCATCTTTCTTTAAACCTTGCTTATCAATAATATGTCCTAAATATTTAACATTATCTTTAAAAAATTCACTTTTTCTTAAATTTACTGTAAATCCCGCTTTTCTTAACCTCTGCAACACCTCTCTTAGATTTTCTACATGACTACCAAAATCTTTCCCAGTTATCAAAATATCATCCATGAAATTCACAACTCCTTTTGTCCCCAAAAGTGTCTTTTCAATAATGTTTTGAAAAATCTGACATGCTGGCTTAGTGCCATAAGGCAATCTATTTACCTTATAAATTCCTTTATGCGTACTCCAAGCCAACAGCTCTCTACTACTTTCACTTAACTCCAGCTGATTATAAGCACAAGTTAAATCTAACTTTGTAAATTCTACTCCCCCTTGTAATGCATAAAATAAATCTTCTACTCTAGGCAATGGATGATTACAGTCTTCTAAATACTTGTTAACTGTCAATTTATAATTCGCACACAAACGAATTGAACCAATGCTCTTTACAACAGGAACTAAAGGTGGCCCCCAACTACTATTATCCACTTTTGTAATAATACCTTCCTTTTCTAAATGGTCCAGCTCCTTGTCTACCTTATCTTTAATTGCATAAGGCATAGGCATTGGTTTTCTAAAAATACCTGTTACCTTCTCTTTTAACTTTAACTCAACTTTTTCATACTTATATGTTCCTAACTTATTTCTAAAAACATCGTTATATTCTCCAACTAATTTTCGAATACACTCATCTTTTCCCAATTCTAACTTATCTAAGTTTACACTTACTTCAAAAATCTCCAACAAATCTCTGCCAAATAACGGCCTTTCACAACCTCCTTCTATTACTAACAATCTTACATTTTCTCTCTTATTATTACATTTCATTGTAACATTTATTTGTCCTAACGGTTTTATTAAATTTCCATTATATGTTTTTAAACAAACGTCAGTGTTTTCTAAACAAATATGTGAAAACATCTTTTTATAAATAAAATCAGACAAAACAGATGCACCTGCACCTGTATCTAATTCCATTTTTAATGGTATACTACCTATTAGAACATCTACTTCCAATGATTTGTTTCTCGTACTAAGGCTCAATGAAAACATCTGAATTGACTCTGTTTCTACTACATTTTCATTTTCTTTCTTACCTAACTCTTCTAAATAGCAACTATCCTTTCTACTTTTACAAACTTTGGCCAAATGCCCAACCTTTTTACAAATTTTACATGTAAAAGTTTTATACTTGCGATTACTAAACTTATGGTTTGGCTTCCCACAAGCGTAGCATGTTTTCACATCTTCCTTCTTCTCCGCTTCCTTTTTCTTATATATGATCTTTTTTACAGCTAATTTATTTACCTCTGGTAACACCTGTTGCTTTGTCGTAGCTTCTCTCTTCAACGCAATTTCTACGAGCTCTTGCAATGTCTTCTTTTCTTCTTCTTCGCAGAGACGATCCAAAATTGGGCCCCTTCGCAGTCCTGTCAAGAATTTGTCCTTCAGCTTTTCTTCCAGTAGGTTTCCAAATTTGCAGGGCATCGCCAGGTTCTTTATAGTAACATACCAGTCACTGATATTTTCAGTTGCTCCTTGCCTTCCTTCGTAAAATGCAATACGTTTTTGAAATAATGATACTTGTGGAGAAAACTGTTTTTTCAAAATATCACAAAGATTTTGATATGACTTTTCTTTAGGTAACACCGGGTCACATATGTCTCTGAGGATTTTGTATACGTCAGGTCCAACAACCGTCAGCAACACCGCAACTTTTCTCTCCTCTTCTATTGCATTAGCCACAAAATACTGCTCCAAGCGTTCAATGTATAATCCCAAATCATCATTTTGCACATATTCAGGCACCTTTCCAATATTTGTGCTTCTTACAACCACGTGAGGCATTATTGAGGTTAGCCGTTAACCACAATTCCCAGTAATTAAAAAATACTTTGCTGCCTTTTACTTCAGCGTTATCCTCGTCGCCAAAATATGTGATATCGTAGCCGATAAGGCGGGATGACCCTTATTTATACAAATGAAGGTAAACTCTATTTGCTCATCACGTTTATTTCTTTTCAGCCATCTTACTACAATGTCACCATCATGTGTGTGTTTCACCTATATCTACATAAAGTGTACAACTATATTACAATTTCCACCGGAAAATCATCAATGTTATTATCGTTTGCTTTCAACGTTCGCGGTTTAAAACCCAACAATTTTCCCAATGAATTTGGTTTACTAAAATCGAGCTTAACCGAACTGTGTATGGTTGCCTTTAAAGTATTATTATTTCCTTTAATGTTTATGAACATATAAAATAGCGACATCTTACTATCGCTTTTTGACCTAACATTGCAGTAGGATAGACAAATTGAAGCGGGATTTGCTCCTAATGAGTCCCCCATGCAAGGCGGCCATGCTTGCTGTCAAAGCATAATGAAAGATTTTAGAAAAATTTTGTGCAAATCGTTTTTGATTGTAGTGAGAACCTCGAGCAGCCTCTGGACAGCTGTTTCAGCCCTGCTTGGATGTCGCTATTTTATATGTTCATCATTCTTACATCGCATTTGCGAATAAATTGGGCAAGTCGTTTTTGGTCTGCGGTGGGAATGTCGAGCTACGTTTCTGCTGAAGAAGCCCCAAGCAGGGCTGAAACAGCTGTCCAGAGGCTGCTCGAGGTTCTCACTGCAATCAAAAACGATTTGCACAAAATTTTTCTAAAATCTTTCATTATGCTTTGACAGCAAGCATGGCCGCCTTGCATGGGGGACTCATTAGGAGCAAATTCCGCTTCAATTTGTCTATCCTACTGCAATGTTAGGTCAAAAAGCGATAGTAAGATGTCGCTATTTTATATGTTCATCATTCTTACATCGCATTTGCGAATAAATTGGGCAAGTCGTTTTTGGTCTGCGGTGGGAATGTCGAGCTACGTTTCTGCTGAAGAAGCCCCAAGCAGGGCTGAAACAGCTGTCCAGAGGCTGCTCGAGGTTCTCACTGCAATCAAAAACGATTTGCACAAAAAAAAAAATTTTAATGTTTATATAATCAGGGATATTGTTATTTTGAAAATAATCTTTCAGATATTGGTTGATATCGCCTAGTTCATATGTACCTGTAGGTATAACGATAGTTTTCCAAACCGTCGTTTTTCCTGTTTCTTCATAATGTATCAAATTATTACTTTCATCTATGTTAGGTATTGCATTAAACGTTTCAAAATTTAACAAGCACATTTCATATGTTGCATCTTCATCGAGGTATAGTGGTGGATTCAATTCACAAAATAAAACTGATTCAGTTCCCGTAAGAGTGAACGTACACGCAACGGGTGAAGATTCCATGTTGACCATCTTTCAAGTACTACATTCTTACTTAACTTGTAAAGGACTTTAAAAACTGTAGACATAAGTGTCCACAATTTTGTGTATTTTGTTTCTGATAATTAATAACTCCCAATCCGTTCGACAAAAGATATTTCTCTACTTCAACTGGAGGTCGTAGATCTCCATAGCTGTCAAAATATTTTACGATTCCTCCTCTCTTATAATATGCCACCCAATGCGTTCCTTCACCAGAATCGCTATCTAAATTCACTACTCCACTTTCATGCTTCCATATCTTTTTAGGTAAAGTATCTCTCATAAACACACCTCGAAAGAAAGGTAATTTCCATATTTTAGCATATTTCAGTATGTCAATGTTAGTCAACGGTCGCCGAGGCAAATATTTCAGTTTTTTGGATTGGATCGTAAATATAACCCACACCCGGTTTTGTAAGGTTTTATATAGAATCCGCTTCCCACTGCTTTTGTTTCCATAGCGGGATTATGTCGCTCTGCCTATTTCAGTTGCTCTTTCGCAGCTTTTGCATCGTTTACCGCCTTAGCAATTGCAGCTGCACCGCCACCGAGCGATCCTATTGCGCCCAAAGCCGCAAATAATGGAATTAAAGGTAAAAACCCTCCTCTCTTAGGAATTGGTATCACTCTTTGACGTGGAGGTCTTATTTTCTTGTGGTCCTTCTTTAAAACAGCCTGCGCCAATTTCACATTTTCTAACAGACTCTTGTTACCATTACGTGAAATTGCATGTTGTGCTTTCCTTACAGCTTGTCGAAATGATAATTTACCACCACGCTTCTTCCTTTTACTATGCTTTCTCTTCACTCCGTTTCCCATTCCTAGCTTTGTCTTAGCTTTCATTAAGGCGGCTACAGATAACACAGATGCTTTTTCACCAAATCCCGCCTCTGTACTCTTCACTCTTTTCACTACCGCTTGATACAATTTTTTATCTGCTTCGTGACGTTTTTCTAAATCGCTACTTACAGAATATGCGATATCGTGTTGCTTGCACGCCTCATCCAACGCATTCACACCTCTGTCTCCTCTTTTAAGTCGAACGTCTAATTTTGTGCCCGGACCGCAGTAATTGTAACCTAGTTTTTTATTAATTAACGTAGTTTATTAATTAACGTATTAAGTAAACCACGATCTTTCCGTTTTAAGGTGCTTCTCACAGTGTAATCTGTTTTGACACGACGTCGCATTTATGGCTTTTCTTTCTAACAGTCAACGATG
Source organism: Prosopocoilus inquinatus (assembly GCA_036172665.1). Classification (NCBI taxonomy): domain Eukaryota; kingdom Metazoa; phylum Arthropoda; class Insecta; order Coleoptera; family Lucanidae; genus Prosopocoilus; species Prosopocoilus inquinatus. The sequence continues at coordinate 19,603,089 of CM069875.1, forward strand.
TTACATGTGTACTACTTCAATACTCACTGCTTATCTTTATATAGCGTAAAATTTTCTCTTAATTTTTTGGTTAAGTATCGTTAGTTTATTAAATAAAGGAACAGTGTTCTTAGAAAATTTTATTTATAACTGACAGTGTCATATCTAGAAATATATACATATTAAATCACATAACATTTACATATTAACAGCTTTATGCATACTTATATCAAAAATTAATTTACTAATTCCAAACATCATTAATTCATTTGTAATTGCTCCTTTCTCAGATATTTCATTATTAAGAAATGATTTAACATTTGTCTTCATATCACTTTCCATAACACTCAAGCATGGAATCATGTTGCTGTAGAATGATTTATAGTTCAATTGTTTCAAAACTTCTAAACGATATAATATAATATCACACAATTTCCAGAGTTCCAATAGACCTTTATAAGATATATATAATGTCTCCACTCCTCTTTCTAATTTCAGTATTTTCGTTCCTTCGATGCGTTCGAAAGACGCCTTTACTGAGCTGATTTTCATTACCGGATAAATAGTTTTCTTCTCAGTAAAATACGACTTCAAAGTGTAGTTATAAGAACAAAATTCTTTCCATTCCTCTTCTAAAAACGATATGCTCTGCCTTTTGGAACCCATAATACGTATTATCGGATTAAAAAATGTTTCGGTACACAGTCCGACACAAATCCACTTCGTACGGCTCTTATTTAGAAAATATACACTTTGAGCTAAAAGTGGCAACTGATCTACGTCAGTCACCTCTCTTGCTTCTGAAATCTCGGAAGGTGCTGTCTCATTAGTATCACATTGACGAAAATCTTCATCTGTGAAGTAAGGCTGGGAGAGTATTTCAAATTGAAACTCGTTTCGAACTGAGGGCATATTCAAACCGTGCTCATACGGCTTTTCTTCTTTTGGTTTGTCAACGTTTTCAGTCAGAAGTCTTTTCTTCTGTACGTCATCAAAAGGATCGTTCACGTGCCTTCTCTTTTGCTTCAGGAAAAAATCCACTTGTTTTGATGTCACTGTTAAATACAATAAAAATATACAAATTATAAATTATTACAATAAGATGATTTAAACTTACTTTTATGTATGTAGGTAGGTGATTAACTTAACAACACAACTCACAGTTTTGTAACAACTGAATCTATTCCCAAATGAAGAACCTTATATAACAAGATTTTAGGTGGGGGTCCCTACCTCCTCCAACCTTACGGTCGTATTCAAGATAAACCGTTTTTGGATCCTCCGTCAAGTTAAGGTCACGTCAAGGATAGATAATTTTTGGAACCCTCCTCTGACCTCGCTTTTAGAGGTAATGATGAGGTCACATCAATGACATTGAGATTTTGCAACCTCCTCTGACTTGATCCTTAACCTTGTAGTTACATCGGCACAAAGCAAATTCTAAAACCTCCTCCGATCTTAACCTTGAACCCTCAAGGTCATTTCAAAGTTACCTCTCGGTTAGGTTAGGAACAGGTCGATTCTGGAACCTCCTCCAATCTTGACCTTGATCGAGGTCTCCTCAAGGTCATGGCCTTGAAGTTTAAGGTCATGGTGAGGTCACGTCAGGAATACGCCGATTCTGGAACCTCCTCCGACTTTGACCTTGACTTTTATTGGTCAAGGTCGGAGGAGGTTCCAGAATCGGCCTATTCCTACTACTATTATCGCCGGGCAGAAGAAGTTCCATTTTTTTTCTTCATTCTTCATACCACTTAATGTGGTAGCTTTGAAAGAATTTGATTTGTTGAGCTAGAAGGATTATTTTGCACTGAAATTAGGAGTTGTTTACAATTAAATTATTATGACTTTCCAGCTTTTAAAATTTCTTCCGCGTTTTCAACTGATCTAGCTAGCGCCGTGTAAACGTCAACATCTTGATTGTTTCCACAGCACTCTTTGTAAAAATTAAAAAATTGAAATTTCGGCCAAAAAGTCAAGTCATCCATAATACATTGTTAGAATCGGAGAAAAAATCTTTATTGAAAAAAGTGAAAATCCAATATGACGTCCATAAAAAAAAAAAAGTTGACAGTCGTATCTCTGTAATTTTGACAGCTCGGGTAAATGTAATGTGAGATTTAGATTCTACGTAAAAGAGTGCCTTAATAATGTGTAAGTTATAAATGTCTAGCTTTATGGGTTTTCGATTTAAAAAATAAAAACGAAAATGAAAAAAATTAGTTTTTTCTCAATATCTTCAAAACGAAACGGAATAATTCAAATTGCTTTTCAGATTATTAATTAGCATGAACGATAAGGTTATACGTTCGGAACAAATCCCTGGTTCTAAATTTAATTATTATGATAAATTCATGGTTTTTACCTTATTGTCTGCAAGCAATTTTATAACAGACAAACTGTAATTAATTGAAACGGCTGGTTAAAATGAATATAAATGTAAATAATCTAATGGTAAAACTTCAAATACTTTGCCAACTTTGTATTTTGATAATGTTCTATACCTATGTTTTATACCAACATGCATTATGTTGGTATAAAACAGGTGGTGGTTTTTTAATTTGTGAACAACGTATAAGTATGCTTGAAACGCAAAATTCAGAGCTAAGGGAAAAACAGCTATAGTAACTCAGAATCATTGAAAACGACGGAAATATCGAATTGCATTCACGACCGAGAACGCCTACTACGTCCACGGCAGATGTCAAAACCTGCGAACTCATAAACAAATTGTACTTTTTTATTCGGAAACGCAAGCTTTTGTAATTGCACTGGTGCTTAGATCAATACAAGTGCATTGGCGATATGGAGCTAAAAAAGTTGTTCCTGCCTAGAATTCTTTTTTATTTCCCAAAATCGAAAACTCCCGTAAGCGCACGTGTTAATGTCAACACACATAACTTTCTTAATAAACAACGCGGAAACGTAAATTTTCACAGATGGATAGTGAACCTTGCGCTTTAAGGATATGGAGTCCAAAAAGTTGTTCTCCACTAGAATTTTCGGTAATTCGACGAAATGTCGAACGACGCACGCAGAAATTGATAATAAATTGCGGCCGTAATTATTGCTCTCGTGCAATTGGGTTCACTTGAATCCAGGTGCACTGCAGACGTAATTAATCTCGTCGTTTTCCTCAGGAAAATACGTTTTTTCGCAAGAATGTCTGCTTTTGAATCAAAACAAGTTTGGATCACGATTTTGTGAGCGAAAGAAAGCACCAGGAGTGCATTCAAAAATGACACTCGAGCGACGCTCTGGGAGGCTATTCTCAAATGTCAGGTGGTGACACTAGAAATCGACAATTGTCGAAGACTAAAGTCGCACAAGTTTTGATTTCTGTATTCTCAAACGCTATTCAAAGTCAATGTCGTACGCGACTCCGATTGTCGACGAAGCGATTTGACAACGTTGTATATTAGTTCAATTGAATAGCATTCGGCCGCATATTTCATATTATTTAATTTGGCAAATCTGCAATTTACCACCATAATTTTTGTTTATCACTATCGTGCAGTAGAGGGTTCCCTCGTGCACCCAGACAACAAATTATGGAAGCAAATAAAGAACTATATTGTAATGCGCGACAGAAAGAATTGTTAAGTAATTTAGTGCAGGTTGAGAATAATATAGCAATTTTAAGTGGAAAATTCACAAAAGACATGAAATATATTATTGGCCCTTCATTTTCTTCTAAATTTTGAATAATAAATAATTCTTCTGCCATAATTTAATGCACGAAATCAATAACCACTTCAACACACCTGCGAAATGAAATTACATAACCTCGCTCTATTCGTGTCGTACACGACATGACAAATGTAGAGTGGTTTTGACCACTCTACAATATCTCTATTAAAAATGTCGAAAATTTGTCGTACGCGACATTTGAGAATTAGCTTTAGTAGACATTTTAGCAATTCGCATTCGACATGCACATTTGCTGATTTGAGAATAAGGCCCCTGAGCCACAAAACATATACAAGAAGTGTCGATTCCTGTATAAAAACGTATACAGAAAGAAGACGCCATCTACAAATGGAGTGAGATACTACAGTAATTTAAGTAGCGGCAAATTAAATGAATTTGAATTTATAAAGTAAAAATTATTTACCAAGTCAAACTTTATCTTGCTTGGTAAATAACTTTCCCGTATTTTCTTAAATTAAATAAAAAAAGTAAAAGTCGCTTTACTAATAAAATGGAAAATATATTGTACTAAAGCTATAATACATGATGTAACTTTAAAAATAATATCAATAAACTGTCCATATTATTATCATTACATTAATAATATTTAGATATTTACAAATACTGCTAGAAATATGAAATCTAAAAATTATTGTAGGGTTGATTATATATTGACATGTGTGGTAAAAAGATACTTGAATGCATTTCATTGCCTTTAATATTTCCTAACATGTAATATTGGTCACATAACAATCTTACAACTAAAATACATATATCTACAAATAAAAATCTTATAACTAAAGTTTACACTTAACATATTAACATTTTATTTTTAATACCATTTAACACTACAAAGTTTTAGAAATTAATAACATAAATGTATTCTTTGTAATTATGCTAAACAAATGTACTAAGATCCAAGAGTGTGCACTTGGATACAATAACAAAGATAAAACAACCAAAAACTATCTACTACTATCTATTATTTCGGCCCAAACAATTTAACATAATCATCTATCATATGATTTGGCCTGGTATCTTTATTTTGTACTTTCCTATTGATTAAAGTTATAATGTGTTTTACCATAATATATGTAATGGTGTACTTTATATCACCTTTAGAGCATGTTGGTTGCAAAAGTCAGGAATGGAAATAGTGCTTTCACTAGCAATTCTGATGATGACATTTTTCAAAGTAATTGCTGTAGGAAATAATTGCATTTTTTGTTTCTTTAATAAATTGATAATATTAACAAAAGCTTCATTTGGATACTTTAATAACTGTTTCGTATATTCTTTCAGAACGATCAATTTATATTCTTCACTTGCTTGTTTATCGGTTATTTTTTAAAAATTTATTTGCAACAAAACCTGCAATATAGGCACTGGTTTGAAATCGGAAGTGAATAGATAATTTAGAGACATCAGTATAAATGGAATGAGACATTTCTAGTAAATAGAGCTGTACCGGTCTTACAGCATGTTGTGGAAGTAAGGCCTGAACATTTGCAGATGCAGGAAGAGGAGTTGGACGTACTTCTGATGTCTGTTGCATAAGAATTTCAAGAGAAAATAGAACTTCTGTGTTATCATTTTCACAATTACCTGAAGAGGAATGTATAATTACATTATTTATAATAGCTGTTTTAAATGCGGAACAAAACTGAATTGTATTAGGATTCGTATTTTGTCCGCATAAACCTGTAATATACCCAAAGAAATTCTCCAGAGGATCTTGATTAAGACAACTAGTGGCCAAGTATTTAAATCCTAATTTATGCAATTTTCTCCATAGGACTTCAATATTTTCAACTGTAACACGAAAATTTTTTACAGATGGTGATGCAGCTACTCTCTTTCCATTAAACCTATCTATAAAAATTAAGTTGTGCAGAATTTTTTTGCATCTGTCCAAAATTGCAAATGTGGAGATTTGTTGTTTATTGGCCCATTCAAAGGTTTATTAGATTTTAATACAGAAATGACAGAATTGAACAGACGATCCATAAAAAATACTAATTTGGTAGTGTTTGAATTTTCTATTACACCACAATTTGCAGCAAACGATAATCCAGCATATACACTATGACTAAATAATTGTGCCGCTAACCGTACCTTCATTTTTTTTCTACCTTTCGGATTTATATGATCTGTTAAGTTAGGGCAAATCTTTCCATCTGGAGTAACGGCGTCAATTTTATAAAGTGCTTCAATATCCGAAAATCTTGCCAAATATTTTTTGTTATAAAAAGCATTGTGCATACCTTTCAGTAAGTGCGGTGGATCAAAAATATGTACTATTTCGTGTTCGTCGATCTTGTAACGGTAGAGATCTGAATTTGACAACTCTCGTATTGCTCTTACATTTGTAGTACCCTGATCACTAATAGTAGCAAGAACCTTAAAGTTTGTATTTAAATGTACAATTTGTATTATTTCAATAATTTAATTTTTCAGAATAACGGCTGATACTGAAGTTTGTACAAAAAAATAAGCTAATGGCTGCTCCCATTTTTTTATTAATAATATGTAACATAAATACTAATACATGATCAGCAATTTTGTTTTCCTTACCTTTGCTATATTCTACTAATCCAGAAATTGCACACTTATTTAATTCTAAATGTGGTTGCAACTTCATTTCGTCAAACATTAGTACTACATTCTGATTCAATGGATGCATAGTTTTTAAAATTATACCTAAGTGTTCTATTATTTTTGAGTTTATACCAGCTTTAATATTAATATGTGATAAAGAGCGCATTAAAGTACTTCGGGAAGGTAACACTAAAATATTTTGTAAAAACCTATATGCTTTAGGACTTTTTTTATACAATGCTAAGAACAGAGCTCTTTCTTTAACTGTCCATGTAGTTTTCTTATGAAATGATTTTAGCTGTGACTGTATAAATATCAAAGCAGAATCACTCTTCTTACTATTTAACCTTTTATACTATTTATTAAGAGATCAAGTGCACTGTCATCCAGTAACATTTTCTTGGACTTTGCTTGTTTTCTAAAATAATTCAATGCTCTCTTACATCGTAAAACTTCTTTATATAAAAAATTTCTTTTTTGGTGTTAGTGTCGATGATGTGGTCCGAATATGCTGTAGGATCTTCTGTGATTTGCTTTTACCTAAAAACAAAAATAAAGAATTCAACAAATATTTCTTACCTCTTAGCTTGTTTTAATAATTACTTATTGCTAACTTGAACTTTATACATACCGCAGATATAATAAATATATGTTTACCATAAGAAGTTGCCGAAGTTGATATTGGTGGTACAAGAGATGGTGTTCTACAGACTGGCAGAGCAGTTGATGGTACAGGAGATGGTGTTCTAAAGATTGGCAGAGCAGTTGACGTTGATGCTACAGGAGATGGTGTTTTAAAGACTGGCGGTGCAGCTGATGTAGATACCACTACCGATTTTGTAGTAGATACACATACCGGTACAGGTGGGGAGGCTTTAATAATCAATAAACATGACATTAAAAATACGGACTTTTTCATAATTTTGTTTACTTACCATGCGCCTGTATCTCCTGCAATGTGAAAATATTGGGTGGCAATTGTTTTATCTCAAAGTTTCGTATAAGTATTTTTAGAGTAGGCACCGCACCTCTGTTTAATTTGAGCTTTGCTGAGGTTTGAAACTGAGAGTCCTCAAAGTGTTCATTACAAACTCTATAATTTCGAATAGCTGCATCGGACTTTTCTAATAAATCTATACTACCAATGTGATTGAACCATTTTAAACGTATTTCTGGATTCCTTGGGAAAGCATGCAAAATCACATTTTCTTGCCTTGTATGGTTTACACATCCAGGAACAATACACTGTTGTCTTTGCATTGTTTTGTACTGTAAGTGAACTTTACATTTAAAATAATGGTAATACAATAAAAATATACGTAATATGCAAAAAAAATATTGCGAATTAAATAAATTTCTGTCAATTTACATTTGCAATATATTTTTGTAAAATGTAACTTATGAAATCAGAAACGTATTGTTACGTTTCTAGGGTTTTAATTTATTTATTTAAACGAATAAAACACTCGATAAAAACTTAACCGTAATTTAATAAAGCTTAAAAACTAATTTATTTGTAACAATTTATTTTCACACTAAAATCTAACTTCGACGATCGCTGTTCGAACTCGACTGACTCGTGAGTCAACTCCGGGCGATTTTATATCATTTGCTGCCGTCTGGAATCCTCCACGCTGGAGAAGTCTAGTCTGTTCGATGTAGGCCCCGGTGGCGTGACGGCCGATGACACATAACAGCGAACCGACTTCTTGACGCCTTGAGCTAAGCCGGGTGGTACGCCACACTGCCCCCTTCTTAAAAACGTTTCGTCTCGAAATGTTCCTGGTGATAGTCTTGAAGGAGGGTGTCGGAATCTACATGCTGGCCCATTCTTGCAACTTCCCGTCTGGAAGAAGTAACAGTCTACGGTTTTGCTGTTGCTGACTGTTGCCTGTGGGTGGTGGCTGCAGACTAGGACTTCAATTCCCGTTCTGTGGAAGATGACTTCCAGCATGCTTCGAATTACTCTCCAGTCTAGTCCGTCCAATCCGCAGCCCAATTTGGGGATGGCTAACTTCATCTGATGGTTCTCTATTAGCTGTCTCCTCAGGCTATATAGGGCTCTCCACATACTTTGATAGTCAGGTTTACCGCTTGATGTCTTCTTAGTGACTAAATAATGCACGTGGCGCCTCCGATCTGCCGTCGAATCAATGATCTGCAAGCTCTTGCCTACCACGGGATGCTGTCTTCGTAGCTCCTCGATTTGGCCAAATTTCTTCCTAAACACCTGAGCGATTCCTTTGGACATTTTCAGGTCTTCTGCTACGCAGTGGGCCAGACTGTACTCCAGTGGCACTTTAAAGAGATCTTGTTGCTTCTCCGTGGTCACTCCAAACCGTGCCTTGCTTCCTTCGGCGTGATGAGACATGAAGGTTTCGAAGTTCACTTCGGAAACTTGCGCCCTTTGTACTGTTCCTTCATCTGCTTCTCCATGGTAAGGGGCTATCCGGTTGAAGTGGATTACTTTGGGTTTGCCATGGGGGACCTTCTTGATGCGGTAAACGACGTCGTTGATCCGTTTCATCACTTTGTAAGGACCTTCCCAAGAGGTCTGCAGTTTTGGGGACAGGCCTCGACGTCTTTGGGGGTTATAAAGCCAGACCAGTGCTCCAGGTTGGTATCCCCCGTGTTGAGCGTTGATGTCATAGTGTTCCTTCATTCGATCGCTGGCCGTCTGTATATTGTGACGCACTTGGTTGTGGATGTCGTCCATTTTCCTGCGTAATTTCCTCACGTAATCTTCGTCGGCAGAGACTTCGCCAGGCTTCACACCAAACTTCAGGTCGCAGGGCAGTCTCGGCTCTCGCCCGAATACCACTTTCGCCGGAGTCTCCCCTGTTGTCTCATGAACGGACGAGCGGTATGCCATTAGGAACAGGGGAATGTACGTGTCCCAGTCCCTCTGATGATCGGAAACGACCTTGGACAAATGTCGGTTGATGGTTCTGTTGAACCTTTCCACCATTCCGTCCGACTGTGGGTGGAGTGCAGTTGTTCTAGTTTTTCGTACGCCGAGCAGAGTACACACGTTCTTGAACAAGGCCGATTCAAAGTTCCTTCCTTGGTCTGAATGCAGTTCCATAGGTGCACCATACCGACTGATCCATTCCCTGACAAGGACTTCCGCAATAGTGACTGCCTCTTGGTTAGGTAGGGCGTAAGCTTCAACCCACTTACTAAAGTAGTCCATTACCACGACGATGTACTTGTTTCCACCATTCGTTTCTGGAAACGGGCCGGCTACATCGATGGCAACTCTCTCAAAAGGACTTCCAACGTTGTACTGTCTCATGGGGGCCTTACTCCGCCTGTGGGGACCGTTACTGGCTGCGCAGACTGCACACTTTCTGCACCAATCCTTCACGTCTTCCTTGCAGTTCACCCAGTAAAATCTTTCGCGCACCTTCTCCATAGTCTTCTTAACTCCCAGATGCCCTCCCGAAGTTCCATCGTGAAGTTCCCTCAGAACTTCTGGCACCCTATTCTTGGGGATTAGTTACTGTCTTCTGTTCCATGCCTTCCTGATTCTCTATGCTTCGTCTCAGAAGACCACGATCCAACACTATGGAGTCCCACTGCGCCCAGTATGATTTTACGGACGGTGCACATGGTGCTACCTCTTCCCAGGTAGGCCTCGCGTTCCTGCTTTTCCACTCTAGCACTAATTTCAAATCCGGGTCGTTCTTCTGGTCTCTTCGCAGTTCTTCGTCTTGCCATTTGTCGTCAACTATGGCTGTCCTCGCAGTCGTGGCTACTTTCTCGTCCAAACGACTACAGTGCTTACAGTCTTCGGCACAGGGTCTTCTCGACAAAGCATCGGCATTTCGATGGCTAGTTCCTGCCCGATGCTGAATTTCAAAATCGTACTCCTGAAGTCGTTCGATCCATCGTGCAACTTGCCCTTCTGGGTTCTTGAAACGGAGAAGCCATTTTAGAGCGGCGTGGTCGGTCCTCAGCAGGAAGCGTCTACCATACAAGTACTTGTAGAAGTGTTCTATCGTTTTTACGACGGCTAGCAATTCCCTTCTTGTGACGCAATAGTTTCGTTCCGGCTTTGATAGGACTTTACTGAAGTAGCCGATCACCTTCTCTTGCCCCTCTTGTATCTGGGAGAGTACGCCACCAATCCCAACGTTGCTAGCATCTGTGTCCACGACGAATTTGCCTTCCGGGAGAGGATAACTCAGAATAGGAGCACTAATCAAGTACTGCTTTAGTTGTTCAAAGCCAATTTGACACTGTTGGTCCCATTCAAATGGACGACCTTCTTCAGTGAGTTTTGTCAACGGCTTAGCAATGTCTGCAAATCCAGGAACGTAGCGCCGATAGTAAGTGCACAGGCCAAGGAAACTCCTTATTTGGTGTTTATTTCTGGGAGTTGGCCAGTCTTTCACCACCTGAATCTTCACAGGGTCCACGGCGATTCCATTTCCATTAACAATGTGCCCCAGGTAATTCACTTCCTTCTGGAACAGGTGACACTTCTTGAGGCTAAGCTTTAGTCCAGCTCCGCGAAGCCGCTGGAACACTCCTTCCAGGTTCCTTAGGTGGTCGTCGAACGTCTTTCCCACGACAATTATGTCGTCAAGGTACACCATGCACGTTGTCCAGGACAGACCTTTCAGAACCGTCTCCATTAACCTCTCGAATGTCGCTGGGGCATTACATAATCCGAATGGCATCACTGTGAACTGCCACAGACCCATACCAATGGAAAACGCCATCTTTTCTCGATCTTCAGGCGCCAGCTCAACTTGCCAATATCCACTCTTTAAGTCCAAAGTTGAGAAGATCTTTGAGCCGGCCAGGGTGTCCAGGGTATCATCAATTCGTGGCAGGGGATAGCTGTCCTTCTTGGTGACATTGTTGAGTAACCGGTAGTCTACACAGAACCTGGTGGACCCATCCTTCTTCTTCACAAGCACTACTGGTGACGCCCACGGGCTGCTTGATGGTTCTATCACATTATCCTTTTCCATCTCGCGAATAATGCGTTCCGCTTCCTCACGCTTCGCCAATGGTAATCGCCTTGGAGCTTGACGGATAGGTCTTTCTTCTCCAGTCTCTATTTTGTGTTTCACGACATCAGTTCTTCCCTTGGATCCATTTTCTACCTCAAATACATCTTGATAGCGGCCGATCAGATTCTTTGCTTTTGTCTTCTGGTCTGGAGTCAATTCCTGGGCTGTTGACATAACCATTTCCCATAATTTCTTTGGGACTTTCGCTTCTGGCACGTTTGTTTCAAGTTGCCGGGAGATGGAGGACACCATGGTGCAGCTTCCCAAGATTGTTCCTTTCTTGATATTGACAGAGAAACAATTGACGTTTCAGGCGGACAGGTACTTCCTTCTTCGCCGTCAACAACATTTTTCCAACGAGGACTCCTCTTCCAATCTTCTGATCATCTGTATTAGGTTCAACCATAGCGACCTGGCCATCTTGAAAAACACCGTTCAGTTTTGCGTCGACGATAACCTCAGTCCTGCTGGGTAATACAACGTCTTCAGAGAGGACTACTCGAGCGGCCACGTCTCCTCGTTGATGTAGAACCAACTCCTCATTATTGACCGCCATCACGCCACGCTTTAAGTCCAATTGAAACCCGTGGGCACACATGACGTCCATGCCCAAAATTGCTTCGTCCTCTATGTCTGCTACCAGTGCACGGTGTTTTATTGGAGTTGAACCAATGGTGATGATAACCTCTACTTCACCGTGGACAGTTGCTGATGTTCCAGTTGCAGTTTTCAGTCTCCACTTGGTCGGCTCGGTGCGTCCAGATGACTTAATTATGTCGGGTCTTAGGATGGTCTTCGTCGCACCCGTAAACAACAACATGGTGTGAGGAATGTCATCAATGGTGACATCCACGAAGACACTGCTGGTTAACTGCCGTAGGGATATTACTTGTTTGGCTTTCGTCTTTGGGGGCCTTTGAATACGAGTCGACGTTTGCCCCTCTGCACCGGCCCGGCTTAGTTTAACTGTGGCTTCCTTGGATCCTGTCTGGGCTTTGGACATCGCCTGCGAACATGTCCTTCGTCCTGGCCTTTCCAGCGGCTTCTTCTTCTTGAGAACCTGTTCCACAATGCGGCGAACATCCTCGGCGGTGGCATATTCCTTGGATTGCCCCTTATTAGCAGATCCCACCTTGGCGTTGGCGGACTCTTCCTCTTCTTCCTCTTGGAAATCCATAGCCGCTCGCACCTTGACATGCCCTCTTGAAACTCGTCTCGCCGCTTCAAATTCCAAGGCATAAGCCAATGCGTTCTTGGATGTCTTCGGATGGGTCATTCTCAATGCCTGCTGGAATGTCTGGGTCACGGATTCCATCTATGAAGGTCTGCACCGTCAAACATTTGAGGAATTCAACAGGAGCTGTGGGATATGCCAACTGGGCCAGACGCGCTACTTCGAATTCCTGAAGACTTTCTCCGGCTTTCTGACAGCGATTCCTCAACTGCGCATGGTATACCTCGGTCAGATGGGCCTGTCCGTAACGCATTTCCATCCTATTCACCAGCTTGTCGAAGTCTTCTTGTTCCTCTGGCGGCATCGTCTGTAGCACATCGATAGCGTCCCCTCTCAAAGCCACAATTAACGAAGTGGCTTTTTCGCTGGCTGTCCATCTGTTCGCCTTTGCTGCTGCTTCGAACTGTTTGAAGTAGTTGGGCCAAGAAGACTTTCCATCGAACGTTGGTGGTTTTATTCTCAATTTCGAATTTTCTGCTGGTCCTTCCACAATTCGGGTTTCATTATTTTCTAGTGTTTCTACTGGTGGCTGATCCCCGAACACTCGCAACCCCGCCATGATTTGTTCCAGATTTTTGATTTTGTTATCCTGCTGAAATATTATTTCCTCCACATTTTCTTGCAGGTTCTTTGTTTCTTCTGATATTTTTACCACTAATTTATCTTCGAGGCCTTTTGTTTGTTCTAGAAATTTCTCGTCAAAATTTCTGGAGTGCTCTCGAAATTTCTCGTCTAAGTCTCTAGATTGTTCCAACAATTTATTCTGTAATTTGTCCAAATTTCCAGATTGTTCTAGAAGCTTCTCCTCTAAATTTCTGGATTGTTCCATCAATTTAGTTTGCAACTCGTCTTTGAAGTTTACAGATTGTTCTCGAAGTTCGTCCTTGAAATTTCCAGATTGTTCTAGAAGCTTCTCCTCTAAATTTCTGGATTGTTCTCGAAGTTCGTCCTTGAAATTTCCAGATTGTTCTAGAAGCTTTTCCTCTAAATTTCTGGATTGTTCTCGAAGTTTCTCTAAATTTCCAGACTGTTCTTGAAACTTTTCGTCCAAATTTCTGGATTGTTCTCGAAGTTCGTCCTTGAAATTTCCAGATTGTTCTCGAAGTTCGTCCTTGAAATTTCTGGATTGTTCTCGAAGTTCATCTTTCAAGATTTTATTAAAATCGACGGGACCACACGAAATTTCGAACAGGAACGTCTCTGGATCTTCACCAGCTGTCAACAAATCGGATCGGAGACGCTGTTGAAGTGCGCCTTTCAAACCACAGGTTTCTAACTCTCGTTCTTCCAATTCGGTTTTTAATTCGGCCACTTTTAAGTCTTTCAACAACACTTTTCTCGTAGCCATTGTTTTTTTTTCCGATACTGTACTTATTTAATAATCTGATTAAATTTAATTTACTTTAAATTGTTTATTTATTTTCACAAACCCGCACACCGACACCACTGTTACGTTTCTAGGGTTTTAATTTATTTATTTAAACGAATAAAACACTCGATAAAAACTTAACCGTAATTTAATAAAGCTTAAAAACTAATTTATTTGTAACAATTTATTTTCACACTAAAATCTAACTTCGACGATCGCTGTTCGAACTCGACTGACTCGTGAGTCAACTCCGGGCGATTTTATATCATTTGCTGCCGTCTGGAATCCTCCACGCTGGAGAAGTCTAGTCTGTTCGATGTAGGCCCCGGTGGCGTGACGGCCGATGACACATAACAGCGAACCGACTTCTTGACGCCTTGAGCTAAGCCGGGTGGTACGCCACAGTATATTTTCTTTTTATTCATGAGAAAATTTTTATTGTAAATACGATACTGAACTTATAGTGTATGATTCACATTCGATTGAAGCGTAATTGAATAAAATACTATTCAAATCCAAACACACAAGAACCAACACATAAAACTTCAAATAACTTTAAATTCCAACGCGATATAAAACAAAATGGGTCCGTAATGTCACATCATCACGTGGGTTTCACCTGACTTTTAACTTATACACACATTATATACTAATTGTATACGTATACTAACTGTAAAATATTAATTTCACTATTCACGTGAATTGTTGATTGAACATATATGACCGCACTTAAAGCAATATTCTCCCGCCGTTATAAAAATTTTCTTATTACTGTCTAACAAAATTAATGGGAAACAAGACTGAACCGTCTTGAAGAAGCCGTCAACGTCACATGAAAACGTCGACTAAAATAGAACAGTTAACTGCGGCAATTAAAAGTAGAAAAGTTTACTTAATTATTTTATTAAAGAAAAACAAATTACATTTTACTTTCTAAGTTTTTAGAAATTTAAGTTCCTTTTCTTTTTGTGATTTTGTTTCTTCTTTTCTAATGTTAATAACAAGTAAGCTTCGCCCCCTTGCATTCTGGGAGAGTCTGATCAGAGGTCTCCTTCCTTCTCATTTGGTCTCAGATGAGACTGAAGGGCTTCGCATTGTTTAGGTTGCTGGTCTTTGAGGGCTCGCGACCTGAAAAAAAGTGAAGGAAAATGTTTAAAAAATTTTCATTTTTTAACAACTTTGATAATTGACCTTTTTTATACGCCCCAATTCATCTGTAAGAGGGGGCTAAAATATGTAGTGGCACGCGGGTGGCTTTTGGCTTCGCGGGTGCCCTGATAAGAAGCAGTTTTTCAATTGGGACAAAAGGGGATAAAAAGTGGTTTTTCAGTCTCCGTCCGCATGTCCTACACCAAAGATAAAGGATCTAGGAAGCTGTGACACTTAATAAAATAAAATAAAAATGGAACGAAGTTTAGTTCGCAAAAGTGGCTCCATCTGGATTTTGGTTACAGCAAAGGCGGGAATTTTAAATTTTAATGTTTTAAACAGATAATACAGCGACATCTTACGATCGTTTTTTGACCTGACATTGCAGTAGGATAGACAAATTGAAGCAGAGTTGCTCCTAATAAGTCCCCCATGCAATGTCAGGTCAAAAAGCGATCGTAAGATGTCGCTGTTTTATCTGTTCATCACTCTTACATCGCATTTGCGAATAAATTAGTCAAGTGGTTTTTGGTTTGCAGTGAAATTTTCGAGCTACGTCTCTGCTGACGAAGCAGGGCTGGAACAGCTGTACAGAGACTGCTCGAGGTTTTCACTGCAATCAAAAACGATTTGCAACAAATTTTTTTAATGTTTTAAATAAATACTTATTTTAAAAGTTATAAAGCAATAACATGCATTTTAAATGTTCACACTATTTCAAACTAAGAAATTAACGGATGCAAAAACGAGAAGCAAATTTCCTTGAAAAATACTAATAACTCACTGCGTAAATCAGGTTCAATAATTACTCTGTGATTTTCGGAAGGATTCGCCTTGATAATCAGTAATCACAATTTAAACGATTCCTTGTCTCTTAAGCCGGTAATACATGTTCCAATCATTTCACGTAAAAATTCATGTAAACATGTGTGTATAAATTCATGAATTGTAATTTGCAATACACGTTTCAATTACATTAATAAAAAGATGTACTGCTAAATAGTAATTTAGAATGTTAATGTTGGTGAAAATGGTAACTCATTATAATGCATCTAACTTCAAGTCATTTTCTTTGAGCAGCTGGGAATGTTAGATTATGTTATCAAGGGTATCATCCAAACGGAGAACACATGGCCATCATTGATTAAACTGTCTTGAAGCTAAAATTATTTATAAACATATACACACATAAACTAGCTAAAGTCGTTCTTCATTCATCCGAGTCAACAGCCAATAGCGACAATCAAAGTCAATAAAATTTCACGTCAGAAACCTTGAGAAATAGAACTTTGTTTTCAATTTTACATGTATAAATTCATGTAATTCTTTTTGCTCGCTATATACGTTGAAAAATAGGTTTTGCCATAAGTTACATGTAAATTTCATACAATTTATGATCGTCTATTACGGGCTTTATATTTGTTGTTGCTGCAACAACCACTGATCCCTGCACTGAACAGCGAAGTTTCTTGGACCTGGATTATATGCAGCTATGATGTTAATCGGAATATCGGCCGGTATCTTTGAATTGTCAATTTATCACCAACGTGCGAGTGCCGAATTTTCTTAGATCTCTATCTTTGTCCTACACGACGGAAAGTAAATAGACGTAACTGTTTTTTTCTAAAACGAATAAAACAGAACAGTCACACAATGGCCAATACAGTATATATAGTATAACGATATTACGTTTTGTAAAATGTTAAATTTGTATGATCTTAATAAACTCGCACAGCAAATCAGTGGCTCTCAATCTGGCAGATTAATTTTTCGTTTTTTCGTGCAATGTGAATTCGAATTCATCCTAATGGTCCTAACCATTTTTTTGCAATTCCGAACGCACCTCTGGGCTGATTGATAAAATAGGTCGCGTTGCTAATCGCGGCTACTTTAAAAATTCAGTGTGAAGAATAAAGTTCAAAAAATTGATTTAATGTAAATTAAACGTTAAATTAAAACATATTTTGTTAAATAAAAACAGGTAAGAAAAATAAAATTATCAGTTTGAGTAATGTTCAAGCAGTTCAAGAATGTCTGGTTCTAGAGGTTATGTTGTCGATTTGGAGGAGGTTTTGAACTTTTATCACAGAGTTCCTTGATTAATGCTTTGATTTCTTTCAACTAATTAAACATACTGTTAGAGCACTATTAAATAAGGATACGTGGCAACGTTCTATATACAAATAAAAGAGAATTTTGGTTTTGAAAAAAAAATGGATGACATTTCTCACTTCGATGACACATTATTTGCCATATTAAAAGACTGTAGAACACTGCCAGTGTTTTTCGATGCAATATTTGGCTTTCTCAACAGAAGGTGAGTCTGAAAACAAAAACAAATAACATATTTAACATTTAATTTTACTGTCAGAACTGACTTCTATGTGGTTTCATCGGAACTCAATTCACCTGTGGGTTTACCGAAAGGTTTAGCAGAGAAGCTGGTTAGGGACAAATTTATTCAATGGCAGGACAAGCAGACTACATCAGAAGTAATAATAGATGATAATGTCCCAGAGGCTATCACTGAAACAATCGTTGAAACGACTCCGATGGAAGATATATCAGAAGATTTGACACGAATGACAGTAAACATCGAAACTCAATCACATAATTTTACATCTTCTGAAAGTTATAACGGTGCAATGCATGAAAATTATTCTTGGTCTCAAACGATAACCGAAGTTGATATAATAGTGAAAGTACCTGAAAATGTCACGACAAAGAATTTAATTGTCACAATTTTTCCACAGAGTATTTCAGTTAAATTAAAAGGCAAAGATGCCTCTGCTTTATTAGAGGGAAAGTTATGTCAAAAGTGTAAACACTCGGATGCAATT
Organism: Prosopocoilus inquinatus; assembly: GCA_036172665.1. Classification (NCBI taxonomy): domain Eukaryota; kingdom Metazoa; phylum Arthropoda; class Insecta; order Coleoptera; family Lucanidae; genus Prosopocoilus; species Prosopocoilus inquinatus. The sequence goes on from CM069875.1 coordinate 19,620,972, forward strand.
TGGTCATTAGATAAAAGAAAACTTGAAATACATTTGGAAAAATGTGCTGAAATGTGGTGGGATTGTTTACTTCAGAGTGAACCAAAGCTAGACATCAGTAAGATAGATCCTTCCAGGCCTTTTGAAGATTTATCTGATGAAGCGCAAGCAAAAATTGAAGAGTTAACTTGGAATCAGGAGCGTAAGAGGATGGGGCTGCCTACAAGTGATGAAATAAAACTTCAAGAAAAATTGAAGCTGGCTTGGAATGCCGAAGGTTCTCCATTTAAAGGTCCTTTTGACCAAAATGCAGTTATTCTTCAATGAGAACTGTGGTTTTTACTTCCCAGAGATCTACATTGCAGTAGGTCAATGGTGATATTAATTTTTTTCACGCTACCGCCAGATTTTTATATTAAAAGTCGGAGGGAGTGGCTTTTAATGTGTACATAGGATGATTTTATTTTTACAAATTTATTTTGTCTTCTTTTTAATCTATCATATTTGGACATGTAAAAATTTTAATAGATTTTGCATTTATTGGAATATTTTATTTTTATAGATTAATTTAATTTCTTAACTCTTAGGCACGGTCAGTTACTGGGAAATTGGTTGGCTTGCAAACAAAAAAGATCTGTTTATTAATATTAAGTATGTCTCTTGCATGAAGAAAAATGAATCTTTCCATTTTAATAACATGCATTGCTATGATATAATTGATGGGCTGTGATTAGAGCAAAGAGTTCCTAAGTGCGATTTTTGTGGATTATGGTGTTATGGTGCCAATTAGTACTAGTAATTTTTTTGGATACTTTCAAATGGTCAAATCAGATTTGTCTTAATTATCCACTTTATATTTATAAGCGAAACAAAAGACTAGGTTTTAATTTGCAACCAAAAATGAGCTACAGATGATTTTAAAATTATTGTTGGAGCCTTGGTTTTATTAGCTTAATTTTTGATGTCTCGTAATTTTTATGTCAGGGTAAAAAATTAGTAACGCTAACGTAATTGATTTGAAAGAGAACTAATGAATACTTTGCTTTCTGTAAACATTATTTTTTTTAATTTTATAATCCCAAGTATTCACATTAGTATTTTTTTTTAATTTTGGAGTCACATTTGGCCACAGCACATAAAACCTTTCATTTTTGGATTATCAAATTAATACGTCCGCATTTACAATTGGTCCAGCTATCCACCATATAAGTGTCAAAATCATGTTTGTTTCCATAGCGTTCTATGTAAAAAATTAAAAAAGAAAAGAAAAGAAATTGACAGTCATGTCCACAATTTTGACAGCTCGGGCAAATATAATGACAGATTCAGATTCTCTTTAAAAAAGTGCCTTAATAACGTGTAAATTTCAAATGTTTATCGGTTTTCCATTTAAGAAACAAAAATAAAAAATTAGACTTTTTTACCGATGCAAAAAAGACCCTGTATGTGTTTGCTTTCTCTATGACTTGAATTTCATCATCATCATTTTTACATTCTACTAATCATAATCAGATCAAATATCAATGTTTAATTTAATATTTAAATTTAATGTTTGCTGAATGTTGGAGAATTAATGTTAATTAGTATCTAGAAATTATAAAACTTTTTTGTATTCTTTGGGATTTGTCTACTTTTACCTGATTGGCTGGGTTTCTAGACGAATTTTCTGATAGATTTGTAATATTTAGCTTAAAACTAGCATCACCAATAGATTTATCCATGTATACAGGAAGATTCAGGGAACCCATTCATTAAAACTTTACGAACTTCCTCTTTGAATTTCTATTTCATATTTTGCGGTTATAAATTAGCGATAATGGTCTATTAAAGTATAATAATTTTCAACATTCGGGTACTTCTGCTTGTACCGGAAGTTCCTGTCAACTTTCTTGTTTTAAATAGAATACCCCATTTTTTTATTGCATTTTTGAAATCTTCGTGAAATTCGAAATATGTTTTGTGTAACATGTGATTCGTTTTAGAGGTATTTCCATTTTTTAAAAAAAGTTCAAAGTTGCAGTACCTTGTTTATGATCCTACTGTCTTTGCGTAACAAAAGCCATAATTTCAATTTTTGACCTGTAGTAGGCTATACTCATAGGCTTTTAGGTCATACCTAATTTTTTTAAAAATGTTTATGGGCTGGTTCAAAAGTAACTTCTACTCGAACTGACTTCAACCGTCGAAAAGTCATGTTTTTTAAATAGAACACCCAGTATATTTTTATACCATAAGAATCAGAATTAAATGTTCTTTAGAACTGTATCAGCCTTTCTTATATCTCTCTCTTACCCTTCTCTGTCTATTCATGATTTTCTTTTTGAACATAAATTAAACATAAAAACCAAAAAATAATAATTTAAATACTTATCTATCATTACAACTTTTTATTTATATATGCCGCATGTATTAGAATTCTTGGTATGACTTTTTACACATTTACACAGAAATTTACATCTACAATACAAAATTTTATGAAAACTAATAAATAAATAAAAAATATTAAAAATAATACACAAATTGTTGGTTATAATATTAGCTCTAAGTTGTTCGTCAGCTATTATTTATTAGTAATAACATTTAATTGTGTCTAAGTAATAACATATTTTCCTCGATATAACAATTTTTTATTAACTTCTTGAATATGCCTGTGTTTGAATATTCACTTTTTGCTTGATTAAATTGTTTTTTTTTTTCATTTCTTCTAGACGGATTTCAAAAATTATAATTCCTCTAGTTTTCCCACTATTTAAAAACAATACCGAAAAATGGAAAAAAATTAGGTGTTAAAAAGAAATCATCGATAACGAGTGAACTATAAAGAGATAGGTATAGTGAATGCTAATACAGGACGAAAGAATGCTCCATTTTTTATAACATTTTTGAATTCCTCATAAAATTCTAAAAACATTTTATGCACACGCGATGAAAGAAAACTAGCCAGATCGGAGGTATTTTCATTTTACTGAAAAAACTTAGATTTGCAGCTCCTTATTTATAACATTGCCATCATTGTATAAAAAAACCTATATGATGTCAATTTTTTGTCTTTCAGGTCAAGCCCAATTTTACATCTAATTGTTTATAAGCCGGCTGAAAAGTAACTTCTATTCGGACTAATTTCAATTGTTCAAAAGTCATTAGAATTTTATGAGGAATTCAAAAATTTGATAAAAAAATGGGACATATTTTTATTTCTTAATGTGATTTTCGTGTTGCACTATTTATTTTGATCATTTGAATAGAAAATACTTACGTTTTTGTTCAAATTTAAATATAAATGAGTAAGACTATTTATTTTTTCAATCTAGATAAATATTTTACATTGCTACGCTTTGTATATGATTATAGGTTTATATTTGGCAGTGAATAATGTTCTTTCTTACAATTTCTAAAACAAACAAAATAAAATGTTTTACATTACCGTATAAAACCCAACTCAACCTAAAAAAATTAACTGTAGCAAGAGGCAATTTTAAATTTTTTTAGCCGGCTAAAAATCATATTTTACTTAGCCGGTGTTTTTAGCAATATAACATCACTAAATTTGTCTACCTCCAAAACCGAGACTTCATCCTCAACCGACTTTTAATAAAAAAAGAATTTATCTGCTTTTGTCTGATCCAAGTTGTATCGCTCCACAATTTCAGTTTGAGGTTAACATGAAGAGCGCTAAACAACAATGAACGGATAACAAACCAAAACATCTCCCTTTATTTTGTAAAGTGACAAAGACGAAAGTTTTCCAAGAGCAAAATAAGCAAAGCAACTCTTAAGCTGTTTTTCCTGCTTTGAAGTTTTGGAAGTTTTGGGGACTACTGTCATTGGTTTTCGTCGTTTAGTTGACGAAAGTTATTGGTTATCGTTGATCACGTGATCTATGAAAAGCAATCCTCAAATACCCAATCTTCCAAACAGGAAAGCATTAGGCGAGGCGCAAACCAGAGCGAACGCGCACGGTGGCGGATTTGTGTGTTCTCCTTACGCCCGTACCACCACCGCGCCGTTTCCGCTCTGGTTTAAACATCCCTTTAAACTAAAACGCCAGAAGTGTTTCCATTTCTTCTATTCTTTAGTTGTTGGCTAGAATCTTGCATGTTGTCAGTGTGGAACAAAAGTATTAAATAATAGCAGTATAACTTTTTTATTTGAGAAGTTATGAAAAAATCTTTAATATAAAGGTTGTTTGGTTTATTGCCATACATGTTATGATCCTTTTAATTTGTATCTGTCTTCTTTTGTTATGGCAGAAAACTTTATTTCTTTAAATGGTATCTAAAATTATTTCTATTATGAAAATTTTATTTTAAGTACTCGGAAAATCTCAAGAGAAACTGATTTGTATGTCAGTTTCAAATTTTAACTTGAGTAAATCTCAAAAGAAACTGACTTGTATGTCAGTTTCTTCCGAATACTCAAGTTAGAATTTTCAGGAAACCATCAACAGAACTTCTAAATCATGCGAACTGGGAGGATAATTTTGAAATTAAAACCGCAATCCTACTGCGATCGCGGATAATCATGCACAGCAAATAAAATATTAAACCAATGAAATTCGCAGTTTGACACAATATATCCGTAACTAATGCGACATTCGTTTAAAATTTCAATCGCTTTTCATTTTGGCACGAATCCACTAGACACTTTCAGTTGTTTTATTAAATATTTGCATCTAAAAATTAATATTTTCTCAATAACTCGTCGAATATCAAAATTGGACCCTGCAAACTGTATATCTTGAAAAGCTTGTCAAAAACGTTATGGAATGGTATGAAAATAAACAGGGTGTTCTATTTGAAAAACGGAGTTTTTGTTATTTATTTTTTGTTGTTTTATTTTTTTATTCATGTTAAGCAAATCGTAGCAAGCTTCGGAACATCCCTTCACGACTTGGCTTGATCTCGAAAGATTGGCCACAGCCTTGGCACTGACAAAGACAATTGGTTGCATTATCTTTATTGGTTTAGAAGTTACGAATTTTTTAATGGAACCTTGCATCCGGGAATTTTCATGAAAAAATTGACTCAAATCAAGATGTATGAAAAAAATAAAAATGACTCAAATAAATTTAACGCAGAATTTAGTGTAGAATCCAAGAATGTAGTTAACATGGGGTGTTTCAATTTAAAAAATAACGTAACTTTAATATTTTTATAATACTTGGACATCCTGTATACAACCGAAAATAATTTTAAGATGTGGAATGGAAGCGCTCCTATCACACAAAAAAAATCGAATCGATACATGGAATAGCAAGAAAGTTATGGAACTTTTACGGAGCTCTGGCACAGCCTGAGTATCAATTGATACGGTTTTCAATAATTGAAGAGATTTGACACGATTTCACAGCTGGCCTTCAATCGAAGAGAGATGCAGATTAACTCAATGTCACACATGATATGGATTGCAAGTTGTTACGAAACAATATACCTACAGAATACTGATTTTGCAAGGTCGCTTGAAACAGCAATAATTGTTACGTATCAAGTCCATATCAATGTTACAGAATAGACCCCATTAATTGATATTTTAGTTTCACCCTGTATAACTACAGCCTGAAGATAATTATGAAATTACAAATTACCTAACAACTAGGCAACAAACTTTACAAATTGACGCATGCGCCTTGCTTGTTCTCAACTTTCACACAAATCTTCGCACAGGTATGTAACAGGTTCTTGGTGTTTCTTATGAGAAGGTCCACTTTCAAGCTGTTGCAAGTTTACAGTGAGTCCCGTTCGTAGACGTGAATATGAAAAGACGCCCATAAGTAGTGCATTTTAGTGTGTAGATCCGTTTCCGGGCGTTATCAGTGCAACTTATTGGTGGTTAGTGTCTTTTTTGTGCTGCAAACTTATTACAATGCCTTGTTCAGCTGTTACCTTAAGTTTAGCAACAATTACTTCCATTATTGCCGTTGCTATTCTGACTATTGCGTTTGCTACTGATAACTGGGTGTACATAGACGTGAACAGAACGGCGGTGCAGGTGAGTTTTTCTTTTCAAATTAAACTTCGGCGAAATCACTGAATTTGAATTTTTCCGATTTTCTTATTAACAGTTCACCAGTTGAATTTATAGTTAATTAAAAATTCATACAATATTTGATTGAGTCTGCATGAAAATGCGGAGCTAATTTGTCTATTATACAAGTTGCGAATTTAAATTGGGGATACGTTCAGAAATTTCATTCAAAATTTAATAAAAATTTCATCCATTTGTTGGGCTACGTTCAAAAATCTAATGACTACAACGTGACCTCTGCAAGTGCCAATGTTGTTTCCGGGTTGTTAAAAATCTACCGGCATATATAAAAAATGAATAATTTATTTAAAAAAATTGTTGCAAATCGTTTTTAATTGCAGTGAAAACCTCGAGAAGCCTCTGTACAGCTGTTTCAGCCCTGCTTGGGGCTTCGTCAACAGAAACGTAGCTCGAAATTCCCAGTGCAAAACAAAAACGACTTGACTAATTTATTCGCAAATGCGATGTAATAGTGGTGAATAGATGAAACAGCGACATCATACGATCGCTTTTTGACCTGACATTGCAGTAGGATAACAAATTGAAGCGAATTTGCTACATAATAAGCTACCCCATGCAAGGCGGCCATGCTTGCTGTCAGAGCATAATAAAAGTTTTAAAAAAATTTGTTGCAAATCGTTTTTGATTGCAGTGAAAACCTCGAGCAGCCTCTGTACATAGTTTTGGTCGTTAACAAAGATTTTTTTGGAAGATAAATAATCCTCAGTATTTGATGGAATATTTTTGGCGTGATCCATTTTGAACTTCTTCCAACTGTTTGTGCAATTAATGTTGAACTCTATTGTGCTTAAGATACTATAGTGCACGAAATATTCCGTTTGCGATAGCCTCCATTAGTAAATACAAATCACGTGATCGACCACCAGGATAATACAAAACCGCATAATCCAATACAAACTGACGGAGTTTGGATGGACTCTTCTATATATCGTCCGGATAATGCTCCTTCAGATTACAATATGTTTTGTTCGACAGGACGTTTCCTTAAAGACAGAAGTTTTAATAAATGTGGCAAAGTCGATATGGCGATATGGCATATCAAGAATTCTTTAATTTCAGAGAAATTGGTTGGTATCATCGAGGAATACAAATACGGACAGAATTTATTTTCTAATAGAAAAAAAATTTACCACCGTTTACACAGATTGAGTCAAAACTCAAATTATTGAAGTATTCATTATTTTTTTCTTCAGAGATTTTCTGGATATCTCACTATAATCCAATTCTACATTACTTGCTCTTTCTAAAAACAAAAGGTGTTAATATGTTATACATATGGTGTAGTCAAAAAGTTATTATTAGCAACGATTATTTCAACAATTGTTGTGAAGGATTTAAGCTTCGGCTCAAAGTTAAACCGTCATTGTAAAACTGGGCCTTAAAGTCAGTTTAAAGCAACGTTCAACTAAACCAGGTTGAACCTGGTTTAGTGAACAAAGTCGCATCAAATTTTGTAATTTGTAATGAATGCATTAATTGCCATATGTCCTTAAGATCCTATGCGAATTGTTTAGTTTAAACCTTGTTCAGTTGAACTTCAGATCAAACTTTCTTGGTACAACTGGCCCTTAAAGATAAGAATCGTTCGGAACGACCGTTAGCTTATAATCTTGCAGACTTCCGATAAACCATTGGAGGTAGTCCAAGGACTAATGTTTGAAGATTGGCAACCGAACTCCAGGTGTCAAAATTCACCATTGGGAATCATCTTCATCGTATTGGAAAAGCGAACAGAAGGCGTCGTCAATTACGCCAAAATACTCTTGATGGACGATTTTATCGGCGAATCATTACATGCGACGAGAAATGGATCTTTTTTCAAAACCCTGTTCATGCTAATCAATGGATTACCTACACCTGCTCAATCTGCTCTACCAGTACCAAAAAAAAAATTCTTTTGGAAAAAAAATTATGTTAAGTGTTAAGGTGGAATTCAGTAGGAATTATTCGCTTTGAAATAATTCTAAGTGGTTGTAGCATAAGCGTCACACTTTATTGTCAACAATTGGACAGAGTTCAAGAATCTCTGCGTGTGAATTATCCTGCATTAGTTAACAGAAACCAGGTACTGTTTTTATAAGATAACGCAAAACCGCATACCGCACTGTTATCAAGGACAAAGCTGAGTGAATTAGATCGGAAGTTCTGTCTCATCCACCCTGTAGTCCAGATTCCAGACCTTACGGTATCATCACATTATTATTTGTTCCGCTTAATGGAACACTACCTAAGAGGACGAGAGTTTGAAGATATCGACCATGTTGAAGCTGCTTGCCAAGAGTTTTTTTTTTAACTCGAAAGAGCCCTTTTATCATCGTGGAATTGAACTTTTCGGACAAAGTTGATACGAAGTTGTTGACAATAACGGCGAATATTAAAAAAAAATTGTTGCAAATCGTTTTGGACTGCAGTGAAAACCTTGAGCAACATCTGTACAGCTGTTTCAGCCCTACTTAGGGCTTCTTTGGCAAAAACGACTTGAACAATTTATTCGCAAATGCTAGGTAATAGCGATCGTAGGATGTAGCTGTTTTACCTATTCGGCGAAAATTTTGTTTAACTGTTGTACTTTTTAAGTAATAAATATTTATTTCTCTAAAAAACGTTCAGAACTTTCTGGACACTTTATAATTTTTCGTTTATAACAGAGATTACAGCGATATCCTTATGAGTAAACTTAGGATAATTATGCACTTGCTTATTTGCATACGCAAATGCATAATTTGCTGCATTTTTTGTTTTAATTGCAAGTGCGCCATTATTTTTTAATGCCCAGTGCAAACTCACACTTTATAGCAGAAAATCTGGACAATCAACGTCCTAAAATCAGAATACAGTAGATTCCCGATTAGCTAACTCTCGAGTATCAGCCCACTATTGTACCCAACCCTACGAATACGTTCTTCTTAAGAAACCTTTAAATAAAAAGAGCGCCCCGTTATCTGATTTAGACAATTCCGAGAAGTAAAAATCGTCTTCGTCTCGTCGGACCGTATCTTGTCTTATGATTAAAGTCATCTTTAACTTAAATTGTGATTAAAATAAACAAGAGACGACATAGCTTTATGTCAATTGTGTAAGAGAGTGACACGTTTATTTCTTATGGCAACATTCATTCGTCATTGTCTTGCACATGAAATTAGCATAAAGCTATAACGTTTCTTTTTTATTTTAATAACAACTTTAATTAGAGATGACTTTAATCATGAAATGAGAATATGGACCAATGTATCACATACTTTTATACTATATTTACAATAGATAAAACACCGACATCCTACGATCGCTTTTTGACCTGACATCGTAGTAGGGTAACAAATTGAAGCGGATTTATTTTGTAGCAAACCCGCTTCAATTTGTTATCCTACTGCAATGTCAGGTCAAAAAGCGATCGTAGGATGTCGCTGTTTTAACTGTTCATCATTATTACATCGCATTTGCGAATAAATTAGTCAAGTGGTTTTTGGTTTGCAGTGAAATTTTCGAGCTACGTCTCTGCTGAAGAAGCCCCAAATATGGCTGAAACAGCTGTAGAGGTGCTCGAGGGTTTCGTTGCAATCAAAAACGATTTGTAACAATTTTTTTTTTACTATATTTGGTTAGTTAAAACTTTCACATTAAGTCGAATAATGGACAGTCTACTGTACTTGGAAATAATAAAAGGATTATCGGGGTACGGGCACAGTCTACACAGTATTTTCACTGGGTGTCGGCACCTTTAATGTTTGTGACTTCAATGGAAAAAAAATATAGAGCTCACAGAACTGTCGTGTTTTCGGCAGCGTCTTAGTTATAACCTGTACAACCCGAATTTCAGCGATTTAAAATTGCTCAAACAATAATCTAATGATGCTTGTTGGTGGAACTCTGCAGAAAGTCGTTGGATACGTTCCGAACAAGGGAAAAATTATAAAGCTCACAGAACTGTCGTGCTTTCGGCAGCGTCTCACTTAAGTGTATAATTCGAATTTGGCGGAGTTTAAAATTGCTAAATAATAATCTACTTAGGTTTATGCCTGGAACTCTGCGGAAAGTCATTGAATATGTTTCTAAGTACAAGGAAAAAAATATAGAGCTCACAGAACTGTCTTGTATTCGACAGCGTCTCAATTATAACGTGTATAACTCGAATTTACCAGGATTTAAAATTGCTCAAAAAATAATCTAATGAGACTTGTGGCCGGAACTCTGTAGAAAATCCTTGAATACCTTCTGAGCTACAAGGAAAAAATTGCAGAGCTCATAGAATTGTCGAATATTCGACAGCGTCTGATCTGTATCTGCGTAACTAATCATATTGTGTTATTAGATTTTTCTAATAAGAAATAGCAATGTTTTTCTCTAGAACTCTTTCTAGAACTCATGTAGAACTACAGATCTTTTAATTTCCTATAAGAATTGGCCGTTAATTTTGCGTAGGACAAAGTGAGACGCTGCGTGAACCTGGCGTCTCAGTTTGCACTTTGGCTTTTTTTCGCTTTAATGAGCAGAACTATCGATTTTATCTATCAGGAACTATAGAACTATTAAAAATAAAGCCAGAACTCACTAGAACTTATGAGATTCCATGAAATGATACGCCAGTTTCACAGACACTTTGCATTCAAAGTGTTTCTCTCTGAACGGGGTAGAAAATATAAAAGAAAAACATGTACAACATACATTATTTTTGCAAAATAATGTATGTTCTTTAAAAATATGAAAATTTAAAACAAAAGGACCTTTCCTAAACTCGAATATGTAAGTAATGAATCATTCCACTGTACTATTGTAGGCTTTTTTACGAACTAAAACCGTCTATGAAAATATTGGATAATCCCATGTTGATTTATATTCCCCGAAGCTACACTCGTAACTAGTTTTAAGCTGCTAGTGCTGGTATTAACTTTCTGTCTCATTCAATCTTAAATTTATTTCAAGCGATCAGCGGTAATTCTTTTTTAATTGTCTAATTTAGCAAAAAAATTATGAAGAGATTATTTAAATATTCGTTAGTAAACTGGAGTGAGTTTTATAATTGAAGAAATTACTAAGGAACGTGTATCGTTTACTCAAAGTAATCGAATGTATTGAATACGAACTTTGATGGTGTTGACCATATTTTTTTTGTAGAAAGTTGTCTTTTGGTGTCACAAAAACCAGTCCGCAGAAGTTGTAATGAATAGTATTAAAAAAGTAGGTAATAAAGACCAGGTGACGGTTGAAAACAATTTTTTCTCCGATGATTTTATTTGAAATCATCGTAATTTAACAAAGCTTTCCGGCCACTAACAGTTTTGATTTCGTTATGTATTCTAATTCTATGCACTTTTTGACTAAAACTTTCTTTTTTCGAAATCTCTTCGCAATTATCTACGCCGGAAATTATGCAGTGCATCGCAGGAGCATTTCATGTTATTATTGAAATGATTGCCTGTTTAACCAATCGCCGTGTAGCAATGGGTAATTTGAATGATATTGCTTATTTAATGTGAGCTTCGAAGAATATGAATTATTAAAGGAAGCGATCATTTGCATCTTTCGTAACTGTTTTTGCACTTGCTGCTTATAAGCTACGTTTGACGCTTGAAATTAAAATTTTATTTATTGGCATTTATGTTTTCTTAAATAAAGTTACAATTCATTCACAAAAATTGAAAATTTCAAGTATTTGATAAGTACTAAATTAATTATTTGTTGTTTTAAGTAACTGTATTTAATGGTCAGTAATATCAATTTTTACCGTAAAATACAAATATGTACGTCCGAAATTTTCAATGTGAAATTGTAAACGTCGTCACTGTGAGTTTCGTGAACAGATAATAGTTAAAAAGTTCTTTTAATTGAAGATTGTTTAAATATTTCTTGCTCTTACTGTGACTAGAAGGATTGGTATTTATACAAGGTAAGTCACATTCTTTTGAATCCTTCACAGTAGCGAACACATGTGTTTCGTAACATTTTTATGACTAGTTAATTCGAATAAAATTAACTGTTAAGCAAATTACGATTTGTAATTCCCTTATAACAAAACTGCGCTTTCAGTACTGTTATATATTGGATGTCTCAAAATGTACGGAGAAAATTAAAAGGGTAGCTGAAGGAGATTAAAATTTGGAGTATTTAAGAGAGATAAGAAAACGACCTTCGTTCCGCCATATTGGGGTTGCATTGCATACCTTCTCTCAAATTGACACTGTATCATTTTCTTTTTTTTGCGGTGAAACTAAATTCGAGTAGTCTTGTTTAGTTTTAAGACAACAAATACGGCGTCTTGTACTATTCGTGCTTGTTGCAGCAGGAAAGGAACAAACAATAAGCAGCTATCAAGAGTTTTATTTCATAATTGGAGCAATAAACGTGACTCTACTCGGGTAAGATTTTTACCATATTTTTGGAATACACTTCTTTAAATGAACACTAAGGACCAGTTGTACCCAGGAGGTTTAAACGACGTTCAACTGAACCTGGTTCAAAGTAAACAAATTCGCATAGAATCTTAAGGACATATGGTAATTAATGCATTCGTAAATAAAATTTGATTGCCCTAATAGTCGTATGGTCATTTGCTTATATCTGGTACTGTCGCCGCCAAAACTGAACACTTTTTTTGACGTAAACTTAACAATACTGAGATTTTTCTTAGGTAGCTGTAATTATGAACTTTATTAATTATTGTTGTCATCGGTAAGTGACAGTTGATAATTACAGCCATCCAGAGAAATTCTTAGCATCATTAAATTTACGTTAAAAATGTGACCACATTTTTTTGGCAGCGATAGTATAATTGAAAACTGGTACTCTTTGACAAATACAATATTTCAGCGGTGTAGACTAATCTTAAATGTAAAGTTTCTAAACGTTCCTCAAATTACTCTCAACCCTACTATAGACGTCAAATTGTCACACTGTTGTTAAAATGATAGAAGAAAGTGATTTACACATGGCAAAATTACGAACTTTTAATGTTGATGTCAATTCGTATCCCCAGATTCACAAAAATTATTTAATCACTGATTAATTTAACGGCGTGATTAAAGCCGTGATTGGTTGGGTGAAACAATATAATTGGTTGTTTCAAATCTATTGTTAACTTTGCCCGATGACGTTCCTTAATCAGAGAATTAAATTAATCGCTGATTAACATTTTTTTTTGTGAAACCCACCGTCAGTGTACCAGTATTCAAGGGTCGCAACTGTACATATTTTTTAATCAAGTTTCTGAAATAACAGCGCAAAATTGCGTCACGCAAACAGATTACAAATGTCAGTGGACTGTCGAATACACTAGCAAATAGTAAATGGTCCCGTTTTCCGTAATGAAAATTGGCCGTTGCATCATATCCGTAGACCTCTCTTTGGAGAAACTAAGGGCGAAACACTGTAGCTCCAAATAAAATCAGCGCACACTTGAAAATATTAAAAATATTTAATTTGTCATATATGACAAATCTGAAATCTGTAAATTTTTGATGTAATGATGAACTTTTAAAAACTTTTGTTCGGAAACCATCCACCATAAAAAATTCTCAGTAAGAATGCCGTCTACTAAAGCCGACCTTATCCAAAAATTAAAGCAGCTGGTGAATCAAATGGAGGAAAATTGCAATGAAGAAAAACCGAAAAAATGTTTCAGACCTTGTTGCCCTGTTTGCTGTAACGGTGAGGGCGGACCCTTCGAAGTGATAGTGTTAACACCTGAAGAAATGGCAGTTATTGAGGAGAACAGGTACAACCAGAGGCACAGCAATTTCTACAACAATTACAACGTAGATTACCATGCACCTTCCGGAGGGTGGGCGTCTCGCCCTGCTGTCGCTACTGACGATAAACAAAAAAACCTGAATTCCGCCTCTGAGATGGCTGAGGGAAAGAATGCAAAATGTGAGGAAACTGTCCAAGGAATGAGTCATTAGTAACTAGAAAGCATAAAACAGGATAAGAAGAGTAGATTTTTCCAAAATTCAAGAGAAGCTATTTATAGAATTTAATAGTATTACCTATAAAATCGCGTAACTAAAGATATATTTAAATTAAATTTCTTAATTAAAGCAGAGAAGTCTTTTAATCTAAGGCCGAGCGCACTTTTTCGTATCCAAAGTGTGCTGGGCCAAAACGATGGAATCACATATGCGATTTTCTGTAAATCCCCGGCTACTATTTGGCATATGTCGACTAGTGGTCGTGACAAGTGTTTGATATTCGCCGAATTCCCAGCTTAAGAGACTGCAATGAGTTCGAAACATTTTAGTAAGCTAAAAACTAAGAAAATATTCGGACCGAATCTATTAATTATTTATCTCAATGGCGGATGACGCTACAGGATATGGATATTTTACAGTAAGATACAATTTGATTTCGGCGTTTTTGACGAGTTTATACTGGGTGTCTCATAACGTACGGAGGAGATTAAAAGGGCAGCTAGAGAAGATCAAATTAAAGTTTTTTTCTCAATAAACTTTTGATAAAAGAATCAATAATTAAAAAGTTACAAGAGTTTAAAGTGAAATTACTTAAGAAACAAAAGTTACTACCTGGTGTAATATTGCACGTTTTAAATTCAAATTTGGGGTATTTAAGAGTTAATTGAACACTGCTTTATATGAAACAACCATCTAGAAATATGTAGTCACACAAAAGTTGCGGTTATTTCATTTTTTCTTTTAATGCCTAAAACCGGATTTTCGTGTTGCTGTGCACCGCCTACTAATTAAAAAAAAACTAGGAAACAGTATGAACGGTGGTTTCGAAAAATGTAGAGTTTATTTAAAAATAAACTTGCAGTTTGTGAAATAATTTTGATTAATTAAGAAGTTATAGGTGTAAATTAAAGAAGATATTAAGAACGTTAAACTGCTGTAACTTTCTTATTATTGGGTTTTGGTCAAAAGCGAATTCAGAAAAAAAAAATATCCCTATATCTCCTCCAGCTGCCCTTTCAATCTCCTCCGTAGGTTATGAGACACCTGGTATAGAAAATTGACAATTTAATTTGAAATATATTTTTTTGCATTCGCCCTCTAAAATGAGTATTTTGTGAATTTAAAATTCGCCGCAAAATGGAAGTTTAGGAAGCTATATTCTATTTTTTAGTTCGGAGGAGTACTTTGAAATTTTGGCGCCGAAAACGAGCTTTGTCATAGATGAATTCCGGCCAGCTATCAATGATAAAGCTCGTTTTTAGCGCCAAAACTTGAAAGTACTTCTACGAAATAAAATAAAAAAATGTTCTGTGTCAAAATATTTAAACAAATTCTAAATTATTTTAGTAGTTTAGAGAACTTATGGAAAAAAACTTTTCTGTGCAACACGTACGGAAAATATGTATGTAGTTTTAGAGAAGTCCTCTCAATAAGGACTCTTCTTCGTCGCCTCGTTTTTAATCGCGATTCCTCTGCCAAAACTTAATTTTTTGAACTTGATACATAAATAGCTATTCAAATAATTACTATTGAAAATAATATTCGGGATTAAACATGTTAAAACCATGCTTTAGAAAAATTCCATTTGTTATAACTCTTTATTGTCCTTGGTATGTGTTACTGAAAATTGATTATTTGCCTTGAAAGTATTACAAATTCTTTATTACATTCCTCTTTAACCCTTTCTCCTTCTTTACCTCCGTATTCTACGATTACCGGCGAATACTTGTGAATAATTGCGGTTGTGTTACACGATGACAGCCTACAAAATGCAGAAAATAGGCGAAGTACGTGTTGGGCGTCATTGTGAAGGACATTATAATTGCATTAGCATTGTGAAGGACTTTATAATTGCAATATCTTATATCCGATTTACATACTGTGTGCGCCATCATAAGTAGGCATATACGATCGTTTACGAAGTACTATAATCTGATACGCATAATTCACTTTAATATTGAGTTACACCCAGTGTTGCTAAGTAGTTAGACGCAAATATCTAGATACAGTATCTAAATACTTTTTGAGTATCTTGAAATGTATCTCAGACACTACTAAAAATTTATCTGTATCTGCACCTAGGTACAATTATTATTAATTTGAGATACTAACACCCGTATTCATAAACCAAACTTACGCTCTGCGTTCGTTTAAAATTTGCTATATTTCATAAATGGCTTGTATTTACCATATTGTAGGAAAGTAATTCACAAAATATTCATAAATCCTCATTGATTATGCGCCAAAAATGTGGGAAATCTGCTCAGTTTATGAATTATAGCGAATTTTAAGCGGACGCATAGCGTAAGTTTGGTTTATGAATACCGGCCTAAGTTATATTTTAGATACATTTTGAACTTCCATAAAGACAGCAGACCTTCACGGAAATGCAACTTTCGATTTTACAGTCTCTTTCTTTTGATTTTCCCCTTTTGTCAATTACGTTTTCCAGTTTGTCAAATGACTTTTCTATTTGAAATGTGACTTGATAGTAGAAACTTGAAAATGATTTGATAAATTGGGAAAAATAATTGACGAAAGGAGAAAATCAAAAGATTTTATCAGCATTCTTTATTATGAGAACGCTCTCTTAACTGAAACAAGGCTACAACTAAGGATCCTGGATTAATTTGACATTTAACTTATCTGATAGGGAAGTAGAGTCATTTCTATTGATAATCTTATATTTTACAGAGAATATGAAACAAATAAAAAAAGCTTTTTTAAACGAGCTAAAAGAGTAATTTATTGCTTTTTTTTATTTGTTTAATATACTCTGCAATTCTCACGAGCAAGAACTACCCAAAATTTACTTATATTTTACGTTGACCTGATTTGGTTTTATACAAAACAAATATTTATACGAAAATCCGTCAATTTTCGCAAGAAAAACTCGATTTGAATCGCAAATAATACAGTATCTCCACTGCTGCACAGGTCATTGAATTTTACACTTTCAAGTATCTTGATAAACTGCAGAGCTTTTTTATATCTGTATCCAGTTATTTTCTGGAAAAAATATCTGTATCTGCATAGAGGATACATATTTTGTGTGTCTGTATCTGTATCTAGGTACTATTAAAAATGTATCTTTAATAACGTTGGTTATACCACAGGTTTCTTTTCAAATGCCATAAGCGGTGGCTATAGAAAGTTCATGCCTTACTTCATTCTTGTATTTTCAAAACTTTAAAACGTCAGTTTTGGCATTTGTTAGCTCTCAAATTGAAATCCGTTATTTACGTTTTATTGAAATAATAGTAAATAAAAAATAATTTTTTCGGACACTATAGTGGGTGTCTCAACCAACGGAGGAGATTGAAAGGGCAGCTGTGGGACATCAAAATAAAGCTTTTATCTTAATTCGCTTTTGACCAAAACCAATAATTAGAAAGTTACAGCAGCTTAACTTTCTTAATTTCTTCTTTAATTTACACCTGTAGCTTCTTAATTAGTAAAAATTATTTCGCTAAATGCAACTTTATTATTAAATAAACTCTAAATTTATCAAAACCACCATTCATAAAATGTTCATGTTATTCTGTTTCCAAGTTTTGTTTTTAATAGTAGGCGGTGCACAACGACATGAAAACCCGTTTTTGGGCATTAGAAGAAAAAATGAAATAGCCATAACTTTAACGTGACTACATTTTTTAAAATAGTTGTTTATTGTAAAGCAGTGTTCAATTAACTCATAAATGCCTCAAATTTTATTTTAAAACGTAAATTATTACTACGGGGAGTAACTTTTGCTTGTTAATTAATTTCACTTTAAACTCTTGTAACTTTTTAGTTATTGCGTTTTTACCAAAAATTCATTAAGAAAAACTCTTTAATTTGATATCCCCTACCTACCCTTTTAATCTCCTCCGTAGGTTATGAGACACCCAGTATAATATTCTTCTACAGTACAGGGGAAATGGAAATGCTGGCCGAAAAAGTAGCAATGGTAGATTTACTGTTAAGATCTCTGAGTTAGTTAAGAATGTTCAACGTTATACAAAACCCCTTTAATGACTTTTACGGAAAACTGATCGGGGCAGATCAGAATAAGTAAACTGTAACTCACGTTTACGAAAAACTGATCAGAGAGGATAAATAGCGATCGGAAACATGAGTGGAGTACAGCTGATCAGATCACCAACTAGATCAGTGATCTCATGACTCTGCTATTGAAGTAGTCACTCCGATCATTGATTGAAAGAAAATGTTGTTATAGATGATAAGAAAATGTTGTTTAGCTTTTTAATAAGAATGCAATCAAGTGTGTTAGAAGATTTAACAAATCGTCATGTGAATTAATCAATAAACATTCAGTGTGATAAGTATACGTAGTTACTTTACAATGTTCTAAAATCTAATTATATTTTTTTTTGTAAATATTCGAAAACCAATTTTAACCATTTTTTTTTGGAAATGCAGAAATTTGAAAAATTTCAAAAGTCAAATGTATAATCCTTGCTCAATTGAAGAACAGACATCGACCAGATCGCTAAAAAGTCTGTTCGGAAATTGGTGTGTCTAATTACTAATCCCAATATGATCCCAACTTACTCTGTCATGTGACAAAACGAATCGGATCGCATAATCCGATCAGTTTCTCGTAAACGCCATAAATCTTCGTGGCAGTTAACACAAGAGATAGCTGGATCTGTAAGTGTTTGTAAATATCATAAAAACTTAAAAGAGAATTTTAATTTTTCATCTTTATAAAATGCAAGCTTACCACAAATTATTATGACCAGATTTAGGTCGTCCTATTTAATATGTCAATGGATTTAGAATAATGTCATGAATAATATAGACCTGACTTTTTTATTGATGATAAGTTTCATAATGGGATAAATATACTGGTCAGATGATAATCCTCATATCTTCCGAGAACCTACTAACTACTAATCCTTTAAAAGTTGGGGTCTGTGTAGCTATTTATCGAAGAAGGATAATCGGTTCCATAATTATTGAAACAATCTCATAATAATCGAAATTAACTAATAAACTTAATCATTTCATACTTTGTCAGCTTTAAGTGCTCAGGTTAATTTCGTTAGACGTTAAAAATGACCGTTTTTGGAATGAGCTACGACGTGAATTTAATTTTCTGTAGCCACCACTTATGACTTTAAGGAAGAACACATAATAATTGAAATTAACCTCCGCCCACAATAAGTTTTATATCCGTAGATACGTATTTCGGCAGCTAAGCTGCCATCTTCAGTACGCTACCAACTTAAAAGCACTAAGAAAGATTTAAAACCACCTAATCACACTGATAAAATCATAAAAATGTTAAAGCTAACAACAACCTAATCATCCTAAAAGATATATATGTCTAAATGTAAGTAAATATAAATTAATATGTAAAAATTTTAAGTAAACTATATATGTTTCTGTTAATGTATAAATCGGAAAAAAAAGAAAAAATATGTGAACGTATATATAAGTATATAATTCCCTGTTACTTGATACCTAAAAATAAACTATACAGAGCATGTTCCTAAAGTGCTCTTAACCTGTGGTGTGTGGATGTGATTTGCTCTCTTCTGTAGGTTGTTTTTTGACGATTTATACATAATATATATATTTTATTTTATTATTATATTTTTTTTCCAGGATTTTTAGGTTTTTACATATCAAATAATAAGGAATTATATACTTATTTATTCGTTAGAATAAGAAGTTTTTCCGGGTGTTTGGACAATTTATTTCCGCATTTCCGTGTTGTTTGGTTAGCTCTTGTTTGTAAGGTTTTCTGACAGTTAATTTTGGGTGTTCACATAAATTTCTTTTTCGGTTTATACATAACATATGTAGTTTATTTTTAGGTATCAAGTAACAGGAAATTATATACTGATATATACAGTTGCTTTCAGGTGTTCACATTTTTTTTCCGATTTATACATTAATTAACATAAACATATATAGTTTACTTAAAATTTTTACATATTAATTTATATTTACTTACATTTAGACATATACAGTGAGAATCTTGTAACGCTGCACATAGACGAAAATTACGTGATCAGATAATACATTTCTGAATCATATAAAATTGCATATAGAGGTTTTAACATTACGTTGCTATAGTTACTACTTAGTTCTCAATGCTGAATCATTTAAAAACTGCACATAGGAAGTATTAAGGAAGGAAATAATTGATCTATCTTGAAATTTTGTGGCAAATAACGCAAAGACCTCTGTCAATGAACTTCATCTGAAAATAATGTGCACCTACATTTTTACTTTTTTGGCGGTTGTATGCATTTTACAATAAATCAAGAGAACAATTTAATTCAATCTGACAATTCAAAATCAGTAGTGTCATTACTAACAACGCACGGTAACCATGGCGAAGCAAATAAATTTGGAACTAATAATTTTTTAGAAAAATTTTTTGTGCAAATCGTTTTTGATTGCAGTGAGAACCTCGAGCAGCCTCTGGACAGCTGTTTCAGCCCTGCTTGGGGCTTCTTCAGCAGAGACGTAGCTCGACATTCCCATTGCAAACAAAAACGACTTGCCCAATTTATTCGCACTTGCGATGTAAGAGTGATGAACAGATAAAATAGCGACATCTTACTATCGCTTTTTGACCTGACATTGCAGTAGGATAGACAAATTGAAGCGGGATTTGCTCCTAATAAGTCCCCCATGCAAGACTGCCATGCTTGCTGTCAAAGCATAATGAAAGTTTTTAGAAAAATTTTGTGCAAATCGTTTTTGATTGCAGTGAGAACCTCGAGCAGCCTCTGGACAGCTGTTTCAGCCCTGCTTGGGGCTTCTTCAGCAGAGACGTAGCTCGACATTCCCACTGCAAACAAAAACGACTTGCCCAATTTATTCGCAATTGCGATGTAAGAGTGATGAACAGATAAAATAGCGACATCTTACTATCGCCTTTTGTCCTGACATTGCAGTAGGATAGACAAATTGAAGCGGGATTTGCTCCTAATAAGTCCCCCATGCAAGACGGCCATGCTTGCTGTCAAAGCATAATGAAAGTTTTTAGAAAAATTTTGTGCAAATCGTTTTTGATTACAGTGAGAACCTCGAGCAGCCTCTGGACAGCTGTTTCAGTCCTGCTTGGGGCTTCTTCAGCAGAGACGTAGCTCGACATTCCCACTGCAAACAAAAACGACTTGCCCAATTTATTCGCAATTGCGATTGAAGAGTGATGAACAGATAAAATAGCGACATCTTACTATCGCCTTTTGTCCTGACATTGCAGTAGGATAGACAAATTGAAGCGGGATTTGCTCCTAATAAGTCCCCCATGCAAGACGGCCATGCTTGCTGTCAAAGCATAATGAAAGTTTTTAGAAAAATTTTGTGCAAATCGTTTTTGATTACAGTGAGAACCTCGAGCAGCCTCTGGACAGCTGTTTCAGCCCTGCTTGGGGCTTCTTCAGCAGAGACGTAGCTCGACATTCCCACTGCAAACAAAAACGACTTGCCCAATTTATTCGCAATTGCGATGTAAGAGTGATGAACAGATAAAATAGCGACATCTTACTATCGCCTTTTGTCCTGACATTGCAGTAGGATAGACAAATTGAAGCGGGATTTGCTCCTAATAAGTCCCCCATGCAAGACGGCCATGCTTGCTGTCAAAGCATAATGAAAGTTTTTAGAAAAATTTTGTGCAAATCGTTTTTGATTACAGTGAGAACCTCGAGCAGCCTCTGGACAGCTGTTTCAGCCCTGCTTGGGGCTTCTTCAGCAGAGACGTAGCTCGACATTCCCACTGCAAACAAAAACGACTTGCCCAATGTATTCGCAATTGCGATTGAAGAGTGATGAACAGATAAAATAGCGACATCTTACTATCGCCTTTTGTCCTGACATTGCAGTAGGATAGACAAATTGAAGCGGGATTTGCTCCTAATAAGTCCCCCATGCAAGACGGCCATGCTTGCTGTCAAAGCATAATGAAAGTTTTTAGAAAAATTTTGTGCAAATCGTTTTTGATTACAGTGAGAACCTCGAGCAGCCTCTGGACAGCTGTTTCAGCCCTGCTTGGGGCTTCTTCAGCAGAGACGTAGCTCGACATTCCCACTGCAAACAAAAACGACTTGCCCAATTTATTCGCAATTGCGATGTAAGAGTGATGAACAGATAAAATAGCGACATCTTACTATCGCTTTTTGTCCTGACATTGCAGTAGGATAGACAAATTGAAGCGGAATTTGCTCCTAATAAGTTCCCCATTCAAGACGGCCATGCTTGCAGTCAAAGCACTTATTAGGAGCAAATCCCGCTTCAATTTGTCTATCCTACTGCAATGTCAGGTCAAAAAGCGATAGTAAGATGTCGCTATTTTATCTGGAAATAATAATGTAATAAAGCTTCCGTTGATGAATACTATGTGCAGTCTTATAAGATTCTCAGTGTATATCTTTTAGGATGATTAGGTTGTTGTTAGCTTTAACATTTTTATGATTTTATCAGTGTGATTAGGTGGTTTTAAATCTTTCTTAGTGCTTTTAAGTTGGTAGCGTACTGAAGATGGCAGCTTAGCTGCCGAAATACGTATCTACGGATATAAAACTTATTATGGGCGGAGGTTAATTTCAATTATCTCTTAAACCACAGTCTCCTTTACTATTTTAGAACACATAATACGATTTAAATATTAGTTTCAGTATTTACCGATTACTGGTGCGATTGTGGTTATATTAGTTAAATATTTAAGCTCTGTAGGTGGATACACCTATTTATTCAACACCCCTTACTCTATTTGATGTATTTCCTCTTTTGTCTCACTTTTGATAAAAGTAAAAGTGAGACTAAAGCGTGAAAAGAATAAATAGAGCGCACGTAGTTGGATAAGCGAATGTATCATTTTTACTTACAGAGCTTAAATTTGACCACAACCGCATCATTGATTGTGTGCCTGCTTAAACTGGCGAACCCGGTATACGCAAACAATTGTACTCACAATGTTAGCTGGTATTGTTAGCAGCAACTAACTTAATCTTAACATTTCTACCAAAATTTATATTCCAATCATAATTTCTAAAGGAAATCCTTCTATTTAATACTCCTACTATTCGGGAACAAGATCGAGATGAGATGATCTGCAAACAGTAACCTATGCAAATAAGGCCGTAATCATTATTGAAATCATTCTGAGAAAATCATTCCGAAAATAAAAATGAAGCTGTCGTTTAGGCTTAGAAAATCACTCGGGCCAAGTGGCAGTAATAATTAATAAAAGTAAATAAAGAAAAATATTTTGGGAAAAATAATGACTCAGTGTTTGTTAAAAAGTTGCGGTTTCCAAATCACTCCTCCTCAAGTATTAGTTAATAAAGTTCAAGTATGTTTGGATCTTAGCCCACAAGAACTTTCAGAGTTCCCTCAAATGTGACACTTTTAAATCGCGTTATTATTTAACAATTTATTAAAACCACTAGGGCTTAATTTTGAAAACACTATATTTAGCAATTGATTCTTGCAGAGTGCAGGTATATAAATACGTACATAATCGTTGCCAGGACTTTGTTTGGAGCCTAGAGCATTTTTTTATGTTCTAGATTTTCTGTAATATTGTCGTTGAATTTCTGGAAAATTTTAAAATAACTCTTGTTTATTTAATAAATTCTTTGTTTCCTTAGAAGCACTTTCTTTTGAAGTAAGGTAATGCGGAAAAGTTTGCCACTTCCCGATCCTAAAAGAATGTGAAAAGTTTAACACACTCGCTACTATAAAATGGAAATCATCCCATTTAAAATTCACATGAGGTTGTTGTTACACATTGCATTCTTTCAACTTTAAACTTACGCATAGATATGTGGCATTCAAAATGTGCGGCGTAGGAATTTTCTTTGTTTGATTATATTTAGTCTTGAAACAATTGAACAGATTCTTAATCTTTAAGTATGTGAAATTCGCAATATAAGAAATAGTTTAAATAGTTTTCCAAGTGCTACTGCTATATTGAAGAAAATCTATTTTTATTTACCCAGTCTGTTTGATTTTTTAGTACATGCTGAATTATAACATAAGCATTTTGAATAAGTTTCTGTTGTACTTGTCGAAACCAGCAGATGATTTTCCAAAAAATAATTCAATAATTACATACATAAAATTTCATTTATCTGCTTTATAGGAAGGTATTTTGACGTGATTAGTTCAGTAAGATTGGAATAGATTAACAACTGTCACAAAACTTTCAAAGTCAGTCTCTCTGTGCTTGAAGAATGTGACTCTCTATAATTAAATGGAAACCATTCGATTTAGAATTCACGCAAGGTCGTCATTTTAAGTCGCATTCTTTCGAGCGTTCCAAAGAGACAAGGCGCACGTATATTCTACGCATACGAAATTATGCGTAACGGTAACCTTACCTTTAAAAAAAAACTAGCAATCGGCGTCTTTTTTATACTCGTATATCAACTTGTTCCTCACCTCATGACCTATTCTTTTGATATATATTCGTGTTTATATTATGGACAATCGACAATGATAATTGATAATAAATACCTGCGCAACTTATCCATTTGTGAATCGCTGGCTTAAATTGCACTTTGCAAACCAACGATTGTGGGTGACAAATTGATTACGATGGTTAATCGGTGATGGAATTTGGGTCACTGCCTTCAACTTGGCGTGTTTGACTTGATTCAGAAGTTTTAAGGTCAATTGATTACAAATGAAAAAAGAAAAACTAGAATTAGAATTTAGTGAATCTTAAAGCATTTATGAACTGCAACAGATAATACTCTTATCCGGTAAAATTTTGGTTAAATAAAATAAAATTGTTTGTTTCTGCTCGGTTGCTTTCTGATTTATGACACTTAATAAGTTAGAGGCATATTCTATTTTTTTCTCGTTTGTATATTTGAATTTTGGAACGATTTGTTGGAACGAAAAGAGGTCGCTTTGTTAATTATAATGTGCACTTATTTTTTATAAACCGGATAGGAGATGACATGAGTTGTAAAAGACATTAAATCTACAAAGTTTTGCGGACCTTGTTTCATTACTGCAGCAGTTCGTTGGAATTTGCTGTTGTTTCGAAAAAACAGCAGTTTTTCCCACCAGTAATAAACTTTACAAAACTTTTTTAACGGTTTAGTCTAAAAGTGAAATAGGTTTTAGATGTGCTTATAATTGCTTTGGGGCAGTTGTACCGCAGTTTGAAACCGACGTTAAAGTGAACCAGGTTCAAAGTGAACAAAACAAAATCGCCTCAAATTTGATTTATGAATGCATTAACTGCCATACGTCCTTAAGATTCTATGCGAATTTGTTTACCTTGAACCTGGTTCAGTTGAACGTCGGTTTAAACCTCCTTGCTACAACTGGCCCTTAAAGAAATAATCAAATCGTCAACGCTCGTTTTCTTCTTTCTTTTCTTTTTTTACTTATTCACAGTTGGTGATATAAATTAAACTGTTGAATTTGAAGTTACATTGGTCAATCTGGAATTATTGACCATATTAATTTTCATAAGTTACACTTTCTTAATAATATTGTGGCGCACCACCCGGCTTATTACGTCAAGCTCAAGGCGTCAAGAAGTCGGTTCGTTATGCCTCATTGGCTGCCACGCCACCGGGGTCTACATCGAACAGACTTTTCCGGCGATGGACAAAACTCGAATCTTCCAGCGTAGAGAATTCGCGACGGCCGCAAACGATATAAAATCGGCCAAAGTTGACTCACCAGGCAGTCGAATTCTAACAGCGATCGTCGAAGTTAGACTTTTAGTGTGTAAATAAATTGTTACAAATAAATTAGTTTTTAAGCTTTATTAAATTACGGTTAAGTTTTTATTGAGTGTTTTATTCGTTTAAATAAATTAATTAAAACCCTAGAAACGTAACAGTGGTGTCAGGTGTGGGGTTTGTGCAAATAAATAAACAATTTAAAGTAAATTAAATTTAATCAGATTATTAATTAAGCACAGTATCGGAAAAAAAAACAATGGCTACGAGAAAAGTGTTGTTGAAAGACATAAAAGTGGCCGAATTAAAAACCGAATTGGAAGAACGAGAGTTAGAAACCTGTGGTTTGAAAGGCGCACTTCAACAGCGTCTCCGATGCGATTTGTTGACAGCTGGCGAAGATCCAGAGACGTTCCTTTTCGAAATTTCGTGTGGTCCCGCCGATTTTAATAAAATCTTGAAGGATGAATTTCGAGAACAATCCAAAAATATGGACGAGAAGTTTCAAGAACAGTCTGGAAATTTAGAGAAAAAACTTCTAGAACAATCTGGAAATTTCAAGGACGAACTTCGAAAACAATCCAGAAATTTGGACGAGAAGTTTCAAGAACAGTCTGGAAATTTAGAGAAGCTTCGAGAACAATCCAGAAATTTAGAGGAGAAACTTCTAGAACAATCTGGAAATTTCCAGGACGAGCTTCGAGAACAATCCAGAAATTTAGAGGAGAAGCTTCTAGAACAGTCCGAAAATTTGAAGGGTGAATTTCTAGAACAGACGAAAGGACTCGAAGATAAACTGGTGGTAAAAATATCGGAAGAAACAAGGAACCTGCAAGAAAATGTGGAGGAAATAATATTCCAGCAGGATAACAAAATCAAAAATCTGGAACAAATCATGGCGGGGTTGCGAGTGTTCGGGGATCAGCCACCAGTACAAACACTAGAAAATAATGAAACCCGAATTGTGGAAGGACCAGCAGAAAATTCGAAATTGAAAATAAAACCACCAACGTTCGATGGAAAGTCTTCTTGGCCCAACTACTTCAAACAGTTCGAAGCAGCAGCAAAGGCGAACAGATGGACGGCCAGCGAAAAAGCCGCTTCGTTAATTGTCGCCTTGAGAGGGGACGCTATCGATGTGCTACAGACGATGCCGCCAGAGGAACAAGAAGACTTCAACAAGCTGGTGAATAGGATGGAAATGCGTTACGGACAGGCCCATCTGACTGAGGTATACCATGCGCAGTTGAGGAATCGCTGTCAGAAATCCGGAGAAAGTCTTCAGGAATTCGAAGCGGACGTAGCGCGGCTGGCCCAGTTGGCATATCCCACAGCTCCTGTTGAATTCCTCAAATGTTTGACGGTGCAGACCTTCATAGATGGAATCCGTGACCCAGACAACCAGCAGGCATTGAGAATGACCCATCCGAAGACGTCCAAGAACGCATTGGCTTATGCCTTGGAATTTGAAGCGGCGAGACGAGTTTCAAGAGGGCATGTCAAGGTGCGAGCGGCTACGGACTTCCAAGAGGAAGAAGAGGAAGAATCCGCTAACTCCAAGGTGGGATCTGCTATAAAGGAGCGACCCAGGGAATATACCACCGCCGAGGATGTTCGCCGCATTGTGGAACAGGTCTTCAAGCAGAAGAAACCGCTGGTGTGTTGGAATTGCCAGGAGGGAGGACATGTTCGCAGGCGATGTCCAAAGCCCAGACAGGATCCAAGGAAGCCACAGTTAAACTAAGCCGGGTCGGTGCAGAGGGTCAAACGTCGACCCGTATTCAAAGGCCCCCAAAGACGAAATCCAAACAAGTAATATCCCTACGGCAGTTAACCAGCAGTGTCTTCGTGGATGTTACCATTGATGACATTCCTCACACCATGTTATTGGATACGGGTGCGACGAAGACCATCCTAAGACCCGACGTCATTAAGTCATCTGGACGCACCGAGCCGACCAAGTGGAGACTAAAATACTGCAACTGGAACATCAGCAACTGTCCACGGTGAAGTAGAGGTTATCATCACCATTGGTTCAACTCCAATAAAACACCGTGCACTGGTGGCAGATATAGAGGACGAGGCAATTTTGGGCATGGACGTCATGTGTGCCCACGGGTTCCAATTGGACTTAAAGAGTGGCGTGATGGCGGTCAATAATGAGGAGTTGGTTCTACATCAACGAGGGGACGTGGCCGCTCGAGTAGTCCTCGCTGAAGACGTTGTATTACCCAGCAGGACTGAGGTTATCGTCGACGCAAAACTGGACGGTGTTTTTCAAGATGGGCAAGTCATTATGATTGAACCTAATACTGATGATCAAAGGATTGGAAGAGGAGTCCTCGTTGGGAAAATGTTGTTGACGGCGAAGAAGGAAGTACCTGTCCGCCTGATGAACGTCAATTGTTTCTCCGTCAATATCAAGAAAGGAACCATCTTTGGAAGCTGCACCATGGTGTCCTCCATCTCCCGGCAACTTGAAACAAACGTGCCAGAAGCGAAAGTCCCAATGAAGTTATGGGAAATGGTTATGTCAACAGCTCAGAAATTGACTCCAGACCAGAAGACAAAAGCAAAGAATCTGATCGGCCGTTATCAAGATGTATTCGAGGTAGAAGATGGATCCAAGGGAAGAACTGATGTCGTGAAACACAAAATAGAGACTGGAGAAGAAAGACCTATCCGTCAAGCTCCAAGGCGATTACCGTTGGCAAAGCGTGAGGAAGCGGAACGCATTATTCGCGAGATGGAAAAGGATAATGTGATAGAACCATCAAGCAGCCCGTGGGCGTCACCAGTAGTGCTTGTGAAGAAGAAGGATGGGTCCACCAGGTTCTGTGTAGACTACCGGTTACTCAACAATGTCACCAAGAAGGACAGCTATCCCCTGCCACGGATTGATGATACCCTGGACACCCTAGCCGGCTCAAAGATCTTCTCAACTTTGGACTTAAAGAGTGGATATTGGCAAGTGGAGCTGGCGTCCGAAGATCGAGAAAAGACGGCGTTTTCCATTGGTATGGGTCTGTGGCAATTCACAGTGATGCCATTCGGGTTATGTAATGCCCCAGCGACATTCGAGCGGTTAATGGAGACGGTTCTGAAAGGTCTGTCCTGGACAACGTGCATGGCGTACCTTGACGACATAATTGTCGTGGGAAAAACGTTCGACGACCACCTGAGGAACCTGGAAGGAGTGTTCCAGCGGCTTCGCGGAGCTGGACTAAAGCTTAGCCTCAAGAAGTGCCACCTGTTCCAGAAGGAAGTGAATTACCTGGGGCACATTGTTAATGGAAATGGAATCGCCGTGGACCCTGTGAAGATTCAGGTGGTGAAAGACTGGCCAACTCCCAGAAATAAACACCAAATAAGGAGTTTCCTTGGCCTGTGCACTTACTATCGGCGCTACGTTCCTGGATTTGCAGACATTGCTAAGCCGTTAACAAAACTCACTAAAGAAGGTCGTCCATTTGAATGGGACCAACAGTGTCAAATTGGCTTTGAACAACTAAAGCAGTACTTGATTAGTGCTCCTATTTTGAGTTATCCTCTCCCGGTAGGCAAATTCGTCGTGGACACAGATGCTAGCAACGTTGGGATTGGTTGCGTACTCTCCCAGATACAAGAGGGGCAAGAGAAGGTGATCGGCTACTTCAGTAAAGTCCTATCAAAGCCGGAACGAAACTATTGCGTCACAAGAAGGGAATTGCTAGCCGTCGTAAAGACAATAGAACACTTCTACAAGTGCTTGTATGGTAGACGCTTCCTGCTGAGGACCGACCATGCCGCTCTAAAATGGCTTCTCCGTTTTAAGAACCCAGAAGGGCAAGTTGCACGATGGATCGAACGACTTCAGGAGTACGATTTTGAAATACAGCATCGGGCAGGAACTAGCCATCGAAATGCCGATGCTTTGTCGAGAAGACCCTGTGCCGAAGACTGTAAGCACTGTAGTCGTTTGGACGAGAAAGTAGCCACGACTGCGAGGACAGCCATTGTTGACGACAAATGGCAAGGTGAAGAACTGCGAAGAGACCAGGAGAACGACCCGGATTTGAAATTAGTGCTAGAGTGGAAAAGCAGGGACGCGAGGCCTACCTGGGAAGAGGTGGCACCATGTGCACCGTCCGTAAAATCATACTGGGCGCAATGGGACTCCATAGTGTTGGATCGTGGTCTTCTGAGACGAAGCATAGAGAATCATGAAGGCATGGAACAGAAGACACAGTTACTGATCCCCAAGAACAGGGTGCCAGAAGTTCTGAGGGAACTCAACGATGGAACTTCGGGAGGGCATCTGGGAGTTAAGAAGACTATGGAGAAGGTGCGCGAAAGATTTTACTGGGTGAACTGCAAGGAAGACGTGAAGGATTGGTGCAGAAAGTGTGCAGTCTGCGCAGCCAGTAACGGTCCCCACAGGCGGGGTAAGGCTCCCATGAGACAGTACAACGTTGGAAGTCCTTTTGAGAGAGTTGCCATCGATGTAGCCGGCCCGTTTCCAGAAACGAATGGTGGAAACAAGTACATCGTCGTGGTAATGGACTACTTTAGCAAGTGGGTTGAAGCTTACGCCCTACCTAACCAAGAGGCAGTCACTATTGCGGAAGTCCTTGTCAGGGAATGGATCAGTCGATATGGTGCACCTATGGAACTGCATTCAGACCAAGGAAGGAACTTTGAATCGGCCTTGTTCAAGAACGTGTGTACTCTGCTCGGCGTACGAAAAACTAGAACAACTGCACTCCACCCACAGTCGGACGGAATGGTGGAAAGGTTCAATAGAACCATCAACCGACATTTGTCCAAGGTTGTTTCCGATCATCAGAGGGACTGGGATACGTACATCCCCCTGTTTCTAATGGCATACCGTTCATCTGTTCATGAGACAACAGGGGAGACTCCCGCGAAAGTGGTATTCGGGCGAGAGCCGAGACTGCCCTGCGACCTGAAGTTTGGTGTGAAGCCTGGCGAAGTCTCTGCCGACGAAGATTACGTGAGCAAATTACGCAGGAAAATGGATGACATCCACAACCAAGTGCGTCACAATATACAGAAGGCCAGCGATCGGATGAAGGAGCACTATGACATCAACGCTCAACATGGGGGATACCAACCTGGAGCACTGGTCTGGCTTTATAACCCCCAAAGACGTCGAGGCCTCTCCCCAAAATTGCAGACCTCTTGGGAAGGTCCTTACAAAGTGATGAAACGGATCAACGACGTCGTTTACCGCATCAAGAAGGTCCCCCATGGCAAACCCAAAGTAATCCACTTCAACCGGATAGCCCCTTACCATGGAGAAGCAGATGAAGGAACAGTACAAAGGGCGCAAGTTTCCGAAGTGAACTTCGAAACTTTCATGTCTCATCACGCCGAAGGAAGCAAGGCACGGTTTGGAGTGACCACGGAGAAGCAACAAGATCTCTTTAAAGTGCCACTGGAGTACAGTCTGGCCCACTGCGTAGCAGAAGACCTGAAAATGTCCAAAGGAATCGCTCAGGTGTTTAGGAAGAAATTTGGCCAAATCGAGGAGCTACGAAGACAGCATCCCATGGTAGGCAAGAGCTTGCAGATCATTGATTCGACGGCAGATCGGAGGCGCCACGTACATTATTTAGTCACTAAGAAGACATCAAGCGGTAAACCTGACTATCAAAGTATGTGGAGAGCCCTATATAGCCTGAGGAGACAGCTAATAGAGAACCATCAGATGAAGTTAGCCATCCCCAAATTGGGCTGCGGATTGGACGGACTAGACTGGAGAGTAATTCGAAGCATGCTGGAAGTCATCTTCCACAGAACGGGAATTGAAGTCCTAGTCTGCAGCCACCACCCACAGGCAACAGTCAGCAAAAGCAAAACCGTAGACTGCTACTTCTTCCAGACGGGAAGTTGCAAGAATGGGCCAGCATGTAGATTCCGACACCCTCCTTCAAGACTATCACCAGAAACATTTCGAGACGAAACGTTTTTATGAAGGAGGCAGTGTGGCGCACCACCCGGCTTATTACGTCAAGCTCAAGGCGTCAAGAAGTCGGTTCGTTATGCGTCATTGGCTGCCACGCCACCGGGGTCTACATCGAACAGACTAGACTTTTCCGGCGATGGACAAAACTCGAATCTTCCAGCGTAGAGAATTCGCGACGGCCGCAAACGATATAAAATCGGCCAAAGTTGACTCACCAGGCAGTCGAATTCTAACAGCGATCGTCGAAGTTAGACTTTTAGTGTGTGAATAAATTGTTACAAATAAATTAGTTTTTAAGCTTTATTAAATTACGGTTAAGTTTTTATCGAGTATTTTATTCGTTTAAATAAATAAATTAAAACCCTAGAAACGTATCAATATCAAGAAATATGACAATAAAAATTTTGCCAAGTATTGAAGACTGTTTCCTATCATGCATTTAAATAAAAAGTTTCATAAATAATATTTTTGGTTACAGTTTGGAAAATAATCAGACAAAAGCAAATGTAATCTACACTGTTTCGAAGGAAAATATTGGGTGTCTCATAAACTACGGAGGAGATTGAAAGGGCAGCTGTAGGAGATTAAAATATAGCTTTCTTTCTTAATTCGCTTTTGACCCGATAATAAGAAAGTTACAGCAGTTTAACAGTCTTAATTTCTTCTTTAATTTACACCTAAGGCTTCTTAATTAATCAAAATTATTTCACAAACTGCAACTTTATTGTCACATAAACTATAAATTTATCGAAACCGCCATTCATAAAATATCTACGTGAATCTATTTCCAAGTTTTATTTTAACGAGCAAGCAACAATACGAAAATCCGTTTTTGGGTATTAAAACAATACATGAAATAGCCGCAACTTTTATGTGACTACACATATTTAGATAGTTGTTTCATGTAAAGCAGTGTTCAATTAACTCTTAAATACCCCAAATTTGAATTCAAAACGTGCAATATTACTCCAGGTAGTAACTTTGGTTTCTTAAGTAATTTCACTTTAAACTCTTGTTT
Source organism: Prosopocoilus inquinatus (assembly GCA_036172665.1). Classification (NCBI taxonomy): domain Eukaryota; kingdom Metazoa; phylum Arthropoda; class Insecta; order Coleoptera; family Lucanidae; genus Prosopocoilus; species Prosopocoilus inquinatus. Next base: position 19,653,555 of record CM069875.1, read on the forward strand.
TTCTCTCTATTGTTTTTTTACCAAAAGTTTATTAGGAAAAATCTTTAATTTGATCTCCTCTAGCTGCCCTTTCAATCTCCTCCGTAGGTTATGAGACACCCAGTATACACTGTGTTGATTGGTTTTCTTTTAGACAGGGAAATAACATGTGCAATTAAATATTTGCAAGTATCAGCCCTCTTGTACATTTTTGAGTAAATCTGCAAAGAAATAATTTGTTCCGAATTTTAAAAGACATCTAATGTTGCATTTACTCTTTCAAGTATATTAACAGTTTTCTTTCGATACGATAAGAAATCATATCTGTAATTCCATATTAATTAAACATTTTCTCTTGCTTTCTACAAATCTTGGCCGTTAGTTATTAGAGTTCGATTTTGAAATTTTTCTTGACCTACCCGACAAGATACCAATAAAAAGAAACAAAATAAATTTATACACTTTTACTTTAATTACAACAGTGGCGAATAGATAAAACAGCGACATCCTACGATCGCTTTTTGACCTGACATTGCAGTAGGATAACAAATTGAAGCGGATTTGCTACATAACAAGCTACCCTATGTAAGGCGACCATGCTTGTTGTCAAAGCACAATGAAAGTTTTAAAAAAATTTGTTGTAAGTCGTTTTTGATTGCAGTGAAAACCTCGAGCAGCCTCTGTACAGCTGTTTTTTTTTAATTACAACAATATACAAGGAGTATCGACCGTTGGGAATTAACTATAACAGCAAAGGTTGTTTTAATTGTTAAAAAATGTTATAAGTAGGCTTTGTTTTTCAATCATAAGTTAACTTTAACCTTGTCGTAATAACAATTGTTTTCATAAATATTTAGAGAAGTTTTTAAGATTTAGTGTGAAAATTCATGTAAACGTTCAAACAAAACTGTGTTAAATTTTAACACAAAAATTCTGTATTGAGCGTCGAAACACCGGTTTTTGTTATTAGTTTCAACAGTCTTAAATTCTTATAAAATTTTATCTAAATATATTTAATAACAGTTGACTCTTGTCCGATGAAAATTGTAAGTTATAGTTTAAAAACTTAAATATAGTTATGTGCGTTAGTCATTACAGCCCCGTTCCGTGAAGAGTGGCAACCCTTCTGCCGCAAATAGTGAATCAAGATATTATAAATACTAGTTAGGACAATGTAACACAGCTTTTTCTCAGTTGTTCTCTATGCGTATCGCTTGTAACAACGAAGTTCATTAAAGTTAGTTTTTAAAAAGTAGTTTTCTCTTAATAAACATTTAACTGGCGCTGCGAACAGGATACTTCTACGGGCGGTATTGAAGTTCTAATTCCTGTCGGAAGAATTCATCAACCCGGAGTGTTTTAACACCTTAAGAAGTATCCGAACCCTCCCTGTCTGTTGAAGACGTCTACGAAAAAGAAGAATTGGAATCATCTAGGACAATCAACGCGGTGAATTCAATCAAGATGAAGCTTCACCTCCTGTCGCTGTGAGTCTTTTGAATCTTTTCTTTACCATTTTTCATACATTATAATTGCCATTATTTTATTTTACTTTTATGTCTGACACAGAAATTGAATTAGAATTAATAGAGTCTTTACAATCGTTTAGTTTTAAGAATAGAAGTGTATCACGTATTAATAACGCTGAATACATAAATAAAATGAATAATCAGCAGAATGCACCCGCCTCTGCTCAGAGCACACCCCAATTGCTTTGGTTTCAAGTAAATGAATTAACCGCTCTAACTAATTCTTTACCTGAATTTCAACCGGGGAATAATTTATCAACATTTATAAATGCTGTCGACAATTTAGCAAAGTTTCTAGAGAAAAAGTTAAGTTCTACTCAAGAATATCTTTTTAACGTAGCAGTTTTAGCAAAAATTAAAAAAGAAGCGCGTGATTATTTAAGTTTCCATAACGAAACTGAATGGCCAGGTATCCGCGCGGCCCTTCTAAGAAAATACGGAGATCAAAGAAACGAGGAATTGTTAATTTCCGCGTTAAGAAACACTATTCAAAAACGTAATGAAAGTTATAACGATTATTATGACCGAATCTTAATAGCATTAAATGGTTTGTTACAACGTATTCAATTACGAGAGATAGATGCTAATGTTTTTGTTTTCAAGAGAACTTTGTGCGAGCCTTTTGTTTTAAAAGCCCTTCCCAGGCAAAACTGGGGCCTAGACAAATTAAAAATCTGGAAGGTCGTAAATCTTCGTCTAGGATAATTAGATTTGTCTTCTCACCACACGTCACTAGTTTACGGGTGAAATTAAAAGTCGCGAATAAACAATTAACAAATTTAATACATCTATCACACCAATAAAAACAATAAAACAGAACACAAAGAAATTTGGAATTGTTGAAGTTTGTGGCAACACCTTCCTGTAAGGCGTAACCGGACAGACCTGGTTCTGAATTTTAGGACAGCGCTTAATATAAGAAAAATTCCGTTTATCCTACAGGTCGAATTACAATGTACAAATATTTTTTCGCGAGAACAGAAGGCTACAAATTTCTTTACACGTACAAAACGGATCTTTGTGAATCTGGTGACTGCTGGAAATTTAAACAAGGGAGCAGCAACAACCGGGAATTTCGCGGAAGGTCCCGGGGTGATGAAATTTCCTCTGAGGCTAGTTATGCATTCCAATGCATTTTCGGAACTAGCATAGACTTAAAATTAAAAGACGTCCTAAAATCAGTATTACAAACTAGGCTAGATTACTTATAATTAACTGTCTTTCACTAAATTGTCTAAACCCGAACATACCGCCCGCCTTGAAAGAACTCACTTTCAACAAACCTCGATATCACTCTCACATGCACTTATTCAATTGGAAGTTTGTACAATTTGGCAACTGCTCGGCGTAGAAGTCCTCTGGAGGTCCTTACGTCCGCTACTCGGACCACTCCATCACTGCCAGGGTATGTTTCCTGGACTCTTCCCATTGCCCATTGTAGCGGAGGCAAGTTGTCTTCTCGTAGCAGTACCATGTCTCCACTCTTCAGTTGCTCGTTGGAGGACGATTTCCAATGAGTCCGGGGTTGCAATTGGTTCAGATACTCCTTGGACCATCTTTTCCAAAAGTGGTCTCTAACCTGTTGAACATACTGCCAGCGCGACAATGAGTTTAATTTTAGGTGTGTTAAACTAGGCTCGGGAATAGATGTTATAGAGTCTCCAATTAAGAAATGAGATGGAGTTAAAAAGGATAAATCGAGGGGATCATTGGACATGGGTGTCAAAGGCCTAGAGTTTAGAATAGACTCTATTTGAATTAGTATACTGTTCATTTCCTCGTAATTTAGTGAACTCTTACCTAAAACTCTAGCAAGGTGGTGCTTAGTCGATTTGACAGCCGCTTCCCATATCCCTCCGAAGTGAGGTGACCTAGCAGGTATGAAATGCCATCTTATGCTCTCCTGACTAGAAAATGCTTGAATTCTGCTGAGGTTGTCTGGAGAGTTGTTCAAACGTTTCAAATCGTTCAATTCTCTGCGTGCGCCGGTGAATTGAGTTCCGTTATCGGAGTAAATATTTGACACCCGTCCTCGACGAGACATGAAGCGCTTCAACGCTGCTAAAAATGCTTCCGTGGACAGGTTTCCTACTAATTCCAAGTGAACAGCCTTGGTAGCAAAGCATACGAATACGGCCCCATAAGCCTTCACAGTAGGACTATTTCTTCTTCTTCCTTCTCTTACGTGCAAGGGCCCAAAATAATCGACGCCTACGTTTTCGAATGGACGAGCAGGTGTCGTTCTTGTAGCCGGTAAGTCTCCCATCATCTGTTGAGTATTGAGGGGTCGTGCCTTGAAGCAAGTAACACAGGTTTTCAGTACCCTTTTCACTGAGTTACGAGCATTCAGAAGCCAATATTTGTTTCTAATGATGGCAATAGTGGTTTGTACGCCTGAATGAAATTGTTTAAGATGTTCACTTCTTATGACCAAGTCAGTAAATGGATGCTTGTAGGGTAAGAGTATTTGGTGTTTTTGGTCGTATGGCACATTCGAGTGACGCAGTCGTCCTCCAACCCTTAATAAACTGTGATCATCGATGAATGGACTTAAAGGCAGAAGTTTGCTTTTCGTATCCAGACGACCATGCTTCTGTAGATGAAGTACGTCCGTGCCAAACGCTTGATGTTGAACGATTTTTAGTAAGGTCGTGGTCGCTCCTTGAAGATTATCAGTGGTCAAATATCCTATTTGAATATCCTCTCTTTTCCGTGATGCTCGAGCCTCCAAATTAGTTTTAAATCGCAAGCAATAAGCGGTAATTCGAATCAAACGATCAAGATTGGAAAATTTTGAGAATATTTCGATATCTTGTAGTATATGTGCTGCAGATATTTGCACGCTTCTTCTTTCTAGAGTTTCCTCGGAAGAATCAAAAGTTTTTTCTCGATTGGGCCATTTTGACGTGTCTTTTTGCAGCCACGTTGGACCTTTCCACCATAAGGTGGATTCTTGCAACACACTGGGTCTTGCACCACGTGACAAAATGTCTGCTGGGTTGTCCTTGGTACTCACATGCCGCCAATCGAAAACATTGGTGAGTTCCTGAATTTCGCTAATGCGATTGGCAACAAACGTCTTCCATGTCCTTGATGATGAATTAAGCCATGAAAGTACTATAGAAGAATCCGTCCAATAACTGGTTTTGCTGATTGGTAGATCGATAGAACTCTTTATCTTATCTGCTAATTGCGCCAACAGTAAGGCTCCACATAATTCCAACCTGGGCAATGAGATGGCCTTTAAAGGCGCTACTCGCGACCTTGATGCGAGCAAGTTGGTGTTTACCTCTCCCTTGGCATTCAACACACGTATGTATATACAGGCCCCGTAAGCTTGCTCGCTAGCGTCACAGAAACCATGCATTTCAATCAGTGTTGGGTTTTCAGTACCCATGACGTTCCTTGGTATTTTGATACGATTAATATCCTCCAATTCCCTCTCATATTGAATCCATTTTGCTTGAAGATTGCAAGGCAATGACTCATCCCAATTTAGCTTTAACTCCCATAACGTCTGCATGAATAATTTAGCTACGATTATGACTGGTGCAATGAGGCCTAAGGGATCGAAGATTTGGGCTGTTTTCGCAAGCACGAGTCTTTTATTTGTTTTCTGGCGTGGCTCAGAGGTTCGAACACAATATTGTAAAATATCCTTACTTACGTTCCATTGAAGACCCAACGTACTTGTGCCTTCACCTTTATCGAAATTGATTATATGACCTTGGCTTGGCGAAAACGGAATATCATCTAAAAGAGATTGACAGTTCGATGACCATTTTCTTAACTCGAAGCCACCTTTAGAGAGTACCGCATTGACTTCGTCTCGAATGTTTTTCACCTCTTCTACCGTGTTAGCTCCGGTTAATAAGTCATCGACATAAAAGTCTCGCGTTATTATTTTTGAACCCAAAGCGTATACCCCTTGCTCTTCAAGGGCTAGTTGATGTAGAGCTTTAATGGCCAGATATGAAGCAGATGAAGTTCCATAGGTGACCGTGGTTAATTCGAATGTTTCCACTTCATCTTGTACATTTTCTCTCCATAAAATTCGTTGCAATGAAGTTTGTGATGGCGTTATTTGAACCTGGCGGTACATCTTCGCGATGTCGGCTGTAATTACTATCTGATGAGTCCTAAATCTCGCGACTATATCGAATAAATCTTGTTGAAGTTTAGGACCCACCAGCAATGTATCGTTTAAAGAATGCCCCGTGGAGGACTTGGCGGACCCATCGAAAACAACCCTGACCTTGGTGGTGCTGCTGCTTTCTTTAAACACGGCGTGATGAGGCAAGTAAAAGTGATTAATGTCAGTACGAGCCGCTTCCTTTTGGCTCAACCTTTTCATATGACCCATTTCCAGATATTCTCGTAAGAAATTTGCATACTCAATTTTTAATGATGGTTGTTTTTCTAATTTCTTCTCCAAAGAATACAATCTCCTGAGGGCTTGATCTCGCGAATTACCTAGTTGTGGTGCGTTTGGTTTTATCGGAAGTGTAACAACAAACCGTCCTTCTAAGTTTCTGGTAAGCGTTTCCTTGAAATTCTCCTCACAGATCCTTTCATTAGGCGTTAAAATGGGTCTGCTTGATATCGTTTCCAGTTCCCAGAATTTGCTTAACTGAAGATCGATACGTCCGATTGTGGAGAGATTGCAAGAACCTTGCGCACATGGTTGCGCAACTGGCGACAAGCCTGCCACGATCCAACCTAGTAAGGTCTTTTGTAGGACGGGTTGGCCTTTACCCATATTGATCGAACCAACACAAAGAAGATGGAAGAATGCTTCAGCTCCGATTAACAAATCCACACTTCGTGATACATGAAATTCTGGATCGGCCAATCTCAGATTTCTTGGGATATGGAAGTTTGATTTCGAAAATGTTATTTGTGGTAAACGCTCAGAAATTGTGTTCATGATCAAACAATTCATCTTAGATTGAAATCCACTGTTCAATGATTTTACGGTGACTTGTATACCTTGAGTAATTTGAGAAGCCGTTTGATTGATTCCGGAAGCGGAAACTGATGTAGAGTAAAGGGGTAGACCTAATTTAGTTGCAAATTCCTTTGTGATTAGGTGACATTGAGAACCGGAATCTAACAACGCGCGACAACGATGAAAACGTCCCAATTTGTCGCTGATCATAACAATTGCGGTTGATAAGAGAGTTTGAGTTGATAAATTGATGCTAACACTATGATTTGCAATGCTTGTAGAAGGAGTACATTTAGGAGTTGATTCAATTTGTTGTTTTTCCGCATGTAATAAGGTATGGTGCTTTTTGGAGCAGTTTTTACAAGTTCCCGCCCTGCATTGCGCTGCCGAATGATTTGGCTGCAAACAATTAAAACATAAATTTTTCATTCTGATCTGCTGTGCTCGCTGATTTACAGTATGTTCCAAAAATTTGTTGCAACGATATATTCGGTGATTTTCGCCACAAATCACACATTTGGATTCGTTAGTTATAGCATAAGATGACACTTTATTTGGCTGACGAAATTTCGACAGTGACGATGAATTATGATGTGTGAATGCTCTAGAAGCAGTTTCTAGTGTGTTACATTTTTTTGCTAAGAAATCCGTAAGCGTCTTAAAATTTGGAAATTCATTAATTGATATCTGAGATTCCCACTCCTTTATTGTGACGTGATCTAATTTCGTGGTAGCTAAATATATTAGAAGGTCGTCCCAATATTCTGTAGGTCTTTTTAATGCTGCTAAGGCCCTAACATGTTTCAGCATACCGTCGAGAAGAGATCGGATGTGCGAAAGACTTTCCTTTGTTGAAGGAGGCAGTTCATGTAACGCTTGAATATGTTTATGAACTATTAGCCGTTTGTTATCGTATCGTTCTATTAACATCTGCCAAGCATCCTTATAATTGCTTGCAGATATTTCTAATGATTGCAAAATATTCGCTGCCTCCCCTTTCAAGGAACCTTTTAGATACTGAAATTTTTGCACGTCTGAAATATTGTCATTAACATGAATCAATGTTTGAAACGTATCGAAAAACGGAAACCACTGATCATAATCTCCCGTAAAGGTAGGCAAATTGATCGTTGGCAATTTCACTTGACCTATATTTTCATTTGAATCTATTTTACTTAAATTGGTACTGTTGTTTAAATTACATTTCAATGTCGCGTTGCTTATCAAGCCCATCAAGTCATGATATTCGATTTCAAAACGAAGCCGTTTCTCCTCTTGAGTATTGAATTCCTCCGCAATTTCAATTTGAGTTTGAATTTCTTCAAATTGCTCGAACGTTTGTTCTAATTTTACCTTGCGTGATTGTAATTGCGCAAGATCAGTTGGTTCATGCGTTTCCAGATACTGACGCAACCTGTTCAATGATGTGAATAAATTGCGGCGCTTGAGTTTTAGAGTTCTTAATTCTGTTTCGGACATGATTCAAATGCAATGAGGATAGACAGGATATAATTGGAGACTCACCTGTTGAATTCTCCGAATGACCGTTGCCTTCTGATGCCTGCTTGGCCGCTTCCTCGAATTCCGGGTTTATTTGGCGGATGTTGGATAACGCGATGGCGCGACACACACGACAATTAACTTCACACTTAATATCCGGCTCGAAGGACCATATGTGCGAGCCTTTTGTTTTAAAAGCCCTTCCCAGGCAAAACTGGGGCCTAGACAAATTAAAAATCTGGAAGGTCGTAAATCTTCGTCGAGGATAATTAGATTTGTCTTCTCACCACACGTCACTAGTTTACGGGTGAAATTAAAAGTCGCGAATAAACAATTAACAAATTTAATACATCTATCACACCAATAAAAACAATAAAACAGAACACAAAGAAATTTGGAATTGTTGAAGTTTGTGGCAACACCTTCCTGTAAGGCGTAACCGGACAGACCTGGTTCTGAATTTTAGGACAGCGCTTAATATAAGAAAAATTCCGTTTATCCTACAGGTCGAATTACAATGTACAAATATTTTTTCGCGAGAACAGAAGGCTACAAATTTCTTTACACGTACAAAACGGATCTTTGTGAATCTGGTGACTGCTGGAAATTTAAACAAGGGAGCAGCAACAACCGGGAATTTCGCGGAAGGTCCCGGGGTGATGAAATTTCCTCTGAGGCTAGTTATGCATTCCAATGCATTTTCGGAACTAGCATAGACTTAAAATTAAAAGACGTCCTAAAATCAGTATTACAAACTAGGCTAGATTACTTATAATTAACTGTCTTTCACTAAATTGTCTAAACCCGAACAAACTTATTATCAACAATAAGCAGTACAAATGTTCTGCGCTGGTCTATTAGAGCCATATCGCTCGTACATAATGCATTTTGATGTAAATAGTTTAGAAGAGGCCATTAATAAATGCCGAATGTATGATAATAAAACTCAAGAAAACAATTACATGGATTATATCCGCAAAACCCAAGATGTCGCAAAATTTCCAAAGCCTGTCTTGCATAACTTACCACAGACAGTAAGCAAAAACTCAGTTTTCCCCCAGTTTCCCCAAAGTCAATTTCCTTCCGCGTATCTGCCTAAACAGGTTCAGAGTTTCCCATCACAAAATACTTCTATATTTCAACAAGGAAGACAAATTCCAAACTTAGCACCCTTAAATTACACCCCTTTTCGCCAACAATTACAGCCAAAACCATTTACTGGATCAATTAACAAACCGATTCCTCAACCCCCTATGTTTACGAATAAACAAGTCTTCGGCACGAAACCGGGATCCTCGATTCATAAACAACAATATAAGCCTACGCCAATGTCCACCCAAAGTACTGTTCCCACATTTAGGAAACACCCATACCAGTCAATGCATAAACCTGCGTTCATTTCAGAAGAATTATTTAACGTAGAATCACAAGAGCCCTATAATTCGCAACCAGAAATATCTAATGTAGGACCCCATGAACCCATGAATCCACAACAAGATTTATCTAATATAGAATATCATGAGCCTTTTTTCTTGCAACAATTCAACGCTGATATCGAACCTAGCGAAATGTCAGAAGTTCAGATTGAAGAAGACGAAAACCCTCAGTTAGGAGCTTCGGTTATTGACTTAAACAATATTGCTTCACAATCAAAATTACCTTTCTTTTATCTACCTGAAGTGGATCTTAAAGTTTTAATTGATGCAGGCGCGACAGACTCAATAATTAATCCAAACAAAGCTTATTCAGAATTTTCTGCTTATCTTTTTACAGAACCGTTCACAGTTACAAGTGTAAATCGCGAAATAAATAATGATCAAAATATTTACATTCCGTTATTATCCGAATTCAATATTAATACTCCCATTAAATTAAGAATCATAGATTGGCATAAAAAGTTTGACGTATTAATTGGCACTAAAGATTTAAACAAATTAGCTGCTAATATTAATTATAAAAATAGAACATTGACTCTTCACAATATTCAGATACCATTTTTTTTAGAATATAATGATCAGCGAATTAACTTAAAATTTATTAATGATAAATCTTTAAAATTACCGGTATCTTTGGAAGAGGGAGAGGTAATTATTCCACCGCTTAAATTAACTAAAAACGTAACTTTACCCGAAAGCATAGCGGTAGCTCATGAAGGTATTTGTACTTTACCCAATATTAATCCCAACCCAATTGCGATACATTTTCACGAACGAATACAAGTAGAACCTTTGTCGTACAATGAAATCATTAAAAATTTACCAAAAGAAAATGCTAATTTCAAAATTATAAAGAACATTCGAACAGACCATTTAAATTCCGAAGAGCAAAGAGAAATACTATACTTATGCCAACAATTCAAAAATATTTTTTATACCGAAAATGTCGACCTCTCATTCACGAACGCGGTAAAACATAACATTAGGACAACTGACGATCACCCAGTTTACGTAAAATCTTTTGGACATCCAAATGCCATGCAACACGAAATCCAAAATCAGATCCAAAACTTATTGGATAATAAAATAATTAGACCATCAATTTCCCCATACAGTGCTCCGGTATGGATAGTTCCGAAAAAGGCTGACGCGAGCGGTAAGAAAAAGTACCGGATGGTAATAGACTACCGGAAACTTAACGAAAAAACAGTAGAGGATAAATACCCCCTACCGAGGATTGATGAAATCTTAGACAACCTGGGCAGATGTACGTATTTCACCACTCTCGATCTAGCTCAAGGGTTCAATCAAATAGAAATGGAACCCAATTCTATCGAAAAAACCGCATTTTCTGTAAACAATGGACATTATGAGTATTTGCGTATGCCTTTTGGCCTTAAAAATGCCCCTGCCACATTCCAGCGAGTAATGGATAATGTGCTACGGGAGTACCTTCACAAATTCTGTTTCGTTTACATGGACGATGTAGTCATTTTTTCTAAGTCATTAAAAGAACATCTGGACCATATCAAGAAAATCTTTCAAAAACTGAAACAGTACAACCTAAAGGTTCAGTTAGACAAGTCGGAATTCTTGTCCAAAGAAGTCACTTTCTTAGGTCATATCATAACCCCTTCTGGAATCAAGCCGAATCCTTCTAAAATTGAGGCTATCCAAAAATTCCCTATCCCTAGAACAGTAAAAGAAATCAAATCATTTTTAGGGTTAGTCGGCTACTATAGGAGATTCATCCAGAATTTCTCAAAGATAGTATTTCCTACGACTAAGTGCCTCAAAAAGAATGCGAAAATTGATATTACAGATTCGGATTATTTAGAATGTTTTGAGATTTGTAAGGAACTTTTAACCAACGCCCCGATTTTAATCTACCCTAATTTCGAAAAGCCCTTCAAATTAACTACAGACGCATCTAATATTGCCCCAGGTGGCGTGCTCAGTCAGAATAACAAACCTGTTAGTTACTATTCCCGGACATTAAACTCAGCTGAGAAAAATTACTCAACAATTGAAAAAGAGCTTTTAGCAATTATTGATTCAACTAAACATTTTCGACCGTATTTATACGGAAGGAAGTTTGTCATTGAAACAGACCACAATCCCCTTGTTTGGCTATATAAAATTAAAGAACCTAACTCTCGGCTTATTAGATGGAAACTAAAATTAGAGGAATACGACTTTGAAATAATCTATAAAAAGGGCAAGGAAAATAAAGTAGCTGACGCTTTGTCTACAGTGGAAATTAACGTAAACGAAATAGAAACGCTTTCTAACGTCCCACAGCCGCACGATTTACAAGACCCTAATGAATTAGAAGACGATCTACAAACTGCTCTGAATGACCACGAATCACCAGAATTTGATAAACTCATTAACGACTTATTGTCCTCTAGAGAAACTCAACATTCAATTAATGAAAACGATGACGGAAAGGTAATCCCTATCTCAGAATACCCCGTAAATCGTTTTTCGAATAGAATAATAATTATACCGTCAAAGCAATACGAAATACGCCTTAAGCGACCCTTTAAAAAATTTAATTATACCGTTTTAGTAGAAGAGAGTAAACTAGAAGACAATTTACAGCAAATGTTTAAAGAAATTTTCAAACCAAACTGTGTTTATGGTATTTACATTAAAGACGATCAAATTAAAACTAAACTGCAAAATTTAGTAAAAACCCTTATGAATAACTCCATAAAATTATACTTTGCCAACGAATTTAAAAAAGATATCGTTGACAAAAACAATCAAAAAGACCTAATCACAGAATATCATAGTGACACACATACAGGAATTAACGAAACGTATAATCAACTTAAAAATGAATTTTACTGGCCCAATATGAAACAAATGATTATAGACGAAATAAATAAATGCGAATTATGTTTGCAATCCAAATATGAAAGAAATCCTTATAATGTAAAACTTCAAGGCCCGCTGTTAGCAAGAAAACCTTTCGACACTCTTTTCCTAGATACCTTCTCATTCATGAATACTAAGTTCTTGACAATAATAGATTCCTTTTCAAGGTACGCCCAAGCCTATTATATTAAAGATGGAACTGGGATAACCGTTTTAAATAAATTAAGACACTACTTTAGTTATCACAATTATCCTAAGAAAATTGTTTGTGACCCAGGAAAGGAGTTCGACAATAGAACATTCAAAGAATTTTGTCAATTACATAAAATAGAGCTTCATTATATTACTATTAATAATCCAAATTCGAACGCCCCTATAGAGAGATTACATTCGACATTGCTCGAAAAATTAAGAATATTAAAACTAAAAGAACCAAAAGAAACACCACAAAATCACATGATTACAGCCGTACAAATTTACAATCAATCAATCCACTCAGCCACAGGATTCTCACCCTTTTCCATTTTATACGGACCATACGAAAATGAGATCGATATCAATCTAGATCTCACTATTTATGAAAATTATAACAACAAACGGAAAAAAACGAACTACTCCCCTTCATTGATCAAATTTATTATAACAACAAAGAAAAAGCACAGAAAATTCTTGACAAAAGAAACGAAAATAAACAAGACCCACCAGAAAATCTACCCTCTGAGGTATACGTTAGGAAAAATAATCCTGAAAAATCTGACCCTTTATACTGTAAAATCCAAGTCACTAACACTCAAGATAATAAAGTCTCTGGGATTTCCGCAAAAAATAAAAATACAAATTCCAATATTAGAAAAGTTAAAAGACTAAGAAAATCAATTCCTTTGGAGGATCACTCTGTGGTTCCTAAGGAGCCAAGTCCATCCACTTCTCGTGACTCCAATTAAAACCAACGGCTATTTTCAAGAAAATATCGGAACTGCTAAACTCCTTAACTACTATCATAAGTTCTATTTTTATTATAATCTCACCTCCTTGGAAACCACTTTCAGACGAATAATTAGCAACAATGTTATCCTCGAACACAAATTCATTAATGATCCGATGCTTTACAGACAAACTTTAGAAATGAAACGTCGTATAATAGAAACCGAAAACGCGTTACAAAAAATTGTAGCCTTTAAACGAGGATTAATTGATGTAGCCGGAAGTACAATAAAATTCATAACTGGAAACTTAGATAATGACGACCTAATTAACATCAATAGGAATTTAAAAGTATTAGGGGAACATCAGCACCTTCAGAATGTTAAATTATCCGAAATCTCAACGTTTGCTAAGCACATTGTGGATAGATACGAAAAAGATCTTGAAATAATAAATCAAAATCAAAATCAAACTCTACAAGCTATAACTAAAGCAGAAGAAAGAATTGATAATAACTTCATTTTAATTACAGAAAATAACATTCAACAATTTCAAAGACAAGTAGAAATTTTAGAAAGAACAATTACATTAGCAAGTAGAAGTTCCCAATATTGAAATTATCACTTTATCGGAATTACACGCAATGTTAGATTATTTAAGGCAAAATTACGGAAAAAATCAACTTATTAATATCAATGATACACACCTATTCGAAATGTTAGATTTCTCAAAATTTGCTCTAGCCGTAACAAAAGTAATGGTGGTTATGATATTAAAAATTCCTATCTTATCCGTGAAAACATTCCAACACTCAAGAGTTTACCCTGTTCCTAATAACCAAAACCAATTAATGATCCCTCCGTCTCAAAACCACCTCAAGTTTCAAGAAGAAGAGTTATGGATCGAGAAATGCCTACATAGCAGAAATCAAGTTGTGTGTTATCCGCCAGCAATTGTTACTGAGTGCAAATTTTCCAAAATGAATTGTTGTCCGATCGCAGTAACGCAGAACTACAACGTGTACGCTGTTTTGCAAGATTACTCTATCCTAGTGAGCAATGACGAGCCCTAAGAAGTTATCGAAAATTGTGACATAGATGCACATAAAATAACATTGGTAAAAACCGAGTGCGATGTCATTATACAAGGAAATGTAATCAAAACCAATACCCTTAACTTTACGTTATCTATCCCCGAAGTTAAAGAAGAAAAGATAATTCATAATTATCAGGTGCAGCTAAAATTGGAACACCTAGAAAACTTATCGAAGCTAAAGCAAGACATCCGAGAAATCCAAGATACACCGGTACATCTACTACCTTTAGTACACCTCGTTCATTATTCAATAACTGGTATTCTTATAATTGTTTTACTCATCATTGTAGGTTTTATCATCAGGTACAAGACCCTACTTTACGACAAACTCTGCAAACCAAGACGGACACTCAAGATTACCAAAGAGGAGTTCCAAGAAATGAAGACCCTGCATCCGCAACTAATCAACGAGGACGTTCCTTAAACTAAGGGAGGAGGAGTTATGTGCGTTAGTCATTACAGCCCCGTTCCGTGAAGAGTGGCAACCCTTCTTCCGCAAATAGTGAATCAAGATATTATAAATACTAGTTAGGACAATGTAACACAGCTTTTTCTCAGTTGTTCTCTATGCGTATCGCTTGTAACAACGAAGTTCATTAAACTTAGTTTTTAAAAAGTAGTTTTCTCTTAATAAACATTTAACTATATATTTAGTTCGTCGCTGACAGCGCCAATGGATTTATCTGCCCCCAAAATCCAAGTTTCATGAGATTGTAGCAGATCTGATGCCATTCTGTGCAACATCAAATCTCACATTATACACATTACTTAAACTCAGCTGAAATACTTGTTGCAATTGTCTACAATTCTCATATTCTTATAAAGTTATATAAGTTGCAGATAAAAGTTATTTTCCTAAAAAAGAAGAATTCAATGACAGAAATAAACTTTAAGTATATTTTTTCTCTAAGTGAGTACAATTATTTGCCGCCCGTTCGTTCTCAAAGTCAAAAACAAAGAATAATAATAATAATAATAATTGAAGTTGACTCTTATCCGATGAGAATTTTATGGTAATAATAAAATATCAAAGAGCCTGACAATTGAATTAGCTAGATTTGACTTTGAGAGAAGATATCCAATATTACACGCAACGTAATTATTTTTTATTTGCTTTAAATTCTACTTTAAAATACTTGTAGATTTTATAAAATGTTATATGTGCTGTGAACAAAAAAAAAACATTAAAAAATGTATCGGGTGTACAGAATTGGTTTCCGAGACGTAGTATTTTATATATAAAAATAAGGAATCTCGAAAAACAATCCACACTCGGTATACTTGAAAAGTCTTGAAAATGGCGCAAGCCGAAACCGGTCAGGACGCGAACCGCAATGTTCGTCAGAACAAGAATTTAGTAACCAACTATTACATACGACCAAACAAGGTGCAAATGCATTTAATTACGCAGTTAATACTTAAGAAAAAGCAAGGCTGTGTTCACACTGGCGAAACAAAAACAATTTTCTGTAAAACGTTTTTCACTACTTTCGTATTTTTTTAATAATACCTGATACCTTAAGACAGAGAGTAGTTTGAAATCAAGTGAAAATGCCACATCATTCAAAAATCAATCGATTTGTTTTGTCACCAATATGACCGTTAGTTTATATTTTAGAGGGAAAATGTATTTTAGAAAACATTTTTTACCTGTCTTTTATGATGCAGTTCAACGTTTTGTTCAAAAACGTTGGATCTAAAAACGTTTTTGCGCACTGTAATTCTTTAGTTATACTGGCACTAAATTTGTGGAAATTACGATTTTTTTTCTTTTAATCTACAATTGCAACTACAATTCTTACAGTTATTGTAGTGTTTATACCGGGTGTCCCGCGCCACGTGCTCACCATTCTAGAATCTTTATTGATTAATCGATTAACCTGAATTTTGGAGACAATAAATTTAAAAAAATGGAATTTTTTCTTTCTTATTTTAAATGGAACATCCTATATATTTTTACATATTTAATCATAACAATTGATAATTTTGTTTTCCATGACAACGAAAAAAAAAACTTTTATTTATCAATCTAGAAAGCTATGAATCACTTTTTTCGATCTAATGCGATCAAATGTTTCGAGAAAATCACTCCTTTGATTGCATTTTGCTTTTTAACATTTTTTCAGCATTTGAAATTTTCATTAGGCCGTAACTCATTTTTTTAAACAGAAACTCATATGCTTCTTAGCTTAGTTCAACAGAACATTTTTTTCTGAGTACGTTGATACGAAATACATCATATTATCTTTGAAAGTCATTTGAAATAAAGGGAGTGTAAAATTTCAATAAGATATGCTCTATTTTAAATTAATTTTCAAAGAAAGTACGACGTATTTGGTATCAGCGTACTCAGAAAAAATGTTCTGTTGTACTAAGCTAAGAAACATATGAGATTCTATCGAAAAAAATGAGTTAAGACCTAATGAAAATTTCAAGTACTGTAAAAATGTTAAAAATCAAAATACTATCAAAGGAGTGATTTTCTCGAAACACTTGGTCGCATTAGATCGAAAAAATGCGATTCATAGCTTTCTAGATTGAAAAATAAAAAAGTTTTTTTTTTTCGTTGTCATGGAAACCGTGTTCGGACTCATAATAATCCGTAAATTAAGCGGAAGTCCTACGACGACTAGCAGTATGTCGAAAAATTCCATATTTTGTTTAATTTATTTTCTCCAAAATTCAGGTTAATCGATTAATAAATAAAGATTCTAGAAGGGTGAGCACATGGCGCGAGACACGCGGTATAGTCTGGCGGTTAATGTGTAAACGTACTTCATTCAGTGTGAATTTTATAGACCCTTGGTAATCTTGGCTCTTAATTGATGACGGAGTATGTAGTTAAAATTAAAATTATGTTTTTTTAATCAGTTTCGCAAACTATTAATCAGCAAACATTGCCGACACGTGTGTGTAATCTATCGTTAGCAGTTCCTCAGATACACGAATAATTGACCTACTCATTTCTGGACCAAAGTTTCGAGCGAAACGCGACTCAATTTATTAACCTTTCGCAAAAGGAACAAGTGATGCAAGCGCTGCGTTGCGCGACTAACCCTGCCCTGAGCTTGCCAAATAACATTAACAATGGAGCGATTAAGATCACAATTTTTCTTAACTATTTCTCCACGGATGCACAAGTAACCGTAACGATTGCGATGCTGTTTCTGCGTTTTTAGGCTGCTGCTAATAATAAATTGTAAATATGATTTTTCTATTGGTGTCGCTTCGCTTGATCGGCGTATGTACACGAGGTAGTTGACCGTTTACGACTTCCTTCCTGTTCCTGAGCTACATACTTCTTAAGCAGTTCCGTTTGTCGACACACAATCTTCCTTATACGACATTCTTAAGCTCGACAGAAACGGGAACATTTACATATAAATATAATTTCATTGAATGCAAAACTGTACTTAGTATTTAAGACTGTCATGAAATTAATTTAAAAAAATCCACATCAATAAACATCGACATTACAATTTGGATTATACACTGCACAAAGAAAAATGAATAGTAAAAAGTAACACAAATTGTAATCAAAATGAAGACAGAAACAAATTGTAGCAAATATGAGTACAATTATAGTATATTTTACTATAAGAATAGCGTCTTGTCTGACAATTCTGCAAATATTTCCTATAAAATTTGTTTCTGCCTTCATTTTGACATTAATTTTTCTCTGTGTGTGTACACGGTTTGAAATCACTCGACGTATTTTTTTTAATTCTAAAAAGAGCATTAGCCCTTTCCCCTGAAATTTTTACGAGTAATAACTGACACTACTTTTTTTAAGGGAGGTAGTAGCAGTAACCTAAAATTTGGAAATCGCTGGATTAGACCGTCGTGATAGACAACGGCGACCTACATTAATTTAAACTTCATACACGATAGGACGAGTAAATGATCGTAACGAAAGAAGATTAAGTGAACGAATGATCGTGTGTGCCTAATTAAGATGGCGCAACCTGTATGCTTCTATTCTTGATATATATTTGTAAATAGTCGCCTTTGTAAAAAAATTTGATGTTCTTTTCTTTTCCTTGTTTAATTACACTTTCAACTAAGCATTTAATTGCAAACACTAAGCCAAAGAGAAATTCTTTTAATCCGAGAAATTAAGGAAGCAGCGAACGGTTTACGCGAAGACAAAACTTTTATTTAAATATTTACTATAATGAAATAGAAATCTAGGTCTCGACTGTACCCAACGGTACAAGCACACACAATTAAGAAACCTGAATATTTTCACGGTATTATACGCGAAGAGTTGGTGAATTTCAGAACGAAAATGGAAGAGCGATTCTTTCGCGCGCGTTTTCTAATTCCAAATTGGACGTCTGCTTGCCTAGAATGAACAATTCGGCTTTTGAGTAACTGTAATAGGAGCAGTTGTAATATGCGAGTTTCTGGTTTAATGCGTACGAGTCCTGTTGAATTAACTAGTGTGTTGCAATTGTAACTGTTAATCAAATAAAAATCTTGCTAGGCGTAAAGTTATTCACATAATGAAATTATATGGTTTTATTCGACATTTCCTACAGTAAAAAGATTAATAATTACGTTTCCTGTGCTGTTTCCCCTTAACCTTTTTTCAAGCTGTTTTTTTTTCGTTCAATTTCGTGTTCTAGTTCTTTCCATACTTCAACTCTTCATTTTTTATTTTCTCTTGTTTTGTTTTCTTCCTGTAAATTTTCTTTTCTGAACAAATTTCATTCTTTGAATAACTTTCATATTTTTTCCCGATCTTTTGTTGAGCTTGTTGTTAGTTAATACTGCGTTTATTTTTATTTTGTCTTTATATCTGTTATGCGTTTTTAAGGTATAACATTTTGTTGAGTAAATTTTGTATGTATTAAAGTTTTTGTTTTAGTTTCATTTATTTTATCGGACCAAATATGAGCGACGTTTTGGGATAATTGTCGCTCTTTTTTAACTTCACCTTTTTGAAGTATTAATTAAGTATCCAGGGGGCAGCAACATCTATATGAATTACTATTTTAAATACAACTGTGAAAAGAAAGAAAAAAACGACCCTCATGCTGGCAAAAAGAATAAAGGTACTCATTTCAAAAATCAATTGTAACCCTAAAGTCTGTTTTACATTATCATATAAAATGATACCAAAAAAAGGTATATCAAGTTTTAGGATGGTATAAAACAGTACAACAAATTGTGGTACCATAAGATTGTACAGAAACAAATGTACTTGTGTCCGTTTCATAACATTTCTTTTAAATTAGTTTAATGTAAAACAGTCGATAGTAAATAAAATTAATAATAATAGTGATAAAGTTTCCAACTTTTATTTATATAATATCTCTTTAATACAATTGTGTTTGAAGTCCATATCTCTGCAATAGTTTTATCGTGTTATGTATGAAAATAAAAGACATTTTTTTTTAAACTTGATATCTCATTATGCCTGAACAGTTCAGTGGTTAAAGGATCGACATTGCGAACGCAAGGTCATTTGTTCGAATCATCCTCGAGTTAATTTGTGACTGTGGTCTTTATTCACTTCTGGCACCCTTCGGTGATAAGTACAGAATAATCAACACAGCTTTCTCTTCAACGGCGATTAGCTTTGAAAGTAGCAAAGCCACGCAACACTGAAAGGAAGATGAATTGTGACGGGACTCATCCGGATGCCAAAATATTTCCGAGTAATTTTAAAATAAATTTGCAGAAAGTATTGACTCTTGCACACATAATAATTAGATAAATTCAGATACCTTTTGTAAGTTTTAAAGTGCCAATGATAATTTTTATTTTACGTTGTAATTAAGAATTGGAAAATAAAAAGTGCTAATCACATTCTATAAAATTAGAACAATTAAGTCATTGTTTTGAAAGTCAATTATAACAATTTGAACCGTAATGAGTATTTTGTCGGTAAAGATTCATAAAAGTAAACGTCTAGATCCTCTTAAACACTGGGAACAGTCTGTATTTCAAGTGCGGTTACTGATGGATTTTTTTAAATATTTCTTCTTAACAACAAATTACATCATCGTAAGTTGATAAATCTGTTTCGTAAGCATTTGCTACTATTAGAATTGTATTGCAGTAATGCAGTAAATATTTAGATAATTTCTTATGTACAGTGCTAATACATTTCTTACTATATTAGTTACTCACGTAAATACCGTAAGAGACTGGATTTAGCTATATGTGTACGCATTAATTAAATATAAAGTGACCTTTATTAATTATTATGAGTTGTAAATGAATTATCTAAGACAGATTATGTAAGTTAGCTTTCTTTACATTTTCTAATGCAATTATTTAAACAGAAAATTTTGTATAGTTTGGACCAAATAAGGTTGGGTAGGATTCATCGTGCTTTAACTTACGAATCAATCCCTGGAAAACGCACGTCTTCAATAACATCATAGAGGTTATTACAGATTTCTTTCTTTTTTTAATACACAAAAAAAATAGTGCGCATGTGTCAAATAGAATATAATCAGTAGGCAAAACTTGTACTGAATAGTTATGAGTTATACCCAAACTTATTTGGTCCAAATTATACTTTATAAAGCAGGACACTAACTAGGGAACATGTTCGGCAACATGCTTTGTAACATGCTGACAGCAATAAGTTCGCTTGTGTGTGGATAGGTTGGCAATATGTTCGTAAGTTGCAGGCTCCTTGAAAGTGGAAACATACCTAGCCAGCACGCGAGCTAGCATTTTGCTGTGTGTGTGGCATTCCGAAGATATGTTGACGAACATATTGCCGAGAGCAAGTTGCCTAGTAAGTGACCTGCTTAAGGCCCATATGACACGGTGATTTCTTGTAAAAAATTTACAGAAATTTATTACAAGGTGATAGGGACACATTACCATAGTGAATGTTTATTGGTTAATTCGACACATCTCTGTCAGTTTTTCGCAAATTTGATACAAGAATTATCACCGTGTCAAACGGATCTTAGAAACAAAAAATAAATAACGAGATAACTTTGAAAATTAATGAATAAATTAAATTGTAAATTTAGGAAGCCGAACGAATATATTAGAAAATAAAATTGTTATTGTAATAAAAAAAGTTTACTCTTAAAATATAGTGCGAATAAAAAACAATGAAAACATTTTAAAACTATTCTTCTTGCTTTGCATATTAAGTAATCATTTTACAAACTTGTTCGACTTTATTTGATTTAGATGCAGAGGAATGTACTGAAAACTATTCTGTAACAGAAAGGAAAGTCTGAGGCGGTTAAGACACTCAAATATAAAGAACTTACACTTTATTAGTAATTTAATCACAACAAAAATTTATTGATTTTGACTGAATTGATATTCTTCGTTCATGTGAAGAGTTGGAAAGATAAAATTTCAAATAAAATCGGAACTGTTTTAAACTTAAAACAGAATTAGTAACTCGAATGAAATGAAGACAGAAATGTATCCGTAAATTAATGTTATAAAAATTTAAAAGGAGAAAGACAACATGTCGGCATGCGACATATGTTATAAATTTAAATGTTGTCATGTTTGTAAATAAGTTCTTTTTTTTTGGCAATCATAAAGTCTTGCATCAATAATTTAATTAAATTGATGATTTCTTTTAGACATGTAACGGGATTTTAAGAGAAACATTAAATAAACATGAACAGGACTTTATGACTAATGTGTGCATATAAAACCAAATTCTTCACCCAAATAAATTAGAAGGCAATATTTTTTTGAAACGTCTTCCCATAGGCCACAAGTAACACTTAGACCCAATTATTCCATTTCAGTTTAGCTGTAAGCTTCGCTTTTTCTCCCCCGGTAACAATTGTAAGGACAATTGTTTCTATAGGAATAAAACGGAGTTTAAAGTTAAACCCCAATTGGAAAACTGGCCCTTAGGCTTATAAAATGTATCATTAGTGCTAAAGATAACAGCGCTGTTTTTTGTTTAACTGCTTTTGGTGTCAAAAATTGACAGGATACATCATCGTAACATAACTTGCATTAACCAAGTGCAGTTAAAATAACGTAACTGCTGAACATTATCTTTAACACGAATGATACATCATAGGTCTGAATGACTTTATAAAATGGCGAAGATAAAGTCTCAGGGAACAAGTTCGTCAGCAGTTATTTCGTGCGTTCCACTTTCTTCATCTACACGATCTCGACGGATGACCTGCCAACATCCAATGTATGTACTTATACCTGTACGTATGCACACTTGACCCATTCGTCACTGCCTATAACACACTTTACTGTCGTAAAACATAAAAAATACGTTTTTCAATTAATTTCCAAGGTACTTCGACTCATTCGTTCTGAGGAAAATTGCCTATCTATAGTATGTTGCGGAAGAATGGAGAAAATAAATTCCCACAGTTATCTAAAGTACGATTTTTTGTAAGACCTCATTGTTCTATGCGAGTGTAAGTTTATCTTTAAAAGAAGAAAGTGTCAGCGTAGTACAACTTACAAGATACTGTGTCGTAAATTCTAAATCATAACGTCGTTCACAACTACTTAACGTAAGTTAATCATATAAGTGCACTGTTTATAAATGTAATTTTAAATTTACACGAAACATAGTCTGTAATACGAACTCATTAATCAGTTTCATTTTATAATTTTAAGTATTTCTTAGAAAAAATGCATGTAACTTTTTGTGAAGCGATCTATCTTATTGTGGCCGAGCCACTCAGCACTACGTCACACTGAAGGCGTCAAGAAGTCGGGTCATTATTATGCGTCATCGGCCGTCACGCCACCATCGAACAAACTCGAATTTTCCAACGCTGGAAAATTCGAGACGGCAGCAAAGGATATAAAATCGGCCGAAGTTAGATCTTAGTGTGTAAATAAATTGTTACAAATAAATTAGATTGTAAGCATTAATAAATTACGCTAAAGTTCTTACAGAGTGTTTTGTTCGTTTAAATAAATAAATTTAAACCCTAGAAACGTAACAATGGTGTCGGTGTGCGGGTTTGTTCAAATAAATAAACAATTTAAAGTAAATTAAATTTAATCAGATTATTAAATAAGTACAGTATGGAAAAAAAAACAATGGCTATGAGAAAAGTGTTGTTGAAAGACTTAAAAGCGGCCGAATTAAAAACCGAATTGAAAGAACGAGAGTTAGAAACCTGTGGTTGGAAAAGCGCACTTCAACAGCGTCTCCGATGCGATTTGTTGACAGCTGGTGAAGATCCAGAGACGTTCCTTTTCGAAATTTCTTGTGGTCCCGCCGATTTTAATAAAATCTTGAAGGATGAATTTCGAGAACAATCCAGAAATTTCAAGGACGAACTTCGAGAACAATCTGGAAATTTCAAGGACGAGCTTCGAGAACAATCCAGAAATTTAGAGGAGAAGCTTCTAGAACAATCTGGAAATTTCGACAAATTACAAAATAAATTGTTGGAACAACCTAGAGACAGACGAGAAATTTCGAGAGCAATCCAGAAATTTCGACGAGAAATTTCTAGAACAAACAAAAGGACTCGAAGATCAACTAGTGGTAAAAATATCGGAAGAAACAAGGAACCTGCAAGAAAATGTGGAAGAAATAATATTCCAGCAGGATAACAAAATCAAGAATCTGGAACAAATCGAGGCGGGATTGCGAGTGTTCGGGGATCAGCCACCAGTAGAAACAGTAGAAAATAATGAAACCCGAATTGTGGAAGGGCCAGCAGAAAATTCGAAATTGAAAATAAAACCACCAACGTTCGATGGAAAGTCTTCTTGGCCCAACTACTTCAAACAATTGTGGCCTTGAGAGGGGACGCTATCGATGTGCTACAGACGATGCCGCCAGAGGAACAAGAAGACTTCGACAAGCTGGTGAATAGGATGGAAATGCGTTACGGACAGGCCCATCTGACCGAGGTACACCATGCGCAGTTGAGGAATCGCTGTCAGAAATCCGGAGAAAGTCTTCAGGAATTCGAAGCGGACGTAGCGCGTCTGGCCCAGTTGGCATATTCCACAGCTCCTGTTGAATTCCTCAAATGTTTGACGGCGCAGACCTTCATATATGGAATCCGTGACCCAGACAACTAGCAGGCATTGAGAATGACCCATCCGAAGACGTCCAAGAACGCATTGGCTTATGCCTTGGAATTTGAAGCGGCGAGACGAGTTTCAAGAGGGCATGTCAAGGTGCGAGCGGCTATGGACTTTCAAGAGGAAGAAGAGGAAGAATCCGCTAACTCCAAGGTGGGATCTGCTATAAAGGAGCGACCCAGGGAATATACCACCGCCGAGGATGTTCGCCGCATTGTGGAACAGGTCTTCAAGCAGAAGAAGCCGCTGGTGTGTTGGAATTGCCAGGAGGAAGGACATGTTCGCAGACGATGTCCAAAGCCCAGACAGGATCCAAGGAAGCACAGTTAAACTAAGCCGGGTCGGTGCAGAGGGGCAAACGTCGACCCATATTCAAAGGCCCCCAAAGACGAAATCCAAACAAGTAATATCCCTACGGCAGTTAACCAGCAGTGTCTTTGTGGATGTTACCATTGATGATATTCCTCACACCATGTTGTTGGATACGGGTGCGACGAAGACCATCCTAAGACCCGACGTCATTAAGTCATCTGGACGCACCGAGCCGACCAAGGGGAGACTGAAAACTGCAACTAGAACATCAGCAACTGTCCACGGTGAAGTAGAGGTTATCATCACCATTGGTTCAACTCCAGTAAAACACCGTGCACTGGTGGCAGACATAGAGGACGAGGCAATTTTGGGCATGGACGTCATGTGTGCCCACGGGTTCCAATAGGACTTAAAGCGTGGCGTGATGGCGGTCAATAATGAGGAGTTGATTCTACATCAACGAGGAGACGTGTCCGCTCGAGTAGTCCTCGTTGGGAAAATGTTGTTGACGGCGAAGAAGGAAGTACCTGTCCGCCTGATGAACGTCAATTGTTTCTCTGTCAATATCAAGAAAGGAACAATCTTGGGAAGCTGCACCATGGTCTCCTCCATCTCCCGCCAACTTGAAACAAACGTGCCAGAAGCGAAAGTCCCAAAGAAATTATGGGAAATGGTTATGTCAACAGCCCAGGAATTGACTCCAGACCAGAAGACAAAAGCAAAGAATTTGATCGGCCGCTATCAAGATCTATTCGAGGTAGGAAATGGATCCAAGGGAAGAACTGATGTCGTGAAACATGAAATAGAGACTGGAGAAGAAAGACCTATCCGCCAAGCTCCAAGGCAATTACCATTGGCGAAGCGTGAGGAAGCGGAACGCATTATTCGCGAGATGGAAAAGGATAATGTAATAGAACCATCAAGCAGCCCGTGGACGTCACCAGTAGTGCTTGTGAAGAAGAAGGGTTGGTCCACCAGGTTCTGTGTAGACTACCGGTTACTCAACAATGTCACCAAGAAGGACAGCTATCCCCTGCCACGAATTGATGATACCCTGGACACCCTGGCCGGCTCAAAGATCTTCTCAACTTTGGACTTAAAGAGTTGATATTGGCAAGTGGAGCTGGCGCCTGAAGATCGAGAAAAGACGGCGTTTTCCATTGGTATGGGTCTGTGGCAGTTCACAGTGATGCCATTCGGATTATGTAATGCCCCAGCGACATTCGAGAGGTTAATGGAGACGGTTCTGAAAGGTGTGTCCTGGACAACGTGCATGGTGTACCTTGACGACATAATTGTCATGGGAAAGACGTTCGACGACCACCTAAGGAACCTGGAAGGAGTGTTCCAGCGGCTTCGCGGAGCTAGACTAAAGCTTAGCCTCAAGAAGTGTCACCTGTTCCAGAAGGAAGTGAATTACCTGGGGCACATTGTTAATGGAAATGGAATCGCCGTGGACCCTGTGAAGATTCAGGTGGTGAAAGACTGGCCAACTCCCAGAAATAAACACTAAATAAGGAGTTTCCTTGGCCTGTGCACTTACTATCGGCGCTACGTTCCTGGATTTGCAGACATTGCTAAGCCGTTGACAAAACTCACTGAAGAAGGTCGTCCATTTGAATGGGACCAACAGTGTCAAATTGGCTTTGAACAACTAAAGCAGTACTTGATTAGTGCTCCTATTCTGCGTTATCCTCTCCCGGAAGGCAAATTCGTCGTGGACACAGATGCTAGCAACGTTGGGATTGGTGGCGTACTCTCCCAGATACAAGAGGGGCAAGAGAAGGTAATCGGCTACTTCAGTAAAGTCCTATCAAAGCCGGAACGAAACTATTGCGTCACAAGAAGGGAATTGCTAGCCGTCGTAAAAACGATAGAACACTTCTACAAGTACTTGTATGGTAGACGCTTCCTGCTGAGGACCGACCACGCCGCTCTAAAATGGCTTCTCCGTTTCAAGAACCCAGAAGGGCAAGTTGCACGAGGGATCGAACGACTTCAGGAGTACGATTTTGAAATTCAGCATCGGGCAGGAACTAGTCATCGAAATGCCGATGCTTTGTCGAGAAGACCCTGTGCCGAAGACTGTAAGCACTGTAGTCGTTTGGACGAGAAAGTAGCTACGACTGCGAGGACAGCCATAGTTGACGACAAATGGCAAGACGAAGAACTGCGAAGAGACCAGAAGAACGACCCGGATTTGAAATTAGTGCTAGAGTGGAAAAGCAGGGACTCGAGGCCTACCTGGGAAGAGGTAGCACCATGTGCACCGTCCGTAAAATCATACTGGGCGCAGTGGGACTCCATAGTGTTGGATCGTGGTCTTCTGAGACGAAGCATGGAGAATCCAGAAGGCATGGAACAGAAGACACAGTTACTAATCCCCAAGAATAGGGTGCCAGAAGTTCTGAGGGAACTTCACGATGGAACTTCGGGAGGGCATCTGGGAGTTAAGAAGACTATGGAGAAGGTGCGCGAAAGATTTTACTGGGTGAACTGCAAGGAAGACGTGAAGGATTGATGCAGAAAGTGTGCAGTCTGCGCAGCCAGTAACGGTCCCCACAGGCGGGGTAAGGCCCCCATGAGACAGTACAACGTTGGAAGTCCTTTTGAGAGAGTTGCCATCGATGTAGCCGGCCCGTTTCCAGAAACGAATGGTGGAAACAAGTACATCGTCGTGGTAATGGACTACTTTAGCAAGTGGGTTGAAGCTTACGCCCTACCTAACCAAGAGGCAGTCACTATTGCGGAAGTCCTTGTCAGGGAATGGATCAGTCGGTATGGTGCACCTATGGAACTGCATTCAGACCAAGGAAGGAACTTTGAATCGGCCTTGTTCAAGAACGTGTGTACTCTGCTCGGCGTACGAAAAACTAGAACAACTGCACTCCACCCACAGTCGGACGGAATGGTGGAAAGATTCAATAGAACCATCAACCGACATTTGTCCAAGGTCGTTTCCGATCATCAGAGGGACTGGGACACGTACATCCCCCTGTTTCTAATGGCATACCGCTCATCCGTTCATGAGGCAACACGGGAGACTCCCGCGAAAGTGGTATTCGGGCGAGAGCCGAGACTGCCCTGCGACCTGAAGTTTGGTGTGAAGCCTGGCGAAGTCTCTGCCGACGAAGATTACGTGAGCAAATTACGCAGGAAAATGGATGACATCCACAACCAAGTGCGTCACAATATACAGACGGCCAGCGATCGGATGAAGGAGCACTATGACATCAACGCTCAACACAGGGGATACCAACCTGGAGCACTGGTCTGGCTTTATAACCCCCAAAGACGTCGAGGCCTCTCCCCAAAACTGCAGACCTCTTGGGAAGGTCCTTACAGAGTGATGAAACGGATCAACGACGTCGTTTACCGCATCAAGAAGGTCCCCCATGGCAAACCCAAAGTAATCCACTTCAACCGGATAGCCCTTTACCATGGAGAAGCAGATGAAGGGACAGTACAAAGGGCGCAAGTTTCCGAAGTGAACTTCGAAACCTTCATGTCTCATCACGCCGAAGGAAGCAAGGCACGGTTTGGAGTGACCACGGAGAAGCAACAAGATCTCTTTAAAGTGCCACTGGAGTACAGTCTGGCCCACTGCGTAGCAGAAGACCTGAAAATGTCCAAAGGAATCGCTCAGGTGTTTAGGAAGAAATTTGGCCAAATCGAGGAGCTACGAAGACAGCATCCCATGGTAGGCAAGAGCTTGCAGATCATTGATTCGACGGCAGATCGGAGGCGCCACGTGCATTATTTAGTCACTAAGAAGACATCAAGCGGTAAACCTGACTATCAAAGTATGTGGAGAGCCCTATATAGCCCGAGGAGACAGCTAATAGAGAACCATCAGATGAAGTTAGCCATCCCCAAATTGGGCTGCGGATTGGACGGACTAGACTGGAGAGTAATTCGAAGCATGCTGGAAGTCATCTTCCACAGAACGGGAATTGAAGTCCTAGTCTGCAGCCACCACCCACAGGCAACAGTCAGCAACAGCAAAACCGTAGACTGCTACTTCTTCCAGACGGGAAGTTGCAAGAATGGGCCAGCATGTAGATTCCGACACCCTCCTTCAAGACTATCACCAGGAACATTTCGAGACGAAACGTTTTTAAGAAGGGGGCAGTGTGGCGCGCCACCCGGCTTAGCTCAAGGCGTCAAGAAGTCGGTTCGTTATGCGTCATTGGCTGCCACGCCACCGGGGTCTACATCGAACAGCCTAGACTTTTCCGGCGATGGAACAAACTCGAATCTTCCAGCGTAGAGAATTCCAGACGGAATGATATAAAATCGCCCGGAGTTGACTCACGAGTCAGTCGAATTCTAACAGCGATCGTCGAAGTTAGACTTTTAGTGTGTAAATAAATTGTTACAAATAAATTGGTTTTTAAGCTTTATTAAATTACGGTTAAGTTTTTATCGAGTGTTTTATTTGATTAAATAAATTAAATTAAACCCTAGAAACGTAACAATATTAACGGTGCGTACAAAAACTCGAATATGGGATTTACGCGTGGTGAAATGACGGAAATGCGCGATTTAATTCGCGATACCCTAATATCTTTATTAAATGATCCCAATATTATGAACAAAATCAGTGATGCTATATACCAGCAGCTAAATACAAAATTTGATGTTTTACTTGGAAAAAATGAAAGCGATATGAGTGAGTTAAAAAACGAGAACAAGCACCTATCTGAAAAAGTGGACGCTTCAGAACAATATTCGCGGCGTAATTCCGTTAGGATAATAGGTGTCAAAGAGTGCGATACCGAAAATATAAATAATGTTATAAGCGAGTTATTTGTTAAAATTAATTTGATCCTGGCAACAGGCGAAATTGATCGCGTTCATCGTTTGGGCAGAGATGCGGAAAAAAAAGGTGAAGCTAAAAAATCAAGACCGATTTTAGTTAAATTCGCAAATTATCGGTCCAAACAAGCAATTCTTCAAAGCCGAGGACGCTTTAAAGACACAAATATATTCGTCGTGGAGGACTTAACTAAGGAAAGAATCAAAATTTTGAACTCAGCGAAGGAGAAATTTGGTAAGAAAAATGTTTGGACGTTTGACGGACGCATCCGAATTAAGCTAGGAGACGGCAGCCGTTTGTCCGTGACTTCTGCTGAAGCTTTGAATAAAATTGGTACTTAAGCAGCAACACTGGTAGCGCAAACTTCACTACTTGTATACTTGCATATTACACAATCTTTAATTTTCACGATATCCTGGGTCATATAGCTTACAGAATACCACTTTTCTTTTCTCTATTTCGTTTTGAATAAAATCGCATCCTTACATTTTAGATTATACTTACATTTTAGTTTGCATACTGTTAAGCTTAAGTAACTTAGCACATAAAGTGTACCCTGGAACTTAATCACATTATAACGTAATCTATTATTTTTCTGTAGAATTATTTATTTATTTTGCTTCATTAGTTGTACGAGCATTATTGACGATATTACTTAATTTAAATTAATTAAATTAAATTAATTTATTTAAAAGAACGAATTTCATATGGCAATGCAATTTTAATTTCTTCTTTTGCTAGTGTATTAATTTTTATTTACTAATCTTAAGTTGTCATAAATACATATTTGTAATTTCTAAATCATTACTTCTGTAATATGTTTAAATATGTGCTATTATAACCAGCAGCTCTTGTTTTTTTGGGTAATATGTCAAACATTAAACTGGCTCATTTAAATGTCCCGTCTTTATAATTATAATTTTGAAAGACAGTAGTCGAGGAGGCGGAGTAGCTCTCTATATAAAAAAAGATTTTAAGTACAGCATACTGAATTACGACGAAAATTTGGAACAACTTTGGATACTTGCCTCTGTATCAATGAAAAACATAGCTATTGGCGTTATGTACAGAGCTCCAAATATAAGTTATAAATACTTTTTAGAAAACTTTGAAAATTCTTTATCAGACTTCACTTCAATCTCTGATAAATTGTACTGCATTGGTGATTTTAATATAGACGATTCCGCCACTTTGGCACTGCAAACAACTTTAGCAAACTTTGAACTAACTTAGGTTATTAACAGTCCTAATCGTAGTACCGGTTCAAGTCTCACACTTACAGATTTATTAATTGTATCTGACACAAACATTGTCTTTGACGTAAACGTTGTTGGCGTTCACATTTCAGATCATGATTTAATCTTCTGCAATGTGTTGATAGAACGAGAAGTAAAAAATTGTATATACAGAACGTATCGTGATTTTAATTCTATCGGTATAAAATCTTTTTGTGATGATTTAAGCTCTCTCCCGCTGCATCACATATTTTATTTTGACGATGTTAATCAAGAAGTTGATTTCTTAAATCAGTGTCTCATCAATTTGTTTGATTATCACGCGCCGTACAAAACTTCTCGCTTATCCAAACCCAGTGCTCCTTGGTTAACTTCGAATTTAAAGCTCATGATGAGGTTAAGAGATAATGCTTTGTCAAGATTCAAACGTACCAAAAGAGTAGAACACTGGAATTATTACAAATACTTACGTAATTTTACCACCAATTCAATAAGAAATGAAAAGAAAATATATTATAAACGTGTTTTGTCAACGTCAAATATCGCTTCTCTGTGGAAAAACCTGCAGCAGTTAAACATATCCAACAAAACAAAAAATAGGATACCAGCGGAGTTATGCGATCCTGAACTTATTAACGATTATTTCATTCATAGCATTCCTACCTCTGATGTCGATAACACTGATATTATCAATTTTTATTACAATAACACAAAAAACAATGTTGACAGTCCATTTCAATTCCAATTTGTTGATACTGAAACGGTGCGCAAAATTATTTGTAACAAGAAATCGGAAGCTTTCGGTTCAGATGG
This sequence comes from Prosopocoilus inquinatus, assembly GCA_036172665.1. Taxonomy (NCBI): domain Eukaryota; kingdom Metazoa; phylum Arthropoda; class Insecta; order Coleoptera; family Lucanidae; genus Prosopocoilus; species Prosopocoilus inquinatus. The sequence continues at coordinate 19,685,057 of CM069875.1, forward strand.
AATTAACATTACGATATTGAAAATTTGATGCCCTTATATTATTTGATTTATCACGCATATAATTAACTACTGTTTACAATATAACGTTTTTCCTTCTGCTTGGAAAGAAGCTGTTATTACACCTTTACCAAAAATAAAAAATACCACTGAGCCTCAGCACTTACGTCCAATTAGTATATTACCTGCAATGTCAAAAGTCTTTGAAAATGTACTGGAAATGCAACTTCGTGAATATGTTCATTTGAACAACATTTTGCCACTTGTGCAGTCAAGCTTCAGACCGCTACACAGTTGTACGACAGCTTTGCTTAACATTACGGATGATATTTTGAGAGCTACTGATGCAGGTTCAGAAACAATTTTGGTTTTATTGGACTACAGCAAAGCTTTTGATTGCATCAACCATAAAGTACTCTTATCAATTTTGCATTTTATAGGTTTGTCTGAAAATGCTTGTATCCTGTTTAAAAATTATCTCATTGGTCGCACACAGAAAGTATTGGTTGATGGTCGGAAGTCTCAAGAAACTTTAATTTCTAGCGGTGTGCCACAAGGTTCGATAATGGGGCCGCTTTTGTTTACGTTATATACAGCCAATTTTGTATCATAATTGAGTTCTTGTTGCTATATTGCGTTGCATATGTATGCTGATGATACGCAATTATACTTGTCATTTAAACATTCCGAACGAGAATCCGCTTGTTATCTAATAAATAAAGATTTACAGTAAATTGTAGTACAAGAAAACACTTGTATTTAACTGTTTCACGAATTTATTTCAGTAACTCTGACATATGTTTCGGTAATACACTTTTACCATTCTCAAAGAGTATAAGATTAATACTGAAATAAATTCGTGAAACAGTTAAATACAAGTGTTTCCTTTTACTACAATTTATTCATAATGTTTCACCAAGAGCCCACTGCACAAACAATTAAAGATTTACAGTCTCTAATAAATATTTCACGTGAGCATTCGTTGATTATAAACCCCCTTAAGTCTTCTTGCATGTTGTTTAGTAAAAAGGTACTTCAGATGATCTCACTGTAAAAATTAATAATTCTTCTCTTTCTTGTGAATGTAGTTAAAAATTTAGGGCTCATGATTGATACTAATCTACGATTCAAGGACATACGATAAGGAAATCGTATGCGGCACTTAAATTAATATATGCAATTAGAAATCTAGTATCCAGAAAAGTTAAATTGCTGCTTTGCGACTCTTTAGTTCTTTCAAATTTTAATTATGCTGATGCCATATACTGTCCCTACATCGATAGCGATACAAGCAGAAGAATACAGGTAATACAAAATTCATGCTTAAGTCTAATTTTTGGGGTGCGTAGAAGACAAAGAATCACACATAAATTACTAGATGCGAACTGGTTAAATATGAAGGATAGGAGAACCCTGCATTCTGCATGTCTGTTCCACAAAATTATACAAAATTTTGTTATTAGGAGCAAATCTGCTTCAGTTTGTCTATCCTACTGCAATGTCAGGTCAAAAAGCGATCGTAGGATGTCGCTGTTTTATCTGTTCATCACTCTTACATCGCAATTGGGAATAAATTGGACAAGTCGTTTTTGTTTGCAGTGGGAATGTCGAGCTACGTCTCTGCTGAGGAAGCCCCAAGCAGGGCTGAAACAGCTATACAGAGGCTGCTCAATGTTTTCACTGCAATCAAAAACGATTTGCACAATTTTTTTTTCAAAACTTTCATTATGCTTTGACAGCAAGCATGGCCGCCTTGCATGGTGGACTTATTAGGAGCAAATCTGCTTCAGTTTGTCTATCCTACTGCAATGTCAGGTCAAAAAGCGATCGTAGGATGTCGCTGTTTTATCTGTTCATCACTCTTACATCGCAATTGCGAATAAATTGGACAAGTCGTTTTTGTTTGCAGTGGGAATGTCGAGCTACGTCTCTGCTGACGACGCCCCAACGAGGGCTGAAACAGCTGTACAGAAGCTGCTCGAGGCTTTCACCGCAATCAAAAACGATTTGCACAAATTTTGTTATAAAAGTAAATACAAAATACAACGTTTCTTTACAAACGCTTTTTCTCAACACAAACTTCGCATATTTTTCTTGCACATTGAAGATATATAGGTCGTTGACATATTCTACACGTATATTGGGTCTTTCTTTTCAGTTTTGGAATACATCTGTAGCATGTGTTTTTCAAGACGCTCCTCTTGGGCTTCCGCTGTGCATTCTGAAGTAGTCGTAATATTCTACTCAATGTGACTCTAAGATCTCTTGGGATTGTTTACTCTTAATTTCATAAGAGGTGTAACAAGGCTTTTTGCATTTCATTTCATTTTCGTCATGTTCAGAATCATCAGAATCTTCAATCTCAAAATCTTCATCGAACATTTGTAACGCCCACTTTTCAAATCTCGGATCCTCTACGTGCATCGAAGAAGGCCCTGGATGGTCAATCATTTTCACTGTTAATATTTTTTCGGTAAAAAATAGATTCCTTTAATCGAAATAGTTATCTAACTACTATAATGCGGTCTCATGGACCGCGATGACACTTTTACAGCAAATAACAACACAGTACTAATGCGTATATGATTGAAACTTCACTGAGACCCTCTATAGGTTTTATTTGAAAAGTACTTAGAGCTGTGGCGTGTGATTTAAAAATTTCCGGAAATTACAAAGTGTAACAAAACACAAGCGGTTTGTGGGACCGCAGGGTAGCGGTTAAGGGTTAATAGAACAGCCTGTGTATTTTTACAAATTTACATGTTCCGTGAAGATTTGATTACAACGATACAAACACACATTGATTTTACTCAATTATTTTCATAAAAGAAATTTTTCTTGGAAAATTCTTTAACAATTTACTAACTTTGAACGTATGTTTCTGATTACGGAGATAACAAAGACGTACGAAAATATGAGACAGTATTCTTAGAACTTTCAATTTTGCGGAAATAAGAAATACCTTTTAGAGTTACACAAAACGAACAGTAGTTGCGCATCGGTATCCAACATTATAAACCTTATAGCGTTAGGTATTTAAACCCTAGCTTCAAAAATAATTAAGTCAAAGTCAAAGTTTCAAATTGTCAAAAATTACGAAGCTTCCTACTTTGTAATAATGACGCGTTAATGATTTGGAAAAACACTTATCATGGTTGGCAATGGTAAGGTTAAAGAAAATTAAATAATTCATTACATTTACTAGTAAGAGTTACGAACTTCAGAAACAATAACCATGAAATTCTAACCCAATATCTAATATTCAAAATTTTTTAGTGATACCAACAAAAATGTCACCAAACACGGCCGACTCTTAATGCTAAAAGATTGTTAACGGATATTATGTAAAGCTATTTTGATGCAAACTTAAGCCCAGTCTTTTAACTTTTAAATAATTTAAAATTTATCTGTCTTATAAGAGACTCATTTAACTACCTAAGTGCAATGCAATGCACATTCAGATTAAATAAACGATCTCAATCACGTGAAAATAAGTTGTCATGATATAATCTACCTTTCATGCCCGATTTCTTCACCTCCTGATAAATTTATCTGCCAGGTATTATCCTTGGAAACCATTGTATCGATAATAGTTTCCGAGGATACAACCTGGCAGATAAATTTATCTGTAAGTGAATAAATCGGGCCTCAGTTTGATATAAAAAATATTTTTAATCTTTTGACGAAACTATCAATCGTTAATGAAACGTTGAACGTTCGTACAATTTTTATAGTATCCGGGAAAATTAAAAAGAGTTTTTAGACAATACAATTTTCATCGGACAAAACTCGACTTTAATTTTAGTTTTATTTTAAATTTCTTAAACGTGGTTTAATCCTATGTACTTTGCTTATTAATCAATCAAAACCCTAGATTTAGTGACTGCTGACTTTTTAATGTTGAGATGATTTCAGATTCTATTTTTCAAGATATTCAATCAATTATTAAAAGTATTCAATTGAAAAGTTCATGAAGCTGATTGATTTTTTGATAGAAGTAGATGAAGAGAAAAAAGCGTTATTTCTTAAACATCAAAATTGAAGCTTGATGGATGATAGTTGCCATAAAATTGTAATCTTTTGCATGACATAACCGAAAGTCACATTTCGCAAAAATCTAGTTCAAGACTTGCTAAACCACAATGTTATGAAAGGTTCAAAGGATACGTGCTTTTCAACTGAACACTTGATACAATATCCTAATGTGTTCTAGTTCTTATAAATTGGACAAAATATTTTATTATTTTCTAAAGAGTATTTTTCACTTATCTCCTTGCGGTCAGATATTTCCTGTGCGCTTAATGAACTTAATTACATCCTTATTATTCGAATTACATGTGCGCACAAAATTAATAGAGTAAGTACCGCTTTTTAAATTTTTAATTAATGACAACCATTCGAAAAACTGTTCTTTCTGTCATGCCTTGCGATCGAGAGAAATCAAATCGAGAATCTATACGGGTACACTTTCCAAAAACATCTGCTTTGTTTTACGTACAACTTTCGCTTTTATTAAGAGAATCGCCAATTAAACTAATTAATACTGATCAGGTGTTTTGAATTTTTTAAGTGGAACAATGCATTTACTTTTCGGTTTTTGTTACGGAGAAAATGAGTTTTAGGTATTTTAATTTTCATGTTTTTATTGTTACTTATTCACTTGTCTCTCCGGTCTATGGTAGCATTTGATTTTTTTTATTTTTTGATATGTTGAATACAGTTTCTTTTGAAGAATTTATTAACTAAAATAGTAATAGTATCCGTAGATACGTATTTCGGCAACTAAGCTCCCATCTTCGGTACGCTACCAACTTAAGAGCACCAAAAAAAGATCTAAAAACTACCTAATCACACTGATAAAATCATAAAAATGTTAAACCTAACAACAACTAATCATCCTGAGAGATATATATGTGTAAATATATGTAAATATAAATTAATATGTAAGAATCTAAAATAAACTATATACAGGGTGTAATCAAATTAGTTTCACATATTAATACCGTAAGTTCCTCATCATGTAAGAGAATTAATGCTGCAACTACCAAAAGTCTAGCTCAAAAATAAAAAAATGACCTAGTGGAGGAGTATTGACGCTTTTGTTTGAGAACTTTTGGTCGGCCGTACACAAAAACAACGTTATAAAACAAAATTCCAGCAAAATTCAAGGTCAATTCCTTGATCGCATTTTAAAAGCTTTATGGGAACACAATAAAATAGAATCACCGACCCATTAAAGACGACAGTTCAAATCGACAACCTCTGGGTCGTAGCCCGTGTGTGCAATATTATTAAAGAAGAACAATTTAAATCTGCTTGCATTGATCAGAATTAAATATGTTTCATTAGATAATCGACAATAATTAGATCTTGATATCCTGGTCTTTGTAAACCAATAGTACACATGATTTACAGTGCTAATTTCGCTTATTAAAATGATTTCAAAAAAATATTAGTCGCTTTGATTGATTGTCGCTTTGTTAATTATTTCCACCAACGAATACGTTTCTTCGTAGTTCGAGTTCGATGACGCTTTATTGTTTTGGTTCCACAAAATAATAAAAGCGATAACTGCGTTCAATAATGATTTTCCGAAATGCAGAAAGAAGACATTCTTAAACGTTTTGCGCAATAAAGAAATAACAATGAAGTTTATTGACGACCAGCAAATAAAGTACACTTTGAATACGTATGAATTAGTAAAATAATTTTAGAAAATGGAATTTCTAATTTTACATTTTTGAGCAGAAAACTATTAACAATTACATGAAAATTGATTAATATAATAAGCAACGCGATTATTTTAGATTTTTACATATTAATTTATATTTTTCGTTTCTCTTCTTAATACATTGAGGTTGTCTGTCCCTTTTAGTTTGTCAAACAGAAGCTTGATTACATTTATACTTTTCCTTGTCTGAAACTTTATTTGCAATTGTTTTATTTTCTGTATTGATTTCTTTATGCCACATTAGCACCTGACAGGAAACTCAGTACCAAAACTTGTTTAGATCACGTTTTGTTTAAAATTCTACTTACGGAGTTGAAAGGTCTTTCGTATGTATCTCATAATTAGAAGTAGTACGCAATAATATTTTTAATCGCTATCGAAACCTAACCAGTGTTGATTTTATGTTTTTATTTTGTGTTTGTTTGTTTGCTTGCTCGCTTGCTTGCCTGTTTTCCTATTATAGTGTTCACAAGGCATTAGACCGCAATTTAGTATTTTTAATGAAGACGTTACCGAAAAGCACGATACAGGATTATAAACCCGGCTTTTTATAGAGATATCTGGTAAAAAACAGTATAAAGATAAACAAAAAAAAAGCAGCGGCGCAGATTTCAACGCTCCGCTTATGCGCGAGGTATTCGTACTCATCGAATCAAAAGCAAATGTCTGATGTAAAGTACGTATATAACAGAATTGCCTTTATAGTTTCTTTCAAATTAATAATTATAATTCAGTGTAACTCACCAAATGTAAGGTTGCCTTATTAGTAATCGAGTTTTTGCCAAGAAGTAACGTGTACTTTAGGGGTTGTCGGACGTAGTTAGATTTAAAATAGCTCAAAATACATCAGGTATATTTATTGGAAATATAAAACGCACTGACATGAACTCGTGTGTATTCGTTTACATAAGCAACTTTTATATCCAGTCGACCAGAACTGTAGTGGTTACTACGTGCCGCAGACTTCTCGGTCTTCGACTGGTTTATTGTTTTGGTTTCACGGCGGAGATGCGTTAAAGATTCGCTCTTTTTACAACTATGACCACTTCATCAAATTAGTAGTTCCTCGTATATTTAACGAGACCTTCTGCCTAAACTTGGACTGGGTTTGATTATAAGGTAATAAAAACCGTATCCGGTAAGGACACACAAATGTAAGAAATCCATGCGATCAACGTAATTTATAATTAGAGCAGTTAAGTGTCAAAATTGTGATACTTATTTTTAAAAATGTTTGATATTCCACTTAAATTTATCTCAATGCATCCGTGTATTGAAAAATTTCATGAAACGGGCGGTATTATTCGAAAACTAGGTGGTGGTGGTTAAATAAAATAACAGAATAATGATAATACAAAGTTTTGAAAAAAAATTTGTGCAAATCGTTCTTGATTGCAGTGAAAACATCGAGCAGCCTCTGTACAGCTGTTTCAGCCCTGCTTGGGGTTTCTTCAGCAGAGACATAGCTCGACATTCCCACAGCAAACAAAAACGACTTGTCTAATTTATTCGCAATTGCGATGTAAGAGTGATGAACAGATAAAACAGCGATATCCTACGATCGCTTTTTGACCTGACATTGCAGTAGGATAGACAAACTGAAGCAGATTTGCTCCTAATAAATCCCCCATGCAAGGCGGCCATGCTTGCTGTCAAAGCATAATGAAAGTTTTGAAAAAAAAATTGTGCAAATCGTTTTTGATTGCAGTGAAAACATCGAGCAGCCTCTGTACAGCTGTTTCAGCCCTGCTTGGGGCTTCCTCAGCAGACACATAGCTCGACATTCCCACTGCAAACAAAAACGACTTGTCCAATTTATTCGCAATTGCGATGTAAGGTCAAAAAGCGATCGTAAGTTGTCGCTATTTTATCTGATAATACAAAGCACGAACATAACCTCAAATTTAATAATTGTCAATTTAATAGTGCTTTCTAGGCGTGTCCAGCCATACAGCATAAAATAGCATCAATCACAGCCTCCTCTAATTATGAATTCCGTTGATCACCCGGTACTTTAATATGCGGTAGGATATGATCTCGTGTTGAAGGCGGAAACCAGGATTGGAAAGTTTAAAACACTGAATTAAAAACATGCCGTCTGTTTTAAACAGACTGTTTTAAACATGTTTTTTTTTATGCTTTGAAGTATTGAATCAAGTATTTGATGGCAGTACGCCGAATACTTCATACTTTCTTTGAAACTCATTTAAAACACAGCAGTCGTAGATACCAAATAAATCATGGTGCATTAAATTTTGGTTTAAGGCTGTTTGCTCAGCCCCAAAATCGTTTTTCCCATTTCCTGGGCTTATTTCTCATTAAAATCGTACCAATTTTTCGCGAAAAATTTTTAAATAGATTCTGTTAGGCGGCTAAAGGCTCGTTTTTCGAGAATTGCCAAAAAGGCCTTAAAAATAATTAAAAAAATTCGAAAATGTAAGCCTTTAGCCGAAATTTCGCAGTGTTCAATAATAATAAACCGTTTAGTTTTTTTTTTTTGTTTTTAAAAATAAGGTCAGGAAATGGGAAACAAATTTGAAATTTTCGGAATGAAATCGCTGAAATCAAATGTGGTATGTGATACACGCTAGCTCCGCCTTCGGGCGTAGTGCAAGAGGGGCGAATTCGCACATTCATTCTCCCGATTTAGTGACAGATGAAGAGTATGAGTGAGAGCGAATGCGTTTCAGTGCGTGTATGAGTGAAACACAGAATACACGCACCGTAAACACACGAACGCTACCGAGCGCTGCCAGAAAATAATTCTACAAAGATTTCTCTTTTCAGAGTCGTGCTTTTTGGTAAATTTTTTTACGGTACATTGAAAGAAACATTTTTGTCATAATAAACTTCTGCAAATCTGGTAGTCATGCACTTAATTAGTTTTAAAAAGGGGATATTCAACATTTTGCTCAATATTTTGTTATTTATTTGTGTACACATTTACCTTGACATCATTAAAAATGCCTGTTAATGCATGTAATTAATATTATGTGATAACACAGGAATAAACAATAAGTAAAATGGGTCGGTGATGTAACATTTTGAATATCAAGTTCACCCAAATAGTGAAACGGAACTGCGTCAAATAATTTTTGTTTCTACACAACTAATTGAATAAAATATAAATACTTGATGAATACGAGGATTCAGATCTCATCAACTGTAACCTAATCTACAACCACGGTTTCAAATTTGTAAGTGCATCTGCATTATACGATATTTTTAAACATTCGTCAAGCATCTCAAAAAAAAAAAAAAAAGCTTGTTTTTGATCCTGTTAATATTAACATTCTGGTGATAATAGTGCGGCCATTTTGAATCATATTGTACTACACCCCAAAAGAATCTGGAACACGAAATACGTTCTGTTGTAAATACGAGGAGTTAATTATTGTTGCTATCATGTATTCGTCCGTTTGTTTATTTCCGTGTTTTTTAAGTTTCTCTAGAAACAAGTTTAAAATTGCATTCAAACTAATAGCGTTTTCCACTGGCTGCACTAGTGCGCACTGAGTGTATTTCCAACTCGTTTCAGCTTTATGTAATAAAACGAGATGGAGATACACTCAGCGCATACCGGTGCAGCCAGCAGAAAACGCTATAATAAAATAACTCAAATATGTATGCACAACAATTGTCTCAATTTTTGTTTAGTGGACATAGTACAGTTAGATATTATATGGCATTATATAATATGGAATCTTGCAGAGCAGATTTCAAATACAGATCTATTTCAGAATTGTCACCAGATTATCAGAAAGAGGTTTCAACTGTCCAGATCGATCAGGATCGTTATTTTAATTTTCTTTTAAAGCCAGTATAGGCAGCATATGTTCTAAATAAAAATATTTTAACTTCGGCTTCATGTTATGCCAAAAATTGTCATCTTTTTTAATCTGAAAAAGAAAACGTATTACAGGTGGGTTGTAAATGTAAATTGCTTGTTATTTTTTCTAAAATCGTCTATAATTTCTATTTTATACACTAGTCTTCAAAACCAAATCGGTTTTACTTATTTTTATTGTCAAAATTATAGCTTTCGTGTGCTTAAAAGTTGAAACTATTACAAAAATAATCTTATAAGATTTCAGAAAAAAATAATGTATTATGATGAATTCAGAACTTTCTTGACGTTTATGTAAATAACATTACTTGTTCACATATCATTCCCAAAGGTGTCCATACAACGAATAGAACTATTCGTTAAAGCCAACTGCCCTTGAATCTGATAATAGTAGATATGTGTTTTCTTCAGTTTCACAGTATTGCCATCCAAAAAGAAATAGGGCATAACTTTCATCTTTGCTGCTTCCTGAGGAGTTATTTTGAACTTCGCTAACTTATAGGGACACTTGATCTCAATTATAGCATCCTCACCAACTAGTCCATCAGGACTAGCTCCAAGGTACGGCATTTCTTTAGATATAAATAATCCGCCGTTCAACTTTATGTCCAAATTCCTGTGAAAATTGTTTTCTCGCAATTTCTTCATGGTTACGGCACCAATTTGTAACTATACTTTCGAAAAATTAGAGGAAATTAATTTTTACGCCAATTTTTTGGCATCAGTTGTTTGACGTCTTTTACAGACAATACCAAATTTCGTTGCTGTTAGTCTTCGCTCTTTATGCCATTTCACTTTGGTGTTTTGGCCAACAGTGTTTCTCTCTAACGATTCTAACTCTACCTGGGTCCTGCTCAAGTAGTCCATTAAAGATGATTTCTTTTCTTCTATGTTTTTAAGAGGGATCACCTCTTCTATTAGTCCGTAGTCACCCTCAGCTTCGGCTGCCTGTTTTCTTTTCTACCTTGCCCAAGAAATAGTCGTGCTCTGCATTTTCGGTAAAAACGTCTCCTACGCAACTTTAACGTATACAGTGTGCCCGGATAGAAAGATGATTAAATTAGCAAAAAGGTGCAGGTTCGAGAGCTTATTAAGAATCCATTTTCAAATATTACTTGTCATGGCCAACTTGATTATATTGAGATGCGGTTTGAACTAGTTTGCACGATAATTTAAGTACTTTTATGGGCACTTAATAAAACTAATCCCATTTTTACAAATTTTCAATAATCTAACCTAACCTTAAAATTTTAAATTGGTGATTTTGTTGGCCCTTTTAAGAGAGACTTTTTTTCTAAATGCAATGATGTATCACATGATATGGAAACTTCTTCAAAATTTTGGGAAACAGAACTTATTCTTTTTATGAATAGAAATCGCTAGTGCCATGATCACAAAACTTTGTTATCGAGACTGTTGCAAGCTAACCGCGCCCTTGTTAACGTTGGTAATAAACGGGCGTTTACATTACATACATATTTGTATTATACATGTGTCTTACATATTGTTTGACAAGTCTGGAATGAATCTGAAATTTGTCTCATACTACTATTACATTTTTCATGTATTTGACATGTATCCGACATTTTTTACCAGACAGATTTGTATTCCAAATTAATGGAAAACACAGCGATCGCAGACCATACAAAGGTACTTTACGCACGTGCAGAATAGTTAGCTGTTTTAAACTATTAAGCGATCTGATGGTTTGTGACGATGGAGTGATCCAAAAAGAGCGTAGTAATATTATGCTGCCGCGGCCAAAAACAAAAATTGATTGTCATTTTTCACGAGCGATCCTTTTTTTTATTATTAAATACTAGATATGTAGCGAACAGGTCAAATAGTGTAAACGATGTCCTGTGCTAGTATTTGTCGAAGACTTGTGCTAAAGATTCATCAGGATTTATATGCGACAAGTCGACAGTTTTGTAAAGATTTGTTTTTGAATTTATTGAAGACATGTATGTAATGTAAGCACTCCTTAAGGATTGCAGAACTTTAAATAGGTCTCGATTCACTTGATCGCGACTATACGTATACCAAGTGCTACAAGAACGTAGAACTTACTCGTGAAATATACGAAGCTCAGTATCCAGAAAAGGCTACACAGATGAAGCTGCAGTGCCACTGATCGTTCGTGGACAATCGTGTACAAGCGATTAAAATTTTAGACCAATGAAATTCTTATCTTTTTGGCACATCATACCCCTAGCTGATGTGATATTGGTTTAAAATTTTAATGGCTCGCTCACCATTGGCTGCAATCGATCAGTGCCACTGCAGAATAACTTGATAAACAAAAACCAAAATTTCTGTGATCATGGCACTAGCGATTTCTGTTCGTAAAAAGAATAAGTTCGGTTTTTCAAAATTTTGAAGAAGCCTCCATATCGTCTGCTACATCATTGCATTCAGAAATAAATTTTCTCTTAAAAAGGCCAAGAAAATTAGGGAGTACCAATTTAAAATTTTAAGGTTAGGTTAGATTATTGAAATTTTGTAAAAATGAGATTAGTTTTATTAAGTGCTCATAAAAGTACTTAAATTATCATGCAAACTAGTTCAAACCGCATCTCAATATCTTAAATAACAAGAAAGTTACGGCAAATAAAAGAAATGAGGAGATATTGGTTTTAGTAAAATTTTAACCAAGTTGGCCATGACAAGTAAGTTTGAAAATAGATTCTTAATGAGCTCTCGAACCTGCATCTTTTTGCTAATTTAATCATCTCTCTATCTCTTCAAAGACAGAAGTTACCCATGCTGTCCCTACGTATCCGGGCACACTGTATACTTTGGTATATTTGCCTGGACTGTTCCCGATCATTCTCTTATAAATGCGGTGGTGATATTGCTCACTGAAATTTTAAGAAAGGCTCGCAGCGTGGCATTTCACTTCGTAGCTATTCTTCAAAGAGAAGTTAACTCTTTTTCCACCAACAAATTTTGAAACAATTGAAATGTACGTCTCCGCTGCATTAATGTTCATATTTAAAAGTAAACTGTGCATTATGCGTCAAATGATTGCAGCAAGCAATAATATCATGAAGTCATCCACATTCTACTAAGTCTGGAACTGAATTAATTTCATTATCTTTGAACCCGGTGCAAAAATAAACGTCACAATCAGAATGATCGCCGATTACGTGCTTAGGGCAATGAATAATGTTCTTTTTTAACGCATTAACTTGCTCTATAAGCGTCGGTACATTAGAGCAGTATTAATTCCTATTCCAATAATCATAAGCACAATTATTCTGTATAATGTATATTTTTTCTTTACGTCCACTTTAAACCGCAATACTTCATTGTGCCTAATTTTAGTGCACGGAAGTGTAGTCTAGATAAAAAAGCAATCCACGTAAAATTAAAAAAAAAAAAAACAATTTTATAGGGATAATAATAACGGTAATGAAACAACAAAATGACGTTATTGATTTACAGAGGAACATGCTATGCGTTTTTTTTTGTGTCGTTTCAATTCTGATAAACTTTCACTTTCCGACAGACGTAGTTTTATTTTCCGAGTTTTACATAGTTTCTGTGTTAGATCAGGTCGCCGTTTTTATTTACATCACTTTTACATAAAAAATTTTACTCATCTGAGTGTGCGCTCGACCTTAGAATTTGCAGGAGGCCGCGGGCGGTAACCATGTGAATGAGGCCTTATCGGAATATTCTCTTGTGGGTGTGTCAAACTGACACGTAAACCAATCAAAAATAAAGATCAGTGACAGCAGAGTCATAAATTACAAGGAAAACGTTTAGGTGGTAATTCTGTTCTCTGTTCTTTTCGTTTGTGTGTAAAAATGCAGGAACACATGTTGAACGTATGTTTCTTCTAAATATATGATAGTGATACGCCCATTTGAAATCGAGTTCAGCTGTAAGCGAGCATACAGCCTTAATGTTTAATTAAAAATTTTAATTCTGCAAAATAAAAACTCAAATGAACGTCCTGTTTTTTTTACCAATAAATAATGTCCCGAAAATAAGTAAATAATAATAAATTGAGTCCTCAATCTCTTTATTTTTAATGCAATACAAGTCAGATGCCAGTCTTTGATAACCAGTGACGACCAAAATTTATTGCTCGCGACAGTACATAATCTAACATTACAAACTGTTCATTTTTTTTTAACTAGAGATCGAATTTAAACAAATCTTCGTACTTTTTTTCACAAATATCAAATATACAGGCTGTCCGTTTTTCGAGTGCCACTATGGGGATCTCGCTTATCTTAAGAGATACAAAGTTGGTTAAATTAGGGCAAAGTTGTGCATTTTCATGCTGAATAATAATCCGAAAAGAAATTTGAAATATCTTCAATGGTTTTGAAAATTTCGCAAAAAAGCAAACATTTTTAATTTTCGTTTTTAATTTTTTTAACCTTAACTGATCATACTACGCATTTTTAACCAAGATATTATTCAGACACTTTTTATGAGGAATTCTAATATGACATCCCCTTTTCAATAATTTTCAAGATGGCGGAGAAACACCTAGTAACTTCATTTTTTCTTATGGACGCCATTTTGGATTTTAACATTTTCAAATTACGTTTTTTTTCTCTTTACAACGATATATCACACATGGTGGTCCAATATCACATTTTTGCCAAAAATCTAATTTTTCATTTTTTGCGAAGAGTGCTTTGGAACCACAAAACGTTCTTTTAGTCTGAACAAAAGTTTGACAGTTTGATCCTATGTCAAGCCTTGTCATTTACGTTTGCGCTAGTTTTATCGCGAAAATGCCTTTTTTAAGTGAAGAACAAAGAGATGTGATACAAATTTATTACACTTCACATCCAAATGCCCTCATGACTACGCCAAAATATTTGCAGCGTAAGTTAACCAACTTTGTATCTTTTAAGATAAGCGAGATCCCTATAGTGGCACTCGAGAAACGGACAACCTCTATAATAATAATAACTTTATATAGGCTGTGAGAGTAATTAAGTAAAAGTTTTGAAAAAAGGGTTTTAAATTACTGTTTTCCTTTTTGTTTAAAACATGTTTAATTTTGGGTCATTTTTAAACATGTTTTAAACAAACAAAAAACTGTTTGAAATAAAAAAACAAAAGTTTTGATCTTTTCAAAAAACTGTTTTTTTCCAACACTGGTGTAAATACTTTTCTTTCTCGTGTATTAATGTTTTGCTTCCCTACACTCAGCTATCGGTTTCGCACATTCCACCAACTCTATTGGTCTGTACACTATATGTATGTTCAGTCGGTAACAAACGAATCGAGACTGATTGACAGTTCTGTAACCCTTACTACCAGCGTTGATAAGAGCGCGATTAGCTTGCAATGGTCTCGATTAGGTTGATCGCAACTGTACAAGTACACAGCTCTGAATGATCCTGCTGTCTCTTTATATAACTATTTCGAAAATTATCGCGCGATTCTTTACATGAAATATAAAAAAAATATACATTAGCCTAAAAAGGAAAAGTAATTTGGAAATTATATTATACACGACAGGTATTTCGTTTCATTCATCAAACGTTAAGAAAACTAACGGTAAAGCAGGTAATATTTATTTTTGTTGCCTGAACGAACGAATGATTAATGTGAAAGTAAAATTACGAATCGTATCTTTACAAAAGCATTTCTGTTAAAAGAAATGATTCACTGAAACAAATCAACAAATGTAAACTAAAATGGAACATTAAATATACATAGGTATTTAACATACCTAGGATTACATAATTTTAAATTTGCCAATTTACCTACCCGGAAGGTAGGGTTGTAAGGTTCTTCCTTAATTAAGTCAGACTTTAATATTTGAACGTGCTTTGCAAAAATTAAGAAATTTGAAATCAAATATATGTAATTTGTGAATTTGGAATACATTCATATTACTCTTATAATTGTTTTGAGCTATCCACCTCTTCAATCAACAACACAGACGAACAGCTTCATTACATGTTCTTTTTTTAATTCGACCGACTACCTCGAATGATCTCGTAATCACGTACACATGATACGCAATCAAATTCCGCCTTTATTCGGCGTTGATATACAGACCATTGTTATAATCTGACGCTCTTTCATCAACGGAAAGGAATGCGCGACCGTCCTTGGTAAACCCACAAATAAAAGAATTGATCGGTGCAAGTTTACCTTAGAAGTGAAGTGTGGAATTTATTTGCAAATCTGATTCGCGTGAATTTATGTAAATATTTATGTACGAACGGTAATTGGTTGACGTGGTAGCTTAAACGTAAGTTTTATTCCAAATACGAAAACTAGAGTTGCAATGATTGTTAAAGAAAAACGTTTATTTAGGATGCCTTTACTTAATCCTGTCTTCAACTTCGCAACGTGAAGGTTAAGAATTTAATCATTTCTTGTTTATCCCTTTCCTATTTTTTTCCGAGTCTACTGACTTTCTCTTCACATGTGTATACATACTCTAAATTTAATTCTCTATTTCTAATTGTGAAGTACTGAATTTTTTATTGGATTTCCTTAAAATATTGCAGAAGATTAAATAATTGGAAAGTAAAAATAGAAGTAAAAGGATGCAGAAAAAATTAATGTTTCAAAAATATTTAGAATTTGATTTGACTAATCAAACGTTTATCGTAAGTCTCAGAAAATTCATCATGTTATAAATATTTGTCGAAAATAACTTCTGTTTAGTGTATAGTAATCTATTAAAAATAAACAAACACTCAACTGTTAAAGCGCTAATCCAATAATTCCACGAGCGATAAAAACCTGCAAATTTGTTGCTGACAGTGGTACTTTTTTGTGTTCCAAGCGGATGTCAATATCACTCACAGGAAATATATTCCATTCCTTCAATATACACACGGCGATGTCTAAGTTTATTTGAACTGTTTAATTTTACAGCAAACAAGTCATTTTTTAAATCGTCGCTTGCGTTGAAAGTCCCATCTCTTGTAATTGCCAGAAAGAGTGTGTTTATTTATTACTTGAGAGCGAAAAGAGGTCCTAACATCTGGTTTGCTGTTGCTGAATATCACCTAGATTTTTGTAACTATGAATATGTTTAATGTACCGTTCACCATACTTGCCAGTAAACGATGGGGCAACCTAAAAAAGGGGCGTCTGAGATTAAAACGCATTAATAAAAGCAGAATCATGTAGGTTGTAGGTACACTAGGTACTTACATACAAGACGTAAAATGATATAAATATCTTCCATTGATTATATTTATTAGGAGTATTAAATGCAAAGAGTATGTTATATACAGCCTGTAATCAAATAAGTTTCACATATTAAAACTGTAAGTTCTTTATCACTTAAGAAAGTGATTTCTGCAAATATGAATTTTATTGGTGAAAAATTAAAGAAATTAAAACCCCCCCAGAGCCCGGAAACTTTTTGTTTGAAAACCTCTGACTGGCCGTGTATCAGTTTCTACAAGCGCATCATAAAACGTCGTAAAACAATAAAGCGTCATCGAACTGAAGGGCACTGGGTTAAAATCATCGCTTATGTAATTCCATAACGGAATAGAATTATAAATATCCATCGCGTTGCTTATTAAGGCGCGTTTAGACTTGAGCACGCACGCACTGATCCTCCGCGAACGCTCAAGTGTAAACGGCTATGCGCGCACGCTCACGTTGTGTTTTCCTGTGCGTGAACAGCCGCGAGCTCGAATAGCCGTAAATATGATTCCCTTTGGTGCATTTAGACGAGCACGCACGCACTGATCCACCGCGAATGCTCAAGTGTAAACGGCTATGCGCGCACGCACATCATGCGCGAATGGCTGGCAGAGCGAGCCGCTTGATGTCGGTCTCGGGTACGTGCTCAAAGGAATTAATTGCTTCACGCATGAATGCGTAGTTTGAACGAGAAAAAAGTCGCATATTGAAAGCCACGTGACACAGTCCTCGCAGAAAAGGTTTCTGAATTTTCAGTTAGCCATGGAATGGACCAATGAAACAGCTTCGTTGTTTTGCAAGATTATGAAAAACTGCCTATTTTATGGAATGTGAAGCACGCAAAATATTATTTTTAAAAAATGACCTACCAGGAGCTTGTGAACAAATTAAGTATTGAAAATTTAGACAGTGCGGAAGCACAAAAAAAGATAAAATGTTTCTTGGGGCGATTTTAGTCATTGTAGTAAAATTTTTGAATTACTTATGACAACTCTCTGACACTAAATAATAAGTAGAGTAATTTATTTTATCTCTTATAAAAATTAGGCGTTTGCCACGAATGTCGATGTCTGGTTCGAATTTCTTTTTTTTATTAAAATATGAATCACAATTATACAGCCGCTGCTATTTTGTCGTCCGTTGTGTGCGCGAACAACTGGATCAGCCCATGCGCCAGAAAATAAATGCTGGTGAGCGCGAACGAATGCCGTGCGCGTATGCTCAGCTCGTTCGTGCTCAAATCTAAACGCACCTTTTCAATATGCGACTTTTTTCTCGTTAAAACTACGCATTCATGCGTGAAGCAATTAATTCCTTTGAGCACGTACCCCAGACCGACATCAAGCGGCTCGCTCTGCCAGCCATTCGCGCATGATGTGCGTGCGCGCATAGCCGTTTACACTTGAGCATTCGCGGTGGATCAGTGCGTGCGTGCTCGTCTAAATGCACCAAAGGCAATCATATTTACGGCTATTCGAGCTCGCGGCTGTTCGCGCACAGGAAAACACAACGTGAGCGTGCGCGCATAGCAGTTTACACTTGAGCGTTCGCGGAGGATCAGTGCGTGCGTGCTCAAGTCTAAACGCGCCTTTAAGAATGTCTTCTTTCTGCATTTCGGAAAATCATTATTGAACGCAGTTATCGCTTTTATTATTTTGTGGAACCAAAACAATAAAGCGTCATCGAACTCGAACTACGAAGAAACGTATTCGTTGGTGGAAATAATTAACAAAGCGACAATCAATCAAAGCGACTAATATTTTTTTGAAATCATTTTAATAAGCGAAATTAGCACTGTAAATCATGTGTACTATTGGTTTACAAAGACCAGGATATCAAGATCTAATTATTGTCGATTATCTAATGAAACATATTTAATTCTGATCAATGCAAGCAGATTTAAATTGTTCTTCTTTAATAATATTGCACACACGAGATACGACCCAGAGGTTGTCGATTTGAACTGTCGTCTTTAATGGGTCGGTGATTCTATTTTATTGTGTTCCCATAAAGCTTTTAAAATGCGATCAAGGAATTGACCTTGAATTACCACTAGGTAATTTTTTTATTTTTGAGCTAGACTTTTGGTAGTTGCAGCATTAATTCTCTTACATGATGAGGAACTTACGGTATTAATATGTGAAACTAATTTGATTACACCCTGTATTTCTGATGTAAAATCGAAATCTTAATAAATAAATTAAAACTGTTCCTCTTGATATATCTGTGATATTTCTTTACTTATTAAGCACGTACACACTTCCTTTACGGGTGTGTCCGGAATAAATATTAATACCGCTTTCTCTTTTCTTTACAGAACTCCCTCAGCAAAAACAACGACAAAACGCAACTAGAAAATCTAAATTCAAAGTATTACTATTACACCAGGACAAAAGGCCTGTTTAGAATATGTTATCCCAAGGAACGACCTCCCACAGGTATGTTGTTGTTTTTGCACTTTTGTGAACCCATGCAGACAGAATGAATCACAGTGAAGAAGTGGGTGCGTTGAACCTAATGCAAAACCTATTATGTACTTACATACATACATCTTACGTGCACGTATCTATCCAAGGGTTATTCGCATAAGCTATTACAAATTTCAAAAAAGAAGTTTAGGTAAATAATGAAAATTAATACTTTAGAAGGAGGTCGGAGATCGTTTAAATAAACACAAAATTTGAACCTGCTTTCTTATTCTTAAATTTCACCGTTTGTGGAAAAGAAAATGAGTTTTCTAAATGCTCTCTTGTTAACCAGTTTAATTTTAATGCTTTTTGATGCATGCAGGAAAATACATGTACAGGATGGTCCCGAAAGAAGGTGCCAAAAAAATCTGGATCATTAGGAGAATCCAACAAAACCGAAAAACCTTCTCCAGTAGGTCCGAAATGATGGTGGTATATTAACCCCTATCCACACATACTGGACACTACTAACCATAAAAATACATAGTCAAGAATTATTTGTTAGTGTTTATTAAAGTTACAATATCTATGCAACCATATCTGACTACATCTAAGCTGTCATCGGTGACATCTAAATCAAATAGAATTTTTTAATTCAAAACTATTAAGAATGAAGATTACGAAAGAATTTGCTCCTAATAAGTCCTCCATGCAAGGTGGCCATGCTTGCTGTCAAAGCATAATGAAAGTTTTTGTTTGCAGTGGGAATGTCGAGCTACGTCTCTGCTGAAGAAGCCCCAAACAGGGCTGAAACAGCTGTACAGAGGCTGCTCGAGGTTTTCACTGCAATCAAAAATGATTTGCAACAAAATTTTTCTAAAAAGTTTTTTTTACCTTCACGTAAAACATTTATTCAGCTGCATCGGCGTTTACGAGAGACGGGTTCAATGATACCCCAAACGTCGAATTGTGGCCGCTTCCGTCCAAATTTCTTTGGATATAGAACTAATAATGTTGGACTATGTGAATCAAAATCCAAGTATAAGTACCCGTCAACTAGCTGCTCAAGTTGGTCTATCAAGTAAATTAGTACGGAAATGCAGCTTAGGGAACGCATTAATGAAGCTGTGTATCAAATCCGGACAATACAGAATTTCTAGCGTCGATTTACGACAATTGAACAGACGTATTCAAAAGTGCTTGAACGCCAACGGATGGCACTTTGAGCATGTGTTGTGATTGTTTACTTTGACTCAGTTTAGTAAATTTTTAAAGTTGAAAATAAATAATACCTATCGGTGAACTGTTGTACTGAAAATTTCATTATTTTCATTACTGGTTTCACAAATTTAAAATTAAATTTGACAAATGTCGTACTATTGCTAAAAAAATCGAAATATTGTTGTCATACAACCAGAATTACGTGTTCAATCCCGAGTAACTGATTAGCGTACATCAAACTTTGAACATCATTTTTATCTCAAAAACGAAAACACTTTTATTAGAACAATTTTTTGTATATGAGTTTTACTCATTATCCTTTATAACTGATTATTTGTGGCACCTCCTTTCGGGACCACCTTGTATACAGTTTAGTTTACTTAAACTGTGTTTTACGCATGTAAATCTTGCAGCAAAAGACATGCATTCTGTTCTAATTCCGTGCATCAAGGCGTATAATCTGATCCTTCGTTATTATGTAACAATTAGAGATTTACGATACGATTTCTGTATCGATACGTATCGAGTAACGATTACCGATACGTATCGAGTATCGATTACCGATACGTATCGAGCATCGATTACCGATATGTATCACAATATCGAATCGATATGTATCGATATATCGACACATTTCGAAATATAAGATCGATACGTTTCGAAATATTGGACAGAGGTTTAAAATTTCATGCATTGACCCAGCCATTTCCCAACCCTAACAGTAATTTCAGAGTTATCGACTGTAATATTAAATTAGTATTCTCGATTGGTCAAGGATAATCAGTTAACAATCTGTGGCAATAAATTTTTGAAAACTAAAGTCACTGTCTACTGAGATGCACAAATGAGGAAAGTGCAAAAAATGTGAATGACTATGCTTTATTATTTGCTACAATTTAGTGCATTGTAGCAAATAATAAAGCATAGTCATTCACATTTTTTGCACTTTCCTCATTTGTGCATCTCAGTAGACAGTGACTTTAGCGCACAATTTCTTTTTGAAATGCACCATCAATAGACGCAAGAAGAGTCCTGTTTTAAAGTATGAGACATATGTGGAATACATTGACGTACCCACACCGATCCTTTATACTTTTTGAATAACAAACAAAAATGAAATGAACAGTAAATGTAAGAAAATATTAAGAACTCAAAAATTGTTAAAATGGATGTGAGGATGCAGTATTTAATATTTCAAAGAAGATGAAGCTCCAATCCACTTGAAAAAAGGATTTTTAGAAGTTTGAATATTTTTAAGTAGAGCATACATGTATACGTATTTTGCATTTCTATGCAATTCTGATAGATGATGTTCAGGCGATTTTTGAAAACAGTACAGTTTCAACTGTTATGTAGCTATTAGAAAGAACTGCTTCAACACCAACTGCACCAAATTATTGTCAAGTAGTGCACTTGATTCCGATAGGACAAGGACAGCTGAGTTAGGTTACAGTGAAATTGTGGAACTTCCCCTCCCCGAGGAAGCTCAAAATGTAGTCGAAACAGTTGTTCGGGGAATGCTCGGGAAATTTACTGCAATCGAAACTGACTTGCAACTAATTTTTACATTACTAACTACAATAGTTTTGAAAGTGCTACAGGATTTAAAGTTTTAGGAACACTCAAAATATCTTTGAAATGTTTATTTAGGGATAGGAAAATAGATTGCAATTTTTGATTTCTTTTAGTAAAATTTCAAAACATAACTTATAACCGAAACACAAGTTTATTTAATTTAAAAAAGATTACTTTGCTTTATCTCCGGATTATAAATTCCTAATTTCTGCCTGAACTTCTTCCTTGCCAACTTATAATGAACACTGAATGAAACTAAACAAACTGTATATAGGGTGTCTCAATAATAAGACCCGTGCCTTTGAGATTCGCTACAGAAGGCCGAAATAAATTGAAATTAAAGAATAATTAACGTTTCGATATAAGTTAATGAGTACAAATGGGTTGTGACCAGTCCTTCCCTTTTTCCCCTTCGGCATTGCAAATACCTTAGAAACTGCGGAAATACAGAAAACACAGTTCAAAGGAGCGAAACGCAAACTGACATGTTATGCGTTAACAAACACAAAAAGCATTCAATTTGAAAATGGAAACGTCACGGGAGTTTTGTAATAAGTGTTTATCTTTTACATAAAACCCATATACAGGAGGGGAATAGAATTCTCTTGATTCTATGCAAACAACAATAGAATGCTCTTTATTATGCATTGATTAATCAGGATTTATAATGATGGAACATTGCCACATTATGTTTGCGAGCAAAATATTTTTTAAACTAAAATGTTCCTAAAAGGAGAATTGAAAAAGATACTCTCATACTACGAAACCAATCTAAATAATTGAGAAACTTTTCTCTTCGAAATTGTTGTGGATTTTGTCATACAGGGTCGCTTTTGTGTATGGAAACAGTCGATTATTTCTTAAAGTAAGATAGCTAGCGAAAAATGTTAAATACAAAAGTTTTAGGGCTTTAAAAAGTCTATTACATTAAAGAAGAATTAATTATACAGGGTCAGTCAAAAAGTCGTAGGGAAACAATTTTTTTTTTTAATGGAACACCCCATATTTTATGCGATATTTCAGTTCTCAAAATTCTAAAAAGAAATTGACCTCTGAAATATGGGTATTTTATTCTATAATTCATTATGTCATGAATTCAAATAAATTTAGTTGTTTTCAGTTTTCTTGAATAATTCATTAACGAGGGCATATCGACACTTTTATCGTTCCTTCATATCCATTTATTTCGTCTTCCTCAATCGATGAGCAATAGCACTTTAATTGGACATAATTATAATTGGAAATAGCTCACAACGTTTCACTATCAATTGAAAAAAAAAACTTACTTTTCTTCTAACTTAGTTCTCGTTACCTTTACGTTTCTCCGGACACCTTGTATTTTAGTTTAAGATCATGTTACCCTTTTGTTTCTCTTGACTTGTTTCTGTTGAGAACTTATTTATTTACTTTTTTTCACTGCTGACGAAGCTGTTAATCGATAGCGAAAAGTTGAGTGTCATTTCCAATTATAATTCTGTCCGGTTAAAGTTTAAAAACCATTAATTACCTACAATTTTCATCAGACAAGAGTCAACTTCCATTAATTTTTTATGTTAAAACAAAAGCATAATTGTGTTATGTAATCGTATTCAGATTTTATGTTTGCATCACAGTGTACGAATATCTAAGGTAGCGCCCATAAGAAAAAAAGTCGTATTAACCAAATTGTTCATCCTAACTTATTTCTTCTGACTGTATTAAGTTGTTCGATTGATATTTTCGAAGATATTTGAGAAATCCATAAAAATTGAACGAATTTTATTGCATATACAGAGGCACCCAAGAAACGCAATTGTTTTGTAATTTAAGCGATAGATATGTTTGAGTGCAGCTAAGAATGAGAAAAATACAATTATTTTTCAAGCGCGGTAGAAATTGAGTGAGAGAAGAACTCTGTTTGTACTCAAACAGAATGAGAATGAGAATGAGAATGAAAAAAACAATTTATTTATTTTTTATCTAAAGAATAGGCGTTTACGATAATTGGAGCGGTACACAGCCGCAGTAACATCGTGCTTAAAACGAGCATGTATTTCTAAAAATGTAATTTTCGGGGTGAAAATAAATGGTAATTCGTAAATAAAAATAATTGTTATTATAAATTTGTGTATTATTTTCGGCAAATGTTAAATTTGGTAAAAAAAGGTAAGCCGTATAATTTAATTCACGACATGAGATGAACAATTCCAACGGTCATTAGACCACAAATTCAGATGAACACATGTTAGTTCGACATATCCGTTTAAGGTTTAAATACTATTTTCTCAGTAATTTCATTGTCTTGACCGTCGAAATTCGTAACTTTGGCAATTAAGTTAGGTCCTAATAAAAAAGTATTTCATTTTCGATTTACTTCATTTCAAAGCAAATATTCTTAGAAACACTTTTCCATCAATTTTTGAATTTAAAATTACACTAAAAATAAAATACAAACTCGTTATTCCATTTCTTTCACATCGTTACCTCATTGCTCCAGTTTGGACGTGGATAATTTATCACACGGTTGTAATTGATGAGATGTTTAAATAATACCGAAACAAATCGATCTATGTAATCAAGCATTGTTTGATAATACTTAACCGAAGCATGACAATACTTTCCAGGAATTTTAATCCTAATACTCAATAATTTTTTTTTAAATCAATGCGAGGGATTATTCTAAGGATTATTTTAATCGAAGCCATTTTATCTTAATCCGACATGAAGTACTTCCACATTTATTACCGGAATGTCTTTATTATTCATGGCATATTATATACGGAATGGAATACAAATGAAAAAAGAGTTAAGATACGAATATGTTGGCATTTTTACCTTCCTCATTGGTATTACATAACAAATGATGCAAATCACACCCATTCGGTTGGCATGCGAGCGTGCATAATGTATTTACAGTTAGCTAGCAGTGAATATTACAATATGCCGGACGACATAAAATAATAGTATAGATCTGCATATATGCAGCATATTTTATCCCTTCACTTTTATTTGTGAAACTATTTTCTTCACCAGAAAATTTCAAAAATAAGTTCAAATTTATGTTGAATTAGTTGGGTTGAAAATTATGTATTGTACAGTTCCATTTAGGGAAGAATACTTGCACGTCATATACGGAACTCGTCTATTTCAGGTGGTTGCATTACGTTAATACAAACTATGTGAATTTTTATGTATCGGAAATGCATCATTAAATCAAGTTCAAATATGAAATTAATAATAGTGTTGATTAACGCAGTGCAATCACCTGAAATTGACGAGGTCCGTATATGACGTGCATGTATTATTTCTCTGATTCTTTCCTGAATTGTACAGTATCTAAATATACACAATATTTAAACATTTCTTTTATTTTTGTCGATGTAAAATTAATTATGCAATTAGCAGTGTAATGACAAAGGTATCGGCAATGAACAATGAAATACAATACCTTTACCGTTGTTCATTTTATAATCATGATGAAATTAATAGTGCCGTAAATAGGAGGAATAAGTAAATTAAATATAATAGTGAATTAATTCTATTACGTGTTGAATTAATTAAACGGGACATTTGATTTTATTTGCCTTCACCTTTTAACTGCAAAAGCAAGTTGTTGTTTAATAACGTCTAATAAAGAATACTGGGCGACTTACGTAAATGAAATGTAGGAAACTTTATAAAATTGCTCTAATTAATAAAACGTTCTTTAAGGCGGCGCGGCGTCCGCAGGAGCGTTTTCTAAAACGTCCAAGCGCTCGCTTTTTCTAACGTCGTGAATAGAACCTATCGATTTAAATATATGCTTTCGCACTAAAGCGCTTTTTTCAGTGCGAACATAACTATCAAATCTGATATGTTTTATTCAGAACGTTAGAAAAAGCGAGAGCTTGAACGTTTTAGAAAACGCTCGTGCGAACGAGGCCTTAAAGTTAATGACAAATTAAGACAATACTAATAATAAATCAATGTTTGTGGGGCTAATACGGAAAATGCTACATTACAAGTAGAGATTTAAATGCACGCACTGTAGGCAATGCAGTTAAGTATTTGTAATGAAGCGAATAGTCGTACGTTTACAGTATGTCCCAAAATTCCGAGGGTGTGCCAAAATGGCCCTTGTCCATTTTATCAAAAATATTTTATAATAATAGTAAGTAAATAGTTTTTAAAACTTTAACCAGACAATGTTTAAATTAGAAGGAACACTATCACTTGATAGCTTTGCGAGTACTGTACCGTTATTGTATATCGGAGTTTCTTTTAAATGATCCCGGATTTTTCTTAATATACACGTAGCATTCATAGATCATTAACGAGTAAATGGTTAATACCTTGAGACGTTGCAATTACACTTTTAATGGTGTTAAAATTACATTTTACGGGTGTTACAAATATACATTTAAGGAGTTGAAGTTTCACACTTTGTACTTGAACGGTATTAATATTACACCTTAATGGTGTAAAATTGTATCTTTACCAACTTAACCATTTATCAAGTTAACTACCTATAAGTGTTATATTTTATTTTTTAGGTGAGGCTCTAACAGATAAATGTATAACAGAATGCTTTTGGAACTTTTTAACACTGTCTTGTTGTTGAAATAATATTTTTCTCCTAAAATGAGTTATATGCTCTCCGATTCAGAAATACTTCAACACACAAATTTGTTAAATTTATCTTCAACTCCGCAAAAGTGTAATATGTGGTAATATTTATCCGTTTCGTATATTCAAAATTTGTAACTACTATGCAAATAGTTAAATATACATCAAAAAGAGTTACTTTGACAAAATAAAAAAAATAGTTTTTATTACTTTAGGTGAAATTTTTACTCTTTTGTAATAACGTTTAACTACTTACTCCTTAAACTCCGCAAAATTTTTGTCTGTGTGGTGACATATCTGTTGAATTAGCTAATTAAATACGTTATCTATTAGGTACATAAAATTAAGAGTTTTTTTAGTCTGCCTCGCTACTTGGTTTAATGAGAATGAACTTACAATTTTTTTTTCGCCCCCTGAACTGCGTCAGATTACAAAACTTCCATGGATTAAAGAAGAATCCGACGGTGATGTTGTAAGTGTAGCTCCGGACTTCAAAAAATACACGTCCTTGATTCTTAAAACATCCTCATGTCTTATTTAGCGACTGAATCGAACCAAACGTAAAAGAATTCCTTTATGTACCGTGCCCCGCTCTCCCGAGATGAGATCAGAGCCAGGGGCCGTATTCTCGAAACGATCGCCAAGAGTCGAATGCGAAAATAATGTCAAAATGACGCAACTTTCGAACGGTTTGTGCAGTTTTGTGTAAGAGTCTACATCATTTTGAAGTCGTTTTCGTATGCGACGCCTGTCGCTCGATTCGAGAATACGGTCCCAGACTCCAAAAATAATGGAAATGGTGGTCTTTAAGACCTCGACGGTCTATGAGGTGCGACTCTGTCGGTTCAATGAGAATCGCAGCACCAAAAGTCGAGCCAATATTTGCAAATATTTGTAAGAGTCGCAGCTAATTGATAAATATTTTCAAATATGGCGACGAGTTTTGGCCGCAGCGGGAAGATGTGACACTTAATAAAATAAAAATGGAACAAAGTTTAGTTCGCAAAAGTGACTCCATCTGGATTTTGTGCACAGCTAAGGCGGGAGTTTTAAACTTTAATGTTTTAAATAAGTACTTATTTCAAAAGTTATAAAGCAATAATATGCGTTTTAAATATTTACATTTCATTTCAAACTAAGAAATTGACACATACAACAACGAGAAGCAAATTTCCTTAAAAAATACTAATAACTCACTGCATAAATCCGGTTTAATAATGATAATCACACTTGTTTTCTTGATTCCTTGTTTTTTATATTTATTGTTGCTGCAACAATCACTGAACAGCGAAGTTTCTTGGACCTGGATATTTATATGCAGCTATGATGTTAATCGGAATAACGGCCGGTATCTTTGAATTGTCATTAATTTTTCACCATTGTCTCCATTTACAATAAAACGTATTGTTTTCTCTGTTCCTTTCCCTTTTTTAAAGTATCACAGTTACTGCGTACCTTTTAATAGAAGTAAAATATTTTTACCACGTTGACAGTTTTTCGATGCAGTAAGTGGGAGTCAAATTTTGTCCGTGCAACGATACCCAATATAAATTTTACGAATTTCACTAACAGCTGTACAGCAAATTATGAAAACAAACTAAACACGAAATGCATATCAAAAAGGGTGGAAATATTCAGACTAGGTTAAACATAAGTTATGACTAAGGCCTCGAATCTGAGGGTCCAAACTCAGAGGCGTTGTATTCCGCGCGCGGCGGGGCTCGATTTCTCGCTGCATTTGCGATAGGCACGATCAAATTCTGCGTCTCATTAATTTAGATTTCGACGATTCGACATTTATTTGATTGCTCAGTCTCTCCGTAAATATTGAAGAGTTCAAAATTTACCTAGAGAAAGCGTCTCTCACAACCTGTTATGTTCAGAGATCATTTTCTCGCTTTAAAAGACAAGCATTCTCACGGCAAATCGAAACGAACGAACGAACGAAAATTTGTAATGTTATTTAATAATTCATTTTAATAATAATTAATAGCTAAGAAATTTTAGTATTTTCTTTCCTATTCGAATTTCGAATACCTGAGAATACTCAACAACGCGCGTCTCTGTTAAACCGGGTGTTTGCGTTGGTTGCTTGACACTTCACCGTCCACGGGTTGTAAGGCCGTATAGACACCTTTATTTAAACGTTGGTGAAAAAGTTAATTTGAAAAATAGGTGTGAATAAATAAAAGTCGTTATCTTTTAACTTAATTTAATCACTTAAACCTAATATCCCGTACACTATTTTAAGTAAGTCGCGTTATGTTGTGTTACCGATTAACTGACTGTTCAGTGCTTATTCACCCCGTGTTGAGGAATTTAAAAACCTTTTATACCAGAATAATTCTGGGGTGGTAAAACGTGATTTGTCGTTGCTTACGTAAGTAAGATAGGCGATTGGTTGCCTCCGGGGACTTCTAGAATAGTCTAACATTACGTTTAAATGAATTTTCATAAGAAACCCTTAATGGTGGTCTGCAATTTCTGTGAATTTAAATTACTCAACAGAGCGCTCGGGTGTTTTTAAGAAGGACCGCGCCCTGACAAAACATAATAAAACCATTATGTGAAACATGCCCCGTAGTGGATAAAGATTTTACCTACTAAATACGCTTAGATAAGCAGGTTACAAGAATCTGAGTCATTGAACAAAATTTACAAGAAATTCTACGTGTTGCAGATGACTATGAATAACAAAATTTACGAGAATATGCGGACAATTAAACATATAAAAATATAAACGCTAAAAAATTATAAACTTAAAAAGAAATAAAAATTATTTGTTTCGTAGCGAAACACCGGGCAATCGAACGATTCAGACCAGCGCTACACCGGGGGTGTTCCGATGCGTATTCGGCATATGGAAGACTGGACGAGCTATTTTCCTCGATCCTTTAGTTATGACTTAAACATAAATGTCATTAAATTTTTTCATACTTTTGTTTCAGTCAAACATGGAATTATTTGATTGGTTCTTAGTAAAACACTAGCGCCAGTTGTGTTTTGGGTAGAGAAGTGAATTCGGTACAATGTTCCTAGATTCAAGTGCCGAATCTTCTTAGATCCTTTAACTTTGGTCAAAGCCATGTAACAGCGTCGAATCAATAGGCGCCTCATTATATTTTATGAATACATTGTCCAGAATTTTTTTTGACCCCTAAACGGCAGGCGTCAGACTACAATACGGCGACCCTCAATAAGTAAAGAACGTCAAAGAATCCGATGGTGATATTGAATTTTTGACACTCGGTTGCTCAAGTGCAGGTCCAGACCTCAGAAAATACACATCCTCGGTTCTTAAAAAAATCACTTTTCTCCTTGGGATTTGTACCCAAAGGGGAGACATCGGATGTTGCATTTGCTATATGTAAAAAAATTTGACCGTAAGGTGAATTAGCACACTACAGTCCTTATTTTTAAAAGATTTAAAGCATATAAATTGGTTTTCTTTCGGTTAATAATTAGATTGTCTTTAGTACATTTTACTCACTAGTATTTACGAGGGTCGATCAATAAGTACCCGTGTTTGAAGACAGGTGGCGCTGGTGAGGGAAGTTGGCATTACCGTCGTATACTGCCATCTGTCAAACGTTGCCATACTTAAAGCGATTTTTCGCGACATACTATTTAGTAACTTACGGTTACCCGCCCCTCCACATACCAGAAGTAACAGCGCGAAAATGGAAACGGTATGATCAAGTCAATTTTCTGTTTTTGTAGAAGAAAAGCATAACCTGAGTTTGTGTCCAAAAGCTAGTTTATTGGGTTTAGTTTAACTGAAAGAAAATGGAAATTTGTGCTACGTTGCTACTGGATGAGTTTTTCAATATGAACAATATAGAAATAATAAGATGGATGGAACATATATTTAATATGAACAGTAAATTTGTTTATTTATTGCCTGGTTTACGAAATATTTTTTATGGAATGAACACTTGTGAAGATAGTGAATGGTTAACCAAATACAACGATGTAATATTTTATCGCTTTTTCCGCTTAAGGAGAATCACTTTCGACACATTATTGAATGTTTTGCTTGAAAATGACACAACTTGATTAAAAAGAAGTATAGAGGAGGAAATTTCCCAATACGTCCAGAAAAATCACTTCTTATATTTTTATGGTATATGGCACAAGAAGATTCTTTACAATGTATTGGCTATACGTTTAAAGTGACTGGTAGTACTGTTATGCAAATAGTAAATGTATTTCTCTACATTGTACTTCAAATAAAGAATAAATACATATTTTGGCCAAGAAATCAAGAAGAGTTTGCACATGTTAGTAGTGGATTTCAAAATTATCCAGGTAAGTAATTACAGGGTGTTCCAAAATTCAATACGCAAATTTTATATGTGAGTGAGGAACTTCAAAATAAATCAATTCTGTTAATGAACTTATGTTTTAAAATGCAAACTTACTAAGATACAGTACAGTAACCAATGAATATAGTTTTTAACGGCAACGCAAAATATATAAATCCACTTTAAATAATAAGTACTTACCATTTAATAATTCATTTGCAGTGAACTCATCCACAGTTAATTTGTAATCAATCCCTTTATAGTTAATAGAAATGTCAACCATTCCTTCGTTTGCTTCTTCCATAATTAGAATTTACAAATTCGCATAAATATTACGGGTTATGAGATTATAAGGTTATGTTGCCTCACATACCACAACATACACAGCTCAAAAGGCAGGTATGTTGTAGTATCTAATAACGACGTCATGAATGACGTTTTAAGATATTCCCCTAACATACCTATTTGTCGCGAAAACACAATGGTATGTGTTACCTCTAAAAAAGTATGTCGCGAAAAATCGCTTTAAATTTCAGACTGATTTATAGGTTAGTTTCCATTTGGGAGCCAGTTTTATCAAACGTGTTTCGTGTTTCTCGATAAAATGGAAAAAGAGCAATATCGATCCGTTATTCGCTTTTTATTTTTGGATGGAAAAACATGCGAAGAAATAAAAGTGAAGTTGGATGCTATCTGTGGGGACCCTTCACCATCTATGACAACCGTGAGATATTGGTTTAACGCATTTAAACGTGGTCGTACGTCTGTTTTTGATGAGGAGCGGCCAGGTCGCCCGGCAGACGTGGTTACCGAGGAAATTGTTGAAAAGCTCCACGATATGATTCTTGCTGATCGCCGAACCAAAGTGCGCGAAGTAGCAGAGGCCGTAGGGGTGTCGTACGGAACGGCAATCAATATCTTACATGATAAGCTAACTGTGAAAAAGGTGTCGGCCCGATGGTTGCCGCGATTGCTGACAGTGGACAACAAGCGGATACGGCTGTCAATGTCGAAGCAGTGTTTGGACCTCTTTAAGCGAAATTCGCAGGAGTTTTTGCGTCGAGTCGTCACCGTTGATGAAACCTGGATACAATATTATACGCCAGAGACCAAGCGACAATCAAAACAATGGATTTTTCCTGGTGAATCTGCCCCGAAGAAGGCAAAGTCGGTCCCATCAGCCGGAAAGGTCATGACCACGATTTTTTGGGATTCGATGGGAGTAAGAAGTAGAAGAAGGAGTAAGAACGATCACGGGGCAGAACTACAGTGAATTATTGGACCGATTCGATAACAAATTGAAGGAGACACGGCCCCATTTGGCTAAGAAAAAGGTGCTCTTTCACCATGATAATGTTTAGGTACATAATATCCTTAAATAAATTTATCTACTCTTAAAGATGAATCTCAATAAACCATAATATACTGTATAGTCCATTAAAAAAAAAAACTTTGGTCTGGCACAGCCACACGGAACACTCTATATAATTGTAACTAATTTTAAATCATGTACCTATCTGTACTACAGATAAGTAATAGAGAAAATAGATTTTAAAAATCTGTATTAATATAGGCGCAATCCATCGAATACGCACTATTGGCGCAAGAAAAGGTGCTCTTTCACCATGATAATGCACCAGCACATTCATCCGGAATTGTCGCGGCCAATTTGCACCAACTGCGTTACGAATTGTTGCCGCACCCACCCTCCTCGCCCGACCTGGCTCCTTGCGACTTCTTTCTGTTCCCCAACATGAAAACATGGCTCGGGGGGAAAAGGTTCAGCTCAAACGAGGAGGTTATCGCCGAGCCAGAAGCGTATTTTGAAGAGTTTGAGAAATCGTATTTTTTGGAGGGGTTAAAGAAATGGCAGAAACGTTGGGAAAAGTGTGTCGAACTAAAAGGAGATTACGTTGAAAAATAAAAAATAAAAATTGTGAAAAACTTGCATCTTCATTCCTAACACGGGTACTTATTGATCGACCCTCGTATGTGAGAGATGGAATTTTCGTCTGTCGGTTATTGTTCGGTTGAATTTGATTCGAACTGGTGTTTCTGCATTTCCCTGGTTTATAAGGCAAAGAAGGTAAACATATAATAAGTCAGTTACAGTCACAGTTAATGATCATAATTACCAACCATTACAACTCTGCGACAAACTAGAAAGCTTGGAGCTAAGGTGGTATTAAATATAAGTGTGCATACGGTTTTTTTATGTTACAGATCAAATAAATGTAAGTTTTTAACAGACTAAAAAATACAAACGGTCTCAATACAGATTTTCTAAATAAAATCAACGATATTTAGACAAAATATTCCATTGGAAGATGGAATAAATGCTGATTTATGAATCTACAATTTGACGTCTTACTGTGTGTAAGTTTGTTGTGTAACACATATTGAACCCTATATTACTATAAAGCTTAATCAAGGACCTATTAAATTAAGTAATAAAAGGTAGGGTGATCCATTTAAACTAACCGAGTAAAATAAACATCGGAGTTATGAGTCACCTTGTGTAAAATAATAGGAATATGTTTGAGATGGAAATTGTTTTCTGTTGTAGAAAGATTATGTAACGTTACTCTAAAATGTAAATGCCGAATTTTAATAAATGTCTAATCTGTAAAACATCAAATAATATCATTTTTTACATTGAAATGTCCATATCTCAAAAACTATTAGGTTTAGGTACATAATATCCTTAAATAAATTTATCTACTCTTAAAGATGAATCTCAATAAACCATAATATACTGTATAGCCCATTAAAAAAAAAACTTTGGTCTGGCACAGCCACACGGAACACTCTATATAATTGTAACTAATTTTAAATCATGTACCTATCTGTACTACAGATAAGTAATAGAGAAAATAGATTTTAAAAATCTGTATTAATATAGGCGCAATCCATCGAATACGCACTATTGGCGCAAGAAAAGGTGCTCTTTCACCATGATAATGCACCAGCACATTCATCCGGAATTGTCGCGGCCAATTTGCACCAACTGCGTTACGAATTGTTGCCGCACCCACCCTACTCGCCCGACCTGGCTCCTTGCGACTTCTTTCTGTTCCCCAACATGAAAACATGGCTCGGGAGGAAAAGGTTCAGCTCAAACGAGGAGGTTATCGCCGAGCCAGAAGCGTATTTTGAAGAGTTTGAGAAATCGTATTTTTTGGAGGGGTTAAAGAAATGGCAGAAACGTTGGGAAAAGTGTGTCGAACTAAAAGGAGATTACGTTGAAAAATAAAAAATAAAAATTGTGAAAAACTTGCGTCTTCATTCCTAACACGGGTACTTATTGATCGACCCTCGTATTTCCTTAGATAGTGATTGCATTGCATTTGAAACGTGAAATGCAAAATCAGCGAGGAATATAATATGGTAATAGGGTGGTCCAATAGTGCGTATTCGCTAGATAGCGCCTATATTAATACAGATTTTTAAAATCTGTTTTCGCTATTACTTCCCTATGGTATAAATGCATGATTTAAAATTAGTTATAATTATACAGGGTGTTCCGTGTGGTTGTGCCAGACCAAAGTTATGTTTTTTAAATGGAACGTACTGTATATTGTAGTTTATTTCGATTCATTTTTAAGAGTAGATAAATTTGTTATAAGGATGTTATGTACCTAAATCTAATAGTTTTTGAGATATTGACATTTCAATGTAAAAAAATGGTATTACAGTGAAATCTCTGATAAGCGGACACGAACCGTCGCCAATTATCTGTCCGCTTGTAAGAGATGTCCGCTTATTAGAGACAATTTTATTAAAAGATTCTATAGAACGGTTCCACAAAATTGTCCGGATACGAGAGGTGTCCGTTTATCAGAGGTGTCCGTAATGAGAGAGTTCACTGAATTTGATGTTTAACAGATTAGATGTTTATTAAAATTCGGTATTTAAATTTAATAGTAACATTACATAACCTCTATGGAACAGAAAACAATTTTCATATCGAACATATTCCTATTATTTTACACAGAGTGATTCACAACTCCGATGTTTATTTTACTCGGTTAGTTTAAATGGAACACCCTATATTTTATGACTGAATTTAAAAGGTCTTTGATTAAGCTTCACAATGATATAGGGTTAAGTATGTGTTACACAACAAGCCTACACACAGTAAGATGTCAGAATCGTAGATTCCAATGGAATATTTTGCCTATAATTTAGTTGATTTTAATTAAAAAATCTGTATTGAGACTGTACTTTTTAGTCTGTTAAGAATTTACATTTATTTGATCTGTAACATAAAAAACCGTATGCATACTTTTATTTAATACCACCCTAGCTCCAAGCTTTCTGGTTTGTCGCAGAGTTGCAATGGTTGGTAATTATGATCATTAACTGTGATTGACACCGACTTACCTTCTTTGCCTTACAAACCAGAGAAACGCAGAAACACCAGTCTGAAGTAAATTCAACCGAACAATAACCGACAGATGAAAATTCCATCTCTCACATAGAACATGCAATGGCAGTGGAGATCGAATCCATGCCTGAAGATGCCCGCCACCCCCCTCCAAGTGTCAGTTCCGTGGCCTGCGAAACTCATGCTTAACTCCTAAAATTTTAATTTTAATTTTATCAACACTATCTGATTATTTTAAAGGAGACAACACCCTACAACAATAACAGTACCAATAAAGGTGCCGATAAAGATACCAATAAAAATAACAGTAATAATGCAAATAACTATAACAGTTGATTCAAATGAGTGTAACATAACAGACTAGAAAGTAGAAACAGACTCAATGCAAATTTTCTAAATAAAATCAACGCTATTATAGACAAAATATTCCATTAGAAGATGGAATAATGCTGATTTATGAATTTACAAATTTGACATATTACTGTGTGTAGGCTTATTGTGTAACTCAAACTGAACCTTATATCATTGTAACGCTTAATCAAAGACCTATTATTAAATTGAATTAAATTAAACACAAAATATAGGGTGTTCCATTTAAACTAACGGGGTAGAATAAACATAGAAGCTATGAATCACCCTGTGTAAAATAATAGGAATATGTTCGAGATGGAAATTGTTTCCTGTTCCGTAGAGGTTATGTAATGTTACTGTAAAATTTAAATGGCAAATTTTAATAAACATCTAATCTGTAAAACATCAAATAATACCAGTTTTTTACACTGAAATGTCAAAAACTATTAGGTTTAGGTACGTAATATTCTCATAATAAATTTATCTACTCTTAAAGACGAATCGAAATAAGCCTTAATATACCGGCTGTTTTAAATTGGGTGTGCACTAAAGGGATATCCTAAACCGTAAGAGATACAAATATGGTTAAATGGAAGAAAAGTTGCACGAATCAATGCCTAATTCGTATTCATTGAGAGAATGATATTTTTCTCATTTCTTCTTGAGATATTAATAAAAGTGTAAAAAAATTGATTTTCTTTTTCTCTCCAAATCTCTTTTATTATACATAATTTTGAAATTCTGATTTAACTTTCTACAGGCACTTTTTGATTCTGCTTCGAATAGGAGTAACATAATTGAAGTCAAACGTTTCGTCTTTCCGCGACCATCATCAGTTTCAATTTTTTAAATACAACTTATGTCTTTTTATTGCTCTATACGATAGCATCTCCACCATCTCCTGATGGTAATGATATATCACATTTAATAGTTGATATTAATTTGAAGCTTAAATAATTCAGATTTTATATGAAAATTTTATTTAATACATCATTTCAAATTTTTGGTTCACTTTCTTATCTCTTTATTATTCTAGTCGATAGCATTTTTTCTGGTGATTTCAGTGAGTAAAATACTTAATACCTTTTTTCAAGTAAAGTTAGAATATGACAAAAAAACGGATAAAGTTTCGTCATGTTTTTCTTACCAAGTAAATTTATTCCTAACCACTTTTTTTATTTGTTAAATATTACCAACTAACATTCAGTTGTCGGAAGAACAAAGTAAATAAGTTGAATAAAAATTATAGAAGAAGAACATGAGTTTGTGAAATAAATAAAGTGAAATAAATAAATTAAAGGAAATCCTCGAAATGTCCTCCACTGTTTTCAAGACACACATTCGTTCTTAATCGTATGTGTTGTCTAGCTTGTCGAACATGAATTCGCGAAACATTTCTGTAAGAATCTAATGTGCGCCTTCTTAGTTCCTCCTTATTATTTATCTTATTGCTAGCACTGTTTCAATGTCAAAAATATAAAGCCTACTGTATTCTGTTTAAATTATGGATGGTGGTCCCGATATAACGTGCCAAACTTCAACTAGTCAGAATATTTAGTACCATTTTTGGACTTAACCATACTTAAAAAAATAAAGATTGTTAAGTGTTGAGAGCCACTGAGTGCTAAAGAAATTTAAAAAAAATTATATTGTTGTAGACAGTATCTTTCAAATTTATCATAAAAATATTCGTTTTTAGCTGCCAATGCCTTGTAGAAGGCACTATTCAGTATCTAAATATTTATAGTATAATTAGTATTCACTTTTTCTTCTAACCCAACAATGCGAGTCAAAATTAAAAACTAGGCTTTTTCACTCCTATACCAAAGCTGAGATACTAATCTAGCAACTTATATTAGAATCACTAGATATTTGTCGGTAAAAATTCATTTTCGTAAGTGCAGTGCATTATTAAAATAACGACACAGAAAAACTTTAAGTAGTTTGTTATAATTTACACTATAGCTAAGAAATGAATTAAAAGTTTGAAATTATGTATTAAATAAAATTTTCATAGAAAAATCCGTATTATTTAACCTTCAGATTAATATCAACTATTAAGTGTATAGGAGAAAAAATTCTATCTAATAGAACAGTAAAAACATATAAGTTGTATTTAAAAAATCGAAACTGATGATGGTCGCGGAAAGACGAAACGTTTGACTTCAATTATGTTACTCCTATTCGAAGCAGAATCAAAAAGTGCCTGTAGAAAGTTAAATCAGAATTTCAAAATGATGTATAATAAAAGAGATATGGAGAGAAAAAGAAAATCAATTTTTTTACACTTTTATTAATATCTCAAGAAGAAATGAGAAAAATATCATTCTCTCAATGGATACGAATTAGGCATTGATTCGTGCAACTTTTCTTCCATTTAACCATATTTGTATCTCTTACGGTTTAGGAGATCCCTTCAGTGCACACTCAATTTGAAACAGCCGGTATAGTATGTTCCATTTAAAAGACATAACTTTGGTCTGGCAGAGCCACACAGAACACTCTGTATAATCGTAACTAATTTTAAATCATGCATCTATACTATAGGTAAGTAATAGCGAAACCAGTTTTTAAAAATCTGCATTAATATAGGCGCTGTCTACCGAATACGAATTATGTTTAAGGAAATATTTTAATAATCTATTGAACATAGTTTTTTTATAAATTTCAGAAAAAGTAGGAAGGATTGATACAGGTCAATAATTAGACACCTCTCTGTTATCACTTCCTTTAAAGATAGGAATCACTCGTGCAGTCTTTAGTACAGTGAAAAAATATCCAGGTTTGAAGTTTTCGTTTAGAAGATATGTAAGATGAGAGGTTAATACATCAGCCACTTCTGTTAAAGCTTTATTCTCACTATCCTGCAAGCGGTCTGCATGCACGGAGCGTACCCTATGAATTCAATGCCTTTTTTGGGTTGCAATCTCATTATGCGGGCGCCGGCCCGGCAAAGCACGCTGCTTGCACGAGTTTCTTCCTGACAATATTTGCCGAATATGTACCGCGCCGATTCTGCGTGTTGCAGAATTTAGTTTAGTATTATATGAAAGTTAATTGTTCATCCGAAATGGATGTAAAATTAATAGGATGCATTATTTGCCGAGCAAGTGCAGGGCCCGTTCCGAGCCCGTGCATAACAGGTCGCTTGCACGATAGTGAGATTAAAGCTTAATAGCGACCAAGGTATTTCGTCTATACCGGTTGAGTATTTGCTGGATACCTCAATAACTGTGTTGTATATTTCAACATTTCAGTTACAAGACAGAGAGAGACTGATTAATAGAAAATTGTTCTTCAGTAACGGTAGTTGTGTATATTTGACATTAGTAAAAAATGTGTTTAACAAGTTTATAATTGTCTCCTGAACACTTAAGTATTTGGAATGTTTATTAATTATAGTCCACACCACTTTACATGTCAAATTTTAATTTTTCCGTAATGATTTTCCTATGTTCACTTTTAAAATTTAAGTATGTTATTAATTTTATCAGTTGACAAATTTATCAATTTATATTTATGATAAAAATTAGAAAGTTGGATAGAATTTTGTGTAATTTGTTAACCAATCCTTACTATTTGCATCCAAGCAATCCAGATCTAATCTTGAAATTTTTCATCGTAATACACTTTAATACGTATTAATTCTGTGATTAATTAATATTTTTTAATTCTTTCTTTTCTTTTTCCAGTCAAAACGTACCTGAGTCCCGTGGAAACTCATTGCAATAATATCAACTATTTTATTCCGGACGAAAACAATGAAACAAGAGATCTCACCGATGACGCCTGGACGAAACTCCGTAAGTAATTAATCATTATTGTACTTATTTTTTTCTGCTAAATTGAAATCGTTGAATAATTAATTAATATCCGCGAGAATTTATGAAAATCTGTGTCGCGTCGTGAAAATAATTACCCATATTCAGGCTAAGCGCACACTCAGTAAGTGGGTTATTAAAAGAAAAACAAAACCCAGTCACATTTTCGCCAACATGTGCGAATGAAAGTTGAACTAAATTTACTAAATTGTATACAAAAAGTAAATTATTCTAATTATTCTTATGGTATGGGCATTATTATGCAATATTGCTTTGCGTGCTTAACGAGTTTGTGTATTTTATATTAATTTCCGTACTTTCGCCGTTATTTGAGTGCGAACCGCATAAATTTTGCTATCAAAATGAATTATGTTGAAGTAACGAACTGTGATAATAATTCTTTCCGGAAGTATTCAGTCATATTAATTTTCTTTTTTTTTCTTTGTTTATAATATTCACGGAAACAGAAAAGTAGATAAAATTGGTAAAAAATGAAATGTTAGAGTAATTCATTCAACAAGGGATTTAAATTAATCTATCCGGTTTCTTTACTATTTTTTCACGGAGCTTATGTATTTTTACGACTTCGGCAAATAATAATAATCGTCACTTGATTTCGAAAACTTTAATTAAACACTGGCTTAAGAGAGTACAAATAACTCGGACAATAACTTACAATACTTATTTTGATAAATAGCACTGAAATATTTCACTGTTTATTTCGGCCAAGTTGCTCGCACATCGCTAGCTAAATGTGAACTTGTTAAAATTACGTGCCACGCGCCGACCTTCTTTACATATCCAGTACGGCTGTTACTGAAAAAATATGGAACTGAAATATTCCGGACAGAGGCGTACGTTGTCGAAAACGCGTATCACTCGTTTGCCAACTACCAACCTGCGAAAAAGTCGGTTGACCAATAAATGGCGCCACCCGTCCGAAAAATGTATTATCATCCGGCTGTAACAGCATTTTATATTGATTTGTTTTGTACTGACAAGTGGAAGTATATTTGTTGACAGAAAGAATTGTACCTGTATTTGAAGAAATAGATAAATAAACGAAGCATACACCTGCGCGCGCAACTATACAACAAATCAGATGATCTGAGTTACAGATTAATTTATGAAAATTGAATTTTTTAAGACGTATAAAATATGTAGATAGTACGAGATAAACAATTGTTCGATACGTGACAATTTAAACGTTCGTTTAGAAAATCCGAGTTCAAAATCTCCTCCTAAATCACCCAGATTGATAAACGTAAATCGTTTTTCCTACTTTCGTCATTATTATTCGAGTGTGAGTCCTGTCATCAAATTATCATCAAATTATTTAATCAGTAACGAAACGTTGAGTAATTGTGCCATTTTTAAACTATCCGTAAAAAATACACTAATCAAAAACTAAAAGTAGTCATTCTTGTGTTTTGA
Organism: Prosopocoilus inquinatus; assembly: GCA_036172665.1. Lineage (NCBI taxonomy): Eukaryota > Metazoa > Arthropoda > Insecta > Coleoptera > Lucanidae > Prosopocoilus > Prosopocoilus inquinatus. Next base: position 19,725,872 of record CM069875.1, read on the forward strand.
CTTGTATTTGGCATGGCTGAACATTTTTAAATAATAAAATCAAATTAATTTTTATGTAAGTTAAGGGTATACTAAATAAGCAACAGTTTTACCGGCACGTCAAATTTTACTTACAAAGTTTAAGCATCAGTGAAAATATGCCTACAAAAAATAATGACTAGTTTTCTTTTTTGAGCAGTGTATTATAAAAAAAAACGCTACATTTGATCGGATTCTATACTTTATTTTTTAATTCGGAGGACTATTTTGAAATGTTGGCGCTAAAAACGAGCTTTGTCATTGGTCAATTAAAATAAATATTTTAGAATAATATTAAATATTTTGATGTACTAAAACTCTTAAACATTTCTGTGAAAAAGTGTTTCTTTAGGTATTACCGATTACAACGTACCCTAAAAAGCAGGGTCTAGTGTATATGCATTGAATAAAAAAATACCTCCAATTACCCTTGAAAATAAAAACACTTATCGTAGACAGAACTATACAGGTGCTGTGACATCAAAATAAAGGTTTGATTCCCGCATTACAAAATTACGATTGTTTCACGTTGATGTCAATTATTAGTGTACCACTACAGTGCACTCCAATCGAAAATGCTATACAGGGTATCCCAAGTTGAGTGACCTATTATAGGCAAGACCCGCTACATTCCGTTGCACGTCATTAGTTAATAATGGCGTCAGAGGCATGCTGAGTCAATAAATACTTAAAATACAAAGGAATTTTTACATTGTATGTTCAGTTTTATAAAAAATCCCACAGTGTGTAAGTAAATAAGTATATTTATCAACGTAACATGCGTCTGACATTAACGTTAACTAATGACGTCCAACGGAATGTAATAATTACTTACTAATGATTTGATTGTCGTACGTGTGTGATATCCAGTTGGTCTAACTAATAGACTGTAATTTATTAATTTTATGTTTATAACCAACTTGTCATATAAATACAAATTGCATTTTTTCATAATAGTACCTAATAGAAATAAGTGCAGTCACACCATAAACCTAATTGTCTGCGAAATGCAGAAAGTATTTTGGTAATATTACAGCTCATAGCTTAAAAATTAGGAAATACGTACACAGTTCTAAGTTCACTGGATCTAGGAAAATTCGCCGTAACCAATTCGCTGGAGGTACAGTTCACCATCGGTAAAGATTACATCAGTAAATTCGCAGAAAGAACAATTGCTCGCAACGAACAAACTTTTAAATGTACATATCCAAATAATAATATACCGGGTGTCCCGCGCCATGTGCTCACCCTTCTAGAATCTTATTTATCAATCGATTAACCTGAATTATGGGGACAATAAATTAAACAAAAATTGGAATTTTTCGACATACGTTAGTCGTCATAGGACTTCTAGTTTCGCTGGAAGTGATATCAACTATTATAATGAAATCAACAACAATAACACGAAGTTTTATGTAAAAGAGGCCTTGCTCCAGAAACGTGAAAAAACTGTTTCAAATTTTCTTGTGCAAGCAACAGTTAAGAGTCCAAAAGTAAATTTTATTCTATTAAATTCTATTCTATGAATGTAAATCAATAAGCTGGTAAGAGTTAAATGCTTAAGCAAAACTAAGAAAATCAAAAATCTTCTTTTTTCGAAATATTAGACCGCAGAAAATTTTGTCTGGGTACCAACCAAGAAACTTAATTTACTATTTACTAACAATTCCAAATTAAAATTTTTTATAATTTTCGTATCTTGAATTAGTACTATTTTTAACCACACTACAAGTTTATCTGTATATAAAAAAAATTCCCATATGGTGCAAACATTTTGGGGGTCACTGAATAAGAAATATTTAGATTCTTTCAGTTTTATCAGAATTATTTGAATTTTAGTTTCAGAATTAGCGGTTTTATCAGAGAAAAGTTCTTAAAAGCAATAATGCTTTTCGTAAAAATTGATACGTAGGAGTAATAAATATAAAGATATTTCCTTTCCGTAAGTCTTACCCAGACACATTGTATATTTTATTTCATATACCTAGACATTATTTTTTTATTATTATTTCTTGTGACAAGCTTTAAAATCGCACACTCCTCAATCAGTTTCGTTGCATAAGTTTTCAGTACGCAATAATCTAGTTTAATGATATTATTGTTAATTTAATTGTAATTTATTTTGAACAGATAAAATAGCTGTTTCAGTCCTGCTTGGTGCTTCTTCAGCAGAGACGTAGCTCGACATTCCCACTGCAAACAAAAACGACTTGCCCAATTTATTCGCTGTACAGAGGCTGCTCGAGGTTTTCACTGCAATCCAAAACGATTTGCACAAAATTTTTCCAGTAATTTATTTTGTTTTTAAAATTTCTTATAGATATGGGACGCTCCATGATTGCGCTATTCATAATAGCATTCATAGCCGTGTTCGCAGCATTTTGCGTTGGAGTAACGGGCTGTTGGAGAAGATCCCCAGCCAACATCACCGCAACAGCTATTCTTATGCTTCTAGCATGTAAGTTCTTTTATTTTAAACTGAACATTATTAGATATGTTAAATCATATTTACCGAAATGAAAAATTTGTCACTTTAAACATTTAGTGACTTAAGGCAAATACAAAGAAAGTTTTTTTTTTTATTTCAGTTAATGGGATTTAATATAAAAACCTAAAAACAAATTTTTAATTTTAATTAAGTCAAGTGACTAATCCCATAGAAATCCTCTTACCTATTAATTGAAGTAAATATTGATTTAATAACATCAAGTCAAGACCTCCAAAATCATCCCATTATACCAAGAAGTGCTTTATTGTAATAAAAATAAAAGAAGTATAGTTTTTCAGACATAGCAAAATAGCATGTAAAATTAAAGATTTGCAATCTCTCTCTCGTAAATTTTAGAGCAAAACGGCAAAGAAAAGAATGTTTAGTTTTCTCTAATGAACTTAAAGCCGTGTTTGTGCTTTTAAGTTTTATACTCTTATTCTCAACAATAGTAAAAGTTTCCAGGAAAAATTGACAATGGAGTCTATCCTGTAACGTTGAAAGTTATCAAGTTCTCTTCAATTATTGAAGACCCTATCACTTGATATGCTTCTTTCACTTTTTTATTTCTGTATCTTATTGTTGCGGTTATTCTGTATCATCAGTGATCAGTGATTTCTTCAAGTATTACTTCTCGGTCGGTATTAATTCTCTATATTAAGGATATCTTCGAAATATCCTTCTATCGTAATTTATCTTTCCTGTTTTAATATTTGTCCTTCTGTATTCTTAATCAGTGATTTCTTCAAGTATTACTTCTCGGTCGGTATTAATTCTCTATATTAAGGATATCTTCGAAATACCCTTCTATCGTAATTTATCTTTCCTGTTTTAATATTTGTCCTTCTGTATTCTTAATCTGATTTGTTTCGCTATTTTTCCTATTTCTCAATGATCTCTATTTTTTGTTCTTTGTTTCTTGTACTCCTCTTAGCGGGCATACGTTTTTTTTTTTATTTAAATATCCTTTCCGTTTCTACTTCTGAATTTTAACCTGTATCTTGACACTCCCGTTCCATCATCTTGTTTTTTTATTATTATTCTTTATTCTAATACTACCACACACTTGTTATGTTGTGTTTATAACATCTCTTAACGCAGGTTCCACATTTCCTCTATTATATCACCTGTAGTTCTCAAATGCTAGTAATGAATTCCTCAGTTTATAATTTCTTATATTTACTCTTGCTTCGGTTTCTAGTCTTCTTCGGACTTTTCTTTATCTTCATTACCTTCTAACTTTATTTTTGCTAGTAGTAAAAAGTGATCATTGTTAATTTCTGCGATTTCATTGGTCCTATACAGGCTGTCCATTTTTCGAGCCCAAGTATGGGGATCTCACTTATCTTAAGAGATACGAGGTCGGTTAAATTAGGCCAAAGTTGCGTATTTTCATGCTAATTAATAATCTGAAACGCAATTTAAGTTATTCCTTGTCGTTTTGAAGATATTGAGAAAAAACTTAAATTTTTCAATGTCGTTTTTATTTTTTAAATCGAAAACCGATAAAGCTAGACATTTATAACTTACACATTATTAAGGCACTTTTTACAGAGAATCTAAATCTGTCATTACATTTACCCTAGTTGTCAAAATTGTAGAGATACGACTGTCAACTTTTTTTTCTTATGGGCGCCATATTGGATTTTCATATTTCTAAATAAAGATCTTTTCTCCGATTCTAACAATGTATCACACATTATTGTTGATTCGACTTTTTGACGGAAAATTCAATTAATCAATTAATTAGCATGAAAATACGCAACTTTGGCCTAATTTAACCGACCTCGTGTCTCTTAAGATAAGTGAGATCCCCTTGTTTGGGCTCGAGAAATGGACAGCCTGAAGACACATATTCACGGTGAGTGGCCTATTAAAAATACTGGAAACTACCGCTTACAGGTCGCTGAAAATTTGTATACAGGAGATGATGATCTATTCAAATAATATGAAATCATAACGTGCTTCCGGTTCTACCGGAAGTCGATAGTAATTTTCCTATTTTAAACAGAACACCCCATATGTTATTACATTTTTGAATTCCCCTTTCAATTCTACATCTCTTGTATTCACATAAAAAAAAACGTATTATTTTGATATTCAATTTTTTTCTAAAAATTTTGGCGTTTCCAAAAGTCACCATAAATTGGAATATTTCAAAAACTAAAAAAACATGGAGAATTGGATAATTCTCTGTTTGATTACAAAGATGGAATAACACTTCTCTGATAAAAGTTACACCGTATACAAAAAGCTTACAGGGAATCCACAAGAGCTGACAGTTTTCAACAATAAATAACTCATTTTTTTTAAAGCAACCACTGACTTTTTCTATGCCATCGGAAGCAAAATATTATTTTATTTCGTTTTTGTATAAATAATTTTATCACTATCTTTAAAGGTTTTCAGGATATTTATGCATAATTAATTTTTTGTTAAGTACTGGCGTTATAAAGATTTAATTTTTGAATTTCTTGTCCATCCAATTGTTCAAATACATTTCTACCACTTCGATTCAGATTCTGTCTAGTATTTGCAGGAGTATTATGTACTTTATCTTTTTAATTGACTCCGTAAATAAAAATCTACTGAAGTTAGATCGGATCATCTAGGAAGCCAAACCCATTGATCACCGCACCGTATTAAACAAAAAACTGAATGGGGAATTCAAAACTTTAATAATATATTTAAAATAAGAAAGTTAGTTTTGACTTCTGGTACAACCGGAAGTATTCCAGGACTGATTTTATATTATTTGAATAGTTCGTTATCAATTAAAACCATAAAAATTTTCAGCGGCTTGTAAGGTGTACTTTCCAATATAATCTAATAGACCACTCACCGTAAATATTCCTGTATTGGCAGTGAACCATGACAATGTCAACACAAAACCACAAAAAATAAATTAACATGTTCAAATAAGGTGTTCAAACTGGTCTCCATTTGCAACTAATCCTCATCCCAATCTACCACATTCGGCAATTATTGCTTGCTTTAATGTCTCTAGATTCTCATAAGAATTTCGGCGACTGTTTATTATTACTAATTTACTTTTTAATTTACCCCAGAAGAAAAAGTCATTTGGTGACAAATCTGGAGAACGTGCAGGCTAGCTAATGGTACCTTTTCTCCCTCCAGTGATTAGGAAATGCGTCATTAAAAAAATTTCGCATAACTGCACTATTATGCGTATGACAACCATCATGCTGCAGCCAAATATCGTGGTCTATGCTAAGCCTTTCTAAAGCAGGTCCTACTGAATTTTGCAGCAATTTGAGATACTTGTTACCGGTGAGGCATCTTTCTATGAAAAACGGACCAATGATTCGATGTTTTAAAATTCCTGCGCACACGTTAACAATTTGACGGTACTGATTAAGAACAGTTAGATGTAAATTTTGAGTACTCCAATTCCAAAAATTGGAGTATCCTGAGTAGAAAAAGATGACTCATAACTAAAGAATATTCGTCGTAAAAAATTTACACACTACATTACACATTTCCAGAACAGTTTCAGAAAAAAAACATTCTTTAAAATTTGTTCTCTTCAATTTTTTTTTGTTATTTATGGTCCTTAAACGACTTAAATTTTTGGTATCTGTTTAGTACACGAAAAGCTGCAGTATGATGTATCTCCCAATTTCGCCCAATCTGCCTCAAGCTTACGTTTTTGTTTTCATTAACCATTACCAAAAGTGATTAGAGTGATTTTCCTTTTCTCTTTCAAAGATACTTTTTTACATTTTTACAATTTGTTCACGCTGACTTTTCTTTCAAAATGTTTAATAATCCTACTGATGATAGCCATACAAGGTATTTTTCGTCTGTATAAATTCCTGAAAATGAATTCTAAATAATTCGCGAAGACTCCTCGGAATAATAGGATTTAACAAATAATACTTTTTCTTCCGTGGTATAATACCTTTCCCAGTAAATTCGAAACAGCAAAAAACAAAAAGTGGAAAACTTGCAAAATTTTGAAATTGTCGGTTTCAATAATTACAATTTGTTCACAAATTTAACACGCGTAGTTTGGTAAATTATCTGCATTTTTCAGAAGATTTTTGCCATTTTAAAACAAACTTGCGCTGTTTTTAATTTTAATATTCTAAACAATATTTTTCTTTACCGTTTTACTCTAAAATTTACGAGACAGCCAGTATACTGGGTGGAATATGAAAAATCTTTAATGCTGTAACGTCCTTATTTTTTATCCGATTTTAATAAATGACAGGTCAAACAAAATTACTTAAAAAAGCCACAATTTAAATCGATTTAACATTTTTTTCTGAGTTCCGTTTTTGACAGTCTAATTTTTTTTTTACGTTCCACAACTATTTCTTTTTTATTCACTTTTATAGAAATATTTTTTCTGAATTTAAAAATCTAAAAAATTATACCCATGCATGGAAAAAGAACAAGAATTTAAGGAAATAATTTAGAAATTTTAAAAATGACACAATCCCAATAAACAAAGACTAAGTGGGCTGCGAATGGCTTATCTGTCAGTCCCGCATTTTACTAAAACTAACTTCAAAAATTCTCACATTTTGTAATAAAAACAATAAAATAAAATGGATACCCAAAATTATGTGGATATTATTGAAGCTTATTTTGAATGTGGAAAAAATGCTGCAGCTGCCTTGAGACTTTACAGAAATCGTTTTCCTAATAAATTACAACCTAGTGCCGAAAAATAAGTAAATAAAAATAAATAAATTTTTTTTTTAAATAAATATTTTTTTTTTTTAATAAATAAATTATAATGTAGATGTATTCAGAAACAAAATTTGTAATAGAAGAAGCACAGAAAAATATAGTGTGTCCACAGATTTTCTGCAATGGTAGAGTGACATGTAATGTTGGTATATTATTGTAATCGTTTCAGTTGTTTTAAGCATTTCCTTTGTTAAAAAATTAAAACCGTAATTAAATTGGCCTTTTAAATTACACGAATATTAGTTTTTAATATGGAAAAAATTATTCAATGTAATCTCCATCCACCTCTAAGCACTTTTCTACCCTGTACCTAAATTCGGTACACACGTTTGTTAACGTTTCAATTTCTATTTCACTAATTACCGTTGGTATTTTTTCATTTAAAATTTCTGAATTTGTACCATTACCAATGTATTGGTCTAAAATATCCGACCCATCTTCCAGGCAAATGGTCATCAAGCTACACTTTAAATAAAATAAAATAAAATTAATAAATTAAATTTATGGAATGTGCAGGACATCCATCTTGTTGAAAATAAATGAATCGGTGAGTGCATGGTTCTTCAGTCCAAATTTACAGTGTTGAGTAAACAACAAATAACTTCCTCTAGATTTTTATTTTAAATAATTATTGGCTTCAGAAGGCTTTAGATATCTTTATCTGACAGAATTTTAAGCCAATAATTCACTTAACATAATAATCTAGAAAGTTATTTGTTGTTTTCTCAAAACAATAAATTTGGACTGAAGACGATTATGCACTCATCAATTCAAATGTTTCCCAAACTCACATCCGCTAGTGACGGTAAAACACAATTTTCTAACATTTGCAAATAAACGAATTCATTCAAATTTTCTTACAAAAAAATAAGGGCTAATAATTTTGTCATTTCCCATAACTTTAACTAGAGGTATTAATAATTAACAGGAACTTAAGGAAAGTTTCATTAATCATTTTGACAGATCCGAGTAATGCGATAACTCTGAATGTAATTTGAACTTAGACAAATTTTTAACTGTAAGTAAGCATGTTTTCTGTATTTAAAGCCATAAACGAGGCAGTTCGTGAACTTTTCTATCATTTTTGCAGGTTTTAATGCAAACAAAAGTTTTATAAAGAATTTTTTTTTTTTCCTAAAACGTAAAATAAAAAAGTTTTTCCTCTTTCGCAGAAAATCCGTGGACACAATGTGTAGTGTAATTAAAAAAAAATTAAGTTGCGTGCGATCTGTCAAAAATAGACATTAAAAAGAAATTTATTGCAGGTCAGTTTAAATGTTTTTAAAACGATTTTGTTTGATGTATCATTTCTTAAAATTGGATAAAAAATAAGGAAGTTACAGCATCAAAGGTTTATTATATTCCACCCGGTATATTTCACGTGCTATTTGGTTATTTAGTTAAAATAAGAAAATTCAGTAGCAAGCGTAAAACTATTTATCTCAGATTTAGTTAGATTTTTTTTATTTAGGATAATTTATAAGTTCTTATCCATTTACACAAACTACTAAGAAACCGCTGATGAAGCAAATCTTTCTTGAACGATCAACTTTCTTGACTTCTTTGTGCTTTTCTCGTTATAATTGTTTTTATAATTAAAGTTAATGTTAAACTCGTTTCTTGTTATTTATTAACTTGAAATTAAATACATTTACATTTTTTTGTTTGTAGGTCTTTTGAGTGCAGGTGCTATGGGTTTGTGGCACGGAGTAGACTATTATGAGAAGGAAAAGGTAGTTGGTGAAGAATACTATCAAGAGTGGAGTCATGTGAGTTGTTTGTTTGTTTTTCTTTAACAGTTAAGAAATAACAACGATACATAATTTTATCTCGATTATTGTAAGCGTAACTTTAAAATTAAATTAGTGCTAAGTACTGACGTAGCTTCGCCAGGCCACTAGTTGAAAATTTTTAGACGTAACCGATGATACATTTTGTGATTCAGAACAAATTATTATGTACTGTACTAAAAAAGGTCCGTCATTATATCAACTTTGAAAAATATTGGCTCATATTAGCCGTACCAATAAAGCAAAAATGGAAAATGAATTAATCCTTAAAAGAGTTATTTGTTTGTCATTCGTAAATGTCAGTTGATAATTACATCTACCCAATAAAAGTTTTGTTAAATTTAAATGTCATAAGTGTCCACTTTTTTCCCAGTTTTTCGTGAGTTTTCGTCAAAAAACTGAAAATCTTTCACAATTGACTGTGATTATTCAACTTTCCTGAATTTTATGTTTTTAAACAATTTTCTATTTCTGATTTCAGAACAGAAATAATAGGATATTGAAATTAATAATTTAATTTATTTTTAAATTTTCATGTGTATTAATGAAGAACGTTATTAGTAAACCATTAAAAATTACAAAAGAATCATTATAATAACGACAGTTTGTCTGAAAATAAAAACATTACATTTTTTCAATAAAAAGCTCTGTAGTCAAATCAACGAACTTAGTAGTCTGTATGGCTGCCTGCACTAAAGACGGTAAAAATATTTTTATGAAGAAATTTTTTAGTGTTTAAATCAACGCCCAAAAATTACCAATTTATATTTTTAAATTTACATCTGTATTAATAAAGAAAATTATTGAATTAAAAATTATAAGCAATTAATTTTAATACCATACCTGTTTGTTTAAATATAATAAATTGAGATTTTCAGAAAATAAGAAGCCTTATGGTAGGCAACCCAAAGAACGCAGGCGTTTGTGTGGTTACCTGTGCTGAAGGCTACAAGATATATTTTTAAGGGCCGATATTTACACTTGCTAGACAAATTTTCATTCACTTTTTATATGATCTGAGCCACTCATCTCAACTAGCCTAAGCTCAGTTTATTTATAAAAGGAACGCGACTAAAGTCCTCATTAATGTTATTTGGCAAATAAATTGATTTTTATGAATGTCCTGGAGATCCGTCAAAAATTCGTCAAATAATAAAAACAGGCAAATTCCTTATCTTTTCCGGACATTATGAGCCTTAGGTGTGTTCTTTTTACCGCAAAACTGTAACGCAAGTAACTGAGCACTCAGCGGCACTCAGTAACTTTGCAAATTTGTATGTTTTTTTACACGCTCGTTGGTGAGATTATGTGAGCTACCTCCGAATCAATCAAGTAGAGATTTAGGTTAGAATGCATGTGTACGTAATGGCCGAATGTCTCGTTTGCGCGATGTCAGTGGAATTATCTTGTTTTTTTTAGAACGTTTAAATCAGTAAAACTCACCTTACTTCTGATATTTACTGATCTGAGTCGAAAGTAAAACGAACACATCTATTGTCTCAATTCCCTGACTGTTTCCATGTTTTTTCGGTAAGTAGGAACTTTTTATCCCTTCGAGAAAATTTCAGAAAACCCGAATCTGAATAAAAAATAGGAAGTGGCTAGAGTCCCGAACACGATATCGCTTCCAAAAAGTTAAAATCCCGAGCGGGTGTGATTTATGAAAAATCGTTCGGGTTTCACAAAAAATTGTAACGATCCCGAACGTAAAACTTGCTGGACTATAACATGTCACTTGTGCACGCTGCATTTGATTTTGTTCTAAATTACCAGCAAAACCAGTTGTGTTAGTTACGGGAAAGTTCTTACAAGCATTTGAGGTTTATAAAGACCTACAAAAATCTATAGATAAATCTAGTTTTGGAAAAGGTGTGCCAAAACAGTAAAGTAACATCTTATCCTCCACATGTATAAGACCGTGGTAACAGAATAAGCTTATTTCATCACCATGCTCAATAGAAACGATACCTACTCATACGTATGCATGAACATTCACTGGCAAAAATTTAAAACAACAAATATCACAACTCCCTCCTCTCTCTCAATTGCTGTAATTGTTGAAAGGAATCATTTCAATTGAGCACGACGGTATATTTTTAATGTGCTTTGGATAATGAGACGATATTGAAGTCAACTGACGATAATAACGACGAATCGATTTTGTGTGCAATTGGCTAAATTATACATATACCTCTTTGATTTTATCTGTCCCGTAAAATATTTAGAAACAATTGTATCGACAATGCTTTCTAAGAATACAATATGGTACAACAAAGGAAGTCGGACATTGAAACGTCTATTCATGTAATCATTCTTGTAATTGAGATAAAAGTCGATCCAATGGCCGGGATCGGTACTATTTTATACAAAATCCCGAACGGATTCATTAAACCTCGCCCGTTTGGGATTTAATTTTTTGGGAACGAACCGCGTTCGTGATTCGAGCCACATCCTAAAAATATTCACTTCAGATACTGTTTCTGTCGAATGAATTCTTAATTAACTTTTACAGGAAAAAATCTAATCTTTTAGTATTTCTTTCGATTATTTTAGAAATCCATAGTTTGTTTTTCTATATGCGTGTTGGCATAAGAGGAACATGTACACTCTTGGCTCAGGTTGCTTTGACTCACTACTCTCACTAGCCTCCATCTCCAGCTAGTAGAACGAGTAGCGTCAAAAATCACAGAATCACTAAAAACTAAAGTAATGCAAGTTTATCAAGTTAATATAGAATGTATTGCTTTTACATATTTCTGAAGACCTTAGAACTTTTAAAAATTTGTACAGTTCCTTGAATATACCATGAGTTTAAAATAGCTATAAAGATATTTAAGCATTATTTTTTAACGAATACCTAAAAATTTTCAACGCCTCCCTCATTGACATATATTTTTGAATTTCAGTACCTTATAAGCTGAACGAAATAATTCCTTGCATTTAATATTGTTTTGCCTCCCAAAACTGTAGGTGCTTCAAGATAATACCGTCATATATTACGATTGGAGCTTTGTGCTGGGATGGCTGGGCGTTTTCACAACTTTAGGAGCGTCGTTTCTGTTTTTGTCCGGCTCGTGTTGTCTGGCCACCGAAAGACGACGCGAAGAAATGAACAACGTACAATATATTATGCCAGGTTTGTCTAAATTTTTCATTGTGTCGTAGGTTTTGCGCAAATACACCAGACTCAGCTATGACTGGAGCTACATGCTCGCCTGGGTCGGTGTCGGATGGTCCCTTGTGGCCGCCATATTGTTTTCTGGAGCTGCAATTTGCCTGCGTGGTGAAAGAGAACGTGAAGAAAATATCAACATGCAGTACATAATGCCTGGTAACTTTGGGGTTCATTTTCATTCATTTAGATGGAGATTCTTTAATAAGTACATTTTCAAATTTCTTCTTTTTCTTATTAGCCATGATTATTAAAGAACCTCCACATTAATCCTAATGATATTTCTTATTAATAAATTAAAAATTCTATTATTTACAACTATGAAATCATCGTCATGTACGTTTGCCTTACATTTAATTTTATTCTTGCCGCTTCAGCTTGCGCAAGCGTGAATGTAACTCTTTTCTTTCCTTCCCCCTTCTTCTTTTCTTTTAAAATTGTAAGAACCTACCCTTAATTATTCTAACTTCTTATCTCTATATTGACGATTTGTCGCTGGTTAAATTTAATTTAAACAATTTAGCATGATTATTACTATTCTACTAATTAAGTACTATTTATATGATTCTGCATATTAAATTACCCTAAATTTGAAATAATTAACAAGAAACTCGTTTTTGTCATTGTCATGAACAAGCTAAAAATAAGAAAAATCTGTTTAAATTCAACTCATAGCAAAAGGTGGCAAAAGCATCAAATTTATTTTGTTTTGTATTTAAAGAAAAGAATATTGTGGGGTAAATGCTTGATTCAAGTTCATTATATGTAGTTCTTAAAGTAAGTATTTCTATTAAGTAGACAATTTTCAAATTATTTATTTATTTTTTATAAAATAATAGCTCTGTTTACTTAAACCTAAATGACTGCAAATAAATAAGGAACATGAAAATTCTTTCTTGTTTGAATGTTGTATTATTGTTTTCAAATTTGTTACATATTTAGAAATGACTAGTAAAGGAATTAATTATAGTTGTATGAACTAACAGTAATTGTATATCATAACTTGTAGTTAGCTTTATTATCTTCGCTATTTTCTATACATTTTGTATCTTATAGTTAATTTTCCTTTCTCTTTCAGTAGTACTTTCTGTTTTGAATTTAAAAGTTCTTATTTGTTTGTAATAATAAAAAAGTGTAGTATATGTTATAAGACCTGTCTTTGTAGTGATTATTTTGTGATATTATCTTCATAATTTTTTTTTTTGGGTAAAATATTCATATTTAAAATGCTTAGTGCTTTAGAAATTTTCTACGCATTTGAAATTTATAAATTTTCTGAAGCTATTTACTTTCAGCAATTAAAGACACCAAAGACAGCATGTGCAGCTCTCTAATTCTATCTCAACTATACGTTTAAAGAGAATTATTTATTTTAATCATGGAACAAAAGTATAATTAATTAATTAATTAAACGATATTTTTAAAGTTTACGAATTAATTCCAGCAGTCATGCAATGTGATTTAATATATCCTATAAGATTTTTATGATTGTTGTTTGTTTTAACCAGAGTAGTTTTAGTTGTTATCACAAGTTTTGAAAATTGTAATATTTTTTTCGTTTTCCAGTATATCCACAGAAACAACAGTACGCTTATGCTGGATATCCGGTTCCAGCTCCGCAGGGCTACCCTGGGCCTTATTACACAACATCTTCAGGCTACGGACCTTATAATTATTAACACAATAAATTCTACAAAGGAAATCAAATAGACTGTCTTCCAGAATGTAACAATACTAACGTTAAAAGTTAAAATTAGTTACTCTATCAGATATTGTTTTTTATACAACCTAGCAAGTAGGAGTAAGATTTAATAATGTACGTAGTTTTACAGATTTTATACAAATTGCTTTGTTTTGTGATTAAATTTCACATGCAAAATTCTTTTGATAGAGTAACCATATAAATACTCAGGATTTGCTCATTTTCGTTGTGATTGCTAAAGAATAATATTTTGCATTTATTTCATTATTTCACAACGAATTATTTTTTTTAATACTAGGACGAAAAAAGTCTTATTAGACTAACAGTTACTCTTTCTGATAATGCAACCGTAAGAAGTTGCAGCACAGATAAAGATAAATTTAACATCCAGTTTTATTAGTGAATTTTTCTTTTGTTTGGATGTGGTAACTTAAAAACAATTCTGAACAAATAATGTTAAGTAAGTTTTATACGTCGAATAATAATAAAAATGTGTAGTTCATGTGGATGAAAGATGATATGAGTTTGTGTAATCATAAGTACTTGAATAGACTTGGTGTATATTTATAACTTTAAATCTAATATTCTTCGTTTTTACATTGAAAGAACATTTTACAATCCATCAGAAATAAAGATAATGAACTTTTAAATGTTGATGTTTCAGATGTTTTCAATCATCATAATATTGTGGAAATGTAAAATTATTTTGTTTTGATGTGTTTGAAGTCAAGTTATTTTTATATGAGATGTACCTATTTTGTAAGAATTATTATTATGCTAAATATATTTTGATAAAATTCTTTTATGATTATGATTTTTAGAATTAAATGAAGCACTCACTGTCTGCAGACCGTAGTCGAAATTAATCATTTCTACTAATGTGCAATAATATGAACTGAGTGTGCGCTCAGTGCATTAGTGCACGTCAATAGAAAACGTTACATTTAAGTATGCTGTATTCCTGCTTTGAACGATGAACCAGGAAGAGCTAGCGATATTTTAAACAATTTCTAAATTTCTAGTAGGTAATCTTGTCAACTGCGGATTTTGTTTAAAAAACTGTACTGTCAAATAAATTCTGTGTCAAATAATTTCTGCTTCTTTAAATTTAGTAAACAAAGAGACACCACTTTGTCGGGTGCTCTCTAACAATTTTGCACCCAACAAAATCATTTGTCAGGTGCACAAGGTCCGTGCACCCGACCAAGCGGCGCCTATGGTTCCTTGAACAGCTACTCATCATTGATGACTTTGTATTTGACTTGTCGGCATCGGATCATATCACAATTTGATGTAAATTTGTATTTCCTTTTAACTGGCTTTTTATAAATGTACAAAAATTTATTCGTCATTCATTATCGCCGGGCAGAAGAAGTTCCATTTTTTTTCTTCATTCTTCATACCACTTAATGTGGTAGCTTTGAAAGAATTTGGTTTGTTGAGCTAGAACGATTATTTAGCACTGAAAGCAGGAGTTGTTTATAATTAAAAAAATATGCCTTTCGAGCTTTTAGAATCCTTCGCTTTTTCAACTGATCTAGCTAGCGCCATGTAAGCGTCAACATCTTGATTGTTTCCACAGCCTTCTTTGTAAAAATAAAAAAATTTAAATTTCGACCAAAAAGTCGAATCAACCATAATGTGTGATATATTGTTAGAATCGGACAAAAAATCTTTATTTAGAAATATGAAAATCCAATATGGCGCCTATAAGAAAAAAAGTTGACAGTCGTATCTCTGCAATTTTGACAGCTTGGGTAAATCTAATGTCAGATTTAGATTCTACGTAAAAAAGTGCCTTAATAATTTGTAAGTTATAAATGCCTAGCTTTATCGGTTTGAAAATGAAAAATTTTAGTTTTTTCTCAATATCTTCAAAACGAAAAGGAATAATTTAAATTGCTATTAATAAGCATGAAAATACGCAACTTTGACCTAATTTAATCGACCTCGTATCTCTTAAGATAAGTGAGAACCCCATGCTTGGGATCGAAAAATGGACAGCCTATATGACGTTAATTAGCGAATATAGCACATTCGATAGTTTTCCATTAAAACTACCCATGCTTTTCACAAATCTCGCATGAGGTCCAAAGTAATTAATATTTTACTTAATTGTGTTAATTAACAAAGGTTCAAAGAGTAGAATTTAATTTAATAAAAAAGACAAAAATATTAATTCACTTGTAACTGTATTTTCGTTATCCTGAAAAGTACCTAAGTATTTTCTCAGTCGTTAGTGATACCTAGTGTTGACGAAATGAGACACGGGTAGACAGATAGAAACATACTGCAATCGGTTTACCAGTGAAAAGAAAAACAAAAATTCTGCAATAGTCAATAGATATTGGTTTTGAATACAATCTGTTTGATTTTGGCTGTCACTGCAGATATGTCGGCTACTGTTAAAGATACGATAAAACGTTATAGAAGGAAAGTTGTTCTACATTTAATTTTTTATTATCTGCCTTGATCAGACAAACAATTGAGCATCAAGTGTGTTAGATGTAGCAAATATATTCAAAATTTTAAATGGAATGTACCCAATTTTATTACGTTTTCTAAAACTGTAAAAATTCTCTTTACAGCGATGTAGGTAGATCACATGCTATAGTTATCTAATTAATTAGAAACATAACTCGATAATTAAAAAATGCATGCTTACATTGATTAAAGCTTTATTCGAAAAAGTAGGCGGTGAAACAAAAGAAATTATTTTTTCAGCTTCCAATTGAACAGTGTTCCTTAATACTTACTGTCTTGACTACCAGTGACAACCATTCAACATAATGCAACATAATAACATAAACAAAGTAACAAATTAATTAAGTAGCACGAAATGGCTGATAATTGCAAAGAAAAGGAGGTCACTTTGAACAAATATTGAAAGCGCGATATGTTAAAATGTCTAATACCATTATTTATTAATGACGGCTCGTCGGGGTGGGCAAGAGGGGTAGTGCCCACCCTATTCTACTGAATTTGCAATTGAACTCTGTGACGGAGCTATCTCGATATTTAAATCTGCATGTTCCGGTTCCATATCGGGACAGTCCCGTAAAACAAATTTATGCACATCTTCCCCTTTTGCTTTTTGCAGTTGTTGCCCACCCGCAGTAAATCATCACGAGCCGCCATTGTTATTTACTGAATAATTTATAAAATAGTAGATTTAGGAAGGGGATATTTTAGATACGTACTTAGTTTGACATCCTGAAAAAATCGAAAATCTGATTGCTTCTTCGAAGTTACCATAAATAGAGTCGGAAATGTCCTGAAACTTTTCTAACTTAAGAACTTAAGCTACTTCGTGAAATTTCAAATAAAAAATTTTCCGTGAAGACCAAAATTTTGGGACCAAATCATTTATAAAATAGTGGGGTTTGGGAGTTGATAATTAATTTGACACCCTGAACGCGATACGATGATAAAAAAACGTTCTATTTAAAAAAGTTTAAAACAATTGAAAATATCGAAAACTTGATAATCATTTGTTTTTTCGAAGGCACCAAAAAATCGAAGAGGAAAGGTCCTAAAACTTTTCTAATTTAAGTTACTTCGTAAAAATACATATAAGAGAGTTAGCTGTTATAGCTTCTTCCCATGAACACTCTATGTAGACCGTCTAGAAAGTATCCGGAATTTGGAAATTTTTGTGAATTATTTTCCAATATACGGCTTTCCCAGTAGCGTAGTATTTTTGTCAAAATCATTTTTCCAAAGAATTAAAAAAAGTGATAACAGGTATTGAATTCTAACAATTTTAAATAAACAAAAAAGAAGGAAAAAAAAAGAAAAAATATGGAGCATTTTTTCAAAATTAAAAAGGGTTGACAAAAATGTTTCGACCAAAAAACCTAAGGAAAAAAAAATAATAGTGTCGTTTTGTGCACAGATGAAGTAATAGTAATAGTGTTACTTTGTGCACAGATGAACTACTAGTTGTACTCAGGCTGTAGTGATTTGATTTAAAGTTTCCCGAACACTCAGTATAATATGCAAGATTATCATACATATAGAAGAAAATAACTCCACTAACCAATTGTAGCTTTAAAATTAAAAAAATAGAAACGAACATTGAAAACTAATATAATAATTCGAGCTTCACAAAAACCAACAAACAAAAGCAAATCACTGTCAACAGAAGCAAAATTTTTTTTTTTAGAAAAATTTTGTGCAAATCGTTTTTGATTGCAGTGAGAACCTCGAGCAGCCTCTGGACAGCTGTTTCAGCCCTGCTTGGGGCTTCTTCAGCAGAAACGTAGCTCGACATTCCCACTGCAGACCAAAAACGACTTGCCCAATTTATTTGCAAATGCGATGTAAGAATGATGAACATATAAAATAGCGACATCTTACTATCGCTTTTTGACCTAACATTGCAGTAGGATAGACAAATTGAAGCGGGATTTGCTACTAATGAGTCCCCCATGCAAGGCGGCCATGCTTGCTGTCAAAGCATAATGAAAGATTTTAGAAAAATTTTGTGCAAATCGTTTTTGATTGCAGTGAGAACCTCGAGCAGCCTCTGGACAGCTGTTTCAGCCCTGCTTGGGGCTTCTTCAGCAGAAACGTAGCTCGACATTCCCACCGCAGACCAAAAACGACTTGCCCAATTTATTCGCAAATGCGATGTAAGAATGATTTTTAGGTCAAAAAGCGATAGTAAGATGTCGCTATTTTATATGTTCATCATTCTTACATCGCATTTGCGAATAAATTGGGCAAGTCGTTTTTGGTCTGCAGTGGGAATGTCGAGCTACGTTTCTGCTGAAGAAGCCCCAAGCAGGGCTGAAACAGCTGTCCAGAGGCTGCAAGAGGTTCTCACTGCAATCAAAAACGATTTGCACAAAATTTTTCTAAAATCTTTCATTATGCTTTGACAGCAAGCATGGCCGCCTTGCATGGGGGACTCATTAGGAGCAAATCCCGCTTCAATTTGTCTATCCTACTGCAATGTTAGGTCAAAAAGCGATAGTAAGATGTCGCTATTTTATATGTTCAAAATTTTTTTGATAAATTAATTTCAGAACGAAAAAGAAAAAGAAAGACGATCGCAAATTTCACGACGGAAAACCACAAAGAAAAGTAAATGACAATCCTATTATTAATCCTAATATTTACGAAAGGAAAATAAATACTTCGGAAACAAAAAAGTAGACAAAATACAGTTTCCTGTAATTATTATTTCTCAAAATGATTTTGATTAAAGATGATTTCACAGATAACAATTAAAAAATTTAAAAGTTCTCAAACTTAAACAAGTTTAAAACGTTAATAAAATCTATGAATTCGTCTTTAATCAGTACCATCTTAGAAATAATAATAATAACAGGAAACTGTTTTTTGTCTACTTTTTTTCCTTTCAATTGTAAAAGAAAATTTCTATTTCATAACTACTGTGAGACAGTCTTCATTACAACAATAACGGCTAAAAATGGAAATAAATGTCAATCGAAAATGGAAATAAATGACGATCACAAGAAATAATCAGGGAAATAATTCTGAACGGGTCGGAAATATTTGTGTTCCATAAACAAGTAATGATCGCTTTACATTCGAGAAACAAAACTGCAAATTAACATTGGAAAATCTAACCAATATGCTATTAACTTCCTCTATTCAATAATTTTTTATTTCAGTTTCATTTTCTTACTTTTCTTATTCTTACCCACCATCTCGGAATAATAACATTAAAATGTGTAAGGTTAGGTTGTTTTAATATTTTTCTTTCGTTTGTTTTAACAGTCAAATGCAGAAAAGTTTATAAATTTTCCTAATATGTAACTTAATAAATATTTTTATTGTAATTGTATTTTTAAATTTAATAGAGTTCCTATTTAAATTTTCTTAATTAATTTAAAGAATTCTAGGGAAATACTGTGCGCTGAAAAATGAATTTTTCGTTGAGTTGGTTGGCCGCAATGTTAGCTGCCAAAAAATAATTGCAATAACGAGTTCATAAATGTTTACTTATTATTTACTCTCTTTATTTTCCTTTTAATTATAGAAGGTATTTTACATTTGTGCCCTAGTCCAAAAATTATACCCTAACCCCGCGTGTAATATGGTCGGTGACGTTAACGTACGTAAGTTCTCAGTCCGATTGTCACCGACACGAAGGTAACACTACAATAATGGCCGTGAGGAGCTGAAGTTCTTTTTTGCAGTTTTAAAATTTTTCGTGAAATTCTTAGAGCCTATTGTTATAAATAATGAATAGTGACGGTGATGGTGAATCGTGGTTAACCGGTTGGGAGCAACAGTGCGCCGACTTAATCGAAGGGCAGCCCGATTATGAACAATCTATGACAATAGAGTCGGACAATTCTCACAGGAAAATTTGGACAGTCTTCCAGGATTCAGCGACGGCAATCGCACAATTGTATAGGGGTAAGTACCTTTTGAAAAAGCGTTAATTATGGTGGTGCAGTAAGGGCAGAAGGCCCGACATTTTGTTGTCACCATCAGCTGTGCCAGAGTTAGGTTAGGATCCGATCAAATGTAGTTTCAGCACACATGTTTAATTTATATCTTTATTCCACCGATGGTTTATAAGTTTAGTCCAGGCTTATTTTTAGTAGCAGATTGTGCTCTATTTTTATATTTAGATTAGATGTTTAGAATCATGCATATGTAGGCGATTCAGGTCTTGTGTTTTCCTATAAACGCCCTAGTGAAAAAAATAATTGGGTTGGATTGCTACTTTATAAATTTCTGCACATGAACTTAAGAACTATTTTTTAAAATCGCTCTTTCGTTCGGTGTAATTAACGTAATTAAGAGAAAAAATGCAATTAAAACAAAAGTTGCTGACTGAGTAACTACAGTAACTATGATTTTATGTTGTCTTAGAAAGAAACCCTAAATAAAGCAATTGTTATTGCATTTGAATTTTTGTTAATCGAATTATTACGTATGTATGCACTAGTATGTATCAGTGGCGACTCGTAATGATTTGCTGCGGGTAGACAATAACTGCAAAAGTGAAAGATGGGTGCATTTTCAAAATAAATTTGTTTTGCGACAACATACGGAACATACAGATTTAAATATTGAGACAGCTTCGACACAGAGTTCAACTGCAGTTTTATTAGGCCTTGCCCACATTGCCTACTCCGACGAGCCACCACTGGTGTGCACTCAGAGTATTTTGTATCTTGTTCGAAACTCATATAAGGCTGATCTACGACATGTGTGCCAAACGATAACAGGTGATAGGTGAGGTCATTTTAAGTAAAAATATGTATACAAATATATGTATATTCAATCTGTTTTTTTTTGAGTTATAACTAGAGTTAGGCCAAATATCTTGATCGACTCCCACCACTTCTGTTCAGAGGCGCGGTGTGGTGAACGGTTTCACTGCATCCTGTATTGCATTAAATTTTGTGCGCGTTATTGTGGCCCGATGACTCAGTGAGAGGTAAATCAAGTGCGTTTCAAGATTTTCCGTCGAACTCTAGTTATAACAGATTTAAACTTTTGAGAAATAAAAAATTAAACCTGGGCCATTATTATTAGGACCCAGGGAGTAGCCTCCACGATCACCAGATTTAAATCCCTTAATTATTGTTTATGTGAAGAAATAACTGCACTGGAACAATTAATTCAAAGAATTAACATTTCTCTAGCCAACATAAATAATAATGTGCTTAGAGACTCATTTGTTCGTTGTTACCATGCATGCATTCATGCCAATGGAGGCCACTTTGAGCACCTCTTATAAACATAACTTATTATTATTTTTATTAAATAAGTTTAATACTGTTAGGTCCGGTATTATAAACGCAAGTTAAATTTATTCTAGAGCTTAATGCCTTAGTAACCATGGATTTTGCAATTGTTACTAAGGCATTAAATTGTATAGTAAATTTATTTTACGTTTATAATACCGGACCTTAATTAAATAACCCTTGTTATAATAATGTATGTTCTTCTTATTTTCTACTTCTTGACTTTCTCTAAGCTGCGGTAATTAAGTTAACTGTTCTTAATTTAAACCTTCTTGTCCTAAACACTTGCTATGTTGCATGTCTTCCAATAAAATAGGTACTAGCGGCTTACGGAAAAGATATAACGCCACAGCTCAGAAACAAAAGCGGATAGGACAGATGTTCATACGGACTTTTTTTATTCAAGGTAACTCCCCTCCCCCCTATCATTCGTTACCCTTTGGCACACATGTCATAGATCACTCTGTGTAAATACGAGATGAACTTAATTTGGTCTGTTCGTTTGTTGCACTTTCTTGCACTCTGACTATTTGTGTCTTGTTGTAACCTCATACATTAATACGAGATAAAATACTTTGAGTGCAGACTAGTGCAACAGACGAGTGACAAACAAATAGACTTCTTGAGTGTGCACTAGTGTAAGAAACGAACAGACCTAATTTTTTGTAAAAATTGAATTGAATTGATGGATTAATTACTCATTGCCATAGAGAGGACCTATAAAGGTTTTCCCGTTTCATCCAGTTTCAGAGAGCGGGAGCTGCTCATTCAGGAACTAAAAAGACCGCGCTCTGGATAATATTCTTTCTCTGTCATGTAAGTAATTTTGTTTTTCATTTTAAACACTCAAAGTGTTCTCGCGTTACAGTTTTTGAACGCAACTCGCCAGTTCTCGTGGGAAACCTACTCGTGTTCATACGTGAATTTTAACTTAGCACTCGGCTCTGACAATTTAAAATCAAGCCGCACTACTGCACACATATTTGTGAAAGCGCATCTCTTGTGAGCATCCATTCAACCAGTACAACACTGTGAGTCATCTACGAAAGTACTACTTTTTTGGCTCGCCGATTGTTCAATATTGGTATTTTCGGGATCACGGCAAATACGAAGAGCTGCCTAGACGAGATCTATTCTGTAGCATTGTTATGGACTTGATACGTACCAATTATTGCTATGAATCAAGTGACCTTGCAAAATCGGTATTCTGTAAACAGTTTCGTAACAACTTGCAATTCGTATCAAGTATGATATGAATTAATATGCATTTCTCTTTAATTTGCTGTCTACAACTGGAATTGTTATCAAGTTGTACCAAGATCTCTTCAATTATTGAAGACCATACAACAAAATAGCCCTGATTGTATATACAACATCTCGCCGCTTCGTTGGAATAGTAAATCGTAAAACATCATCCGCTCCTTTCAGTGGTAATCAAAATGGACATCCAATATAATCTAGGGTCGAAAGTTAACCCTTACTTACATTTTAAGACTGTAAAAGTGACTGGTTCTATAAGCCATTCTTCTCTTTTTCTCCTATTTATTTGTAATCGCAGTATGCCGTGAAAGTCTAGTGAGAATGCGTAACTAAATTTTGACAATGAATGCCATTTTATTTTGGATTTTAAGGTTACTCCAAATTACGCAATGCTGCAATATTTTCTCTTCATCACGAGATGTGAAAGAACGAATAACTTAATTTTAAAGTTAAATGAAATCAGAAGCGTAAAACTTGGACTTGTTGTTGTTAAAGTGACATTCGGTATAAGGATTCTAGGTTCAGATACATCCAAATAGGCAAAATATTTATTGCGTATCGATTCTTGATTGGTAAAAAAAACAACCCAATTAAAAGCAATTCGCAGAAAAATTTTGTGTATCCGAAATGCATGCGAACTTAGCTTTACAATTGTATCAGTAACTAAATATTTGATTAAAGAAGTTGCTTGGTTCTCCGATTCTGAGTTATTCTTAAAATTAGTAGATATTAAATTTGATGTGTAGGAAATTAAACTTGATTCACTTTCTAATGATGTGCCTACTAATAAAGCTGGGAGTATCTTGAAGAATAAAGATCCTAGATATATTTTTTAGATACAAAATAGTATCTTGTATCTTGTATTTAAATACATTTTTGCAACCATAAAGTATCTACTAAATAAAGATACTTTCAAAAAGTATTTGTATCTTGTATCTTAATAAAGTATTTTAAATACTAATAAAGTATTTAAGATACTAAAGAGTATTTAGAATATCTGTCGACTTTTATGAGATAGAGTGGGGAAATCAGCAGTTAACTGATAAGTAAATGTAAAATTTTAATATGTATGGAATTCAAAGATTATTTAGTTTTGGTTAATTTTGCATTAATTAGTTAATCAACTTTCGTTTTTATTTATCAACAAAGATGGCATAGTTTTTCTGCTTTTCTCTTCATATTGAGTGGCATATTATTCTGTATCAAAAGCCTTATATTAAATGGGCTGTTAATTTTATTGCTATGGTTAAATTTTAAAGCACGTAAACATTAATACTTTGTTATAAAATCTTCCTCATAGAAAGGATAATATTTAGGAATTAATTAATTAAAGATAGAGTTGGGACAGCCAATGAACCCGGTCCAATGAAAGCACCTATGTCGGTGCATTCACCAGGGCGCAGATATGAATGCACCGGGTGGATTCAATTTTTAATTTTAATTTCCCGCTCAAACCGGACGAGAAATTACCTTTTATTGCTATTATTTAACCGTTTACAGGTGGTTTGCAGGTTTATACGTTTCATAACAAATTATTAAAAAATGAATCTTTTAACTGATAAGGAAAGCGGGTCTACATTCAAACAAATGCTATCCAGTAATACTTTTTATTTTGACGTGAATAGAAAGACGTCAGTCTGTTTAAATGTATGTAATTATTTTCGGGAACATAATATTTAAATAAAAAACCCGGACAGACAGCAAACAAACACATTAATGAAAAAAACAAAGACACTAAATAAAAGTAATGAACAATAAACTGTTAAATGACGGAAAGCACTTTGAACATTTATGAAAATTTATGAAACACGTTGTAAGCAACAATTATTGAAGGTTTGCACATAAATATTATTAAAATATTATCGGTCTTTCATTTCGAAAGAGCCGTTTACTATCTGTTAGGATATCAATAATAATTTTTACACAACTCTATGCGGAAAATAAAAAAGTAGAGTAGAACGGCACAGTGAAACTTTGTTAACCACAGTTCATGATTAATATTGTTCGTTGCTTTTATTTAGTGTTTGAGTTAATCTTGTTTTTCTATTTGTTGTGTTGTTCTCGTGTTTAAATATTCCCAAAAACAAAATGCTTCTAAATAATGTTTTTGACATTAATAAAAAAATTATTTGCATTAGTTAATCTTAAAATGAAAAGTATAACTCGATAACTTTCTCCTACAACCAATATCGTCAATTAATACCAGGAACTGTAGAACTATTAAAAATAAAGCCAGAAGTCACTATAATAAATGAGTTTCCTCGAAATGATACGCTAGCTTCATAGACACGGGGGAAGGAACTTTAGACTAGCACTGTATGAGTTTTAAATAATTTTTTTCTACATCAGTGCTTCGGCCAAAATTCTGCTGCTTTGACCGAAGCCGAATATTTGAAACAGACGCCAAAGGGGCCAAATACCGAAGCAAAACCGAAGCTTCGGCTCATCCCTACTGAGTATTAAGCTTTTCAAATATTAATTTGAAACTTTGGAGGTAATTCGAAAAGGTTTCTTGCTTTATAGAAACAAAGATTTACAAGTTATTTTTTTAAGGGGAATTTACACATTTACCCGAGTATACTTATAATTTCTCCGCGCCACCCTATTTAATGAGGGCTAATTCTAAAGTAAACTCTTTTATCTTCATTAAAATTTAAGTAATTTTATGGTAATTGAATTCTCTTCTTGTTCTTTTAATTTGGCGCGCTTCTAATTTCGATGAAATGGTGATGTATGTTATCTTTTTAGATCGATTTACTGCAGATCCAGGAGCGTTGTGGATATCATTTCAGACAGCAGCAGGTACAGTCACAACTCTTTATAAAGGTAAAATGCGAACTTCTTTTTTTGAACGCTAGTTGAGCAGAATGTTGTTTCAGAATCATATGATGGTATAAAAAGATCGAGTGAGATAGCAAAACAATGTGGATATCAGAAAAGGAACAAGGAGTTATTGAATTGGGCAAAACGAAAAAGAACGTTAATTCGCAGAGAAGATTTACTTGCCTACCTCTCGGGTAAACCACCGCCACCGAGGCATAGTACACATCACGGACATCATAGGTATATGCTTTTTTTTTAAATTAAAACTATATATATTCAAACTTTGATATGTGGATCGTGAGTTTGGGAAGATGTAGAATATTTTATAAACAAGAAATATTTCTGAGAAATCAATAATAAAAAAAAATCCTAAGTGTGTCCTACTTTCTGTCCAATTAGTTAACATTATTAGTACGGGCAAAAAAAGATTTACAAATAAACTCCTTTCAACATTTCAAAAGAAAATGTTATGTTAGAATGCTCTGTATAAATTTGCTTAGAAGGAATACATTTTTACGTCTTCTTGTTCATTGCTGCTTTTCCAGATCTCAAACGCTTCCTTCTCTTTCTAACCTTTACCTAGTGCTGTAACCTTTCTTAGTTTCAATCTTTCTTCTTATTGTATTCCTTTCTTTAGAATTTGTGCATAACTATCTAGGACATCTAGGTGATGTCTTGAATATTTCAAATCTCTTTCAATTACATCATTTCTTCTTGTCCATTATTCCTTGTTCTGAGCCTCAGATTCTTTAGTCTTTACATAGTGCTTCAAGTTTTCTTCGCTCCAACATCCTTCTTATTTTATTTTTTTGCTTAGAACTAGTTCCACATGTTTTTTTTTTCATATCTTTGCCATTAGAAGGTTGAAGGCCGCAAAACAGCTAAATATATTCAATTGGCTTCTATCTCCTTATTATTTTAATTTTTTTCTTTAGAACCGTGAACATGGTTACACGATTGATGTATGAATGTTAACTAATTGATGATACAGATTTAGTTAATTTAATAAAATCATTATTATTTTTAGACTGTCTCCCAGACCTAGAAACATATCACCACCTCCGGGGGTAGCTTCTCCTCAAGCTTTAGACTCAGACGTAGACCTCAACACTTTTAGAGAGGCCTTAGCAAGATCACCGCCGTCACGTAGGCCTTTGGGAACAGATTTATGTGCATTCATTACAGGAGAGATTCAACGTCATTGCAAAAGGCCGGCAAGTCCTTCGGATGTGACGATGGGCAGCCCGACACACCAAAAAAGACCTCGATACATGTGAAACATAGTAACCACCACCAAGTTTCTTATTGATAAGCTAAAGTAAACTTCTACACTTATGCTTGTTTAGGAACTCGCTGGAAAATGAGACTTGATGAGGTTTATTTTTTTAAATTGTTGAAATCTGCATTTGAGACGTTTTAATGTGAATCGAAGGACTGTGCACTTTATAAGCAAAATGTTCAATGTTGATATTTTATTATTGTATATTTTATTATTTAATTTTATATATTTATTTACTCGGTCGTTTTTGTTATTCAGTTTTCTGGCGAGTTCTTAAAAACTTCAGTTTAGAAAGCTATAAAGTAAAGCAGATATTGTTCATACAATTTACATCACGTCAGCGAATATAGTTACGTAAAAATAATTCTGTACTGCCTTGTATTGTTTTCATTTTCTCAAATTATGCTTGATGCTACTTATTTTTACACATAATTTTGTATGATTTGTACAAAATATTTTCTGGAAGCAGGGATTAATTCTGAAACTATAAAGAACCAATTAAAGCTTTATAATAATTTATAGTTCTGGAATTAATTTTAATTTTGTGGCCGTACTTTAAGGAATCTGTCGAAATTGTAGGCATTATTGCCTCTATATAAGTGTGATATTTTAAAGGCGTAAAAAATGATCTTTTTTTGTTTAGCAAAAGTTATGTGTAAAAATAAATTATGCTATGCCTATAATTAAGCATGTATCTCCTGTCGGTAGAACACTGTAATGATATTAATTTGTTGTAAAAAGAAATACCGAAAATTGTAAAATATCGATAAAAGCGTTGCATTGTTTACATGTACATAAACATAAGTAGGAACTTTATAAAGTAAGATTGTTTATTATGCAGGTTAGCAACTCCTAAGTTTGGTTAGACGATGTTTGTTATTACATTGTGATTAAGACATCTGTATTTTAGGAAGCCCAATAATTAAAAAAAAAGTATTTTCTTTACCACAAATTAAAACAAATTTCGATTTTTTTTGTAAATGAGTGATTTAAATTATTGGTCTTAAATATATTCAATTTGTAACTTGTTCAAGCATTAATTATTTAAACAAATTCTTACAGTTCATTTTTAGTCGATGATGGATGGGTTTCTTGTTATGTTGTGTATAAAAGTGCAACAGACTAAAGAATATAAAAGCATGAAGACTTTATTTGCTGTGTTAGAGAAAAGTGAAGTTAGATTGATATGCATGGTGTTCTGAATTTGAGTTCATGAAGTTATCAAAACCATAATTTAATTTATAATTTTTCAAGTTTTATTTATGAAATTTAAAATGCTTTTTTTTCTTTTGCTTTTAGTGTTCTGAATGAAATCAAGTTAAAACCAATTAATTAATTGATAACATTTTTTTTTATTAATATACAAAACATGTACATACAATACAAACAAAAATACGCCAGCGAAATGAACATGGTGAATAAATTTTAAAATCTAAGCAATGCTTTGTAGGAAGCAATTGGACAACCTAAACCAAAAAAATATCAAAAATCCGAAAGAACAACAATACGAAAAAATATCACCTAGCAAGTTACTTTTCTCATAAATGACTAAATATCTTAAATAGTATTACAGCTAATATTGCATCAGTATCACTTAAACATGTACAAAGGATATGATATAAAATTTTTTTTTACTTATTTTACAAACACCTAGACTTTATATGCTTGATAAATGGTAATTCTTAAAAAATAATTTTTGGGTTAAAATATGTTTCGTCTTGAGCAGTGATTTTTTTTTATTTGAAAAGAAATATAAACTTTTGATTGTAAAATAATAAAAAAAAGGCTAAAATGACATCCATTGATGTTTACTTTGAATTGCCTATGATAATCACCATTGAGAGGAAACAAACTTACAGAGTTGTTATTGGTAATGTTCTACAAGAGTTGGCTTTTAAAATTTGCATTATACTGATTATACTGTAAGCAATCAATATTAAATATCAATGGTATTATCAATTGATTGATTCTACAAATTAACTCTTGCAATATGATTTATTGGCGAAACTAATAAAATTACTAAACTAAACACCAGATCAATCTTTGATCACAAAAAGGGATCGACCTGAGCGCCTGATCAGTTATCAGGATCGATCAGCACGATCGGACCGATCTGATCGCTCGATCACTTGCGTCGCCCGGATTATTCCGATTTTGCATCAGAATGATTCGGCCGATTAGTCGATTGCAGAACCTCTTTCAAATCGTGATCAAATATCGATCCTCCGGAGCATATCGATCTGATCGCTTTTCAAAGCCGTCGCAATCAAAGACCGATCTTTGTGAATATGAATAGATCGATCATGTGCTTGCTGCTTGTGATTGCCACTTTAATATTTACTTTAACATACAGGGTGTTCATCTTATGATTTTCAATTATAAGAAGAACGAAACGGAAATTACTCTAAGGGATATCACGACACAAATTCCTAAACTTTGCCACTAAACAATTACGTTTGTTTAAGTAAATGCGAATTTAATGGCATACCTTTCTGCTAGGATGTAAATAATCGATTAATAATCATCTTAACTGTACTAAGTATGTGAATTTTTTTTTATAAACCTGTTCATTTTTGAGCATGTTTTAAATCAATTAAGCCCCAGTTTTTGAAAAGAGTTGCGTTGGAAATGAAACTACGTGCAGATCTTCAATGCTTAAATTATAAATTCTTAAATTAGCGATGTTAATCTATCAGATTTAATTTGCTGTTGGTTTTTCGGAGTTGTGCCCTCCAAGGTATTATCTTGTCTTCATCTGATTGAGAAGAATCTATTGATTCGGCCCTTCCATTTTCTTGCGCGTTGTTATTGTTGAAATCTTCGTTTTCAAACCCGTTCTCTTTCTGTTGGTTCTGTTTAAAACACTCGTGCACGTCGTGGACTTTCGGTGGTTTATCATCCACTACTTTCGGAGTGTATAATGTTTGCCTGAAAATTTAAATTGATGAAAGCAAAACCTATGAAATATGGGAATGATTAATATTAACCTCATGCGAGTTTCCGCTTCCTCCTTTTTCGCCATGAGCTGTCGTTTCCATTGTGGTATGGCCAGAAGTCTTTTTTCTTCTGCTTCTCTTTGCAGTTGTTCTTCAAGCTCCTTTCTTGCTTTTTCTGCGGCCTTTTTCGCCATCATTTGGCGCTTCCAGGCAGGTATTGCATTTCCGGTGACGTCTTTATCTGGTACCTGTTAGCAAGAGTGTATATCATTTAAAAAATTAGATTCACACAGTAAATTTTATTCTGGAAAGTTATTCTCAACTCGATCAGGGTTAATTGTTATTAGCGTAAAAACAATTACGTTTCCTTTGTAATACTCGAATGGTGACCTAGAATTGTCTTAGTAAAAACCGATTAAGGTCACGGAATGATTTCTGTTAATGTGTTTAATTAATTAAGGAGATTTTGTAGATAAAACCTGCAAAATCTGCAAAATATTTTTTTCTTGGTAAAATTTATTTTTAATTTTAAATAATTTAGGATTGTAAAAGTTTTTCAATTTTTGTTCACAATGCTTTCTATATTTCTGTCACGTCACCTTATCTTATTTCCACAGACAAGCTGAAGACGTTTATTGAACTCTGAAAAATGTTTTCAAGCAGGACAAGTCGTACTAAATTGTAATTTATCAGTTGCATCTCAAGACTCAAGGTAGGTGATGTTTTATAGCCAATATTAGTGACAGTATTATTTTCCTAACTGTGTTTTAGTTTCTATCACATAGTGTGATAAGACTCTAAAAAACATAAAACGTTTTGAAGGACAATAATATAAAAAATTCTTATCATTTATAAGAGATACTGACAGAACATTACATTTAATTAATGGTCTCAAAGTTATATCTGGTGCTGTTTTAATTTCTTCTATCAAATGCAGATATTACATAATGGATGTACAACAATTACTGTAGTCCTGGGTGGCTGTGGTATTTTAACTATTGTTTCAAATTGCAATAAAACATCAAATACGTAAACAAGATGCGAAGCAGGAATCTACATTAGGGTGACCATTTTTAGATAAAAAAAACGGGACAAAATTTTCATGCATTAGAAAAGAAGCCAGGGATGAACCAATTAAAAACATTGACCTAATTTATGCAAGATGTTCACGAAACATGCGGCATGTTGGAGGGGATCCAGCACGTTACAAATGTTCGGTTGAACATATTCTATAGGATATCCCACATTCTGTGTATAAACAATCGAGAAATGATTATTATTTTCGACCGG
This sequence comes from Prosopocoilus inquinatus, assembly GCA_036172665.1. NCBI lineage: Eukaryota > Metazoa > Arthropoda > Insecta > Coleoptera > Lucanidae > Prosopocoilus > Prosopocoilus inquinatus. The sequence continues at coordinate 19,757,085 of CM069875.1, forward strand.
AATTCGTAACAAATTGGTGTCAGAAGTGGAAATTTTCAAGAACGAAGCTGGTGGAGTTAAAAGTGAAAGAGCTGCATGAGGAATTAGACGAGAGAGGCGCGGAGAATTCTGGAAGAAAAACCGTCTTACAAGAACGGCTGAAACAAGCTCTTGTAGATGAGGTAAAAACCCAGAAACATTTGAGTTCGAAATTGAAGACACGGTAGCCCTCCTGAAAGAAATGAAACCTTGCAAATCTAACGAACGTTTTCCAAAAGATTGAAGAGGTGAAGCTGCAATTAAATCCAACCAAATGTAAGTTTTTCCAGAAGGAAGTGAAATACCTTGGACATGTCAACTCTGATGTAGGAGTTGCGTCAGACCCAGATAAGATCTCAGCCGTTAAGAACTGGCCACCAGCGAAAAATATGCACAATAAGGAAGTTTCTTGGGGTTTTGCACCTAGTACAGATGATTCGTTAGGGAGTTTGCAAAGGCAGCGAAACCTCTACATGTGCTGACCGAGGGAAAAATCACAATTTTCTGGAGTGTTTCTGAAAACGTGAAGAATGTCTTAGTGTCTGCTTCGATATTGTCCTAGCCAAGATCAGCGGACAAGTTCATCGTTGACAGTGATGCTAGCAACCACGGAATTGGAGGCGTACTGTCGTAAGTGCAAGACGGGCAATTGGTTACTTCAGTAAAGTTTTGTCCAAAGCTGAGAGGAACTACTGTGTAATCAGTGGTCGACAATTTCATCTTCGAACAGACCATGCCAGCACTGAGCACTGAAGTGATTGCTCCAGTTCAAGAATATTGGAAGTCAGCTTGCCAAATGGATAGAAAGACACAGATTTACAATCTAGCATCTTCTAGGTATGTCCGTAACAATGCAGATGCACTTTCTAGAAGACCTTGTCCTGAAGAATGTCGACACTGCTCAAAAGCAGAAAATAAAGAAGGGATAAATACCTTCAGAAGGACTGGCGTTATAGCAGACTGATGGCAAACCGAGACCATTAAGAGGGAACAACGAGAAGATCCGGAAATAAGGACCAAAATTGAATGGAAGGAAAGACAGCAACGTCCCACCTGGGCAGAGATAACAGGGAAGAATCTATTGACAAAGAGGCCTATTCTGTATCAAAATCGTTAATTTTAAAAGTCTGTTAAATTTTGTTGGTACGATAACAACCAATCACAGAACTGTATTTTAAATTTTAAAGGACCTCTAACTTTGAACGGCCCGTTAATAAGTTATCGAATACGCCCCAAAGAAAATAAATACATCATGGTAATAACTGATAATTTCACCAAATGGCCAGGAGATTATGCTTTGCCAAATCAAGAGTCAATAACTGTTGTGAATGCCTTGATAGAGAATTGGATAATAACATAGTGCTTCATAACAAGAATTGGAGTACCCATGGAGATCCATTCCGACCAAGGCAGGAACTTTGAAGGGCACATTTTCCAGGAATTGACCAGATACTAAGCATTTTCAAAACGCGAACAACTCCCTCGCAACCTCAGTCAGATGGAATGGTGGAGCGTTTCAATAGGATTTTGGAAATACATCTTGCTGAAGTTGTTTCGAAGACCTAACTGGACTGGAATGAACATTTTCTCCTTTTCCTGATGGCGTACCGTTCTGCAAAGCATGACACTACTAAATGAACCCCATACAATGTCTTGATCGGAAGGGAAATGCGTTTGCTTTAGGATTTAAAATTTGGGCGACAGAAACTGGACTGGAACTAAATGATTACTCGCAATAACTTGAACGCCGATTAGTTAACACTCACGAATCCGTGCGACGTAATATCAGTTTGGCGACAAATAGAATGAAGACCCGCTACGATCGACGATTTAATAAAACAGTATTGTAAGAGGGAGACCAGGTATGGCTGTACAATCCCAGAAGAACTCGTGGACTGTGCCCCAAATTACAAGCGCGTTGGAATGGACTGTCTAAAATAATCAAGAGGATCAACGACGTTGTCTACACGATACCCGTGGGAAGATGAAAGTGGTCCACCGCTTGGATCAATATTCTGTTCGGGACGAACAGAACTAAGAAGGGAGGCAGTTTTACAGACGGACGCTAATAAATTTACTATTCAGACGAGTGACGCCATCTAGCCATCTATTGGTCAACCGACTTCGCGGGTTGATGGAAACGCGTAAAGAAACGCGTAATTACGCGTTTCCAAGGTTGGTAAAACTGATATTGCATCTAGCAGATTGCCTCAGTCACATTTAAAATGCAATTTGAAATTTCCTCCTCGCAAAATTAACTCATGACGTCACTCGAAACTTCTATCCGTCACATGTAGTAAATAGAGTGAGTTTTAATCTGTTTCCTAAAAGCTTAATCTAATTCACTAAAAATGGAATGAATTCTGTGGTCCTATTGATCAAATAACGTAAATATCTCGTTAATATGCCCAATGGAATTTATCACGTCAAGTGACGTAACGAGATACGCACCCTCTACCCTCTGACCCCTCTGCTGATCAAGGCAACCTTCTAATACACAGTCTAGCTCTACCAACTTTGCGCGTTTCGAGAAGCTACTTCCTCTGTTTGGAATGTAGGAGAATGCAGGACGGCGCGCAATTCGAACAGTCTACGTTCAGCGAGCGATAGTGCAAGCATTTTGGACGAACAGTGAAATATTAAAGTGTTATTTATTGAAATAAGTCTTGTACGTTATTGTTTATGTCATTTGAATTATATTAAGCTAGTGTTTAAACTTTTATAATCAAATGTCGATTATTATTTGCGAACCCCGAAGTAATAAAAAAAACTTTAAGCTACAATTTGCTGTTTCCTAGCTGCTTCTTTTTATTTAAATAAATTTAAAGCATTCAAACTTTTACCGCCCCCTCAAATTTAATAATTAGTAATAAAATTAATAGAAACAATTCTAAAACATCTTATTTATTTTGAAATATTTAAAATAATAGGATTGTTTAATAAACTTTTAGTCAAAAATGAAATTATTTAATTCTCTTCTATAAGTTAAATGGAACAAGCTGTATTTTTTTTTATTTGACTATTTGTCAGGTTTCCTTGAAATTGTATTTAATTTAACAAGTATTTTTTTCTTTTAAAAATCAATAATTGATATGACGTTGATAAGTCGATATTTTATTAGGCATCGATGTGAACTTTTGATGTTTATCGAGCGATGTCCAATCTCTAATACTCCTACATACGTCATGTTTTTCAAAATTCTCTATTTTAAGTTGTAGTAATAACTAAGGTTGGGTTTCCACACCTCCGGCATACGGCATTCGGAAACTTTTTCGTGATAGGTTGGGTCATATATGTATGCGTACGCCATCTATTGTTAAGAAGTGTAATGCGTTCCTTATGTTGTGCAATATGCCTTATTTTTTCTTAGTTCCGTTGCATGTCATCAAAGCAACAATCAGTCTTGCCAAAATTCAGCTACCGATGTAACCATATAGTTACGTTTAAATAATCCCTCCGTTTTAAAAGTTTATTGGCAGTAATTTGCAATGTTGACAAATTTTAATTGTCAAATTTACTCTTCATAACCTTTAAAAAATAAGTTCCATATTTATGGCATTTCTTATTGAGAGCACGAAAATTTTAGGAGACGTTGAATTTCTTTTATATTTAAAGAAGAATACATATAGGCCTGTACGATAACTCTACTTATTAATACAAAATCCAAGCTGTTTTATGTTTGTTTACATTCCGTAACAAATCATACAGTTTTGCATACGTTACATCTGGCAACGATGTCGAAATTCTACGTCATCATTGACGATGACGTGCAACGGAACTAAGGAAAAATAAGGTATACTAGTGAATAGGGATACCGGCCAGTCCAATTCGCCTAAAAATGTGTTCTAGTAAGGCATTCCAACAAGCCATCGAGCGTGTCAACTAGTGCCCTTGAACACTCATTAATTAAATGTTACCATGGTTACGATACCGACACTATTTTGACAACTTAAATGTCAAGATGAATTAATCATAGGGGTACGGAGATTACATATCGCGTACAACGTGTACGACGTGTGCATGTCGTTTGTAACTTATGTTAACTAGTGGCAGTTACTAAATAAACTAATAATTAATAAAACTAAAGAGCAGTTTTGTTACAGGATGATTTAAAATTTTGAATGTTTCAACGTTCAGAAATTTGAAATTAATCAATCACGAATAGGGATCCGGATGCCAAATAACGTATGTCGAAGGCGCGGAAACCCAGCATGACACTACTTTTTACTTCAAAACATAATTTCACAGATAACTTGATAAACAAACAAAGCTTTGTGACCATGGCATTAGTAATTTCTGACCGTAAAAAGAATAAGCATTTTTTTTAATTTAAAAAAAGAAAAAATTATTTCTTAAAAGGATTAAAAAAATGTGCGGTGCCAATGAGAATTTTAAGTTAGGTTAGATTACTGAAAATTTGTAAAATGAAATTGGTTAGTCTGGAAGTAATAATAAAAAATAAAATAAACACATATTTTTTTTTTAAATAGAACTCCCCGTGCCTTTTTGTGTCATAACTCAGGATTAAACACTCTTTCGTTCTGCATTAGCATTTACTACAGTGACAACAATTCTTGTTATAATTTTATTCTCTGAGATCATTTTATGAGTACGATATGCAATTAAATACATTTCTTTTAGTCGCGTTCACAAAGTATTACTCCTATGTTTTTTCGTTTTTTTTTTAATATTATACAGTGACCGGCAGAAAGTTGGCTACATATGGGAAAATTCTTTATTATTGACTTCTCAGAAAAACTTATTCTTTATGAAAGATCCTGCATCTTTCCAAACCTAAGATGCACGTATCAAAGATTGAATATCTCTCCTCTCATATACCGAGGAAATCAAAATATTTGAAATCGACATAACAGTAAAGTACCTTTATTTTTCACGCTATGCGGACTTTTTATTTGGAAAAGTTACTTAGAATTATTATGAGATCTCAAATATGAAATCACGGTCGTCTAGGACAAAAAAAAGAATGTCACGTATTTTTCAATTTTTCTCGTACCAGCGTGTCATAGACTTTTGAATGTGTAGAGCTAGATGTTTCTTCCTTCAAGTGTGACATGAACATACTCTGAATTTGTCTTCAGCTCAACTATCAACTAGAAATTACAATTTTTTGTAGCCAATTTTTTTTTCCATCGTAGGTGACCATGATTTCATATTTGAGATCTTATAATAATTCTGAGTAATTTTTCCAAACAAAATTTACGCGTAGCGTGGAAAATAAAAGTACTTTACTCTTAGGTCAATTTAAAATATTTCGATTTCCACGGTATATGATAAAAGATTTTCAAATTTCGATACGTGCATCTTGAATTTGTGAAGATGCAGGAGCTTTTATAAAATTTCCCATATGTAACCAACTTTCTGCCGGTCACTGTACAGGGCGTCCAAACCTCTGGAAAAGTCCAATAATGGCCCTTAATTTTATCAAGAAAATAATACATAATATATAATATAATTCAAATATACAGGCTGGCCATTTAATAAATTACAAACCTAAGTTATCATTTTTTAAATGGAACACTATATATTTTATTGCAGTTTCGGTTAGCCCTTGAAGAGAAAAGTGATATAACATTATACTTACTTATTTTTAGTATTTATCGAGTTATTTTTAATTTTATGCAAAAAATGTTTGATCGTCTGTCAAATTGCCAGATGCCAATTTTAATGATACCACAATCAACCTTGGACCAAAATATTTCTAAATCTCTACTTTCACAGTATTCATAATTTTTAAAAACCTAGCCACTATCAACTACACTACGATTCAGTTCGCGTATTGTAAAATTAGACATTTTTTTCAAATGGAACACCCTGTATGTTATAGTATATTTGGATAGTCCTTTCTACGAGCTTGCCAACCATGTCATATTTTATGGTCTTAAGATTTATAACTTGTGAGTTATTATCACTTTTCTATAAACAACTTAAGGAACGTGCTGTAAAATGTTTTCATTCGTCTCAGAAGCCTTTAGGATATTTATTCATACAATTTATCGTAGTTTTTGTCATTTAAATAAAATAAATTAAAGATGGATTTTTCCAGAGGTTTGGGACACCTGTATATTATACAGAGTGCGCCAATAGTGCGTATTCGATGGATTGCGCCTATATTAATACAGATTTTTAAAATCTATTTTCTCTATTACTTATCTGTAGTACAGATAGGTACATGATTTAAAATTAGTTACAATTATATAGAGTATTCCGTGTGGCTGTGCCAGACCAAAGTTTTTTTTTTAATGGGCTATACAGTATATTATGGTTTATTGAGATTCATCTTTAAGAGTAGATAAATTTATTTAAGGATATTATGTACCTAAACCTAATAGTTTTTGAGATATGGACATTTCAATGTAAAAAATGATATTATTTGATGTTTTACAGATTAGACATTTATTAAAATTCGGCATTTACATTTTAGAGTAACGTTACATAATCTTTCTACAACAGAAAACAATTTCCATCTCAAACATATTCCTATTATTTTACACAAGGTGACTCATAACTCCGATGTTTATTTTACTCGGTTAGTTTAAATGGAACACCCTACCTTTTATTACTTAATTTAATAGGTCCTTGATTAAGCTTCATAGTAATATAGGGTTCAATATGTGTTACACAACAAACTTACACACAGTAAGACGTCAAATTGTAGATTCATAAATCAGCATTTATTCCATCTTCCAATGGAATATTTTGTCTAAATATCGTTGATTTTATTTAGAAAATCTGTATTGAGACCGTTTGTATTTTTTAGTCTGTTAAAAACTTACATTTATTTGATCTGTAACATAAAAAAACCGTATGCACACTTATATTTAATACCACCTTAGCTCCAAGCTTTCTAGTTTGTCGCAGAGTTGTAATGGTTGGTAATTATGATCATTAACTGTGACTGTAACTGACTTATTATATGTTTACCTTCTTTGCCTTATAAACCAGGGAAATGCAGAAACACCAGTTCGAATCAAATTCAACCGAACAATAACCGACAGACGAAAATTCCATCTCTCACATACGAGGGTCGATCAATAAGTACCCGTGTTAGGAATGAAGATGCAAGTTTTTCACAATTTTTATTTTTTATTTTTCAACGTAATCTCCTTTTAGTTCGACACACTTTTCCCAACGTTTCTGCCATTTCTTTAACCCCTCCAAAAAATACTATTTCTCAAACTCTTCAAAATACGCTTCTGTCTCGGCGATAACCTCCTCGTTTGAGCTGAACCTTTTCCTCCCGAGCCATGTTTTCATGTTGGGGAACAGAAAGAAGTCGCAAGGAGCCAGGTCGGGCGAGTAGGGTGGGTGCGGCAACAATTCGTAACGCAGTTGGTGCAAATTGGCCGCGACAATTCCGGATGAATGTGCTGGTGCATTATCATGGTGAAAGAGCTCCTTTTCTTAGCCAAATGGGGCCGTGTCTCCTTCAATTTGTTATCGAATCGGTCCAATAATTCACTGTAGTATTGCCCCGTGATCGTTCTTCCTTTCTCCAGAAAGTCCATGAGGATTACTCCCATCGAATCCCAAAAAATCGTGGCCATGACCTTTCCGGCTGATGGGACCGACTTTGCCTTCTTCGGGGCAGATTCACCAGGAAAAATCCATTGTTTTGATTGTCGCTTGGTCTCTGGCGTATAATATTGTATCCAGGTTTCATCAACGGTGACGACTCGACGCAAAAACTCCTGCGAATTTCGCTTAAAGAGGTCCAAACACTGCTTCGACATTGACAGCCGTATCCGCTTGTTGTCCACCGTCAGCAATCGCGGCACCCATCGGGCCGACACCTTTTTCACAGTTAGCTTATCATGTAAGATATTGATTGCCGTTCCGTACGACACCCCTACGGCCTCTGCTACTTCGCGCACTTTAGTTCGGCGATCAGCAAGAATCATATCGTGGACCTTTTCAACAATTTCCTCGGTAACCACGTCTGCCGAGCGACCTGGCCGCTCCTCAACAAAAACAGACGTACGACCACGTTTAAATGCGTTAAACCAATATCTCACGGTTGCCATAGATGGTGAAGGGTCCCCATAGATAGCATCCAACTTCACTTTTATTTCTTCGCATGTTTTTCCATCCAAAAATAAAAAGCGAATAACGGATCGATATTGCTCTTTTTCCATTTTATCGAGAAACACGAAACACGTTTGATAAAACTGGCTGCCAAATGGAAACTAACCTATAAATCAGTTTGAAATTTAGTATGGCAACGTTTGACGGATGGCAGTATACGACGGTAATGCCAACTTCCCTCAGCAGCGCCACCTGTCTTCAAACACGGGTACTTATTGATCGACCCTCGTAATACAACATGTACTGGCAGTGGGGATCGAATCTACGCCTGAAAATGCCCCCTCCCTTAATCTCAATTAATAATTGAAATTAATCTCCGCCCACAAGAATTTTATATCAAAAACAACAAAAATGTAAATATTTAAATTTTTATGATTAGATTGTTTTTAGATCTTCTTGCTTTTAAGTTGGTAGCGTACTGAAGATGGCAGCTTAGCTGCCGAAATACGTATCTAGGGATATAAAATTATTGTAGGCAGAGATTAATTTCAATTATTTCTTAAACCACAGTCTTCTGTACTATTTTAGTTAATCTTACTTAAAATAATCAGACAGTATTGATAAAATAAAAATTAAATATGCCTATCGTCTATGATGTCATAAATCAAATATGAGTTATTTTTAACAGACTAGAAACTAGAAACAGTCTCAATGCAGATTTTCTAAATAAAGTCAACGATATTATAGACAAAATATTCCATTGGAAGATGGAATAAATGCTCTTTTATGAATCTACGAATGTGACGTCTTACTGTATGTAAATTTGTTGTGTAACACATATTGAACCCTATATTACTATAAAGCTTAATCAAAGACCTATTAAATTCAGTAATAAAATATAGGGGGTTCCATTTAAACTAACCGAGTAAATAAGCATCGGAGTTATGAATCATCCTGTGTAAAATAACAGGAAATGTTTGAGATGGAAATTGTTTTCTGTTGTAGAGAGGTTATGTAACGTTATTGTAAAATTTAAATGCCGAATTTTAATAAACATCTAACCTGTAAAGCATCAAATAATACCATTTTTTACATTGAAATGTCAATATCTCAAAAATTATTAGGTTTAAGTACATAATATCCTTACAATAAATTTATCTACTTTTAAAGATGAATGGAAATAAACCATAATATACTATATGTTCCATTAAAAAAAAAACTTTGGTCTGGCACAGTCACACGGAACACTCTATATAATTGTAACTAATTTTAAATCATGCATCTGTACTACAAGTAAGTAATACCGAAAACAGATTTTAAAAATCTGCATTAATATAGGCGCTATCTATCGAATACGCACTATTGGCCCACCTGTATTATATCCGGTTTAGACTAATGCATTAATCGGACAAACCTGACATGAACAGCATGCAAGTCGTTAAAGGTAAGCTCGTACTTTAAGACAGCTCATTCATTAAAAGTTTACTTTTCATATTTTAATCATCCTCAATTTATTTACTTTCCCTTCAATAAGTTATTTATTATCTGGTGTAAATTTTATTTTATGTTCTCTGTTACGAATATTTGTTTTGTTCTCCTTGCAGTTAAACGTGTCATAAACTCAAAATGTTGACAATTATATTTTAATAAGTTGATGGTAGTAATAAATTCGTTTTCGATTCATCTGCAGTTTTGGAAAATGAGGATGCACTTTATCCTGAATGTACCAGTAAGTTTTTGTTATAAATCAACATATCATTCTTACTTAATGTAAATGTCAATTTACGGCATTTATATTTATGGTTTATGTAACTGTAAAAGCGGTAGTTAATAAACAGTAGTTTATGATTTATCAACAAATAAGCCAAGTGTATATAATTAAACGGAACACGCACGTTTGTTGTTGTGCTCTGTGCCCTAATTCCTATACGTTTAGATTTTTTCTTCTTTATTGTATGTACACTCTAGTGTAAGAGTTCCCAAACTTTTAATTAGTCCGCGGTGCCCTTACTAAGTTAGTATTTTGTCCCGGCGTTCTTGTCAAATAATGTGTATATCAGACACAAAAATTAAAACAATTTGCAAGTCTTCTCTAAACTTCACGAAAGTTCCCTATTTTTCGGGAATATATTATCAAAATCAGTTTTTTAAATAGACTGTGTCACAAAAGCGTCTTGATCAGTTCGTATTAAATGTTTAAATACCTCTAAAATATATCAGAGAAAAGGGTCTATTCTGTATCAAAACCGCTAAATTTAAAAGGGTGTTAAATTTTGTTACTATGGTAGCAACCAATCATGGAACTGTATTTTAAATTTTAAAGAACCTCTAAATTTTAAAAGCCCGTTAAAAAGTTCCAGATTACGCCCCTTATTACAAAAAGTTTCAATGTTCATTCATTCATTCATTTTCATCGATATACTCAGAGTATTTCATTTCAGAGCATCTTGTTTGAACCGTATATAATAATACCAGATAAAGATACTCTGACAGTGTATATTAGTGCAGTCAATCGAAAACACTTTAAGAGCCAGTTGTACCAACGGGGTTTAACGACGACCAACTGAACCAGGCTCAAAGTGAATAAAATCACATCAAATTTTGTTTATAAATGCATTAATTGCCGTATGTCCTTAAGATCCTAAGCGAATTTGTTTACTTTGTTAAGTTTTAACTTTGTTAAGTTGAACGTCAGTTTAAACCTCCCTGATACAACTGGATTTAAGTGTGCTCGTAAATAGAAAAAAGAAACTGACCTTTTCGACGAAATTAGTAGCGGTAAATTGTTTGGTTATTTCCGAATAAAATTCTTTTTCTTGCCTCTGCTCGACTTTGGCCTTTTCAATCTTCATCTTTTTGATTCCTGGGATATCTCTGGACATTTTGAGTTCCGCAATGAGATCAGTCTTTTGCGCTAAGTATGGTTCACTTTGAAGGCACTGAAGGCTCATGCTTCTTGTAGGAGCTGAAAAAGTTTTCGAGGCAATCATCTTATCCGTTCTCCTTAACTGCACTGAATTAAGGTCTTGTATGCTGATGGCTGAAAGGGGTTGCTGGTGCTTCTTGTTGGTATCGCTGACCTCCTTAAGGGTTGCCGTTTTTTGGATGTTTTCTTTGAATAAGTCCGGCATTGGTGGAGGTGGTGGACCGACACTAATCGTGTCTTCTTTCTTATTGTCTTCCTTAATGATGATGCTTTCTTCGTAATCCAGGGAATTTCTAGGCGAGCAGATACTCGATCTTTTGTCGTTGATGCTCTTCAAATACTCGGATGGTTTAATTAAATTGTTCGAGTTAGTACTACCGGGGAAACTCGGAGGAATGAACGGCAGCACTCTTTGTTTATTTACTAAGTGGGCCACTGTCTTATCGGAGCTCTCCTCGACTTCTGCACTGAGACTAATTATTGTTAGGTCCGAACACGAAGAGTTCAAACGTTTTGCAGCTGCAAAAAAGTGGGGGCACCTCTTTAATTAATTTATTAGATTTCGCGCGCGTTTCCGTCACTGTTATATACAAATCGTGTTCATGCTAGACGGAGACGGCGAATTTTACAATGGTAATTAAATTTAAGGTTTAATTAACAAGTGTTATAAGTGAAATGGTAAGCGCGAGCGGACAAGTTTCTATTGCGATAATTGCTTTGAATTCGTTAATTTGCAAACTGAATGGACGGTCGAATTAATGTAAATGTGTTTTTGGGTAAGCATAAATAAGTAAATGTGTATTTTACTTTTTGAGAAAAATGTCAGGTGAACTGCAATATTTTTTAGACCGTAACTGGAGTAAGAACCACTGGATTATTTGTTTTATGGGTTAACGGTCTGAGTAATTGTTATTATTGTCGGACAGGTTACAGAATTATTCATTTTTTCAATTAGACTGTTCCTACTGAAGAAATTTAATGCATATTTGAAATTAGTATCAGCTGCTCATATTATGATAGTTGACATAATCTGAAGACCGTAGGTTGTAATTTAATTTTTTAAAATAAGTATTTGTTTAAATAACTGGAAATTGTAATTTTCAATCTTTTTGTTATTGTTCACTGACAAAAGCGCAGGTAATTTCTATGATAGTTGTGTACTCTATTACTTGCGGTTAATTAACTTCCAAACAAAAATTCACAAAATTCAATTTACTATCCAAATAACGTTCACAAAAATTTATTAGCAAGTGGAAAAATTGGCCGTTAGTTAAAGTACCTAATTATTCAATTAAAATTTTGTATATAATAAATTAAAAAATGTATAATTTATTAAAAAAAGTTTTTGATGAATAAGTTTTATTGTTAACTGCGTCAAAGAAAAATATTTCTTCTCTGAAATATCATACAAACTAAACAATTAAGAAACAGTTAAGTTAAAATATTAAAGGCTGGGTTGCATAAAAGCTTTAAGTTAGGAAAATTTAAGGCTAAATTAAAATGAGACGCACAATATGATACACAGCTTATCCTATAAAAATTCATTTTAATCTTTAAACCGGACATTGACACTGCAATCGCTAGATTTCAACAAGTTGATTTTCGTGAATGCATGCATTTAGGTTATTGTAATGATCAGACTGCGGAAGCTTAAGCATTTCCCTTTTTTGTTTGTTAACCACTAGTTTGATAGGACCTGGTCATTAATACGTCTGATGAACTTACTGTTTAAATTTAAAATTTAAGTTTTATAATGCCTATTTATGATTTATGCCTATTTTAGACAAAAATGCCTATAATGTCCCTTTTTAACAAAAATTCTCAGAATAAATTTCCTCCGCGACCATTAGTGAATGTAATAATTCCGAAATCATTTTTAATAATAGAAAGTAAAAATTCTCACTCTTGAGATAGAATATTTATGTTAAAACACTTGCTTCTTATGTTTTGCACGTATTTTCATTCTATAGTAAGTAACGGAATATTATTCCGTAATTATGCTCAACGAAATACATATGTAAATTGCCAGGGTTTTCAAAAGTGTCAATATCAGATGTAAATGCGGCCTCCTAGTTGTTTTGAGACAAATTAATATAATGTACGATAATTGTTTCAATAAATAACTGACTTTGTTAAGATTTAATTGTTTTTGATTCATACTTTCTGGTCGTGGAGAAAATATAGTTACTCGGTTAGAATGAAAATTCAATCAACTCGTGGCTTCTTCCAGTCGTATCGAATTCTATTTCGTTTTTATTATTAAAATTTCTAAAAAAAAAAATTAAAACCTCTGTCGTTCACCATACTTAAGGAAATTTATCTGTATTATTTGATTGTTTAAATTCTAAACAGATAATTACTAAAACTGCCAAAGGGACGAGCAAATAAGCCCTTAATTCGAGAATGACTTAAAAATTCACCATGTTTTGCAACTGCAATATCTGTAACTATTAGAAAAAAAAGTATATTAATTATGGCACAAACTGCAGATTAATATTAAATGGAGTGTACTATAGTATAATCTAGTATTTTGTAAAAGGGGTCCACTGCTGTTTGAAGTCGTAATTCTATAAGTAGGAAAAAAAGGTGCGTCAGACTTCAATAATTTTATTTGTGCGACCGGTTTTGTCTGACGAAATTTCAAATATTATTTGCTACACAGTCTCGATAGTAGGATAAAAACGATAAACAAAGGATAGTAGGAAAAAAGACATTTCTGGCATTAATCAAGTATTTATTAAACATACGAGGCCTGTTCAAAAGATATCGTCACTGTTTGTGTAGCAAAATATATTTGAAATTCTGACAGTTTTATAACACTATCGACTCTGTGTCCGTTTCTTTTCTGAAAGTTTATAAAAAAAAATATCACTAACTAATGTTTTTTTTGAAGAATCTTTCCTTTGTTAAGATACGAGTTTTCCTTTTAGTCAACAGTTATTTACATTTCCGCCTCCGAACCATATTAAATTTTGTTTAGAAATATCAAAGTGATGTATGTACTCCAATTTGCAAAATAATAGTAGTGTCCTAGGTATGAAGTATAACAATTTATAAAAAGACCAGAGAATCCTGAAAATGTAAAAAAGTATGGAGTTTGCAACAAATAATCTGAGAGGGATTGCTATTATTTTGTACAGAGCTATACTTAATCTATTACATAGTAAAAGACCAGTAAATTAAAATTTCTCATGTTAATATTTGAATTTATGAAGAAAGAGTCGAATCGAAGTTATTACAAATTATCATGGAGTAACTAGAGAAGTAACAAACGAGCAGAAAACGAACCAATTTCTTATTGCTCACTCCCCTCTCTTGTGCAAAAATAAAAATCACCAGAGAACACAACAAGTGGATGACAAAGTGCGCGATACTCCACAGTTTGTTTTGTCATAGGTAAAGGCCGGATTGGTTTTTATTTTCAGTAGTATACGGTAGGGCTTCCTTCTCATTTTTGGTCACTAGAAATACATAATCTTTTTTTTGAAGTCGGCAAAAATGACTAGAGACTGGTTATATTATTAACGCCCGATTTCTCCACTTCTTGATAAATTTATCTGCCAGGTAATATCCTCGGATACTATTATAGATACAATGGTTTCCAAGGATCATACCTGGCAGATAAATTTATCAAGAGATGAAGAAATAGGGCATAGGTTAGTCATTGCAGAAGTGGTGATACTGAACGAAATACTCTGTGTGTACTCTGTGGTCATTGGCTGTCGTTGTTCACTTGACGGAATTTATTGGTTATCGTTGAGCACGTAATCAATGAAAATCAATAGCAGCAATCCCCCAATCTTCCAAGTAGGAAAAGTAGCATATTACTTTGAATTACTTGGGTATGTTACATAAGTCCACAAGTACACAAGTCTGAGTTTAGTTGCCTAATCACGTGGCAGTCGTTAATATTTAAAAGCATGGTATACCGATTGAAGAATCTCATCTAAGCCAATAGTAACAAGGAGTATTTACTTGCCAAGTAGGTGGGAAAACTGGGGAAGCGGCGCTCTTCACACAACTGCATTATGCATTGCAATGAAACCATAATTGGCTAAAAGTAAAATTATTTAATCGATAAGTAACTTTTTTAGCATGAATATTTTCCTTAATGATAAAAATTGTATTTTACTTTATAAAGGACATGTGTCTGCATTAGAAGATGAATAGTAGGCACTATCATGCTTAATTAAAACGATACCAGTTCACAATTTATGATCAACATGAGCAATCAGCAATTGAGAGGGGATGGCATTGCTTCACTTCGAATTTTCAAAAGTGTCCTACTTGCGTGCAGTAGAATCGTTTTCATTGAGCAGACAGTAGGTAACTATCTTTATTTTACTTTTTACTTACGATTACAATTGAACCTGTATAAAATATTTGTCTGTTAACGTCCGGCGACTAATGACGGGACCTCATAAGTGCAGTTTGTACATAAATGTCATGAAATATTCAATTTACGTTGATTCCACAGCTGCCGAATTAAAACACAAGTATCAATATACTAACAATAAGTTTTGGGAAGAAACTTGAGAAAAGAGGTTTTTCTTTTTTTAATAGATCTTATGAGCGTGAAGTTTTCTATAAGGCGCTTGCTTGTTCATTTTGACTACAGCATTCCACGTTAAATCAGGAGTACGGGGTAGTACGGACTATATATCATTACTTTTCTAACATATCCACGGTGCCAAGGGTAAGTTGTTGCTTTCCAGCATTTTGCAATTTTTTCATTATAAAGTTAAGAAATTAAATTTGACTATCACTCACAATGTACTATATTTTTAAATAATTAACACTCTCAGTCGTTACTTTGTGAAATTCCTTATTTTTACTATATTTTTAGTCACTTATCGAATGACAAGCTATATCTGTCTCGGTAAATAAGTTGTTAAATTAGATTTCGCTACTTTTCAAACCACTACTTTTACACTCTGAAATAGGGTCAAAATAGGGTTTTTGTAATAAATCAATAAACACATCACAGTTAATCAATTTTTGAAGCCAGTACCTGACTTGGCTTCACATACAGTACGGAGAAACATCCTCCCTGCTTCTGCTAAGCCATTCAACTCATTTCGGACAAATTTCCACTTAACCACTTGTTAAGACTTCTATTTTTTATTTTCATTTTATAATAGGAGTAATAATTATTTCTTTAGTGTTTAAAATTGTACATAGATTAGCCTTAATGTTGTACCGATAAGTAATAGGAAAAATAACACGTATACAGCAGTCCGTCGATGACTTCATGCGTTTCTTACGAATTTGTGCAGCAACCGCCTTCCAGTTAGAGAGGTCTTCGTGGCACATTCACGGCACCTCGGCCAAGTTTAAGCTATACTAATAACAATCTCACCACTTTTAAGAACATTATTTTATCCTGTTTTAGTTTTTGTGCCGTTCGAAACCGGCGTTAATTTGAATAAGGCTTTATTAGATGTTCGGTGCGTTTGCCACCGCAGTTACCAAACTTTTCCATGGACTGACATGGACTGAAATACGTCCGCATTGTAACTCCGCGCGAGATCAATTAGTTTACTTATAATTTACAAAGAATAAAATCTCCGTGTATCGTGTTACGTGTGAGTTTTCATTTACCTACTCTCAACTTAAACCAGCGACTGTGGAAAGTGTACGCAAGGTCCAGCGTTGCCAAAAGGAGATTTACGACCTCCATCAGACGCTGACTTCTGCATAGGCCCCAGCAAGTACTGGGAAGCTTTTTCAAAAGAGGAAAGGTGCAAACATTGGTCCTTCGAGCCGGATTTCAAGAAAATTCAAGTCTGGAAAATTGAAGTCAAGCAGACATCTCACATCGCAAATCAACTGCAAGAGTCTAGTGGTGAGTCTCCAATTCTATCCTATATTTTCCTTATCGCAACATATCTCGTAATCCTATTTAATTATGGCTGAATTAGAATTAAAAACACTTAAACTCAAGCGCCGAAATATTCATTCTTCATTGAAGCGGATGCGCGATTATCTTGACACTCATGAACATTCGATTGAAGTTACCCAACTACAAATACGTGAAACTAAATTACAAAATTTATGTGATCAATTCGAAGAAATACAAACACAAATTGAAGTGCAAGAACAATTCGTCAGCCAAGATGAAGAACGGGAAAAATTCGAAGACGAATATTATAGTTTAGCGTCACGCATTAAAAACCTTCTTAGTACTCACAGCAGCGATTCACACATTCCCCGCGGGTAGTGCTGGTAGTGCTCAGTCCGGTAACAGTGAACCCTTATCGCAGAGCTGCGTAAAGCTTCCAACAATTAAGCTACCTACGTTTTCTGGGGATTATGATCAGTGGTTCCCATTTTATGACACATTCAGGTCACTAATACACGAAAATGATAACATCAATGAAATTCAAAAATTTCAATATCTTAAAACTTCTCTAACCGGTGCAGCCGTCGCAACATTGCAATCCTTAGAAATTTCGGCTAACAATTACAAAGAAGCTTGGCAAATGTTAATCAATCGTTATGATAATAAACGTCTTATTATCCACAAACACATTCAAGCAATGCATGAACTTACTCCGGCAACAAAAGAAAGTCATACGTATATCAGACCTCTTCTTGACGGATTTTTAAAGCACGTGAGAGCATTAACTTCATTAAAACGGTCAACTGAACATTGGGACGATTTATTAATTTATTTAATCACATCCAAACTAGATCTTGTGACGAGAAAGGAATGGGAAACTCACGTTTCTTCCAATGAATTTCCTCTATTCAAAGAATTAACTGATTTCCTAGCTCGTAAATGTAATACGCTCGAGACTACTGCGAAAACTTCTGTGATTAATACTGTTTCAAATTCGAAAGTACCAGCCGTGAAAAAATCATCTTCCTACATGCTTACAAAAAGTGCAACATGTGCCTTTTGCGGTGGTACCCATAATATTTATCGTTGCAACAAATTTCTCTCTCAGACAGTAGACCAACGAATTCAAGAAGTTAAATCTAAAAAAATGTGTTACAATTGTCTGCAAGTAAATCATTCAGCATCACAATGCAAGGCAGGTTTATGTCGCACCTGTAACAAAAAACACCATACTTTATTGCATCTTGAGAAACAAGAATCAACTTCGTCGATTGAGTCAAATCATCTATCAGTTCCTTCAACAAGTATTTCAAACCACAGTTCCAGTTTTCATCTGACGACTCAGATTCTCCTGTCAACTGCACTAGTTAAGATTTACGATTATGAAGGAAATGAACAAATTGCTCGTGTGTTATTGGACTCGGGTTCCCAATCAAATCTTATCACGAAGGAATTTGCTTCTAAATTGTCGCTATCGCAAACCGCCGCTCAAGTATCCATAGCTGGAATAAATCAAACAGTCTCGCATGTTACACAATCCATCAAGCCAAGAATAAAGTCAATTCATAGCAATTTTCAAACGACAATTGAATGTCTAGTTCTCGATAATATATCAGAACGTATTCCACAAATTTCCTTCTCGACAACTGGTTGGCGAATGCCAAAAAACATCCGATTAGCGGATCCCGATTTTCACGTTTCGAGAAAGATCGACCTATTGATTGGAGCTGACCTATTTTATAAACTATTGTGTATTGGGCGCATCGAACTTGGTAATAATCAACCTATACTTCAGAAAACTCTATTTGGTTGGATTGTGTCGGGAAGAGTGTGTCCTCTACAAAAACCAGTCCCTCAGATTTGCAATCTTTCAACCATATCCCGTATTGAAAAGCAACTTGCACAATTCTGGGAGATAGAAACTTTATCTCACACGCCAGTGCTATCTGCTGCTGAGAAGACCTGCGAGGAGCACTTCTTGCAGACCCATCGGAGAAATTCTGAAGGTCGTTTTATTGTGTCATTGCCCAAAAAATCTAACGCTCCTCCGTTGGGACAATCTCGTGACCAAGCGGTCAAAAGATTCTACGCTTTAGAAAAAAGACTGGAAAAGGATCCAGATCTCAAGCTTGAATATTCCAAATTCCTCAACGAATATCTTGAGTTGGGCCACATGAGAAAACTTGGAAAAAAGGAGGCAGCTGAAATGAAGACTCCTCATTTTTACCTACCTCATCATGCTGTGGTGAAGGACAGCAGCCTCACCACAAAAGTAAGAGTCGTGTTTGATGGCTCTGCCAAATCGTCATCTGGTTTTTCTTTGAACGACACTTTGATGGTCGGTCCAAAATTACAGCAGGACTTGTTCGAAATCGTTTCCCGATTCAGGACATACAGGATTGTTTTGACTGCTGACATTGCAAAAATGTACCGCCAAGTGCTACTAAATCCAGATGAAACTAACCTTCAGCGGATATTATGGCGAGAGAACTCCACAGATGAAATCGACACTTACGAGTTGACCACTGTAACATATGGTACTGCCTCGGCCTCCTACCTGGCAATAAAATCATTACGTCAATTGGCCATCGAGGAGCAAGATAAATATCCAATAGGAGCAAATATCATCTTAAGAGACTTCTACGTTGATGACCTGCTGACAGGAGCCGACTCTCTGAAGGAAACCACAACTATCAAGAAGGAAGTTGTCTCCATTCTTGCCAAGGGAGGTTTCGAACTGAGGAAATGGTCGTCTAATCAGAAGTCCATATTAGAAGAAGCTTCCGATCATTCTCACAACCCCTTTGATGTTGTTAAATTGGATAAATGTGAAGGTATCAGTACTTTGGGTCTACAATGGATTCCTGATAGCGATATTCTTCAATACCGTATTCAATTGCGTAAGTCAACCAAGAGAATCACCAAAAGATCAGTGCTCTCCGCCATATCCCAAATCTTTGATCCACTTGGACTCGTTGCACCTGTGATCATAACGGCCAAAATATTTATGCAAACCTTGTGGGAGCTGAAGTTAAACTGGGAAGAGTCCCTTCCTATCAAACAACACACGTTTTGGCTCCAGTATGAAAGTAATCTTCAAGATTTAAATAAAATCAAAATTCCTCGATCTGTGATTGGCGCTGGAAAGACAGAAATGATCGAACTTCATGGTTTCTGTGATGCCAGTGAAAAGGCGTACGGAGCTTGCATCTATATACGCGTAATAGACAAAAATGGCAAGATAACTTGTAACCTGTTATGTTCCAAATCACGAGTAGCTCCTCTAAAGATCATATCTTTACCCAGATTAGAATTATGTGGAGCCCTTCTTCTGGCCCAACTCACAAACAAAATGAAAGACTCTTTAAACCTCTCTTTCAATAGAATCTTTTATTGGACTGATTCTAGTGTGGTATTAGCGTGGCTTAAGCAACCTTCCAAGACTTGGAAGACATTTGTCGCAAATCGAGTTAGCGAAATTCAAGATTTGTCAAATGCTGTTGACTGGTATCATGTGAGTACTAGTGACAATCCAGCTGATATGTTATCACGTGGTAGTAGCCCTACATCATTGCAAGAATCTGCGTTACGGTGGGCGGGACCACAATGGTTGCAAACAGATAATTCAAAGTGGCCAAATAAATTGGAAAATTCTACTGAAGACAAAGAAGTATTAGAAAAAAGGCGTGTCCTTATCACTACTACTACTACTACAAGTACAACTATCACCATCGAATGGTTCGCTAAGTATTCAGATTTGTCACGCATGATTAGGGTCATTGCCTACTGCCAAAGATTTCGAAATAATTTACTCGCCCGACGGTCTGGTGACGAAACAAGGATAGAGATCGGATCTCTAACATGCGAAAACTTAAACATAGCTACCAAAACTATAATAAAAATAGTTCAAACACAAGTCTTTTCTGAAGATTTGCATAATCTTAAGAAGTACGGTCATGTAAATCAGAAAAGTAAATTGCTTCAGTTAAATCCTTTTATTGATGAAGAAGGAATGCTAAGAGTGGGAGGACGATTACGACACTCGAGTTTACCTTACTACACAAAACATCCAATACTCCTCCCATCGAAACATGCATTTACGGATATGATAATAAAACGAGAGCATATCAAACAATTGCACGCAGGAGTGCAAACGACACTCGCAATTATTAGAAATAAATATTGGATTTTGTCAAGTCGTAATTCCGTTAAGGCTGTAATCCGAAAATGTATGGTTTGCTTCAAGGCCAAGCCTCCTGTTACTCTGCTGCCAATGGGCGATTTGCCTGTCCATCGAATTTCGCCCGCTCGTCCATTCGAAAATGTGGGCATCGACTATTTTGGTCCCCTGCAGTTAAAAGAAGGTAGACGAAAAAACAGTCCCAAGGTCAAGGCTTACGGCGCAATCTTCGTCTGTTTTGCCACCAAGGCCGTGCATCTAGAATTAGTGGGTAATTTATCAACGGAATGTTTTCTTTCTGCCCTAAAACGTTTCATTTCGCGCCGTGGAAAACCAACAACCATATATTCGGATAATGGAACCCAATTCGTTGGTGCCAAGAGGCAATTAAATGAACTGTCAAGACTGGTTAATTCTCAAGATTCCCAGGTCAAAATTCAGAATATGGTGTCCCAGGAAAACATTAATTGGAACTTCAGTCCCCCAAGAGCTCCACATTTTGGAGGCCTTTGGGAGGCAGCGGTTAAATCTACGAAACATCATTTGTTGCGCGTTTTGGGTACTACTTCTTTAAATTACGAGGAAATGCACACTTTACTGGTGCAAATAGAAGCCATATTAAATTCCCGTCCTTTGACCGCAATTTCAAATGACCCTAATGATTTAACCTTCCTTACACCATCCCATTTCTTGATTGGAGACTCTCTTAAGGCCATACCTGAGCCAAAACTATGTGATGTAAAATCTAACACCTTGTCTCGTTGGCAATACATCCAACAGGTTCGAGAACATTTTTGGCGCAGATGGTCCAAGGAATATATCCACCAGCTACAAACTCGACATCGATGGAATGTTCCTACTGGTCGTCAATTAGGGCCTGGTGATTTGGTCCTGATTCGAGAAGACAACGTTCCACCCCTACAGTGGCCTATCGGTAAAATTCTACAAGTCTTCCCAGGAGAAGATGGAATTGTACGCGTGGCTTCTGTGAAAACCGCAAGAGGAGTTTTCCGACGAGCAACGGTCAAATTGTGTCGCCTTCCCTTAGACTAACCCTTGGTATTAGTGAGTGAAGTGACGTGATAATTGAAAGCCTATGCTTTCAAGGTGGGCGGAATGTTAAGACTTCTATTTTTTATTTTCATTTTATAATAGGAGTAATAATTATTTCTTTAGTGTTTAAAATTGTACATAGATTAGCCTTAATGTTGTACAGATAAGTAATAGGAAAAATAACACGTATACAGCAGTCCGTCGATGACTTCATGCGTTTCTTACGAATTTGTGCAGCAACCGCCTTCCAGTTAGAGAGGTCTTCGTGGCACATTCACGGCACCCCGGCCAAGTTTAAGCTATACTAATAACAATCTCACCACTTTTAAGAACATTATTTTATCCTGTTTTAGTTTTTGTGCCGTTCGAAACCGGCGTTAATTTGAATAAGGCTTTATTAGATGTTCGGTGCGTTTGCCACCGCAGTTACCAAACTTTTCCATGGACTGAAATACGTCCGCATTGTAACTCCGCGCGAGATCAATTAGTTTACTTATAATTTACAAAGAATAAAATCTCCGTGTATCGTGTTACGTGTGAGTTTTCATTTACCTACTCTCAACTTAAACCAGCGACTGTGGAAAGTGTACGCAAGGTCCAGCGCCAAAAGGAGATTTACGACCTCCATCAGACGCTGACTTCTGCATAGGCCCCAGCAAGTACTGGGAAGCTTTTTCAAAAGAGGAAAGGTGCAAACACCACTTATTTACTAAGACGACATATACAGGCTGTCCATTTTTCGAGCCCAAGCACTGGGATCTCACTTATGTTGAGAGATACGAGGTCGGTTAAATTAGGCCAAAGTTGCGTATTTTCATGCTAATTAATAATCTGGAAAGTAATTTAAATTATTCCTTTTCGTTTTGAAGATATTGAGAAAGAACTAAAATTTTTCATTTTCGTTTTTATTTTATAAATCGAAAACCGATAAAGCTAGACGTTTGTAACTTACACATTATTAAGGCACATTTTTACGTAGAATCTAAATCTGTCATTACGTTTACCTGAGCTGTCAAAATACGACTGTCAAGTTTTTTTTTTCTTATGGGCGCCATATTGGATTTTCACATTCCTAAATAAAGATTTTTTTTCGCCGATTCTAACAATGTATCACACATTATGGTTGATTTGACTTTTTGGCCGAAATATCTATTTTTTTATTTTTACAAAGAGCGCTGTGGAAACAATCAAGATTTTGTCACTTATGTGGTGTTAGCGTAACCAACGGAAAACGCGGAAGAAATTCTGCACTGTTAAAAATCACTCAATTTTTATAATATTCTTATTGCAAGCAACCCCCTCTTTAAGTACAACAATTCTTCGGGTTTAA
This sequence comes from Prosopocoilus inquinatus, assembly GCA_036172665.1. Taxonomy (NCBI): domain Eukaryota; kingdom Metazoa; phylum Arthropoda; class Insecta; order Coleoptera; family Lucanidae; genus Prosopocoilus; species Prosopocoilus inquinatus. The sequence goes on from CM069875.1 coordinate 19,780,477, forward strand.
CTGCAGACCAACTGCAGTTAATTTTACATACAACACCAGGTGGAGAATTTTGAAAGAAACATAAGAATCGGTTTGGAAAAACCATATCCATAACCCCACAAAAAGTAGCTTAAACTTTGCAACTTTTTGTATTATAAAATTATGTTTCATTGTCCCTACCCATCAGAAAATAGTTTCTGGGAGATAAATCTGGCCCTCTGCTGGCCAGCCGATGTCTCCGTTATTTCTTTTTAGAAAACATTTTAGTTAAACAATCCAGCAACTCAGGTGTCATGAGAGAGCAAGCCATCTTGTTGAAATCAACTGTTTATCCGTTTTCAGACAATGATGATTTTATGTTCGCTGTGTTGCTCGAACAGCTACTCATCATTCGTGACTTTGTATTTGGCTCGTCGGCATCGGATCATATCACAATTTGAAGGAAATTTGTATTTCCTTCTAACTGGCTTCTTATAAATGTACAAAATTTTATTCCTCATTCATTATCGCCGGGTAGAAGTTCCATTTTTTTTCTTCATTCTTCATACCACTTAATGTGGTAGCTTTGAAAGAATTTGGTTTGTTGAGCTAAAAGGATTATTTTTCACTGAAAACAGGAGTTGTTTACAATTAAAATATTATGACTTTCGAGCTTTTAGAATTTCTTCCGCGTTTTCAATTGATCTAGCTAGCGCCATGTAAGTGTCAACATCTTGATTGTTTCCAGAGCGCTCTTTGTAAAAATTAAAAAATTGAAATTTCGGTCAAAAAGTCAAATCAACCATAATGTGTGATATATTGATAGAATCGAAGAAAAAATCTTTATTTAGAAATGTGAAAATCCAATATGGCGCCCATAAGAAAAAAAAAAAGTTGACAGTCGTATCTCTGTAATTTTGACAGCTCGGGTAAATGTTGACAGATTTAGATTCTACGTAAAAAATTGCCTTAATAATGTGTAAGTTATAAATGCCTAGCTTTATCGGTTTCCAGTATTTCTAATAGGCCACTCACCGTGAATATGTGTCTTCAGGCTGTCCATTTCTCGAGCCCAAACAAGGGGATCTCACTTATCTTAAGAGACACGAGGTCGGTTAAATTAGGCCAAAGTTGCGTATTTTTATGCTAATTAATTGATTAATTGAATTTTCCGTCAAAAAGTCGAATCAACAATAATGTGTGATACATTGTTAGAATCGGAGAAAAGATCTTTATTTAGAAATATGAAAATCCAATATGGCGCCCATAAGAAAAAAAAGTTGACAGTCGTATCTCTACAATTTTGACAACTAGGGTAAATGTAATGACAGATTTAGATTCTCTGTAAAAAGTGCCTTAATAATGTGTAAGTTATAAATGTCTAGCTTTATCGGTTTTCGATTTAAAAAATAAAAACGAAAATGAAAAATTTTAGATTTTTCTCAATATCTTCAAAACGAAAAGGAATAATTTAAATTGCTTTTCAGATTATTAATAAGCATGAAAATACGCAACTTTGGTCTAATTTAACCGACCTCGTATCTCTTAAGATAAGTTAGATTCCCACGCTTGGGCTCTCTTGTATGAGAGCGCAAAGGATAAAGAAAACACTTGGCAACAAATAAACCGTATAATGTCTAATATTGAGGTGGATGAAATCAGATAAGTATGTACACGTGAAGATGTAATGGACGCACTGCACCGCTGCTGTATTGTTACTAGGGGTGGAAGCCCTTCGTTGCTTTTGGTTAGGCAACTGTAGATGCATGTGTGCACCTGGGGCTCAAGAGGGTGGCTCCCTCGGTTGAAGGGATGATGAGACGCAAGGGTAAATTACATTCCGACACTCTCCCTTAATTTTCCTTAGCGTCGCTCTTCTACTGGGAAAACGCCGAGGCCTTGAGAACAGAATTCGTGTTTTGATCGAGGAAGTGCCTTGGTTAGGATATCCGCGATCATGAGTTCGGTGGGCAAATGCTCAAGTACCAAAGGTTCTTCTCTGAGGACTTGACGGATGTAATGGTGCCTGACGTCTATGTGCTTTGTCCTTGAATGGTAAACGGGATTTTCTGACAGCTTGATGGCTCCGCTGTTATCGTTAAAGATCTGGACACTGAAAGTTGAATTGATTCCTAGTTCTCTCAGGAAACGAATTAGATAGACGGATTCCTTAGCTATTGAGGAGAGTCCCAAGTATTCCGCCTCAGTGCTGGATAATGCTACAGTGCGCTGCTTGCGCGATTCCCAGGTAATGGCTCCCTCGCTTAGTAGGAATACGTACCCTGTATATGACCTGCGATCTTTGCTACAGTTGGCCCAATCCGCGTCGACAAAACCTTGGAGATTCGTATCGCTTCGCTTGTAAGAGAGACGGTGATTCATCGTGCCCTTCAAATAGCGCAAAACACGTTTGGCTGCAGTCCAGTGCACGTGGGAGTGGTGATCATTAAATTGGCTTAAGACACTCACTGAATGTGCGATATCGGGACGCGTGGCGATTGCTAGATACATAAGAGCTCCGATCAGCTCCCTGTACGGAAATTTTGTGCCTTTATCTTCTTGCTCCACGGAAAAATCATGCAAGTTGGACCCTAAAGCTAGTGGAGTGGAGACCGGTTTGCAGTCGGTCAGGTCGAAGCGCTTTAGAACTTCCCTGATGTAACCGGACTGCGACAGATGTAGGCTCTCCCTCGTTCTTTGGATTTCGATTCCGAGGCAGTAGTTGGCCTCACCTTGGTTCTTGATCTTGAACTGCTCCGACAACGCATTTATGATCATGTTTTCCTTTCGACTGTTGTTCGTAACGATCAATAGGTCATCCACGTAGACGAGAAGGTACGTTTCTTTTTCGTTATCGACATATATACATGGATCTGAACCCGTTGGTGAGAGTCCGGCCTGCTGGAGTACGTCGGATAGTTTGGAATGCCACTGACGTCCGGCTTGTCGAAGTCCGTAGATGGCGCGCTTCAACTTGCAAACTTGGTTGCCCTTTCGAATCCCTCGCAACATGTCGCAGGCTTTGTTTCGAAGATGAGGATCGTTTTCTTCGTTCTTAATTCGGGTCAACATTTCATCCAGCAGTTCGGGTTGTTCCATGTAGACCTCGGTGTCGATATGGCCATATAGATAGGCTGTAGTGACATCCAACTGGGTCACTTTAAGGTTGTATTTGGCCGAGAGCGCCATCAGCAGCCTGAAGGAGCTCAGCCTTGCGACTGGGGAAAAGGAATCGTAGAAGTCTATCCCCGGTAACTGAGAAAATCCCCTTGCGACGACGCGAGCCTTTCTTCGTTCTAGTGTGCCGTCGTTCTTGAGTTTGTTTCGTAGAACCGTCCTCGACCCGATGACCTTCCGACCGATCGGACGATCGACGATTTCCCATACATCGTTTTCTAAGAGGCTTCTTGTTTCGACATATATGGCTTCTTTCCACTCGATGCTGTCGGGACCAGATACTGCATCAGCTAAGTTAATTTCGGAACACGCCATTGCGAATTCTGCTTCCTCCCAATTTTGAATTCCACTTCTAACTTCTGCATTTGGATCTCTCTCGAATCCCTTGAAGTCGATATCGGCGTCAGCCTCGTTTTGGATTCGTCCTTTAGAAGTTGCGTCTTGAACTTCGGCGGTTGTACCATTGCCATTGTTTGGCTTAAAATCAGCTGCGTAGTGGTACTTCTTCTTAGGTCTGCCCGGCCTCCCCGTAACGATCTTCTGAGGTCGCCCCGGAGCACGTTTTATTGCGTCTTTATTCTGGGTTTCGTTTACAGAGCTCATAGATGGTTGGCCATTTACACTTTGTTCGTCGTGCGATACTCGGTCGATGACTGGAGCTTTGAGCAACGTAGTCTCGTTCTTTACGGTCTCGGTGTTCTCGAGGTCTCTCTTGTGGATGCCGATGTGTTCGCCGAGAGAGATATCTGTAGGATCATTCAGGAGTCCGGATCTTCCGTTCACTGTATTTTCAGCGATGATGTCTTCGAAACCATCCCTTGATTCCGATTGTTCGAAGAATTTCACGTCTCGCGTTATCCTGATTTTGCCTTCATCCGGCATCCATACTCGGTACGCTTTAGAGCTCTCAGAATAACCGACGAATTTTCCCTCCGAGGCCTTGGGATCGAATTTTCCTCTACCGGGCCGCTTATCCAGGACATACGTTTTACATCCGAAAACTCTGAGGAATTGCATGTTTGGACGTCGTCCGGTCAGCTTCTCGTAGGGCGTTTCTCCATTGAGGCTTCTTGTGGGGCACCTGTTTCGGATGTAGTTTGCTGTAGCTACCGCTTCGGCCCAAAACGGTGGAGACATACCGGATTCTAGTAACATGCAGCGAGCCATCTCCACCAGAGTCCTATTCTTCCTCTCAGCCAAACCATTTTGTTGAGGAGTATATGGTGTCGACAGTCTTCTTTGTATTCCGTTTTTCTTCAGGAGCTCATCCATACGAGAATTACAATATTCTTTGCCATTGTCAGATTGTAAGGCCTTGATTTTACATCCCATTTGATTTTCGGCGTGGGCTTTGTACTCCAAAAATTTGTCGGCGACTTCAGCCTTATTGCGTATGAAGTATACTTCGGTCCATCGACTGAAATCGTCAGTAAAAGTTAAGAAGTATAGCGCTCCTCCGTGTGAGCTGACACGCATCGGTCCGCAGACGTCAGAATGAACGATGGCGAGGGGCTTTGAAGACTTATCTGTGCGCTTTGGGAACGGTAAACGCGCTAGTTTACCTCTTATGCAAGTTTCACAGGACATGGTTCGATCGTTGCGTGTGTCCAGACTATCAATGTAACCGTTTGTGGATAGCGAGTGCAAGTCTTCGAAATTTACGTGCCCGAGGCGTCGATGCCACTTCATCGTTGTGGATGAACTTTGGACGGCAGAGTTTGCCTCTATATTGTTAAGTCCTTGTCTGAGATAAAATAGGTCGCCTCTCCGATCGGCTTGCAATTTGATATTTCCGTAAATATCTTTAACGGTCGCCATGGACTTAGAGAATGTGACAGTGTGGCCCTTATCCACTAATTTGGCAACAGAAAGTAAGTTGGCTCGCAAGTCCGGTACAAAGAGAGCGTTTTCAAGTGTAATTGATTTGGAAGATTTACCTACACTCGTCGGAATTCTGACGTTTCCTTTCGCATTGATCTCCGTCATCGCGTTGCTGGCTAGGTGGAGTCCGCTTCGTACTTCTTCGGAATAGGTGAAAAGCGATTTGTCGTTGCACAGATGCGACGTGGCTCCACTATCGAGACACCATTGTTCAGAATTTCCTAATGATTTGGTTGGTGTGCGAGATTCGGCTTTGCACGCGTCAGCCAAAAATATTTCGTCTGTTGTCAAATTTACCTTTTGGCCATCCGCTCTTTTCCTTTTTCGACACTCTGAAATTTTGTGTCCTGGGATCTTGCAATAGTGACATTTTAGATTCGTTTTCTTATCTGATGAGTATTTGTCACCTCGCCTCCAGTGTTGCACTGAGTTGGACCCGGGCCGTTGGTTTTTGGAAAAAAAAGCACCGGAGCTGTTGTTTGCGGCTTTCTGCCTCCTGGCTTCGCTTTCTTCGATTATTTTTACTTTCAGGGAGTCGGCACTAGGGAGCGCATCGCGCGACTCAATTGCGCAACGAAAGTTTTCGAAGGAGTCAGGTAGACTATAGAGAAGCATTATGGTCAGTAGATCTCCGTTGATTTCTACATCCATGGATTGAAGCTTGTCGACTGCGTCGAAGAATGTGGATAAATGTTCTCTGATGTCATCTCCATCGCGCATTTTTTGTTGCGATAGCTGTTTTAATAACGTTGCTTTTCGAGCCGGTCCCTTTGATGCGAATATCGACTCCAGTTTTTTCCAGATTTCCCTCGAAGTCTGACAATCGCGAACTTGCTTCAATTCTGACGGGCTTATCGTCAATATTAAATCAGATCTTGCCTTACGGTCTTGTTTTATCCACTCTACCAGAGCCGTTTGAGTTGTTGCATCATCCTCGGTTACTTCAGGTTTGGGTTTCTCGCCCGAAACATATGGCCACATGTCATTTCTAATGAGAAGAGCTTCGACTTGGATTCTCCATGTGTCGTAATTGTCTTTCGTCAGGGTTTCAAGGCGCATGGGATTGACAACGTTCATGTATGCCATTTTCGATGCCGCTTCTTGAAGCTCGGCCCGATCGCGAATGTGTCGATGTTACAATTTGGTATTCTTTGGCTCGTTATAAGTGCTGTTGATCGATCGCGAAAATGCGCGCACTCGACGGGTACCAAATACACTGTAAAGTCACACTGTTCACGAGTTTCGTGCCCGAACGCCACGTGCTACCGATTAACTATTTTCTTTTCCTTGTTCTGCGTTATATCTGGGCCCATAACCTCTTGTATGAGAGCGCAAAGGATAAAGAAAACACTTGGCAACAAATAAACCGTATAATGTCTAATATTGAGGTGGATGAAATCAGATAAGTATGTACACGTGAAGATGTAATGGACGCACTGCACCGCTGCTGTATTGTTACTAGGGGTGGAAGCCCTTCGTTGCTTTTGGTTAGGCAACTGTAGATGCATGTGTGCACCTGGGGCTCAAGAGGGTGGCTCCCTCGGTTGAAGGGATGATGAGACGCAAGGGTAAATTACATTCCGACAGGCTCGAAAAACGGACAGCCTGTATATCATCTACGGTTTATAATATCAACGATATTCGAATATGTTTAGTTGGGAGCATAAAATTTTGGTTGTTACTGTTAATCAAAAAGACTTCATTCAAGAAATTAAAACTTTTCATGTAAATATTCTATCTTTTGCCAAAAAAGAGTCGAAAATGAATTTTTGACAATCACTGATGAGCAAAATTCATTGCTCGCGACAGTACAACGTTGTGCTTTAGAAGCTTTGTATCGGGAGCGTAGAAGAATTCGCCGTTGGCCATTTGCCGTAGTACAATTCATTGTTTGTAAATTCGCAGTCAACAAATAAAATAAACTAAGGCCCGGTCTTTTCAGCTCTGAGTACTCTACAATTGTAACTACAGGAATAAATCAACGATTAAAGTTACTAAGAGATGAAAAGACCGGGTCTAAATGTACGACTTTACTATTTTTAATAGAGATCCATTTTTTATATGCAATGTTGAATATCTCTCAAAATTCTAAAGAATTTTTATGCAATATGTGATATAAGAAAAATTAACCGTTTAGGCGGTATTTCCATTTTTTTAAGTGTTAATTATATTTCGTGGTTATATGCTAATCCCCATTATTTTATTTTGCAATAGAAAACAGTTCATTTTAATTTATTTGAAATCTATTTGCATTATAGGTATTTATGTCTATCCAGTTCCTAGGTAAGATTTGCGTATCTAAAATAATTAGAAAGAATTTTAAAATTCATCAACCAAGCTAAATAAAACTGTAACGGTATTGGACTGATGGCGAATTTTCCATTCCCCATTTATCCGATTAATTAAGATTTATTCATTTACCGATCAATTTGTATAAAATACGAAGTTTTGAGGAAATTGTATCACGATCAGTATTTTCGAAATTTATTGAATTTTATACATTTATTGCTTTAGTGTTCTGAGCAATACATTTTGTAACATCTTTTAGTTTATAAAAAGTTCTCAAAACATCCCTCCCATTGTAAAAAATAAACCTTTGTGGTTTATAAAAAATCAACGTACAAGCCGATGTATTTATAATGGCCTTAACTTAGTGGGTAGTGTAATTAATGTTTTTTAACAGTATACGTAATTATAAAAATCAACTGCTTAGTAAATTCGTGATTTGTCTTAATTAATTTTTTAAAACTTCTTTTTCTCAAATGAGCTCATTACACTATTTACTGCACTAATACCTTTATAGGACACGTAAAACGTGGTTAGGTAAACGTTTAATTAAATGTTTTTAGTATTACGTTTCGACTGCTTATAAACACTTCCATATTTTACAGAAGTTTTGTTACTTGGAATTTTTCAAAGCTTATTACCCGTTATTCACACTAACCAGATAATCTTAAACCTGAGTTAGGTACATACTTAAATTGCAGCAGAAATAAGCAAACGAGTGTAGCATACATACGTATGAACTCATAAGCAATTAGCAATTTACTTGTAGTGCATTTGCTTGTCTACTATAAACATTTATGGGAGGTGCGCTGAAATGTGTTGTAGAGTTTATTGCTTAAAGAAGCGATTTCAAACTGGGAGGTGCGCCTCCCTGGGAAGGTGCGAGCAAGTGCAAAGGTAAGCCCGAAAATTTAACAAAACATAAATTAATAAGAAAATATGTTTTTATAAATAAACTTATGCATTATTTTATGAAAGGAATGCAGAGGTGTAGGCGCCAAGATTATATTTTTGTTTTAAAGGGAGGCGTAGTACCATAAAGTTTGGAAACCGCTGTGTTAAAAAAAGTTGGAGAATTAATGGAAATTTTAAATGATTTCTGTTTACGATGCAGAGTAACGAAGGGCTGACATTAAAACGAAGCGAATTTATAACGGTAATTTAAAACATATAACTTACATAAAGACGCCATGCTTTTGCATAATCCTTTAACAATTTCCGAGGGTTTCAGCGTCGGTTCTTCCACCACTTCAACAATTTCGGCGCCCCTAGGTTCATCGGAATCATCACTGCTGGTCGAAGGTAAAGGTGGAGGAGGTGGAGGAGAAGTCTCAACAGGAACTGAAGTAACCCTTTTCAAAATTTTACCAGTATTGCCATTTGTGAGTGTGCTTGTACTTGAAACCGAACCGCTAGTTTTTGAAGGCATCGAATGCCGGCTGGCCAGCTTTATTTTCTCGATCTCTTCCTCAGAGCTGAGTGTCGATTGGGTTGAAGACAAACCGCTTTCAGGTGAATCTTTCTTCGTCGTCGTTTTCTTCTCCACTTTTTCGTATTTCTGGGGCTTCGGTAGGAATTCGTTGGGTTTCTTGGTGTCTTTTTTGGCGGATTCCTTGGTAGGTGTTAGTTTGACGATGACGTTGCAACCGCCGGAATTTGACGAGCTTGCCGATGCTGAGCGGCTGTGTGATCCAGAATCGCGGGATCTAGATCGAATACTGTTGGAGCGTTCTTTGTTTTTCGTTTCTTCTCGGACCAAATAGATGTCTTCGTAGTCGTTCTCGTGCTCGCCCGAACGTTCGGATATATCGGAGGATGAGAGGTTCTCATCTGACCCAGCTCCACTACTGCTGGAGTGAACTTCCACTTTTACTGAAACAAAAAGAGTTAACTTTTAAGAGCTATAATTTGAACATAAATTTTCTTAACATTTAATACATTACGCAGTGTTAGGACAGTTCAAAATATCGGAACCATTGGACATAAAAACTTAAACATTTAATCTTTACTATATTCGCATTCATTTCAAAAGTTGTTTCTACACTGCACATTTACGCACTTAGGCCCGGTTTCACCATCACAGTTTAACTTTAAGCTCCATTTTATTCCTATGGAAACAATTATCTTTGCAATTATAACTATGGGAATAAAGCGAAGTTTAAAGTTAAACTGTGACGCTGAAACCGGTCCTTAAATTTTAATTTAACTGGAATTTATAAGTACATAATTAAAAATTTTACAACTTTCTATACAGCTGTTTCAGCCCAATTTGGGGCTTCTTCAGCAGAAACGTAGCTCGAGATGTTAAGTCAAAAAGCGATCGTAGGGCTGCTTTATCTAAAAATTTTACATTTATCCATGTGTGCCCTAATCGAGGAAGTAAAAACCTTGATCTCGGGATCCTGGGAAATTATACTTCTTGCTGTGTTTTCTTATGAAAATTATCAACGTTATTTTTTGCTACATATCTTAGTCATGAATTAAAACAATATTTGGAAATAAAACTAAAACAAAATGAATAGATAAAACAGCGACACCCTACGATCGCTTTTTGACCTAACATTGCATAAAACAAAATGGCTTTAAGTCTTTTATAATAATAATAATAATTTATTTCGATTCATTTGGCCAAGTACATGGTTTTGGATGTAATCATAGTCATACTCATTAAGAAAGATACTTAAAATTAGAGTACATTAAAAGTAATACTTTAAAAAGTAATACATACAGATACATTAAGTAACTTACAAAGCATCTTTCAAAAATTGTCTTATAGAGTATTTCTAGTGTTCTATATTCTGAGTAGAGGATTGCGTTTTAATAAAGTGTTTAAGAATAGTCCTCGAATATTATTTAAGAACCCCGAAGTCGTAACAATATCAGTGAGTGGAAACAAGAAAAATAAAATGTTCTTAATATTTGTTGATTTACATATTTTTTAACCGTTTGATTTTATAGCACATAGCTGCCAATCTATTACACAGAGCATCTATGTGTCGGCTTAGATTTATCTTCTATAATAATGCCTAAGAATTTAACATGGTCAACTTGTGTGTAATGCTATCGTTATTATATCGAAGTAATAAGCTGATCATTTAATACCGAAAAATTTATATGTACTGTTTTTTGTGTATTTAAAGTTAGATTATTTAATAAGTAAAAAGTTTATAAAAATTTTGTGCAAATCGTTTTTGATTGCAGTGAGAACCTCGAGCAGCCTCTGGACAGCTGTTTCAGCCCTGCTTGGGGCTTTTTCAGCAGAAACGTAGCTCGACATTCCCACTGCAGACCAAAAACGACTTGCCCAATTTATTCGCAAATGCGATGTAAGAATGATGAACATATAAAATAGCGACATCTTACTATCGCTTTTTGACCTAACATTGCAGTAGGATAGACTATCCTACTGCAATGTTAGGTCAAAAAGCGATAGTAAGATGTCGCTATTTTATATGTAGGATAGACTATCCTACTGCAATGTTAGATCAAAAAGCGATAGTAAGATGTCGCTATTTTATATGTTCATCAGTATCAGTAGGATAGACTATCCTACTGCAATGTTAGGTCAAAAAGCGATAGTAAGATGTCGCTATTTTATATGTAGGATAGACTATCCTACTGCAATGTTAGGTCAAAAAGCGATAGTAAGATGTCGCTATTTTATATGTTCATCATTCTTACATCGCATTTGCGAATAAATTGGGCAAGTCGTTTTTGGTCTGCAGTGGGAATGTCGAGCTACGTTTCTGCTGAAGAAGCCCCAAGCAGGGCTGAAACAGCTGCTCGAGGTTCTCACTGCAATCAAAAACGATTTGCACAAAATTTTTCTAAAATCTTTCATTATGCTTTGACAGCAAGCATGGCCGCCTTGCATGGGGGACTCATTAGGAGCAAATCCCGCTTCAATTTGTCTATCCTACTGCAATGTTAGGTCAAAAAGCGATAGTAAGATGTCGCTATTTTATATGTTTAAAAATTTTATGTAGCCAGTAAGCATGAATTTGTCTGAAGTAGCTTGTTCACTAGTGGCCGCCTCAATAAATAATGACGTGTCATCTGCAAACATTACTGCACTACATAGTGGGCAGTCGTTGACGTACAATATATACAAAATTGATCCGAGAACTGATCCTTGTTGTAGTCCACGGTTTAATGGTGACATATCAGATTCAGTTTTATTAATCTCAATATAATGTTGCCTTCCCCTTAAATAGCTACTAAACCACTGTAATGATCTAACCTCGGACACCACAAGAATGCAATTTATTAAGAAATGTATCATGATTGACAAAGTCAAATACTTTGCTAAGAACGAGGAATATGCCTAAACTTGTGTATCCCTTATCCGAATTAGAATATTTAAGATCTAAAAAATTTAAAATAGGGTGGGTGATCGTCCTTTGCGGAAACCAAACTGAATTGGATTAAGCAGATTATACTTCTCTAGAAAGAACGTTAATCTCACGCTTACGATTTTTTTTATAATTTTTGAAAAACAATTTAACAGGGAAATAGGTCGGTAACTTTCAACTAAATGTTTTGAACCTTTCTTATGTAAAATAGTAATTTTTGTAATTTTTAATTCTTTTCGAAATATTCCCTGAGCAAAGGAATTGTTTATAATTACAGTGAAAGGAGTAACTAGTGACTAGTGCTTTTAGACATTCTTTAACTATAAATGAACTGATGTTGTCATGACCCGGAGTGTAATTTATTTTTACATTTTATAACCTTTCTTCTATTACTCTCCGTAATATCATCTACAGGTAGGTAAATTTAATAATCGTACACAGTAAGGAAGTATAATAAGGTGCAGTTTACAAGATGTAGTTTCCAAGTAGAAGAATGTAACGACCGCGGGTTACTTGGTCAGCTAGTTAGGCGTGGTCAGCCTATACTCACTCTTCAATTCTAACTTATGCTACTCTGATAGACAACGGAATCACCCTCGTTTACTGATAACCTAACCTGCTCTTTTAAACCCTTGGATGATGATTTTCTTGTTCGGTAAGCTGGGTTTGAGAATTTAAAGCAAAAGATATGCTTCTAGCTGTTTTCCAACGAACGCCAAAATAGTATCCTTAATATCGCCTAAAGATTGTTCTTTTCTCTCGCTGTCTCTCTATTTACGAGGTTATCTCGATGAACTTAGTGAAAATATTGAATGAACCTAAAATTAATAAAATAAAGGGATGTGGTAATTTTAGCAAAAATGTTAATTAATTGTAAGTCAAATAAAAAAATACACAGAACAATTCTGACAAGTACTTTACAAAATACTGCTCTACAGTTGCAGAAGCTTTAACATCAAAAATGTAAATGGGGAGACAAGGGTTGGATTTCCTACCGTCTGCAGTCGTTAGATTTCAAGCTACATATATTGATTCGCTTACCGACAGTATTATATTTTAAATTTTACACAATGATTTTATAATATGTACCCAAAAGAAAATAGCACGAAACATTTCTGCATCGATTTAAATGTAAACACAGAACATCATGGAAAAGCAATTGCTTTCCTTTGCACGAGTATCAAACTTGTGGAAAACTTACTGAATTTAATTAAAGAAAATAAGACCAAAGTTGGTAAATTTTAGTTTCACCAATCTTGATTAAGACTTGATTTCAAGAAAGAATCGTCCGGTGTCGAGATACAACGAATGCTAACTTAAGCTTCTGAATTCACGTAATAATTGAAGAGCTGATCAAGTGTTAATTGTTTATAAGGACTTCGGTCCTATGATACCCTCGCTGGGCAGTAGAATGTCTTTTCAACACACAACACAAATGGAGCTGCAATTCAGCTTGAATTGAATTGAATTGGTTTTCGAACTGTAGCATGTAACATGTAATTGTACTTTTAGTAGTTAGTACACGACATCTGACAAGAAGGTGTTGTGTTACAATGACGTGTTGTTTATCTTCGCAGAAATATGCTGGCGTCGCAAATATAAACGAAAGCTTTGTAATCGACCGACAGAATAAAGGAAGTTAGATGCTTTTTTCTTCATACCGATAGGAAATTTAAATTCTTACAAAAAGTAATAATTACAATAAAGAAAGAGATTGGTAGAAAGTGATCAAAAGGAGAAATCCTTTAATATTACTAATACTAATCACTTAAAAAATCTAAAAAAATATAACCAACAGTATTCATTTTTGATTTGTGTCTGTTTATCCAAGGTGTAACTCTTCGGGATTCTAAACAGCCTTTATTTATTTTTTTTGAGATTCAATTATTTAAATAGAACTTCTGTAGGCCATTATTAAAATAATAATAATAAACCTTAATGATTCTTTTTTTATGAACTATGACTATAGCGTACAAGTCAAGTCGGCATAAATGGTATAGGCCGGCCTATATGGAATACCCGGTATTTTTGAAATAAAAGGCGCCATCTGTTAAACGACGCTGGTATTAATATGAGTTTCGGTATTGTAGTTCAGCACTATAGAGGTTCTCAGCCGGTAAGATTTCATAAGTTTACAATACATTAATTTGTGACTTTATCGTTTTTGAAGTTTTTGGGCGGTGTCAGAAAAACATATTTTGGCGAACTTCTTAAAATAAAAGTGTTTCTTTTTACACCAATGTAAGTTTGTTATAGTGTAAATTGGTACACCTTTTGATATTTCACCTTATTAATTCAAAGTATTTTTTCCTTATTTCATTTTACCTCAACTGACTATTTCATATTACCCGCCACTTTTAATTATATCATGAAAATGTAGTGTTTTAATTTGTTACAGAAATTTTGCAAGAAATATGTATTTCTTAAATTTATTATACTATTTGCTTCAAAATCAAAAAACCACCAAGCTCGCAATTTACCTCCTGGACACAACCGGCAACACTGCTGCAAAAACTCGCTAGTTACAAATTTAGGGAGAAGGAATGTAAGGTCATATTGGCAAATATAAGTTGTCAGAAAGAAAATCATTGGCATAAAGAAATACAGATATAAAATTCGGAGCTTAACGTTGGATAACATCAAACAAATTTGTCAGTAACAATTACACAATGATGCAAACGTTCAACGTTAATATGAAAACAGGAAAGAAGGTAAATTATTAAGGCAAAAGTTACTTTAGTACTTTTTCTTTATTTATCGTTCTATTAAATTTTCAATTTCACTATAAATTTTGAAAAGATGTGCGCTTAAAATGCTTCTGTTCGGCATCGTTAAAGTTTGATGCAATTTGTAAATTGTAAAATATGACAATTCAAATTTTGACTGAGATGTAAGTGTCAACGTGAAGTACCAACCAATTTCAATCAAAGTATATCTAGGAAAATTTTCTTTTTAGCAACCTAATTCAACAGGTGGTGGTGTTTTAATTTTGAAATAGACAGTATGTAATCGCTAGAAATAAAATATTTTCAGTTAAAATATTTCAGTACTTAGTATCTTAATTCAGAGTTTATGGCGGCCCAAAGAATGGGTATTCCATACATGCCGACTTTACTGTGCGAAAATCAAGCACTGGATTTTACTAACCCGTTCAAAGTCACTGGCTTCGTGTAAACCCGCCGTTGCATACAATTTCATTGTTCAACTTGCATTTCGCAATAAAATATTCTTCAGTGTCCTTCCTGAAAAGTTGTTCTTTTTAAAACGTTTCTATTTTTGTACAGGCACAAAGATATAGCTGCCTACTGTAGAAAAAAGATTTGGCCACAAAACACTGTAACTTTTAGGATATCAATGTTATTAATTATAATTTCTAGTTGATAGTTGAGCAAGAAATAAATCTCAGAGTTATATTCATGTCACACGTCCGGCTCTACACATTCAAAGTTCTACGATACACACGTTGGCAGTGTTGTTAAGTATCTAGATGCAAGTATCTAGATACAGTATCTAAATACTTTTTGAGTATCTAGATACATATCTCAGATACGACTAAGAAAATGTAACTGTATCTACATCTAGATACAATTACAGTGTATCTATTCATTTGAGATACTAAGATACATTTTAGATACATTTTGAACTTCCATAAAAACAGCAGACCTTGGCGGAAATGCAACCTCCCATTTTACAGTTTCTCCCTTTTGATTTTCCCCTCTTGTTAATTATGTTTTCCAGTTTGTCAAAAGCGATTTGATAGTTCAGAAACTTGAAAATTATTTTAAGAATTGGGAAAGATAATTGACAAAAGGAGAAAATCAAAAGGAAAAGACTGAATTCTTGATTTTATCAACTTTTTTTGATTATGGGAACGCTCTCTTAGCTACAACAAGGTTGCAACTAAGGATCCTAGATTCATTTGACATTTAACTTGTCTGATACGGAAGTAGAGTCATTTCTGTTGACAACTATATATTTTACGTTGACTTGACTTGGTTTCATACAAAACCAGGTAAATACTGTGGCGCGCCACCCGGCTTACTACGTCAAACTGAAGGCGTCAAGAAGTCGGGTCGTTATGCGTCATTGGCCGTCACGCCACCATCGAACAAACTCGAATTTTCCAGCTTGGAAAATTCGAGACGGCAGCAAAGGATATAAAATCGGCCGGAGTGGACTCAGGAGTCAGTCGAATTCTAACAGCGATCGTCGAAGTTAGATTTTAGTGTGTAAATAAATTGTTACAAATAAATTAGTTTGTAAGCGTTATTATATTACGGTTAAGTTTTTACCTAGTGTTTTATTGGTTTAAATAAATAAATTTAAACCCTAGAAATGTAACACTACTTATCAGCTTATTGATCAACTTAATTACAAAATAAATTTTCTATTTAAAAAGACATACTGCTGAAAAATATTGTGAAAATTAATGTGTACATTATTCACATACTCATACGAAAACTTCGTCAATTTTCACAAAAAAGTCGATTTGGATCGCAAATAATACCGTACCTCCACTACTGCGTAAGTTATTGAATTTTACACTTGCAAGTATCTTGATACACTGCAGATACTTTTTTTGTATCTGTACCTGTATCTAGATATTTTCCAAAGAAAGTATTTGTATCTGCATCTGTATCTAGCTAGATACTATTAGAAATGTATCTTTAACAAAACTGCACGTTGGTATGAGAAAAATTGAAAAACATGTGAAAACCTTTTTTTCATTGTAGACAGCCATGATTTTATATTTGAGATCCCATAATAATTCTAATTTACGCGTACCGTGGAAAAATAAGGGTATTTTACTGTTATGTCGATTTCAAATATTTTGATATCCTCGATATATTATAAGAGATTTTCAAACTTTTATATGTGGATCTAGAGTTTGGGAAGATGCAGGAGCTTTCACACAGAATAAATTTTTCTGAGAAATCAGTAATAAATAATTTTCCATATGTTGCCAACTTTCTGCCTTTCTACAAAATGTGACCGGAAAACTAAAGACAAACACAAAAGGTTGAAATAAATATAAACTTCATATATTATCTCGTTGTCTGAGAGGACTGATTTACGACCGTTGACAACCGTCAACTAACAAGGTGAAAAGAGAACTGTCGTTAGTTTTATTGAATAGCTTCCTGATATGGATGAGTTTACCTGCGTAGAAAGTACATACTAAACTAAATGTATATGTCATGCATTGTTTCAGTGTACAAACACAACATGTTAATCGCCTTATGTTAAATAAATAAACGAATAAAAGAAACAATCAGGAAAAGCTGCTTTGCATCATTAATTTTATTACATACTGCACAGATTTAAATCAGTTATGCAGATTACACAGGATTTATTAATAAATAAAGAAAATTATACTTATGTTTGACGACGAAAAATTTAAACGAAATAAAATATAGTATCTAAAAGCATACTAAATAATTGGAAAGAGAAATAGGTATATTATAAATAAAATTGAACGCACTCAATAAAAGTTATGTTGATGATATTGTGGTGATAAGATTTGTCAGCAGGTGTTGCACAACATAAGGACATTGCAGAGAGCTAAATAAAAGAACTGAGACTGGTGGACAGAAGTGAAGAGAACGGCACTAGAACAAAGATCAATCATTAAAAATTAAAAAGTTGAAGCGAAATGGCTAACTAGGATGGTGGACGTACGGACATTTGTAGAACTGAATTAGAGAGGAAAGTAAAAATAATTTTAACAATTGACGAAAGTGAAAGTATAAGATCAAAAAACTAAACGAAAAATTAAAGGACTTGAAAACCAAAGAAAAAATGAAGTAATGAGAAGAAATGAGCGACTGACTCGAAGAGAAGAAAAAGAAGGAATGAAATGGAAGTTTAAAGTTTTTATCAAATGGAAAAATTGTATTTATTAAATAATAAAAATATGTAAAATATGTGAGCAGAAATATGGCCCCGTACCGGATAGTAGTCGGTAGTATAGCCGATGTTATAGTTTGGCCAACGCTATTTGGATGATACGGTCGTTAAAACGAATTTACTTTACGATAGGTTTGGCAGGTAAGGCTGTAAAATTATTAAGCTGTGGAAGTATAAAAATGCGATTACTACGTTCGTCGTATAGTAGCCGTATTCAAGAAATTTGTTAGGGCCACAGCTCTTCTAGGTAATGTTAAATTCAAGCAAATGGTACTTATACGCTTTGGCGAAATTAGCGCTTTCACCTTAATGCGCGGATTATTTGTAATTCCTTGGAAGTATTACTTATCTATATTTGATTGCTGTTTGCTATATAAATATATTTCCATTAAGAATAACCTCAGTAATAAACTTCATTCTGAAGTGAACATCATTATTCAACTAGTCTTGTGTTTAGTCGTATAAGTGCTGAAATAAAAAGATGTGGCGTCCTTGGGATCACTGTGATAGTGATAATATGGAAATTCATGAAGAGGAGATATTACAAGATGAACTTCCCGTCTCAGAGGATAAAAAATAGAGGAAATAGTAGTGCTCGACAGAACCTTCATTTACCAGTAGAAGCTAAACGTATCGTTTTGAATGTATTTAAGTATCTGAGAGATACTGAAAAAGGCAAAGCTACTATAAAAAAACATCTCAAATGACAGGTGTTCCTTGCACTTCTGTATGGAGAATTCTTAATGAAGACATTCATTATAGGAAAACTAGACTGATAAAGGTGTTCTTCGTAGCTTAGTTATTGAGAAGCATGCTCATGTAGTGAGAATATTTATTTCTGACTACAAAGCAAAATTGGTACCAACTCTAAGAGATTTACAGGAAAAAATTCTTACTGATGAGCGAAAATAAGCGAGTGGCGGTATAATTATTTAAAGGAAGTGAACAGACTTCGAGATGAAGGGAAAACGTTTTATTTTCTCGATGAAACGTGGTTTGATAGCCACGATGTATTGAAAAAAAGTTGGACAGATCATTCAGAAAGATGCAGATTCGATGTTCCAGTTTCAAAAGGAAAACAAATTATTATTCTGCATGCGGGATCGGAATACGGTTGGGTGCCGAATGGATTACTATTATCAGCTAAAAATATCTCAGATGCGAAACTCGATTACCATGAAGACATGACGGGAGATCTTTTCTATAAATGGTTTAAGGACAGTTTCATTCCAAATATTGTTCACAACAGTGTTATAATTATGGACAACGCAAGCTATCATTCTATACAAAATAAAAAAATACCTTGCTCTAACTCTAGAAAAGGTGAAATTATGGAATAATATATAATATATAAAGGATATATTTTTTGAAGAAAATTATACAAGAAAACAACTTTTAGAAATTGTTAAGGCTTTTACGTTCAAAAAAGATTATGCAATCGATACTTTGGCTAAGGAATATGGACATCAAGTTATCAGACTACCTCCTGCATCACTGCATTTTAAATCCTATAGAATTTATTTGGGTCAACTTGAAATGTAATATAAGGAAAAATAACAAAAATCCTCAATTTAGTAATGGAGTACTTGAATTAATAAAAGAGGAAGTTAATAAAATCGGTGCAGAAATGTGGGCCAAGTGTATTCAACACGTAGTAAAAGTAGAAGACAACTACCGATCAGAATTTGTTGAAGACTTCATAATACATTTAGGGGACGATAGTAGTACCGAAGATAGTGAGAATGAAATGAGTGAAACGTAAAAATATAAAATTGTTATTGAATTTGTTATAACTGTTTGTATATATAATGCTTGAAATTAAATTATGTAGGTACGCTATGAAAATTACATTTGTTTTTAATTTCATTTAATATTGCCTTTATATCTATAAATCTAATTCATAGTTTTTAATATCTGAATAATTTAAGAAATTACATCGTAATATTTAAAGTACGGATCTGCAAGTTTCTGTTAGCGCGTGCCGCATTTACTGCAGGGGTGCTTCTGGTGTCATAAACGACCCTTAAAGTGAACTAGTCCTAACGACCGTATATTCCAAATAACGTTGGACAAACTATAGGTATAAATAATATTTATGCAGTGCGAATTAAATGCGTGGAACACCTTCAATATTTTCCTTTTGCAAAAATACTCGAACGGGTCGATTGCTTGTATAAATCTGCCATATTTTAGACTAGTTCATATATTTGTACAATGGTGTACCATTGGGACACAAAAAATAATTTTTTATTTTTTTTAATGGAAACCTCTATTTTTTATTAGGAATTCTAAAACGGCATATGTGTTCTAGATAAAAAAATGTAGGGTTACATATTTTTTTACATAATATATAGAGTGACCCAAAGCTCCGTAAAACTTACTATTTTCTCAATAACTCCTCGAATATTTGAATTGGACCCTATAAATCGTACATGAAAATCTCGTCAAAAATGCTATGGAATAGCATGAAAATATGCAGGGTGTTCAATTTGAAAAAAATAGAGTTTTTCTTTTGGAACATTCCTTTATGTCTCGGCGATATTTCGTAAGTTTGGTCACAGCCTAGGTCATTGACTGGAAAAAAAAATCGGTTGCGTTATCTTTAGCGGTTTAGAAGTAACGACTTTGCATTTGAGAATTTTACAGAAAAAAATGATGCACATCAAAAAGTATGGCTGATACGTGAAAATGACTCAAGTGAATTTAATGCAGAATTTATTGTAAAATTCAAAAATGAAATCAAAATGGAGTGTTTCTATTTAAAAGAACATAACTTTGATGTTTTTATAATATTTGAACACCTTGTTGTGATTTCTTTTAATTAACAAAGTGCAAAATTAAAGAGGGGAAAAATTGTATCTAAGAGCTATATGACACGATGATAATTTTCGTAATTTTTTTTACAAAGTGACAAAGACAGGTTAATGTTTATTGATTAGTTCGACACTTCTCTGGTAGTTTTTCACAAATTTGATACAAGAAGTATCACTGTGTTATACTGGCCTAAACGAAACGAAACAGATGAATTCAAAATAATGGACTAAAAATAATAATAGCCAAAATGCATTCATTTCATGGCTAGATCACTCTTTAATAGTGAACGGGCAATATCTGCATATTTTTTTCCATTTTAGATTAAAGTAATTTATAAATTTTCATATTCTTTTTAATTTTTAAATTGCGTTTATTTGAAAAAAAAAAGATCTTATGTGGCTCTACAGTTATTTTGATGCAGATATAAGTAAAAATATGCTTTTTACATTACAACTGTAATGAAAAGTGAGGGTTTCCATTAAAAAAAATTAATTATTTTTGTTCCCCAATGATGCGCCAGTGTACCAACAATTGAACCATTCCAAAATATGTCTCATTTATAGTAATAATTTACATGTCTGAGCATTTTTGCAAAAAGTAAATACTTTAGAAAATATTTATGTTGTTCCAGACTTTCTATCCACATTTATTATATATACAGGGACAGAGTGGCCTCTTAGATTATATTGGAAACTAACCTTACAGGTTGCTGAAAATTTGTACATAGTAGGTACTAATCGATAACGAACTATTCAAATAATATGAAAGCAGTCATGGCGTATATCCGGTTTCAGCGAAAGTCAATCCTAAGTTTCTTATTTTAAATGGAACAGCCCATATCCCTTTTTAAATTCCCCTTTCAATTCTACATCTTTTATATTCGTATATGGTAGCTCTAAACTGTATTCTCTTGACGATATTCAATAAAAAAATGTTGGCGACTACTTTGATCAGAACAAATTGAAATATTTCAAAAACAGTTTTCAACAATGATTAACAAGATTTTTTAAATGCAACCACTGACTATTTTCTATACGATGTTTTATATGCCTTATATTTTAATCGGAATAACATGGTAATTATAAACTGAAAAACCAAGCCTCAGTGTTTGATAACAAAGGATATTTAATATTACAGGGTTGCTCATTCCCTATTAAAAAAATTAGTATGTTTTGTGACGTCAGTAGCGGATTGCATTGTAAATTTGACATCTAATACGTATTCTTTAAAATTTTTAAAGTATATTTTATTATAAGTTACTCTAAAGCTCATTTAAGGGCCGGTATTTCAGACGTGGATTAACTTTAAGCTTTGGTTTGATCCCATGGAAACAATTATCTTAATAACTGCAGACATGGAAATAAATCAAAGCTTAAAGTTAATCTGTGGCAGAAATACCGGCTTTTAATCATTTTTACGGTCCATTGATTTTATCGCGTCAACGGGGATCGGTAATTATTGGTTTTATACTGTTTGCCCTTTATTACTTTTACTTTGCTACTATTACGACTTTACTACTATTACCAGAATCTCCTGGTTACTTAGGATACCTGGTGGCAAGTCGCGCTGTGATTTCAACAGCTGTCCCCAACAGCTATACTTAGAAGGAGAGAGGGGTGGGCTTTATATTAAGGGCGTCGAGGAACAACACCAGCTGGTGAACGCACTGTGGATCCGCTTCACGAGGTCCCACAGCGTGCGCTGATAAACAAAAATTGTCAGGAGTTCTATCACCACTCGTACGTTTAAGGGCGGGGTAGAGACGCAGCAAAACTCCATGACGAAAATATAAATAAATATATTGGTACACTTAAAATGCTTATAATAACGATACAAGTTAGCCCTTGTGGCAAAAAAATAATTAAAGGAACTTCAATTCAACTCGATATTTAATTAACACACCAGGTGAAATGATTAAAAATCAATACTGATGGCACAGACTATCTCGAAGCCATAAAACGTTAAGACTGCTTAACTAATTTAAATTTGACTCAAAAGTCACGGTAATAAATTAATATGATGCCCAAAACGGTGCCGGAAACATCTGCGTTATAATAAAAACGAAATAAAGTAACATGCAGGGTACATTCCTCAGTCAGCTGTCTAGGGTTATTTTACACGTCGATGGTTGTCCAAATACTGTGTCAGCGTCACCCTCGGCCAGACGCTGAATTTCTTCTCACTGCTCCGCCGTTGTTCGTGAAAATGGCGGTGACTTTCGACACAGCAACGACAAGCGAACCACAATGGAATGATACAGCCATATGCGTAATTCACCGCACTTGTATCGGTGTGCAAAATATTCGGAAGTATACCCCGCTAAGAGACGGATCTTAGATAACCACGAATCGAATCAATTCGGTGGCACGGTTGCTTGGAAGACACGTCAAAAGACACGTAGAGCTTGTGTCATTCCAAATTACTTAAATGAATCTTGCAACATAATTTTACACAGATTCTCACGAACAACGAAAAATGTGCTTATTTTGTCGTGCCTCGAAGTAAAGTGAAGCGTGTCTGAGATGGTTACCGGGATTCGTTTTCTTAGCAGTCACGGCGGGCCATTTGAAAAACAGAATGCGGATGAACGTGGTTACATCAGACTTATGAAAAACCTTGATTTCAAACGACGCGTTAACGTCATCTCCAAGGAAAGTTTATAAACAAAGGAAATGCAGAGGTGTAATTGCCGATACGTACGAACAGATTAACATGTGTGATAACAGGTGTCAAACTTGAAGAATTATATATTACATTGTGCCACCTGCTAACAAAAAAAGAGACTTTTGAGTAACACAAGTTTTAAAAATAAATGAATTAGTTAAAAAATAAGGAGTTAAAAAGAAAATATTTTATTTAACCGAATCTCAGTCCACGACTAATAATAATTCTAGTTGAAGTTGGTTCTTGTCCGATGAAAATTATAAGTATAGTGAAACGTTGAGTGTGTTCTCGTCATATTTCTGTCCGGTTCAAGATTAAGAAAAAATTTGTACTAAAAAAAATAACACCTTTGAGAAAGCTACTAAACCCTGAATTAAATAATGGAAAAATTCAAGAAAAAATTGGAGTAAAGATTTGATTTAGTCTGCAACGACGTAATTTTTTCAACGAAAGATTATTTACCAAAGAAAATCATAGTTTTTATTGAAATTAATTTCGTCCGGTTCAGATTTCGTAAATTTTTAATTTAGCGATACCAAAATTCTTCAGCGGGAAACGTTCAATTAATTATGTAATAATTGATATAGGTCGACAAGTTTAATTTCATACTTGAAGAATTTAATAGAGTTTAATTAATTTTATATAGGCTGTCTTGAAGATGATAAAATTTTCTATGCAATTTTGGAAATTTAACTGAAATTATTACTAATAATTTAATTTAAGATATGATTCTCGCACGAAGTCAGGATGCATAAACGACCCATCGGGGAATGGAAGGACACACAGCAGAGACAGTAAACAAATTACGCACGCAAATAAATTAGCGTTTTCCTATTTTCCCTCAAAGTGACGTAAAATGAAGTAGATTCTTATACAAAATTTTACAAATGGTGCGAGAATTGTGTTATTTTCGCATACGACTTTAGTCGAGTGACTTGAGAATACTCGTAGGGTCACAGACCTTTCCACACATCCAAATATTGTTTTTAATTTCTAAATATCCAAATTTCCCTGTAAAGCATTTTTAACCGCTTTATATGGTAGTACGGGAGGCCAAAATTGTGTCAATGTTTGAAAAAACCTACTGAGATTTTGCAAAAATTTAATTTTTTTACAATTGTCAGTTGTACCCTGCTTGAATATTGTGAAAATGATTTAAAACTCTATATCGGGCAAACTTCTTGATTATACATCAAGCGTTTTATATTTCTGCTAAGGTAATTTCATTCTCTTTGCAAAAATGTGAAAATACACAGTGTATTCCATATAAGAAATCAGAAGTTCAGCTTATATCTTAAAAACTATGTGTCGCAGAAAAATTTAGCAAACAATTTATTCATATTTCTCGTCAATTAAATTAAGTTTCACTTTCAGTATAGAGATAATGATATACTGGGTGATTTAAAATAAGTGTCCGATCCGTCGATCGCAGGTAATTCACAGAAAAAAGTGTATATGCATAGGAGGTCTAATATCCATAGCTTTTCAGATAAAATGCACTGAAGATTCAGATATATATTGGTTGACGGGCACTATTACACTGTACTGCGTTACAAGAGCAATGAACTCGCGTGGAATAGAACGAAACATAAGTGTTTACCTTGAAATGAAACTGTAAAACGCTTTTATTTATGGCTTCCGGAGGAGAAAAATGTATAATACGCGTTTTCATTCATTCGAATTTCGGACTTGTGTACGTACACAAAAGAAATGAATCATGATTTCCATTTTAGATTCAAAGGAAGTTGATTTTTCAAATGCCTCTGATAGATTTATTTCTTGCAATTTTGCATTTGCATGACCTTTGTATACATATTCGAGATGAAATACGTTCGTTTATTAAAAGTGTTCACATAAATATGGTGAGGAAATCTCATTTGTGTTTGCGGTAGGTACATGTTTATTAATCTTCTATTTGACAACTGATCATCAATATTATACATTTTCAAAAAAACTATAAGCATGATATTAGGTTTTAGACGTTAATTTGGATTATAATGTGATTCAATATGACTTTTTCGTTATCCAATTTTATAGAGGCTGTTTTGATGACAAATTTTCCACGGCATTTTTTGAAGTGATTGAAAATGATTCTTTCTAAAATAGGTACTCGAAGAAGAATATGTATTATAGTTGGCAGAAAAATAAGAACTCTGAATAAAATTTTCAGCAAAAGGCAAAAAAAAAAAAATTATTTGAATAGCGCACTTGTTTTTTTGTGTTTTAGTTTATATCATTTTAAAATTTTGAACTATACATTAGTGTGTGGAAATTGCCAAACTTAACACAATTGAACGCTTATCTCAGTTTATATTTCTTGTGATGGAACTCTTTCTAGATATTACCTCTTAAAATGATGTTTGAAGTTTGTAATATGATACCTATGTGTCAAAATTTTCTATTGAATTTTGGTAATTACGAAACAAGGAATTCTAAGCATAATAAATATGGTTTGTAAACTAGAAGGAACGGAACTAAGTATGTTTATTAGAAAAAAATCAATAAACAATTTAATAATATTCTAGATTTGTAGTTTCGGGGTACAAATCATCAAATCAAATAAATTGAATAATCCTTACATTTATTTTTGGATCAGGCATTATGGAATTCGGAACTTACATCTACTTCTCCTGTATAACCACATCTTTGCGTTAACAATAAACATAGGCATCAATGAGCACATATACAATCGCGCTTTCTTAGCACAACTAAAGAATGAACGCAAGAACAGTCTCGAACAGAACCGGAGAAATTGGTACCAGGTGGAAAGAAATCGGAAATCATAATAATATATGTATATTATTTCTGCGAGCGGCGCAAATTAGATGCAGCACCATCATTCTGCGCCAGTGATCATCTGTTTCTGCATTCAGGCGAACTACTTTAACAAGCATAAAACTTGCGGACGCATTACTAATTAAACGGGTTATTAAAGTCAATGGAAATACAAGTTTGTTAGAAAGCGGATATTATTGAGACCAACTTTACTTGTTGAATTCAAATTCATGTAAATTGTGTTTGATGACACATCACACACATACCGGATGTCTCAAAATTAGTGTCCACCTTTATACATACCGGTAACCGTAACCAATCTGAATCCAACATCACAAAGAAACATGCTACTATAATTATTTTTTAAATTACCAGAGTATGAAGTTGCGTGTGGAGATCTTTATAATATTTTTCCAAAATTGGCATTCGGTGACAAGAATTTAAAATTATTTGAAATTCAAATAAGTTAAATTAATTCTTCGAAACAAATTTTGGAAAAATAACAGATATTTTCAAACTTAAATAAATATCTGGCAACTTTGGAAGCACTCACGATAATTTTTGTGCAATCGAATATCGCTTGGAACATTTCAACAAACATAAAGACATAAGCAAAAAATTAATCATAAATTTTAATTAAGAAATTTAAAATGATGTTTAATGTTTGTAACGTTCAGTTGCACTAACACTGATTAAGTTAATCTCTAATTAAAGTGTAGAAATTCCTATGTTTAATCAAGGGTTACTTAATAAAGACATCGGTCGGTGCAACTCTGCCTAAGGAAATTGTAAAGCAGCGAAGTAAAGACGAGCTTAATTCATTATCTGTAACTTCGATATTTCAATTACATAATAATGGTTAGTCATATTTAATAAACTGCAAAGAATTGCGCATTTATCGATTACGAGTACCTATTTAAAATACCATGATTGTGAAAGTACTTACTAAAAGTGACAATAAGATGTATCTATATAATGGTTAACATGAAGGTAAAGTTTAATAAAATAAAATTGCATATTGTTTGTGAAAACATTATATAGAGTCTTTCAAAAAGTTTGCAACAAATGGAATTTTTTCTCTATTATAAATATTTATTAATTTTTAATTAAGCAAAACGTTTCTGCATTTCTTCAGGAAAAATTGGGAAATGTCAGTAGAAATTTATCTTTTAAAAGTATTCACCTCGTGCACCAAAAAAGGAAGAGGACTTCCGAGTAAAATGCCCTTATTTCAAAAGATACAGAAAATATAACGAAATATTATTTATAATTATTAAAGACTATACTCAAATACAAAATTACAGCCACCTATCTCAGAAATTAAAAAAAAAATATCTTTATTGTGAATCACTCTTTATAAACATTACATTAGGAAATACTGGTGACATTAAAGTATTGCCCAAGATAACTTAAATCAAAAAATACAAAACTCATTGTTGTTCTTCAATTATTTCATTGGTTTTTGAATAATTATTTTAATGCGTTCAGAAAATGTGGTTTTTTGTTGATCTACAACCAAGTCATTTTTCTTCACAAGTAATGAAATCATCAACAGTATCGGCCACTAAAATCCTGTGACTAAATTTCATACTTTCAATTTCGGCTTCGCCATAAGTAGGAGTAATCTTTCCAGTAGCTGCTTGGATGTGATATACCTTTCCGTCATTTATTGGCTTCCGTTATGATAAAAGATCTGTTCTTATAATGGACACATTCGCATTCGTATCAATTGTGGATTGGAAAAACCTTTTATCAATCTGTCCATCTGCTATGAAACTATTTTCACTGTTCCTTAACATGGAAATGGAGGCAATCTTGGGGCAGAATCAGTCAATTTGCGCTCTTTCTTGCTAAGTGGTTTTAGTTTAAAAACTCACTGTTATCTTGGCGCGCTTGTATGCGCGGGCAATTGGAACTCACATGACCTGAGCAAACCAGAGCAGAAATGGCGGACCCAGTGGCGATACGGCCGTAAGGAGAAAACATACAAATCCGTCACCACGCGCGTTTTCTGTCTGGTTTACGCCTCGCCTTATTCTTTCAAATAGTGCCGTCAGTGCATCGTACTAGGCTTCTAGATGCTTGCTTAGCTGCTTCGAATTGAATTCCAATGCACTGTTGTACTAGCCCGTGCATTGGAATTCGAAGCAGCTAAGAGAAATTACCCAATTGTAATACTTGATGCATTTCCTGATCCTTAATGCCATTAATATATGCTTGGAAAGCCAACCGATGAAACACTGTTTCAGGCAAGAAATCTTCACATGCGTACCAGTCTCTCAATGTCGAGTTCAAAATCTTGAAATGATTTACCGTTTTTTTTGTTTCGTATGTGCATTACAAAAACGCATTTCCAAGTTTTCCACCAATTGATTAAAGTTGTTCTGTATTTCCTCAGGAATGGTCTGTAATGCACTCAATGCTGGACCTCGTAGAGTCAAAAAGAGTGCTGCAGCTTTATCGCATTCATTTCAGCTATTCACATCGGCAGCAATATTAAATTGCCGAATGAATGGTCTAGGTAAATCATCATCAAATTTTGGAGGGGTTTCAATTTCTGACTTGACGGCCCACATGATAGCGCAATAGAATGGCCTAGTTCCACTTTATGGAGTTGTTTGGTTAAATCTTCTAATTTATCTTGGAACTGAATTTCTAGTCCTTCAAGTTTGTCATCAAATTCAATTTTTATGTTTCCAATATGACGTGCAAGTTAAATTAATTCTCTACATCTTCAATGTGAGTTTTTGCATCTTCAGTTTAGTCATAAATTCATGGTCAAATTGTCTTTTTTCACATTTTCAGTTTTGTCGTTAATTTGTCGATTAAAACTTTCTAATCTCTCTCTTAATTCTTGCATATGCCTTTTATTCCTTTATTTCTTGCATTTGTCTTTTATTTTTAATTTCATATTTTCTTTCACTTCCTATGGTTGCTTTTGTATATTTCCATCAACATTCTCCATGTTATCCAGTAGAGCTGCCGCATCTTCAATTTCGAACTCAATGCTTCTGCGTGTTTACCTTCATCTACAAGAGCTTGTTTCTGTCTTTCTTGTAAGATGATTTTCTTTCCAGAAATTTCCAGATTTCTTTTGTGTAATTGTATTCGCAGCTTTTTCACTTTCAGTTTAACAACCTTCATTTTCGATCCTTGAAAATCTTTGCGTCTGACACCACTTTGTTATAAATTCGGTGTTCACAAATGATAGTCGTTGAAGTTCAGAACACTTTAATTACAGACTGTTGCTTCACACAATTAAAAAACAATACAATAGTAATGAGCTGCGAGAGACACTTGCCTTATAAATTACACATCTACTGAATGCACTACTACTACTACTACTACTACTACTACTACTACTACTATTCGAATACTAGCACTTATCGCCAGTTAAATTACAATAAAAAAAGGCAAAATATTGTAATAGAGTAGAGGAAATAATTATGTAACATCTGTTCCTGACTCATCCATACATTGCAAGCAAACCTTGTCCTGCATTCGCACATTGGTTACATAACACCAGCTGCCAGAAAAGTAACTAAGTTTTGTCGGTGTTTTCTCTCTTTCAATTATATTTATAAGATGCCCCAAAACACTATCCGTAGAACTTATTTATTGAAAACTGTTACAGAGTATTGCATATCGTAAAAACATCTGAACATGTTATGTTACTATCAATAACTATCTTTTTGATAATAGCACACTACGGTGTATGAATAATTGAAGTGTGAGTTTATATCTCAACACTCTCCCTAAAACTGCACTTCATTTATATATAAACCGAGTTTTTCTCGCAGCTTCATGAATTGCAAAGGCCCTAACTGTTTTGTAAAAATATCTGCTAATTGACTACTTGTGTCAACATATTTTAATGAAATTGTCTTATTCATCAATAATTCTCGAATGTGATGATATCTCACTGCAATATGTTTCGTACGTTTGTGCTTCTCCGGGTTGCTCACCAATCTTATCGCCGCTTGATTATCTATTAGCAGACGAGCCTGAATTCCAGGTTTAAATTCTTGAACCAAATTATGGAGCCAAACTAATTCTTTGGCAGCGGTTGATGCAGCTATGTACTCTGCTTCTGTCGTCGAAACAGCTACGCACCCTTGGCGTTGATTACTCCAAGTAATCGCTCCATCCCCTAATGTCGAAACATAACCAGTTGTAGATCATCTAGTTACAATGTCTCCAGCATAATCAGCATCGCTGTATACATTTACATAATCTGCAGTTGAACCACTGTATACAATGCCCAGGTCAGTAGTTCCTTTCAAGTACCTTAAGATATGTTTAATAAATTTACATTAAATTTACATTAAATTTTATTTATTTAGACCAATTGACGGTTTTGACAACCACTGAGATGCTTTTCCAACTGCAAATGCCAGATCTGGTCTCGTTGTAACTACCAATCTTCCAATCGCGGATGCGGAGTATGCTCATCATCTGCTTCTGTTTCATTATTCAATATATCAAGGATTTCTTTATCCACGGGAACTTTTGAAGGTCAACAGTCACTCATTTCAAACATTTCTAGTGTCTTTAAAATGTACGCAGTTTGATGAATTTTAATTCTTCCATCTTCAAGATGATCTACTTGAAAACCTAGAAACTGGTCTACTTCGTCACAAATTGTGATCTCGAACTCCTTTTTCAGTTTAACTAATAACTCATTGATGTCGTCCTCTTGTTTTGCAACGATTAGCCCATCATCCACATAAATAGCAATAATAATCAAGGGGCCAGTGTTCTGTTTGATAAAACAACAAGGATCGAAAATACTGCTTGAAAAACCAACTGAATTTAAATATTGACTTAATCGTTGGTTCCAGCATCTTGGTACTTGTTTAAGTCCATATAAACTTCGGATTAGCTTACAAATACGTCCAGAACCGTCATCATACCCTTCCGGTTGAAACATGAAAATTAATTCCTCTAAATTTCCATTCAAGGAAGCAGTTTTACAGTCGAATTGACTAACCTTTAATTTTTTTGCAACCACAAGCCAAAATAAGAATCAAATGGTATCATATCGGACAACAGGACTAAATGTTTCATTGTAATTGACACCAAACTTCTGTTCGAAGCCTCCAATTACCAGTCTAGCCTTAAATCGATCAACTTCTCCATTCGACTTTGTTTTAATACGGTAAATCCATTTGGCTGACAGTGGCATTACCCCTTCTTCACGTTCCACTAACTCCCATGTACCAATTTTTCCAATGAGATTTCATTTCATCATCGATTGCTTCAACCCAATTTTCTTTTTCTGGTACCTGCAGTGCTTCTGTGTAGGATTTCGGTTCAGTGATTGTTTTATGACATAGGTATGCATACCGTTCTGGTTTTCGAATATTTTTACGGTCTCTAAGCTAATACCTGTTGTTCGCACTTGATTGCTGTATTTCTTGAGTCATCCATTGCTCTTGCTGACTTTCTTCTTTAGAAATTGGTGGTCTCAGATCCTTTTGATTCATTTCATCGCCAACTTCGCTCTCTCCCTGACTCAAATTCGCCAGAACCTCTGAAACAGGAACTTCATGAAATTCCACATCACGACTAATTTCAACTCGTGCTTCTTCTGGTATCCAAACTCTATAGTTTCCAGAAATTTCTTCATATCCAACAAAAATTCCTCGTTTGCTTGTTGCACCGAATTTTTTGTCTCGTCTTTTCTCTTTGGGAATTCGAACAAAGCAATCACTTCCAAAAATTCTCAAGTGATTTAGGGAATATTCTCCATCATACCAAACTTCGAAAGGCGTTTTGTCTTTTCTTCGACTATTTCCAGTCCTATTTAAAACGTAGGCGGCACAGGTTACCGCTTCAGCCCAAAACCGTCTTGACAAACCATGAGTTAATAACATTGTTCTTGACATCTCTAAGAATATACAATTTTCTCGTTCGGCTGTTCCATTCTGTTGAGGAGTATAAATTGCATTTCGACCTAGTTCAATGCCATGTTTCTTTGCAGTGTCGACAAAATGTTGATTGGTATATTCCGTTATCTGACATAACAGCTTTGATGGAATTTCCTGTCTGAGTTTGAACATATTTAACATAATCATCAAATTTGCTTGCGACTTCATCTTTATGACGGATAACATAAACCTTCAGATATTGTGAATAATCATCTTTAAATGTTACAAAATACTTGCAACCGCTGAAGGAAGACTCTTCCATGGGTCCACAAACAACAGTTACAATCAACTCTCCAGGTTTATTTGCCTTCGGGACTTCTCGGAAATTTGTGCGTTGAAATTTTCCAAACGCACAGCCATCGCAATTTTCTCTTTTGTTCGATGTTGAAACTTCAATGGCTTTTAATTTCAACAGATCTTTCACATGAGACTTATTCTGATGCCCCATTCTTTCATGCCAAACTTGTAAGGAATGTTCTTTGTCATTTCGAGTTAAAAAACAAATATCTCTGTTTTCAATAACATCAATATTCAAAATGTACATGTTGCCATTTCTACGACCTTCAACAACCAATCTATTATTTTTCTCAAATAACCACTTGTTGCCGAAAATGGTTTGTTTAAATCCCTTTTCAGGTACAAATCGAACTGAAAACAAATTTACTGTCATATCAGGAACGTACATAACTTTCTCAAAACATTGCTCTTCACAATTTACGTGTGACCTTATTCTTATTTTTCCAACACCTTCTGCTATAACTCTACGGCCATCTCCTAATTCAAATGTAATCTTATCATTCAAAGTTTCATACGTCGAGAAATACTCAAGCTGCCAACATGTATGTTCAATACAGCCTGAATCGATAATCCATTTTGTTGCATCAGGCATATTTGAAAATTTTGAACTCACCATAGCGAGGCCTTGAGTATTTTTCTTTTGTTTAGCTGACAAGTTTTCATTTAAACTTTTCTTGGGACAATCTCGTCGAAAATGAGGTCCTCCACAAGTCCAACATTTTTTATTTAGTTTAGTCTGATATTTAACAGTATTTGCTTGCTCAAAATAGAAGTAGTAGCAATTTTAGAATTAAAATTTTTACCTTTTAACTGTCGTTCCGTTATTAAAGCAGATTCGTCATTTACGTTTATCTCACAAATTTTCATTCGTGTTGCTTCAACCATTAATCTGGATATCAGCCTATCCAAGGTACGTTCTGCAGCTGGTGTCGAATCCCAAGCGCTATGAAAATGTCTAAAATCATTCGGCAAGGTATTCAAAATTGTTGTCATGAGCATAGTATCAGAAATAGGTTCATTCAATTCTAATTTACTTACATGCGTTGCAATATCGTCACCAGACGAAATTGCGTCTGCAATAAATATATTGAATCTGCTGATTTTTGTTCATAAACATTCAGTAATTTTGACCACATTTCACGTGCAGTGTCACAATTCATAATTAATGACAGAGGCTTTTTATCTAATGTTGTGGTTAAAATTTCTTTTGATGCCTTATTGACTTTCTTCCAACGATTCAAAACTGCTGCATTGGCATCATTTTCTTCAGGTTTACCGAAACTACCGTCAATCAATTCCAATGCATCCCGAGCGTGCAAAATTGCTCGCACTTGAAATTTCCGTTTCATCCAATTTCTTGAATCCACGAGCTTCTCAATTTTCACTCTGCCCCATCAGCAAGTCTCGTATTATTCAACGTCAAGAATCCAGGAAATGTCAAAAATGTCCAACTTACAGTTTTACGGCAAACTCACAGTTTTACGCTCTTCGTATCTGGGCCCATAACCTTTTGTCGGTGTTTTCTCTCACAATTATATTTATAAGATGCCCCAAAACACTATCCGTGGAACTTATTTATTGAAAACTGTTACAGAGTATTGCATATCGTAAAAACATCTGAACATGTTATGTTACTATCAATAACTATCTTTTTGATAATAGTACACTACGGTGTATGAATAATTGAAGTGTGGGTTTATATCTCAAAACTAAGTCATCGGAATTTTTCAAGACCAAACGCCTAACCCAAAGCTTACGTAAACTGTAAACTAAGTTAATCCTTCATATAAATAAGTAACTTTTTTGAACAGTAATGAGTTCCACAACACCTTTGTGTCGGAGTACGTGAACTCATGTCGTCTGGTAAAGTGTTTTTTTTTTGTATTTTGCAACCCCAATAAATATACCTTAAGCATTTTGTGTTATGTTAAATCTGAACTACGCCCCGCAACCCCTGATATATACATTGCTTTTTGGTATAAACATGATTACCAAGAAATATCTTCACACAAAGTACAATACGTAGTGAAGGCACCTTTATGTCACTGAAATTTGATTTAGTCGATGTCAAGTGAAAATTAACAATCATTCATTTTATTCCGTCAATTCAGCTGTTCGCGACTGCGTCCATGAAATGGCTTTCGACCTTTCAGAAGCTGTGTCCGATGAAAACCAAGCCCCATAGGCCGTATTCTCGAATCGAGCGACATGAGTCGTACGCGAAAATGACGTCAACATGACGCAATTCTCGAACGATCTCTGTAGTTTTGAGTAAGAGTCTGCATCATTTTGACGTCATTTTCGTATACGACTCTTGTCGTTCGATTCGAGAATACGGCCCCAGGTTATGCGGCCATCAGTGAATTGAAAACTACACCATTTCTAACCTATCCTATTTCATTGCTAAATTATAACTGATTCAAACAGAGTGCCTGTCGTCGTTTTTTTACAAAGTTTGCAACTTTTCAGAAATCGGTAGAATAAATCTTGAATAATTGAGTAATTGCTGGAACATCCTGTGACGTACAGATGGCATGACTCATATAAAAACAGATTTATTGGTGTATTGTAGCTTACCGCTGGAACAATATTAAGAAAAAAGACGATCAGTTAATAATTAAAAATAAAATAAAGTGAAATTCAATGAAACAGAAAACAAAAACGGTGACCAATCGACAGGATTAAAATGTAAAATAAATTAAATTCAAATCGGGCAAAAGAAAAAAAAAGACGATCAATTGATAATTAAAAATAAAATCATTTGAAATAAAATGAAACAAATGAAATGAAATAAATAAAAAATTGATAAAAAATACTTAAACTTTTGAGAGAGTTTATTGGGTATATGTAGGTACCTATATTTATTTTATTTTCATCTTTACTTCATCTTTGATTGAAGCTTTCAGAATCAGATTATGAAAAAAGAAAGAAATTGAAATAGGACTAAGACTACAATGTCACAGTCACAGTCAATAGCACGCACCAACTTTAGTACGAAATGTGGCTATAGGCGCCCTTTTATCATTCATGTTTTTTCAATAAATCTAATTTTATCTCTCCGAACTCTCCTTAAGGCATGTACAGCATTCTAAGAGTTGACTGCACTATATCTTTTTTTATTCCTTATTATTTATTTTATTTATTTATTTTTTTACTTCATAATAAAATCAATTATAGTATACATTTTAATCTCAACCGAAAGATTAATTTACCGAAATGCACATCTGCAATTTTGTATTTAATCGCAAGATGGAATTTTCATTTTACTGCCATCCATTAGACGGCACTCAATACATTTTTATAAAATGTGAAACATGTAAAATGTAAATAATTACGAGAAATTTAATAACATATTGTTATATGTAGATTGGTATACTGACATTCCAACTTTGTTATACAACTCGCAGAACTTGATACGCATTTCGCATTGCTCGCTAATTCAGCAATTAGTGAAATGAGTCGAAAGCGATTCAAAACGACCTCTAAAACAATTCCATCTATTTTTGTAATTAAATACGAATTACTGGATGTTGTAATCTTCAAGTGCATCCGCTTAAAATTGTTGTCAACGATTTGCATTCCGGATATAAACAAGATCTAACGGGAGATTTTCATAGACTACGTGAAATTATGTAACACGCTTAAAGCAAGCTGTTGTGTAATTAATTAATAATTTTTGTAATTAATAAGTGTCCTTTCGATTACGGCTTTCTTTCACCCGGATAATTGCGAATGCCGCCAATTAAGAACGATTTTTTTGGATTTAAATCAGATCGCAAGTATGTAGCTGTTGCATTTTGCAAATATTTTACATCAGCAGTGATTTACGTCCTTGACACTAACGGTTGTAAGGGTTACGGGAAAAATAACAACGGTTACTTAAAGGCTCTCATATATTAGCAACCTACGCTGGAAAATTAGCACAATGCTGCGTCCTTCCCTTCTATAAATTGCTTACAATTAGAATGGAAGAAATGCCTGTGACTTGAGTTATGATGTGAAAGATAAGAAAACCAACCTTACACATATATTTATATTGGAGCACAGATCATATAATATATTTTTTTATTATTTTTCTTATATACTTTGTAATGTTTGCTATTCCTTAAGGTTAGTCATTCCAAAACCGGAAAGTCTAAATGGCTACAGGATTTCTTATTCAAATCAAATATGCTCCAAGTGTATAATTTATTTCCAAAAAAGCCATTCATTGGTAAACTACAATAGGTATGTGTTTTTCTGTGCACAGTCTAATAAATTAAAAAGTCCAAATTAAAACCTTATACAAATAAAAACCATGTAGAGCCAAGTCGATTTTTTAGGTATTTTTTTATTAAATCGTAACAGATATAAAAGCTTGCGAAGCCCCATAAAAGGTTACTTGTAAATAGTAGAGAAAATTTGGAACGAAAAGTCATAAATAATTTAAACAGTTGGATGGGATGCAAAAGAAATACGCAAAGCAAGCCACAAAAGTATTATGTACTTCATTTTTACGATCAAATAGAGCAATGTACAAATCTACATCTTTTTTAATTTTTGAAGTATTCCAATTTCTTGTAACTTTAATCATTGTAATCGCCAACATTTAAAAAATAAATAAATATTGTCAAAACACTGGATTTAAATCCTGGTATACGTGAATGCAAATACATCGATTCCTAGGATTCACAAATTTTAAAAGACTTGTAAAGACGCATTTTCCAACACATTCTATTTGACCACTTACAGTGAACATCCCTGCATATATTTTTAACTTTTTTAAATTTAAGGACGAGTAATTTCTTTAAAATGAGAACAATTGAAGGACAACAACGCAGTAGTTTAACTAAAGTATTTTAATTAATCCGGTGGAGGTGGCTGACAAAAAATAACAAAATGATTATGCTGCTATAAAAGTATATTATTATACAAGTTCCACAAGAAGACTAATTGTAGCACAAGTGGTGTTGCGGTACGACGAACGTGGCTGAACTTGGAGTGCCCAACAGAATGAGTACCTTG
The DNA here is from genome assembly GCA_036172665.1 of Prosopocoilus inquinatus. Classification (NCBI taxonomy): domain Eukaryota; kingdom Metazoa; phylum Arthropoda; class Insecta; order Coleoptera; family Lucanidae; genus Prosopocoilus; species Prosopocoilus inquinatus. The sequence continues at coordinate 19,817,522 of CM069875.1, forward strand.
CCACAAAAATATGAAATATATGTATATGCGGAATTTTAATTGTAATGTCTAGCAACACAAGCAACCTTCTGTTTTAAACAAAAATCAAATTGACAATTTTTTTTTGCCCAGCTTTTGTAAGTATTCTGTTCATGATTATGTTAAATATCAAATAAATAATGAATTATTTTGTAAATTCTATTAAAATCTTCATTTGACATTTCAGGATTGAACAATATGCCACTGCCAGGACTAAAATTTCACCAAAAACAGTTTCACAGTGAACCTCTTTGTGAAACTGTCTTTGGTGTCACAATGAGCTCGTTGTGAACGCAAAGTAAAAAAAAGTATACCGTAATTATTTTTCATTTTGAGAAAAGCTTTATGCTCAAATGAAGTTGTATTCATAATTGTTTATGTAGAAAGGTTTATATCTCTAGCCTTCATTCTTCGTTCTGTGATGTTAAAATTTTTATGTTTTTCGCTTCCACAAGTCTTTAGACTTCTAGGTTATTTTTAAACGATTTTCGTTGCATCTCTTTGAAGTTTTACGCCTGAATTTCACAGTGTTTTTGAACGACATTTTTTATATTCTGTATTTATATTAGAAATTCCATCTCTTAAATAAAAATTTACATAAACTACGAAAGATTGAACTAGAGAATTGCAACGAACATTTCTGTGAACTATCATGTAATAATGTATAAATTTAAAGAAATATTATTTTTTTTAGATCTATCGAAAATAGTACAACAAAAGTTTAGATTGAGATTGTGAGATTAATAAGGATTTGTAGAAAGAAAAACAAAATAATGCTAAAATGTCACTTAATTCTTAATGATTTGTGTCTGATTAAAACATTAATTCGATGTTCCCTTTTGGATTTAATCATCAGAACACGTATTCTACATATTTGAATCATTTTGGATATAAGTTTTTTTGAAATATTTAATGACATCGTGGCAACTTGAAATACCATGCCTTCTGTGACTAGAAAGTCTAGGTGCTAGGACTGGACTGAAAGACGGATGATCCGACGTTTTTACCACCGGAAAAAAATAAAAATTAATCCTATAGCAATACCATGAAGCAAAGCAATTATTATATCTAAGACATCAGAAACAGGAGACTTGAGTACTCAGATAGATACTCGGTTGTGTGTCATTTCGACTTAATTAAACTTTAATTGTTGCAGTGAGACTATATTTTGAGAAGATAAAGCAATTCTTTTTCTCCGTTACTTTGACTTGCTTAATTTTGATAGAATTGGGATCATCTGTTGTAAAACTTCCAAAGATCTATGTTTCAGAGCCATTTATAACGCTATATCTTTGTACTTTTTTTACAAGCCGTAATTTGGAGAATCTGTTAAATGTTGAGGGGCTCAGCAAGTTACTCAAGTTATGTCGTAAAATTGTATTAATAGTGGAACTGTAAAAGTACTAACAAAAATGCCATATGGTACAAAATTGGACTTTCAGCGTGAAACTAGGAATGTTCAATGAAATGATTGAAGAAATTCCATAGAGAAAATTTCAAAACTTTTCGAAAGCGGAAAAAGGATGAAAATTATCAATTTTTTATTTGCTGTGAAAATTATTTAATTTAAATGTTTTCATTTGAAAATTTCAGAGACATTTCCAAGATATCGATCGTTGCGTCTCCATTAGAAGAATTTTGCGGTTAAAGAATTACTATCGAATCACGGTGGATAATAATAATAGTATAGGTAATCCGATAACGCATTCGGCTGTGCATTTGCATGGGCGGAATAGGTCCTTAGGTTTGATTAATATTTAACATTTCGGAGGTGGCTCGGAAACACGTCAGATCAGCCATTATTCGAAGCTCATCATCGTTTACGACTTTACTCTGTTCAATTCTTTCTAATCCAGGAAAAATCATATAAAATTGGGTCAGCCAATTATAAAATCTGATGTTACTAACGAAAATAACGTTGTATTTCCAAGCTCTCTCCGACATGTTAAACGTCAATCAAATCTCGGGACCCTAGGGCAGAAGAAGGCAAGATCAATGTGCAAGAAGGCTGAAGGCAGGGAAGCAAAGTTGTAGGACCGCATAAAAAATCTGCATTTGGTGAGTCAATAGAATTTACCCCTTGACTATGACACAACATGTACCGCACAGAAGTCTCCGTCTGTAACCCAAGATTTATCGACTTGACAGTGTTTAATTTTGGCGAACTGAAAATTATAGTATGCAACGAAACGCGTTGGTTTACGAACGAAGTAATCATAACTTTAAAATATGATAAATTTGTAAAAGTTATTTTTTGGACAACGTTTAATGGTTGTTTAAATACAACTCTCGGAGTATATTATTAAAGCCCGGCCCACAATAATCTCGCATTGCACTCCTTCCCCTTTCGATGCATCAAAACAGCGGAAAGGTGGCAGGAGTCAGTACATTCGGCGTACAAAAGCGTCCAACACTAAGTGTTCTGAATTCTTTCCCCTGAATATTAATATTAAAGAATAAAGAAACAAAAACTCTCGATATATTTCAAACTAAAATACTATCTGTTCGCGAAATTCTCTTCATTTCTATTTTGAAACTGAAAAATTTCAGATTTCTATTTTGAAACTGAAAATTTTGAATATTTGAAAAGTATCCATTAACTGCTTTTTTAACTGATTATATTTAATGATTAGTAGCGTTAATGTTGAGAGTGAAATATAGAGCATGTCGCTTAAGGCGCACCATCAGGCGAATCGTTTGGATTGCGGTGGAATTTCTTGAGCTACTGTTCTGCTGATGAGGCCCCAATTATGCCCGAAATAGCTATCCAGAGGATGCTTGAGAGCTCCACTGCAATCTTAAGCAACTTTTTTATATTAGTATTTATCAAATACATCTAAATTTTCAGTATGAAATTGTAAATTTTTAGCTCTGGCTAGATAATTCATCGCCAACGTGATGAAGATGAATGCAGGGAGGTGATGGTTGTCAATGTCAATTATTTTTGGCAAGATTTTTCATATCTTTTAACCATCTGAGATTGTGCACTAATTGTTTGATTGAACTTCAAATCAATCGTGTCCTCAATAATTAAAGTTCTAGTTAAAGCAGCCAATTATTTCAATGTTTTCCCGTGAAGGTTTGTAGTAGGGTCCCTAGATTTCATTTACATTTAACATTTCGGAAAGAGTTCGGAAGTACAACGTCATTTCGTTATTAATGTCAGATTTTAAAGTTGGCTGACCTAATTTCATATGATTTCCCCGAGGGTTAGAAAGAACAAAACATAGCTATTTCGTAAAAGATTGGCAAAATGGCGGATTTGACGTTATACTTCCGAACCTTCTTCGCCATGTTAAATGTCAATTAAATCCTGGGACCCTAGTGACAGCAATTATTTTATTTAAACAAATGTCAAATTGTAACTTTGCATTTTCAATTTATATAATGTTAAAGAATTAGAAAACAAAATTTTTATTATTGAAAATTATTTTCGAGCTGTTGGATTAGAAAATGGGCTGTCCTCTCACTCTTCCGTTACGGGTCGCCAACTTTATAGAAAAATTCACCGTCTACATAATTTAATTAGGAATTCATTTGAAGCCATGGCAAATTCAAGAAATCTAGAAGGAAGTTGAAGGGGGACATTAAAATCGTATTGGCTGAAGAATAGATGACGAGTTTTGGTTGACTGCTCGTATATATCAATTTTATTATGTACTTGAAAGTGAAAAATCTTCGAATTGAAAGCAGAGTAAAATTATAAGTTTTATATTTATGTATCTATTTCATGGAAATAATGGATACGGTGAATCGCAACTGTTCTATGATAGCATATGAATAGAAAATGCTATATGCTTTACTAATGCAAGGCTAATTTCTATAAAAAAATTTAAACCAAAGATTAATATATATAAATATTACTCAAGAAATTTATTGTATTTAATTTTAAAATGAATTTTTCATTATGTATGAAGAAAATGCCAAGTAAGTTGTTTTGTTTGAAATGAATAAATTACAGTTGTAAAGTATCTTAATATTATTAAGTATTCAATAATTATTTCATTAATGAAAAGTATTAATTACTTTTTACATAAATTTCTTTATTTAGCGTTACTTCTTATGTAAAATATTTATTTTTATAAATCAAATCGAACCCTTTCTCTCATTACCTTTCATAATTTTAATGTAAATTTCATTTAAAGATAAAGGTTAATGCAAGCATAATTTGTATTATTGCAAATTTCAAGTAGGTTTTTACATTACATTCTGAAGAGTGAGCACACAAAAACATTGAATTTACTTTTCCTGTTTCCAATATCTTTTTCTTAACCCTAATTCTGCAAGTACGACAAAAATTAAGGGAACCACTTCATGATAGTGTTACGTATTGTTGAATTAACTGACGGTTTTAATAACTTGTTAACAGAGAATGATGATGAGCTTTTTATTACAGGAAATATTAAAGGTTTGATATAATTACCCTGGATTTAATAAATTTTTCTTGATCTTCGAGGTCCTTATTGGATTTAGTTTACGTTTACAAACGTTTAAATGAAAATCACAGCACTCATAATTTTTCATTACTTAGTCTTTAAGAAATCGACTTCGTTAGAGAGCGAAAATTCTTCACATAGGCAGTTGTTAAGACTGCAAAGTCAGACGACATGTCATAAAAATTTTCTCCCAGAACATTACCTGTAAGGGCAGAGAGAGGTGACGAAGCATGAGATTGCTGCTGTCTGTTGGCAGGTTTCGCTTCGAACAAGTCCTTGACGCGGTTGTAAATGACTTCCTGCGGATTGTGGAGGTAGAACGATTCCCCGTTCACACTTCCACTCAAGCTGCTGGTGTCTGAACTGCTGGCGCTGTTAACAAAATTACAATGAAAACTGTAAGCAACGATTATTAAAAGTTTTTTTTTTTTTTGTTTTTTGCATAATCAATTATTTATTAAAATGTTTGTTCTCTTGGTATGAAAAGCAGAGCGTGAAATTGTCTCACAAGATTGTTAGAGTTAACGCTTAAATAAAATTTTAGAAAGGTGTAAAGACGAAATGTGTTCTTTATGATAAAAAAATATTAAGAACGCTTTACGTGAAGCAATTTGTATTTTGCAGCAAGACGCAATTTCTATTGTGTACATACTCGTCGTTAAATGTGTGTGAACAATACTTGTTAATTGACTCACAGCAGGACAAGTCAAACATAAGATAAGTAAATTATTTACCCTCAGAAATTATTACCATTCATTGTAATTACACAGAAATATAAAGCTGCGAGTAAGCTAATGAGAAGTTCACATTTATGTATTTTCTTGCAGCATTTCGTTGCTGCAGTTTTTGAGGTGCACGTCGCAGTTTTTGACGTGCCTGATGCAATTTTTGATATACTACTTGATTTTCATTTCATTCACACTAATTCAATTTGAAATTCAAGGCAAAAATCCTTGTAGGGACACTCGCCCAACAGCTATAAAAATTAGGATGGTACTTGGTATTAATAAAAACACTTGTTTGAGTAGTTAAGCAGAAGAAAGTTTTCCTCATAAACACCAATAAACAAACATAAAAATGCAAGTAAACGGTAATAACTCTTGCTAATAAAAATATACGAAGAACATACTAAGAAAGAAGCATGTGGCACATGTATGCATGAAAATACATAGAACAACAGAACATCACGTATTTTGCATTTTTTGATGTAGCAGTTATAAAGGTTGGTCCAAAAGTAATGGGATACGGAGCAACAGTTGATTCCCGACTCAAAATACTGCGATCTAGCTATACTCATTTAGTTCAGATAATAATTTCTTCAATAATTCCTAAAGTTTTCGACATATTGCCGTAAAAATTTACATACACTTGGGACGAGAATTAATAATTTTTCTCAAGTTTGAACTAACGGGTAGAGGTCTTAGCATACGATACCTTTCCCAGCTGCTAACTTTTGGAACTCTTAACAAAGAAATGATTTTTCCAACATGATAGTTTTGAAGTAAGCAAGATTTTTCTACTTATCAATTTTTCGGAAAAACGAAAAAAAATCCACAGGTTAAGTAAATCTGATCACACGCTGTACATAAGACAAAAATAAAAGAAATAGACAACAAAATTTATAAAATAATTAATTTTTCATCAAAAAAGTGTCCACTTTTCTGATCACGACAGTATACTTTAGTAATTACTGAAAACCTAAAATTTATATACTGAGCGCATTTTATTTCATTTGTCTTTACAGTCTATACATTGTCAACCTTTGTTAAATGTGTAATACAACATAATACAGGGTGTTCTTTTACTGTGAGCAAATAAAAAAAAAAGCTCAGTATAAGTACATTAAATGCTACCTTCTGTGCATATTTTCCGGTGGTTTCCAGCCAAAAAATTTTGAAAGTACTACTTGTTTGGAACTGTTGATATATGCGAGAGAGATATACTCAAGGTCTCAACGCCTTCCTATAGTCGACACCGATACCGCATTGTGTTTCGCATTCAAACCCATTTCGTAGCGTTTCGTAATAATATAATCAATAATCACTGATATCGCTTAGTAATTATTTTTTTTTAATTTTAATTCACTGAGGGAATTAATATTACATTTATTTAAATACTGCCCTACCTTAAGCGCGTCAATCGAAGAGGCGACCGGCGTTGTAAAACACACTTAAGAAATGGAAACGCAATTTATTTATTACTTGTGGAAAATGAAACGATGGATGACGATGATGTGATTATTTAACTCATCCGCAATTTTAAGGCGCATTTTTCGTCCAGTAATTATAATCGTCGGCCTATAATTTGAAAATACTTGAAAATGTAATTACTTACTTGTAGGGAGGTTACATTGTTTTAATAAATCCGGGCAGATTTAAAATGTTTACTGACTGGAAGATTTCGTAATCGAATTAATTGAGTCTATAATCTGTGAGATTCCTATACTTATATTTTTTTGTACTTGTTTTCTTTGTGTGTATCAATTTAAGTCAGTGCTCAATAAATCCATTGTAGCACATGAGGGATTTTATTTATTTGTACAGTTTCTGAGCCAAAAGCCCTTGAAAGCCTTCGAAAGAGTTAAAAAGAGTTATTAATTAATCAGGTAAACAGGTTCGGTAATTTCCTAAAAATTACCTGGTGGCAGCAAAATTTTATTATTCAAAATTGTCTTTAATTCATTTAAAGCACGCTACCTGCTTGAATAGTAAAGTACAGATAAGGGGTGGAATTTTCTTATTTTTTCTATTTCCCAAAGAAAAACTAACTTATAGTAATAGAACGCTCCTGTTTACATCTTCGACCCTCGTCTGTAAAAAATGTTTTCGGAATAATTTTCAGAAATTAAATTTTTTATACGAGGCAAAGTCAAATGAAAACCTTAAAAACGTTGCAAAACAAAATTTATTAATGCAATGTCGGAAACAAGTATGTCATTTTTTGACGTGATCTCTATTACGTTCTATGCAACTCCTCCACCGTTTTGGAAGTGCTTGAATATCCGAAGTAAAAAAAAAAATCTTTGGTCGTGTGCACAGCCGCTCGTACACCACCTGAATCATTTCATTATTACTCTGAAAATTCTTTCCACCTAATGCTTCTTTAAATGGATTCAAGAAATAAGGAAGGTGTAGTAGATACTCAAACTTCAAATTTTGAATAGTCGCCATCATTGCACATGCAGTATGTGGCCGCGCATTGTCGTGTTGCAAAAGAATACCGTTACTCAAAGATCTTCGCCTTTTGGTTCTGATGGCAGGCTTTAGGCAGTTCTTTAAGACTTCATACTTAACATTGCAGCGATTTCATTAAGGATAATCTGATGATTTTCTGTCAATAAGGCTCCCACTGCCGAAATCGACTCACTACACAATTTGCTTGACTAGGTTGGTAAGACTCAGCTACACAAATCAACCCATTTTTGAATTTATTGCTCCATTCATATATTTGTTGAAGTGACAAGCATGAATTTCATATTGTAGGTTTATAATGCGATCAACACCAAGGAGTTTTACTCCTTCACTGTGCAAGAAATTGATAACAAAACGCTGCCCCTTCCTGTGCAATGCTCTAGTGGAGTTCCCATTTTTAAACTGTCACTCTGATTAAACTTTCAATCGCTTCTACGATATATCATTATCAACGTATTCTGCATCTCAAAAATAAGTTTTGTACCAATTTGTAAGACGAGGTTCCGTTCGGTGCATTTTTAGGACTTTTAAGGTTTTCATTTGACTCTGCCTGGTAGATTAAGAATTAAGTTGAAAAACTTATTCATGAATTCCGATTTTCTTTACCTGGATTATTGTTCTTTAAATAAAATCGGGAAGCTTATAACAAGGTGGAAAAAATGTGCGAAATGTAATATTGATGAATAAAGATTATTTTGAATAATAAACGTCAGTATTACGCCCACTTAAAGTTAAAGGCTCATTAAAATTTTACATCACATTGATTGTAGCCTCGGAATGTAAATTTACACTAGCAAAATTAATTTAAAGAAACACCTAATTTATTACCTACCTCGAATATCAAAAGTGAAAAATTAAAACACGTCGGTGGGACCTGAATTTATAACTTTTTAAATACCTACAAAAATACTTGTGTCCTTATTTGTAAAGTAATTACTGAGAACCTAAAATGTATTTCGCCACACGCGTTTTATTATTATGCAATTGTAGGTAGCCAACGTTAATTAATGTTAATCATTAATTCTCGATCTCTTTCTGTCATTAGCAAAACAGAAACTTATAAATCCGTGCCACATCCTATCCTACTTAGCGTTCTTTATTTGTCAGAAGAATTCATCGTTGCTTTGGCAATTTAAGTTTAATGATAATGCAAATTTTTGTACGGAAGTACAAAGAAAGCTTGAGAAAGACTAGTTATGAAAGATTTAACTGTTGGGAGACGTAGATGTTCGCATTAATTTCAACGCATTCCTTATAAATTATAATACCTGTTTCTGTGTGCCGTCATTGGGTTAATATAAAGCCCATCTTGTGGAGCGTGCGGTGCTTCTATGCTCCTAGCTGATAAAGGTGGATGGAGGAAGAACGGTTCTTGATTGTTGTTAATACTAGCTGAGCTGACTGAACTCGGTTTACAGGTGGAACAATCGCTGCTGATACTACCCTAAAAGGTAATTTGATTTTAATTAATGTGGCTTGATATTGCAGGTAAAGTGGGTATTTTTAAAACGTTCTTTTATTGCATGGAGCCACTACGCGCTGTATTGAAGTTAACTATGTTTATAACCGGCAGTTGTCTTGTGAGGGCTTTAGGTTGTAAAAATTTTTAACCTTTTCAGTAGATTATATCAAAGCAGATTTTAAACTTAACCGGATACTATTAAAGATAGAAAGAGCATTCAACGTTTAACAATCGATTGATAGCAAAGTAGTTTTTAAACTTTTTAACTGAAGACTATTAAAAATGGAAAGAAAACTCCACATATCACTATCATCTATCGACAGGAAACGTTGAGTGCACTAACATTGAGTCCTCTTTCTATTTTTAATAATGTCCGGTTAAAGTTTAAAAACTATTATCTTACAATTTTCATTCGGACAAGATTCGACTTCAATTATGGAAATTATATCACCTGAGATTATTATATCGTGTGCTTAGTAATAGTTATGTTCCATTCTTGAGTAAAATATAAATAAATACTCTTAAAGTTGGACCTGTAAGGATCGCTTGTTTCATTATAATAAAGCGGTTGAGTAAGTAGTTGATAATAATAACTAGTAATCTGTCGTAGCAACCAATTTAAAAATGAAACAATACAACAAATTATTATTAAATTTTAATTCTTATGAGTAGATATAAGATGTGTTCTTTTTACCGCCAAATTCACTTCAACTCAGATAAACGTCATTTCCATTGGCGCGAACAAGTAAGTTTGAATGTGTATTACAACCTGGCAACCAATAGAAGTGCACGAGTGACAAGGTAGGAGATCGAAACCACAGTTCATACTTCCTTGTTCATGCCAACGGAAATGACGTTTATCTGAGTTGAGATGAGATTTGTGGCAAAAAGAACACGCCTATTGTGAAATTCAATGGGCACCTGTAAATCTAGTTTTTTTCTTTTACTTATTGATCAAACATTCTTTTTTTTTTTGGTTTTTCAAAGTTTTTATTTGAAATAAAGTATCACATGACAATTTTATTTGGTTATTTTGAATAACTAGTTGTTAGAATTTTCATTTTCATTATTATTTTGGCAACCTTCTAATAAAATACCTCCAATCTTGTTATTAAGCTGCCTTGTTTATCTGGTTATAAAATAGGATCGTCCAGGATATGTTACTTTTACTACGACCGGAAAGGTACTTCGGAGAGCTCTTTTAGCTCGAAATCACTCGCAAAATAAATGAATAGTTTCCAGCCTGACCTTCAGAGGGCTGTGATTCTGGTGTTTTGCAAGGTTGGTAAAACTGATATTGCATCTAGCATGTTGCCCCGTTACCATTTAATATGCAGTTTGACATTTCCTCCCCTCAAAAGTGAGTCACACGAAACTTCTATCCGTCACTGTGAAGTAAATAGAGTGAATTTTAATCTGTTTCCTAAAGCTTAATCTCATTCACTAAAAATGGAATCAATTCTATGATCCTATTGATCAAATAGGCAGCAAGCTGCCTTCAATATATAATCCTAATGTAATGTCTGGTCAAACGATCGCAAGATGTCGCTACTTAAGCTTTTCTTCAAGGTTGGGAAAACTGATATTACATCTAGCAGGTTAACTCGTTCCCATTTAATCGGCAGTTTGAAATTTCCTCCCCACAAAAGTAACTCGTGACGTCACACGAAACTTCTATCCATCACAATGAAGTAAATAGAATCTATGGTCCTATTGATCAAATAACGCAAAAATCTCGTTAACGTGCCCAATGGAATTTATCACGTGACGTGACGTAACGACATACGCTCCTTTGTCCCCTCCGCTAATCAAGGCAACCTTCTAATACACAGTCCGGCTCTACCAACCTTGAAACTGACCAACCTGATGAGCGTAGTGTACAGATTCTTCGAATCCAAGATTGATCCGGATTTTTATACTGATCCAGATTCGCTGAGTCGGATTTCTACGCGCAGGCATCCTGTTCATCCTGCTATTTTATTTAATGACATCAGCCATTTCTTTAACTGTGAAATATCGTAGTTTATGTGCAGTGGTTTGCGTTTGATACATCGCTATAAGAGACAATTCTCAAGAATAACGGAAGAAATCAAAGTACGCACTGTCATAAAATATTTTCATGTCAAGGGTTTAAGTGCCACGGATATTACAATCGAGCTGGATTCTACTTTAAGTCTGCTCCACCATTTTCAACGGTCAAAATTTAAGTTGCAAATTTTAAACGTGGCCGGACAAGCACTAAGTGTGCAGAGGATCCAGGAAAATCAAAATCGTCTACAACGGAAAATGTACTCTTCAAAGACCAGAAAATTATCTTGAATAAACGTAGATCGACGTTGATTGAGATAGATGAGACTACGAAGATTTCAAAAAGCGAACACACATCAAAATAAACACATTTCTCATAGAAAAAATATGCTTCTTTCATTATTTATTTGTGTTAATTGATTGGCTATAATTTTTAAATTTGACAAATTTAATTTAATATCATTAAACATACGTCAAATTGTGACAGTTCAGGTAAGCGGTGTGTCAATACGAATACATATCATGATGAAAAGAAAATATTCAACATTGCCTAATTCGGAATAACCTTAAAATCAAAAATGAAACGACATTCATTGTTAAAATTTAGTTTCTTACATGAACAACACATTCTTAGTAGACTTTCACGACATACTGCGATTTAAAACGAATAAAGAATGGCTTGTACAAGCCGTTTCACTTAAGGTGGCTTCCTTCATATGTCTCTAGATACTAATTAAAAAAAATGTTTCAAATAAAAGTTACTTGGTATCATGTGGAGCATATTTTAAAATTAGTTTGGCGGATACGGAGTGTTTCGTTTGGTTTGGAAGTTATGTCACTCGTTATTTTAAATATAATATACTACGCAAAAAAAATATCGCATCACTTGGTTTTTTCCTTTAAGCGACATAATTTATTTTCTAGTTGTTAATAATTTATTTTCTAGTGGTTCATTTTTATTATTATTTATTACTTATTTTAATCATTTTCGTTACTTATTGTAGTTAAATTTAACCAATTATTATTAAGAACTCCCTAATCTTTTATCGAAGAACACAATTACGTTAAATACTATTATTTAAAAAGAACAGTGTAATGAGTATTTCCGCCTCTAGCTTGTGTAATCCTGCTTGGAAGGTACTCAATATCACTTCTGATATGGTCTTGATTTAGATGGTTCCATTCTTCAGCTACTCTTACTGAGAATTGATTTAAAGCTGTTGCTGGTGATTGGGTTGCACGCAAAGAGAACCCGATGTGGTCACAAACATGCTCAATTCCATTTCGATTTGGGATTCTAGCAGGGCAGTCTAATTTCCTCATTCCGATTTCATTAATGTTTTCTTGCACAATTTCAGTAATGACAGCCGGGCGTTATTTTGCATTAATAGGAAGTCTGGACCAATAGTACATATGATTCAGAAACCTCCCTCACGTACCTATCAGCAATCACAGTACCATTATTCACAACCGCTAACTCTTTACGCACCTTTAAAGATACCCTACCCCAGACCATAATGGAAACGTCGCCAAATTTTTACGTATTTCTAAAATTGCATTTCGCATACCACTCGCCATCTCTTCTGAACACTAGTATACGTCTACCTGAACTAAACAAACAGAACAGTGATTCATCTGTAACCAATTTTTGGTTCAGTTACGAACATTCCGATCAACGCGTTCTCTGACAAGTTGCAATTTTGGTATTTAAGGGACCTTGGTTTTTAAGAGACCTTTATAGGGCACTCTAGCATGATTTCCTAAATCATGAAGACGATTTCTTATGGTTCGTGTGGTAATTTGGACATTCTTTGCACTGTACAATTAAATTTTCAGCATTTTTGTCGTGTAATGTCGTGTACGCAGGGCACTTAAACGTACAAAACTGGGCGTTGAAGGCACTTGTTGCCCTTTTATTACTTTTCCTACTCTGTTTATTAATCTCCGCTTTCCCTAAACTGACTAGAATTCTTGAAATTGTCAACTCCTGAACATCGTTGGTTGTGGCGGCGTATTTTTATTTATAACCATTTTCAATCAATACAATGGCTTTCACAGTTTGATCAGAACTGAAATTTCTAGAATTACGAACAGGGACTTTAATGTTCATGTTTGAGAACAGTATAACTAAAATTTCCAGAATAATGGTTTGTTAAAATCATTTTACAATATGGCGCGTTTCCCCTTACTACAAATTCTTGCAAAAAGAAATGATATTTAAAAGTTCTAGTTTAGTTAATCAAATTAATTAATTTCTCAGAACTGTAACCTGACACCATTTATAAAAACAGAGACAAATTAAACAAATATAAACATGTTTACCCAAAAAATACAAGTGATGCGATAATTTTCTTACGGAGCATATTTTTACATTTTCGGATTCACACCTTTTATTTTATCGGCTATTTTTTTTATTTTCAGAGGAATAAATTATTCTATTTTACATAATTCTCAGAGAAGAGCATGATGAAGTTGTATTACAAAAAAAATCTCTGAGGTTTCAGCTGGCTTTAAGAAGTTAATAATTATAACCTATCTTTTGAAAATTTTAGCAAATTCAACCAAATTGTAGGGATTCAGTCTTTTACTTATTTATTTATTATTATTATTATTTTTTTTTATCAAGTATTGATAGAATTCAATCAGGATTATTTACGGTCGAACGGAGGGGCGACGTCGTCGGCGAGGTGTTCCTATTTCGTGGTTTGATTAGACGAGATTTTACCTGTAAAAGAAAAGCAACCTGAGCATTCCGGTCATCCACGATTATTGCAAATATCAGGTTACGTAATTTAATGCTCAATCTAGTACTATTGGTTCACCCAAAATCAGCTAAACAAATAAGTTCGGTTCACCCGAAAATTGCTATGTCCTTGGTATCCAGGTGCGCTCGTGCGCGCGGATCCCCCGCGAACGGAGAAGGTGCATGCGAAACCGTCCAACGGCTCCCCCGTGCCCTTATTGTGACAACCCCCGGGTCACTAGCGCCTGCGGTTATATTTCTACAACCCCCGGGTCGTCTAGCGCCTGCGGTCAACTCCGCCGTGCGAATCCCCCACGTCACGCCGCTTTCCGGCTAGGACGACTAGCTTATTATCTAATTCAAAATCAAGCTCAACTAAAGCATGCTCCAGATCTGCCTTTTACGAAAATAGCATGAATAACAAAAATAATAAAAATATCAAGAATAACAAGAATAACAAGAATGCTCTGTGAGAAAACTCACCTTTACTTTGGCCTGCAGAAATCAAGCACTATCACGACCCTCTGGCACAACACACACAAGTCAATAGACGACTTTATAATGCGTTTCGAATAATTTCAGCTTTCGGTCCTTTGCTTATTTTGCTTAGGCCGCATTAATGTATTACCGCTGATCTCGTATTTCTTTCTAAGCCGTCGGTTAGTCATCGAAAGGTTACAATTTTGTTTGTTTTAATAAACAGTTTTCGATAGCGCAGCATCGCCTCGCACGTTCGGATATTAAATCATTTGAGTAAAAATAATATTTCTTACATTCGGCCATCCTGCAATTCACCTCGTCCCGAGGTGACATCCTCTACTTGTCAGATGACGATTCATCCTCCACAGGGGAAAGTACCACTCCATCTTCCCCGCTCTCACTGTCGGTGGCATCAGACACTCCTCCAGGTGGGCACTATGGCTTCATTCGGTCAACAGCCACTGTTTTCTCCTGTTGAGTCCTCTTAGCTCTTCGATTCGATGATGGCATATCTTTAATTCGATATCGATCGTTAGGCAATACGGCAGTGACAATCATTGGACCGACGAAAGGAGGTACCAATTTTCGACTGGTGCCGGTAGCAGTTGGGTTTTGTTCGATCAGAACTAGGTCACCTTCTTTATATCTTTTGGGTGGCTTCCGTTTCTTATGAAAATACTGTTTCTGTTTGGACTGCGCTTCGCTTATTTTCTGCGCTGCTTTTTCTCTTGACGTAACCAAGTCATTCACTATTGATGGTATAGCAGCTACTTCATCTCGTAAAACTGAATCGGTTCCATATCTGGGGGTGTATCCCAACATGAGTTGGCTAGGCGTTTTCCCCGTTGCATTGCTCACAACATTGTTTACTGAAAACTGAACAAGTCGTACCTGTTCATCCCATCTTTCTTCTTCCAAGGTAGCCGTCATCAAAGCTCCTAGAACAGTTCGATTTAATCGTTCGACCTGTCCATTGCTTCTAGGAGTTGTCACTGCATTCAAAATATGTCGGATGTTGTTCTGGTAGCAGAATTCTTTGAATTTCTTTGAAGTATAGCCGGTTCCTTGGTCGGAAATTATTTGTCTCGGAATTCCATGAGTCGCAAAAATGTCCTTGAAATATTCAACTACATATTTGGTTTTAGTAGATGGGACTGCTCTCAGGAAAGCGAATTTAGTGAATCCGTCGATGCCAACTATGAGATGAATATTACCTTTCTTGCTTTTGGGGAAAGGTCCTAGGTGATCGACATGAAACGTTCTTAGCGGCTCAGGGGGTCTATCAATGGAATGTAGAAATCCTTCCTTCTTTCCACTTTTGCGTTTATTGTACAAACGGGGAATGCAGCAAGAAATGTAGTTCTCTACGTATTTTCTCATCTTTGGAAACCAGTAGTTTTCACATAGCGTCTTTTCAGTGGCAAAATGACCAAGATCGTCATGCGCTGCCTTAACTACTTGCTGTCTCATGCCTGCTGGAACAACCCATTGCAACCCGCGGGCTGTTATCCGATACACGCGATCATTTCTTAGTGCATAATTCTTATAAATATTCTTTTCGTAATCGGTTTCAGGAACTTTCTTTAATACTCGGTGGATTTCTTGGATCTTCTCATCAGTTAGTTGTCCTGACAATATCCAATCGGCAGGCTCAATAGTCATAATACACTTGTATGTCGCTGTATTTTCAATCGTTACCGTACTCTTGGCTTGCTCTGAATTCTCGGATGATATTGGGTTTCTACTCAGGGCGTCAGCATGACCTATTCTACCTCCCGGTCGATATTTTACAACAAAGGAGTATTCTTGAAGCTGCAGCCACCACCTCGCAATTCTCGGTAAAAGTTGTTTCTTTTCACTTGTGGCCTTCAACGCGTTGCAATCAGTGACCACAATAAATGTTATCCCCAATAGGTACGCCCGAAATTTTCTTATGCTCTCGACAACTGCCAACGTCTCGAGCTCATATGAATGATAGTTAGGCTCAGCTCCTACAGTCTGTCGACTGTAGTATGCCACTGGATGGAGTCGTTGGTCTGGGTGCATTTGCAACAATATTCCTGCTAATCCGATAGAACTCGCGTCTGTATGTAACTCTGTTGGAAGCGTTTCATCGAATATTGCTAATACTGGTCGTTGAATAAGTGACCCTTTCAATTTTCGGAAAGCGTTTTCTTCCTGCTCTAGCCATTTACAAGCAACACTCTTTTTAGTTAAGTTAGTTAATGGTTTTGCAGTTATAGCGTATCCTTTTACAAAGTGTCGAAAATAGCCTGTTAGCCCTATAAACTGTCTAACTTGGTGTACGGTTTTCGGTGTTGGAAACAATTCAATAGCCTTTATCTTTTCGTGACCAGGTTGTACCTTACCATCCTCTATTTCGAAACCCAAATAACTCACAGCCTTTGTAAGAAACGAACATATCTTCAAATTTAGAGTTAGGTGTTCTTTTCTGAAAATGTCCAAAATTTTCCGTAAATTGTCCAGCCCTTCTTCCACGGTTGTAGAGTGGAGCAAAACGTCGTCCAAGTATACTGCTGCGTACTCTCTAGCTGGTTTAAGGATTCTATTGATGAAACGTTGAAAAATTCGAGGGGCATTCGTCAACCCAAAGGGTACTCGGTTAAATTCGTACTGACCACCGGGCGTCACAAACGACGTATATTTTTTAGATTCTTCCTTTAATGGAATCTGATAGTAACCCGATCGGAGATCAAGGCTGGTAAAATATTTACCACCCTGCAGTCTATCAATTTGATCGTCGATTCTTGGAAGCGGCTGATTATCTTTTATAGTCATGGTGTTAAGTTTTCGATAATCAATGCATAACCTCTGTTCCCCGTTCTTCTTCTTCACGAGTAAAACCGGCGAGCAATAATCAGAATCCGATTCTCTAACGATATTATGATCTACTAGTTCATTCACCATGTTCTTAACTGTCTCTTGTTCTGCCCGGGCCATTCGGTAAGGACGATACGAAAACGGCTGATTCTCTTTAAGTTGGATTGTCATCTCCGTTATTTTAGCGCAACCAAGTTCAGCGGTTGTTAGCGCAAAGCAATCTCTATATTCGGTTAATAACTGAATTAATTGATTTTGTTCGTCTTTTGTCACCGGTCCAATTTTAATTTCGTCACGTGGGAGCTCTTCCAGGGATATCTCTTTCACTTTCAGAACCTCTTCGAGCTGTTGGTCATCATCATCGACTGTCCTGGCTGTAGTCGAACTACCCTGTGCGCTACTTGCCGAACCCGATGGTGTTGGGCTGGGCGCACGTCGTTTTCTGCCGTGCGGTCCTTTGTTCATGTTTCAATCTTTTTCACCTTCATTCGGAATTGGGAGGAAAATAATTAGAATAATATACATTAAAAACAAATACACACATAAATTCGATTCCTAAATCATTTGCTTAAGAAAGGAAGTAATCAAATCTCTGTCGCGTCATATTGTTTTAATTATAAGCCCCGTAACACCTCGCTAAACGCGATTGAAAATTCTAGTATCATCCCACTTCTGAAAATTTTCTAACATATCTTTTGAAAATTTTAGCAAATTCAACCAAATTGTAGAATTCAGCCTTTTACTTATTTATTTATTATTATTATTATTTTTTTTTATCAAGTATTGATAGAATTCAATCAGGATTATTTACGGTCGAACGGAGGGGCGACGTCGTCGGCGAGGTGTTCCTATTTCGTGGTTTGATTAGACGGGATTTTACCTGTAAAAGAAAAGCAACCTGAGCATTCTGGTCATCCACGATTATTGCAAATATCAGGTTACGTAATTTAATGCTCAATCTAGTACTATTGGTTCACCCAAAATCAGCTAAACAAATAAGTTCGGTTCACCCGAAAATTGCTATGTCCTTGGTATCCAGGTGCACTCGTGCGCGCGGATCCCCCGCGAACGGAGAAGGTGCATGCGAAACCGTCCAACGGCTCCCCCGTGCCCTTATTTTGACAACCCCCGGGTCACTAGCGCCTCCGGTTATATTTCTACAACCCCCGGGTCGTCTAGCGCCTGCGGTCAACTCCGCCGTGCGAATCCCCCACGTCACGCCGCTTTCCGGCTAGGACGACTAGCTTATTATCTAATTCAAAATCAAGCTCAACTAAAGTATGCTCCAGATCTGCCTTTTACGAAAATAGCATGAATAACAAAAATAATAAAAATATCAAGAATAACAAGAATAACAAGAATGCTCTGTGAGAAAACTCACCTTTACTTTGGCTTGCAGAAATCAAGCACTATCACGACCCTCTGGCACAACACACACAAGTCAATAGACGACTTTATAATGCGTTTCGAATAATTTCAGCTTTCGGTCCTTTGCTTATTTTGCTTAGGCCGCATTAATGTATTACCGCTGATCTCGTATTTCTTTCTAAGCCGTCGGTTAGTCATCGAAAGGTTACAATTTTGTTTGTTTTAATAAACAGTTTTCGATAGCGCAGCATCGCCTCGCACGTTCGGATATTAAATCATTTGAGTAAAAATAATATTTCTTACACAATAATTCTTAGAAAGAGGTAATGCTCTTTTGTCTTAATTTTTTTTTCTCATAATAAATTCCATCTGATTATTATCTGTGGCTGTCTTTGTGAAGGGGTGGCTTTCAAAGCAAGAAAGAAAATCAATCGGGTTAACAATAAATTGTATTTTCAAATATTATTTTATTTGTAAACTAAATGCTGTAATTCGCTGACTTGTTAACTAACAAATTCCTTGCATTGTTTATCCTGAACAAGCTGTCAATCTTAAGCTAAAAGTCAATATTTATATTGATTTAATGATAACTCTCAACGAACAAGAAAGTGCTTCGAATGTTAAGGTATATATTAAGTACCTTAATTCATTTCCTTAATTTTTTTATAGTATTCTCCGCACCAACGACGTAAAATGCAAAATACCACATGCACATGAGTAAATAAAAATGAATTATGTGCGGAACGCTCGCAATTATGTCGTTGCAATTTATTTCGTGCAATCGTAAAAGTATGAGCTCTTAAAACGAATTTAATTTATTATAATCAAAGTGTACAACGTAAATATTGCTCAACTTCCGTCAACGTAATTACAGTGAAAGGTCTCAACAAAAGCGACGCAGGGACCTACACGTACCTGTACCTGTACATACATAACAGCCTAATTATGACATAGCGGTTGTTAAAATACATATTAATTTATGTATTATTTATTAGATATATCGGAGACTTTTTCATGCAAAAACTGCTGTTACGCACATGATTTAAATGTTTGAATAATAATTGCGTTTACATGTGAACCGGTATGCATTCTATTTTGTGTATTTTTTTAAATAAAGGACGTTGATTTTTATTTACTGGAAAAATTTGCATTCTACTTGTACAAGTACAACTCTGTGCTGGTTACTAATATATTTTCATACAATATTTTTCTAACTTCCTCAAAAATTTCGGTTTCTAACGGAGGGCTTCGCAAAAAAAATGTTCATAATCAGCGGTTAAGTTAATTCTCTGATTGAGGAACGTCATTGGACGAAGTTAACAATAGATTTGAAAAAAAAAACAATTATATTCTTTCACCCAACCGATCACGGGCTGTAATCACGCTGTTAAGTTAATCAGCGATTAAATAATTTTTGTGAAACCGGGGGTAAGGTCCTTAAGACACGATTAAATTTGGTATCAATTTTATTACAAAGTGAGAGAGATTACCCACAGTGAATGTTTATTGGGTGACTTCATACTTCCCTTTCAGTTTTTATGTAAATTTGTCTCGAGTTAGTTGGTCCTTAGCTACTAAGTGTATCTGTTCAAATACGAAATTGTACGAATTATGTAAATAAGAATTGGATGATGAAATAAATTCATTAAAAGTTGCAAAACTATTTTTATCATGTATGTTAATGCAATGAGGCGATTCGACTGGATCTAAAGTTCATATAAATAAGTAATTTAAGTAAATTAATTCAAGATTAAAAGAAAACAAAAGAGTTGGGAGTGAAGCATAATTTATGTTTCATTATACTATTAGTATTAGTATCTGTATTGCAAATGAGTTATATAAATATTACAAATGACTTGGAGCGATACGAAATTATAATTTTTTAGATCTGGGAATTTTTTTTAGAAATTATTAAAAATGAACGGTAATATGTACATAAATAATTAATAAATCAATTAAGTGAAAAGTAAATTTTAGATTAGAAAATTAAAGCCGAGTTTAAACATTCTTTCTCTTTCCTACCAATTATAGCAGTTCTTTGTGATTTCTTATGGCAACAGAAAACAATATTTAGATTTTGCTTACGTGAATGGGGACAATTTTGGATTTTTTCTCTTAATAATTTAAAACTGATATACTACAGTTTTTTGTTTCTTCATAATTTAAATACTCTTGTTTTATTCTTTTCACAAAAAAAGTATACTTTTCTAGATTTATGAAACCCTATTTTTTCCCATTTGCATTTGATTTATATATTTTTATTTTGTTTTTTGTTTATTAATCTAAATTTTCAATTTTCTATTATACTCTTAAAGAAGCTGTCATCCTGTATAGTGAAAATTGATCATAGAGTACATTTGCGGAAACATAAAGCGGGACAAGTCTTATAACTAAATTTCCGATTATTTCGATAGTGTGAAGTTTCTTTGGTGACGGTCGTGACCCTTCTAATTAATTTCTTACCGTCAGTGAACGTCAGAAACAACTTATCAAATTGAGTTCTGAAGAATGTATCGTCTTTCTAAGGGAAATGTAAGTGAAAATTTTCGACCAGTGAATCAAATGGAATTAGTGAAGCCTTTGGAAGAACTATGTGACATTTTGGATGTGGAATATGTATATTAAAAACCTTAATTCAATCAATGTCCGGACATAATTCAATCGAAAGGCTGCATGACTGTTATTTTGTTTCACTTTATTTCGCATGGCAATAATTGTAAGTAAAATAAAAACTAACTACATATTACACTAGTATGATTTATTTATATGAGGTTTTTGTTCGTTATAATTTTTAATTATAAACGGAATGATTAATCATTTTACTTAATGTGAAGGTTGATAAATTACCATAGTTACCGAAATTTAGAAGTAAGGTTTAAACTAACGAAAGTTTACTGTCCCGCTTTCTGTTTCCCCAACTGTACATTCAATTAGGTGTCTAGAATAATAATTTCCTTCTAATTGTCAACAATCGTACAAAAATTCCAAAAAATATACATTAATAGAAAATCATAAGTAAGATCCTAACAGATAAGGAAAGGCGAGAAAAATAGCCTGAAAGTAAACAAGATTGAAAAAGTTTTTAAAGTTATTTATTAATTAAATTGATTAAACGACAGGCAGTTTCACTTATAATTATTGTTGTTGTTCAGGACAATATGCAAATGTGTTTAGTTTATTTTATTCAAATATGAATTTATAGTTAAGAACGCACTTCAGTTCCTGTAAATTAGTTCAGGTATTTGGTTTAGTATTATACTTTAAAATCATTTGGCTTAATCTCCACCGAAATGTTTACGTATTCTTTATATCGTCCTTCCGAGTAAATCTAATTAGGAATTTTAGCGTTTTGCCCTTCCGCGTATACATTAATAAGAATGCACCACGTAAAAATCTATTATTTTTTATCTGAACACTCTGAATTGTCAACTTCTAAAAATCACTTAAACATAACAAGTTAAGTCCCACATTTTCTTCGAACAAACTCACCTATTTTTCAGTCGATTCTTATTTTCTTCGTATTAGAAATACACGTACTATACGCACAAAGCGTTGTACCTGCTTTTCGACGGTCTAAGATATCAGACCATTTTTTCTTAACTATTCGCGGAAGCCACCGCTCATCTAGTTCACAAGCATTAAGTGCATTTAAAATCCTACGAGCTTCTTTGAATTTTCATCACAACGACAAAACAACTTAAAGTCATTTTGTTTCCCATCTTATTAATTTTCTACGAATTACTTTATGCATTTTTTCCATCTCCCTTTCGTATTGAGCTATATATTCTGTAACGTCTTAAAACGCACATACATACATTCATTCATTCAGTCATCACACATACTCAACGATCATCATAATAACACAAACGGTGATCATACATACACTTACATTAATTCACAAGTTGAACAGCAGTTCACATAACATACAAACAGTCAAGTAAATACATTTTCACATCGTTATTAATAATCTGTATTTGAAGTGATTTTAGTGTAATTAACTTTAAGTTTCGTGTAGTTCTGAGTTTTGTTAGTGCTATCATTAAACTAGAAATAAAGGTGTTAATGTTTCTTAGTGCCTTTCCAATTAATAACTGTCACCAACAAAGTTAACAATATACCTATACGGCCTTACAACCCGTGGATGGTGAATCAGACGTGCCAACGTCAACAGTTGTCGTACTTCTTAAATATTTCTTTTCCGAAAATAATAAGGTTACGTTTAAACTTGCTTTGTAGTTTATTATTTATCTTTTCTTTTGTCTTCTTTTTATAATCCTGTTTCTTACTTAGAGTTTAAAGGTGCCTGTGAAGTTGACGTATCATTTCATGGAAACTTATAAGTTCTAGTGAGTTCTGGCTTTATTTTTAATAGTTCTATAGTTCCTGATAGATATAATCGATAGTTCTGCTCATTAAAGCGAAAAAAAGCCAAAGTGCAAACTGAGACGCCAGGTTCACGCAGCGTCTCACTTTGTCCTACGCAAAATTAACGGCCAATTCTTATAGGAAATTAAAAGATCTATAGTTCTACATGAGTTCTAAAAAGAGTTCTAGAG
Source organism: Prosopocoilus inquinatus (assembly GCA_036172665.1). Classification (NCBI taxonomy): domain Eukaryota; kingdom Metazoa; phylum Arthropoda; class Insecta; order Coleoptera; family Lucanidae; genus Prosopocoilus; species Prosopocoilus inquinatus. Next base: position 19,840,645 of record CM069875.1, read on the forward strand.
ATAAACATTGCTATTTCTTATTTAGAAAACTCTAATAACACAAAATGATTAGTTACGGGAATATATATGAGACGCTGTCGAATACTCGACAGTTCTAAGAGCTCTACAATTTTTTCCTTCTAGTTCGGAACGTATCCAACGACTTTCTGCAGAGTTCCAGCCACAAGTCTCATTAGATTATTTTTTGAGCAATTTTAAATCCCGTGAAATTCGAGTTATACACGTTACAATTGAGACGCTGTCGAATATACGACAGTTCTGTGAGCTCTATAATTTTTTCCTTATAATTCGGAATATATTTAATGACTTTCCGCAGAGTTCCAGCCATAAGACTCATTATATAATTTTTTGAGCAATTTTAAATCCCGCGAAATTCGAGTTATACAAGTTATAACTGAGACGCTGTCGAATATACGACAGTTCAGTGAGTTTTATGATTTTTCTCTTATAGTTCGGAAACTATCCAATGACTTTCTGCAGAGTTCCGGGCCTCTGTGAAGTTGGCACCTCATTTTTCTAAAAAGTGATTTTTTGTAGGAGTTTTGATAGCACCCCAAAGAATTCTGGAGTTCTATGTCAAAATTAAAAAGAGTTCTAGCGGATTAAACATAAAAAAATTACTTTTAAAATTTGGGGTGCTAAGTTCACAAAACCAAAAGTGCCAAAGTGTAAAATGGAAAATTTTCTCGAAAATTTTTCCGTTCTGCATAGAGTTCTGGGTAGCACCCCACGAGTGCTCACGATTATCCTTAACGACCAAAGCGCTAAAATCAAAAGTAAAAAAGTTCCAGCGATTTTTCGTGTTTCGATATGAAATTTTGCCAAAGTGTAAAATGGAAAATTTTCTCGAAAACTTTTCCGTTCTGCATAGTTCTGGGTAGCACCCCACGAGTGCTCACGATTATCCTTAACGACCAAAGCGCTAAAATCAAAAGTAAAAAAGTTCCAGCGATTTTTCGTGTTTCGATATGAAATTTTGTCAAAGTGCAAAATGGAAATTTTTCTGGAAAATTCTTTCGTTCTGTTTGGAGTTCTGGGTAGCACCCCACGAGTTCTCACGATTATCCTTAACGACCAAAGCGCTAAAATCAAAAGTAATAAAATTCCAACGATTTTTCGTTTCTCGAATTGAAGTGTCAAAGCGTAAAATGAAAAAAAAAAAAAATTGGTTTCAGATTCTTTTCTTTTAAGAGTAGTATGGTACTTAATCTAAGATCTTTTAATTTCCTATAAGAATAGGCCGTTAATTTTGCGTAGGACAAAGTGAGACGCTGCGTGAACCTGGCGTCTCAGTTTGCACTTTGCCTTTTTTTCGGTTTAATGAGCAGAACTATCGATTTTATCTATCAGGAACTATAGAACTATTAAAAATAAAGCCAGAATTCAATAGAACTTATGAGATTCCATGAAATGATACGCCAGCTTCACAGACACAGTTTAAAGAGTTAATTATTCATTTTATACTGATTTCGTACGGAGAAATTTAACATAGTAGTTTGAATAAGGGTGAGGAATTCTGTTATTGTTATATTAAAAATAGAGAAAGTTATAGCCAGGAATAAACACACTGAAAAGAGTTAATATCCGCACAACCGGCAAGGAACAGTGCCTGTTGACGTCCGTTTCGGTCTTATTAGACCTCATCAGAATAGTATAACTAAGGTGTAGGTGTTGATACTTGACTCCCGATCTGTTGCTTCAATTGTTGTTGTTTACCTCTAAGTGTTAACACCTACACCTGGACTATACTGTCCTTATGAGGTCTATTAAGACCGAAATGTACGTCGACAGTTACTGTTCCTTGCCAGTTGTGCGGATATTAACTATTTTAATTATTCTCTTAGACTAAACGGGTAAAGACGAAGTTTACAATATCGTAATTGAGTGGAACGCTCTTTTCTTGGACTCGCTTCTTAAGCTTGTTTTTTCCAGTATTTTTCGAGACGCGCAATAGAGTTATTTGTTATTCTACGACAATTTGGAAAAAACATATGCGTTTATTAATCCTTCTTATTTAGCGTAAAAATGTAAATTTTATTCTAACAAGACAAATTAATCTGGAAAACTCATTTGAACTTTCAATAATGTTTGCTCTCATGCAAGCTGTTATATTATACATGGGATAAGATTTATGAGAATATGTTGATAAAAGATTTATACCCGGTTTCTGAAACGATAAATAACTTTAAGTAAACATAAATTTTTCTTGACAGATAATTTTATGAAAAGTGTAAATTGTTTACGTTGCTACATACATATACACTTTACCTACAGATAAAGTTTTGAGAAATGGTTTTTAGAAGTTATGGTAAGTTTTTCTTGAGTTTATCTCTACATAAAGTTATGTATCGTTCCAGAAATTATATTATATTATATTATATTAGTATAATAATGTCTCATTATTCAGTGTCATTATTGACTAATCTATAAGATTTTAACAAAATTCTATTTTGCTCAAGTAAGATTCATTTTCATGCATATACGCAGATAAGAGGATAACGGTATTTTCTAATTAGTGTTAAGGTCCTTGAGAATGTAAATCACAGATAGTGACTGTCGCTAATTATGTTACACATAAAAATATGCGATAATGAATTTGCTTTCTGCAACACCAGGAATAAATAATTAGAAAAAGACCTTCCTACTGTGGCTTCAAGATGTGGCCTCGCTTTTACTCACTCGCGAAGAGAAACACATACAAAAATAATTTCACTTGAAACTAGAATGAGATTAACGTAACTGTCGAGGTCGATACTTTTGATGTACGTTCTGCCTACATTTTTTGCGAATCAAAAAAACCACCAATGGATTAATATCCTTGTAAAAATGTTATCCACTCACCCTTTTCATCTGTTCGCTTTTTCGCGTGCAGGAACAATGATGCTTTTTGTCGCTCTCCTTGTAATCAGGCGTCGTCCCATGCTGAACCAACACGTTCAGACACTGCAACAAAAAATGACATGCCAATGAAAAACAGCACACAAAAAAGCCGCGAAGAGATTAACATCCATAGTTCCGTTGAATGCAGAAAAACCTTATTGCGCAAGCTGTTTACGTTCCACAACGAGCACATGGATTTTGCAAAAGTCACGATGGGATGCATGAATAAAATCAATGACATTTGAGATGCATTATTAAAATTACTTGCGTGGCTGGAAATTAATCAGAGATCAATCGGCGTTTGCTAATCACGTAAGTTACGACATACTAAACACCGTGTCTTAATCAGATACAATGGCACTTTTAAGATTCGTAAAGTGAGTTTCAATCTCGCTTCGAAAAAAAGTACAAGGAAGCACATGAAATGTCATAGCAAACCAATGAGATTATTCAACTTTTTAATATCACAAAATAAAATAAGAGAAAGTATTTCTTCCGTAAATATTCTGTACCACACACACAACCACAACATGTTCTTTTACGCAGGGAGATAAATAGTTATTGTATGTATGGGTATCACGCCATTTACCAAGCGCCGTTTCTCGATTAAATTGGAATAGAGAAGATATAGCGATAATTTTACAAAGGAATCATAAACGCCTTCATTCAATTCTTTTTAGAAACACGAGGTCTAGAAATTATAACTAATGGTATTCATCTTTGATCTAACCTCTTCTTTTCTTTCTAGAACCATAAATGTCTTATTCTTTCCTTTAATTGGGATTCGTAAATGTTTACTGGCTTCCGCTTTCCTTTGAAAAGTGCGAAATCGTGAAACAGTCTCTTGGTAAACTGCATATACTATACCGCATTCTATAGTTGCCGTAAGGCAATTTGTTAAATATGGTATTTCAGTGTTAATCTAAATGTAAACATAACTAAACCAGGTTCACAAAAATTAACATATTCTTATTTATAGAAAATAATGAAGAAGAAGCAGTAAAAAAACATGATAGTTCAACAACAAATTGTGCCGTTGCACTTAACAGCTTAACGGTTGAACTTAGAAGCGACCTGTAGCGAATAAATTGTCGGTCGTAATCTGCTTGACCTTTATTTAGACACTTATTATAAACGCAGCATAGGTGCCGTTTTTAGGCAACGGCCTGTATACTTCGTCCAGCCCGTATGTAATGCTGAATTGCGCAATGTTAGAACTCGTTCTCGCTTCGTGATTATCGCATTTAACTTGCCGTAACCAAATTTGTCGGGGATTTTATTATCTTTCCAGTTAAGTTTTTATTACCCTGAAATAATTTCGCTTCGAAGACATCAAATAAATACACGCTTTGCGTTTTATTTTCAAATGTTTATTTGGAGCTTCTTTTCGAATTAATCCAGCTGCAAATTAGTGGAATTTCTTTGCACTTTTAGAGAATTTTAAATAAACACTATTGCAGGGACATCCTATTTCTTTTAGGTCATCATTCGGAACAAGTGTATTGTGTATTGCGTATTTTGTTTGTTCGGATTTTTCCATTGCGAAATCTTGATTATTTCAAACGTTCACATGGCCATAAAATTTCTGTCTCTACTTTTCTGTTTTTTTTTATTAGATCAGTTTATGCGAACTTCAGGTTTTTGTGGGTTAATATTTAGGTGGATGGTCTAATTAGCCGCACCTTTAGCCTTTAACGTGATTAGCTGTTGCTCCCAGCAGATGGTTACTTGTTGGTCACTGTTGACGTCACATTGGTTCTGATTCGTGCAAACCCTTCTTTTCAAATATTTGGGGGTATATTTGATTTCCTTGTTAATCTGCGACTCGGAGCGTCAGTTGTTTTAGTGACATTTCCTGCACTAGATTGGTGTTTGTTCAGGCCTCAGGCCTCTTTCGCGTATGTCGTCCTTCGGTTTTGGGAGGAACCTTGAGGAATGTTTCCTTCCTCCACAACAGGTTTTTTACGTTGGATTTTACGTCGGTTTCTTACGTTGGCTTTTATTTTGGCTGAAAGTTTTAAATTTGTGTAATATTGCTTGGTAGTAATTAAGCCAGGTTCATACTGTTACATTTCTAGTGACATTAAGCCTTGCACATACGGTCAACTTGGGTATATGCATTCATTAGTTGAATATTAATTTTATTCTTGATGAATTTTATACCATGGTCTTGGCTGCTAACTTATTATACCATTGTTGCATAATTTGAGTCGTTTCCTTTCTCGCGTACCTTAATCCTCTCCTCGTCTCTGGTCAAGATTAGGTGGCACTCAATTTTGTCGCGTTTACTAATACTCACACGCGTCACGACTGGAGCTGATGGTGTTGTTCAATGTTAATTTCCTCAGTAGGTAGCAATTTTGCTTCTTCTCAGGTAGGGAGCAACAGAAAAAAGATATTTTAGATTCTTCTCGAGGAAATACAGATCCCGCCACATTAAGCAGGCACACCCGAGTGCTCACGAGGTAGTCTAGTCTTAACAATGTGAAAGTAAGTATATATATACCATTCGACACGGTCTAGCGAAAATATCATTTCTTTGTAATTTGATACGTAATTACTTTGCGTATAAACATATTAGATAATTGTTTATAAGTAATGTAAATATTCAGAATATTGATATTGTTATAGTCGGACGCTAATAAATTTATATTCAGACGAGTAACGCCATCTATTGGTCAACCGACTGTTCGCGGGTTGGTGGAAAGATGTAATTACGCTTTCTGGAATGTTCCAGAAAGTTCGTGTTACTTCCAAGGCGTTCGATGTAATTCTTATAACAACCGTATTGGATATTTAAAGGAGGACGGCGCGCAATTTAAAAGAATCTACATTTAGCGAGCGATAGTGCGAGCATCTTGGATGACATAAACACTGAAATATTAAAGTGCTATTTATTGAAATAATTGTTGTAAGGTTTGTGTAATTTGAACTGTAATAACCTAGTGTGTAATTAAAATGTACACTTTTTTCTGTAACTTTTGTTTTTTCTCTTTATTTTGGGTCAATATTTGTAATGAAGAACATTAATCCTGTAAATTAGCTAAAATAAGACATTTTATGCTTCAATGTATAAAACATTAAATATTTTAGAAAATCTAAAGTTGAAGTGGAACGATGTATTAGAAAAATCAAAACGTCTATAAAAAATAACAAATATGAAAGAGTACATCAGAATAAACAAAAAATTAAGTCGAAACAAACATAAATATTTGAAACTCAAAACAGCTAAGTGTGACGTCTTTTTTATTGTCATGGATTTCATTTGAAGTGTCTCGTTAAATTGGCCCAGCTATACTCTGCGAGCATTTCAGAATACCATCGTCCTTGGTAGCGTTTTTCTATCGATAAAAGATCCCGTTGGATACGTTCTACATGCTCGTTGCTCACGTCACCACAATTTTTGAAGAAAAAATCAAGACGAGAATGCATTTTATGCATTTTTAAAGACATGTTACTAAATGACTCTCTAACTAAATCATTCGGTCCAGATTGAGTTATTTTATGTGGAGTCAATTCGTTAAAAACAAACTCGCAATCAGATTTAGTACATGGCATTGAGCTAGATATAATCGTGAAATTCATATTCGACTTCTTCAGATGGTGGCAGAACTAATAATTAGGTTGACGGGGAATGAGTCTAAGGCCTAGTAACCGATGAAACAGTAGGATAAACAACCGAATTTTTCTTGTTCTTAGATGTACCACTCATAAGAGGAGCAGCCAAACAAAAATAATATTCATCTATGTGAGAATAAAACTTCAAAACAAAACACTTTTAGTTTCTTTCGTAAAAGTTCAAATAAGAAGTTGAAAAATTTCCTAGATTTTAAAAAGTTTTTGCAATTTTTCCCTTTTGGTTGAAATTATCCACAGATCTAACGACTTTTTTCCCTACGTTGGCTACACAACTCCCGCATATCCAGCGCATTCCCATTTGATTACATTTGCCGATGCATGCCAATTTAAGTTTTATGTCTACTTGGGAGTGGATCTATATTTACTGCTTCCACACGTCATATTGAATTCGAATTGAATGCAATTTTGTATTTCTGGGAAATTATACTGAAAAGCAGTCAAAAAAGTTGTTAAGGACATGCAGAGCTTCAATAATATAAAGAAAATTTCAAGATCGCATAGATCTTGCAATTTTGCAATGCGTCATTGATATGTATAGTGTCTAGTGAAGAATTTTTGGTATACGAAACCGTACCAAAAACCTTTTGGTTTTCTGTTGCTATTGCTATATCTAACTCTAATTTATTTTAATAATGTGTTTCAATAATAAAAGCAAAATAAAGTAATTCCGGAAATGAAAAATATATGACCAAAAATATCCTGAGATTCTTAATTTTTTTTTTAATAAAATAATACACATAATTGTAATACTAGAGACAGCTGTGTAATATGTATTGTTACGATTTCGGGGTTTGCAAATAATACTCGTCGACTATTCTTAAGCAGTTTATTAAAACGCAACCGTTTTAATAAACAGAATACACTAAAAATACTCTATAACACTAAGTTATAAATAAATAACAAATCGCACTTCTATTACGTCGCCACTTATGGCTTCGTGATACCTCGCCTTCTTCGCTTACTAGATAAGAACTACTCTACCGCGCGCCGACCTCCCTTATATAGTTAGAGCGCCTATTTCTCGAACCGCATAGAAACGCCTGGACTCCTTCGGGAAAGTGCTGTAACCATCGCGAGTGTCAGCAGGTAAACAACGGTCGGTGGTGCCTGCGTGTCTATCCCAACCCGCGGCGATGTAACACTGTCCCCTCCTTAGTTCTGTTCGTCCCGAGCAGAATATAGACCCAAACCGTCGATGTGGACAACTTTAATCTTCCCACGGGGTAGTTTTTGTATCCTGTAGACCACATCATTCACCTTCTTAATGATTTTACAGGGTCCATCCCAAAGCGCCTGTAGTTTGGGACACAGCCCACGAATTCTTCTGGGAATGTACAGCCATACCTGGTTCCCTTCTTGAAATCCCGTTTCATTGGCTCGTCGATCGTAGCGGGTCTTCATTTTATCGGTCGCCAAATTGATGTTACGCCGCACGTACTCGTGAGTGTGAGTTAATCGACGTTCCAGATCTTGACAGTACGCACTTAGTCCCATTCGAGTTTCCGGTCGCCCAAATTTTAAATCACAAGGCAAACGCATTTCTCTTCCAAACAAAACACTGTACGGTGTTCGTTTATTAGTATCATGCTTTGCAGAACGGTACGCCATCAAGAAAAGGGGAAGATGCAAACCAACCTTCCAGTCCAGATAATCCCATTGTGCCCAATATGTTTTGAACACTGGATTCTTTCCTGATATTTCTGCCCAGGTTGGACGTCGATCCCTCTCCTTCCATTCGATTATGGCCCTTATTTCAGGATCTTCTCCTTGCTCCTTCTTGATAGTCTTCGGTTGCCATCTGTCTACTACAATACCGGTCCTTCTGATGGGAATTATCCCTTCCTTGTCTTCTGCCTTTGAGCAGTGTAGACAATCCTCAGGACAAGGTTCTCTAGAAAGCGCGTCTGCGTTGTTATGGACACGACCTGGACGATGTTCGATTGTCGTACTCCTGTAATCTTTCTATCCATCTGGCGAGCTGGCCTTCTATGTTCTTAAACTGAAGCAACCATTTGAATGCTGCTTGGTCTGTGCGAAGATGGAACTGTCGACCATAAAGATACTTGTGAAAGTGCTCAGTCGTTTTCACTACAGCAAGAAGCTCCTTCCTGGTTACACAGTAGTTCCTTTCGGCTTTCGAAAAAACTTTCTGAAGTAACCAATAGCACGCTCTTGTCCATATTGTACTTGCGACAGTACGCCCCCGATTCCGTAGTTGCTAGCATCGCTATCGATGATAAACTTGCCCTCAGATTTTGGATAAGACAATATCGGAGCGGTCACTAAAAGGTCCTTTAGGTTGTCAAAAGCCTCTTGACAGTTTTTACTTCAGACAAATGTGGTCTTTTCTTCGGTCAGTGCATGTAGGGGTTTCGCTGCCTTTGCAAAGTCCTTAACAAACCCTCTGTAATATGTGCAAAGTCCCAAGAAACTTCGTATTCATGCACATTTCTCGGTGGTGGCCAGTTCTTAACGGCTGAGATCTTGTCTGGGTCTGTCGCGACTCCAGCTTCAGAAATAAGATGTCCGAGGTATTTTACTTTCTTCTGAAAGAACTTGCATTTGGCCGGATTCAATTTCAGCTTCGCCTCTTCAATCCGTTCGAAGACGTTCTTCAAATCCGCAAGGTGTTCTTTGAAAGTCCTTCCAACGACAATTACGTCATCTAAGTAAACGAGGCAAGTCTTCCAGCTAAGTCCACGCAATATCAATTCCATGAGTCGCTCAAAAGTGGCTGGGGCGTTGCATAACCCAAAAGGCATCACTTTAAACTGCCATAGGCCATTACCCGCAGTGAAAGCCGTCTTTTCCTTATCTTCGGGATGCATTCCAACTTGCCAATAGCCACTTTTCAACTCCAGAGTCGAGAACCATTTCGCACCGGATAAGGTGTCAATTGTGTCGTCGATCCGGGGCAAGGCATAGCTGTCCTTTTTCGTCACGTCATTCAATCGCCTGTAGTCCACACAGAAACGTGTGCTGTCATCCTTCTTAGTCACAAGTACAACAGGAGATGCCCATGGACTTTGCGATGGTTCAATAACTCCTTGATCCTGCATCTTCTTGATTAACTTATCAGCCTCTTCTCTCTTCGCCAAAAGCAGTCTTCGTGCGGGTTGACGAATTGGATTTGAATCGCCAGTGTTGATTTCGTGCTGCACAATGTCCGTTCGGGTTAAGTGATCTTCGGTATAGGCGAAGATTCCCTTAAATTTTCCAAACAGTCCTCCTACGTCTGCGGCTTCCTTTGGTGTTAACAATGTTGTATCTTTCAGCAATTTTTCCAGTGGTGGTAGTAAAATGCCAGACTGATGCCGAGCGGATGCATCGTTTGCTTGAATGTGGTTTATAGAAGCAATGGCTTCACATTTGCCCACCACTGTTCCGCTGGGTATGGTAACTGCGTAGCTGTTGATATTTGCAAGACGAATAGGAATTGTTTCTCGAATCTTCACCAGTGTCTCAGCCAGTAAAATTCCTTTCTTGGCGCTGCTGATCTCGGTTGGCTCTATGATTCCGGCAGGATAGCAACCAAGATTGCCCTCCAAATCAGCCAAAATTAGCTTATCGGTTAAGGCGGGAATGTTTACACTTTCCTCCTGTTTAACTTTTAGCACTGTTGGTAAATTTCCAGGAACGTGAAGAGGTATTTCTTCAGACCCAATTCGTAGCACTTTATCTTTCAAATCTACAACTAAACAATTTTTCTTCATGAAGTCAATTCCAAGTATGAAATCATCAACAATGTCTGCCACTAACACCCTGTGTCTAAATTTCATACTTCCAATTTTAATGTCAATTTCAGCTTCACCACAAACTGGAGTAACCTCGCCAGTAGCTGTTTGGATGGTGGTATACTTTTCCATTATTCATTAGCTTCCACTTTGGTAAAAGATGTATTTTTATAATGGACACATTCGCTCCCGTATCAATCGTGAATTGGAAAGATCTTTTCCCAATCTGTCCATCTGCTATCAAACTGTTTTCATTGTTTCTTATCCTAGAAACGGAGACAATCCTGGGGCTATCCAGAGAATCAGTCAGCTTGCGCCCCTTCTTGCTGACTGGTTTTAGTTTAAAGACTCACTGTCGTCGTCTTGGCGCGCTCGTTTGCGCCGGCAGTTGGAACTCAAATGACCTGCTTTACCACAGTTCCAACAGGTTGTAAACCGTCTGCTATTGTTCGTGGATTTTCTCTCTTTAAGGTGTTTCAGCCTTTCCAGGATTTCTGTTAAGGTACTCTCATCAGCAGCTTTCACTTCTCGTACGCGTACCAAAGTTCTGGAGGCTTGCTTGGCTGCCTCGAATTCTAATGCACGGGCCAGTACATCAGTGCATTTAGAGAAGTTACCCAAACGCAATACTTGCTGCATTTCTTGGTCTTTAACGCCGTCGATGAATGCTTGGATAGCCAAGCGATGAAAACTGGTTCGGGCAAGAAATCTCCATATGCCATGCGTACCAGTCTTTCAATGTCAAGTTCAAAATCTTGGAGTGACTCACCATTTTTCTGGGTACGTGTTTTTAATTGAATGGTATGGAGTTGCTTCATGTGTGCATCACCAAAACGCATTTCCAAATTCTCAACCAGTTGATCAAAATTGTTTTGGACTTCCTCAGGAATAGACTGTAAGGTATTCAATGCTGGACCTCGCAGAGCCAAAACGAGTGCTGCAGCTTTGTTACAGTCATTCCAGCTATTAACTTCAACAGCAATTTTGAACTGCCGAATGAAAGTAGACCACGGTAAGTCGCGTTCAAATTTCGGCGGTTTCAATTTCTGACGTGACGACCCGGCTGATGGTGCAATGGTACGACCAAGCTCCACTTTATGCAGTTGTTTAGCTAAGACTTCCAGTTTATCCTGGAACTGAATTTTTATTCCACCAAATTTCTCGTCAAGTTTATCGTCAAACTCAAATTTTAAGTCCTTAATTACACTATCAAATTTATCTTGTAGACGTTCAATTTTCTCGTCATATTCGGTTTTAAGATCTTCGATTTTTTCATCGATTTGCATCTTAATGTTTTTTATATTCAGATCCGTTTATAAACTGTAAGTTTCCATTTTTATTTCCAAACTTTCCATTCGCTTTCTCACTTCTTGCGTTTGCTCTTCTATATTTTCTTTCATTTCTTGCATTTCGAAGTTCATAGTTTCATTACTTTTTTCCATCTTTTCATCTACTTTTTGCATTTTTTCATCCACTTTTTCCATTTTTCCATCCACTTTTTCCATTTTTTTCATCCACTTTTTCCATTTTTTCCTTCATTTCTATCAGCAGGGCTGCCATATCTTCAATTTTGAATTCAAACGTTTCCGGGTCCTTTCCTTCATCTACAAGAGCTTGTTTCAGCCTTTCTTGTAAGACGGTTTTCTTACCAGAATTTTCTAGACTCCTTTCGTCTAATTCCTCACGCAGCTCTCTGACCTTCCAATTCCACAAGCTTCATTTTTGTTCTTTTTTTTTAATCCCACTTCTGACACCAATTGTTACGATTTCGGGGTTCGCAAATAATACTCGTCGACTATTCTTAAGCACTTTATTAAAACGCAACCGCAACAGAATATACTAAAAATACTCTATAACACTAAGTTATAAATAAATAACAAATCGCACTTCTATTACGTCGCCACTTATGGCTTCGTGATACCTCGCCTTCTTCGCTTACTAGATAAGAACTACTCTACCGCGCGCCGACCTCCCTTATATAGTTAGAGCGCCTATTTCTCGAACCGCATAGAAACGCCTGGACTCCTTCGGGAAAGTGCTGTAACCATCGCGAGTGTCAGCAGGTAAACAAAGGTCGGTGGTGCCTGCGTGTCTATCCCAACCCGCGGCGATGTAACAGTATTTTATAATTTTTTGTGTATGAATTAAGAAATTCGGATGCGTTACTGGTAGAAGTCGTAGAAGTCCTGACATAAAAATAAAAGGGATATCAATATTCGCGTTTTCAAGAGTTAAAGACACTGTTAAATTTTAATTAAATTTTTATACCAGAAAATGAGCTTTTTTGTTGAGGAGGTTTTTAGTTTTTTTAGGTGTCTAAGTTTGTTCATTGTGTTTGTTGAATCTTCCTATTTAGTCGCAGTAAGAAACATATATTTTTTAATCTTAAGGACTTGTAGAATATCATTTAGAAGTGTATTAGCGGTTTGTCACAAGGGCGCGAAGCGTTATCAAGGGTTTTAAATTCATTGGTCCAGAAATACTAATTTATTTTGAGTCTTGCAAGAACTAATACCTAATGATATATTCAAGTTTATATTCATTATCGAAATATTGGAAAAATAAAAAAATAAAAAACATTGACTGAAAACTATACTATTTCAAGTATTTTATGATGATCAGAAATGTGGCAATTTTTTTGCATATGCCAATTGATCTGGTCCAGAAATGAAAAGCTATGTCGAGGTATCTAGAAAAAAGAGATATTGTAAGGTTTTTAGGGTGGTTTTGAGTTAATGATGCTTCATTTTGTGTGATTTTCAAAGGTTTCTTTGTGTGCCAACTGCCCTAGTCCAGAAGTAAAAAAACTTTGGGGTGTTTAAAATACACCGTTTTTTTTTTTTGAAGGATTTTAGGGCGCTTTTGAGGTAATTTTGGTTGATGTTGGATGATTTTCAACCATTTTTTATGTGCCCAATGTGATATACAGATCTTGAGGTACTTTTGGAGTGCTTAAAAATTAGGGTTTTTGAAGGTTTTTATGTCCTTTTTGGGCTGTTTTTCATGATTTGTCCTGGTCCAGAAGTGACATTTTATAAACTATTATTCAGATATTATGTCAAAGTTGATTTAGGAATAAGAACTTTAAATATTGGTTATAAATAATAATAATACCAAACTTATGTAATATGTATGGTATTCTCATATGTTGAATTTGTGGAAAAATAACTTGGTAAAGTGGTAGGTATTTTCAAAACCAAACAGCCCCATTTCAGCTTTCATTTGAATAGGATTTATTAATTTATTTTTATTAAAGTAATTTTTATATGGTGAAATCTGTACTTACTTCAACTTGCTGATTTTCAGCAGCATCATTAATAGGACTCTTTCCGTATTTATCCAGCGAAAGGCGGGCGCCATGCTTAAGAAGCCAGCGAACTGTCTCCAGATGACCCCTTGATGCTGCGAAATGTAACGGTGTAGCTCCATCTCCATCTCTCAGATTAGGATCTACTCCCTGGTCTTGTATCTGAAAACGAAAGCAATTCAGCCTATTATATAAGCGAATTTACATCACTTTCGAGGACCGCTCACAAAATCCATTGTGCTCCGGATAATTTTTCAAAAATTTATTTGCGCAAGCCGACAGTCACTTACTTATTGTAAAATCACCATTAATTTAAAGTTGTTTTGCAACGGTAAGACGTCGAATGCATTAAAAGAAGTTAATTACAATCAAAGCGGCTAGAAAAAAAAGGGGAAAGTAAAAGATCTCGGGACAGATCCCTGCGGAAATAATTGTTTACGTAGCTCAAGTAGAATAAGTTATTATGAAACACAAATAATTATGCAAGTGAATTTACATCATCTAGTGTCTAGTCTATTTGAGTTTCTGCCAAGTGTTTATAAGCTGCGATTCATCTATCATCACCAAGGAGCGGATGACCTGAGGTTTTACTTAAGGTTATTCAAACCGTAATCATTATATTAAATTAATTTTTATGGAATCTTGTAAGTAAATTTATTTTATATTATATATACATTCATTCAACGACTTATAAGGTCTCGGGCAATGCAAATCGCCTGCATTTGTCATCAAAAACCTCAATTCCGCCGCTCACTGATCATCACATTAAGCAGGCAACAAAGATCAAACGGTGTAAAGCGGTAGTTGCTTGGTCATGCTAAAATCGCATTTAATTTATGCAAGTGCGGTTATTGTGTAATTACAATGCGATTTAGCTGAAAAAAAGATCAGCAAACTGCGACGGCGAGGACACAGAAATTTTTAATTATATTCTTGATATGAAATTCTAACTCGAACAATGCATCGACGAGAGTTTCGAACGTTTTTCTATGGTGAATGTTGAATGAATTACATAAATTTGAGCTGAATAGTTGACCATGAATTAGTAATTTTTCTGCTTGTTTTTGCAAAAGTATATTAACTGTTAAATTTCATTTTGAACGTTATTATTATGAATAAAATTTATTAACTAAGATAAGTTACATAATTTTAAAAGCTCTTTCAGCTTAAAAAAGTTGTACTTTTGTTAGATACGTTTTCCAGTAAATAGATAAATAAATAACCAATTTTACTTAAATTTCTTTGGTCAATGCGAAATTAATTTGATAGAAAAGTAATGGGAGTGTGTTATTATGCAAAGTAAAATGATGTAATGGGTGTCTACTTCCTCTAAGATAATTAAGGCTTTGATAGTATAAACTTCTGTAACAGACCTTGTTCCGTTAGTATTAACAAAGTATTAAAGAATGTATGTCCAATTAGAATTCTTAATTATCGTAATAAGTTGAAAATTTTGTTAAGCAAACAAAATATAAGTGAATGTGATAGTTTTCAGAGTAAAATGACAATTCTTTTGAAATTACACTCAATATTTTTATTTACTATTACACTGCTTATTCCTTTTCGTTTCCGTTTTCTTTTCCTTTTTCTTTTTATTTTTTCTCTTTTCCTGTTTACCGTAGGTATATTCATTACCATAATACAGGGTATCTGAATATGTCATAGTCTAAAATAAAACTTAAGAGTCACGCGATTACACAGTTTTGCCTACGGATGATGCACTACTAATTTAAGAACTCTTGAACAGAGTAATACTGATGCTTCAACAAGAATTCCTTTACTTTTTACTTAGATACAGTACTAAGTTATTCCTAATAAATAATAGCCGAGGACATCTTAGAGCTAATATTACAACCAACAATTTGTGTACTATTTTTAATATTTCTGATTTATTTATTAGTTTTCATAAAATTTTGTATTATAACTGTAAATTTCTCCTTGTAAATGTGTAAATAGTCATACCAAGAATTCTAACACATGCGGCATATGTAAACAAAAAGTTCAGATGATAGATTTAAATATTATTTGTCGGTTTTTAAAATGAAATTGAAATTACAATTAGAAATTAATTTTAAAAACCTCAGTTTGTTAAATTTTCATAGCACACTATTCAGGAATAATACTGAAAAGTGAAAAAATTGATGTGTCAAAGAGAAAATCATGAATAGAAAGAGAAAGGTAAGAGATGGGTATAGGGAATGCTAATACAGTTCGAAAAAACATTTAATTTTGATTCTTATAGCATAAAAGAATACTGGGCGTTCTATTTAAAAAACAGTTGAAATCAGTTCAAATAAAAGTTACTTTTCAACCAGCCCGTAAACGATTTTGTGTAAAATTAGGTACGACATAAAAGCTAACGAGCACAGCCTACTACAGACCAAAAATTGAAATTATGGCTTTTGTTACACAAAGATGGCAGCATCATAAACAAGGTACTGCAACTTTGAACTTTTTTTAAAAAATGGAAATATCTCTAAAACGACTAATTTTGCTTGTGTCACATGTTACACAAAATATTTTTAGAATTTCATGAAGATTTCAGAAACACAATAAAAAATGGGGCATTCCATTTAAAATAAGAAAGTTGACCGCAACTTCCGGTACAAGTGGAAGTGTCCGAAAGTTGGAAATATTATATTTTAATAGATCATTATCGCTAACTTATAACCGAAAAATATGAAATAGAAATTCAAAGAGAAAGTCCGTAAACTTTTAATGAATGGATTGCCTGAATCTCCCTGTATTTCGCGCCACAGATGTAACGTATGGCTTTCTTTTGAACAACGAGTAGTTTCTGTATGTTCGAACCAGAAGAACCTCCCCAAAAAATAATGCCATAAGAGAGAATGGATTGGAAAAGGCCGAAGTATGCCATCATGAGATTATTTAAGTTTACAACTCCGTGTGATCGTTTCAACACAAAACAGACAGAACTCAATTCGGAACTTAATTTTTCGTCTACACACAGACCTAAAAATTTTGCAAACTCTATTTGTTCTATTGAATTATTTTGCAATTTAATTAATAAGCTGCTATTAACATTAATTAATTTTTGTTACGAACTTAATAAAATTAGTTTTGAATAGATTTGAAACTAAACTATTTTTACAGCAATAATCGTGTGTTTCTTTAACAGTATTGTTAGAATAATCGATGAGCGTTTCTAAGTCCTTTGCCGCGATTAGTATTGTGGAGTCATCAGCGTATTGAATTACTTTATTTGGTATTGAAAACGTCTGAGATAAATCATTGACAAAAATAATAAACAGAAGCGGGCCCAATAGCGATCCATGCGGAACGCCGACCGGTTTTTTTTTAATGAAGATGAAACATTGTCAATGTGCACGTATTGAATACGATCACAGAGGTAGTCGGTAAGACAAGACAGTGTCGGTCCGCGAATAGAGTAACGGAAAAAAACGGATGAATCTAAAATGAAGTTAAAGGCTTCGAATATTGCATTCGATGTGGAATGACCTTTTCTAAAACAGTGCTGATGAGGAGTCAGAAGAATATTTTTTCCTAAAGAACTTTGAGACGTTCGCAGAAGGCAGATTCGAATATTTTCGAAATGGAACATTCTTATGCAGTGGGAGAAGAAGTACTGCATTTATTTTTATACACAGGAATTATTTTAGATTGCTTGAATAAGCTTGGAAAATTTCCATCAAATGATAAAGTGATTAAGAACGACAAAGATGCAGATATAAAAGTATTCATTTTATTTAAAATGAACCGGAGAACATTATCGGAGCCGGCGGATCTTTGGGAAATTTAATTTACAAATTATTTTTGAAATTTCTTCAGGTATAGTAGGTTAGAAAAAGAGAAAGGAATGATTGGTATGCGTTGTACTAATTCCGGAGAGAAGTAATAATTCAGCTGGTTTTGGTATATCGAGAAACGCTTCGTTAAAAGCATCAGCGATTTGAAGAGGATCATGGGTACTGGGTTACTTGAGGATATTTCGGTTGGAATAGCAAAATCAGATTTAGATGACGTTTTTTAATTATTTCCCAGCATGATTTGGATAAATTATTTGATGCAACGATTTTACTATTGAAGTAGACCATTTTTGAATCCGTAATATTTTATTGTTATATATTTCTCTTATAATGGAGAGCCTACATTTATATACATCCGTTTTGTGAATGTCATTTAATTCTTGAGTAATTTTGCTACTTCCTTTAATTCATTACTAAACCACGGTTTACTTTTTTCATGTCTTCATCTTGCTCTATTCACGGGGAAAGGGGAAAAAGCCGGAAAAGCGGATAAGGTCAATGTTAATATCTGAAAAGGATCTACTTGGTTTTGAGGCATACTCTTTCCGATAATAACATATAACTTTAAAACTTGAAATAAGTGATCTGACAAATGTGTGCTGGTAACACGCGATCCTTCTGGTGAAAACGTTCCATGGGTGAAAATATTGTCAATTAAAGCAGCAGTACGATTTGTGATTCTTGTTGGAGCAAATACAATTTGTTTTAAATATAAAACAAATTGTATTTGCTCCAACAAGAATTCCTGAATTTATTTTTAGAACAAAATATTGTTCTAAAAATAAATTCAGGATATCATTTCTGGCAAGGGGTTGTTCTAAAAAGTTTACATTAAAATCACTGCTTATAATCATGAAGGAGTTCTTATTTGTAAGATGCGCTAGACATTGTTGAAGAGATGTTGATGAAAAATTTCGATAGAACCGCTAGGTGAACGGTAAACACTGAAAACAATAACAGATACATTGGTCGTTACTAACTTTACCGCGCATGTTTCGAAATCTTTCTCGGAACATAAATGTTGAACATCGATTGCAGAAACAGTTTCGAAAATGGATTTTACGTAAATAGAGAATGTATTGGAAACTATTCCTTACATCTATTCAAATAATATAAAATCGATACTAACTTTCCTATTTTAAATAGAACACCCCATATATTATTACCAGACTGCGGAAGTTTAGGCACGAAACAATTCGATTTTAGGCGCCTAAAAAAGGCTCATATAAGTGCAGAATAGATACAAATAAAGTATAAATAGTCTCCGAAATATTTATATAATAGGAGTATTTCAGATAGCAAGAAAATCAAGTAAACTAGATACATGTTTTATTATTTTTATTATTTATTTTAAACGGCCTTCTCGAATAAAAAAAGCTAATTTCCCGAATATTTTCCTAAAAATTGTTTGAAAATTGGTTTTAATATAAAATTGATGCAATTCTCTTTTTTCGTACTACTGCACATGTTTTTTATCATTGGCTAACTTTTAATACCATCGAACGTAAGAAAAATTTTACTTTTTCGGCAGTTGCACACCAAGGTGAATTTTTAATTCTTTTTCGACTTATAGCACTTATTTGCTAGTCCCGTTGGCATTTTTATAAAAATTCGAAGTTATCTGTTTAGAATCGTTTAAACATAAATAATATAGATAAATTTCCTGTAAGTGGGTTGAAAAGAGGTTTTAATTTTTTTTATTAATTTTAATAATTCAAATGGACCCCAAGAAGTTCGGTTCATATCAATGAAAATATTTACAGAAACAAAGGTATTCCGATGTCATTACAAAACTATAAATCGGTCTCGATTTATTTGATGGCGACTGTACAACTTTCTAAAAAAATGTCGTCTCATTTTTTTATACATAGAATAATAACGGTTGTATTCAACCTATAATAATTTTAATGCTAAATTATCCAAATTTCCATTTATTCTGAACATTTTTAGGAAAAAGGCACATTATAGACATTTTTGTCTGAAGTAGGCATTTATCCATAAATAGGGAAAATAGGCATTATAAAACTTTACCATTTGAACAGTTACTATATGAAACATATTTATTACCAGGTCGTATCAAAGTAGTGTTTAACAAATAGAAAAGGCAAATGCCTAAACTTCCGCAGTCTGACTATTACATTTTTGAATTCTCCGTTCAATTCTACATCATTTGTACTTACATACATCATGGTTAAAAAGTATTGTTTTGACGATTTTATTTTCTTCAAAAAAAATTGGCGATTACAGTGGTCACAATAAATTGGAATATTTTAAAAACTAGAAAAGACAGACAATTGGACTATTCTCTATATGATCACAAAGATGGAGTACCATCTGATGCAAAAAGTTATTTTATTATTTTTGTATAAACAATTTTAGCGCTATCTTTAATGGTTTTCAAGATGTTTATGCATAATTTATTTCTTAAGTTCTGACATCATAAAGATTTGATTTTTGAATCTTTTGTGCAACAAATTGTTCAAATGTATTTCTGCCCCTTCGTTCCAGATTCTCTCTAGTATTTACAGGAGTTTTATGTACTTTATCTTTTTAGTGAATAGACGTCATCGATCCTACGATCTGACATTGTAGTACGATAACAAATTGAAGCGGATTTGCTACATAATAAGCTACTCCATGCATGGCGGCCATGCTTGATGTCAAAGCATAATGAAACTTAAAAAATAAAAAAAAAAAAATCATTTTTGATTGCAGTGAAAACTTCGAGTAGCCTCTGTACAGCTGTTTGAGCCCTGCTTGGGGCTTCGTCAGCAGGGACTTAGATCTAAATTCCCACTGCAAACCAAAAACGACTTGCATGGGGTAGCTTATTATGTAGCAAATCCGCTTCAATCTGTTATCCTACTGCAATGTCAGGTCAAAAAGCGATCGTAGGATGTCGCTGTTTTATCTATTCACCACTATTACATAGCATTTGCGAATAAATTGTTCAAGTCGTTTTTGGTTTGCAGTGGGAATTTCGAGCTACGTCTTTGCTGACGAAGTCCTAAACAGGGCTGAAACAGCTGTACAGAGGCTGCTCGAGGTTTTCACTGCAATTAAAAACGATTTGCAACTAATTTTTTTATCTTTTTAATTTACTCCCTAAATTAAAATCTACTGAAGATAGGGTGATCTAGAAGGTCAAACTCAATGACCACCTACCTATTAAATGATCTTCAAACATTGCACCCAGCATTACAAAAAGTTCTTATTAGTAAATATATAGTATTATCAAGCTAGGCATTCTATTTATAATAAGAAACTGCATATTTAAAATAGCAGTATTTAACAAGAAATGAATTTGTACGCAAAAATGATGAAAACCATTAAATATAACCATTATGTTGTTTATATAAAATAGAAAGAAAATTAAGTTTTGCTTCAGATGCAAGGTATTCCTGGTTGAAAACTCAATTTCTGTAGATCCCCTGTAAACTCTTTGTAACGCATAATGTTTAACTTTGAACAGAGAAGTGTTAATTCACCTCTGTGTTCAAGCAGAGAAAAGTGTAGTTTTCGAAATATTCCAATTTATTTTGAAAAATAGAATACTGTCAAAAAGTACACTTCAGCCAGGAGATACGTGAATACAATAGATGTAGAACTGAAAGGGGGATCCAAAAATGTACTAATATATGGAATGTTACATTTAAAATAAGAAACTTAGATTTTTCGGTACAACCGGAAGTACGCCAGGACTGATTTTGTATTATTTGAATAGTTCGTCATCGATTAATATTATGTACAAATTTTCAGCACCATGTAAGGTGAAGCTTCCAATATAATCTAATAGGTCACTCACCGTGAATAGCTAAGTATAACGCTAACAAAAATTATACTTGCTCGATTGCTGAGCTTTCGCGAAATTCCGAAAATTTCTTTTTCACTGCTCATGTAATTGAGGTTACTTAAAGCTAAAGCTGCTTATTTGAACAAGCAGAACCACTTTCTTCCTTCAAAAACAACACACGTATCTAAGGCATTAAACTTGTCTAAACAACTTATTTTAACGTGCTAAATTTTATTTTGAACGAAGGAAGTGGTCATGCTTACTCATAGGGAAAGTTTAGCTCTAATTAATCTTAAGCTATCAAGAAGGAAATGAAGATTTCTGAAAGCTCGGCAATCAAACAAGAGTAAACTTTTGATTGCCTTCCTGCCAGAACGAACACAACTTTTCCTTAAGTTTTCAGTCGCGATCAGCAACGCTTAATTCAACGATAATAACTAATGACATCTAACTTTGTTTCCATCGTTTCATGGATTAAGCAAGTAGACTTTTGTACTCTTGAAACTCTCTGTGAAAGAAGAAAAAAATTATTTCGTTCTATAGGTAAATGAGTTATGAAAGAAGATGCGGTTAGTGAATCATGCTGTATATTATCGAATTAAACTAAAACGTAAAATTCTTAATCCCTAATTCATTTTAAATAATAAAATTTAATATTGACGAATTACGTAATTTTTTAATCAGTATTCCTGGTCAATTTTGTTAAGTAGGTTATTCAAACGATCGGGCGAAAATTAATTCGTCGCAGATGATTGGATCCTTTCAAATTTTGCAATGTTATTATTTGTGGCCTGAAGTACTCTCGAAGCGGCATGAAATCTATCATGGTGAAACGAAGACATGGAGATGACTACGAAAAAGTAGATCATAGCCGTGAGTGTCTGTGAAGTACCGACCTGAATTGATTTTCGTATTATTTGTTTATTGAATCCAATCACCGTATAATTACGAAAGGAGCAATTATTAAATTTAATTAAAACAGATTTATGTACACGCGAAGAACTCAATTTTCTTAGCGATTTTATATTTTGCAATATCTTGAAGTATTTTGAAATAAATTTTTATTTTCTTATTACTATCTTCAAGATTTTAGTTGTGTAATAATACGGCGTTGCAATTTATAAATTGTGGACGAAAACTATGCAATTGATTATAAAAAGGATATAGAGTGACTTTCTTTTAAATTTTAGGTGTTTCTGGTTCTGTGAATATTTTCAAAATTCTTCTTTCGGTACACGTGTTTCAAAACTAACGCAATTTCCCTTGTAATAATATAGTGTCTGTTCCAGTTTCAGAATCTTTCGGTATGCAAGCACTTAAACGCAATTAATTACTCATCTGGAAAAACAAGTGGCAATTAAATTCAGAAACCGACAATGTTTATTGCGCTAAAACCACCTTTGAACTATAATTTTAACCAGTTCAGTGCGCTTACCCTTGTCGGTATCGTAATTATTAGTGAAATTACTTAATTGGGCGTAACACATTTCAAAATGTTTTTGTCCGATGTGTGCCATAATCGACTAAAAAATTTCAAGGCGGTTGAGTTAGTTTAAAGGCCGGTTTACACAAGGCCAGTGATAAGTTACTAAAATCCAGTACTCGATTTTAGTACTTGCTTAGTAAACAGGTGAATATTTCAGAGCGTGTACTAAATTCCAGCAATTGTTTTAGTAAAAATTCCAGTCCAGTGAATAGAAGGCAATCTTATTTACTGAAGCATGTGGATACCCCAGTCCCACTTTCCAGACAACTAAACCTGTGTAAACGCGACGAGTCGAGGATAGTTTACCAGTCGGTTGTCTAAATGAAAAATAACGTCCGCCGACGTAGACGACAATAAATTTCATATAATTTACGTATATTTTTTGATGACGACATATATTTAAACGAGTATTGCGATAAAAAAGAAATTCTTAAACATGGAAAATGTGTGCATTTTGGGTAAGTATCTTGAATAAGCTACTGGCATAATATAAATATAACAATTTTCCAAAACTCTTGCTTCTAGTACTGAATTTTAGTAACTTGTATGAGTCACTGGCCTCGTGTAAACCCGCCTTTAATGCAAAAATCCTTTTTATTTTAAATAGAACGAGTAACAGACGATAATTACATGCAGGGACAGTTTATTTAATGAAATGAATTTTACGTGATTGTGATTGCATATAATTGTTACGTGATTGATGGTCATTTCATGCAATTTCTTTAATCGTGTGTTACAAGAGTATCTTCTTTAGTGAAGAATTAGAACCAGGGTCGGAGGAAGGGTAGTTGGCGCTCTTATGCAAAATAGTAATTGCCGCCTCGCTTCCAAAAAAAGAAACAAGTTCACTTAAGGTTTATGTTAAAAAGTTAATTTTAACAAACTTTTGTTTAACTTTGAATTGAACCATTGGAAAATTTCGCTTGTGATTTTACCTGTGTTGCTAATCGTGGCAATTTATCGGCAAATGGGCGGTAAATCGTGGTAACCGTTTAGTTTATTGTAATAACGGCGATTGGCGGCTAAACGTACGGAAAAATGAAGTTTGGCTTTTAACGTTTTTTTTTTTAAATTTTTTGCTTGGACTGAGTAGAACTAGGTTGAATTATGCTGACGTTGAGATTGATTGAGATTTTAATTGATTTTAAATTTTTAATAATTTTTATACTGGTTGAATTCTTGGTTTCGGTCGAAAAGTGTGGAACGCGAGCGTGTCTCGGCTCGGATTTCTTTATTACAGAAGAACTTTCTCAGGGCTGCTGCTGGTAGTGGTGCTGCTACTTCTTGTTAGTCGAACGAAACGTCAGCAGTAGAAGAAATCCGAGACATGCGGTTCTAACCGGAAGTCAAGAATTTAACCATGGAAGAAGCGACGGCGGCGAAAGACTTACTTAGTTAAACAAATTTCTATACTTTTAATTTTTCTTGCAATTTTTATTTTTTTTTTGTTGGAGTTAGGTTGAGATCAGTTCGATTGGATTGACCTTGATATTTTAACTGAATTTTAGCGTTTTTAAAATATCTACTTTTAATTCTTCTTTCTTTGTAATCTTTTACTTTACAGTTGGATTAAATTGAGATTTATTGACCTTAATTTTACTCCATGTATAAATTTTAACATTTTTTTATACTTTTAATTTTTTAAATATATTCTCTTTCATTTTTACTTTTGTAGAATGGAGTGGAATATGATGTAATAAGTTGGGTGAATTCCGTTGACCTTGAGATTTGTTGATGTTGATTTTAATTTATGCATAAATTTAATTTTTTTTTATTTAAATTTTTTAAATATTTGTTTTAAATTTTTAACTTGAGTTAAATTGAAGTTGTATGACATTGGGTTAAGTGCAGATATATTGGGTTGACATTGAAAATCTTTTTTCATTTTATTCAATTTTTTGATTTAGTTCGGTTGATCTTGACATTGGTCAAACCTCCCTGTAATTTTTTATTCTTTGCAACTTTATTTTTTTGAACAGATAAAATAGCGACATCTTACTATCGCTTTTTGACCTGACATTGCAGTAGGATAGACAAACAGCTGTCCAGAGGCTGCTCGAGGTTTTCACTGCAATCAAGAACGATTTGCACAATTTTTTTTTATTTTTTTGGTTTAATTGAATATAGTTAGGTTGAGTTCAGGTGAGTTTGGTTGACCTCGAGATTTATTGGGCATTATTTTAACATTTCGTATTTTTAATTTCTTTAATACAGTAAAGTCCGGTTATAATGAACCCGTTTGTAACGAACTGCCGGCTATAACTTCCTATATGTCAAGCAACGAAAATTTTTCCATAAGCTCAGTGTATTTTTTTGTTCCGGTTATAGCGAACTCGCTTACAACGAACTTTCGGATATAGTGAACCAGATATGACTTAAAATGTGATACAATTTTCCTTTCATAACGAACTTTGGAGGGGTTTCCCCGATTTACGCTTATTCTCCGATTACTTGTTACGAGCGACGTGCATTTATAGCCCTTACAACAGCCAAGTCTTGGCTTTTTGTTGGAGTAGGACATTATATCCAGCGTGCTGAATGAATTTAACTTTGAAGAATATGTTAGGTTTTTAATGACATATCAGCAAGAGAAGTGTTAACTGATGAGCAAATTATTGAAACAATGACTGCAAATATTTTAACCAGTGACGGAGTCAAATGCTCCAAAAAATGGCAGAAACTCGAAATTTTTTAGAGTCACGTACAGTTCCAGATCATGTTACGTATTCAGTGTGCCTGGATTTCGTAGGGACAACAAGGGTAACTTTTGTATTTGAAGAGATAGAGAGATGGTTAAATTGTAGGTCCGAGAGCTGGTTAAGAATCCATTTTCAAATATTACTTGTCTGAAAAGCCTGTGAAGTTTTGCACAGGTAAGATTATTGCGTAATGTATTAAAACCTTTGTCATATCGTAACATTTCGTTCTTTTCTTTCTCTTAGGCATTTTTTCCCTTTTACTCTGACATTTTAATGTAAATCTTACAAGATTTGCCGCCCCTTTTGGCTATTTATCCTCGACGTTTAACGTAAAAAAAGTTACAATTATTGTCTATATTCTTCGGCCTCGTTCGACGACTTCGTTGACGTTCTGCGATCGACAGGATTTCGTGGCCACTTCGACGACAAGCAAGAATTAGCCCGTAAGTGCTTTAAGCTTGATTCTCACTATCGTGCAAGCGGCCTGCAATGCACGGGCAAGGAACGGGCTCTGCACGTGCTCGGCAAAAATTATAACCTATGAATTCAATGCTTTTGCCGGGTTGCATTCTCATTATGCGGGCACCGGCCCGGAAAAGCACGCTGCTTGCACGCGGGGTTTCTTTTTAACAATATTTGTCGTATACGTACCGTGCCGATTCTGCGTGTTGCAAAGTTTAGATTAGTATTATATGAAGCATGAAGCAAAAATTAATAGCTTCAATTATTTGCGGAGCACGTTCCGGGCCCGTGCATTGCAGATTGCTTGCAGGATAGTGAGAATAAACTTTACACTTTATTTTCGGGAAGCGTCATAGTGACCACAGACTGGGTGTGCCAAAAGATTTGAATGTTCATTGACTAACGTTCGGGAAGTTAATTTCAATTGTTATTGAATTAATGTTAGGTTAATCGAAGCCCTTGAATAATTACTAATTATATCTTGCTCATTTGAATTACCGTAAGTAGTTGATATCAAGATATTGAACATTATTTTGACTTTGTTTAAGCAATAAATTGCCAGACTATTAGTTTTGTTATTGAATATATGTGCCCCACCACCTTGATGCACAATAGTAAAAGTAAAGATACGTTAGCGAGGCAATCCGTTCGTACAGGTAAGCGTTTTGGATTGGCAAGGAATCTCGTTGGACAAGTTATCTCTGACGCCAGTAAACCTGTATCGTCGCAAGTCCGACCCACGACCCAATTCTCCACTCGAGCCAGGGTATTCCGCATATAACTATGTACTTTTCTTGCTACTCTCCATCCGTGTCGAAAACTTGCTAGCTTTCAGGTAAGTGCAAAGAGCTAGGTAGCAATACATAGATATGCGATATGGCGCCCAGGTCCAAAATAGATAGTCAATAAATAATAGCTATAGCCAAAAGTCGTTTGGTTTACCTTCGTATTAAAATTTATTTAGGCAATATCAGAAGAATTACTTTAGAAGGCAATAGTCGAAACCATCTCTGTAAGTCAATTTTTATTCACCAAAATATGTACAATTTCAATTTCCAAAATTCATAATCATGATAGAAGAAAATATAGGGAAGCATAAGAACTCAGCACGATAATAGTGAACCAATGATCAAGTAGGTAACTATTACATAACATATCAAGTAGAGTCAGAGATCAGTTGCTTTTAGACACTCAGATCACATCACGGGCCAAGTGAATTTCCGATCAAAGTAAATAATGAATTTAAACTTTAATTAGCGTAAAAGATAAATGAGTCACTGGTAAAATTCGAAAGTATTTTTAATCTTACGTAACACACACATGTTGACTTTTCTACGTTATTGAAATTACTATGCAAATGAAGAAGTCAAAACATTTCCTGCGGAAGGTTTGGCGGAAGAGAGGTAAGCAAATGGCTAGTTGATAAAATAAGTACGATATTTGTTTATTTATTAGAAAGTGACACAGAAGAAGTCTTTAAACATTCACAAAGAACAATTAATATTTACTTTATGGAAAGTGTTGAGTAAAAACAAATGAAATTCTATTCGTCAGGTATCTGAGAAAGTATTTCAATCAGAATACTGATTATTACATGACAAGGTGATGTTAGATGAGTCGAATAAAATTTAAAAAATGGCATTCGCTGGCATGGTAAGTCCCGCTGGTCATAAGATTCGCTGGCATTTTCAACATGAGATTAGTCGGCAGTAGGATTAAAATAAATGGTCCAATGTTTCTTACTCAAAACTATAACGAAAAAAAATATTTATATGTCATTTTTTTTATAACTTTACCTTTTTTTATAATTCATTTTCCAAGCTTGAATTTGTCTTGACAACTGGATAGGGAATCTCTACAAACACAGATAACAACTTGTTATCTGTGGTAGAGATCGCTGGTTTTCAGCGTATTCAGAAAAAGTTAATACTCAAAACTGACTTGCTATTCTTATACAAAAAAGTTATCTGTTTGTTTTAAATGTTTGAAATGATATATTATCATACTATAGTAATGTGTACCTTTCTTTATTTATTTTTTAATGAATTTAAAATTCAATTGATTATTTAGTTTATTTAGAAAAAAATCCCTACGTTTAAAAATAATTTTTCTTCAAGGTTATATTCCATAAATTAATTAGTAGATAAACACTATTATTAAATTAAAGAAGAAAAGTGAAAATATTATCCTGTCAGCCTGCAGCTGCACTTTTTAGCTCCTGACCTAAAAACTTCTACGACCTCAATGCAACTTTCACAGTCTGTCCTTAATGGAATAATCACAATTATTAAAACTAGCATTAACACGGTGGCACGGATTAATCACTAATTTATGTTAGCCCTAGGCACGCCCTTAATTAAATAGATCGCGTAGCAATTAAAGCACACAAGAACGGCACTGCAATGTCAAGCATCTTTATCGTAACATTCTTGTCCATATGAGGTCGAAGAGGTTCAGTAAATGGTTCCAAACGTGGTAGTTTTTTTAAATGGCAAATCACCTTTACGTCTTTGTGGTCTCTTGGTAGTAATAAATTCTGTGCATTTCTTACAATTTTCTTGCGTTTTTCTTTCCCTGTCAGTGTTGTTCTAGCATTCCTCTCGACATTTAGTCTCACTAATTTACTGACTAATGACACTTGTTTGAAAGAAAATACGCAATTTTGTTGTTATACTATAAACACAGATAAGTAAGTTATTATATAGAATTTGTTTTAGTAAGCTTTATTTGCCACTATATTTTCTATGCAAATGATATTACATAAATATTAACACTTACTTAATTTAAGCAGGATTATTTTTTGAATATTAAACATACTTACAGGGTGATTCTTAAATAAACCACCAAGAAAAAATCTGTGAGAAAATTTAAATCATAGATTATGAGAAAAAAATGTTAAAAATAAAATTTCAAAAATATTATAATTTATTAAAAAGAACCCAGAAAGAATGTTACGCCAAAGACTAAAATACTGATTTCGCAACCGTAAGTTTTATGATATCGTGTTTTCGTACGTTTTAATGTTTTTTTTTTTTCTAGAGCGATAAATCTATAAAGGCTGACCGTGAAATTTGTTTAATAGAGGGAACACCATAACAATCAGCTGCGAACGAAAAGAAATTTAGATTTTCAGATCGTACAGCTAAAACACGAATTAGAATTGTAGGGCATTCAATAATGCAATTACTAAAGTGAAAATTATGCTTACTGTGAAATGAGTTACCATTTACCTTTACCGCTCACAAAAAGATAATTTTAATGAAACACTCAGGGGTGTTATGGACTACTAATATTGGTCAATATTTTCTTGAAAAATAATCCTAAAACGTCTTCATATCGTATTAAAAATAAAGCAATAAAATCGCGAGCATGCTATTATTTATTACCCTAACAAAAAGGTAGTGCGATGCGTTAATTAAGGGCAAGATCACCAATTTCCAAACGAACATGATTTAGCCTATGTGGGTCAAATAAATTTCGTTTTCGGACATAAAGACAAAGTTTGCAATGCTAGTGGGAAATTATCAATAATGCAGTAAATATTTTCAAGCTTCTTTCCAGCATTTAATTTCGTTTAAGACACACGTGCGTGTTTTTCCGCTGCGGTACCGCGCCAGCACCGCAATTGCACTTAATTTTATAACAACTGCGGTGCACAGTTCTTTGTATGTCATTGACTAACGCAGCCATAAAACTAAGAAAAAAAAACTGTTAGGACTGCATTTATATCCTTTATCTGGCACCTGGTTCTTAAACAGTGCATTATCGTGGATTTGGGTAAAATGTTTGATTAATTCTTTTTCGACAACTAAAGCACTCCAATTTTTTCTAACAGTTTGATCGTAATTGTATTATTCTTGTATGGATTATTTGGCGATCTGTTTAAGAATCACCCTGTATAACAAAATCTGTTTAAAAACAAACAGCCTTTGTATGTAACAAAATTAATTCTTTATTCATAAAGAGGTTTTAAGAAAGTAGTCTTAACACTTTAACTGGACACTATAAAAAATGGAAAGATCACTCAACGTTTCACTACCAATAGATAGCTTCGTCACGAGTGACAAAAAGTTATCATTCGATAGTGAAACGTTGAGTGCTCTTTCCATTTTTATAGTGTTCAATTAATGTTTAAAAATTATTTTCTTACAATTTTCATCGGACAAGATTCAACTTCAAAGAAGATTTTCAATCAAATTAAAGGATTTAATAATCCTTAAAGTTCTTCTTCTTGAAGTGAACTAGTGAATGATAATAATGAGAAAGTAAAAACAAAACACATGCAAATTACACGGCATAGAGGAGCATAGTTTTGCAAACAACAAAAGATTGAACCCCATGCTTCTTTCAGTTGAACAAACAACAGAAAAATTATTAATCTTCCATTTTACTCTACTCACTCTGTACGTTCGAAAACAATTTCGTCTTTTCGACCGTTGAAATTAAAAAACGTTAGAATTTATGCTGGATATTTTAGAAAATAGAGAAGAAAACCACGCTCGGTATACACCTGGTATACAGGCTGTCCATTTTTCCTGTGCCACTACGGGGACCTCGCTTATCTTAAGAGATACAAAGTGGGTTAAATTAGGGTAAAGTTGTGCATTTTCATGCTGAGTAATAATCTGAAAAGAAATTTGAACTATCATGGTTTTGAAAATTTTGCAAAAAAAACAAAAAATACTGATTTTCGCTTTTAATTTTTTCACCATAAACTAATCGTACTAGGCCTTTGTAACCCAGACATTATTGAGACATTTTTTTATGAAGAATTCGAATATGATATCCCCTTTTCAATAATTTTCAAGATGACGGAGAAACACCTGGCAAATTCATTTTTTCTTATGGACGCCATCTTGGAAATTTTGAGATTACGTTTTTTTTTCTCTTTACCACGATTTATCATACATGGTGGTCTAATATCACATTTTTAACAAAAATCCGATTTTTCATTTTTTGCGAAGAGTGCTTTGTTTTTATTGCGATATTTCCAAAACCGTTGAAGATATTTCAAATTTCTTTTCAGATTATTGTTCAGCACAAAAATGAGCAACTTTGTCCAAATTTAACCAACTTTGTATCTCTTTTTATAACACTCGGCAAAATTTATTTCAAGAAATCTGAACATATTTTCAAAGAGTTATTAAGCTTGGGATAATTATGCATTAGAAAATTTCAAAGTACCCGTGCAAATATGCACCAAAATCTTTGAAAATATGCACTAAAATTAACTTTTATAGAATAAATACTACTATTATTTTTTTATCACATTTATTTTTCTGTTTTTTAGTCAAGTCCACAAACATCAAAGATGCCGACACTCAGTGAAAAGAATGTGTAGACTGTACCCATACCCTGGTATTCTTCTTATTATTTCCAAGTATTCTGATTTTTGAATACTGTTTGTCTAGATTGTCTGCTATGAAGTGTCAATTTGCACTTGGCAACAAGAAATAATGGCAAATTTACAATTAAAACAAAAACTGCAGCAAATTATGCATTAATGCCTTAAAGAATTAAAATTGCATTTATTTATAAAAATATTCAAAATGTGCATTTGCATATGCACATAAATGCATAATTATCCTAAGCCTGGTTATTAAACTATTGAATTCGAATAGTAACATCCTTTTAGTATAAAAGTCATTCTGGTTCGCAAATAAATACCAAAACAAATAGATTTTATCTACGTCTCGATAGTAATTATTAATTACCGTTTCCGTTTTTTACTTTTACGTATCTTACAAAACATTGATAAAGAAAAAGTAGGTTTATTTATAGAAGCTAATGTACTTGCTGTCGTATTGATTGTAACTTTCAATGACATTGTTTCAACTAATTCCATTAAAATTTATAATTTTTTTATCAAACAATTCTTTGTGAAGTGACATTTTTTTCTAAACTACTGCAAAATATTTATTTTTACGTTTAAATTTAGACATTCATTTAAACTTTAATGAAAGTAAACGATAATGTCGACAATATATAAAACCTTCAGGATGCATATTTTTAAATCTGAAAGGGTCACACATAACATGCAATGTATTTATCGTGGACAACGGTGAAATCAGAATAATGTACATATTACACAATAAGTTCCACTCTATGTAATTATAGAAAGGACGTAATACTATAAAAATATTTAGACTGCTTTCGTTTTATTTATTTATATTGCTGAATAAATTAAGTAGATCACTAAAGGCACAAACAAATTTGAGGTTTGCTTTCGCAGCTAATCGCGGCTTGCGCTGGTTGTGTTCTTTCAAATCTTGTATTCTTCCTTATAATCAGGGAACGCAATTGTTTATTTTGATTGATTAAATACAAATGACACGGCAAATGTATAAAGCAGCAGCGACGTGTGAATGCACGTACTCTCGTTGCTGCCTCGTTCAAAATAAACCAAACTAAATACAAATAATAAATAATTACAGTTTTTGCCCACTACAAGTTCGCGGTTTGGACTGACAAATATTTATAAGGTTAACGTAAGGGCAGAAAGACAGGGCAGACGCGAACGGGAATTTCAAATATGTTTCAGGCTTAAATCGTCCAAGCTGAGGCCGCGATCAGCTGCGAACGCAAACCTCAAATGGGTTTCAGGTTTAAATCATTTCGCATAAACTCGCTTGTTATGTGCCCCGATAGAGTGCATGAGTTGACTTGCAAGTTAAGCAAGAGATCGAAGGGTGACGTACAAAATATATTCATACGAAAATACGTTACTCTTGAAATTGGTGTAAGCCGAAAATGATCGAGATCATAAGTAGGTAATAGGCTTAATGGGAACTGCAAAAAGAGTTTTTCTCCTCGAGAAAGTAGTAATACTGTTTTCCTTGAGTTTCGCGCATTGGATGAAAAACGATATTAAGTCAAGTCTATATGCTTCATTTTCTCTTCAGCGAAGGAAAGCTGATGGTGCGATTCTTATGTACTGTACCGGACGCGCGTGGGAAGCTCTGGAAATCTGGAAAAAACAATGCAAAACGACATCACTGCACCCCCTGTCGGGTTGTTGTAAAAGCGCATCGCCGGGAGGTGGGATGACGTAGAGATAAAGAAATTGATAAAAATAATTAGCAGTTTGTTATTACGTGGATTCCAAGAGCTTAAAAGAAAAAGCACACGTCGTATCTCGTTCCGGGCGATTCTAACTTGAACTTCAGATTCATTTTTTTCTTTTATTAAAATTGAGTGATTTTCCCCAAGTACTCGGTAAGGGAAACAAACGCTTTCCCGTGTAGTGTTGCAGTGTTTTGTGTATTTAAACCGTTCCGAACAGTAGTATTATCGCTTGTTTATTTTTTTGTATAAAATCAACGTGATAAGTAAATCACGGTTTACGAGAAAATCATTAATAGAATCCGGTTGGTAAGCCGAATCAATTACGCTTCAAAACTAACTAATGTTTAACGTACAATTATAAACGACTTATTTTG
This sequence comes from Prosopocoilus inquinatus, assembly GCA_036172665.1. Classification (NCBI taxonomy): domain Eukaryota; kingdom Metazoa; phylum Arthropoda; class Insecta; order Coleoptera; family Lucanidae; genus Prosopocoilus; species Prosopocoilus inquinatus. Next base: position 19,873,872 of record CM069875.1, read on the forward strand.
TAAACTATCTACAAGTCAACGGTTTTTATCTCGTTATTGTTTTATTTTATTCCTTTCTTTCAATATATGTACATATTTGATAATACCCTCAACAAGTATTCGAGAAAAAAAATCTTCATGAGGATTGAGACAACGAGAGGGGACAATTTGACAATCTTCAGGCGACTTACGGCCCTGTTTTGATGGCACGAGAGAAACACCGTTGCGAGAGTATTTTTCGGCTTTCAACTCAAACTAGCTACCGAACAAAAAAATCGCTCGGTGGCTCGTTGGTCAAAAGAGCAGGTTGAATTTTCTGTAAAGCGGGGTGGTTTCGTTGTTTATCAGTGCAAAAGAGTTTCGCGTGAGTATTTAGGCTGACCACTCGTTAAGGACGAAACCAGAACCTCAACTCCACAAAAAACTGCTTGTCGATAATTTAAAAAAAAACTGATTATTTGAATACCGTTTTGAGTTGCTTCTGTTTGCGTTTTTGGTTTTTTTTATGAAAATGCAAAAGCAGATTATTATACACTGTGAACCTTATAAGACTGCACATAGCTGCCTTAGGAAATTCTTACGTGCAGTTTTTAAATGATTCAGCGTTGAATATGGACTAGTAACCATAGCAACGTAACGTTAAAAAGCCCTAAGTACAATTTTAAATGACTCGGAAATGTATTATCTAATGACACAATTTTTGTCTATGTGCAGCGTTACATGATTCTCACTGTATGTCCTGAAATACATTCAATTATACAGGGTGATTCGGAATAAGTGTACGACCCGTTAGGAGCGTATTCAGTAAGGTCATGCAAGTGCGAAACTGCCAGAAATAAATTTATCAGACATTCCAAAAATCAATCTTCTTTGAGTTCAAAATGGAAATTATGATTTATTTCTCATGTACGCACAAGTTTGATGTCCGAAAGAATGAATTGCGTGTTAAACACTTTTTTTCGTAGAAAGCCCTAAACAAAAACGTTTTACAGTTTTGTTTCAAGGTAAACGATAAAGTTTTCTTTAAAATCTGCGACTACCCTTGACCAACCTAATTTTTGATGTCAAAGCATTGCCACACATGCTTTTAAAATTGATCGTTGCCACAATAATTAAACCAATTTTTCTAACGACAAATATTTATGGGCTTCTACGTAAATCGGAGTTCATTTGTCTAGAAAAAGAGACACGCCAGAAGAGAAATGACAGTTAAGTGGCACATATTAATAGTTTATTATAATGTTGTGATAACGAGTGTCTAAATAAAAAACTGGTCAAGCAGGCTGTGGAAAAATTCCCAAGCAAGGTCTATACGTTTTAGATAATTTAGTAGTTTAGCAAAGGTGTATATCCCCATAGAGTAATTCATTAAATATGTTATTTCAGTGTCAAAAAAGGTAAACATAACGCTAAAATAGGTTCCCAAAAATTAACATGTTCTCATTTGTAAAAAATAATTAAGAAAAAGTACGGAAAATGTAATTATTCAACAGCAAATTTTGATGTTAGATTCTCGGTCGTAGCCTACTTGACCAGATTTTTATTTAGACACTCGTTAGCTTACTGTATCAAAATGATTTGATTGAAAAATGAATAAATAAAAACAGTATTGGGAAGTACAGATGGAAGTTCTGTTACGGTGTGAAAACCACTTTCAGGGAACAACTTGTATATTTCCTTCGATTCGTATTTATTTCCAATTTCGCAATATTAAGAAATTCTTTTCTCTGTGTTTAAAAACACTTTGTTTGCCGCAGCCAGTTCCGCGGAACTTTATTGCGATTACAGATTTACAGATTACAGTTTTTTAATGATCGCTTCCGTCGTAGCTGGAACGATTAATTCGGCGAATTGCAAATAATTTCACGACTTACGTTTTTTTAAAACGTCTGTTTAGACTTTCGTTTCGAAATTCTCCGGTCATGAGTTAGTGCAAAATTCTCGAGACTTCGGCACATACTGTTCAAACGATTGCAAGAGCATCTTTTTTTTTCTGGCTCGTGAGATTTGTGACGGAATTTTTTTTTATCAGATCAGTTTAAGTAAGCTACATGTTTATGCGAGCTAACATTTCGACGGTTAGTATAGTTGGCCTCCACCGTAGCTTTTGACGTTAATGGCATTTTCTTACGTCAGATTGATATCCGTTTAACATTGTTTTGGGCGCTTCACGCCAACGATATACAGGATCCGTCAGTGAAGCGGGAAAATTTAAAACTCTTGTATTTAAAACAGATTTTTATTTTAACATGAATATTTCTACAGTTTTTTGTTAAGTAAGATATGCCATTTTATTTTATTTTTTTATAACTCTTGATAAGTGGTCACCATCACCATTTATGCACTCTTGGAGTGTAAGTTACAAAATTTTCAAGTACTCGCCGTATCATAGTGCAATTTCTTCATTTTTTAATTTCTCTATTTAATTTAATTAAATTATTAATTTAATGTCTCTATTTCTTGAAAAGACGATTCAGAAAAGTTTTCTTAAGCTGACTGCTCCTTTATGTTTTAAATTTAACGTGGACCTAGTCTTTTTTTAACCCATAAGATAATACAGACGGCGCATGTCCATAACGTGGAATATTGAACCGATTGCGAAAAAATCTTCATATAGTTGTCGTGGAATCATCAATTTTATAAAACAATGTAACACAGAAAGCAGGTTGTGCACTAGACATCCATATTTAGTAAATGGCATAAAATGACTGACAATATGTCATCAAATTCAACGCCTTCACCAAAACGTCAAATGAATAACCAATCTTTCCCGATTCACTGACGGACACTGGATTCAGGCACATGTTTGGATAATTTGTGAAACTGATGACGGATCCGCCAATGTTAAATTTGGTAAAGTTTGACTTTTAACTTGTTCCGTTTACGGTACCATTAATATTAATGCATTATTTGAACGTCTTTGTCGTTGATAAATTTTCGTAAAATTTCGTATGTTTAGTACAAAACATGTTTGGTGGCGTTAATCCACCTCATACTTGGCGACTGTTTTACTTGTCTACGACATTAAACTATTGTTGCTGTATAATTTGATTCATTTTCATATCCTTTTCCTGGATGCTCTCCTCGTCTCTGGTTAAGATGAGATGACGCTCATTTTGGACGCGTTAATTAATACTCACACCCATCACGACTGAAGCTTCTGGCTGAGCTGCACGTTAATTTCCTCAGCACAAATCTTGAACCTATCCAGTTAGATAGCAGTTCTACTATGTAAAAATTTTGAAATTTGTCATACTTGAATACAGCATGAACTAAAAAGTCTAAACGGTTTTGCATATTCTTATTAGTAACGACGGAGTTGTTCATTAGTGTTATGTCCTACGAAGGTTTTGCTAAATCATAGCTCTGAGAACAACAATAACCCAAGTCAAACTTATTCATGAAATTAAAACTGTTGCCTTTAATAGCTTCCTACATTAAGTGCAATACATATTTAGCAGTAAAAACAAATTAAAAAACACATTTGTTTAAGCTTCAGAACGCGATTTTCACATTAGAGTTTTCTTTAGTTCGAGTGACCCTAAGGGACCCATTCTGTATTAAAAGAATTAAATTGAAAGTGGTGTTAAATATTGTTACTGTGGCACAAGCAATTACAAAAGACTATTTTTAAGTTTAACGTGTTCGTTCTTACATTTTAACAGCCTGTTAATAAGTTACAGAATAAGTTAAAATGTGTAATAGTTGAAAATGTCATGTATATATCTTCATCATTCCGAACTAGATTAGATTTGGAAATTTTATATCTTTGACGTGTTTTTTTTTATTGCTATCAAGTTATATTCAACTACCTTGTGTTGTTTTTATTAGAATCACTAATTTACCTAGTTTAAATTTAGACAGGAATATGCAGAATTATTCAGAGAAACATTATCTGTAACTTAAGGATCATTACTTAATCAAAAAAGATATTCTGAGTTAAATTATATGAGTCATGGATAATATAGAATCCAGGGCATACAAATAGAACAACGTGAGATATATCAGTAATTAATAAGCCAAGGAAATGCTTGAAATAGAACTTATTGGAAACATTTTCTAACATGTGAATTTATAATTGATAATTAACTTGACCTAATTTTACTTTTGTTTTAATTTTTTGTTCAAACACTCGAAGTCCTTGCTTGAAGAATGCGTGCCGACGGGAGTACTTCACATACACATTCATTTGTCATGAACACAATTCAGAGTTTGGAATTACAAATATTACGCGTAAGATTATATGTGAATAGTAGCGACATTTTATCAAAGGAATAAATGCAACAAGAATATTAAATTGTAAATATTTAACAATTTCTTATATTTAATAAGTTGAAAAATAGAACACATCTTCTGTTAACTAACTTGAAACCAAAAAATATTCTTTGAAAACATTTGTTTTTTCATTATTGCAATTTTGTATTCTATTTTTGTATTTTTTAAGTATAATTTAAAACTTTAAATCTTTGTTGCCAAATTTATCTATACAGCGCAGAAATAGTATATAGAACTGGTATCATTCATGCTTGTATGGCAAAACTTCGAACAATATCACCCGTCCTCGGTTGCAAAGTTTGTACGACATACATTTTCAGTCATTTGTAAAGTAATAGGAGTACTTTATTTAGACATCCGGTATTCCAAGTGATTCTTGACAAGCGATATATTGGATCACAGGAAATCAATCAAATTAAAGCCACAGACAGATACAAAATAGTACATAGGACATAGGAATGTGACTTTCATTTTAAAATCTCGTTTAGTTCGATTATGAAAGCGGGCCTAAGTTACAGAATACTTTAAATAGGCCACGCATTAAGGAACATGTTGAGCAACATACTCGACAACATGTCCGTCATCGTGTTCCCTAGTGAGTGAAATGCTAAGTTCAAGCTTATGTCTTGGTTATTGGGTGTTTTTCCAGGAGCCTGAACTTACGAATTTGTTGACCAACCTGTCAACACACAAGCGAACTTTTTGCTACAATTCATGTTGCCGAACATGTTCCCTAGTGAATGGTCTACTTAAATGCTTAATAAAACAGTATGTTGTTATGATATTTATTTTCGGTTTTTTTTATTCGTGTCTTTTTACTAACCGCGCTGAGAAGTAGTAATAATTTGGAAATACAGAGTAAAAATTTTAAGAGCTTACTTATGAAATTAATAAAACATATGTAAGTATTAGAGAACTTAATTGTTTTAATATCCTGCAAACGATTTATTTTGAATTTTCTACGTAATAAAGAATATTAATGTTTAATAAGTAATAAGAGAAGTCAAGAGAATTCAAAAGTATACAAATCAAAGTGTAAATTCATAATTGGTGCCGTGATTATTTTATTTTCTAATCCACACTTCGTTGTATCTTGAAAAATGTGAAAATATTTTATCATAAATTTTGCTTTAAACTTTCTATTCAGTTTGTAGTATGAGAAGCAACTTCTTGCTAAACTGGGATCGTTTTTAATTTTCTTTGTTACTTCATACTATGATCTTAATCGTTAATTTTCAAGATGTAATGCAATTATAAAATTTTGTGAAAGTTAACAATAAATGTTGGCAATAAACATTTACAAGAGATGTCTTCTGCGTGAAAATATCGTCAAAATGATGTAAACTGTGTGTAGTAAATTATGAACATCTTCACCTATAATTATTAAATAAATCAGTAATAGACTCTTTAAACTACTCATTAGTCGAAATCCTGTTCAAGAATAGTTAATATAAATTTCTAAACGCTTTTATTGCTTATTGAAATTTTATTTTTCATTACTATTTTATTTCCTTGAAAAGAGAAAGTTGTTTTTTTATTTTATTTGTAACAAGTTGTCTGGGATAAAACAAATCAAACGGCAGAGAGTCGTGAAATTCTACGAATTTTAATTGAAAGTACACAGAAATTGTAAAAGTGATCTAAAGCTGGTAAGATTGTTTTTTGGAACAATTCAGAATCATTAAAAAATAATGTTCTAGAAGTGATGTTCTGTTGTGATTTGTAAACAGAGAGAGTGCTATACATTTCAAATTCTAAACAATGAACTCGTAGCTCGTAATCGTATTTTGTGAGAGTTTGCGTATAAAGTATTTCCTAGACGGGAAAAATAAAAAAATAATTGCGGTTTTGTGCCTCAGCATCAAAGTCGTATCGATTTGCATTCAAGTGCATAGATTTAGCTGAACGTGATACATATGTATGTACAGGGTTGGGTTAAAGTATGGATCCAAATATCTTGGAAGTGGAATTGATGATTTTAATGAAATTTCGCAAATGTGACTCAGGGATTTGTTCATAGACTTGCGTATTGCCAAGAAGTAAATGGGCAGCATTTTGAACACTTAAAATAATTAAATGTAGTTCTTTTGCTCTTTAATAATACATAAAAACCATTGAAAATACAAAAAAATAAATTAATATAGTTTAGAGCCAATGATTAAAAAGTTTATCTTTTCGGCTAGAGACTAGAGATAATGGTAAGAAACCTGATATTAATGGATGCAGAAGACAGAGGAGTATCAAAATACGTACGATTATACAGAATGTTCTATTTAAAATAAAGAAGTTGGTGCCCTTTCCGGTGAAACCGGAAGTTTAATGGAAACAAAAATCAACCCCTCGTATGCGCCATTTGCTTTTATCTGTATGTACAAAATTTCATTAAAATCATCAATTCCACTTCCGAGATATTTCGTTGGATCCATACTGTATCCCAACCCTGTATATCGATTCAAGACTTTCCTTTTGGCTAATAGTCATTTCTAAGCGTTTGAAAGAGACGGGTACAGAGTGCGTACCAAGCGCTAATTGTACACCTACATTATCCCACTGCTAATGTTAAGAACGCAAAGAAAATACTTTTTTCACATATTGCGAATCTCTTTTATGCTTTTCAAGAAGCGTCTGTTGGCCAAGGGAAAAGTCCTGAGTTGGTATAGATAGGTACCTATAATCAATAATTAATTACTTACCATCCATTTAACACAATTTAAACAACCCATTTGACTAGCAGCATGTATGGGAGCCATACCATCTTTGGCTCTTACGTAAAGGGAGCCACCGGCTTCCAGTACTAGAAATTTCAGGACATCCAAATGACCTTCTTGTGCAGCTAAGTATACGGGGGTAACATCATTATCCATTTGGGTGTTAGCACTAAAACAAATAAATAAAAGTGAAAATGTGTATTGTAAATGAAAATGCTATAAATATTTTGGCGCTAATTGCGTTAAATATCATTAATATAAAAAAAATCCTGTGTATTTTAATAAAATAAATTAATCTATAAACCGATAAATATGTCTAATTGAAGTCAAATCTTGTCCGATAAAATATGTGAAGAAATAGTTTTTAAACCTTAAAACGGACACTGTGAAGTCGCAATGAACACTCTACGTTTCGCTATCGCTTGATACCTTTGTCAGGAGTGATAGCGAAACGTAGAGTGTTCATTGCGATTTCTCAGTGTTCGTTTTTTAAGTTTAAAAACTAGTTCTTCGATAAGTATGTCGTTGATGTCAAACGTCTCATACGCAGAAATATTTAGTTCTAAGTGCATTTCAGTTAAGATTTTCTTAAGGCGCAGGTATTAAATATTGTTCTATAAAATTTGCTAAAATCAGTGCGAACCTTTTGGTTCTCAGGTCACGACAAAAAAATTAGTTCCGCTGTTATTTTTACAAAAAAACTTTGCTTTTTTATAGAGCTGTGTGTTCCAACCAATTTTGAATTTTTTTCACTAATTCAGAAAAAAAAACAGAAAAAATAATATATCTTGTGTTGGTTCTGATAGGAACGTCTATTTTGTATCCTATGGTCTGGTAGACATTACACGGTAGTTCCTGTCATATTACAAGGGTCACCCGTTTTTTTGAAACGTAATCAGCCGACACTGAATCTGTGGATGAAAGTATACTTGTTTCAAGAATCTATGTTAAAATTCTCTAAAGGCGATATCTATGATATGATTTGCCTTTGTTATACCGGGTAAAAAGTTTAAAACCTGAACATAGCAAACTTGTATTGAAAACTATGTTTCTGTAAATTCCTGCTCGCCATTTAAAGATATAAAAATGGCAATAGTATTAAAGAAAAGAGGATGAACAATATTATCTTGTTAAAATTATTCCTAAGTATTAATACTTTCGGAATATAAATTAAAATTTCGAATTTTAAACGAAAAATTTAGTGGCCTATGTCAGATTTGAAACTTTCGGTTCTTTTCAATTAATGGAAAATAATAAGTAAGAGTATTATGATTTATTGTACGCAGCAAATAATAGGTAGGTACTCTTGTCGTTTAAGTCACAACATTTTTTTCTTATTAAAATGATGATAGTATTCTACGTCATTGCATACAAAAATATACTCAATAAACTAGATAGGACGCCATGGTCAATCGACATCCACACATGTTGATACTAAATCAGTTTTAAATTCGATTAAAGAATTAAAAAGTTTCCCACTGTTCAAGAGTAAGTAACTCATTGATTTTGAATCCAAATAAAAGTTATGAACAAATAGTCAATTAAGCAGGTTGAGGTGATATCATTTTTGGACCTAAATGTCGATGAATACCTCAAATAGAACTGTCATATAGATGATCTTGCTAAGAAATTATGCTCTTTGAACCATATCATATTTAAAATCAAAAGTATTATGGATGTGAATGTTGTTAAACAACGAATTGCGCTAATATTTCTAAGCTTTCTTGTTCACTGCAAACCTATATTTCAGGAACTTCGCATATTAACTGTCTTTGATTTACTCATTTACTCATTTATTAATGTTCTGTGTTTGTAAGGAAAAACCCATCACAGTTTACTATGAATAATGACGTACAACAACGATATCCCACCCGATCGAGCAAAAACTTGGCTTTTCCTGTTCATTGTCTGTCACTATTTGAAAATGGACCACACTACAAGTGCATAAAGATATATAATCATTTACCATCTTTTTTAAGAGAAACTCTTAAATTATCAGTATTTCAAAATAAACTTAAATGAGGTTGATTGACAAATGTTTTTACTTATTGGCGGATTACCTTAATCAGAGTCGAATTAACTAGATCCATTATACTTCTTCCTAATTTTTTATTCTTTTTAATGAAATCTTGTCTTCTTTTTTTGCTGTTCAATGTCTAATCTGCTGCTGTTTTATTGTTTGATATGTGACGTGAATATTTAAAAACATACCACATCAATTCCACAAATTCAGTTGCCATCCAAATTGTTTTGAAATTAACAAGAAAAATAGAAGAGTATTTTGTGAAGTAATGCAGTGAAATTCATGCATTTTAAGATTCCTTGTCATGGCGGAATAGAGCAATGAAGAATTGTACTCTTAATGCCAACCACAGCCCGTTAGATTTTTTAAACTGAACGTGTGTATTATAACACAGTGTTTTACGTATTTGCAATTTATTGATGTGCGAGATAATTAATCGAATTAAAGTGAAGAGAATCTTATGCTTAATCAAACATTACAAATGGAAAATTCAGTTTATGAAGACCCTACTAACACGGTTGAGGAAATTGCGTTTTTACTAAAGCACAAGAGATCAAAACAATGCAAATCACTGTCCGATGTACGTGATTCATTAGGCCGACATTCGCACAAAACTTTTGAACGCTCTTGGGTTGGTAGCATACTTGGCAGGCAGACTTGCTCGCTCAAAGAAGAAAAATCTTGCGCTCCAAGCACGCTAGTCAAAACGAGCATGTAGGACAGTTAGTCAACCTGATTTTAAAAAACATTATGCATCATATTCTAATAGTCATCAGAGCTATTTAAACGGTTTCGACTTGGGCCTCAAAGGGATTGATTTTCGAAATGTGTCAGATAAATTGGCTTTTTGAAATTTGGTACTTGCATGACCTTAGTAAATAAGCCTCTAACGGGTCGAACATTTATTATGAATCACCTTGCATAATCGTCAGTACTGACTGGTTAATTTCATGAACCGCACGTTTGATTCTCTGTATAGTTGTTCTACAAGCACGTGTAACGTCTTGTCTTATTAAATCAGGTCTATTAAAAAAAAGAGAGAAGTCAAAACTGCAAACAAAAGTGTCAGACAAGCAAAATGAAGGAAATTACATTCGGTGATGCGCCAACGTAATGTAACTGTCAAAATTGACTGCAAATTAGGTATTAACTATAAATATGTAAAAAAGTTTGTTGCAAATCGTTTTCGATCGTAGGATGTCGCTCTTTTGTTTTATCTATTCACCACTATAAATATGTAGTTTAAACAGCGACATTCTACGATCGCTTTTTGACCTGACATTGCATTAGAATTGACCAATTGAAGCCAGTTTACTAGATAATAAGTTATCTTATGCAAGGCGACCATACTTGCTATCAAAGCATAATGACAGTCTTAAAAATGTTTGTTGCAAATCGTTTTTGCTCCAAATAGGGCTGGAACAGCTGTACAGAGGCTGTTCGAGGAATTCACTGCAATCAAAAACGATTTGCAATCAAAATGCGTTAGTTCTTTGTTTGCCATAAATCGATATTTTCAGTTTCTAAAATTTGTTTTTATTTGTGTATTCATCTTTCATTCCCTTTAACAATATTGTTCGATCATCTATTGTTTCTTTTTTGTTTAATTTACATTTAGTAATTTTGTTCTCAATTTGCCTTTTTTCTCCACAGCGGGGTTAATTTTCTTTTAAGTATTTTTTTTTCGTTTAAATTTAAGCGATTGCGTTTTGTTTCTGAATTCTATTTAATTTTTTTTTAAATTTTCGAATAAGGGAATACCACCTAAAATACTTTCATTTTTGTCTTCAACTTTTAATTATTGAGTTTGGGGTTTCTGCTTTTTAATTAAAGCCATCGTCTTTTGTTTTTAAAATTTATTAATTTTTTGTTTATTTGTTTCTTGCGCAAAGAACGCTTGTTTGCTTTTTCATTTTTTAGCAAGATCATTCGATAATCTTTTGCTTTTACTATTTTAGTTTAGTTGGATGAACATTTCTCTCTGCTGAATTTCCAAATTGGTTAAATTCCTATTTTTAAATTGCTTTCTTTTTTTTCAGTTTACTTTTGTCTCGTTCAGGGTAGGATTAGTTTTTTTCTTCATTTTGACTGATCTTTTGTTGTTTAAGTTTAAGCAATCGCTTTTTTTTTTCTAAAATTTGTTGTTTTTTCGAAAGAGAATCCGTCGCAAGTTCCTTCCAATTGTCTCTTCGATTTTTATTATTTGATTGATTTTCTTGATCGTCTTTTGTTTGTGAAATTTGTTTTTGTTTCTTCTTTATTTGTCGATCGGGCAAATCATTTTCTGTGTTCCTTTTTTCATTTTATTTGGAAACATTGTTTCTTTTCTTTTCTACTTACATTTTGTTAATTTTTCCGACTTCTTTTATCAATTCGCCCGGTCTCAGTTAGACTTATTTTTATTTTGATTATTTGTATTTCAGAACAGTTGTAAGAAATTAATGCCGTCACTTTTTATTTGTATTTTGGACAATAAATATGTAGGTGGCGTTAGTAATTTTCTGTAATTCAATTTTTCTTTCTGGAATGTTGGGATTTGGCATTTCTCCGTAAATTCAAAAGGAAGGCAGCTTTACCTGCAAGATTTTATTTCTTCTTGTGTTAATTCCGCATTCTTGAAGAAACTCAACGTCGAATTTGGCACACATTTATTTTGGTTTATTATACATAACGCGGAGTCAATCAGGAGACACACTGTAAAGAAAATACCGAGAATTCCATGTAAATTTCGTCCAAAACCGAATGTGAGATGTTAGTAGGAAGTTACTTCTTGTGGAAGAGCAAGGCCCTTTGTATTTAACTTAAATCTATAATTTTGTTGCATATGAGAAAGTAAATTATTAAGTATTACAAAACTTTAAATAAAAAAAAATTTTGTCGAAGAAGTGCCAAAACTTATGGGACAAGCGTTACATCCTGGCTAGATTTAGTCTCATGCTACTATACTAATAGCCGTTTGCTTGCACCATGTCTAGTTAAAAATTAAACCAGGTTTAACAGTAAACCCAGTTTGCACCGCGGCTTAAACCGTATTTAAAAACTCGCTAAATCAACTCAATTTAAACCGCCGTCCGTGATGGTTTAACGTTGAGTTGGTTTAGCGAGTTTTTAACTACGGTTTAAGCCGCAGTGCAAACTGGGTTTACTGTTAAACCTGGTTTAATTTTTAACTAGACATGGTGCAAACAGCCATAAAATAACTAGTCAGATCTGTTTTGTGCCCAAAAGTGAGAATCTTCAAAAATATTCTCCTGGTCCGCCGCATAGAAAAATTTTATAGAATATTACGTAGAATTTTTTTCAAAACCCAAAGTAAGCAGCTTTAAAAAATCCATATATAAAAAAAATATACCAGCACTCTCCAGCACGTGATGTGTAAAGGTGATTTCATACTTGCAAAGTTTTCAAGTTGCGTAATTTTAAAATAAGTTTCTTATGATGTACTTTGGGATAATTGTTAAACTTACACAAGTTTAAAAATTCTGACTTGCGTTGCGAGCAAATGCTGTCTAATCTTTGAACCAAATTGAAGTTTAAATAAACGTTGTTATGCCATGCATAACCAGATCTCATAAGCAAAAATTTATTAGGTTTTATCCAATGAGATTTTTTACTTTCACTGGGTAGCCAAAAAGAAAGTCTGATTTCCAGGAGCTTCTTCAGAAAATATTGTAGAACTGATAACGTTGGTTAATTAATGCCAGCCTGAACCATTGGTTCCAACTGGACGCACTCGAAGAACCTTTACTTATTTATGGTGCATAAATCTATTAAGTGAAATTAAATTAAGCTGGAATTTATATTTCATTAATTTGATAAACATGTTTGATATATTAGAAATAATTGCCACATGATTACGGTTTTGTGTTAATAACTCTTTTCGATATTTAAATTGATTCGCTTGGTGTTGCAAGCATTAAATACAAAGATTTCATTCGAAAGCACAGCACTTCTGTCGATAAAGTGCTAAAGTCAAGTCTTGCACAGCTTTACTTTATAAAGTTTTACTTTCCATCGAAAGAAATTTACTTCTTTTACGGAGAAATCAAGTTAAAATTGTCATGTTTTTCAAAAGCAATAAACTTCATAGTTTGTAATATGTTTGGAGAAAAGAAGACGTAAAAATGTATATAAGGTTAATTCCTACTAAGTACACACCACACTATTTTAGTTCGTGTCAGGAATCAACAGTTTTTTTTTTTAAAGAGAAACTTGTCGGCTAATGGTTATTGCACGAAGTAAAATTAATTCATACGTTTCAAATACAGCTTTTAGAATTGAGCCTAAGAAACGTAATATTAATTCAAGTGAGTCTGGCGTTGTTATAATTCAATTTGCACACCCGTTTATTAGAAGATCAGATTGTGTAAATTATTATTATAAGTACTATTAATAAATAGTATTTTTTTTTCGTGTACGTTACCACATATAAAATAAAACTGAATGGGTGATCATTATGTTATCTTTATGGGAATAATAAACAATTGTTTTGTTTCATTGGTTATATGAGTGGTCTGTTTCTTTGTTAAATGTTACTTTCAGGATTAATGACGCTTATCCATTTTTTTTTTTTTGGAAAAAAGACTTTGAGAAACTGAAGGATATTAGAGTTTCTCGAAGAAGAAGGGTTTGTATCACTTCTTCCATTTTTTTTTTAAATTTTATGAAACTGAATTTATTGCTTTTGAATGCAATTTTTCTTGAAACATAACTTCGAAACACCACAACCAATAATCCATGTCTTATTTAAAAAGTTATGTGAAGTTTACGTAAAAATACGTATGACAGGTTAAGAATTAGATTGAGGAAGAGCTTTGGAATTATCGGAAGAGATAAGTATTTTTAAAGGTATTTAATGGAAGATAATATCAAAGGAAAATCTTAAATCGTAACAAAAAATTGTATCTGTAGAACAATACCGAAATGAGTGAAATGATAAAACGTTCAAACAAGAAAAATAATAAATATGAGTCGTTAAATTCAGAACTGCAAAAAGTATGGTGGTCGGATGTCTCATGACGTGTATCATTTTTGCGAGCTTCCGATTCTCCTATTATCTTGATTCGAAGAGTTTCAGGCGTAGGTAAAATATCACGCGATGCAATCGCATACCAGAAGTTTTCGAAATTTGTGGGTAAACTATACAACAGCATAGCCACACACTATGGGATGTTTCGGTATTTTTAATTTACTTGAATTCGCTCGGGCTGACACAGAGGATAATATCAGATTTGGCCTTTTATCCAAGTTTTGCGTCAGTTCACCACCATTTGCAGTCATTTGTGGTTTTACAGCTGCTCCTGCTGCTCCGGTCACGTAAATCCTCCAGTCGTTTTTTATTAAAATGGCTTGCATCTGCAGTTTCTAAGTGTCGTAATTACTTTTTTCTAGCAGTTCAATTCTTACTAAATTACCGGCACTCGTCTTCAACTTCTGGCTAATACTGGGTCAAGTTTTTACTCACGTCCTACACACTTCGCAATACTTGGCTCATAACCTGTTGAATTTCAACCGGTCGGAAGAATCTAATAAAATTCGTAGACTTTAGATAAAACATTTATATTGAGCAAACTAAACTTTTGCAACGTGTGTATTATAAACCAATGATTTGATATGGGTTGGATGGAATGTAGAGTGAGAGGTATCGCGACGAACATTAGAGAGAGAGAAAACTAGCCTCGATCAGCTGGGTTGGGGCAAAACGTCAAAATTAGTTTGACAATGTTAAAACGTGAAAACATTCGTTGTCTGTGCGTTTAGTCTGTTAGTTTTCAAATTGGATTTTGTGGGGTCGTTTTCTCGATTTTAAGTTATTTGAAGTGACTTATCAAGTTTTTGTTTATTATTTAATTATATTTTAGAAAAATTTTGTGCAAATCGTTTTTGATTGCAGTGAGAACCTCGAGCAGCCTCTGGACAGCTGTTTCAGCCCTGCTTGGGGCTTCTTCAGCAGAAACGTAGCTCGACATTCCCACTGCAGACCAAAAATGACTTGCCCAATTTATTCGCATGGGGGACTCATTAGGAGCAAATCCCGCTTCAATTTGTCTATCCTACTGCAATGTTAGGTCAAAAAGCGATAGTAAGATGTCGCTATTTTATATGTTCATTATTTAATTATAGTTCAACATCCATTGATTTCGCTCCTAGTTTTCACGGGATGTTTTAAATTGATATTGAATGTCATTTTATTAGATTTTTAGTTTTATGTGACTATTTTACTCTAAAAAGATAAGCAGGTTTCTTAAATATCTTTTATTATAATATTTTAATAATCGCGTTAATAAAATGTAGAATACCTACTTGTTTCGCTGATGATTTCATAAAAATGCGACAAAATGAATGAAATGAAAATTACTTAAAATATTGAATATATTTCGTATTACACGCATGTGCAAATTGTAAAAATAGATTCGATAGTTTAATTTAAAATTGGAATATGAACTATAAATTACGAAGTTCATTAATTTTTAACAATTCGCTATTCAACCGCTTACTCGCCATGGCAACGGTGTTTGCAAACGCATTAAGCTTAGTTGAGATGCATTCCGAATATGCAAAATATTTATTGCAATTTGTTTTTGATTGGCTAGTTTTTTGCGTATCCGGATGCATCTGAACTAAGCTTTCATTTGACCCAAACCACGTGGTATCGGCCATTTCTGATCTTTGTTACTCTTACGGAATGCTTATATTATCTTTTTCTCTCTAATGTTAAATCCGATGCAGTCCTATTCAAAATGACGCTAGACTCCATCTAACCTTATTACATCATTGTTATAAACAGATGTGCGGCCATGCTTGCTGTCAAAGCATAATGAAAGTTTTAAAAATTTTGTTGCATGGCCGCCTTGCATGGAGGACTTATTAGGAAGCAAATCCGCTTCAATTTGTCTATCCTACTGCAATGTCAGGTCAAAAAGCGATCGCAGGATGTCTTTGTTTTATCTGTTCATCACTATTACATCGCAATTGCGAATGAATTGGACAAGTCGCTTTTGGTTTGCAGTGGGAATTTCGAGCTACGTTTTTGCTGACGAAGTCCTAAGCGCCTGAAACAGCTGTACAGAGGCTGCTCGACGTTTTCATTGCAATCAAAAACCATTTGCAATAAAATGTTTAGTGTGTATTATTGTTATGAGTAAACTATTAATTGTGACAAATTATTGTAACGAAATAAAGACCTTTATTTTGTTATAAACAATAAACTTAAATAAAGGCCTTTATTTCGTTAAGTGTGTTTCCTTAAATATTGAAAAATAGACAAATGAGGAAGTACCCGAAAAAGGATAGGTGAAGGTAGAAATACATTTGGAAAGAAAGATATAAAAGAAATTAAATGAATGATAGAAAATAAAAAAAATGGAGAAAGAAAGAAATAAAACCCTCTACACTTATAAAGGTGTTAAATTAAAGAACAGAAAAAAGATTTATAGAATAGGAAAAAGATTTACACATAAATAGACAAAAGTATTGATAGAATAGGGAAGACTGTTATTTAAAATAAAACTAAAGGCATATTTTGGAATGTCAGCAGATCTAAAAGATAAAATTCTAGAACTGTACTAAATAATACATATTTTAAAGAAATTAATAAATTAAACATGAAAACTAATATATGTATAAGAATGAATCACACATTTTAATGAATAATTTGAGGAATTAAACGTGAAAAATCAGAAAACGCTAAAATAAAGTTCATGAATGAAATGCGTGTAGTATAAAATCAAAAGTCACATAAAAAGTAGACAGTTTTAATTACTTGGACGAACCGACAAAGGAAAGGAAAATTAGAAATGAAACTAACCAAAAATAAATAAATACCAAAAGTAGTCAAAATGAAAATGTTTAAAACATGAAAATATGGAATATACTGATTCATTAACTTAATTATTTCTGAAGCTAAATGTAAACCAAAACGTGAAATGACAAATTAAAATAAAATTGAAATAAAATTTTAAGAAGAACTGACGAAAAGCTAAACAGATGCAGGTAAAACAAGAATAGTTGAACTGATTGGGATACACACACAAAAGGAAAAGATATTCATGTGAAAATAATTAATCAAGAGAATCAAGAAAAGGCATCATTCTAAGATAACCTGAAATGAGAAAGGTAATAATTTATGGAGGGGTAATGAAATTTATACGACATATTCCAAAAAGAGTAAAAGGCCACAGCCAAACAAAACAAATAAATTACGAAATATAGAAATTACTAGAATTGAGAATGAATAGTAAATTTACATATACATATTGCTGAAAATAGCAAAAAGTTCACGAAATACGAGAAGAAGTCGCTACTGCTTTATAATTCTTGATTTATTACTTAAAAGTACAAACTTGAATTTTAATAAATGTTTATACGTATTTACGGTTTGTGTGAGATTTTGTTGTAAGTTTTCAATTTTTAACACCGATTCCCATACATTATTGCGTTACTAATGTATTTACTACAAAACTATCACATTTCACAGATTCTTCTTAAAACTGTTATAAACAATTCCAGGTTTAATTAACATTTGCTTTATAAGTGTAAATTTGTTCTTGCTATTCGTAGATTTGGAAATACTCAAGAGGCATGTAATTTATACCGATAAACTTTGTATGATGTACCTACATAAAAATACAATTAATCATGAGAGTTGACTGCTTGAGAAAGCCGTCTGGTTCAAAATATGTCGAAACTTATAATTAGGATTATTTATTCTTTGTCATCGCTTTGAGCCGCATGACAGATGTACATTTTTTGCGTAAAATTTGCTTAAATTTATTACAAAGTGACATAGGCAGGTTACCCTAATGAATATTTATTGGTTAATTCAATACTTCTGTCAGTCTTTCACAAATTTTATACAAGAAAAGTGACCGTGTTATACGGACCTTAATAGCAAATGACATGACTTGGACATTTTTTTTTGTTTTGTTTATTTTTTTGTGCTGTGAAACGATATAAAAGTAATATACTACTTGAAATAGATTGACAATAATTGCGGAACAATGGAATTACAATAACCGCAAATTTATTAGGTACTTTCAATAAAGATCATAAAATGTTTATATTTTAATAAAAAAAAAACAGATTACGAACTTAAATAAGACTATACTTTCCTTGCGTCTGTTAATATTTATTAGCTGTACAGTACGATGTCGCAATCAACTTACAGAATCGCCCGTTAATTAATTCATAAAATTTTCTTTGATTCTACATGATCCGTCTCTGTTCCTCTTGACCACAAGCCATTGAAATTGCCACTAGGTAAATCAAATCGTATATCAAACGAAACCATAAACCTCTTTAACAGACAATTATCCGACAATACAGGTTAAGAAGGATTGGTATTGCAGTTTTATTATGTCTCAACTAACATGCTGAAAGTGCAGACTAAAATTATAGTATAGTCGTTTTTATCACCTCTGGTTTCCTTGCAATTAGCATTGTAATTACATGTGATAATTGCATCGGTCACGGCGATGTATTACGCAGTGCCGGACTCGGACTTACGCAAGAAGTGATTTGCGACTTCCTAGTACCGAAGAATCAAATAGTAAAGGATGTAGTTCGGCCCTGACTGATTACAAATTATTAGTGTCATTAATTGCAATTATTCGGACAGATAGTAAGTGAGAAAGAGTCTGGTATTATAAAGAAGGAAATAAATAAATAATTAATTTACTGACAGTATTATTTTATAAAGATTAATGACTTGTTTAGTTTTGAACACCAGGAAACAAGAAAGAGTTGATCGATGAAGTTTTTCGTATTTCACTTTTAACCTCGGTTTTGAGTTATCTACTATGTACAGGGTGGATTAATTTCGATGTCTCTTATGGCCATTTCATTTTTTGGAGATTAAGTTAATAGTGTAAACAAAAATTGGTTATTTTCTTTTGTTTTCAAGTTATAGGCAAAAATTGCCATATTCGACTTTTCGTTTTTCGGTTATATTTCGTTTATTTCTAGAGATATTAAAAAACTGCTTGAACTTTATTAGGACACTTTTTGGAATACAATTCAATGGTGTAGTTGATTTTTTAATATTTACTTAAATTTTCGAGATATAACATAAAGTTATATTTTTTTAAATAGAAATCATAATAGGCAATGCCCTCGTTAAATAGAGATTTTTTTTCTGTTTTCAAAAATATATACTTCGTTGAGTCTATTTCTCATAATTAATAGGGAAAACTGTCATTTTTGTTATTATCTTTGCGTAAATATCCTAGTCTCAGTGGGCTGGGTTTAATATGGTGACGATTTTTTGTTTTATTAAATTTTAACGACCTTTCAAATATTTTCACAGTTTTGGCTGCATAAAATCATAATTTCCTATTCACATTAATTTACAAAATCCTGTTTTATCATTTTGAACGAGCGTTCGGACAAGAGATCCTCTTAGACTTTCTATTGAAAATGAGTTTATCATTCATCACGTTTCACACAACATTAACAAGAATGTTTTAAACTATGTATTATTAAAACGTGTTATGACCGAAAAATGTATAAAAATTGTTTTCAATCTTTAAACGGACACTGAAAATTACACGAACATTGAACGTCTCACTATAGGTTGATAGCTTCGTTAGGGAGAAACGTTGAACGTTCGTGCAATTTTCAGTGTCCGTTTAAAGATTGAAAACAATTTTTATGCAATTTTCACCAGACAAGAAACGATTTCAATAATTTTTTTTACATAATTGAAGTCGACTCTTGTACGATGAAATATCTGAGAGGAAATAGTTTCTAAACTTTAAAAGTGACACTGTGAAATCCCGAGAACACTCTACGTTTTGCTATCGCTTCATAGCTTCGTCAGGAGTGAAGAAATGTAAACAAACAAGTTATCAAGAGAAACGAAAAAGTAATATGATTTTAAACTAAAATACGTGTTGTCCGGATAAACATAAAGGTAATAATGACTAAATTAAAACTAAGTTAATTTTTCTTTTTCTTTGTTTCTCTTGAGTCATATTTTATTAAAAACACAAAAAAACAAAAAGAAACACACAAATAGTAAAATATAAACAAAATCGGACATATATCAAACTAGGTTTGCGTGCGTCATATTTAATAAAAACAAAAAAGCTATTGCCAGATCGGTCGTGATGGGTGCTACATTTCCCAAAAGGAATTTTGTAAAATAAAGCGAATATGAAATTCTCTACGGGGCCAAAACTGTCTAAAGATTTAAAAGTTCGTTAATATTTAATAAAAAAAAACTTCGGCACTGTATTGAAGCCAGCCTACTGAGACTAGGATACGCAAGGATAATAACAGAATTGGCAGTTTTTCCTATTAATTATAAGAAATAAACCTAATAAAGTATATATTTTTGAAAACAGAAAAAGAATCTCTATTTAACGAGGGCATTGACTACTATGATTTCTATTAAAAAAAAATAACTTTATAATATATCTCGAAAATTTAAGTAAATATTAAAAAATCAACTACACCATTGAATTGTGCTCCAAAAAGTGTCCTAATAATGTTCAAGTAGTTTTTTAATATCTCTTGAAATAAACGAGATATGACCGAAAAACTAAAAGAAGAAAATGGCAATTTTTGCCTATAACTTGAAAACAAAAGAAGATAGCCAAGTTTTGTTTACGCCATTGACTTAATCTCCAAAAAAGAAATCGAGACTTGGCCACTAGTTTTTTTTTCTATCTTTTATAGTTACGGAAATGCCCATAAGAGTCATCGAAATTAATCCAGCCTGTACTTCTAACTTGCTAGCTGTGTGCAGTTGGCCCCCGACTTATTTAAAAAAAAAATTTTTTTAGCTAAAACGACGCCAAATTGTTTGTAGAGTTATGTAGTGAAAGAATTTTCGTTTGTAGTAAAAAAATAAAAAAGTTATGGAAGGGAGAAAAAATGGTCATCCCCCCAAAATGGGAGGATGACTTCTAACCGGTACTAATCAATGATTGTTTGTAGTTGTTTGTAGTGAAGGAATTTTCGTTTGTAGTTATCCAGAAAAAAATTTACAACCCCTTGAATGTTAAGGGTGGCACTATTTCCACCCCCGCAGGAGGGATCACACTATATTCGGCAAACCGTCTCCAAATAATGCGTAGAGGATTGTAGTGAAGGAATTTTCGTTTGTAGTTATCCAGAAAAAAAGTTACATCCCCTTGAATGTTAAGGGTGACAGTATTTCCACCCCCGCAGGGGGGATAACACTATATTCGGTAAACCGTCTCCAAATAATGCGTAGAGGATTGTAGTGAAGGAATTTTCGTTTGTAGTTATCCAGAAAAAAAGTTACAACCCCTTGAATGTTAAGGGTGACAGTATTTCCACCCCCGCAGGGGGGATAACACTATATTCGGTAAACCGTCTCCAAATAATGCGTAGAGGATTGTAGTGAAGGAATTTTCGTTTGTAGTTATCCAGAAAAAAAGTTACAACCCCGTGAAAGTTAAGGGTGACAGTATTTCCACCCCCGCAGGGGGGATCACACTATATTCGGCAAACCGTCTCCACATAATGCGTAGAGGATTGTAGTGAAGGAATTTTCGTTTGTAGTTATCCAGAAAAAAAGTTACAACCCCTTGAATGTTAAGGGTGGCACTATTTCCACCTCCGCAGGGGGGATCACACTATATTCGGCAAACCGTCTTCAAATAATGCGTAGAGGATTGTAGTGAAGGAATTTTCGTTTGTAGTTATCCAGAAAAAAAGTTACAACCCCTTGAATGTTAAGGGTGACAGTATTTCCACCCCGCAGGGGGGATAACACTATATTCGGTAAACCGTCTCCAAATAATGCGTAGAGGATTGTAGTGAAGGAATTTTCGTTTGTAGTTATCCAGAAAAAAAGTTACAATCCCTTGAATGTTAAGGGTGGCACTATTTCCACCCCCGCAGGGGGGATCACACTATATTCGGCAAACCGTCTCCAAATAATGCGTAGAGGATTGTAGTGAAGGAATTTTCGTTTGTAGTTATCCAGAAAAAAAGTTACAACCCCTTGAATGTTAAGGGTGACAGTATTTCCACCCCCGCAGGAGGGATCACACTATATTCGGCAAACCGTCTCCAAATAATGCGTAGAGGATTGTAGTGAAGGAATTTTCGTTTGTAGTTATCCAGAAAAAAAGTTACAACCCCTTGAATGTTAAGGGTGGCACTATTTCCACCCCCGCAGGGGGGATAACACTATATTCAGTAAACCGTCTCCAAATAATGGGTAGAGGATTGTAGTGAAGGAATTTTCGTTTGCAGTTATCCAGAAAGAAAGTTACAACCCCTTGAATGTTAAAGTTGGCACTATTTCCACCCCCGCAGGGGGATGACCCTATACTTCGTAAACCGTTTCCAAATAATGCGTAGAGGATTGTAGTAAAGGAATTTTCGTTTGTAGTTATCCAGAAAAGAAGTTACAACCCCTTGAATGTTAAGGGTGGCACTATTTCCACCACCGCAGGGGGGATAACTCCTTATTCGGTAAGCCGTCTCCAAATAATGCATAGAGGATTGTAGCGAAGGAATTTTCGTTTGTAGTTATCCAGAAAAAAAGTTACAACCCCTCCAATGTTAAGGGCGGCACTATTTCCACCCCCGCAGGGGGGATAACACTATATTCAGTAAACCGTCTCCAAATAATGCGTAGAGAATTGTAGTGAAGGAATTTTCGTTTGTAGTTGTCCTTGTAAGAAGTTATAACTTGTTAAATTTAAAGGCCTGTAACAAACAATCAAAAAGCTTTATAATTGATTGCTTCCATAGCAACCGTCTGTTTAACGTACTCGATACAGAAAAGGTCCTCTTGTCAGTTAAACTGACTATGAGATATGAGATCCAAAGTTACATAGTATATGAAAAGTGTTTCGTCTGATTGAATTTACACGGGTAATGCTGAACGAATGTCTGGTCGCGCTGGTGGGGGTGTCCCTGCGGTCTCTGGTGACGTCGGACCATACTATGGCGACTTTAAGTGGTCACGATCCACGGCGCATGCACAGTCGGTGCCGTTACAATAAGTCTCGCAATTGCGGGGGTGGAAATAGTGCCACCCTTAACATTCAAGGGGTTGTAACTTCTTTTCTGGATAACTACAAACGAAAATTCCTTCACTACAATCCTCTACGCATTATTTGGAGACGGTTTGCCGAATATAGTGTGATCCCCCCTGCGGGGGTGAAAATAGTGCCACCCTTAACATTCAAGGGGTTGTAACTTTTTTTTCTGGATAACTACAAACGAAAATTCCTTCACTACAATCCTCTACGCATTATTTGGAGACGGTTTGCGGAATATAGTGTGATCCCCCCTGCGGGGGTGGAAATAGTGCCACCCTTAACATTCAAGGGGTTGTAACTTTTTTTCTGGATAACTACAAACGAAAATTCCTTCAATACAATCCTCTACGCATTATGTGGAGACGGTTTACCGAATATAGTGTGATCCCCCTGCGGGGGTGGAAATACTGTCACCCTTAACATTCAAGGGGTTGTAACTTTCTTTCTGGATAACTACAAACGAAAATTCCTTCACTACAATCCTCTACGCATTATTTGGAGACGGTTTACCGAATATAGCGTTATCCCCCCTGCGGGGTGGAAATACTGTCACCCTTTACATTCAAGGGGTTGTAACTTTTTTTCTGGATAACTACAAACGAAAATTCCTTCACTACAATCCTCTACGCATTATTTGGAGACGGTTTACCGAATATAGTGTTATCCCCCCTGCGGGGTGGAAATACTGTCACCCTTAACATTCAAGGGGTTGTAACTTTTTTCTGGATAACTACAAACGAAAATTCCTTCACTACAATCCTCTACGCATTATTTGGAGACGGTTTGCCGAATATAGTGTGATCCCCCCTGCGGGGGTGGAAATAGTGCCACCCTTAACATTCAAGGGGTTGTAACTTTTTTTCTGGATAACTACAAACGAAAATTCCTTCACTACAATCCTCTAAGCATTATGTGGAGACGGTTTGCCGAATATAGTGTGATCCCCCCTGCGGGGGTGGAAATACTGTCACCCTTAACATTCAAGGGGTTGTAACTTTTTTTCTGGATAACTACAAACGAAAATTCCTTCACTACAATCCTCTACGCATTATTTGGAGACGGTTTACCGAATATAGTGTTATCCCCCCTGCGGGGTGGATATACTGTCACCCTTAACATTCAAGGGGTTGTAACTTCTTTTCTGGATAACTACAAACGAAAATTCCTTCACTACAATCCTCTACGCATTATTTGGAGACGGTTTGCCGAATATAGTGTTATCCCCCCTGCGGGGGTGGAAATACTGTCACCCTTAACATTCAAGGGGTTGTAACTTTTTTTCTGGATAACTACAAACGAAAATTCCTTCACTACAATCCTCTACGCATTATTTGGAGACGGTTTGCCGAATATGGTGTGATCCCCCCTGCGGGGGTGGAAATACTGTCACCCTTAACATTCAAGGGGTTGTAACATTTTTTCTGGATAACTACAAACGAAAATTCCTTCACTACAATCCTCTACGCATTATTTGGAGACGGTTTGCCGAATATAGTGTGATCCCCCCTGCGGGGGTGGAAATAGTGCCACCCTTAAGATTCAAGAGGTTGTAACTTTTTTTTCTGGATAACTACAAACGAAAATTCCTTCACTACAATCCTCTACGCATTATGTGGAGACGGTTTACCGAATATAGTGTGATCCCCCCTGCGGGGGTGGAAATAGTGCCATCCTTAACATTCAAGGGGTTGTAACTTCTTTTCTGGATAACTACAAACGAAAATTCCTTCACTACAATCCTCTACGCATTATTTGGAGACGGTTTACCGAATATGGTGTGATCCCCCCTCCTCTACGTATTATTTGGAGACGGTTTGCCGAATATGGTGTGATCCCCCCTGCGGGGGTGGAAATACTGTCACCCTTAACATTCAAGGGGTTGTAACTTTTTTTCTGGATAACTACAAACGAAGATTCCTTCACTACAATCCTCTACGCATTATTTGGAGACGGTTTGCCGAATATAGTGTGATCCCCCCTGCGGGGGTGGAAATAGTGCCACCCTTAACGTTCAAGGGGTTGTAACTTTTTTTCTGGATAACTACAAACGAAAATTCCTTCACTACAATCCTCTACGCATTATGTGGAGACGGTTTACCGAATATAGTGTGATCCCCCCTGCGGGGGTGGAAATACTGTCACCCTTAACATTCAAGGGGTTGTAACTTTTTTTCTGGATAACTACAAACGAAAATTCCTTCACTACAATCCTCTACGCATTATTTGGAGACGGTTTAGCGAATATAGTGTTATCCCCCCTGCGGGGTGGAAATACTGTCACCCTTAACATTCAAGGGGTTGTAACTTTTTTTCTGGATAACTACAAACGAAAATTCCTTCACTACAATCCTCTACGCATTATTTGGAGACGGTTTACCGAATATAGTGTTATCCCCCCTGCGGGGGTGGAAATACTGTCACCCTTAACATTCAAGGGGTTGTAACTTTTTTTCTGGATAACTACAAACGAAAATTCCTTCACTACAATCCTCTACGCATTATTTGGAGACGGTTTACCGAATATAGTGTTATCCCCCCCTGCGGGGGTGGAAATACTGTCACCCTTAACATTCAAGGGGTTGTAACTTTTTTTCTGGATAACTACAAACGAAAATTCCTTCACTACAATCCTCTACGCATTATTTGGAGACGGTTTGCCGAATATAGTGTAATCCCACCTGCGGGGGTGGAAATACTGTCACCCTTAACATTCAAGGGGTTGTAACTTTCTTTCTGGATAACTAGAAATGAAAATTCCTTCACTACAATCCTCTACGCATTATTTGGAGACGGTTTGCCGAATATAGTGTGATCCCCCCTGCGGGGGTGGAAATAGTGCCACCCTTAACATTCAAGGGGTTGTAACTTTTTTTCTGGATAACTACAAACGAAAATTCCTTCACTACAATCCTCTACGCATTATTTGGAGACGGTTTACCGAATATAGTGTTATCCCCCCTGCGGGGTGGAAATACTATCACCCTTAACATTCAAGGGGTTGTAACTTTTTTTCTGGATAACTACAAACGAAAATTCCTTCACTACAATCCTCTACGCATTATTTGGAGACGGTTTGCCGAATATAGTGTGATCCCCCCTGCGGGGGTGGAAATAGTGCCACCCTTAACATTCAAGGGGTTGTAACTTTTATTCTGGATAACTACAAACGAAAATTCCTTCACTACAATCCTCTACGCATTATGTGGAGACGGTTTGCCGAATATAGTGTGATCCCCCCTGCGGGGGTGGAAATACTGTCACCCTTAACATTCACGGGGTTGTAACTTTTTTTCTGGATAACTACAAACGAAAATTCCTTCACTGCAATCCTCTACGCATTATTTGGAGACGGTTTACCGAATATAGTGTTATCCCCCCTGCGGGGGTGGAAATACTGTCACCCTTAACATTCAAGGGGTTGTAACTTTTTTTCTGGATAACTACAAACGAAAATTCCTTCACTACAATCCTCTACGCATTATTTGGAGACGGTTTGCCGAATATAGTGTGATCCCTCCTGCGGGGGTGGAAATAGTGCCACCCTTAACATTCAAGCGGTTGTAAATTTTTTTCTGGATAACTACAAACGAAAATTCCTTCACTACAAACAACTACAAACAATTTGGCATTGATTAGTACCGGTTAGAAGTCATCCCCCCATTTTGGGGGGATGACCAATTTTTCTCCCTTCCATAACTTTTTTATTTTTTTACTACAAACGAAAATTCTTTCACTACATAACTCTACAAACAATTTGGCGTCGTTTTAGCTAAAAAAATTTTTTTTTAAATAAGTCGGGGGCCAACTTCACACAGCTTAACTTGCTCGTGTTTTTTATTTATAAAGTTACCGGCACATCTAATATTTGGCTTTCATCACATGTGTATTTTTATTTATTATTTCTCCGATGAAAAATTAATCCACCATTTATTTAAAAAGTTTTAACGAACTTGGAGGCAATAAGTTTACACTTAATTTATTATTAAATATCAGATGATTATACCTAAACATCATAAATACTTCAAAGCCTTTTCAAACAGACCGTAAATAATGAATGAGTAATTACATCAAATTTGATGTAATTAGTTATTTGCAATAAATCTCTATCGTTTCAAGCTACGTGACCGATAAAATAAATGTTTTTTAATCAAGGCAAAAATCTCATTTATAATTTTTTAAATTAATGGACTTTTTACAAATTGTTTGGCAATAACTTTAGTAATACTTTTCACCGTTTTGAATAGGACATGTTATACACAATTTAAATGGCTCTGTGAAATACAAATGATATTTATATTTATTAGTTTGTAATTTTATTATATGTATAGATCGTGTAGAAAATATCCCAAATTTGTAAATTTTTGTGAATTTTTTTCCAATATGACTTTACCAGCAGCTGAGGAGTATTTTTCCGAAGAAACAAATAAAAAAGTGACAACAGGCATTGAATTCTAACAATTAAACAATTAAATAAATAAGAAGATCTGAACAAGTGTGGCAAATTTTGGAGCATTTTTTGAACAGAGGGGCTCATAATTAAAGTTTCATCAAAAAAAAAACGTAAGAAAAAATAAAATAATAGCAGTAATAGTGTTATTTTATGCACATACTAGTTGTATTCAGGTTGTAGTGATTTGATTTCAAGTTGTCTCGAATATTCAGTATAATTTGTAGGATTAAACGGAAATTACATAAACAAGTCTTCTTTCTCTATTTGAATTGTTTCATTCATAAATTCAAAATCTGGAATTTGTAGATGTTTGCTTTTTTCCGGATACTTTCTAGACGGACTATATTTACGAGTAGGGTAAATAGAGTAAATATTGTGATTTATTACTCAATTTCCAGTTATTCTGATGAAATCCGAAATTGCCAAATTCCATCTGTTTTTTTTTTTTTACATTCAATTTGCATTTTGCTTTGCTTTTCAAACGTTTTTTTGATACCTAATCGTAATTTTTTACAATCGTCTTACTGTGGACTTAAAATGTTTGGGCTACAAACATTTTAAATACAGTATTACTCTATAGCTGCTGTCTGACTGAATTACCGATTGCAGCGTTAGGGCGCTAGGTTGTTATGTTGTTAGGTCATTAGGTTGTTGTAGATGTGTTTGCTTTATTTATAATCTCACGTTGTCACTATAACAAAAAGCGATCGTAAGATGTCGCTATTTTATCTGTTCATCATTCTTACATCGCAATTGCGAATAAATTGGACAAGTCGTTTTTGTTTGCAGTGGGAATGTCGAGCTACGTCTTTGCTGAAGTAAACCCCAAGCAAAATTTTTCTAAAAACTTTCATTATGCTTTGATAGCAAGCATGGCCGCCTTGCATGGAGGACTTATTAGGAGCAAATCCCGCTTCAATTTGTCTATCCTACTGCAATGTCAGGTCAAAAAGCGATCGTAAGATGTCGCTATTTTATCTGTTTATAACAATAATGTTGATCTTTGATTATTTAAATATGATTGTGTTTGCCCTTCACCCGCATTTTTTTCTGTCTATCTTGCATTTTATTCAATTTGCAAGTTGATCTAGTCTAGGTTAGGTGGTAGAGCACTGAGGGACTTCTCTAACCCTTCTACTGAATCTCGCCTATGCTTTTTCTTCTTTGTATTTAAGATTAATGTTCAGTATGATAAATAAAGGCATTATTATTATTATTTCTTTCTGAATTTTTATATATTTTCAATTCGAGGTTATATTGATTCTCTTTTCTGCTACGGTTCGGAGGTATTTCTTTTGAAATGATTTCCTTTTCTTTAAATCTTTCTTCATTACTGCATGATTGATTTAAAAACTGCATTATTTTCATTTGTTTATTTATTTATAAAAATACAGCAACTTAGCTGAAATACAAACATGTTATAGTGGGGTGCAATAAATTCCACATTCACAAGGTTGGTGAAGCTGATATTGCATCTAGCAGGTTGCCTCATGCCCATTTAACTGTATAGTTTGATCCTTATCTCCCCGCAAAAGTAACTCGTGACGTCACATGCAACTTCTATCCATCACAGTGAAGTAAATAAAGTGAGTTTTAATTTGTCTCCTGGAGCTCAATATAATTCACTAAAAATAAAATCAATTCTGTGCTCTTATTGATCAAATAACGCAAAAACCTCATTAATATGCCCAATGGAATTTATCACGTGACGTGAAGCAACGAGTCTTGTCCAAATCCTCCCCTCTGGATCAAGGCAACCTTCTAATATCAGCTAATATCAGAGATAACCTGAGATGGTTAACTTCATACAGATTTTGTTTCGCTTTTCACTTCATATATCTATCCTTGCTCGTTTAAAGAAAACATATATCATCGTATCTTTGTCACACCAGCTATGAGTTCAAAGCAGATGGCACTGTTTTCATTATCCATAAGTAGGAAACTGTATTGAAAATCCTATTCTTTATTTTGTTAAGAGAGGACTCCGCAATATTAGCATGTAATTCATATTGGTGATTCACGTGTAAGTTATGGTGTTTATTTTATAAGTAAACATCACTACGTATTTGCAATAGAAAATAATAAACAGTGAGAATTAATCTCGTGGTGTTTTGAGTACGTAAAATATATTATTTTTATAAAATCGGTTTATAAAATAATTTAATTACAGGTTTAATCTTAGTGGAAGATGGCTTCACGTTTGTTGTGTTTAGTGTGTGGAAATTCGGACACTGACGTTGAGATATTACATAATTTTCCATCAAATCCAGCTAAGTATGTGATTGTGCATGGGTTTACGTAAAAATAAATGTGCTTGTATGCAGAAGGTCTATTGTGTTAATAAAAAACTGACTACAATTATCTTGGAATGCTACCGACATTTCTTAAAAATTTATGTCAAGTGAAATATTGAAATTTGTTAACTGAACATTTTAAATTTCTAAATCCATGAAAATAAAGTTGATGCACTATAACAATCATTTAATACGAACAGAAACAACAAAAATAAAGCTAAAAAAAAAAAAAACTGGTCACATTTTAGAAAGGTCCAATCGTAAATTTGCACTTCTATGCAGCTTATTTTTAGTGAACGCACCGCACCCATTGTCAGATTCAGTCAGATTTATACAGTATAAATTTCTATTGTAGTCGTTCATGACCACGATGGTACTTCAACGCATCCTGTAGGATCATATGATTATCAGATGGCATTTAAGATTGATATCAATCCTAGTCTGCTCGAGCACAACACCCATTTAGACACATATGCTTGATCAGATTAGGTGTACTCCTTTGCAACAACAACAACAACGGATTAGTTTCCAACTCCATCAAGAATGTGCAACAGAACCTGGTGAAGTCATTCACGCTGACTTATGTGGACCGATGGAATGTGTGTCACTTGATAGAGCGAAATACTTTTCACGTTTTACTTGTGACTACTATAAATTTCGGATCATGACGTAAGTGTGTTACAAACCGCTGGGGATACCATATCAAGCACAGGGCAGATGGTAAAATGATCGATACAAAGCACGACTGGTTATTTGTGGATTCAGTCAAAAAAGAGGAATCGATTACAAATAAACCTTCAGACCTGTTGCTCGATTCGATTACTATACAAGCTATTCTCACTGTTCCAGCTAATGAAAATCTAGTTATCCAATTTGACGTCAAGTCAGCCTTCCTGAACGGTGTTCTTGAAGAAGAAACCTTTATGGAGCATTTAAGGATGGCTCTACTAGGGTTTGCAAACTGCAAAAGAGTCTATATGGACTCAAACAGTCACCGAGATATTGGGATCAGCGCTTCAAAGATGTCCTAATAAACTTTGGTATCTCCAAAAGTACAGCAGATCCTTGTTTATGTTACTAACCAAACGTGTTCCATTTTTAATAGATTGTATGCATTAATAACCAAAATCAAATTTTAATTTTAGAATTATTCTAGACGAAAACTTTTGAAAAATTGTTAAGAATTATCATTACTTCCAAAATTGTTTGCAAATTGCAACTAATTACCACGAATTTATATTTGTATTGTATTTGATTGTATTCTAGTAATGCTAACAGTAACGTGATACATATAATATATCAATAAATAAATAATAATTCATTTTATTATTTCAGTTTATATACGAAAACGTGCTAAGAAATCGACATATACCACATTTTTGACTAATTTTTTCTATTCAAAGTCAAATGTGTACATTGTCGATTTCATTACATGTAAATTTATTTTTAAAAAATTTAAGGAATGGTGTAACTGCTATATTCAAAGAAGCCGCGGTTTGCGATCTTTCTGCCCTCTACGCACGCTTCATATTACAATCGCTCAAATAAGTTGTTGCGATACGATTTTTAACATTGAGTTGACCATCTCGGGTTATCTCTGGCTAATATACAGTCCAGCTCTACCAACCTTACACATTCAGACAAGAGGCGCCATCTGTTGCTCAACCAACCGGTTGATGAAAATGTTCACAGTTGTTACGGTGTTTTCGAGAAATCACCTATACGTCATGGAATCTTGCATGAAGAGTGCGGAATGATTGCTAGTAGCGGATAGCTATATGAGCGAAAATAGACGCGCTATTCAGACAGTTTAAATTTAGTGAGCGAATAAGTGCGAGCAACTTGGGCTAATAAAATATTAATTAATCTGTAGTAGTCCGATACTAAAGCTGACTCACATGTTACGTAAATTGTGGGAATTTGTGTAAGACTGTGTTACAAAATTCAACGAGCCAGTTTGACTGAAAAGAAAGATGGTCTCATTGTCAGTTTAGGTGTTTTATATTATAGGCATACTTCATAGTGCATTTTATAGATTCGTGAAGAACGTTATAAATGTTTTCTTCGTTTTTGAAACAGAGTCCGTTTCAACGAAGGTTTGTAAGTTTGGATACTTTGAAGATCGTAACGTGTGAGGCAAATCTCGCATTTCGGTTGTTTTATTTCCCTCCCACCTGACTTTATAGTGTCCTGGCATTGAAGGTCAGCGACGCTTTTGCTTGCGGCAGTACAGAAGTTTGTTACTATTCGAGTGTGGCGCTGAACTCTGACACGTAATTTTGACAACCAGCAACTAGGAAACATCGACGGTTATATCGTAATGTACTATGCCAAAGAAATCTGGGACAACTCTCTACATGCATTTTTGAGTTATTTTATTAGTTTCAATGTAACTTTAAGTCCATTTATAAGCCCATTCAGAGCTTGTTACTATGGTAATGTAAAAACACTTCGTTGTATTTACATTAGGACATATTAGATGTCCCAAATTTGTATGGTGGGCATAGTACCTACCCCGCATGCTTTCTTATCTATTTGGTTTTGCTCTAACGTAAATAGATCACATCTTTGTGTACTAAGTTTAGAATATTTAACGCGACTCTTTAAGGCAGATTTAATCTAGTTAATCTGTGTTAAGGTTGTGCGATTTCAAGTTGACCCTGTGAAGGCCAGCAATGAACCTAAGTCAATTTCTGTTTTTGATTAAGTTAACTAACGTTTTGATTTGTGGATTCGTTACTTGTTTTTTTTTAAAGTATTTAGTTTACTTTGGGACATTAAGGCTAAGTGCCAATATATTTATTATTTATTTCATCACGGTGTCTTGCTACGTTTCAAAACCTTTCTTGAACGTACGGGTGATCTCTTGGAAGTTTTCGGTTATCAGCTGTGGAACTCTGGGAAGCGGTTCCGTAGTGCGTTTACCAGATGCGGTTGCCCCTTACTGCATTATCTAACCCACCCGACCTCTTTCAGAGACTAGCTTCGGAATAGTTGTTGATTTCTCAGCGCGACTTCCCACCAGAGATCGCAAGTAACCAGAAGGATAACGTAGTTGTGGTAGTGTGGTAGCAAAACAGTGAAATGTAAGGCCTGATCGTACAGCATTTCCGACTGATTTAAAACTGTCAGAATCAGTTGCTCATCAAAATAATAATCGATTTTAACAGCACTACAAAGCGTACAATTTAGATGAATGCGTGCTCCTGACGGTTTCAAACTAATCAGTGGCTGCTGTTCAAACAGACCTAGAGTGGTGTTATTTATTAGAATGTCTTGTAGATTATTGTTCGTGTAATTTGTATTATGTAAACGATTGTGTTTTATTAAAATGTTTAAAATTAGCCGACGAGTATTATTTACGAACCCCGAAGTGGTAACAGTAATATCCGTGCTATCTAAAATGGTTATCTTTTTTATTGCATATTTACTGGTAGTAAACGTAATTTAGTTATTTTGAAGTCGCTTTCGCTTATATTTCCTAAATTGTGGGTTGTTTTTCAGTTGTTTCGAATTAAATGTATATTGACTATCCAACATATCTACTATAATTACATAAATAAGAATACCATGTATAATTTTAGTTTTTAAGCTTTCACTACTCGTCTGAAAACCGAAAAACAAACAACAGAATGCATGTTACATGCCCCAAGTTATATGAGCTTTCAACTAATCGCTCCAGTTTTACTTGGCTTATTACGTAATCGAATAATTTCTGCAAATGACTATAATTTTTGCACTACAACATGAACGTTTAATTATTCTTAGCGGAAATTACTGTTGCATATGTAGATCGATAAGATTTATATATTACGAAAGGCCGTTTAAATTATTTGTATTATGATATATAAATTGATTACATTGTAAGCGGCCAGCTTTCAGTAATATCATCTTTTTTTAGCGCAAACGGCAGATGGCCGCTGGCAATTCTGTAAATTTTCCGCATACACACGTGCTTCCGCAGGAAAATTTTAATTTGGTGTAATTTGAAGCTATTAGAGAGACGTAAAGGTATTTATTGACTATCACAAGCAAAAATGTTCCAGAGT
Source organism: Prosopocoilus inquinatus (assembly GCA_036172665.1). Classification (NCBI taxonomy): domain Eukaryota; kingdom Metazoa; phylum Arthropoda; class Insecta; order Coleoptera; family Lucanidae; genus Prosopocoilus; species Prosopocoilus inquinatus. The sequence continues at coordinate 19,907,674 of CM069875.1, forward strand.
CAATTAGATAAGTGGTTAGCGTAATAGTTCCTGAAGTGATTTCAACGTGCTGTTAAAAAAATCCATCGTTGCTTTAAGTTTAAATTTTAAAGTCTTTAACGGAATATAAAGCTAAGAGTAAAATGAAAAGTGGCTATGAATGACGCGACATTTCAAACAGTGAAAGGACGTGCAATTATATTTGCTTGCAACAAGTGTTAATGCTAGAAACTTTTGACATGGAACAGACCGACGCATTATGTAACACATGCCGAAATTCTCCTTTCGTTTTTTTGTTGTGTATTTGATTTAGTAATACACATATCTCAAAATGCAACAACTAAGACAGGTTAATTCACTGATTATTAAAATTTTAACCATTTATGCCTAAGGATATTGTGATTTCTAGCTTAAGTTAACACGGTAAAATAAAATGCAGAAGTATCAGAGTTTTAAAAGTGTCAATCGTCAATTAAAATTTCTTAAACTTCATATTATAATAACTTTTATATTATATATTGTATACCACATTATAGTTTTTTTTAAGGGTTAATAAACGGCTATTATTATTATTATTATTGTTATATACACTGGGTGTGGCTTAGCGTACGGATGATATTAAAAGGGCAGCTAAAGGGGATCAAATTAAAGCTTTTTTTTCTCAATAAACTTTTGGTAAAAAATCAATAGTTACTAGTATCTAGTTACAAGAGTTTACAGTGAAATTACTTAAGAAGCAAAAGTTACTACCTGGAGTAATATTTTATCTTATAAATTCAAAATTGGGGCATTTAAAAGTTAATTCAAATTAGATGAAACACCTATCTAAAAAAATTTGGTCACATAAAAGTTGCGGCTGTTTCATTTTTTCTTTTAATGTCCAACCAAAAACGGATTTTCATATTGTCGTGCACTGTCTACTAATTAAAACAAAACTAGGAAATAGATTTACATAGACATTTTATGAATGGTGGTTTTAATAAATTTAGAGTTTATTTAACAATAAAGTTGCAGTTTGTGAAATAATCTTGATTAGTTAAGAATCTGTAGGTGTAAATTAAAGAAGAAATTAAGAAAGTTAAACTGCTGTAACTTTCTTATTGTTGGATTTTGGTCAAAAGCGAATTAAGAAAAAAAGCTCAATCTCCTCCGCACGTTATGAGACATCCAGTAAATTACTGCTGAATTTGTTTCTAGGCTTCATTTCTAATTTTTTTCTTTATTTTCGTTTATATAATTTTTAAAATAAAATAAATTACGTGTGTTAAATATTAATTTGTGTATTAACAAGTTCACTAATACCTACATATGAAGTTCTGATCTTATTGGAGTTTGATAAAATATTTTTTAAATAACTTCACCGTATAAAACAAAACTTTCACAAACGACATCTGACTGCAGTACGTAACTAATAATTATCTGCAATGTTTCAATGTTCACATTTGTAATACTTTTTTGAAGAAAATTATGTTTCTATAGTAAATCTTATCACTGTTCGGTCTTTTTATATTGTTAAGAGGTTTCTAGTTTATTTCTGAGTTTATAAAAGTAACCAGAACTACCGATTTTTTCTGTAAGATATTGGTCGATTTTTTGGCTACACAGATCATCGTCTGCGTCTTAATTATTAATAAGTAGGCTGCTGGAAAAGTTTCCGGAAACGGTATGAAAAAACGCATATGAAATTTGGTAAACGGTATCATTGTTTTTCGAAGTATTCGCCTTTGACGTCAATGCACTTTTGCATGCCCAATTTCTAAAGCACGTTTCCGGTGTCCAGTGTCCGGAATGTTTCAACCGCTGCTTCAGCCGACGAAAATCGCTCACCACGCATTTTATTTTTGATATTTGGGAACAAAAAGAAATCATTAGGTGGTAAATCAGGTGAATATGAACAATGAGTCGTTAATTCAACATTTTTGTTGGACAAAAAATTAACTGTTTTGACGGGCTGAGTGAGAGCTGGCGTTGTCATGATGGAGAATAATTCGTCGATTTCGATTATTTCTTCTTATTTGATCGATGACTTCCGGCAAACAAATTATAGTATACCAATCGGCATTCACGGTTTTTCGATCTTCTGAAGCCACGGCTGCTACGTGTCTAGTTAAACCAAAGAAACAAGCAATCACTTGCTTCGCAGCACTGCGTGAACGGACAACTCTTGTTGGTTTTGGTTCATTTTGAAATACCCAAACGGTAGATTGTTGTTTACTGCTATGTACGAATAGATCCACGTTTCGTTACCAGTAACGATGTTATAAACTAAATTTGAACGACCTCCATTGAATTTCTTGAGCATTTCTTCTCACCATTTGACAAGACCCTGCTTTTGCGTTTCTGTTAAATTGTGTGGAAGCCAACGATTGCAAAGCTTTCGTACGTTCAAATGATCATGTAAAATCTGGTGTATTGCTTTCATGTCAATTCGTAAGAATGCTTGAATCTCACGGTATGTCACACGTCGATCTCGCTCAAGCATTTCACGCACAGAATCTACATTAGTAGCAACAACAGATGTTGAGGACGACCTTCACGAAATTCGTCACTGAGAGAGGTACGTCCACGCTGGAATTCGGCAAACCAATTATAAACACTGCTCTTTGATGGTGCTTCATCTCCAAAAGCCAAATGAAGCCGATCGAGGCATTGTTTCGGCGTTAGACCACATTTGAAATCGTAAAAATCATGGCACGAAAATTTTCATGCGAGATTTCCATGTTTACACAAAATTACTTTTTCTCAAATGCTGTACAAACAAAACTAGTTCACTTGGATAGGAACTGTCAATAGAATTATAGGTGAAAAACGTCAAAATTTTCAAATATGACAGTTGATAAACGCTAACTATTCTAGACTTACTAGATTCCAGAAAATTTTCCAGTAGCCCACGTAATTCTTCTAGGATAGTAGAAGGTGAATAGAGGATGACAACAAATGACTATCAGGTTTTTCAGATTTCCAACTGTTTTTAATTTTTTTCCTATCGGCGCATCGCGTTTAGAACGCCAAACTAATTCTCTGTTCACAGGATTTTTTGAATTTCAGTCGCTTTTGACAGATAACGGTATTCATATATTGTGGATTACGGTCCTAATGAAATATCTAGTGATGTTGTAAGTATTGCAATTGTATTGTTATAACTTTTTCAGGAAAGATAGAGATGGAAGGGGTGGAGGAGTGGGTATATTTGTACAGGACTCTACTTTTGCTACAATCCTAGACCATCATTACATTCATGTTAGCGATGCGGAACAGTTATAGATTCAGTGTAAATTGAAGGGCAGACTGATTGGCATTGGTGCAATTTATTGTCCTTCCCGAAGTAATATTACTAACTTTACTGATTCTGTAGAAAATATTTCAAGTTGTGTAACTCCTACAGTTGATGAAGTTATCCCCTAGGAGATTTCGGTATGGATTTTCTCAACCTATCAATTTATGCAAATGATAATTTCTTGAAAAGATGCATTGATTATTTTAGTCTGAGACAGGTGGTAAACAGGGAAAAGAATTCGGCCCACTTAGTGTTGGACACTTTTTACACCGAATGTACTATTTACTCCTTCCGCGGATCTGATGCATTTAAATTGCTATTGAGTGTGACTAATTCAGTCCGAATACTATATTTTCGTACTGCTGGCGGAGCAAGTGGGCCGATTCCTTATCCCTGGTGATAAATGAGTCCACTAGAATTTCTAAAACTGCATGTACATTAATGGATCAAATATTTATTAGTAATTTACACGTTTTGTCGGCATGTACATTAAAAATTGACGGAATTTCTGATCACCGCCTAATAATGTGCAACTTATCTGTCGAACCTCCTAAATGGTAACCTAAATACATACGTTTAAAGAATTTAAATACTTTTCGTATTGCGATTTTCATAATGATTTAATTAAAATAAAATTGGATAACATAAAGATGTTACATGGATAACATTAATGGCAAGGTCGAATATCTAACAAATAAATACAACACAATAAATTAATTCTCTTTGACAAACATTGTTCTATTTATACTGTTTAGGTTCATAAGCCGGCAAAGCCCTGGATTACCGATGTAATAAGAATTTTAAGAAAGTTACGTGATGAGGCTTTGTCTAAATTTGGAATAAGAAATTTATCGTATTTCAATGCCTACAAAGAAATTAGAAACTTTACATTGTCTGTCATGCGCAGAGAAAAGAAAGCATACATTAATTTCATCAGTAGAGAGAAAGACTCTAAACGAATTTGAAACACGGAGAAAAACCATGTTGTTAATTCAATCGCAAGCAAAATTGTTAGAGCATTGGTGTTCATCAATACACAAATATTAAATTTTACTCATATTATAAGTTGTTGTCTAATTTCTGGCTATTTTTTGGATTAGCGGATACAAGCAATTGTTCTTTCACTACCGAAAGTTAAATATCCTGAAGCATTTTCTGATTTAAGATCCATCAGTATATTACCGACCTAATCCAAAATGACTATAAGCTAAACTTAAGTATTGCGGTTTCGACAGTAATTCTGTTAGGTTTTTCAAAATTATTTGCAAGCGAGTGAATAAAAGGTAGTATTAAACGGTTTATTCTCGTTGTCGTGTACATTAAAATCAGGTGAATCGCAAGGATATGTTTTAGGACCTTTGCTATATCATTTATTCATCTCATTTTGAAAAGGCTCTAAAAAATTGCATTTATCAGTTTTATGCTGCTGATACCCAGCTTCAATACAGTTTATTCGCTGATGATTGGAAATCAATTTCAGTTGCTACTAACTCAGATCTTGTCGCTTATATGGGCCCAGATTGCTTCAGCTGTATGACACTGGAAGCGCTATGTCAACTAAACCCGTTCATTTCTCTCCTAGTTTTTTTGCTGCTACATTCGACCAGAATCTTTGTTTGTTGGAAATCTACCGCTCTTTGATTACTTATGTTGCTTCTAACATATTTGCTGCTTCTACTGCGTGAGTTACACTCTCTATTTTACCCGCTTCATCGAGTTTTCGACCAAATTTTTTGTTTAACGCGTGGCCATGTTTCATCTTCAGTTTTGCCACCAATTATCAACTCTGTTGCGGTCGAAGTCGCTTGTATTTGTGGTAAATATTTCTGTTAGACAATTGGCAGCCCCAACTTCCTCTCGACTCCGCATGTTCATTTAGCCCTTGTTTCAGTGTAAAACTCTCTGGTAAGAGGCATAGGACCATTAGAGTTTGCTCATGCAGAAGTTAACAGGTGTTAACCTATTTTGATTGACGTAATCTTTTTTCCTCAAGGGCGAATTGTTTTCTTCGCTTGAGAAACACTTCTTTGTTGTTGAGGTCAGTCGTTTATTACTGATTCGGGCTGACTTGGTGAGTTTATTCTTTTTTTTTATTGATGTCCTTATAGACAAGTCGTATCCCGTTTCCGATTACGACAGTACTCTTACACTTCCTGATCTGATAAATCACTGGGTACCAAACGGTCGTCCCGACAAGGAAGTTTATCTACTCGAAACGAAATATCGAACACCGTTCACACCTCATGTTTTCTCCGGAAGGCTGGTGTCGTACTCTGAAGAGGACTCTCGAAAGAGCTTCGGGATTGAATCGTCGACTACCACTGTAAGTTCTGTCGTGTAAGGTAACCGTTTACGGCCCTTTCTTCGTCACTTCGGTTGATCGTCGCAACATACATCCAGACTCATCTTGCAGGATACCTTTTTTTGGCCTTTCAACTTACGTGCAACTTTGGTTGCTTTATGTCTTACCCTTGCGACAGACAATTTAATTCAATCAATACAATTCTCTTTTTATTAAAATTACTAATTAATATTTGCTCGATAACAATTGTCAATGGTAACTTTACTGCTTTTGTTAACGTTTGAGTAAATTCAGTTATTAGATTTTTTTGATTACATGGGTTATTGTGAGACGACAGGAAATTTCCGAATGTCCAAACAATTTTGTATTTTGAAATATTTAAGTTCAATTGATGAAATACTTTGAATTTTCTCTCATTGAATTGTTGTCTGGGACACAATCAGCTTTTTTTAAAACTGGAGTTAATTTTGGGTTGGAATTATAGTGGATACCGTGGTCTGTATCCTCCAGTTGGCGCCTCCCGGTTAATTATTGTTAAATATACTGTTTTTTTTGTAGATTTCCTCTTTTAATCCATGCTCTCTCCGGTCATAAAAAGCTTCCGTTGGTATCACGCTGTGTCCTTTGGTGACGACAACAAATCAACTACTGGAAATCCCGTGTACGCAGGTAAGAACTACCCTGCCTCGCTCTATGTACACATGTTACGGTTGTTTATTTATTTGATGCAACAAGTTGAATCCCAACGTGTAACAATTTTTGGCACCCAATGTAACACGCTTTACTGAAAATATCAAGTCAGCATAATTTATTTATAAATACTAGCAAATCCCATGTTATGCTATTATGTTCTTTACAACAAATAAATTTATTTGACGACATTTGTATTAAATTAGATAATAATATTTTGCAAGTTTGTGGTAGTTGTAAAAATTTGAGATTAACTATGGGCTGCAAGCTAAGGTTCTCTGAACATGTTACTAGTCTTATTCTTATTATTGAAAATTCTATATTCCTGTCGCCACTATTTAAATTTAAATTTTTTAATTTTGGCAAACTTAAATTACTGATATTGTGTACGGTCCTTGTCTAGATACTACTGACAAATTACAACTTCACAAAATTCAAAATAGTTGCATTAGATTTATATTTAATCTCCCCAGAAGATCTCATATTACTCCTTAGTTTAAATTCTGCTGAATAACATAAATATACGTATTCCTAATACCTTCCATTTGCCGCAGTTTTCGACTACATTCTATCTAAGATCGTTTACTTACAACGCTGTTTCTTTATATAACGATCTTCCCTCTAATTTCAAGGACCTATTTGTCAAACAATTCAATCATATATTTAAAAGCATGTTAATAAGTGAAAAGGGACGAGCAGCAATTTAATTTAAGTCACGTTTATTGCACACATTTACATACTTTTCCATTTATTGTATTCTTTTATTAAATAGTCACACTTGTTTTCTAAATTATTACAAACATGTTCTTTGCATTTGTATACAACTTATCATACCTTTATGATAATTCAACTCATATATTGTCACCAGTAGTCAACATGACACTGTCGGCAAAAATACGCACATGTACGACTACTAACATGCTATTTTTCTAAATCCTGATAACTTATAACTTTTACAAGCAATTTAAACTCATGCGCGCCTAGCCAAAGTTTAACAAAACTCGAGTTGTTTTAAGATGAAACTTAAACTGCCATTGTACCGAGACATCAAAAATTATTCTCGTCAAAGTCGCTCATCAAATGGAAAGCGACTGCCTTTTAACAGCAAGTAAAACCAAGGCTTCGATAATAATCTTAATCCACGATTACCCTTGACCAAGATAATTTTTTATATCAAAGTACAAGTGGATCTGAACGGAATAGTTTTCTTTTATGTTTTAATATAGATTATTTCCAAGTCATGTGATAATATGATATTTACTATCTTGTTCGTCGATTGATTGCTCTCGATAAACAAATAGCTCTATAGCAATCCGAGATTATACAGCCAGCGCCATAATGAAAGCTCCGTTAAAATTTATTCAGCGAGCGTGCGAATTAACCCGAAAATGTATGCTAATGAAATTCACAATTAGTTTCTAATCCACAGACGTATTCCATATTTTACTGTTTCAAATGCCATTTTTAGAATTACATATTAACGTAAACCATTGATTTGTCATTTTAACGCGTAATATTTTAGAACGTCGGGACAATATCAATTTAATTGAGAAAATCGACGCTGGTACGTTCACTTTATGCAAATTTTGTTATTTTAGTTTAGTTTAGCAATTGCTGCTCAAAATCTTAGACGGAAATTTAGTATACGTCGAGTTTCACCTGTGTGCGAAATTGCCAGTGAAAGCAAATGATCCGGATTTATGGGCAAAGCTGTTTCCCCGTGAAAAGAAACTGTTTATTTGTCGACGCCAAACTTGCTCTATTTGTTATAGGTGAACACGTTTATTATATTTGCATGTTTTGCTCATAATAACATTAATAAGCTGAAGTTTTATAATTACTTACATTCAACAAACTGCTTTCAATGGTGCTAAATACCAGGATAAACTTTTATTGGAAATTATGCAATACATACATTAATTTCTGCTTTGCTTCTGGACAAATTCTTGCATTCAAATCACTCTCGATTTTATGTGGAATTTACAAATGAGAATTTTGAGAATGGAAGCAAGCGTTTAATCATTACTAATCCAAGGGAAAATAATGTTCTAAGCCAGTATTTTAAATAATTACTGGCAAATTTATTACTTAGTTAACTTGTACAATCGTTACCGGCAAATGATTTACCTACAGATTTGCGTAAGGATAAGGTCGCCATAATTGTTCATGTGCCTATTAAATTACACGTTAGATCAATCTAAAACTATAAAAACATCAGCTTAACAAGTTCTATGTTGAGCGAATGAAATTTATTGAAGAAAATAAAACTCCACTACTAAATTACAAATAGATATGGATACGTATAAATCTCCTTTTCCTATTTGCAATAAAATTATCGATACCTTAAAATATTTGATGTGGCCTTATATAAATTATCTACTTGATTTTGATTTTCGACGCGTCTTTGTTTGTGATAGATCTGTTAATTTTAAAATTACTAGATTTTTAGTTATTAATAATCAAATTTGCGAAACGTAAGGTAATAAATTTACATTTTTAGCTCATTTTCTAAAGTGTTTTTATTTGTTTCTTATCTTTCTTTTTTTTTTTGTTTGCTTGATTTGTTATTTAAAAAGGATCTTACATACGGACATTATACTACCGGATTACTTCTGGCCTCTCTGTCATTCTAATCACATTGCAAAGAGGAGTTAGAATCCGTGATGTGACCTATAATATAAGTGCAGACCGCTGAACAATAATTATTTGTGACTTTATAAACTGACAGTGAGTTAACTTTTATACTGGGTGTCTCATAACTTACGGAGGAGATGAAAAGGGTAGGTATAGGGTATAGTTTTGGTCAAAAGCGTTATGAGATATCCAGTATAGTGCAGCCTTTTATAAAAACAGATAAAACTCAGATAACTACACCTTTGCGTGTGGTTTTGCGATCGAAGATAGAATTTGATGATACTTAGTTAATAAAAAAGTAGCTATAAAAAAGCAGAGATGATTCACTTTTACAGCACTCTCCGTTATACGATATATTATTACATTACAACAGGCTGTTGTTTAAACGCCACGCGTTCACAGTAAATGCCATTAAATTTATATGAAGATCTTCCACAGCTCAACCGAGGAAATATTTTAATTACAAATGATGCAAGCTAGAAACTGTAAACTATAAAGTAACAGGAGCTGCAATAAAATGTAGGGCATTTAAAATGCCTTTTTATCGATAATTATTATGTTTAAGTGTAGTGTTCTTTTTGCAATCTTTTTCAATAGGATTCATTCTTCGTTTGTACGAGGGGTAAAATTACGATATTTGTAATAAGAAAAAAAGATACCTCGAAAAGATCTGTTCACGGTCTTCTGGCATTCAGAGTAGGTCATGTTAGGGTGATTTTTGTTGGTAAGTTTTGAAGATTCTTCTTTTAATCTCTCTCGCTTCCTGTATGTCCATAACACTATTTCATGTTACATATATGTCTATTTCCTCTTTATTTATTTAGCTTCTGGCCTACAGGTCAGTGCTGTAAAAGTAACGTAAAAGTTTGTACTCGCATGTATTCGTTACTGTAGATTTCGATACCCGTTACAAAGTATTCGTTACTCCTTACTTTCGTTACTATAGTACAATTAAATAATCAGATAACATGCATTAATATAATTTCCAACTTAAAGTCGTAATACCTAATAGACTACTTTTATTTTACTTTACTTCTAAAAATAATCAAAATACAATTACTACTTCCTAAAAATGCACACCTAAGCCGTGGAGGATGCGTACAGTTGATACACAATCTATTAAAAATGTAAACAACTGATTACTGAAATTACCAAATTACTCACTCTTTCGTGTCGAAATGTGAGCGAAATCGTGCGCTATGGCCATACGAGTAACGAAATGTTTTAACATGTAACGAATCTGTACTTCGAGTCTCAGGTTATACCCGTTACTCAGTAACGAATACATACGGTTTGCAACAGCTCTATTTCGTACAGTTTCGTAAACTTCTTATTTTGAACTGAAAAACATTCGAATTTAAAACAATGGCTAACTCGAGAAGGTAATATATAACAGCTAAATAGAAGAGGAAAATCAGTTTCTTGAAAATTAAAACTGAACAATACAAAAGGAAAAGACCAGTAATAAAGGTAATTTCACATGTCAAATAGGACCAAAACGAGGAGTAGAATTTGAAGAAACAAAATACTTACTAGGAACCCTAATAAACAACGCAAAGAGTTCAGTGAGATAAATTTGAGACTAGCTAAGAGTAATTGAAGCCATTCGAACCAAAACCTGCTAAATCCAGAAATTTTCATTTTACTTTTTTTGCACAATTTCAAAGCTCAAGTAGCCATCTCTCTTATATGCATGAGGATTGAGCTTAGAATGTATAAAATCTGCTTCAAAATCGCTTCGGAAAGTTGACCTCAGAATCAAAACCTGCTACATCCGTAGTTACGTGCTTGGCCGCTGGACACCACTACCGCTTACTCCAGCCTCCATTTACTCCAATCAGAGACGTATCACTTCAAAGAAAATACTTTTATGGAAAATAAAATAGAATTTCTCTTTTAGTTTTTATGAAATCTGTTATCTATTCCTATCAAAATGGACCAACTTTTAATGCAATGACTGAATAATAATCCTTTCAGTAAAATTAAGAAGTCTTAATCGAAAAATGCGCCTAAAAATAGCTGAAAAAGACGAATTTGGACGACATTTCGAGAAATTTGAATCAAAAACTGCTAAATCCAAACTAAAATTGCAAATTTCTGAAGATGTCAGGGGCGTACAGAACTGACCTCTATACCAAAATACTGTGACATTTTATGACATTTATTGATACTACTTTGATTGAGAAATGTCGGTTTTAGCAAGTTTTGATTCTGACTCAATTGTGTCAGGAAGGCAAAAGAGTTTCAAGTCGAATCAGATATGTTGACGATGGCACGTCTGATTCACCACCCACGGGTTGTAAGGCCGTATAGGTATATTGTTAACTTTGTTGGTGACAGTTATTAATTGGAAAGGCACTAAGAAACATTAACACCTTTATTTCTAGTTTAATGATAGCACTAACAAAACTCAGAACTACACGAAACTTAAAGTTAATTACACTAAAATCACTTCAAATACAGATTATTAATAGCGATGTAAAAATGTATTTACTTGACTGTTTGTATATTATGTGAACTGCTGTTCAACTTGTGAATTAATGTAAGTGTATGTATGATCACCGTTTGTGTTATTATGATGATCGTTGAGTATGTGTGATGACTGAATGAATGAATGTATGTATGTGCGTTTTAAGACGTTACAGAATATATAGCTCAATACGAAAGGGAGATGGAAAAAATGCATAAAGTAATTCGTAGAAAATTAATAAGATGGGAAACAAAATGACTTTAAGTTGTTTTGTCGTTGTGATGAAAATTCAAAGAAGCTCGTAGGATTTTAAATGCACTTAATGCTTGTGAACTAGATGAGCGGTGGCTTCCGCGAATAGTTAAGAAAAAATGGTCTGATATCTTAGACCGTCGAAAAGCAGGTACAACGCTTTGTGTGTGTAGCACGTGTATTTCTCATACGAAGAAAATAAGAATCGAGTGAGAGATAGGTGAGTTTGTTCGAAGAAAATGTGGGACTTAACTTGTTATGTTTAAGTGATTTTTAGAAGTTGACAATTCAGAGTGTTCAGATAAAAAATAATAGATTTTTATGTGGTGCATTCTTATTAATGTATACGCGGAAGGGCAAAACGCTAAAATTCCAAATAAGATTTACTCGGAAGGACGATATAAAGAATGCGTAAACATTTCGGTGGAGATTAAGCCGAATGATTTTAAAGTATAATACTAAACCAAATACCTGAACTAATTTACAGGAACTGAAGTGCGTTCTTAACTATAAATTAATATTTGAATAAAATAAACTAAACATATTTGCATATTGTCCTGAACATATACCGGCCGCCTTGAAAGACCTGGCTTTCAAAACGTCAAAAAAAAAATGATAATGACGTTGATGCAGTTTACAGCGGTAATACACATAATTTGGTCGCCGGCCTCTTAAACATTTCGCCTCGAACACGGACAGTGGCTGTCCGGACTACTCCGTCGGCTCCTGGATGGACCTTCTCGATACGCCCCGTCTTCCATCGTAACGGTGGTGCGTTGTCCTCCTTGATGATAACCAATTGTCCTGGACATAAATTGGTTTTTCCCTTGGTGATCCATTTCGTGCGCTGCTGAAGCTGGTTGAGGTACTCCTTGTGCCATCGATTCCAAAAATGCTGCTTTAACATTTCAATTTGTTGCCAATAAGATAAACGATTAGTATTTAAATGCAATAAATTTGGCTCTGGCATGGCTGTGAGAGAGTCTCCAATTAGGAAATGGCCAGGTGTTAAGTATGATTGGTCGTTGGGATCTTCAGAGATGGGAGTTAGAGGTCGGGAATTGAGGATTGCTTCGATTTGAACAATTAAAGTGTGAAATTGCTCAAATGTAAGTGATGCATTTCCTGCTACTCTTCGCAAATGGTGTTTCATACTCTTTACGGCAGCTTCCCATAGGCCACCAAAATGGGGACTTCTTGGAGGGATGAAATGCCACGTTATGTTGTGTTCAGCGTAATATTTTGATAAGGCAGTTTGAGATATTTGCGAATAAAATTGTTGATATAATTTGTTAATTTCGTTTTTTGATCCTACGAAATTAGTTGCATTGTCAGAGAAGAGGTTTGATACATTTCCTCTTCTCGCCATAAATCTTTTTAAAGTGCTCAAGAATGCTTCGCTGGAGAGGTCGCTGACTGCTTCAATGTGGACTGCCTTTGTTACCATGCAAACGAATATGGCTACATATATTTTGTACGTTTTTGCGTTTCGAATCTTGCGCTCGCGAACTTGGAATGGTCCACAAAAGTCAACGCCGCTGTTGCTGAATGGCCGCGCCCTTTCCAATCGCGCGCGTGGTAAATTGCCCATAACCGGGTTGTCTATAGTTGGATTTGACTTAAAGCAAGTGATGCATTTTCTTATAGAGTGTTTTGCAGAATTTCTAATGGACAATGGCCAATAGTCATTTCTAATAGCAGCGATTGTACCTTGAACGCCAGAATGAAGTTCTCTTCGATGGTAATGTTCTATTACCAGCGTTGTGAATGCGTGTTTGGCTGGTAATAAAATAGGATGCCGATGAGAATATGGCAAGTCAGCATGCTTGAGGCGACCGCCTACTCTGATGAGTCCCTGTTCATCAAGAAACGGATTTAAAGATAGAAGCTTGCTTCTTCGATTCACTGAGCCAGAAAGTTCGAGTTGTCCTACTTGAATTCTTCCTTTTGCACTATTTTAAGTAGCTGGATGCGAGTGTCTTCAATTCAACCAATGTGAGACATTCGTGGTGTATCCGTGACTCATCATTAGCTAAGCGTCCCTTTATGTTATTGATAAAGCGCCTGCAATAGGCCGTGATTCTAAGAAGCTTTGTGTATGAAGAATGTAACGAAAATATTTCGCAATAGCCTTCATTAGCGATGTGACAAACAGTTGTTAATTTTTCCTCTGGAATGGGATCATCTAATTCGATGGTGTCAAAAACTGTGGGTTCTTGTAGAGCCTTTGAAATCCACACTGGACCGTGCCACCAGATGAAACACTTAGAGAGATTTTCGGGCTCAATGCCGCGGGATATTATATCAGCTGGATTGTTTTCTGATGTTACGTGATTCCAAGCGTTTGCGTCGGACAATTCCCTTATTTCACCTATTCTATTCGCCACGAATGGTTTCCATCTTCTGTTGGTCGCCTTAATCCAAGTTAGTACAATCGTGGAATGAGTCCAGTATCTGATGCAACTGAAATTCACATTTATCGTCTCCGTTACCTTATCAACTAAGCGGGCTAAAAGTACAGCACCACATAATTCTAATCTTGGAAGAGACGTTGGTTTTAATGGCGCAACTTTGGATTTGGCACAAAGTAGTTGACTTGAAATGTTACCTTCCAGCGAAATCGTCTTGATGTAGATGCAACAACCATAAGCCTGTTCACTGCTGTCGCAAAACCCATGAAGTTCTACTTGCACAATGTCATTGGTGGGAATTACCTTTCTTGGAATTCTCAGAGATGTAAGTGTATCGATCTGATTTTTCCACGCCATGAAGTGGGAATGAATTTCAAGTGGCACTGATTCGTCCCAATCAAGTTTCAATTGCCAAAGCCTTTGCATTAATATTTTGGCCGTTATGATTACAGGTCCTAGTAGACCTAGTGGATCGTACATACTAGCAATAAAAGCCAGTACACACTTTTTTGTTAGTTTGTCGCTAATTTGTCTCTGTGGAACATCAAACAGGAGAACATTGCTCTGGGAGTTCCATGATATACCTAATGTTTTTGTGACTTCCTTATCTAAAGAATAGTTTGATTCCTCGCATGTGGCGTCTTGATCATTGAGTAATTGGGGAACGTTAGAATTCCACTTCCTCAATTCAAAACCTCCTGACTGAAGAAGTTTTGAAGTTTCAGTCATAATTACCTTTGCTTCGTCGACTGTGCAAGCACCGGAAATCAAGTCGTCTACGTAAAAGTCCCTGAGGGTTACAGCGGACCCAGTAGGAAAGTTTTTCTTTTCTTCCTCAGCTAATAGTTGAAGACATATAGTAGCTAAATAAGAAGCTGCAGCTGTCCCGTATGTGACCGTAGTTAATTCGAAGGTCTGGACTGGTTGATGGTTGTCTGTTCTCCAAAGAATCCTTTGAAAATGCCTATCAGATTTATCCACGAGAATTTGCCGATACATTTTAGCTATGTCCGCGGTGATGACAACCTGATGTGTTCTAAATCTAGTAATAATGCTAAACAAATCCTGTTGTAATGTTGGCCCAACCAACAATAGATCGTTCAAAGCAATACCGGATGAACTTTTTGCGGATCCATCGAATACCACGCGCAGTTTTGTAGTAGAGCTGTCAGGCTTCTGCACGCAATGATGAGGTAAGTAGAATCCCGATGAGATGTCATATTCAGGATCTGATAAGTCCACTGATTTCATGTGTCCTAACATTAAATATTCTTTCAAAAAATTTGAATATTGATTATTCAATTCGGAGTTTTGTTTCAATCGCTTCTCAAGGTTGTAGAATCTTTTCAATGCCAAGCTGTAGGATTCACCTATCATTTCTGAATCTCGTTTGAACGGAAGTCTGACTGTGAAACGTCCGTGTTCATTTCTCCTGACGGTCCTTTTGAAGTGATCTTCACAAAGTTGCTCTTCAGACGTGAAATGAACGCGCTTGCAACAATCTTCAAGCTTCCAAAACGTTGTAAGTTTGTCATCAAGAGAAGCATTCGTGATAAAATTGCAAACAGTAGAGCTGTGGCTCGACTTTTGTAATGAACTACCCGCTATTATCCAACCGAAATGAGTTTTCTGAAGGAATGGGTGGTTGTTGGTTGCCTTTATTTGGCCAACACACAACAACTTCCAAAAGAGATCAGCTCCGATGAGCATATCGATTGGACCTGGGATGTTAAATTTTGGATCAGCTAGCCTTATGTTTTTAGGAATGTCGAAATTTGAAATGCTAACTGGTTTCAATGGTATCCTTTCTGTAATTTGATCAATGATAAGGCATTTGAGATTCGCGCGAAAGGCATTGAGGCGTGATTTAATCTCAGTTTTAATAGAACGTTTGATTGACGATGTTGAATTGTTTATTCCTACCACTGGAATATGTAACGATTCTTGAATGATACCTAATTGTTTTGCGAGGTTTGTAGTGATAAAGTTGGATTGGGAACCCGAATGAAGAAGCGCTCTGCATGATTGCAATTTGTGTTTCGCATCGTAAACGTCAATTAAAACCGTGGACAGAAATACTTCGGATGAAATGTCATGGTTTGCTGAGTGATTATTAACCGTCATACTTTCTGTCGACGTTGATGGCTGCTGAGAAGTTTCGTATGTGATGTGCAGCAATGTGTTATGCCTTTTCTTGCATTTTTTACAGGAACTGCTGACGCATTGACTTGAATGGTGACCTCCCTTCAAGCAATTTACGCAGAGTCTTTTTGCCTTTATTTCCCTTAGGCGTTGATCTGTGCTCATCTTTAAGAATTTATCGCACTGAAAAATCATATGTTTGCCCGTGCAGATCGGACAAATAACATTTGTAATCATCACGTGATTTATGCTTTTGTGTGATTTACTTTGTAGTGCTTGTGATAAACTTGATCCTTCGAACTTTCTAGAGATTGACTCTAGCGTTTGACACTTTTTGTTTAAAAATTTAATCATGTCGTCGAATGCAGGAATTGTCGTGGAAGATGGCAAATCAGTCTCCCAGTCCTTGAGTGTAGCAGAATCAAGTTTGCTTGTAATCAAGTGAATGAGTAAGTCATCCCATGTGTCAACTGGTCTGCCTAGTGATTTCAAAGCTCGTGTATGTTTCAAAATCCCGTCGAGTATTTGGCGTAAACCGACGTGATTTTCCTTGACGACCGTTAGTAAATTGAAGATTGACTTAACGTGATTTTGAATGATTAAACGTTTGTTATCATATCTCGATTTTAACATATCCCATGCAACTTGGTAATTTTCATTTGAGACTGTTAATGAATCAAGTATTTGACTGGCGGCGCCTTTTAAAGCTGACTTTAAGTAGTGAAACTTTTGAATATTCGGAATCGACGTGTTTGAATGTATGAGTGAATTAAATGTATCGAAAAAAGGAACCCATTCTTCGTATCTTCCAGAAAAATGAGGTAATTCAATTTTAGGAAGACGCACGTTATTTTTTGTTTGCTCTTCAGATGCTTGATTGTTGATAGATATGGATTCACCTTTTAAAAGAATTCGTTTGGACTGTCCCAATAATTGAAAATAATTATCTTCAAATTCATTTCTTTGCTCTACTTGATATTCAGAATTTTCAAGACATTCAATTTGTGTTTGCACGTCGCTGAATTGATCCAAAATGCTAGTAAATTTGTCTTGGCGCTCTTTTAATATAATTAAATCTATTTCCGAGCTCAATGAATCGAGATATGTAGCAAATCTAGTGATTGATGATTTTAAATGCTTCCGCTTGTTCTTGCAAGTTTTCAATAGTATTTCAGCCATGATGTATAAGAAGCGTGATTTTAGGAATTTGTGGAAAATGTAAATGGAGTAATTGGAGACTTACCTCTCGTTGTTGTTCGTAGTTCTGTGGCGTTGAAGGAGTTGTCGTTGGAGATCCGGCTCGAAGGACCAAAAAATGTTGACGATGGCACGTCTGATTCACCACCCACGGGTTGTAAGGCCGTATAGGTATATTGTTAACTTTGTTGGTGACAGTTATTAATTGGAAAGGCACTAAGAAACATTAACACCTTTATTTCTAGTTTAATGATAGCACTAACAAAACTCAGAACTACACGAAACTTAAAGTTAATTACACTAAAATCACTTCAAATACAGATTATTAATAGCGATGTAAAAATGTATTTACTTGACTGTTTGTATATTATGTGAACTGCTGTTCAACTTGTGAATTAATGTAAGTGTATGTATGATCACCGTTTGTGTTATTATGATGATCGTTGAGTATGTGTGATGACTGAATGAATGAATGTATGTATGTGCGTTTTAAGACGTTACAGAATATATAGCTCAATACGAAAGGGAGATGGAAAAAATGCATAAAGTAATTCGTAGAAAATTAATAAAATGGGAAACAAAATGACTTTAAGTTGTTTTGTCGTTGTGATGAAAATTCAAAGAAGCTCGTAGGATTTTAAATGCACTTAATGCTTGTGAACTAGATGAGCGGTGGCTTCCGCGAATAGTTAAGAAAAAATGGTCTGATATCTTAGACCGTCGAAAAGCAGGTACAACGCTTTGTGCGTGTAGCACGTGTATTTCTCATACGAAGAAAATAAGAATCGAGTGAAAGATAGGTGAGTTTCTTCGAAGAAAATGTGGGACTTAACTTGTTATGTTTAAGTGATTTTTAGAAGTTGACAATTCAGAGTGTTCAGATAAAAAATAATAGATTTTTATGTGGTGCATTCTTATTAATGTATACGCGGAAGGGCAAAACGCTAAAATTCCAAATAAGATTTACTCGGAAGGACGATATAAAGAATGCGTAAACATTTCGGTGGAGATTAAGCCGAATGATTTTAAAGTATAATACTAAACCAAATACCTGAACTAATTTACAGGAACTGAAGTGCGTTCTTAACTATAAATTAATATTTGAATAAAATAAACTAAACATATTTGCATATTGTTCTGAACAAGATATCAAAAGATAAAATTGTTTGAGATCAACAACTCTCTACCGAAAAGGACGATGATGAATGTAGAACAATCCCCGAGAAAAAGGCGGCGGAAGGTTGAGAAAGAAGGGCAAACCGAGAATTATTAAAATACGACGAGTAAAGACATCGAGAAAGAATGTAGAAAGAGGGGAATATCAAAGCGTTTGATATCAGAGGGAAAGAAAGGGAAAACACTTTCCGGAATAAATTGGTTGCCTATACTTACATAAGACCAAGAAGCGGAAAATTGATTTATTGAAAAAAAAATTTATTAAAAATAAGTCAGTGAAGAGAACAATGTAATTATACAACTGGTTATATAGGATTAGTCTGAAGTTCTCTTTCCTTCCTTCTGCTTTAGTTTTCAGAGTTTACGTGATTGATATATCTAAACCAAATCTTTTTTACACTCCTTTATTGTATAGTTTTAGAGTTTATCCATAGGTACACTGCCAGAAACCTATAGTCTATTTTTTTTTTTTTGATAAGCGGAAAACGCGAAGTTGTGAATGAATGTGGCTCTCTTATTAGTCAGTTATTTGTAGTTTCTTCTTCTAAGTTTAAAGGTTATGGTCTTGTAAATTATAATTTATCTCCTTGATTATTACGACGCGATATAAGTGTGGTCGTTCTTTCCTAGAGTTAGATAATTCCAAGATGCCTATGCCCGACTCCTACTAACATTGTTTGCATTATTTTTCCAAATTATTAATTTTTATTGAATGAATTCGATTTAACTAAGAGCCTTAAGATTATAACTAATTTCTTCTGTGTCTTTTCTTACATAGGTTGTCCCAAATTATGGTATATATTTCTATAAAGATGTCTTGAATATGGATGGTTATATAAAATGATAATTTGTTAATGGTGGATATTTATCAAAATAAAAAACTTTTGGTGATTAATAGATGACTTTGCATGAATCTTGTGCTACTTTAATTTTATCGTTAATTTCATCGAACAAGAGTGGATTTAATAAAATTGAACATTATTATGAATAGAGAATAATTTTGCAGTAAAGGGAATCTGCCGGTATCTATTTTGTGTAATCAATATGCAGTTAAAAACGCAAACTATTACAAAATATTATTGTTAAACAAAACAAACGTTATATTCTATAAATCACTCTTATTACACTAATTTTGAATTTCAGGAAAGACACGAAAAGTAACTAAATTCAATACGAGTTTTGTGTACCTTCATTTGGGATAAATATAACACCCGCACAGTATACCATAATTTGGGACAGAGGGAGTAAAAACTGAATTTTCATTAATTTTTCTATTTTTTTGTTTGCTTTATTTGACGAAAGTTAACAGAAAGAAGCAAATAGTTCAGCGGGCTAAGTCCTCTGACTCAAAAGTAAACATCGGTTGGAATTTTGGCATGGACTCCATCCACTTCTCTAAAGAATAATCTCGACAACTTAATGTTACCGTTAAGAGAACCTCTCTAAACCGCGTGTCAAGTGATGAATCACAGATAATTATGAACAAATACACAAAACTAACAATTCACAATATTGTTATGCTTAATCAATTTTATTATTAATTATTTTGTTAATTAATTGTGAATTTGTAAATGAACGTACCTGCGATTAAATTAATCAATCCTTTGTTATAATTTACACGAACTAATCTCTTTGGTCCATTCAGTTGAAAAATATTTTGAATCTATGAAACTGTGGCTAGTAATAAAAATTAAAACATTCTGTAAATAAACGGGGCAACAATAACTTTCCACCAGAAAAGAATAAGATGGTCAATAAGGCTCGATTTCATAATCGAACTTTAGGAGACTTTAAAATTAAAGTCACAGTCACATGTCCAAAAAGATGAGAAAACATAGTCATTTGTGCATCAGAAGTAACTTTAATCTTAAAGTCTCCTAAAGTTCGATTATGAAATCGGATCTAGTACCCATAAATAATAATACCTAATAATATTAATTCATATTACATAGGGTGTCGCGAATAACTTCTCCAGCATTCTTTAAGGATTACGAATGACGTTAAATAAGATGAATTGTTCCTAAGTAATATGGAAGCTATAAACTATTAAAATTAAAATAAATCAATAGTTCAGCAGTTATAGCGGAAAAAGAACACATTTTGAAATTTCGTTTTTTTTGTAATAACTTCTTTATTCTTATAAATATATTTTTATTCCATATCAATCGAAAATCCCTTCATCCCATTTAGTCGAATTCGTATGTCTAAGTGAGATAACCATCTGGAAAAGTTATCTGCCACATACTGTATAGCTAGCCGTAACTCTTTTGGAGGGAAATAAGGAGCTTCGGCCCTTATCGGTTCCCACAGACGAAGTGTATCATTATTAGAGAAAAGAAAATCTTAAGAAAACGCTTTGCACTATAACAGCGGTTAGTGTATCGACCAATATGAGATTAGAATTTGCGCACATACATCCTTACGTTATAAATATCTAGTTGTTCTTATCGTCAAAATACTACAAAACTAAATAGATTGAGAATGATTGTTCAGATCTTCAGTTTGAAGGCGACGGAATCTTCAAACCTTCAGTTTTTCACCGGTTTTCAATTCAGAATGCTTTATTGAAATAATTTTGAAGTAGATAAAAAAAGGCTGTTGACGTAATAATAATTTTGTATCATGGCAGATTTGTAATTTACGCATCACGATCAACTGTACGAATGATCGCTTAATAAGAGTATGACTTTTGTTAATACGACGATATTACTTTAAAGCTTGTTGTAAGTCGGCTACACTGCATCTTAGCATCTCATCAGCAGAAAACTAGTCGACAACTCCATCGCAATAAAACGCCTGACTCAACTTACACATGTTAGAACGTAATTGTAATCAGCAAGTCGTGATAGCACGCTGCCGGATTTTGAACTTAAACTGTGCGAAAACAGCAAATAACAACGATGTTGCTGTCACATAAGTAGGAAGCGCATGACCTGCATGGGCTCAAACCGTAATCGTTGAAAAAAAATTCATAATTTTTATGGCATTTTCCATACTGATATTATATTAATTTATCCACACTCGTTCTTCTTATTCTCGTCAATAAAGGCAAACTGCCTACTTCCTATAACAAAGCCTGGCAACATTGGCCACTTCACATAAGTTATCACCTTGGTTAGAACTTAGGGATTCCTGTGCTATCGCGACTTATCGCACGTTCGAACACGACTACCACGCTGGCTCGTATTTCTGCAGATATTGGACAAATGATTTAGTTTAATCGCGCTTAAAAACCCATTTCGAGCGTGTGCAGCAAAGTGAAGATATCTAACAAGTTCGTGAAGCTGTTGAGCGGAATCTCATAAAATTAGCGTGTCATCGCGTAATTTTAAAGTTTCCAACAAGTCAGTTCTGATTAGGACCATATCAGCACATGAAGTTCTCGAGCTACTACTACTACTACTACTACTACTGATAGGCCTAAATTTGGGCCGATGTAGGTATACAGAGGATGCTTGAATACCTTTTGTAATCCGAATCATTGACTGACGAACTATTAAAGCTAGTGTTAATAACGTCGGTTGTTAGTAACGCTGCGCCGGTTTTCAAGCCCTGTTTACAAATACTACTCGATGGATGTTATTTGGATCTGTTTAGGACGGAAAGTATACATTCGCAACGAGAATACATAACTAACAAAAGGTTAGGATCATTCAGACAGACGAGGTTGGCAGCAACTTTAACTACAGGAGAAAAAAGTTTACACCATCTATAAAACCGGTGTTACTAACGCCACTAACGGGTTTGGAGTTACTAAATCGGTTTTGTAGCAATGGTTGTTATGTCCTGTTTACAAGAATTTTTACACCGCTGTTACTAACACCGGTTTCCATTACACCGGCCTTAAATGTTCGTGGAACCGCAGTCATTATTTTTGCACAGTTTGAAGACGCGCAATGTCGCAATGCATATCGTTTGATAAATAAACAATGTTTTCCTCAGATAGTTTCTTAAAAGTTAATATTTTTAAATCTATTTTTTATGCTGATTCTAGAATTGCCTTATTTTGTTTTCTATCACGTCAAGTTTTTTTACAAATTAAGAAATTTTGTTTTCAAGACTTGTTTTAAGATTATTATTTTAGGCATATATTAAAACACCATTTCATTGAAGAACTTTTTTTTTACAAACACGTTTATAAAATACTGTGAATGATTATTGTAATACTTTCATGAATACTTTTGATTTCCTTATCTTTACCGTTCCTTTTCAACATTCAATAGTAGTCGGTCATCATAGTTTCATTCCCTTTCCTTCGCTATCTCTTTTTCATATCCTTAGTAACTTACTGATAGCGTTCACTATAATGTTTTTATTAGTTTTCGAATCATTTGATATCATGCAGACTAGTGTAATCAAAAGCAAAAATAAGGTTTATCTTAACTAAGCTGACCAATCGTACTGCTTTTAGTAGTATAGTACTGTTTTGAAATAACTTCCTGAAACTGTTCAGTTAAATATTGAACAAAGTTGTGATGATGACGTACTTGAAATTCAGTATAATGAGAGAGATGAATTTGTAAATAAATACAATAAATATTTTGCAATGGCAAAAAGAATTTTGAAAAGTAATGAAACAGTTTCAAATCATCATGAAAATATTTCAGAAATGTCAAAGTCTTCTGTGTCAAATCAGAATATTAAAAATAACATTAGATTGCCCATAATTAATTTGCCAAAATTTAATGGTAAATATGATGAATGGTTATATTTTAAAGATACCTTTGAAAGTCTTATTCATGTAAATGATTCTATCAATGAAATTCAAAAATTTCATTATTTAAAGGCAACCTTAGAAAGTGAACCACTTGAAATAATGAAATCATTAGAATTCACTGCTTCTCATTATAAAATAGCTTGGGATTTATTGTGCAATCGTTATAATAATCCAAGAATATTGGTACATAATCATATAAAAGCTCTTTAGAACAAAAAAAAAAAAAATAAATAAAAAAAGCTCTTTAGAACATGTCACAGTAAAAATTCTTTCTTTCTACAAAAATTAAAATACAGTCCATTCAATCGCCATTACATTCATGAAAAAAAAAAATAAATAAAAAAAAGCTTTTTAGAACATGTCACAGTAAAAATTCTTTCTTTCTACAAAAATTAAAATACAGTCCATTCAATCGCCATTACATTGGTCCTTCGAGCCGGATAATTTGGTAACATCGGTCCGCATAAATGATAACTATGGAATAATTTCTTGATGAGTGGTAAATGAAACATGATGAAATTTCTATTGTATTGCTACCGTAGAGTTGATTGCTGCCTCCTACTGCTGTTCAAAATTCAAAGAAGCGAGGATCTTCTGAATTGTTGATTATTAAATATTATATATATACGTTCTGAAGAGAACAGTCCACGACATCTTAGCTTATCGTCGGTGTGACGCTGATATTCGTTACGATGTTTTCATGAAGACTGGACGATAGCCTGATGAATAATGAAGGTCCTTAGCTGTTAAGAAGAGAAGAAGAAC
Source organism: Prosopocoilus inquinatus (assembly GCA_036172665.1). Taxonomy (NCBI): domain Eukaryota; kingdom Metazoa; phylum Arthropoda; class Insecta; order Coleoptera; family Lucanidae; genus Prosopocoilus; species Prosopocoilus inquinatus. The sequence continues at coordinate 19,931,686 of CM069875.1, forward strand.
CTACGTTTCAAGCATGGCGCAAGAATACAATACTTTGGTGAGGAACAGAGGAGCTGTTAAACGTAAATTAACTAATTTTGTAACTTTTGTAACTCCCATATTTAATGAATTTAATGATTCTAATGATATTGATGAGCAAAAAGCAATAGAAATGGATATAAGATTACAAAATTTGCCACAAATTTTAGATGAGTTTGAAACTGTTCAGTTAAATATTGAACAAAGTTGTGATGATGACGTACTTGAAATTCAGTATAATGAGAGAGATGAATTTGTAAATAAATACAATAAATATTTTGCAATGGCAAAAAGAATTTTGAAAAGTAATGAAACAGTTTCAAATCATCATGAAAATATTTCAGAAATGTCAAAGTCTTCTGTGTCAAATCAGAATATTAAAAATAACATTAGATTGCCCATAATTAATTTGCCAAAATTTAATGGTAAATATGATGAATGGTTATATTTTAAAGATACCTTTGAAAGTCTTATTCATGTAAATGATTCTATCAATGAAATTCAAAAATTTCATTATTTAAAGGCAACCTTAGAAGGTGAACCACTTGAAATAATGAAATCATTAGAATTCACTGCTTCTCATTATAAAATAGCTTGGGATTTATTGTGTAATCGTTATAATAATCCAAGAATATTGGTACATAATCATATAAAAGCACTATTTCATTTACCCATTATTAAATTTGAGAATGCTCATGCATTACGTCATTTAAATGATAATATTTTAAAGCATTTGCGTGCATTATATTCTTTGGGACAACCTACCGACAAATGGGACTCTTTATTAATATTTCTAATTTCTTCTAAAATTGACAAAAATTCATCTATAGAATGGGAAAAATTTAAAAACTTTAAAGATGAATCGCCATCCTTAAAGGATATGCAAGATTTTTTGAGACAACATGCTGACCTTTTAGAGTCATTAGAAATGGACAATAAGATTTCTAAGAATAATGATAAAGAAAATATTCGAATTTCAAAAAGTTATTTGTCTCAAAATCTTCCAAAAGGAAAAATTTCTTGCAATTATTGTAAGAAACCTAATCATAAAATTTATAAATGTTTTGATTTTTCCAAATTGTCGTTCGACCAGAAATTAGAAAAAGTAAAAGAAAATAAATTATGTGAAAAGTGTTTATGTGTAGGTCATAAAACTAAAGATTGTAAATCAAAGTCATGTAAAATTTGCAACCAAAATCATAATACATTATTACATCCTTCAGAGGAGAATTTTAATAAAAATGATATGGCTTTGACAAATAGTCATTTGAATTCTTATGTACTTTTATCAACAGCACAGGTGTTGATTTATGATGCTAATGGAAATGCTAATATTTGTAATGCAATATTAGACAGTGCTTCACAATCAAATTTTATTTCAAAAAGATTAATAAACAAGTTAAAATTACCACAAAAGAATATAAACATGAACATTACTGGAATTAATCAAAGTTCTTCCAAAATAAATAGAAAATGTAATGTTCGTGTGAAATCAATGTACAATAATTTCAATTTTAATCTTCCTTGTTTAATTTTAGAACAAATTACAAATCATTTACCATCTAGAACCATTGATATTTCTGGTTGGAATATTCCAGCTAATGTTAAATTAGCTGATCCTAATTTTAATACATCAAAGGAAATTGATTTATTGATTGGTGGTAGTCATTTTTGGAATTTAATCAGATCAGGTAAAATTTTCTTGGGAAAAAATATGCCCATATTACAAAACACTAGTTTTGGTTATATTACAGCTGGTCAGATTAATTCATTCAATACGAATTCCAATTGTTTATTCAGCATAAATGAAAATCAAGTTTTACATGACGTAATAAATAAATTTTGGACAATTGAGGATTGTCCTTCTGTTAAATTTATGTCTAATGATGATGAAGAATGTGAAAAAATATTTATAAATAATTATACAAGAAATGATGATGGTCGTTTCATTGTAAGATTACCGCTTAAATATAATGAAAATAAGGTGACTCAAAAAATCTAGCAATAAAAAGATTACTACAATTGGAAAAAAGATTGGAAAAGAATTGCCAATTAAAAATTGAGTATCATGATTTTATGAATACTTATTTATCATTAAAACACATGGAATTATCTAAAGTTACTGACACCAATGAGATATCATATTTTCTTCCTCATCATGCTGTCATAAGAGAAGAAAGTTTAACCACAAAGTTGAGAGTTGTTTTTAATGGTTCAGCTTTAACAACTAGTGGTTATTCAGTTAATGATTTACAATACACTGGATTACCAATACAAAATGACATTTTTTCAATACTTTTAAATTTTCGTCAATATACTTATGTGGTGTCATCTGATATAGGAAAAATGTATAGGCAAATACTAATACATCCTAATGATAGAAAATTACAACAAATTCTTTGGCGATTTAATTCCAATACAAATATTGAAGCATATACTTTAAATACTGTCACTTATGGTACAACAAGTGCACCTTATTTAGCTATCAGATGTCTTAAACAATTAGCATTAGATTTTAAAAATGAGTTTCCAATTGCATCTGATATAATAATGAATTCATTTTATGTTGATGACTTAATAACAGGATTTAACGATTTAGATGAAGCCATTTGCTTATGTAAGCAAATAATATTTATTTTAAACTCAGCTTGTTTTCCTCTGAGAAAATGGAGATCAAACAACGAACTTATTTTAAATTCGGTTAAATCTGATGATAATCCTATTAGTGTGCTAACTTTTGGTGAAAAAATATTAAAACATTAGGTATTCAATGGTCATGTGAATCTGATGATTTATCTTTTAACATATTGAATTATAATAAACCTAATGTTTATTCAAAACGTCACATTTTATCAGAAATTTCAAAAATTTATGATCCTTTAGGTCTAATTAGTCCTTGCACTATAATAGCAAAAATTATTTTAAAACAATTATGGTTATTAAAAATAGATTGGGATACTAATATTCCCACAGAATTAATAAAAAAATTAATAAAAAATTGGAATTAATAAAAAAATGGTTGCATTTTCGAAATAATTTAAACAGTCTAAATGATTTAAAAATATCTCGACATGTTATTATAAATAATGCTAAAGAAATTCAAATGCATGGTTTTTGTGATGCTTCAAGTCAAGCTTATTGTGCATGTATTTACCTTCGGAGTATTGATTCTGATAATAATATTCAAATATCTCTTTTGTGTGCCAAAACAAAGATTGTTCCACTTAAACCATGTAGTACTCCTCGTTTAGAGTTACTAGCTGCATTTATGCTTGCAAAATTACTTAAAATTGTTAGAAATGCTATTCATTTCAAAGGTAATTGTTTTTTATGGTCAGATTCTCTTGTAACTCTGCATTGGATTAACACAGAATGTTGTAAATTACAAACTTTTGTTGCTAATAGAGTATTTCAAATACAAGAATCCACAAAAGACTGTATATGGAATTATGTCAACACAAGAGAAAATCCTGCTGATATTAGTTCTAGAGGAATTTATCCTAACGAACTTCTTGGTAATAAGTTATGGTGGAACGGTCCTAACTGGTTATCTTCTTTTGATTCACAAACACATGATTATAAATTTATTCCTTCTCTTAGAGAAATTCCAGAATATAAAAGAAATTTAAATATAACAACTTTGCAAGTTATTAATGATGAAATAAAATTCAATATATTTGATAAATTTTCTAATTTTCTTAAAATGCAAAGAATTGTAGCTTATTGCATAAAATTTAAAACAAACTGTTTAGCTACGAGAAACAATTTTAAGAAATCTTATACATTATCAGTGGATGAATTAAACTATGCTTTACAATGTTTAATTAAATTATCTCAAAATGATTCTTTTAAAAATGAATACAAAAATATTACAAGTGAAAATTTTGAAAAATTAAAAGTTAAATTAAGAAGCCTTACACCTTTTTTAGATGAAAATGGAATTATTAGATTGAAAGGGAGGCTTAAACATTCAATGCTAGAATTTAATTCAAAACATCCTATATTACTGGATACCAAACACCCATTTACAAAATTACTATTCTTGTATGAGCATAAGAGATTATTGCACGCAGGTCCGCAGTTATTACTTAATACTATTAGACAAAAATATTGGCCTATTAATGGCATGAATTTAGCAAAAGACATAACCAGAAATTGCTTAATATGTCTTAAGGCTAAGCCTGTATTTTTAAATAATATAATGGGTAATCTTCCTGAAAGTAGAGTAACGCCTTTACATCCTTTTTCAGTTACCGGTATTGATTATGCTGGTCCTTATATTATTAAGGATCGTAAAGGTCGTGGTTATAAAACTTCAAAAGCTTACATTTGTTTATTTATATGTTTTGCTGTAAAAGCAATTCACGTTGAATTAGTATCTGATTTGACAACTGAATGTTTTATTTCATGTTTACGTAGATTTTCAGCAAGACGAGGTTTCCTAAACTATGGTCTGATAATGGTACAAATTTTGTTGGTGCTGCAAATCAACTAAAAGAATTAAATCAATTTCTAAAAAAATCGAATGATTCTATTGTTAATTTTTGCTCACAATATAATGTAAAATGGAATTTTATTCCACCAAAATCTCCACATTTTGGGGGTTTGTGGGAGTCAAATATAAAAATTGTAAAACTCCATCTCACCAAAGTAATTGGAGAAACGATTTTGACGTACGAAGAATTTTCAACTGTGTTAACTCAAGTGGAATCAATCTTGAATTCAAGACCCCTTCATGCCATGTCATCAGATCCAACTGATTTAACACCTCTGACTCCGTCACATTTTTTAATTGGTAAAGTAATGATAATGCTTCCAGATCCAAGTTTATTGCATTTACCAATAAATAAATTATCCCGATATCAATTAATGCAACAAATGTGTCAGAGTTTTTGGAAAAGATGGAGTAGAGATTATCTTTGTAATCTACAACAAAGAAAGAAATGGCAGCAAGGCAAAAATTGTTGTACAGTAGGAACCATGGTTATTTTAAAAAATGAAAATTTACCTCCCGCACGATGGCTTTTAGGAAGAATTGTTGAAGTGTTTCCTGGAACTGACGGCAAAGTTCGAGTTGTAAGTGTAAAAACTCCAAGTGGCGTTTACAAAAGAACTATAACGAATTTGTGTCCGTTACCAGTGCCAACTTAAAGACTAAAATTTTTCGAATGTATTATTTAATTGTTTGAAAGACTTTTGTCCTTCAACCCGGGGGGCATGTTACGATGTAAATAGAGTGCTTTGTATGAATGCATACGTATTATGCATAATTATGCATATGTATTTAAGAATGCCATGAAAAAAAAAATAAAAAAAGCTTTTTAGAACATGTCACAGTAAAAATTCTTTCTTTCTACAAAAATTAAAATACAGTCCATTCAATCGCCATTACAGAGAGCGTTCACTATAATGTTTTTATTAGTTTTCGAATCATTTGATATCAAGCTGACCAATCGTACTGCTTTTAGTAGTATAGTACTGTTTTGAAATAACTTCCTGGGAACAATTTTTAACAGCATTTGTGTTGAGTTGGTTTCTTCAGCTATTTTAAAGTTAAACAGTTATTCTGAATTCAAAACAGAACTTAGTTTCCTTCTATCATATCAAAATTCTTTTTACATCTGATTTTGATGGAAAAATGTTTACCTGTGATATGTCAAGATTAAGCCTTGAAACCTTAGCAGCAAAAGCTGCTTGCGAGGAGTTTTCTGATATACTACGTGATAATGAAGTTAATAATATAGTCTTCCATGCTGTTTGTCATATTAGTTTTAAAGGAAAGATGTTAGTATTAAAGAAAAGTCTTCTGGCAATTCAATTTTAATTTTTATTGACAAGAATAACTGATATACACTATTATTTTCAATTTTCTCTATGTAATTTAATATACAGTAATTTTACTTGTAACACTTGAAATGCATTTTGGTCAAGGCGAAACCGGTTGTGTAAAGAAAAATTAAATTTCGAGAAGACTTTTTTAATACTAATATGATAATGAAATATTAACAAAAAATCTTTACTTCACATACGAATTTCAAACAATTTTGTTTGTTAATAATTCATTATCACGTAGTATATCAGAAAACTCCTTGCAAGTGTAGTTTAACTAAAGCAGTAACTTATCCCAATATGTTTGCTTGTGAATAGTTCTAGGGGTCTATAGAAAACATTTAATAGCTTCTAAATTTAATGTTTTCTTATTATAGACCTCTAGAATTATCCACTCATAAAAACATTGGGATAAATTATGTATAGCTTTGTCATTTTAAAAATCTGGTCACCTTATCTTAACTAATTAATTTCATTATTTATTAATTCCTTATTTTTTCATTTGACCGTTTTTATATAAATATCTATACAGTTACAATTAATAAAATTCAGTCTAGTAATTATACACTTTGAGGTGTATATTACCTACAAATAAATTGGTTTTGCATGTTTGCACAATGTCCAGTTTTTGCAGTAAAATTATACACATACATATTTTTTTTAAGTCATAACATCAGTGATGTGCAGTGAACAGCGGAAATTACTGCAACTCTTGTTTTAATTGCCTTTGGAAAGCGTTTTCGTAGCATCCAAGTAATTAACGATTATGAATTAGTGCTAGTAAATGCCCCAATAACTCCCGTAATACCTTGCAGCTTTCGCGCGCTTTTCTATGTCGAATGTGACGGCATTTTTCGGTGCCGCTTCTAATAGTCCATTCATCAATTAAAGTCCTAAGGAATGAATAAAACGTTTGTTGCAGGACGCATTAAGCGAAAGAAAGCTCCCCAGGAAATGCATCAGCTAAGGTCGTTAAGTCGTAGAGGCATTGTGTAAAATCGGAGGAAATTAGAAACGTTGTCGAAATCAAGATACAGTTTATAAATATTTAGAAAACCTTGTGAAATAGTTTTTAAATCCTAATCAAAGTGCATCATTGCGCAGCATCCGAAGCAATCATCGAAAGTGTGCCTAATTCCATCAGTTTTTCGGACAGATGAAACGAACGATGCTAAATTTGGAATGACTTATCTAATTGATTTCGGACGCTTAAATGAAGTATTTAACACTTGCGGTTGATGAAAATAACGCAGAATAAAAATGATGTCAAAACTATAATCAATTATTATATCATACAGTTTATTAGTATAATTTATACAGTGCAGGTATTCACAGTTATCTCATTAATTTTACATTTAAGGATTGTTAGTTAAGACTGAATTAAACACTTTTTATACGAAGTTAATTTATAGAATTTTTATTTTAATTAAGAAAAAAAAATGAATGCAATTAAGGATTCATGCAGTTGTTAAATCAAATGGAAATTGTAGAAATTCAATCGGAACAAATAGCGCGTATTAGTTGGAGATTGAAAAATATTAGGTGCAAACGTAATAGCATTACGTTACGAGCAAGAAAACGTCACGCCTCCGCTGCAACAGCCTAGAGCCTAAAGCATACATCTCCTTTGGGTCGCCAGTACTGTTTTCTATTCAGATTCACAGTTTAAAACAACGAACGGTATGCAAGGTGTATAGATATTGCTAATACAAAAAAAAAACTGTGGCATCTGGAAGTCCTAAGAAATCCGAGAAACCCATTTTAAAAAAAAATTTTATTACTATTTTTTTTCATAAAATAACATCGTAACTCATTATTTGTGAAGGCGGCATTAATTTCAGTAATATCAATTTAGCGAGTTGTGACTGTTGTGACAGCTTGTTACCTTAACTCAGTGGCGCATCAACAATTTTGATGAATTTTTTTAGTAATTGACGCGTTTTTCACAAAAACAGTCCATGTTAAAAAGCTTTGTTTTTGGGAAATCGAAAAAGCTGATTATGTAACAGGCCTTTCTGGATTTTGTATGGTGGATTCAAATAATGAGGAAAAATATTAATATATCTGGGTTGTAATGTGAATTTTAATTAAGTTTATCAAGTTTGTGGAAAAGTTTAACAAGGATTATTTTTGCAAGAAAAACAATACAACATAACATACATAAAGTAATACTTTTTTAAATTTACAGCGAAAACTGACAAGGGTTATTTTTAGTGAAAACCTCCTGGACAAAGACTATTTTTGTGCAACCGGTACTAAAGTATCTTTAATTTGGAATGTTGAATACTTTTGCGAAATATTTTAATATGTCTGAATGTAATAAGATTGGCGCCACCTTGTGGATGTTTTTCTCAACTTTGTTAAATTGTTGACAAAGACTGTTTTGTAAAAAAACAGCTTCAATTTTTATCTCGAAAACTAAAGGATTTTTATTAGATTTTTTTTGCCGATGACTTCAACTCACCATCACCAACTATCAATTTTTTCTGTACTAGCAATTTTCAAATACCCGGTACACTTTATTACAAGTTATTTCGTTCACATAGTGTACTAATTTACAACTTTCTTCCCAGAAATATCTTATTATCAACTGTTATTAACTGTTCTAGTGGGGTCACCTTGCGTATTTAATTGTAGCTAAAAAAAAATCCTGTAAATGAAATGTGTAAAAAAGTATATGAATAGCAACATACTCTTTATAAATTTATCTGTCAATAAAAACTACAAGTAGATTGAGTGTATCCAGTGGATGCTATGAATAAAACTGAATAATCTGCTTAAACTGCAAGTTTTGGTAAATTTTGCGTAGTATTTACTCCAATACTATAGGACGTACTAAATTGTTCAGAGGATAGGTACTTTAATTTTCCGGAATTTATTACATAGTATTCTTATGGGAACTATCGAGTTGTACTGCGGTATAAAAATTGATTACGACTGACAAATTATTCGTATCATAGCAGCTTCAGGTTGTTTGCTAGACTTGATGGCATTTGGGGAATGTGTATGTGACCCATATATGTATACACAACCGAAAAAATTATTAGACAAGACAAATTATAATGATAATTTATTCTTCTTGAAAATTCATAGAAGTAATAATGCATTAAAAATAGCGTCAGTTTTTGCACACATGAAACACCAGTCGTACTCGGGATGCAATGATTTAATTTCAAGTTTCCCGAATGTTCAGTACAACTTTTAGGATTAAAGAGAAATAATTACATAAACAAATAATTCGAGGGGCTGACCATCCTGCAATTTTGGAGTACAAAAAGCTGCAAATATTTGTAAATTATTTGCAATTGTTTGTGAATTATTTGCAATTTTCTGCAAATTTGTAATTGTCCGTAACTTTTGCAATTGTCTGTAAATTTACAATTGTCTATAATTTTTGTAATTACTTGCAAATGTTGCAATTATTCGCAAATTTTTTGCAAATATTATTATATTAAATTTTTTTCATGTCTTTATTTAAAAGTTGGTACTCACCTGCCTATTGAAATTTCTTTTATTAGTGAATGTAAAAATACTTCCTACAGAAAAAAAATGCTTTAAATATAATTGATTTTGAAAAATTAACGTATATTGTGGTAAATGTAACAGGGTATATGATGGTAAATGCATTTTTGTTTTTATTAATAATTCTATAGTAATACAAAAAATTAAGAAAAGCTTAAGTAGCGACATCTTGCGATCGCTTTGACCTGACATTGCATTAGGATTGACAAATTGAAGCCAGCTTACTACATAATAAGTCGTCCCATAAAAGGTAATAAATCTTACATTTTTATTTAAAAGTCGAAATTTGTATAATGGATAAAAAAGATAATATCCAGGCGATATCTTAAATTATTGCAAGAGGAGTTATAGCTAGATCTTATGAGTATTTAACAGAATCTCGGAGAATTTCACTTCATTACAAATTTAATAACGCATAGTTATACAGGGTGATTCAGAATAGTGTCTGAACCGTTAGGAGCGTATTCACTAAGGTTCGCAAGTGCGAAATTGCAAGAAATAAATCTATCAGAGGCATTTCAAAAATTACCCTCCACTGAATCCAAAATGAAAAATCATGATTTATTTCTTACGTATATAAACCGAAATTCAAATGAATGAATTGCGTATTATAATTTTTTTTCCCGCAGAAAGTCATAAATAAAAACGTTTTACAGTGTTATTTCATGGTAAACGCCAGTGTTTCGTTCTATACCACGCGAGTTCATTGCTTTTATGACGCAATATAGCTGTACTAGTGCCCATCGACCAATTTGTATTTGAATCTTGCTTGAATCAATTCATATGGCGTATATACGTGAATAGACCCGTATTATACGAAATTGGGCTTAATTATTGCAGAAGTAATGCGTCAAAAAGAGTACACACGGGCAACATTTTGAACATTTTAATTTTATAATTTTGAAAAATTTGTTGATTACTACCTAAATTGTATTACTTCTAATTTAATTTCTCTCGAAAATTTTATCATTCACTACGCCTCGTTTGGTAAACTGTTCTCTCGCTCAAAAAATGTCACTTTCGTCACATTTTCAAGAGTACACTACATTAATTCATATTAGATAATGACGTTCGAATTCCGGGTTGTAATAGCGTAATTAGTAAAGCTCATGGCATGTAACCAGAGGACTCGAGATCGAATCTCGACTGGGGGGAATTTTTCTCCCATATTTAGTTAGTGTTTGTTTACATTAATTTAAATAAATAAAATTGTATGTTAATAGAAAAAAAATTGGCTGTCATACACGATGATTGAGGATAAGTGTTAAGTTCAAAGTTGACAATAATTATAACATCATTTTGGGATAAAATTTTACTGTTTAATCGACGATATGATGGATAGCTTTCTCATAGCTCTTTGAAAGTTAGAGTGTCGTTTAATTTTGTTAATTAGGATATTAACAGTGCACAGAATGACAAACGTCCAAAAAGTGGTTCTTGGGACGATACATACAAATTTTATCACTTAAAAACGTTTCAGAAAACAATTTCTTTTTGTAACACTTATGCATATTATATGTTTTATTTACACATAAAAATTAGAAACTTTGATTTCTTCAAATAAAAAGAGGGGTTACTTTATCTTTACTGAGTTTTTTTATTGCAGTACAACTTTTAACATTTTGGTTTTAAACATGTTGATTCTGAAACTGGTTCGTCTTAATTTAAATTCCACTTTCAGTTGTGTAATTGCTCTGATTTTAGCTACATAAATTTTAGTAAAAGTTAATATACAAGAAGTATATATATTTTCAATCTTCTTGCAATTAACTTAAATTTGCATACTTTCCTTTCTAATTGTCTTAATGATTTTCGGTCTAATTATCTAAGCATATAAGATAACAATTAGACATTAATATACAGTATAAAGTAGGCAGAAAGCTAAAAAAATATTTTTAGGATCTAATTCTAAAATAATTGAAGCAGAACTACATGCTCTTCAGAAGGAACGTGTTCTTAATTACCTTATTTTTGAGCCGGTTATCCTCTGTTTCTTTTTGGTGTTACCGTTTCTGCACATTATATTCGCCATGGCTTTCAAAATACAGTTAATTGTCATGAAGCACACATCACTCACGTATAACATGAATCGTGCGTTTTTTGCGTTCGATTTCGGTTCAAACAAAGTCTGGACGCGCGTCTTCGTTAATAAACAATTTAATTTCGTGCCGAAGCCGACTTTCAAATCTGTAAGCTATACATGCGCGAGCACATGGTACTTGTGTTGTTGTTGAACGTACCACTCCAGATTAACCGACAGTTAGTACGGTACTGGTACTAGCCAAGAAACCTGAATTTCGCAGTTGCATTGTAAGAAAGTGGCCGGCTGTCATCAGAAGCGAAGAGTCGCTTGGTGGGGACTTTTTTGGGCCGATTGTTCGGAACAATTACGCTCGTTAATTTTGGAAAAAAATGTTGCTAATATTCTGCTAATTTAATTCAATGAAAGTATCCCATCAGAGTAAATGGTGTCCCGCCGGAATTGGGTTGAAACGTTTATTATAATTGACCAAAATTGCAGAATTGAGATCGTTAACAGAATAAACAACTAATTAAGATTAATGTTGATAACTAATAAATTTTCTGGAAATATAAAAATCTGGATTTTGTTAGAATCAATAACATAAGCGTGAGTTCCTCAATATTTCTTTCACTCTTCTTGAGACTAATTATTATAATTTCAACGAGAAAGCAAGGACATCACAGACACAATTCAAATGTAAATTCTGCTGGAATTTATAGGAAACCATCAAAAGTTAAAAATAAATTTACAAATTATGTAAGTATAAGGAGTATCTTGCCAATTAATATCGAAGATTTTGTACAAGCAGCGAAAACTTTATGGGTAAAAAAAATAGCAAAATTGTTAATAAAATACCGTCCAATTTAAAGTGCTTGTCTCTGCCTAGTTTCAAGAGGCTTCTGGGAACATATTTGTTTTTAAACAATACTTAACTTATCCGTAGCGATACACTGTTTTTCTTTCTTTTTTTTCTATTGTCTATTTATGCTTGATATTTTTGATGAAAGTGAGATTGAAGAAGAAAAGAAGACTGCATAACTTAATTAAGATATTATTTGTCAGGGTTAATTTGTAAAACAGAAATTCTGAAATTCGCCCTGAGGTTTAGCCAAATCAATATTGTTTTCTTTTTTTTTAATTGTTCTGTTCTTTTTATGTACATTTATTATCCTGATTTGGTTAAATAAAGACATTTATTATTATTGTTATTATTAAGGTAATTAAACTTGATTCAGAGTTATGAATAAAGATATGAATAAAACTATTATCACTTATACGATATTGATCCAAATTTTCAAGCCCGCCGCTGCCTGTTGTGCAGAGTGTGCAAGGCACAAGAGCGCAAAAGGGGGGGCCAATTGTCTATGAATAGATATAACCAAGGCGCTTTATAGGTAAAAATCAGCGGCGCGAGTTTCAACGTCTCCGATCCGCGTCACCTTCCCCTTACCCTTCGAGTACCAATAATTAGCTATATCACTTGAGCTGCAGCTAAAATACAGAGGTTACGTTAGTTCAGTTTAAAATTATTTCTCTGGTTATTGCGGGACCGCAAGCCTTGTATTAGTTCTTCTTAAAAACATTAAGTATTAAAAGTAACAAGTATGCATTTTTAATTTGTTTTAAATAATGAACCTCCCACAAGCTATTTGAATTGGGGTTGTATGCTCTTCTGATCAACAAAACTTCGTTTTTTGGATGCAAGGTAACTAGCGACTGGATCTGTTTAGGTCAGTTTAGTTCAAGTGCAGTTCAGATAAGTTACACTTTCAAAAGAACACGACTAATATATCTATGCGCGAGGAACTCTCCATACTCGCGCTTATCGCATTAGAAGGCAGCATTTGTTATAATCTAAGTGCGTAACAGAATTGTCTTTATACGGTGTGGAAAGTTTCAAACCCGAACATAGCAAATTTGTTTTGAAAACTATGTTTCTATGAATTGGTGCTCGCCATTTGAAGATACAAAAATGGCAACGGTATTAAAGAAAAGAGAAAATGATGGACAATATTATGGTGCTAAAATTCCTAAATATTAATACCGGATGATCAATGGAATTCATAATTAGAGGAGGCTGTGTGATTGGTACTATTTTATGCTGTGTGGTTGGATACAATGAGAAATAAATAATAAGTCGACAGTTGTCATATTTGAGATTATGCTCGTGCTTTATACAATTTTATTTTGTGTGGATACTGGCTTAAACCCTTTTTTTAGAATATTAGGGTGGCTTCCTTAAGACAAATTCATTAATCATTGATCATTAAAAAAAAATAATGGCTCAATTCTGACACTTAAAATTTTTAGTTTCAAACTTTAAGCCTGCGTTGTCAGCTTTTTGGAATCACAGCCTCCTCCAATTATAAATTCCGTTGATTGCATGTTACTTTCGGAATATAAATAAAATTTTCAAATTTTAAACGAAAAGTTTAGTCGCCTATGTCAGGTTTGAAACTTTCTTCCACATTATCTTTCCGAATATGATTTAACCATATATGCTGATGACACTTCTGTTGTTATTTCCGAAAAGCTTCTAGAAGATTCAGTTAATGCCCTGATGGATAAATTAACCACGTGGTTTTCTTCGAACATCTTTATCTGAATATCCCGAAAACATGTTACCTTCAGTTTCACTGTAGACAGAATCGTTATCTTTCCCCACTAGATGAAACCTTACATTGCGGTACCCACTGCTCTAAACTACATTCACGTCTGAACGTCGTTTGCTTTCAGGTTAGAATATTGAGAAACGATCTTTCAAGAGAGCAACTGCTAATTGTTTACTACTCCCAGTTTTCTCCAGGATATCCTATGGTATCACTCTTTGGGGTATTTCTCCACCTTCAAATAGAATTTTTCTAGCGCAGAAAAGAATAGTGAGATTAATAGCGGGTGTCCCGTTTTTAGCATCTTGTAAAAACATTTTTAAGGAGTTAAAAATTTTAACGCTTACTTCGATTTACATTCTTGAAATTTGTTCTTATATATATCAAAACATTTATGCAATGCAATTCTATACATAATCACAATACCAGGCATAATCTAAATTTCTATTTGCCCACACCACGAACAGATATTAGCAAGAATTCTATGACCTTCACTGGCTTAAAAATTTTTAACAAATTGCTATTAACTACTGTTAAATTTTTATTTGTTTCCAAATTGAACATTTTTTGGATATTGGATATACAGGGTTACAACTAATTACAGGACCACTATGGGTACTCGTAAACTATAAGAGATACAAACATGGTTAAATTACACAAAAGTTGCACTATCTTGAGGTGTAAAAAATTGTAAAAAAATCTTTTCTATTTGAAATATCTTCAAAAAACTAAAAATTCTTATTTATTTATCTTCTTTATTTCTTAAGATAGAAGCATAAAATTCGGTGTTTTTATATTAAATTCGATGGACAACCTAATGCAGTTCGAAGAAATAGGTTAGGTTTGACAGTTTCGTAGATACGGCTGTCAACTGTTTCTTTTCTTATGGACCACCAACCACCAACCACCTTAGATATTCATAGCAAATGATGCAGAAATAATTTTTGAATAGTATCATATGAACATTTATACTTTAGTTTTGAAACAAAATATTAGGATACTAAGAATTTTGTTAATAAGTAATATTTTTATATAAATATGCAAATAAGTACCGTAATTGAATAGGTTTTAATAATCATTTTAGTTCTGAATGTTTACACGCATCCGCCTACTGGCTATTTTTTTTTCAAAATCATTTGTAGTATCTTGATATTTTGTACAAAAACAAAAGCATAAGTGTCTCATATGGACGTATTCGGTTTTTGTTTTTGTATCACGTGGTATGAATACCGAAGATAGGGTCCATAAGTAAAAGACAGTTGACAGTCGTATCTGCGAAACTGTCAATCCTAACCCATATCTACGAACTCTATTAGATTTATCATCGAATTTAACATAAAAATGTCGAATTTCATGATTCTATTGTAATACATAAGGAAGAGATTCGAGATTTTCGAAAATTAGCATTTTCAGTTTTTTGAAGATATTTCAGAAATGATTGGAGGTAGAACAGTTTTTTTTAATATTTTGATAGGCTCCAAGATAGTGCAACTTTTTTGTAATTTAACCATCTTTGTATCTCTTATAGTTTACGAGATTCTAAACCAGAAAAACTTGAAAATAGTTTAACTGTTTTCATTTCGGTGTAATTTTTACGAGTGCGGTGTGGCAAAACATCGAGTGCTCCGTACAGCTTTTTACTTAACACCAAAAATAATGTAAATAAGAACGCATTTATCGGCAACAATATTATCTGTATTTATGAATTCGCCAAGCATCGCTTGACTAATAAAATTAGTTTGTATAATGGAGGAGGATGATAATCGTGACAACTGCTGTTTATGTAAACAACTGTTTAATGATGACAGTAGCCCAATTCAGTGCAATTCCTGTAAATATTGGTTCCATAATGACTGTGGTGGAGTGGTTGATATGAGAGGTTTTCACATGAAGGCCCCAAAATGGAAATGCGTTAAATGTTCTTCAAAACTGAAAAACATTTCTGGGACACCTTCAGATGATAAGGACGCCAACCCCGAAAACATGATGAAAACAATTAAAATGATAAACAAACAACTAGTGGAAGTAGTTAAGAAATTGGATATGGTTATCAAAGAGAATGGAGAGTTAAAAATGCTTATTAAAGGCGATTCGGATGAGTCTTGGAAGTCATTGCAGCGTGAAAACATGTTAGTAAAGGAAGAAAATAGAACTTTGAGAGACAAACTAGATAATCTTGGAAAGGAAATATTAGAGTTAAAATCTCTGCCACAAAATTCTAGAATGGGGCGCAATGCAACAGGACAAGGGGACGGACAAAAGAAGACCTACAGTGAGGTAGCAAGCAATAAGAATATTATTATAATAGAGCCAAAGAAACAACAAGAATGTAAAGCAACGAAAATGGAACTGAGGGACAAAGTAAACCCTAAGGACCTAGCGGTTGGAATTTCCAATATTAGGAACCTGAAAAATGGAAGCATTGCTGTAGCTTGTTCCAATAAAAATGACACAATCAAATTCAAAGAAGATGCACTGTGCAAACTTGGTAATAAGTACTCTGTAAGGATTTCCAAACCTATTAAACCTATGATTAAAATAATCGGCATGTCTGAAGAGTACAGTGAGCAGGCGTTGAGAGAACATGTAGTAAAACAGAACGAGCATATTGACAGTTTTATAAAAACTTTCGACATTAAAGCTATTAAAAAAATGAAAACCAAGTACATGGCTATCGCAGAAATTAATGGTGAGCTGTTTTTGGATATCATGGAACGTAGAAATGGAAAACTCCATGTTGGTTGGGATTCTTGCCAGGTATTTGAATATTGTAATATAATGAGATGTTGGAGTTGTGGTCGATACAATCATAAAGCTGCCGACTGCACTCATCATGAAACCTGTTTTAAATGTGCAAGTACAAGTCACAAAACAATTGACTGTGACAACTTGTCTTCTAATTGCGTCAATTGTTTGGAGCATAATAAGGAATTAAAATTGTATCTTAATACTAACCATCAAGTTTTTAATCCAGAATGCCCGGTATTTGTGAAAATCAAGGAATCTATCAAAAATAAAATTGATTACTCAGCATAGCAATTAAGTGAATCTATTTTAAGACAACCTGAATTGCAAAAAAGAGTTGTACAATCTGATAATACTAAGTTAACGATAATCCACTTGAATGTTCGTAGTCTCAGGAACAAAGTTCCTTTGGTGGAAGTATTCTTGGAAAATAATCGTCCTGACATATTCTGCATTTCAGAACACTGGCTTACATTAAATGAAGACGTCATTATAAAAAATTATAAATTAATTAGTTGTTTCAGCCGCAGTGTAAAGAGAGGGGGTGGAGTATGTATTTTTGCAAAACATGATATAAAAGCAACTGATATTTCATGCTATGCTTGTGAGGAACTATGTGAATTGACCGCTTGTGTATTCACAATAAACCGAGTTAAGTATTTGCTGATTACTGTGTATCGACCACCACAAACCAATCTTGATGATTTCTTATCACATCTTGACTCACAGATCCTCAAGTTGTACAGTTTTTCTGACTATCATATGATTTGTGGAGATTTCATTGTTAATACACTGTGCATGTCTGTACAAACTCACAAGCTCGTAAATTTAATGGCACAGTATAATTTGACATTAAAAAATACCGAGGCTACCAGAATTAATAAATCGTCGGAATCCCGCATTGATAATATATTTACTGATTTTGATTGTGTCACGCGCAGTGGTGATTCTCATCTGTCGGACCATACCTACCAAGTCATCGTCCTTACTGTTTCCAGAAAAATGGTGAATACATATACCTACAAGCGAAATTTTAATACCCAGAATATACAAACCTTTTCTAATAACCTTAAATCAGAAGATTGGTCACAAATTTATGCAACAAATGGGAGCAATGACAAATTCTTAGTTTTCAAAGACACTTTTATGTATCATTTTAACAGTGCTTTCCCTCTTTTAAGAACACGGACAAATCATAAAAAATACAAGTATCCTTGGCTTACTGACGAACTCAGAGAAATGTCCAAGATGTTGAATGACATGAGTCATCTTGATAGACATTTAAAAAATGATTGGTATCACGAATGTTTTCTTTATTATAAGAAAATTTACAGTCATAAATAGACATGGCGAAACTTACCTACAACGCCCAACGAATTTCAGCAGCATCTAACGTTACAAAAGAATGCTGGAAAATAATCAATGAAAACCGTACGAAACAAAATACTTCAGATTTACATTTGCTTGATTCACAATACGAAATATCTGATAAGAAAAGCATATCTGATACTTTTAATCTGCATTTTGTAAATGTAGTGAAAAACAACACTACAACTTGCAACTCAACCCTAAAGACAAAGACAAAATCTGTCGAATCCATGTTCTTATTTCCAACGGACCCTAGAGAAGTTCAGGAAGTCATTAACCGCAAATGTGTAAAAAGTAGTGCCGGCATTGATAGTGTTCCGGGAAATATTCTGAAAACAGTTTCCCATTTGATTGCTGAATCGCTCTGCAATATAATAAATGAATCTTTTCATAGTGGTGTTTACCCAGATGAATTAAAGATTTCTAAAGTCATTCCTGTTTATAAAAATAAAGGTACCCGATTTGATGTAACTAATTATCGACCCATCGCACTCCAGAGTCAATTTGGTAAAATATTCGAAGAAATATTTAGTAGAAGACTGATGTCGTTCATAAACAAATACAACATATACAGTGAGTCACAGAATGGATTATGTTGAATGTTGTTGAATGGATATAATTATATTCTCAGCGAACTGAATAATAAAAGTAAAATACTTACTTTATTCTGTGATTTAAGTCGTGCTTTCGACTCTGTAAACCATGAACTATTGTGTAATAAATTGGAATTAATTGGTGTCAGAGATATCGCAAATAAGTGGGTAAAATCTTATCTTACGGGTCGAACACAACAGGTAGCCATTGATGGATGTTTATCAGCTGCACTGCATATAGACATTGGAGTACCACAGGGTTCCATACTTGGCCCTGTTTTGTTTACCATCTTTATTAATGATCTTCCGGAAGCATGTTCTGCACCTTCTAAAACGATCTTGTACGCTGACGACACTAGCTTCGTTATTTCCGCTACAGAAATGTCCGAAGTTATTAAAAAAACTAATGACACATTAACCGAAATGAATAATTGGTGTCTAAATAATGGTTTAAAGTTAAATATCTCTAAAACTCAAGTTATGTCAGTGGTGACTAAAAATACAAATATAGATTCCTCGCCATTAATAAAATGTGATGGTACATCTGTAGAGTGCGTCCCGTACTTCAGATTTTTAGGGGTTCACATTGATAATAAATTAACATGGAAGTATCATGTGCAACTTGTGGAGAAAAAGTTAAGCAATAATGTCTTCTTAATATATCGACTTCGTAATGTAGTGACATTTGACACATTAAGAACTATGTATTTTACTTTAATACAGTCAATTATTTCTTATGGCATTCTGTTCTGGGGTGGTTGCGCTACAGCTATGAACATTTTTGGAATTCAAAAGAAGATTGTCCGGCTTATGGCGGGTGTTGATTGTTATGCGAGCTGTAAGGAACTTTTTGTGAGGTTTAACATCATGACTGTTCCGTCGTTATACATTTATGAATGTGTACTTTATGCTCGATCTATTGAACACAGTGTTAACAAAAACTGTCACTACCACAGTTATGTGACGCGAAACCGGGAGGACATTCGTCTACCTTATAATCGTTTAGCAGTCGGACAAAGTGGGCCTGTTTTTAGTGGTCTTTCATATTTGAAGAAGGTGAAGACTATGTGGGGAAATGATGTACCAAACTCTGATTGTGTGTTCAAACATAGACTTAAACAGACACTAATATCATATACATTCTATTCCATCGATGAATTTCTAAATGTGTAATAATGTATTTTGATTAATAGTTTTATTTTATTTTATTCCTTTTTATGTACGAGTCACTTCTTATTTTGCTGTGTTTGACAAGTCAAAAGCCATGTACATCTATTTGCAACGTTGTATGGCAATATGACCAAATATATTATTATTATTATTATTATCCCTATGGTGGCCCTTTAATTAGTTGTAACCCTGTATTTTGATAAAATTTTCGGTTTTTGTTTCCTTTTTTTTCAATTTTCTTAAATTCTCTTCTAGAATTTGTTTCAATGTTATTTTTTTTTAATTATGAACATATTTTAAATTTTGAAAGTTTTTAGTTACAATTTCTTTTAATTTTTCACTCTTTTGAAAATTTCTTAAAAGTCTCCTTGGTTTCGATTCAGTGAGGTTCAGCTCAGTTGAGTTGGGTTCATTTTGGTCCTCTTCATTTGGGTTCACTTTGAAATGGGTTTTAATTAAAAAAAATCTTTTCAATATCTTATATTTAATTTTTTGAATTTAATGTATTTTTTTAAAATAATTTTTTACTTTTTTTGAAATTCTTATAAATTTACTTTCTTGAGCTGAGTTCACTTTAAATTTTTTATTTGTTTCCAAATTTTTAAATGTACGTAGATAAGGGCCAAAATATGTTTTGCACAATGGCTCTTGACACCCTGCGGTAAGCCATCACCATCAAATCTTGTTATGATAGGTTGGTGAACGTAATAAAAATAAAAATACAACCTGCACCTCTTACTTGTGTAAAAAGCTTTAATTTTGGAAAAGGACGAAATTTATTAAATATCATTGCTTTTGTAATCCCGTTACAATAGCTAACTTGCATTGTGGTTTCGGCTTCCCTACATTATTATACTATACAGCATGAGCATGAATTGGGCTGATCTTAGAAAAATTTTATTGCTTTATTCAAGAGCTATAATCTGCTAGTTTAAACAGCACATAACCATATTTTAATCTCAAGTTTTGATCCTCAAAAATTCTGTTTTGATATACCTAGAGGTAGTATTAAATGTTGTTAAAAAGAAAAAAAAATTAATTTTAATTAAATAAAAAGTCATTCTTCACGTGAATCAGATCAAGAAATACTCGCACGATTTCGCGACTTTACTTGCTTTTAATATTACGAGTTTATGATGCAGCTTGGTGACCAAATGAAAATTCAGATAAATATAAAAACACATTGGTTAGAGATAAATGTTTACAATTATATTGAACTTCTGAAATCAAATAAATCACTTTTACCCTCACCCTGTATAATTTTATACAGGGTGGGCCAACAGTGCGTGGGCGGAAGATTGTGGCGTTTTTTCGAAATCCGTGTGAGCATTAACATACATATCGGTTAGGTGCACAATCTAAAATGATTTAGACTTATACAGAGTGTTCCGTAAGCGTGTGACGACCCTAACATATGTTTTTTTTAATGGAACACTCTATATATTAGATGCAGTTTGATGAAGTTTATCGTTTTCGAGATATTTACAATTTACCGGCAAAAATGGCAAAATTTGTTACTCCATAAATTAGTTATTTTTAAATATTTTGTTTTGAATTTTGGTGGATACATTATCTAACTGTTAGAAAACAGAAATGTATGATCAACTCGAATTTTTTCCGGGTACTTTACACAGGCTGATTCACAACGCATATTACCATTTTTCTAAAAAAAAATTAAATAGAACTCCCTGTATATGAATACATAGTTTAAAACATCTCTTACTAAGTTTTCCAATAGCATAAGACCTTTTACGTATAGCTCTTAAACTTTCAATGTAGAAACTTTTTAAATTTATATCTTTAAAATCTTAGTTATAATTGTAATTTAATAAACAAAATTGAATTTTTTGTGTTTCTACTGGCGTAAATTTCAACTTGTAATGACGTTGGATATTCTGTAGTATTTTTATTAGTATTTAACCTGTTTTATTGGATTAAAAACTGTCCATTCTGTTTAGTAGGAATAAAGAAACAGAATTTACAATATTATCGCGGCAGAAATTTTTCACACAACTAACTGTCTTCCATTAAAAAAAAACATATGCTAGGGTCGTCACTCTCTTACGGAACACTCTGTATAAGTCTAAATAATTTTAGATTATGTATCTAACCGATATATATATATATATATTGCGCACATAGATTTCAAAAATTTTCAATAGTAACGCCACAATCTTCCGCCCACGCACTGTTGGCCCACCCTGTAATATTAACTCACACACAATTTAAAAATGTTTTGTGGAATCTTTAACTTCGAGAGAGTGAGTACTTCTGCGTCCTTTCTAATACAGTGGTCAGCTATTATATCGCTTTGAACCGCTGTCTCCTTTACTATTTTTTGTGCACATTCGCTTACTAGTATTAGAATTTTGAACGCACATTCGTTCATGAAATATTTTTGATGTAAAATGACTTCAGCAACACGCTCTTCAGTTACAACTATTATGTTATGGGACGCTCTGTACAATAACGAAAATGTTGGAAGGTTACGCCCAGGATTGTGCAAAGTTTTGAATTTAGTAATTTTTGAAATTATTTGAGACAAACGTTTGAACGGTCCGGTGGTAAGGGACCGGCTTTGCAATCGCAAGGTCGTGGGTTCGAACCCCACTCCAGGTATTTCTTGGGGTGGTCGTTACTCACTTCAGGTACCGTTCAGTGTTAGGGATACAATTCGACATTGTTCCCCAACGGCGAGGAGGTTTGGAGGTTGGAGGTTGGGCGAATACCACAGATAAAAGAAAATAATCTGCGGCCTACGATTGTCGGGGTAATTGTCCACAATTCAAATTATTTTTAATCATACAGGATGTTCCATGCAGTTTCTGGAGAGCAAAATTATATTTGTTTTAAAAGGAACACATGTTTTAAAATTCAAAAAGTAGTTTCTTCATCACCATCTACAGGCTGTTCATAAAAAAACCTATATATACTTTGGAAGGTGATAGTGGAGATCAAAACAAGAAAAAAAATCTAACATACCACCAATCCAGTACAAGATGTCCACGTCATGTGAACGCTCTTATAGAAGTTTAATTTTTTATATAAATTTCGAGAAAGATATATTAAATAAAAAGCTGAATTTTCCAACATACCACTGGCCACTGTAGTATTTCTGGTTTCGACAGGTAATATCAACTTTTTAAATGGAACGCCCTATATTTTTACATATTTGGAATCTACAGGTCATTGTGAATTCGAATATGTATCACTTGGTAATTTTGGTTTCCTTGTAAACGGAATTTTTTTTTCTTTTCTTTTTACTCTGCAAAGCTGAGAATCGTGTATTTTTGTTCTGATGTGAATTTGATTTTTAACATATATACAATACATGACATTTTCACTGGGTCGTAGCTGATTGATTTTTTTTGATCAGTTTCATTGACCGCTTGTTAATCATAAATTGAATCGTGTAAAACCAGTTTATCGTTTACTCGTTTGTTTCATTATTTTTAAATGGAATAATGTAACTTATAGATTTCTTTGAATTGTACACTCAGAAAACAAAATGCATTGAATCATTACTGTTGACTGTATTTAATCCAAAATATTTGCTGACTGAATTTTGGCTTTCTTGGTTGATCTAATGCATTTTTTTCTGACATCAATCAAAAAAGCCAATTTTAACAAATATTTTTGATTAAATACAGTCAACAGGAATGGTTTGGTTAAAACAGTGCATTTTGTTTTCTGAGTGTAACACTAAAATTTTTCTAATACTTGAAGTACCATAATAATATTTTGAAAGAAGTTCAAGTTCGGCTCTCAAATTGCTTTACTAATTAGGTGTTAATAATACAGTAGACAAATAAAGACAAACATTCAGATTCGACATTCACATAATATTGAATTTCAGTTCCATCTTTTAATAGCCATGTTTCTGATTTTTAGAAACAGTTAAAAACATCTTAGTTAAAGAAAAAAACGCGACAATGATTTGACTGTTGTGACAGCTTGTCACCTTAACTCAGTGGCGCACCAACAATTTTGGGCAAATTTTTATTTCGAAAATTAAAAGATTTTGTCAGAATTTTTTGCCATTGATTTCAACTCACCATCACCAACTACCATTTTTTTAATACTAGCACTAGCAATACTTTCCAAGCAGCCTATAGTAAGAAAGTTGTTGAGTGGTATAAATAAAACTGAAGACTTTGCTTTTACTTCAAGCAGAAGTATCTATCTAGTGACTCCCAGTAATACGTAAATACTTAAACAGAAAATTCTTAACAATGAAGTGCATACTTCACTTTTTTGTACTAGCCATAATTTCCAAACACCCGGTATTTTATATAAAACTATTTTGAAGCTAAAGGTCGAGAAGATCTCCGTAAAAGGTTAAGTAGTAATACCCTAAAGGCGTTAGGATGACTTAAGGAATTGTTCGAATATGAAGAATTCTTCTCAAGAAAGACAAACAGTTATAGTTATAAATTCAGAACCATTAAAACCGATAAATCAATCTTTCGCGGGGACGAATATAATTCTAATTCTTGCACATATTCTACTTCAATATCACCCATCAATTAAAAAAAATTCTGCTATTTACACTGATACACGTGGACGCAACGCCGTTAAAAATCTTTCATTAACTTTAATTACTATTACCGGTTTGAGTATTTGAAAACACATACATCTCTTTCTGGAAAGCTAATATTATTTATTAATTAACATTAATTTTCGATTTGAGGGAAAAGATAATGTAATGAACAATATTTTCTTGTTTAAACTACAAGACGCACTTACAAAAATGTTTAATGTTCGCTTATTATTGATGTACAAACAGATTCTGCAATTTAAAAGTTAAATCACAATCGGTATTAAAAAACGGTATTACGGCATAAAATTTATCGTAAAATTCTAATTCATCAAGCATCTTGAAGAGGTCACATTTTAGAATGTCCACGTTACATAATTCCTAACGACCTAGTAATATTTTACGGCATATACAAGAAAGGAAATAAGTATTTTATATTCAGTAACATGTAAACAGTAAAAATTGCATGATTTGTTGATCCAGAATATGCGTTTGCTTTCTAAATTAGATCATAATCAGATTTGTTTACTGTAATCATTGCGTCTGATACGGAAAGGATTATGATTACAGTTATAGCAGATTATAGTTATAAATTCCGGACATAGCAAAGAAGAAAAATTATGTAAATACTTTACGAAGTGAGTTAAGTAGGCCGCGCGCACTTAGGATTTTTAGTCATATGATTAAGAAGTCGCTCCAGTAACATTAACAAAAATACATGAAAATCGTATGCGATTCGACTTTCCAACTGACATAACTTTTAGTGGTGGGGCAATTAAACTTTTCTAGCTTGCCATTTGCTGACATATACAGGTGGGCCAACAGTCCGAGGACGAAAAATTATAGCATTACTATTGAATATTTATTACGCCCCGTTAGTGTTGCCACCCTCTAACTAAAGTTATTATACATGTTTAAGATGATTTTTTTAAATTATGTTATTGCTTGAATAGATAGTTCATGATGGGTGGAAGTTTTGGTACGGTTTGAAAAACTGCTTCTCAAAAGTTACCCTGTATATTGAGTTTTGTATTGCATTTATTTCTTATGGTGCAATAATTTGCCGGAGATATTGAACGTCCAGGTGTTGCATTTTCTCGCTTGTGTTCATTACGTTAAAAATAAATTTTTATCATCATCTTCGTCGCAAAATATTCGTATATTTATAACACAAATTGTCCCACGCCCCGATATAGTTCTGCAGTGCAACTCGTAGACTGTTTTTTCTTGACAATCCGGCAATAAATAATTTTATTATTTTCCCTGTTTCGGCATTTTAATTGCTTTAAGTTAAATTTTTATTGGTCCGGAGTTTCTATTTTTAGTGTTGATTGCCGAATTTATTGAAATCGTTTGCGTTTGCGTTTCCCGAGCTTTCGTGAGAATCAAATTGAATGTTTATTCTAAACGTTGAGACGGGCTATAAAATTCGGTTTCCGGGATTTAAATTTTTTGTCCTCTCAACCTCTCAACGGAAAGATAAATATTGATATTTGCAATCAATATCAATTTGTGGTATGCATGAAGCATGCAGTCGCCATTGTGGTATCCCCAGGGCACCGTGGTGGTTCTGTTTGTGTGGGCTTCCTCATTTTCGCAGCGGATAATTTTGTGTTGATGAGGAACCTTACCTGCATTGTACGACATTTATCGTTTTTTTATTTCGTGGATGAAAACCCCTCTTCCGAGTTGTCTCAGCATGTCCTCGTTGCTATGGACAGGAATGTTTGCGATTGGTGTTATTTTTCGCGCAAATTAATATTGTGGTACTTTTCTTCCCTTACAGGCTCTTCATACAAGCTTTAAATTTAGACTTTGAGTTTAACTTTGTTCGACGTATTGAATACTCAGCATAACTTTTGTACTTGGTGTACTTCGATGCTTTTCTGTGACGATCCTTTTTTGAGGGTGCGGATAGTACGTATCGACTTTTTTAGAAGCGACTCTTCGGACCAGAAATTTGATGTTGGCGTTTCCACACGTCAACTAATGTGATGGTGGAGGAAGGACCGATTGTCTAAGGATCTCTCCACGAAGATGATTCAGGTGGGAAATTCCAATTAATCACGGATACGGCCTTATTCCGATTTTGACGAGTTAATTAATAACTTAAGCGTTTTGGGCGATTAATGCCAATAATAGTTTAAATTTGAATGAGTAAAGCTAGTGACGGTTACTTTTATAACTTACACATTATTAAGGACCTTATGGACGCCATATTGCGTTTTCATATTTCTAAATAAAGATTTTTTCTCCGATTCTAACAATCTATCACACATTGATGATGCGACTTTTTGACTGCAATTTCAATTTCTTAATTTTTACAAGGAGCGTTGTGGAAACAATCAAGATGTTGACACTTACATGGCGCTAGCTAGATCAATTGGAAACGCGGAAGAAATTCTAAAAGCTAGAAACTCATAATATTTTAATTGTAAACAACTCCTGCTTTCAGTGCAAAATAATTTTTCAAGCTCAACAAACGAAATTCTAGTTAACCAAAGCTACCACATTAAGTGGTATGAAGAATGAAGAAAAAAATGGAACTCTGCCCGGCGGTAGTGAATGACGAATAAAATTTTGTAGATTTATAAGAAACCAGTTAGAAGGAAATATAAATTTCCTTCAAAATGTGATATGATCCGATACCGATGAGCCGAATACAAAGTCACCAATGATGAGTAGCTGTTCAAGCAACGCAGCAAACATAAAAATCTTCATTGCCGGAAAACAGATACCTAAATTTTCGTAAAAAAAAACGTTTCTTATAAAATACATTGATAAACAGTTTATTTCAACAAGATGGCTTGCTCTCTCATGACGGCCGAGTTGCTGATTGTTTAACTAAA
The DNA here is from genome assembly GCA_036172665.1 of Prosopocoilus inquinatus. NCBI lineage: Eukaryota > Metazoa > Arthropoda > Insecta > Coleoptera > Lucanidae > Prosopocoilus > Prosopocoilus inquinatus. The sequence continues at coordinate 19,958,949 of CM069875.1, forward strand.
ATGTTTTCTGAAAAGAAATAACGGAGACATCGAATGGCCAGCAGGAGGCCAGGTTTATCTCCCACAGACTATTTTCTGATGGGTAGGTACAATGAAACATAAATTTATAATACCAAAAGTTACAAAGTTTAAGCTACTTTTTGTGGGGTTATGGATATGGATTTTCCAATAACGATTCTTATGTCCCTTCTTTCAGAATTCTCCACCTGGTGTGGTATATAAAATTGACTGCAGTTTGTCTTGTTAAACCCGAAGAATTGTTTTGTACTTAAAGTGGGGGTTGTTTGCAATAAGAATATTATAAAAATTAAGTGATTTTTAAGAGTGCGGAATTTCTTCCGCGTTTTCAGTTGGTTAAGCTAGCGCCACATAAGTGTCAAAATCTCTATTGTTTCCACGGCGCTCTTCGTAAAAAAATAAAAAAATAGAAATTTTGGTCAAAAAGTCAAATAAACCGAAATGTGTAATATGTTGCTAGAATTGGAGAAAAAAATCTTTATTTAGAAGTATGAAAATCCAATATGGCGCCCATAAGAAAAAAAGTTGACAGTCGTATCTCTGCAATTTTGACAACTCGGGTAAATGTAAGGACAGATTTAGATTCTCCGTAAAAAAGTGCCTTAATAATGTGTAAGTTATAAATGTCTAGCTACAACGGTTTTCGATTAAAAAAATAAAAACGAAAATCAAAAATTTTTTTTTCTCAATATCTTCAAAACGAAAAGGAATAATTTAAATTGTTTTTCAGATTGTTAATTAGCATGAAATTACGCAACTTTGGCCTAATTTAACCGACCTCGTATCTCTCAAGATAAGTGATATCCCCACGCTTGGGCTCGAAAAATGGACAGCCCGTATACAGTTGTTCTGATATCATATATATTACTGACTTTATAATCTTGCATAAATTAACTCATTTCTTTTCATCCTCTTTTCGGTCTTTGAGTAAACACCCACACCCATCACGACTGAAGCTGCTGGCTGTGCTATAAGTTAATTTCCTCACCACAAATCTTGTTTTTACTTAGGAAGGCACCAGTTTATAGTTCTTGTTACTCGATAAATTGGTAATTTTTAAACTTTTTGCTTTGTATTTTGGGAGATACATATCTAACTATTGTCGCATAGTCGCGCCAGTGTGTGAACGGGTCATTCGCGTTGTGTAGACGAATGTGCGAACACCATTCGCGAGTCTGGCGACTGAGGAGGCAAGAAGCTCGTGCGAATGTGTAAACGTGGTTGGAAGTTACCGAGTCGCGACAGATCAGACGAACCATCACGCAGCCACCAGCAACATCCTCACGGTGCGATGATGCGGGCTTGTCTGTAAAAACACGCACCATGGAAAGGCGGCCTTAGAATTACATATAAAGACCAGTGAAGGGCATAATCGAATTATTTCATTAATCGAATTCTACCGATTGAATTATTCGGATAATTCGATTTTCTTTTTTAATTCAGTATGGTAACATTGCCTAGGTTACATAAAAATGAGGTCACATTAGTTATTTTGTTAGTGTCAGATCATTTACTTTTGACCTGTAAATCTTCTTTTATTGTCTTGCCAACAATAAAACCATAACCATCTCGATACAAGTCTACCAAATTTGTCGCAATATGCATGGTATGTCATATTTTTGCTCGTATTTTATGTTAATTGTAATCAAAAGTACACGGATCGAAATCTATCGTTTAAACCACCCTCTGAGTTTTAGCCGGTTGATTTGAAGTAATTAGAAATTAATTAAACGTGACGCTCGTGCCAATGAAACAGTACCAATTTCAAATGTTCATAACATTCCTCACAGCACTTGCATAAAAATTCTGTTTGCAGAATATGAAAGCACGGATCGAAATCTATCGTTTAAACCACCCTCTGAGTTTTAGCCGGTTGATTTGAAGTAATTAGATATTAATTAAAAGTGACGCTCGTGCCAATGAAACAGTACCAATTTCAGATGTTCATAACTGTCCTCACAGCACTTGCATAAAAATTCTATTTGCAGAATATGAAAGTACGGATCGAAATCTATCGTTTAAACCACACTCTGAGTTTTAGCCGGTTGATTTGAAGTAATTAGAAATTAATTAAAAGTGACGCTCGTGCCAATGAAACAGTACCAATTTCAGATGTTCATAACATTCCTCACAGCACTTGCATAAAAATTCTGTTCGCAGAATATGAAAGCACGAATCGAAATCTATCGTTTAAACCACCCTCTGAGTTTTAGCCGGTTGATTTGAAGTAATTAGAAATTAATTAATAGTGACGCTCGTGCCAATGAAACAGTACCAATTTCAAATGTTCATAGCATTCCTCACAGCACTTGCATAAAAATTCCGTTTGCAGAATATGAAAGCACGGAACGAAATCTATCGTTTAAACTACACTCTGAGTTTTAGCCGGTTGATTTGAAGTAATTAGAAATTAATTAAAAGTGACGCTCGTGCCTATGAAACAGTACCCATTTCAAATGTTCATAACTGTCCTCACAGCACTTGCATAAAAATTCTGTTTGCAGAATATGAAAGCAAGGATCGAAATCTGTCGTTCAAACCAACCTCTGAGTTTTAGCCGGTTGATTTGAAGTAATTAGAAATTATTTAAAACTGACGCTCGGACCAATGAAACAGTACCAATTATTACAAAGTAATAAGTTGTGACATTGGCAAGAGTAGAACAATATGAAGTTTACATTGTCCCTTCTGAATTATTTTGTACTTAAAAAATCGAGATTTGTACAAACAGTAAATATTTCATGGCTATTACGAAAAGTATTGATTTTATAATAATTTAAACGGGTCCAAATCAAAAAGTAGAAGTAATTCTTGCAATTTTTGATCTGCTTATTCTAAATTAGGGTTATGAGAAATGTATTATGAAGAAATCAAAAACAATAACACGATATTTTAAGTAAAAAAGGCCTGGCACAAAAACGTGAAAAATCGTTTCAAATTTTCTTGTGCATGCAACAGATAAGAACACAAGAGCAAATTTTATTCTATTGAATATTTTTTATAAACACAAATGAATAAGCTAACCATTCGGATGAGTTAACTGACAAATATCCACTAACTGCTTCAGATCTTTAGCAAAACTGAGAAAACCGGAAATCTTTTTTTCTGAAGTATTAGGCCGAAGAGAATGATCACTGGTAACCAAGAAACACATTTTGTAAATACTTACCGAATCCCACTAAAATTTTGTCTAGTTTTCCAAATTCCAATTCCAAATTACAATTTTTTTTTGTAATTTTCGTACCCTAAATAAGTGCTATTTTTAGCTATACAACAAATCAATAATAAAAAAATTTCCCATATGGTGCGAACGTTTTAGCTATCGCTGTATACAGACTGTTCAAAAATAACTCGGCACTATTGCTAACTTTTTTATTATTAAAGTTACAGATCCGTTTAAATTAGCAACCTAGTAGTATTTTTTGCGCTGATTGCAACGAAAAAATGAACAACGCGTTTACGAAATAAAGAGAATAGAACACTTTCTTTTAAATGGAACACGCTGTATATTATTTGACCAATCGATAGAGAATAAAATTCTGAATTAAAATTGTTTTTTATCATTTTATCGGAAATTAATAAATAAAGAAGATATTTTGATTTTTTTACAAATTCATTAAGATGGCTGTGTTTCAAGAACAAAACATTTGAAAACCGTGTCTGTATGTATTTGAAAACATTAATTTTGGTTTATTTGTTTATTATAAAAGGTGTTTCTGAGTGAGTTTTGTAAAAATCTTTTAATAAAAGGAATTTTCATAAGATTCATGTTCTGGGCCAGAAAATGCATCTTATAAAAATTCTTGTTATTAAAAGATTTTTGCAAAACTCAGACAAAAACACCTTATATAATAAACAAATAAACCAAAATTAATGGCTTCACAAACATACAAATATGTACAAATGTTCTGTTCTTGAAACACAGCCATCTTAATGAATTTGTAAAAAATCAAAATATCTTCTTTATTTATTAATTTCCGATAAAATGATAAAGAATAATTTTAATTCAGAATTTTATTCTCTATCGATTGGTCAAATAATATACAGGGTGTTCTATTAAAAGTGTTCTTTTCCCTTTATTTCATAAACGCGATGTTCAATTGTTTTTTCTTGAATGCATCGTTGCAATCAGGACGAAAGATACTACTAGTTTGCTAATTTAATTGTATCTGTAATTTTAGTAATAAAATAGTTTGCAATAGTGCCGAGTTATTTTTAAATAGTCTGTATAGGGTGATCAAAGTTTCCATTATACAGTGTGTCCCAGTGATTCTCAGTAATCGCGAATGATTAAAGCTTAAATAAAAATACTATGATGCACAAATAATATGTGGGAAGAAGGAAAGTTTGCAAATAGAAAAGATGGTTGGAGATAGATGTCCAAAAATGTCGATTTACGATTCAGATAATGCCCTTCTGAATTAAAAGAAAATCTAATATAAACCGGAAGTTTTAACAAATTTTCAGCATTAAAAGTACGAGGTATCACAAGGGGTACTTTGCTACTTGAATTTTTAAAGTTGGGGTTGTTATAGCTTAGAGAAGGGTACTTTTGGGAAACACTGTATACATACAATAACTAATTTATAATTACTTCAGATCAACCGGCTAAAACTCAGAGGTTGGTTTAAACGATAGATTTCGATCCGTGCTTTCATATTCTGCAAACAGAATGTTTATGCGAATTCTGCATGAAAAGATATGGACATTCAAATTTAATAATACTAAATTTGAACGTCCATATCTTTTCATGCAGAATTCGCAGAATTTGATTGCTGGGAATGCCATATTTAATTAATTTTCTAATTACTTTAAATCAACCGGCTAAAACTTTCCAAAGGCATTATTAAATAGATATGTATGTTTACTTTATGACTGTGTGAAAATTTTCAGTGAAAGCAATTGTTTTGGTGCAATATATGAATAATGACTTATGCTGGTTTAAAAGTCATAGTTAACTTAATATCAAATATTTTTTCAGTTTCTTTATATGAAGGGAATCTACACATTATACTCTTTGTAATAGATTAAATATTATTGATCTGTGATCGTTATTTTAGCGGTGGCAGCGTTTTAAAATTTCATAATTCTATTGCTGGAATTTTATTGCTAACTTCTCATTGGTATCGAATAACGGGTTATTTTTAATTTAAATTAACCCATCACTAATAAGAACATTTGTTTATATCAGTTTTATCAATTTTTAAAATATTTCGCTATAGATTTAACAACCTAGGAGACCTAATAATATATTATTTATATCATTATAATTAGGTATTTTGTTAAAATTATAGATCTTGATGCCCTCTACAACTTTTCCTTTTTGGCATCAAATAGAGATATGCACGTAGAGATAAGACAAAATGTTATAGAAGGGAAGTTGTTCTACATTTATTTTTCGATTATCTGTCTTAGGTCCAGTTTTACAAATGCGGTTCAACTTTGAACCGAGGCTTAAACCCTTAGCAACTTTTTATTTATTTTTATTTCAACAATTGTTGCTAAGGGTTTAAGCCTCGGTTCAAAGTTGAACCGCATTTGTAAAACTGGGCCTTAGTCGGAAAAACAATTGTGTGTCAGATGTGTAAGATGTACCAAATACTTTCAAAATTTTAAAAGTACCCAATTTCATTACATTTGTAAAAACGTAAAAAAATCTCTTTAGAATGATATTTTACATGCCATATTTATCCAATAAATTAAAAACATAAATCAAATCAAATGCATGCTTACAGTGATTAGAGTTTTATTCGAAAAAGTAGGCGATGAGACAAATGAAATTATTTTTCAGCTTCCAATTGAACAATGTTCCTTAATATTTACTGTCTTGAAAACATATGCTATTCAACATAATACAACATAACAACATAAACAAACTAACAATAAATTAATTAAGTAGAACGAAATTGCTGATAATTTCAAAGAACAAGAACTTGATGTTGAAAACTCAAATTTCAAATTAATTTACGTATTAATTTATTGTTACTTTGTTCATATTGTTGTGTTGTTTTTATGTTGAATTGCATATGTTGTCAAGACAGTATTAAGAAGCATTTATACTGGAAGCTGAAAAATAACTTCATTTGTTTTACTGGGTACTTTTTCAAGTAAATCTCTAATCTGCGTAAGCACGCATTTGTTACTTAATTTTCGATTTATGTTATTAATTGGTTAAATATTCATGACATGTTGTATACCGTTGTAAAGAGATTTTTTTAGTTTTAGAAAACACAATAAAATTGATTGACGCTCAATTGTTTTTTCGACTAAGGCAGGTAAATGTAGGAGAAATTTCCTTCTATAATATTTTGTAGTATCTTTAACAATAGTCGAGATATCTGCTGTGTCTGCTGCTCATAAAATGTTATTTAAAAAATATTGAACATGCATTTGCTTGTACAGTTTCGTCTGTAGATAATTATTTTAACAAGAAAAGATAACTTTCCAACAAGTGGACATGATGAGAGTTTAGAAAAATTTTAAACGTTTAAAAATTTACTTATCTTGTCATAAATATACTTTTACTACTTGGAGAACATCTACTCAAAATTTAATGAGGATTGTATGATACTGTACAAAAACGTTTAAAAACGCCCTTTCTATGTTATAATTACAGACTTTAGCATGTCAAAAAAATAATTCACTGCTGTAATGGTTCACGCTTTAATCCACAGAATTAACTAATTGCGTCAGAAATGAACACTGAATGACCACAGCGAACACTTTAAGTTCATTGTCACGCTAAATAACTAGAGTTTCTCCTCGTATTTCAGTAAGTAATCAGAGTATGTTGACTTAATTCATACAAAAATTAATTGCCCGAACAACCGCGACTGCTCCTCTCAAAGCTTTCCAACTTCTTAAAATTTCTTGATTTTTCATTAGCAAGGCACTGGATGAAATGCGTTTAACCCAAATATCGACGAGCGTATCGAGCACATGACAACTTAATTACCAAGTTCGCGGTGAAGGCGGACTTTCGAGGTGCGATAAGAAGAATTAATTACAGTTGTAATTAAGAAGTTGCGAAGTTTGTTGTAATTCACATCTTTGTAGTTTGTCCATCCTCCTTTTTAAATTATGCAGTTTTCCTAGAAAGTCTTGTGCAGTTACAAACTGTCGTGAGTCTTGCTTCACTCCTTAAACTTTTAATTGTGTTTGCTCCTAATTTCTATTTTTCATTGAAGAAAGACAAAAAGCGTAAAGAAACGATTGAAGTGAAGAATGTGAAAAGTTAATTCTTCGTAACAATAAAAATAGTTGCATAAAAGAGTGTAAATTCTAATAATTACATTAGTAAACGTTTAACTCAAATTGTAGTTTTGGCTTGTTTATTGAAAATCGATAATAAAGAGCCAACTGTCATGAATACACAAGAAATTTTAAATAATCCGGACAAAAAAAAAACAGTTTAAAAATGACATCATAGATTAATGTTTAAGAAATTATTTGTACTAATTTAAAATGTACTCTAAAATTTAAATTGAGAGAAATTTAAAATTCACACACGATACAACTTATATGGCTTATAACTAAAAGTTGCGTGTGACATAACATGTTTTTAGTTACGCAACTCAACGGCATAGTGATAAAATAATGTATTTTTCAGGTAGGTAATGTCAATGGTAATATGCAATTTAAGTGTATGCAACTTATCTGTCATATCTGTGTATATGCGAGATTCTCTTACGTTGTTCACCTTTCCGTCAGTTACCATCAGGTTATTTAAATGTTTTACTAAACTGCAGTTTATTGTCCGTTGAAAATCGCGAAAGTGTAACTAAGGGGCTGAATGCAATAATCAGGTAAGTCCGGCCACTCAGACAAAATGTTCAGGAAAAGCAAAAACTGATCACAAGCTAAATATGATTTTGGTTTTTGTTAATGATCTTGTGTGGCTCTTGAGTGCAGACGGATGTTTTTTGACAATCTGAACCACTTTATCAAAAATGTAAAAGATATTAGCGAAAAACCAACGGACTTTGCCAATTATTACCCAATTTTGCAATTCATATTTAAACCGGCGTATTACTATTTATTTATTTATTATTTCTGTGGTTTTAAGACAAAAGCTGATATGTCAACTCTTTTAGATTTCGATATTTCAATAGCCATGGCCATGTGTATGTTGTGATAATGAGTTTGGGGTGTGTTGTGGTAAAAGCAGATATCTCTACTTTATTTCTGTCTCCAAACATTAGTTTAGCAAATATTGATACGCTTTCTCACTCAGTCACAAAGACACGATGTGCAAGAACTAGCAAAAACAGAAGTAAAACATGTTACAAAATGAGCCATGTTAGATGGTGAGTTTTTGGGAAACTTATCTATAAAACTTGTTGATCGGGTAATGCAAAAACTTGAGGATCGATTCAAAGAAGTTAATAGCACAATGAAGACACTTGAAAAAAGAATTTGTGACCTGGAAGAAGACAATGCCGAATTGTTATGCACAGTCGACAAGCTAGAACAATATACACGTAGAAATTCACTTCGAGTGTTTGGTGTAGAAGAAAAACCAAATGAAGATCCGGTAGCATTGGCACTCAGAATTTTCAATGAGAAGATGGGGCTGCAGTTAGTAATTAACGACATAGACCGATGCCATCGTGTAGGTAAACCATTACGCCGCAACAAGAAAAATCGTCCATTACTTGTGAAATTTGTAAGTTACAACAAACGCAAAACTGTATTTGTAAACAAAAAAAAAATATAAAACAAACCGGTATAATAATTTGCGAAGATCTTACGAAAACTCGGCTCAATTTGTTAAATAATGTATCTGAGTTGTATGGCAAAAAAATATTTGGTCAATGGATGGTACGGTGTTTGCGGTGGTAAATGGAAAAAAAGTTAATTTTAATACGTTAAATGATCTGGATAAATCTAATGAAACCCGTAATTAATGATTTGTCGGCGTTAGCATGCAATGAAAAGTTGCTTTTATTTTCTCTTTTTTCTCTTTGCTATTGTTTGCAAGCGAATATGTTTTCTTTTAAACCCACTTGTACAGGGTGGATTAATTTCAATGTGCATCTCCATAATTATAAGAGATAGAAAAAAACTAGTGGCCAAGTCTCTTTTTTGGAGATTAAGTCAATAGTGTAAACAAAAATTGGCTATATATTAAAAAATAAATCAACTGCACCACTGAATTGTATTCTAAAAAGTGTTCTAATAATGGTCAAGCAGTTTTTTAATATCTCGAGATATAAACGAGATATGACCGAAAAAGGAAAAGTCCAAAAATTGCAATTTTTGCCTATAACTTCAAAACAAAAGAAGATAGTCAATTTTTGTTTACACTTTTAACTTAATCTCCAAAAAAGAGATCGAGACTTGGCCACTAGTTTTTTTCTATCTCTTATAATTACTGAGATGCCCATAAGAGACATCGAAATTAATCCACCCTGTACTTGCTCGAATAGCAATCCCGAGAGCTGTTTTTGTTACTTGTTTATTGGCACGTTATATTTTACAGATAAAATAGCGACATCTTACAATCGCTTTTTGACCTGACATTGCAGTAGATAGGCAAATTGAAGCGGGATTTGCTCCTAATAAGTCCCCCATTCAAGGCGGCCATGCATACTGTCAAAGCATAACGAAAGTTTTTAGAAAAATTTTGTGCAAATCGTTTTTTATTGCAGTGACATTGCAATGTCAGGTCAAAAAGCGATCGTAAGATGTCGCTATTTTATCTGTTCATCACTCTTACATCTCAATCTCAATTGCGAATAAATTGGACAAGTCGTTTTTGTTTGCAGTGGGAATGTCGAGCTACGTCTCTACTGAAGAAGCCCCAAGCAGGGCTGGAACTGCTGTACAGAGGCTGTTCGAGGTTTTCACTGCAATCAAAAACGATTTGCACAAAATATTTTTATAAATGATTATTATTATTATATAAAATATTATTAATTAATTTTATTTGCGGCGGGATGTCCGTTCCTTTTAGTTTAGCACATATTAATATTAGATGCCTAGTTGCAAAAATACATGATCTAAGGACCCACATTGCTTCGACAAACCACGATGTTCCTTGTGTAACTGAAACTTGGCTACCTCTACACACTGCTGATGAGTTTGTTTTTTTGAATGGATATAATTTTGTTAGACGCGGTAGACGAGGTAAAAGGGGGGGAGGGGGGTGGCGTAGGACTCCACGTTAGAAACACTCTTCACTACAGAATAGAAAATTTCAATTCTCCAATTGAACAAATGTGGATTAAACTATGTCTCGGTGGTAAACGGCTTGCAGTGGGAGTTCTGTACAAACCACCTCATTTTAATGATAATCAGTTTTTGGAAGCATTTGAAGAATCGCTCACTTTACAGCGAAAAAAGGGTTTATTATAATCATGTACTTTCGAAGAATGACTCGGGGAAGCTGTGGAAAACTGTACATGACCTATTTGGTCGAAATAAAATCTATCAGGAGCTTCCGATAAACTTGCAGGACCCTGCATTACTCAACTCATTTTATGTGGGCAACATTCCTGTTATCAGCTAATACTAACATTATTAATTTCTATAAATCTAAACCAATAATAGGTCATATAGGAAAATTTGTAAAAAAAAGTATCACTGAATATGATTTAATTTTGCTTCTTAACACTGTTCAGTCAAAGGCAGTGGGGACTGATGTTTGGGCATTGATTTAATTAAACTATGTTGCCCTCAAATTGTTGAATACCTAGTTCATATTATCAATTACTGCCTTGAATTCGGAACTTTTCCAGATACATGGAAGTATGCCCTTATTCAACCAATTCCTAAGGTTACTAATCCTAAAGAGTTTAAGGATTTAAGACCAATCAGTATCCTGCCCGCCTTGTCCAAGGTATTGGAAAGAGTAGTAGAGAAGCAATTTCGAACCTATGTTGAATTTAACATTTTACCTCCCACACAGTCTGGATTTCGTGGAAACTACAGCTGCGAAACTACCATGTTGGGTATCGTGGATGACGTCTTGAGGGGAGTGGACCATAAGAAAATAACCGTATTGGTTCTGTTGGATTTCAGCAAGGGTTTCGAGACTATAAATCATGATATACTGTTAGCTATTCTCATGCATATAGGACTTGCTGGAAATGCATTAGAATTCTTCAAACATTATTTAAAAGACAGGTTTCAACAAGTAAAAATGGCTAATAATATTTCTGCTCCCCTTAGGGTTTCATCTGGGGTACCCCAAGGCTCTATCCTCGGATCTCTACTATATACTCTTTACGTTTCTAATTTTCCTTTTGTTGTCAAAACGTGCACCACTCATTGCGGACGACACGCAGCTCTACCACACTTTCCAGGCTGAAGACGTTGAACGTGAAGTTAGTAAAATCAATGAAGATATTAGGTCTCTGGTTCAATTTGCAACTAATCACTGTCTGCATGTAAACGCGGCAAAAACCTCAGTTTTAATATTCGGGCCTAAAAAGGCTCGTATTGCGTTACGCCCAAATTACGCCCGAAAATTAAAATATTAGTAAATGGAACACAAGTTATTTGTACCGATTGTGCTAAGAATTTAGGATTACATCTCAATACAGAACTTCGTTTCAGGGTTCACATGTTTAAATGTTTTCGCTTTGCTTACTCCAATCTATAAAGTATTTATAACAATAGATTTTTTCTAAATAGGAAAACTAAAATTCTATTATGTTGAATCCTTAGTTCTGTCTCGTCTTAACCATTGCTGTGTAGTTTATGGCGCATGTATCGACCAAGAAACATGTCGAAAAATTCCAGTGTTACAAAACTGTTGCCTTCGTTTAATTTTTAGTATTCGTGGCAGGCAAAGTATTTCTTACAAACTTAAGGAGCTAAATTGGATGAGCATGGAAAATAGACGCCTACTTCGGGCTGCTTGCCTGTACTACAAAATTATAAAATATAAAGCTCCCGTGTACCTCTATAACAAAATAACATTTAGAACTGATGTTCACAATATTAATATTCGATATAAAGGTAGACTTACTCCTCCATTACACAAAATTGAACAATTTAAAAATTCTTTCTATTACCAAATTGTCCTTGATAACCTAAGTATCGGTACGTTTAAGAATAAACTTATATCCCAACTGTTTGCGAAGCAATGTGAGTCTCTTGGGTAATATTTGTTACTGTTATTTGTTTATATTATCTGATGCACGCTGTATATTTACGCCAACATCTATCTTATTTACTTATCTTTTTTAAAGACCTTACACTCAACCACGGTTGAATAGATCAGGGTACATGTCAGTTTATCTAACATGTACATCTGGATTCCGTCAAATTTCCCTTTGCCATCTTGTTACGTGTTATTTGTATATTTATCTGGGTTACAAGGTGAAATAAAGTTGTGTATTATTAATATTATTATTATTTTAGTGGTCCTTAAAGAACTGTCTTGTAAAATTCGTCTCAAGTGACGCATCAGCTTTTGCCATGGAATCACTGATTTATCATTTAAACTCGGTTCTTGTAGTGCAGTTCAACAGGTTTTTCGGTATAAATAGTAGGAGCAAATTATTATTTATACAGAGATATTCATGGTGAGTGGCCTATTAAATTATACTAGGAACTACGCCTGACAGTTCATCGAAAATTTGTATAAGTGATAATGAACTTTTCCTGTAATATCAAATCAATTATGGAGCACAGGTATTCACATACCTCAGACCTAAAATGCAGTGTTTCTCAATTCTACATCTTTTGCATTCACATACCTCAGGCCTAAAATGCAGTATTTCAACGATATTGATTTTTTTCTAAAAAATTTGATGGTTGCGGCGGTTACAATAAATTGGAATATTTCAATATTTCATTATTTAATTACGTAAATGCATTAATCTTTTTCTGATGAGAAGTAAATAGTGTACATAGGGGATTCACAGAAGGTAACAGGTTTATACAATAAATAACTTAAATTTTGTTGAATGCAATCATTGATTTTTTTTTGATCATCTGATGCAAAATGTAATTTTCTGTCGATATTTTATAAACAACCTTTTGCTTGTCTTTAATAGTTTTCGGGGTATTTCTTGTGCATCCATCATCAGAAAAGTGACAAAAAATAAAACAAAAGCAGAAGTTTCTGTCAGTTTTCCATCGAAAATGGCAAATACTTATTCCGACAGAGATATTTTAAATTTATTTTACATTTGCGGGCAATGTAGTCAAGTTATTAATAGAACATGTCGTCAGTTTAATGCTGAATATCCAGATTTACCTCCGATGAAGAAAGAAAAAGAAATTTACCGTCTACTGAAACGGGAACTGAAGAAAATCAAATTTTAGTATTAGCTTACTTTGAAACTCATCCTAATGCTTCAATTAAATCTGCACAAAATGATCTCGGAATTTCATACTCAGCTGTACAAAGAATTCTCAAAAAACATAAAATGCAGTTTAATATTCAATAAATATTCCGAAAAGTTTTGAGTCATTATTTCTTTCTTATTTCTTTAGTAATACTAATAACGTGTGTAACGATTTCGGCGCACCCCAATTACATTTAATTCATCTTACCACCTTTAGCTTTTAAGAATGTAGTTTGTAAATTGACTTGTAGACGAGACTTTCAATAAGCAAGTTCAGATAACATTGCGGTTATTTTACTGGTTGTACATACAACTCAATACACACACAATTCATATATATATAGAGAAACGCAGCTAAGTTTGCAGTTACGTAGATAGTGACGTATTTCGTACCAATTCAATGAAAGCAAAATACAATAAATTATTTGAGCATTTAACATACAGAATTTAATGCATTTGTATAGCGTTGGTAAATAAGTTTGACATTTACTGCAGCAATTTATTCTTATTTAAGTAACAATAAAATAAATAAATAAAAACGAATGTAATATTATGTTTGAGGGTTGGAATCCTGATTATACGTTTACATATCGGCCGTTCGTGCGACTTCGTGATTTTGACAATTGTGGTTATGGTATTTGAGCAACTATTTGAGCGCACAAGTTTCTTAAATTATATTCGTTTTCTTATTGTTTCGTGTCAGTTCTTCTTAGGACTAAAATGCCAAAACCACTCCAAGGAATTGGTTGCCTCTTTGATTAAATATTTTGAGAGAGAAAAGGTTAACGGTGGACCTTTATTGACCGTAGGTAGTGTTTGTGAGGTTTGTGTACATCTGTTATTTTATTGCGTATTATTAATGCTAATCTTATTGACAGAGAGTTGCTGATGCATTGAATCTCAGTCTACGAACAGTACATTCCATATCGAAAGCCGTGAAAGAGAATATACCTTTACAAAGCCCTCCTAAAAAACGTTCACGTACAAAACCTATTTGCGACATTAGTGAAGCAGAACAGGGGGCAATACGAGATGGAATTTATGATATGTACAGATCAAGTAAGCTTTTGTGTTCAGTGCAAGTATAAAAATGTTTCGTTATATTTATTTGCAGAGCAACACGTTACACGTCATTCACTTTTGTTGTATCTGAAGGAACGGCAAATTTTTAATGGATCAGTAGATTCATTAGGTAGAATCTTGAAAAAGATTGGATTTAAATACAAGAAAGATGATTCTCGCCGAGCCTTAATGGAGCTTCAACATGTTGCTTCAACAAGAATCGATTTTTTAAAATCGTATGTACAGAATTTAAACTCTGGAAAATCCTAGCAACCAGTATATGTAGATGAAACATGGATTTTTGAGAATGGTACAGTGACACGGTCTTGGCAAGATGACAGCCATAAGAGTGTAAAAAGAATGAAATGTGATGGCAAAAGGTTAGTTAATCGATATTAAATTTCCTGTATTTGCATGAATCATTTATTGTTTTCAGATTTATTGTACTACATGCAGGCAACATTAACGGTTTTATTGAAGGAGCTTCATTAGTATTTTCGTCAAATTCAAAGAACCCTGATTGTCATGGAGAAATGAATGAAAATAACTTCTTAAAATGGTTTGAAAACCAGTTACTAAAAAATTTAGAAGAACCTTCTTTGATAATTATGGACAATGCCAGTTATCACAGCAGTTTATGTGACAAAAGTCCTAATAGTTCTTGGTCAAAAGCAAGAATAAAGGAATGGCTTCAGCAGCACAACGTTCAAGTAAACGATTGTTTGCTAAAACTGGAACTGTTGGAATTAGTGTCACGGTAATTGGCAATTATTACAAATTATTCAGTAACATTAGTGATGGTCTTGTTTTAGCAATAAGCCTGCGAAAACATACAAAGTTGACAAATTAGCTTTAGAATATGGACATCGTGTACTAAGATTGCCACCATATCACTGCATATTTAACCCCATAGAAAACATTTGGGGTATTTGTAAAACTTATTACAACAGACATGTTGGACGAGATGGATATGGTCAGGTAAAAGCTGTGGATATGTGGAAGGAGGCATTGAACCATGTGACTCCAGAAATGTGGGCGAATACTATCACTCATACTGATAATGTCATTAAAAAATGGTGGGACAGAGAAGTAGTATTTGACACCGAAGACGTTCATCCGTTAATTATATCGGTAAATAATGATTCCAGCACTAGTAGCGAAGAGAGTGAGAGTGATTAAATATGCAACGTTTACTTTCTTTGTATCTGTAAATCTTTTCTTAAATGTATTATATCGAAGCACTTCAGATTCCATATTATATTATAATAGCTACTAATTTTTGTATATTTTCTTTTGTTTATAAAAGCTTTGTTCTTTTATATTGGAACATATCGTGTACTTTTTGATGACAATAAATATATCATAAAAAGCCAATGAACTCCAAACTGTTTCAAAATTTTATTCACTATGAAAAAAATAAATAAATTTAAATTCTTGAAATTTTTTTCTACGACTGCAGTTTTTAGACTTAATAGAGTTAAAGGAAAATGTAAAACAATAAAACTTCAGGTTATTTACATTTAATAATTTGATATAACCAGAACTTTATGATTGCACAAAGATTTACCCAACATAAATTACCTAGACTAATTTGGAACATGCATACATTTACTCAAAGTTTATATTTCACCTCATTATAACATTAATTAAGTGTATTTGCATAGATAATTAATAAAAAAATAAATATGTATAAAATTCAAATAATTATGTCGCTTCAGAACTACTATAAACGTACTAGGCATTCACGTTCGTGACGTCACTGCAAACTTAGCTGCTTCTGTCTATACGCAATTATCAACCATAATAACATGAAATATACAGCTGTAGCTATAGAGGAAAGCGCGGGCTTCTGAGTGCCTGCGAAACGTACCGGGCTTGGTAAAGGTAGCCAAATGTATATATATATATATACAGTCCACTACAGCAGAAACGTCGTAAAGGTGCTGAACAATCAGATAACAGCCCGAGACGTCACCATGCACAATTATAAGTTCCAGTCAGTTCACTCTCTATACCCTGAAGATCCAATTTTACGAGTCCAATTTTGCAAAATATTTTAATTAAAATGCGGGAAAACCCAAATTTTCTCAGGCGCATCATTTGGACAGATGAATCAAAATTTTCGCGGGAGAGAATTTTTAATAGAAAAAACACACTTTTGGGCCAAAAAAAAACCATGTTACAAGAGAAAGAAGATTTCAAGGAAAACTTAGTTTTAATGTCTTTGCAATATTAATGGACAACCAACGTGTTTACTTGATTGATGATGAATATTTAACTGGCCAACGATACCTGGAGATCCTTCAAAATTTTATTACACCTTTTTTTTGGAAAATTTCCCATTAGAAATTTATAGAAGTTGTTACTATCAATTGGACGAGGCCCTAGTTCATTCTTCTAATCGAGTAAGACAAACGCTGGATGAAATGTTTGGTCCTTGTGCCTGGCCTCCTAGATCACCCGACTTAACTCCCGTAGGTTTTTATCTATGGCGAAAAATAAAAGAAAAAGCACACCAGACCCCTGTAAACAGTAGGAAGGATCTGGAACGAAGAATAAGAAATGCATTTGAACAGTTGGATGCACAAGGTATTTGAAAGGCTGTTACAAAAGGTGTAATGTCTCAAGTACAAAAATGTTTGTTAATAAATAGACAGCATTTTGACCAATTATGAAAAATCAAGCTAAACTAGTTTCGTTCACAATAGGAGACTCAATTTTTATTTTACTGTTTAACAAGAAATAAATTAGTCCAATATATTTTGAAAACCATTAAAGATAAGCATAAGATCATTTATACAAAACCGAAAGAAAATTACATTTTGTATCAGATGACATTAAAAAGATCTGTGATTGCATTTAAAAAATCAAGTTTTTCATTGTTGAAAACTGTTAACTTCTGTGGATCCCCTGTAAGCTCTGTGTTAAGTATACGATTTACCTTTTATCAGAAAAATATTAAGAGGAATCCCACCGAATAATGCCATATACGAAAACCATTAAAACGCGCGAAGTCGTAGAGGCTTTAGTTCTTAATCAATTTATTTCATTTTTTTACACCACATATTTAAGGACTAGAACTACAAAATTACCAATAGAAATTTCGCTACGATTAGTTGTTAGTTAGAAAAAAAATAATTAAGATTTAAAAATCGTAGTTGAACTTTACAGTAAAATTAAATATACTTCCAGTTCATGTTTTCGAAAACGCGTTGGTCACTTTGTAGATTGAAGTTTTGTTAACAAAACCGCGAAAACAGCTTTAAAAAATATGTATATGTAATGTAGTTATGAATTCGCGCGTTTTGCATGTTTCTCATGAATTATTTTCATGAGGCGTGGACGGATTTCTCCCACTATCAATTGTGGGGGAGGTAACGAAAGAGGAAGCAAACATATCTTCTCTTTCTGTTCCTCTAAAAATTGTTTAAGAGAATATTGCGGCTGGAAACAAAAATTAACTTGTGACAGGCTGGTGGCAGGTCGGATCCGAGCCGGGAGTGACCGAATATTGTCGATGTTTGAAAAATACTTCGAAAGCATTTTGAATAATTTATTTACGTGAATTGTAATTTTAACATAGATATAGGCAAAAGAAACGAAAAATTGAAATTACACTTGTACATACTATAAAATTGAAATGTTTGTCGGAAGTATGAATGTTAGAAATGTTTGCAACAATGACGATAACGAGAATATAATAACAGAAGAAAATATTTTTAAATTAATTACAAAATATTTAAATGTTTGTCAATAAATTTCGAACTCCGTTACTAAATCTTTTCTAAGTGGAGTTTTATTAATGTGTTAATAAAATTTAATTATGTAAAAGTTTTTGTTATTAATGAATATGTCTTCGTGTAAATAAGCTGTAACACTAATTATGTTTCTAGAAAAATTACTAATTAAAACTTAGAATAAAATATTAAATTAAAAATATGTGTTGTTAATAAGGACAATAAATAATACTAGCAATTGAATATATTTTCGGAAAAAAAAATCAAATTCAATATTGTTAGTAATTTCGAAAATCGAGATTCCAAAATGAACAATAATTAGAGTCAATAGAATAGTCAAGTGCTAATTAATATAGTTCTTCTAGAAGAAATCCGAGTCATGTGGTTCTAACCGGAAGCCAAGAATTCAACCGTAGTTCTTTATAATAAAGGAGTTGATCGCATGTACAGGGTGATTACGCGAGAATTCCTACCCCCCTTAACTCCTTTATTTTTGATTTCAAGAAAAAATGTTTAATACAAAACTTGTAGGGACTAATTCAAAGTTTCTCCGTGTGCTCACAGAAAAACAATTTGTGGTCGGATAAACGAGATATGAACTAAGTTTTTTTTTTTAATGGAACACCCTAGGTATATATTATTAAGATTTTCGATTTTAAATTAAGTTCTACTGGGACTACGTATATAATAAAACTAATAATGTAGAAGGTCTATAAAATAATTCCTATATAATTTATTTTATTTTTGAATTTTATATGTAGAAAACTCCCATTTATACAAGAGATATGATTCAAAATATCTTATAAAACTTTTACATTTTGCGTAAAAAAATTGAGAACGCTTTAAATATGTTTTACGTTAAATTTTCAGTTATTTTTTAAAGTTAAATTTTTCCGAATTATTTTTTGTTTCTAGCTTAAACGTTAATTTTTAGAAAATATCTAAATCGATTTAATATGTTAATAGTAAAATTTTATTCAATGTTATTTTATTTAAAATCAAAACTTCGTTTATTTTTTTGAGTGTCCGACAGTCAATTGTTTTTTGTGAATATCTATAGCAGTACTGAAATAAATTGTACGACTTCTTTTATCTTTTTTTCTTTCTAAAATCAAAGTAAAAGGAGGTAGAAATTCTCGCGTAGTCACCCTGTACGGTGCCCGAAAAAAGGAATGTATTCCCAATAAAATGCAAATGTTTGGGCTAAGCTGTCGAGACCCACATTACAGAGAGGCGGCCAAGCATTGCGAGTAGGTAATCCCGCTTGCGAAATGTGTCTGACAGATATTCGAAACGTTAGACTGCCAGCTTCCGGAAATATAATTATAAAACAAAGCGTTGTATTGTAACAATTTTATCGAACCACATTTTTGGTTTTTAATTCCAAGATAAAAATATAAATACGCATGATGGCCATAATCAGAAACAGCTACAGTACAGGATTCCAGAGAAAAATTGTATTATTAATTTTAAAAATTATCGATGATGTCACATCAACTTATTCTATTTAATTTTGTGTATTCCTAATTTAAAATAATTTAACTCAATATTTCATTTGCTCCTGGCAAAATAAAATTCATAAAACGAACTATGATACAATCCAAAAGAGTTTATATTTGAAATGAACACTGAACCTTTACAATTTAAAAATAAAACGAATAACAATAAAATATTAAATGAATATTACTGCTTAAACACAAGTTAAAGGCCGAAATAAATCCTTGCAGAATTCTAATTCTCAAATATTGAAATAATTTTTTTAATTAATAATTAATTACCATATGAGAATTTTTATAATTTTATAAAAAAAATAAAAATTTACTTTTATTGTTCATGTATTGCATAGCAAAAAATGTATGACTTTACCAAACAAATAACACTTTGTTTTATAATTATATTTACAGAATTTAGCAGTCGCACGTTTCGAATTTATCTCAGGCAGATTAAATACATTTCGCAAGCAGGATTACCTGCTCGCAATGCTTGTCTTGGCTTGCTGTAAGCATTTTATGGAGGAGACATTCCTTTTTTCGGGTACTGTACTTTCGAGTTGGAATTCGTGAACATTTTCCTACAAAATATATTAAACATTCTTTATTCTAATTCACACATAAATGACGTATATAAAAATAAAAATTTAATTAAATTCTATAATGAAGCTTGACTATATTAATTTATTAAAACTGTTCATCTCATCTTAAACAAGTTGTCTTCATCATTATTATTTTAAAATTCCCTCCCAAAAATCGTGAGGTATTATTATCGTGTGCTGGGGCCCGTTCAGGAATAAGAAAGAGCGCGCTCTGGGTAATATACTTTCTCTCTCATGTAAATTATTTTGCGTGTTTTGCTTTCCATTTTAAACGCCCAAAGTGCATCGCAATGCAGTTTCTGAACGTGCCTCAGTAGCATCTCGGATCGTCATGAGCGGCTGGGATTTCATCGAACGGCCAGCCTGCTGCGTCCACATTAGATACACAGTAGATATTTGTAATTGTAAAAATATTGTAAACAAGCTGATACTCCCGAAGATTATTTGCATGTGGAGCTTATTTCTGCTTCAAAAATTTAAATTTCGTTAGAAGCCGACGACGCCGAAGGACAATGCAACAACAGCTAAAGGGTAACCAATGAAATATTTGGAGCACACCTACAGCCAAGGCCAACCAATAATAAAATTCGAAACATTTCCCCTTAAATGTCGTAGTGTTGGGGATTAACAAGCAAGTAAAATACCAACCCGAGAGGGGTACCTTCGCAAGGATTCCTCTTAATATATTAACGTAATTAAGCACTGAAAATTACACTTCTTTATCTTTTTCAGTTTTTCATATTCCAATTTATTATAATCGCCGCACCGTCAAATTTTTCAGAAAAAAATGAATATCGCCGAAACACTGCATTTTAGTCCTGAGGTATGTGAATACAAAAGATATGGATTCCAAGAATCAAAAAATGTAATAGTATACAAGGTGTTGTATTTAAAATAAGAAAGTTGGTATCGACTTCTGGTAGAACCGCGAGTGCACCGTTTTTGATTTTATATTACATGAGAAGTTCAATTTCAGTTATTAACTTAAACAAATTTTCGGTGACCTGAGTCGTAGTTACTATTATAATGTAATAGACCCCTCACCGTGAATATCCCTGTATAAATGTATAAATATGTAAATAATAAATTATTATTTATCCCAATGAAGTTGTTAAACTTATTTTGAAATTCATTTACATTCGACCTGTCCCAGACAAGACTTTCACCCCTAATATCTTTATCATTAATCGATGAATTTTGATAAAATTGGTTAGGTATATTGGTAGATACACACCTGTAATAAAAACATAAAGCATCATCAAGATCACAGTTTAAGGTAACCGATAGTTGATGACTAAACATTTACTAAACAGCGACCACGGATCAAAGTTAAGATTTTGAACTTTTATCTCTAATACTGCAGAAAAAAAATTCTTGTTAATATGAGAAAATAATTTTCAATTGTTCGTGTAAGACAGCTCGAATTATTATATTATAAAACTGTAATTACTTTTAAACTTTTTAGTCGATGCTTGATTTTATGCATTTCACTACACAGATTACGAACAGCTTCGAGGGTCAGTAAGCGGTTATTTGACCGCACAGAAAAACTAACAAGATGCCAAATATGTTATCTTAGAGAATGTCAGCATTAAATTGAGAAAATTATTTTTTTATTATACCTAACCCTGACACGGCCGCGGATTTGCTTATAAACAAATCGTGATTGATTTTCGATTGTGGAACAAATTACAAATAACAGACAAATATTGTTTTTCGTAGAAGTTCTAGTAACGCCGGAAACGGTTGAGACGGGTCGTTGCAGGTTTACAAGAGGCAATAAATTTTAAGTACAAAACACTTTAGTAACAGCAGGCTATTGCCGAGTTTTAAAATGTATTCGTTTTGTTTCATTTTTGTGAAGGAGTGTCAGTCATGCTTTAATAGGAAAAGGGCCGTTTAAGTAAGATGAGATGATTTTCAAAATCACTGTGGGGTCGGGTTGTTTTTGAAAGGCGATAACTTTAGAACGAATTTTAAACTTTCGCAAGGGAAACAATAAATCGGTCACTTGTAAGGCGAGTGCATGTTCAAAATTTTAAAAGAAAAGAAACAGGTTTCGAGATGGGACATTTACGGTGAGTTATGCGTGTAAATTTATTACCGGGGTATTTTCTAAAAGGAGGAGTGGACAGAAACTTTTCGAAAACGGTATCGATTGGTCGGGGGTGTTGTCAAGGTCTTTTCGAAAATCGCAATGTCAGGTCAAAAAGCGATAGTAAGATTTCGCTATTTTATCTGTAGTAGTTTGTCTTAAGTAAGTTGTGTTCCATAATCGTGTTTTCAGTCACCATTACGGGTGTAGCTTCAAGTGTTTGAAAGGCATTTTAATAAATTTTTGCTTTCGCACGCGGGCTCGACGCGAGTGGTTTTAAAACAGAGTGGGTCATGCGCAAATTAGTCGGTCTTGGACAGTTAGGTAAAAGGTCATTTAATCATTATTGCTTCTCCGCATTTTTGGTGGTTTTAATGGATTCCAAACCTTTTAATCGAGTCATAATTGGAGACAGAGAGCTTTGAAATTCAATAATCCAGTTCGCATTCGAGTCAGTTTGAATCTACATAATTAAACACACAGTTGGTTGACGTTCCCAGTTTTGCCTTATAAGTTACTAGTATTTTAATTGTTGAATTGTCATATTTAAGTTTAAATTTCTGTCACCTTTGGAAATCCTCGTATCGTTTAGTGACCTCGCTCACAACTGGGATCTGAGTGATTGCGAGAGTTGTCCCAGTTTGAATCCCTGGTCGAAAGGCAAGTTATATCTGCCGACTAATTAAGTGTGGCCAACACTAATTTATCACCAGAAATCAAGGCCAAGTTAATTTCCAGTACGAATTTCTTAAAAATTCCGAGGCCAAGCGCTCAACTCACGAAACGAACATTTCTCCAAACCCGTGGGTTTTACCAGGTGAGGTTTATTAGCTGAGATATATTGCGGGAGAATATAGAGGATTGACTTTGCGACCGCTGGACTTAAGCACCCATAGTGTACGGTCATTATGAGCGGTCAAACGGGTCCACCAAGTGGATAACAGCTTTAGGCGACGAAAGTATACAGCGGGAAAATAACCGAGAGTCACTGTACCTCAACCCCTTTACCTGGTTTCGAGTAGACCAAGTTCCTGGCCAGAAGTATTAATTAATCTAGCTTTAGGAGGGGTCCCAAGGGGACATCCGTGAAAAACTAAAAGCGATCACTGTGTATACCTCTGCAAATTGATCACTAAGAACCGCATCTCGTATCACCCACTTTTCCCCAAACATCTAACTAATTAGGAAATTAATTTACACAATTAAAAGGTACACTCTAGACTCACGTGTCACGCTGTACATTTGCTGATTTGGTCAGAGTGTTGTTTTAGAGTACGATCTTAAGTGGCAATCACTGTACCTAAACAGAACTCAATAGAGAAATTATTTTGATTGACAATCAAATCGAGGACAAAGTCCCGTGAAAATTATTGTGCTGAGCGAACTCGATTCCACCAGAAATGTTGGTTAAGACCGTGATATCGCAACTATATTCGAGAGTGAAATCTGTTAGCTGAGTCTTACTGTATTGCTCGCAACTGCTATATTTGGTAATCGCTGTATTGACGTATAAATTCACGGGGGTTTTCACGTTCATTTATCAGATTCCTAGTGGGGGCTGGTAACGGAGTTTTTTCCCCTCGTCTTTTTTTCTCAATAAACGAAGCAAATTAAATTTAATATCTCGCATTTTTATTTTAACGTACTTAGTTCCTTAAATCTCTCCAATTTATGCGCGACCGCACCAACAACGAGTCTTGAGTTACGTCACAGGTAAGGTCCGACAAATTTAATTAGACGATCACGACTTTTATTGAAGTAAATAAAACATATAGCCTATTTACAAGTCAGAAGTAAAATTTTGACGGTTTCTGAATTACCTGTCAATTAGAATAATTTTTTTTCCATTGTATTGAGACAGTTTGTGGTTGCAATTGGTTGTTCCGTTTAACAACAAAATCAGTGACGTGTCGGCGCGTTACAACCCTGAGCTATTTAAAAGTTTAAAAAATCTTCAAAAAATATTTTACTCATCGCTAAACATTTTTTAGAAATTGATAGTAATCAAAATTAGGCTTTAGATAAATTAGAATGAATTAAGAATTTATCTAAACACGACAAAAAACAAATTTTTAAGGTAGTTGACCTATGTACATCTAAATGTGACCTTGACCCACTAATTCATATACATTAAGGTATTTATCGGCTGGTAATAGAAGAGTTGTTATCGTTGAATTTTACAGAAAATACGTATAATATAAATTGTTTGTCAGGACAACAAGAAATGGTGATGTTAGTAGATTTGCATCAATTATTTACTGTCATATGGCGCCTGAGATACTACGCTTAGTGTGAGTGTATTTGTGTAGCGCCACCTCCTTAAGTACGATTAATTATTTAGTGTTCATTATTGTTAACGACTTCTAAAAAGTATATGAGCTTTTTAGATATATAAATTTGCTACCACTTAAATGACTCTACTTTACCTCCTGAACTATTTACGAATCCAGGTAGCACTGCCGAAGACAGTCAGATATCCCGAACGATCTTCTAAGAAGGAGAAATGGGGGGGGGGGCAAAGAAGATCAAAGGATGCCAGAAGATGATCCAGCTGGTTCGTCACGCCACACAGTGTTCGTTTCCTTTTTTTTATTGATATATAGTTATAGTATAGTTTTCTAATTGCCTTTTTAAAATTTTAAGATTCTTTCTAAACTATCAAAAATACATTCAAACCTAAGTTTACGTGCGCCTGATCGCCATTTGTCAAAGATCTCCTTTCAACTAATAGCGTTTTTGATTAAGAGCTCTAGAGCACTTTCCACGCCTCCGGCGTACGGAATCCGTCAGTCGAAATTTTCTTCAGGATTGGTTGATTTAAAATTTCTGAACGTTGAAACATTCAGAAATTTTAAATTAACCAAACACGAAGAAGATTCCGAATGCCGGATGTCGTGTGCCGGAGGTGTGGAAACCTAGCATAAGATTTGTCTGGCGTCGATCTGCGTAAAGGTAATTCGCTGAACTAGCGAAGCAACGCAGCCTTCAATCAACTTCGGTTAAGTCACCCTTCACTTGACGAGAAAACAGGCGACCAATAACCAGAAACGGGCTGCCGAAATGTAGCAGGTTCGCACAACGAGAATAGAAACAAAACTAAGAGTAGAACTGAAAACAAAAAGTGAATTTCTCTATAAGAACAAAGAAATCTGATAAAAGCGTGAGTCGCAGAAATGGCGTCGCATATGTACCTAACTGTTTTTAACGCAGAAACGGGAAAATCTGCTGCGAAAGAGCTTTTTAAACAGCTCAACGAGTTCACAGGGAATAGAAATTACCAGTAGTGATTAGCCATAAATCACGGGAGTATGATACATACACACACGGTTGTACCTTGTGCTGCCAAGATGCTTAATAGTGCAAAAAGAAGCCGGAACCAGTTTCCCATACGACCAAGACGTTGGTGCAATCAGATCACAGGAAAAAGATAACGTCACTTCTGGACCCAATACAAATCGTGACATCAACGCGTCAAAAATAAAAACGGCAGTGTGACCAACGTTATATGCGATACATGAATATTAAAAGAACCAAGGAATTAGTCTGTAAAAAAGTGTACTTGTAATCAGCATTTTATATGATTTTTTCATGCAATTGTTTAATAAGTAAATAGTACGTCGATTATCAGGTGTGTGCAAATTTCACATACAATTATGAATCCGTTAAAATTATTTCATCTGAAGATTATTTTCAGTAATTCTTTGTAAACTTTAGTCATATCAGTTGCTTTTGAAATTGTACGGTGCTTCATTTTCAAACAGGATTATTAAGGGATTAACTCAACGATACTTAACCTGCAGTTCCTTAATTGTAAATAACTTTGTACATATGCAGCTGGATAACATCCTTTTATGAAATTATTCTTTTTTCCTAAATTAAATACAGTTTGCTTCACCTGTGGTTTCAATTAACTGTAACTCAATTTTCATTTTAAATATTAATTTAATGTTCTATACAGGGTAACTGAAACTCGGTAGCTAAGCTGCCATCTTCAGTATGCTACCAACTTAAAAGCACTTAAAAAGATCTAAAAACAACCTAATCATCCTAATAAAATCATAAAAATGTAAAAACTAACTAACTTTTATGATTTTTTTAAGTTGGTAGCGTACTGAAGATGGCAGCTTCGCTGCCGAAATACGTATCTATGGATATAAAATTATTGTGGGCGGAGATTAATTTCAATTATTTCTTAAA
Source organism: Prosopocoilus inquinatus (assembly GCA_036172665.1). Classification (NCBI taxonomy): domain Eukaryota; kingdom Metazoa; phylum Arthropoda; class Insecta; order Coleoptera; family Lucanidae; genus Prosopocoilus; species Prosopocoilus inquinatus. The sequence goes on from CM069875.1 coordinate 19,985,451, forward strand.
CCACAGTCTCCTTTTGTATTTCAGTTTATATAAAGCATGTCCTACAGAAAACGCCCCAAGCCTTTATTTATAGACTAACTTAAAAAAAAAACAAAAAGGCAAATGAAATGAGACTGAAAGCACTATAAAATGTGGTCAATTAATTATTTTTATTATAGTTACCTTCATGGTCAAACGATTGTCAAGTTTCATTTTTCAAATATATTTTTTATTATTGTATCTGGTACAGCTACTTTTTCTAAATTCAATGACGTGCATGCAACACTTTAAGTTTTGAGCAGCAAATATGGCAGTGCAAATGTAAGTTGCTATAGGAAAAAAATTGAAAATCTAACTTTAAAAGAGTAGAATTGACGAAAAATTGGCAAGTATGCTTTTAGGGTAAGATGCTTAGGAATTTTTGGCCCGCACTATCCCTTGATCTTACACCACTAGAATTTTTTTATTTAGTTTTTATTTAACTCTGAAAATGAAGAAATGTTGCGAGATAGGATCATTAACACTTACGCAATATCTATTTTACACGTTGTATTTGTTTTTCAAAGCATACTTGACTTTGAACTTAAAGTTCGATTTTTAATTTTTGCTGGTCAAAACTTAAAGTGTTATACATCACAGAATTTAGAAAAAGAAGCTCTACGAGATATAAAAGTATACAGAGTTATTTTAAAAATAAAATTTGACAGTCGTTTGACCATGAAGGTAAATTAAAAAATAATTAATTGACCACATTTTATAGTGTTTTTAGTCTCATTTTATTTGTTTTTTTTTTTTTTTTGCTTTTTAAAATTAGCCTATAAATAAAGGAACTATATCTCTTGAGGCGTTTTCTGTAGGACACCCGGTATAAATTAAGGAGACCCTTAATAGTAATAGAGTGTTTATTCTCTGTTAAATTTCTGAGGTTTCAATTTTTTATTATTAAGAATTAATAGACCATAAAACACGAATTCAACAACCTTGGCGCAATATTAGTTTACAGTGATTATTATATTTATGCACAGGAGCGAAGCGTTATGAAATTATTATGAAAACTGTAACGCGTAAATTGAAATTAACTGCAGTTTTACTAAGCCGTTAGGTGAGGATTCTACGCTACCGTGTTACGTTGGCATGCATTCCTTAAATTAAATGATGTTTAACTTACAAGACATTCCGCTAATTCTCATTGCCATAACAAAATTATACTAAAGGAGGCGGTTATTTATGTGACGATAATTTACTCTAACTACCAAGCCGACAGTTTTACAGTTTTAAGGAAATTAATCTCTGGAAAATTATTATAACAGCCGGGTGGAAATCATTTCCCAAGAGTTTCTTTTTGTTTGTTATTTAATAAGTAAGTAAGGTTTCATTAGTAAGTAATTTAATAACTCTTCATTAAATCAGATTTATTAAAATATTTTAAAAAACAATTTAATTAATGCTCTTTCAAGCAACGAAAAAAATGTAATCAAAACTTAATACTTAAGTTCTAAATACGGTGGGTTTTCTAATGTATTTCTAATATTATTTTTTGGTAGTACGAGATTAATACTCGTATAATATTTCGAAAGAACAAAATTGCTTAGTTAAGCAATATACTTACACAAAATTTTTCTAAAATCTTTCATTATGCTTTGACAGCAAGCATGGCCGCCTTGCATGGGGGACTCATTAGGAGCAAATCCCGCTTCAATTTGTCTATCCTACTGCAATGTTAGGTCAAAAAGCGATAGTAAGATGTCGCTATTTTATATGTTCAATATACTTACAGTTTGATATATGATAAACTTTATTAAAACTTGTAATATTTAAAGACAGTTTATTTCAAATCCAATAACAAATACATAAATAACTACTACACATTTTAATATATGATACAAGATTTTTTTAATTCACTTAATTGACCCAAATCTGAAATGTAGATACTAAAATAATTAACGATTTCTCTAATTTTTCACTTTAGTTATACACGTCTGCTTTCAAATTTGAATATAAAAAAAACAGTAAATCATTGTTGTTATTTGTTCATCACACATATAAGATATTTTAATTTTCACTTTAAAGAAGCGATAAAAGAAAAGTACATAAAGCATAAACTGATACAGTTTAGACAATACAGGGTTAGCCAATGGTGCGTATTCGGAAGTTAGTAAATATGTAATCTTATTGTTCTTACTGTGAAGTTTAGCTTTCGACAATTAAAGACAAGACTTATACAGTGTCTTTTAAAAAGTGTGCTACAACTGGGAATTTTTTTTATTATCAATTTTTATAAAAAATTATTGATGCAGGACGCATCTCTTAAAAACAAATTGGCAAATGTCAGATGAAACTTTTCTTGAACGGTATACAGCGTGGACCGAACCAAGTAAAGTGTCCTTATTTTATATGCTTCAGGAAAATGTCATAAGAATAAGTTATTTAGAATGAAAAGTTATAGTTAGATATGAAATTACGACCTCCTATCTCAAAAATGAAAAAATTACAATTTATTGTGAACCATTCTTTCTTTATAAACACTGTCTTAGGAAATACAGGTGGGGTTAAAGTGTCCACTAAAATAATATGAATAGGAAAACACGAAATTCGATCTTATTTTCCAATTATTATACTTTTGTCTTAGTGATTATTTCAATGCATTCGGGAACTTTATGCTTTTTTGTAGCATGATGGCAATTCATCGAGACAAATAAAATAATTGAGAAATAAGAAAGAATTTTCTGTTTTTCTATTCATATTGTTTTGGCGGACACTTTAGTCCTATATATGAGTATTTCTTAATGTAGTGTGTATAAAGAGTGGTTCACAATAAATTGTATTTCATTTGTTTTCGAAATTGGAACCTATAACTTCATATCTAATTATAACTTTTAATTCTGAACGACTTATTCTTATGACCTCTTCCTGTATCTTGTGAAATAAGGGAGTTTTACTCTTAATCTTAGTATCCACGTTGTATACCGTTCTAGAAAAAATTCATCTGACATTTGCCAACTTGATTTTAGGGGATACCGAAGTGTTCTGACTCAATAAATTTAAATAAAAATCGATAATAAAAAAAATCCCTATTTGTAGCACACTTTTTAAAAGACAATATATGTTAGAAAATTGTTAGAAATAAAGAAGAATAGAGAAGAAATAAACCTAGTATCAGTAGAAAGGTAAGTTTAAGTGCTATTCATTCTGAAATAAAAGTAAAGGAAAGTAGGTTCTTCCATTAAAAAAAGTGAGATACCGAGTGAAATGTTCGCTCTGTAAACCTAATGCTGAAACGTAACGAGTGTTCAACAAAAAAAAATGGTCTAGCTAGCCATGAATTTATTCTGAACGTCTAGCGTCGGGTTCTTCATACGACTAGCGTGAAGCGTCACTTGCATTTCTAACCTCAGTTTAACTCGAAGAAGACATTTCCAAATTAAAAGTTTATTATCGAATATTTATATTAAGTTATAAAAAAAAATTTGCAGGTGCAGCTTTCGAGTTTTGTTGGTTAGGTTAACCGTCAACTTGTCAAAGTTGAAACTGAAATGATGAATCACGACATGCGTTTCCGACAACAAAAGCCTGCTACAGCCTACTTGACCTATTTTTTTATTGAACACTCGTTATTTTACTTTCTTTTGTATTTCTTCCTTCAACTTTTGTTAAATATCTCCAAATTCTCCATTGCCAGTTAATTTAAAATTTATACTTTATTATTTTATACAGGTGCCCCAACACTCCGATGAAGAACGGAATTGGTATTTTACGTACATTTTATTTAAAAAATGGTTAACTGTTTTTGTGCAGGCTCGTACTCTGCACAATGTGGGGTGTTTCTTTATTAATTACACACCAGACTTATTTTATTTATTTTTTTAATGGGAACCTTACATATTTTATTGAATATATATTTGATAGCACTTGAAATGTCGAAGAAAATAATATAACCACATATTAACTTATTTTCATTACCTCTCGAGTATTTCGTACTTTGTGTGAGAAACGACCTAAATTAAATGCAATTTAATTTTGAATTTGATGTAGAAAACAAAGCAAGCAACTTTCTCAAACAAATTTAATTTTTCATATATTACAAAAAATGTATATCTTATAAAAAAATAACAATAAAAACTTTTATTGTTTGAAAGAAATTGCTTGCTTTTTCCTACAACGTTGAATTAAAAAATTTATATTCATGTTTTCATATTTAAAAATATGAAATTTTCAGTAACTCTGTAGTTCATGATTCACATTTGAGCATGGTTTCTGAGAAGAATGTATTTATATAGAATCAATAATAATTTGAGACATGCTGTAATAAAAAAGCTAAATTAGTATTTGGCTTCTGAAGTTGTTCGAAAGGTAGAACTTTTTAAGAATATATTTTTTTGCTTAAAGTCAGTAATAAAAATATTTTAAATAAAATTCATCGGAAATAAGTTTCAAGTCACTATAAAATATAGATTACGTTTCCAAAATTTATTTATTCACCGGTCATAGCTAGAACAAAGATTGACTAGTTAACGTGTTTCGGAACAAATTCTGTTTTCAAAACTAATTAAGTCGAATTTCCAAACGCAACCATTTCTAGACTCGTATTTTCGACGGATTTTCATTCAAAATTTTTACTGGTCCCTAATATCATAGGTAATGCTTTGGTAATAGAAACGTTATTTTGATTTCTGCAATATAAAATTAACAAATTAGAATTTTTTTAGACTCTACTTAAAATTTAAATTTAAGCGTTAATTCTTGTTTTTGTTTCTGAAGTTTCTTAACAAGCAGAACCTTTTATAAAAAATAAATTTATTGCGTTCATTGAAATTAAAAAGGCGTTCCTCTTGTTAAATCGATTTGCCACACTGTATATCATAAAGTATTGTTTTTATTTTTAAGCTCTTGAAAAAAGCTATCTTTTCTGATAACAAACATACGCTTGAATCGATTGGGATGGTATTAGGTACGAGATTCCATAGGAAGCTAAGTTTACATTTAGATATGATTTTAGTTATTTGCAGTATATCGCTTGTACGGAAACAGGTGTGCCGCAACGCAGATCTTACAAACACTTTTTTGATATTGTGTAGATAGATAACTTTAGTGAATAAATCTTTAGAAAGAAGCATTCGTTTGGAAAATTTTTCTTGTCTTCGTAACTTTTGATATTTCTTATGATTTAGTTACCAAATAAAAATAAAAACAATATTGATTTTCTTATGATTTGGTTACCAAATAAAAATAAAAACAATACTGATTTTCGAAATAAAATTCATCAAAAATTGTTCCCAAAACCACAATACTCCACTAAACTCTAATGTTTTACGTTTCCATCTTTAATATCAATACGGAAGACACAGTACCAGGTGAAGTTCTGAAAAATGAATGTCGTTTTCGAGTGACTGCTCGGAGCAGCTCCAGATCATGTTGCACATGCGCAGAAAAACGCGCATTTAGATGATTTTTGCTCATTTCAGGATTAAAAATTCCGATGTTCGAATGAACCGGATTGCATTGAAACGAAGCAAAATTTTTAAAACGTGTCGATAGGCGGAGCCAAAGAGAAGAGCATTTTGAAGGGGATGCGTACCCAAATGAATTGATTGATCTGATTCGAAAACGCCATTCTGCATTTTCGACGAAAACCATAGGATTGTTGCTTACACAAAGCTTAGGAAGCCCAAGATTCGCATCATCATACGAGTGCTTTCTTTTAATCTGCATCTATTTATACTGGGTGTCTCGTAACCTACGGAGAAGATTGAAGGGCAGCTGTAGAATATCAAAATAATGTTTTTTTCTTAATTCGCTTTTGACCAAAACCCAATAATAAGAAAGTTTCAGCAGTTTCACTGTCTTCATTTCTTCTTTAATTTACACCTGTGGCTTCTTAATTAATCACAATTATTTCACAAACTGCAACATTGTCAAATACTCTATTGTCTATTCTAACCTATTTTCAAGTTTTATTTTAATGAGGAGGCGCTGCACAGCAATACGGAAATCCGTTTCTGGGCATTAAAAGAAAACATGAAATAGCCGCAACTTTTATGTGACTACATTTATTTAGACAGTTGTTTCATGTAAAGCAGTATTCAATTAACTCTTAAATACCCCAAATTTGATTTTAAAACGTGCAATATTACTCCAGGTAGTAACTTTTGTTTCTTAAGTAATTTCACTTTAAGCTCTAGTAACTTTTTAGTTATTGTTTTTTTAACAAAAAATTATTGAGAAAAAAGCTTTCGTTTGATCTCCTCTAGCTGCCCTTTGAATCCGCTCTGTACGTTATGAGACACACAGTATAATTAATGAATTCATTTTAAAAAATCTCATCTTTTACTATTTTTAGTTTAGTTAATGTCTACCATTTGCGTTGTAAAATCTTAACTATCAGGTGAGATGCAATTATTTTGTCTAGATCGTAAGTGAATGTTTCTCATAGAAATATCAATTATCAGTACTCTCAATAGTAATTCCAAAGAGTGGATTGTTTTTCTTTTTTGTAAACCATTTAAGTACAAAAGCAAGAAATACGTGATAATTTTAAACAAATATTTGACTGTCGGCACGGGTACTTGTTAAGAGTAAGGCGTAAGCGTACATACAAAAATATCGTCGCTCCGCGCCATATTTTTATATGTAATTTTTTGACATAAAATGCTGCCGAGTGAGAATTGCTTCATTTAAAACCATGGCACCTTTTAGAGGCAGCAAAATGACGCGACGTGACGCGACGCGACACGTTGCCGTGTGAGAATTGAGCCTAACCACAGCAAAATAATTCCATAAATCCACAGTAATCTAGAGACGCAATCACGATCTACTAGATTTTACAAGACGAAGTCTCTTATAGGGCTTGGGGCCTTCTTCTCAAGTCACTTAATCTTAATTTTAATCTCATTTCTCAGATTCTCACACAAAACTTTACAACACAACAACGTTGAATTTCCACAGGTAAGCCGGTGCCAGTTTCATATGTAAAAAGCTCTTTATTATACAATGAGTATGTCGTTTATGATGTCGCACAAGTCAAAGTGAAATAAAAATCGTTGTAAAATTGCAATCAATCGTCAATTTCGCATACGACTTTAGTCGAATGACTTGAGAATAGAATAGAGATTTACTACACCTTTTCAATTTCAAATTGGGACTAAAGAGTTTCAAATTGGGATTAAACAATTTCAAATTGAGACTAAACAAATTCGAATGGGGAATAAACATTTGACAGTTTTGAGAGAGGGAAAATTTACCAATAATCACCAATGTTGAATCCAATTTAATTCGACTGGTCCTGTCTAAATGCTGGAGTTAAAGAGATGGAATATCGTTTACAAAATGAAAAAATATAGTGCGACAAAATATTACTAATAAAATTACCGTACCTAACTGTACATATAAGATTCGTTGCAAACATCCAAAAATTCATACCTGATGCGTTAAATATGGTTAATGTAAAATTTTGATGAACATATAAAATAGCGACATCTTACTATCGCTTTTTGACCTAACATTGCAGTAGGATAGACAAATTGAAGCGGGATTTGCTCCTAATGAGTCCCCCATGCAAGGCGGCCATGCTTGCTGTCAAAGCATAATGAAAGATTTTAGAAAAATTTTGTGCAAATCGTTTTTGATTGCAGTGAGAACCTCGAGCAGCCTCTGGACAGCTGTTTCAGCCCTGCTTGGGGCTTCTTCAGCAGAAACGTAGCTCGACATTCCCACTGCAGACCAAAAACGACTTGCCCAATTTATTCGCAATTGCGATGTAAGAGTGATGAACATATAAAATAGCGACATCTTACTATCGCTTTTTGACCTAACATTGCAGTAGGATAGACAAATCGAAGCGGGATTTGCTCCTAATGAGTCCCCCATGCAAGGCGGCCATGCTTGCTGTCAAAGCATAATGAAAGATTTTTGAAAAATTTTGTGCAAATCGTTTTTGATTGCAGTGAGAACCTCGAGCAGCCTCTGGACAGCTGTTTCAGCCCTGCTTGGGGCTTCTTCAGCAGAAACGTAGCTCGACATTCCCACTGCAGACCAAAAACGACTTGCCCAATTTATTCGCAATTGCGATGTAAGAGTGATGAACAAATAAAATAGCGACATCTTACTATCGCTTTTTGACCTAACATAGCAGTATATATATATATATGTTCATCACTCTTACATCGCAATTGCGAATAAATTGGGCAAGTCGTTTTTGGTCTGCAGTGGGAATGTCGAGCTACGTTTCTGCTGAAGAAGCCCCAAGCAGGGCTGAAACAGCTGTCCAGAGGCTGCTCGAGGTTCTCACTGCAATCAAAAACGATTTGCACAAAATTTTTCTAAAATCTTTCATTATGCTTTGACAGCAAGCATGGCCGCCTTGCATGGGGGACTCATTAGGAGCAAATCCCGCTTCAATTTGTCTATCCTACTGCAATGTTAGGTCAAAAAGCGATAGTAAGATGTCGCTATTTTATATGTTCATCACTCTTACATCGCAATTGCGAATAAATTGGGCAAGTCGTTTTTGGTCTGCAGTGGAAATGTCGAGCTACGTTTCTGCTGAAGAAGCCCCAAGCAGGGCTGAAACAGCTGTCCAGAGGCTGCTCAAGGTTCTCACTGCAATCAAAAACGATTTGCACAAAATTTTTCTAAAATCTTTCATTATGCTTTGACAGCAAGCATGGCCGCCTTGCATGGGGGACTCATTAGGAGCAAATCCCGCTTCAATTTGTCTATCCTACTGCAATGTTAGGTCAAAAAGCGATAGTAAGATGTCGCTATTTTATATGTTCATCACTCTTACATCGCAATTGCGAATAAATTGGGCAAGTCGTTTTTGGTCTGCAGTGGGAATGTCGAGCTACGTTTCTGCTGAAGAAGCCCCAAGCAGGGCTGAAACAGCTGTCCAGAGGCTGCTCAAGGTTCTCACTGCAATCAAAAACGATTTGCACAAAATTTTTCTAAAATCTTTCATTATGCTTTGACAGCAAGCATGGCCGCCTTGCATGGGGGACTCATTAGGAGCAAATCCCGCTTCAATTTGTCTATCCTACTGCAATGTTAGGTCAAAAAGCGATAGTAAGATGTCGCTATTTTATATGTTCATCACTCTTACATCGCAATTGCGAATAAATTGGGCAAGTCGTTTTTGGTCTGCAGTGGGAATGTCGAGCTACGTTTCTGCTGAAGAAGCCCCAAGCAGGGCTGAAACAGCTGTCCAGAGGCTGCTCGAGGTTCTCACTGCAATCAAAAACGATTTGCACAAAATTTTTCTAAAATCTTTCATTATGCTTTGACAGCAAGCATGGCCGCCTTGCATGGGGGACTCATTAGGAGCAAATCCCGCTTCAATTTGTCTATCCTACTGCAATGTTAGGTCAAAAAGCGATAGTAAGATGTCGCTATTTTATATGTTCATCACTCTTACATCGCAATTGGGAATAAATTGGGCAAGTCGTTTTTGGTCTGCAGTGGGAATGTCGAGCTACGTTTCTGCTGAAGAAGCCCCAAGCAGGGCTGAAACAGCTGTCCAGAGGCTGCTCGAGGTTCTCACTGCAATCAAAAACGATTTGCACAAAATTTTTGTAAAATTTTGAGTTAGGCGTATATTTATTAGTTAGATAGTTACATTTCCTTTTGTTATTATTACCTACCAGCTTGTATTATTTCTGAATTAAAATATTTTTTCCAATTTCAATTTGTTTAAACCCAATTTGAATTTGTTTATTCCCAATTTGAATTTGTTTAGTTCCAATTTGAATTCGTTTATTCTCAAATCGAAATTGTTTAGTCCCACTTTGAATTTGTTTATTCCCAATTTGAATTTGTTTAGTCCCAATTTGAAACTGAAAAGGTATAGTTAATAAGTGTGTCTCCGTTGGCACTACTTACCCAAAAAACCGGAAATGGATGTAAACTTTATTTCTAATGTTAAGTTTTCGCCATTTTTGACAGTTTTTCGTATGGCCAGTAAAGTTTTATTCTGTGGTTTCATATCGTTGCTCAGGTATAGTTTTCATGTGGAATGCGCGTTGCCGCCTACGCCTGCTGCAATCGTAAGGTAGGCAACTTACATTACTTCTAAGGGCAATAGTATGGGAAAATACATGTACCTTGCATGTACCCGGTTGTTTTGTAAAGTAGGCTGGTAATTTCTTACAGCGCATTTTTCTGTTGGTTGCCTAACTGCATGCGTTGCCAACACAATTCGCATACCGACGGGCGCTCCATAATACGGTCTATGCTCTAAGGTTGTACTACCAAACTACCAAAAAATGACGTAATATTTATTATTAATTACTTACATCTTTTTTAATCACAAAGCAACACAAAACCTGTGGCTGTAATCCAAATAAATAGTGAGAAAACCCCTCGACCACATTAATTCACTGAAAGCGACATCTTTTTTGACAAATATTGCTAAAACCTGAGACAATAATATTCATACTACAGTTGTTAAATTCTAATTCGGTTTGCAAGCTTTCAAATTGTTATTTATATCGTATTCAATTACGTTATTCTTTTCAGATGAAACAGCGACATCCTACGGTTGCTTTTTGACCTGACGTTGTAGTAGGATAGACAAATTGAAGCGGATTTGCTACATAATAAGTCCCCTATGCAAGGCTTGTCCCCCATGCTTGTAAATCGTCTTTGTACAGCTGTTTCGGCCCTGTTTGGGGCTCCGTCAGCAGAAACGTAGCTCGAAATGTCCACTGCAAACCAAAAACGAGTTGACCAATTTATTCGCAATTGCCGTGTACTAGTGATGAACATAAGGCACTCGATCTCTGTCTAAGGACACAGGTACTGCCATCATATGGTTTTAACACTTGGCAATGGGTATTTGACCTTGAACAAGCGGGTTGTCAAAAATGACAAACTGAATATTTTATGTAAATCAGATGCAAATATAACGTAAATCATTTTAATTTTTACTTTATTAACTACAAGAATAAGTTTACAATAAACTAGGAATAATTTTACGATAAATCTAGACATTAACATATTAGCAAATATGACACAATAAACCGAAAAAGTAAACAAAAAGCATACGTGAGTATATTAGAAGCATCTTTAAACAGTTGACCATATAAATAGAAGTTTCAGTAGTTTAGCCGTTAACTTTGAATTTAAAAATTGTGGACTGATTGTAATTTTCCATCAAGTTCCTTTGGTAAGCTATTAGGTTTTGGATAATGGAACTTAGAAAATAAGTGGATTTAGAGAATTCCCTAAGCATTTAGGATAAAAATGAGAAAAATTTTGTGCAAATCGTTTTTGATTGCAGTAAAACCTCGAGCAGCCTCTGTACAGTTGTTTCAGCCCTGCTTGGGGCTTCTTCAGCAGAGACGTAGCTCGATATTCCCACTGTAAACAAAAACGACTTGCCCAATTTATTCGCAAATGCGATGTAAGAGTGATGAACAAATAAAATATCTAAATAAATAATAAATATCTTACGATCGCTTTATGACCTGACATTGCAGTAGGATAGACAAATTGAAGCGGGATTTCCTAATAAGTCCCCCATGCAAGGCGGCCATGCTTGCTGTTAAAGCATAATGAAAGATTTAGAAAAATTTTGTGCAAATCGTTTTTGATTGCAAGCATGGCCGCCTTGCATGGGGGACTTATTAGGAGCAAATCCCGGTTCAATTTGTCTATCCTACTGCAATGTCAGGTCAAAAAGCGATCGTAAGATGTCGCTATTTTATTTGTTGATAAAAATGAGGTTCAGGATCCAGTCCAAAAAAAGTAGGTAATACCTGACAAAAAAGATACTTTTTTAGGCAGAACTTTCCCATTTACTGTCATATTGCCTCGTAGGCACTTAGTTTTATTATAAATTTATACTTTGTCTCAATAAAATGGAAATTGAAACTATTTTGCTTTATTTTTGGTCTTGATTTACATAAAATATTCCAGTTTGTTATTTTTGACAACTGATTTGTTCCAGGTCAAATACCCACTGTCGCGTGTCAAAAACATATGATGGCACGTGTCTTTAGATAGAGATCGAGTGTCTTATTTAAACAGATAAAACAGCGACATCCTACGATCGCTTTTTGACCTGACAGCTTTTGGCCGCAATCAAAAACGATTTGCAACAAAATTGTTATTCTTTTCATCAAAACCATTTACTGATTATTACAAATTTGTTTCAGTTCGCAAATTACTACACTGTCATAATTTAACTTTTGCCAAATAAACATCAGTTTTGATAACTAGCGCCACAACGGAAAAAATTTACTCTAATTAAATAGATTGCGTAGGCCGGAGAGTCCTTCTCGTAAAATCTAGTGGGTCATGGTGCAATTAATGTCATTTATTCCAAATAATCCAAATGTAAATCTTGTCAAAATTCACGTGATTTCAGTAATGTGCCTATGTATTGTTGAATTTAAAAATGTACAACCTGGAGGAAATTGCCAAACTTCTCATCTGCGGAGTTGTAATAATTGCAGCACTCAAGATAATAACTGGTTGAAAAAGAAATCGTATCAAGTTGCATCGCCAGGCAGTTTATGTTATCTATCCTAGAAAGTTATTACTGGTCTACAAGAAGAATTCAAATCGTAATGTCGAAATGTTGCTGCCAATTAATATTTTTAATATTTTAATTTAAAACATGAATAAAATGGTAGGGTGTATTTTATGTAATTGTTTTACTATGTTCGGACGCTTACAAAGAGACAATACAAATGATGTTTAATGACGATGGTGCTTGAGATTATGAAGCGAACACCTTCCTCGCACTTTCTACGATTATGTTCGCAGCTTCCGCGGACATTTCTATTAGGTCACTGGTAATTACTTTAAGACAAGCTCCAACCAAAAGTCCAAGAAAGAAAAGCTTGATAAGGTCCATTGAAGAGGCCATTTTAACGGATAATTTTATGAGGAAAGTATGACAGGTTTGGACATTTGTCGCCAATCACTCAATGAAAATTTGAATCCTCAACTTTCTAGATCAAATTTAATGACTTAGGCCCGTATGACTCGGTAATATTTCTTGTATGAAAAACTAACGGAGAATATTATCGAATTACTTTGTAACAAATTTATGTAAATTTTAAAAGAAAAATAATATTAATTAAAAATATTTATATGCTGACTGTCCAGAATAAGTTGTCCACTACAAAGTTTATTATTAAAAATATAATTTTGGTTAAATGAGGAAAAAGTTTTCTCTTTTAAGCTTCCCTAAAGATTTTAACGTTTTAACTGAGTTATTGATAAAGAATGATTACATAAGTGATTTGACATTACTAGAAATTTACTAAACAAAAACCTAAAATTTATGATTTTTAAAAACATTTATTCAATAATTTTCTAAAACTCCTACATTAAAGAATTATAATGTTTTCATAATTATTAATTTGAAAGAAACTATAAAGGTAATTATGTTACACACGTAATTTACATCAAACGGTTGCGTGCAATGAGCGCGAGAGTAAGAGCGGCCTCGGGCATAAAAGCCGTTCACCAGGTATTCTAGGAATGTCCGATCCTTACTTATTAGAGCAACGCTGATATTCAGGGCTATTCTGTAACATTGATATGCATATCAATTGATATGGTCTTCAATAATTGAAGAGAATTTGTTACGGTTTCATAACAATTCACTTCGATTGCCGACCGCAAATTGAAGAGAGATGCATATTAACTCGATATCATACTCCAAACGGATTGCAAGTTGCTAAGAAACTATTTACAGAATACCAATTTTGCAAGGTCACTTGAAACATAGCAATATCAAGTCCATAACAATATTAGAGAATAGACCCCATTGTTTGATTAGCAATGTCAATAATACAATTTATAATTCTTTTCGAATTTTGTTTTAGCTGAGAATTGTTGACAATTTTAAAATATCCAAAAGCAGAATTGTGTTTTGATAAGCCATGCAGGATAATATAAAATAATTCACATTGCTTAATAATGTGAAACATGGACAGTAAGTAGGTGCATAAGATAACGTTCATTCTAAAGTAATTTCCCCTTTATAAAACTTTCAGTCGCGATCTAAAAGGTAAACAAACACCTCTTGAATTTTGTCAAATGTTTTTATTTTGTATTTGTTTACCTACGACTTGCTGGCTTGCTTGTCTGAGAATCTATGATAATGGTCAGAAGGCAGCAAGTGGCAATTTAAAATTTGTAGGGGACACATTACTAAAAAGTATGACTGTATCTATGTACAAGGTGACTACGCGAGAATTCCTACCCCCTTTAATTCCTTTATTTTTGATTTCAGGAAAAATGTTTAATACAAAACTTAAAGGGACTAATTCAAAGTTTCTCTTTGTGGTCACAGAAAAACAATTGATGGTCGAATAAAAGAGATATAAAATAAACTGAAGTTTTTTTTAATGGAACATCCTGTATTTCGATTCGAAATAAAATTCTAATGGGACTGTATAATAAAACTAATAATGTAGAAGATATGTATAAAATAATTCCTGTTTAATTTTTTTATTTTTTATTTTAGAAAGAAAAAAGGATAAAAAAAGTTGTAGAATTTATTTGAGTACTGCTACAGATTCTCACAACAAACAATTGAGCGTCGGATACCCAAAAAAAATAAACGAAGTTTTGGTTTTAAATAAAATAACATTAAATAAAATTTTACTATTAACATATTAAATCGATTTACGTTTTCTAAAAATTAACTTTTCATCTAGAAACGAAAAATATTTAGGAAAAATTGAATTTTGAAAAAATGATTAAAAATTTATCGTAAAACATATTCAAAGCATCTTCAATTTTTTTTTTCGCAAAATGTAAATCTTTTTAACATGTTTTGATTCACGTCTCTTAATATAAAAGAATCATTATTCAAATTTTCTATTTCTAAAATTCAAAAAGAAAATAAATTAAATAGGAATTATTTTATAGACACCTACATTATTGGTTTTATTACATACGTAGTCTCAGAAGAATTTAATTTAGGATCGAAAATCGTAATAGTATACAGGGTGTTCCATTAAGAAAAAAAATTAAGTTTAGTTTATATTTTGTTTATCCGACCATCAATTGTTTTTCTGTGAGCACACAGAGAAACTTTGAATTAGTCCCTTTAAATGTTGTATTAAACATTTTTTCCTGAAATCAAAAATAAAGGAGTTAAAGGGGGTAGGAATTCTCGCGTAGTCACCTTGTACAGTTGTGGACAGAAAATTTCGCACATCACTGTCATCTTCAAATGGCTATCTAATCGCTTGTTAAACGAGTACTAGAACGTCTGTTTGGGTAATAAGAAAACTCATCGTTTTTGAATGACATTTGGAAATGAAATTTGGAAATTTATTTTCTGTCATGCATTTATTATCGGAAGTCTTACATTTAAATGAAGTTAGAATTATAAGTATTGTTCAAAGAGATACTATTTAATATCGAAATGTATCACATGCATTTACATTTTGCAATTTATATCTCGTTATCAAAATGACAAGCGTGAATATGTTTCAAATCAAAACTGAAGTTACTTCGTCCTGAAGGCTCTTCATAATTGTACCTAATTGTTAAACATGACAATGTTAAAAAGAATGGGGAATGTAGCATTTTTTTACGTGTTAGATTATGTTGTTGACTTTTCATGAGATACAATCAATTAGTCATTAATTAACAAAAGATAAAAAATTTAAAATTATTTAATTTATTTTTATAAAATAATTAAAGGTAGACAATATAAAATTATTAATACATTACTTTCATATAAAAATTAATGTCTTTTAGGTAATGACAACAAATCGTCAGCGCTATGGATAACTACGACTATGATTCACGAATGTGAATCATATTCGTTACTTATACGTGGTGTAGGTTGACGAAATCATTTATTTCCTTAAAAAATTGATCAGTTCTGTCAAAAAAACAATAATAATTTTATTTATCCCTGTAACCCTAGTTACTTTCTATAACGTTCATTTTTTCACTGACCGTTACTTTATGTTTCTTCATTTTGTTTCGTGAATTAATTGTTGAAATTCTTATTTCTCGCGATTTTTGTTGTAGTTTCAATTTTAATGCGGACGTTGTCATCTAACTGACGAACTTTTCTTCAGTCACACTCTGCTTCATACTGCCAGCAGTCAAATAAATCCAAGGTTGGTGAAACTGATATTGCATCTATCAGGTTGCCCCGTTCCCATTTAATATGCAGTTTGAAATTTCCTCCCCGCAAAAGTAACACGAAACTTCTACCATCACAGTGAAGTGAATAGTAAATATAATTTACTAAAAATGGAATCAATTATGTGGTCCTATTGATCAAACAACGCAAAAATCTCGTTAATTCCAATGGAATTTATCACGTGACTTGACCTAACGAGATACAAACCCTCTGTTCCTTCCGCTGATCAAGGCAACCTTCTAATACACAGTCCAGCTCTACCAACCTTGGAATAAATCAATATACAGTGTTTTTATTTTATTTTGCATCATATTCCCATGTTGCATTTTAAGATAATCATGTCAGAGCATTGTAAATCTAGATAATCAACGTAACTCTCGTAGTTGTTTACTCCGCGTATATTCTCGATCTGTCATGTTGACTGTTTCATGAGACATATTACCGTAAAGTCTGTGAGAAATAGAATTTTTTTAAAATTAAAATGACTTAATAAATCTGTTCGTAGAGAGTTTCTGGCTGGTCAAGCTTATTGGTTCATGGTTCAGGAAATATTTTATTAAGAAATTTCATAGTAAAATGTGATGGAGCACCATCTTGTTAAATACCAAGAATCGAGTCGGGTTTTTAAATTTGCTGTATTTGAGGATCTGTTGAGTTATTGAGAAGATTTAAATAATAAATAATTGCCCAATAAGTGTGTTATTTATTATTCCTACCAGACGTTTACTTTTTTTCTTGAACTGTATCTTGAGTGCAATTTAGTACGTTTTCTTGTGCTCGTTATCTGTTTAAAAAAGGATTAAACATGAAGAATTTTAAAATTTATAACGAAAGTTTTATTTTAAAATGTGCTAGACATTTAAATTATTTGAATTAGCCGTATTAGTTGCCTATGGGTACCATGCTTTGACATGATTATTTTAAAAAGCAACATAAGGATATGTTGCATAATAAAATAATGTCACTGTAGGTTTTCCGTGACGTACTTTCCTTTCCTTTGAGTTCATCTCATGACATTATTATTCCGGTGCCTCCATATGCAGACGCGTTGTTTGCGACTGCAATTTGTGTAGTTTTGTTGGGGCTGAAGGGAAGTACTTTAATTTGATTGATTAGGAAACCATTTTCTAAGATTATTTTATTATTTACGTAGAATTTTTCTACTACCGGAAGTTTTCTTACTGTATTCTTCCACGTTGCTGGGTGCTGCTGCCTTTTCTTACCCTGAATGATTCGGACGAAGCAGTCTGTCATTTATGCAAAGCTGAATAAGGATTTTGCCAGATTTTGCGTTGTCTCGTTTGAATATTGGAGTCAAGAATATTTTTTGAGTTTGTCGCTTGGAGGAATTCTGCGTTTGTCGTGAGGTAATTAATTGTTGGAGCCGTGAAGTTTCTACGAGAGGAGATGAGCTAACTCGTGTCAAGTATCGGATTAGATGAGTAAGAAATCAAATCATTTTTATTATCGTATATGAAGCTTGCCTTAAAGTTTAATATTTGTTATTGTCAGAGGACGATTATCGTATTTTATACGAAAACTTCCTGCTAAAGTTTATTTTTTGGATCGTCAAAAGACAATATTATGTAAATGTTGAAACATTTTCCTATAAAGTAAGGAAACATTACGTTAAATTTAGCTTCGGCTAATTATATATAGTTTGACGTTTTACTTTAATATTTGTCACCCTGTGTACGTACTAATGTTAGTTATACTTAATTTTGCATTTAACACTTATGTTATATTATATTACTGTGTACTTTTGAATTATGTCGTTCTTCATTTCCACTTGTGATTTGCGTAATAGTCAATAACTCTCAATAACGCTCAATAACTTTCGTTTTCTTATGTCATGTTTTCTTCTTTCGCGAATCACGGACGCAACCTTTCTTAGAAAAGTGTTCAAAGAATTATCCCTCCGAATTCACCTCAGCCTCCGACTATACTGAGCTATGGCAACCAAAACGGTAAGAACCTTCTTACAAAAAAGTGTATGTCACATTTTTAATTTATTTTATTATTATTTAATTCTCCAAGCCCAGTTGGCCCAAGACTGGTTAATTATTTTTTTAATTTAATTACCTTCACATCAAACTGATTTTTCTAGAAAATAGTGTACTTTACATAAACGTTTTAGAGCAAATTGAATGCCGTTTCAAGAAAATGAACCATTTTTCTAAATTCTCACCCACAAAAAATACGGCAAGAACCGTTTGTTTGAGGGTAAATAGTGCCTTCTACATTCTACGCAACAGATCAGATAAGCAAACAGAAGTCAACCACCCTTAAAATAAGGTCTTGTACAGAAATCGATGTGGGGATAAAACGATGAAGTTATGAATCGTTGAAACGTTGGATCGACTAGGCAAAGAGTCAATGAAGCACGGATTGTTGGAATGATGGACCCATGAAGTAATGGATCAATGAGGTAATGGATCGATGAAGCGATGAAGGATGGATTAATGAAGCAATAGAACGATGAAGCGAAAGATCGATAAAGCGATATATCAATGAATCCATTGATAGATGAAGCCATTAATCGATGAGTCGGTGGATAAATGACTGAAATGGATCGATGAAGCGATGAATCGATAAAGAAATGGATAGATGCGACGGGTTG
The DNA here is from genome assembly GCA_036172665.1 of Prosopocoilus inquinatus. Classification (NCBI taxonomy): domain Eukaryota; kingdom Metazoa; phylum Arthropoda; class Insecta; order Coleoptera; family Lucanidae; genus Prosopocoilus; species Prosopocoilus inquinatus. The sequence continues at coordinate 20,004,167 of CM069875.1, forward strand.
ATGAAATGGTACACGTATGAATGAAGCGATGTATGGATGAAGTGATAGATAATAATAATAATAATAATAATCGTGTTTTTATTATTATACACAGAAAATAATAGAACACAAAGAATAAAATTAAACATTAAATTCATTTGGCGAGGTTCAGTACAAACGCCAAAATGACGTTTTACTGCTCTACCACCTAACCAAATGATCGATAGCTACTTAACTATACAAAAAAAAGAAAAGCATAAGACGTGTTTAGTTTAGTTTAGTGTTCAGTTTGATTAGCAAGCGGTTTACGTTTGAGATGATAACAAAATCTGAAATAGTTTGCATCTGAATTGCGAGTATTTTAGTGTATCACATTCAATATAATATTTGTTAAAAAAATTTACGATACAGTAACTAAAAGAACTTTTAAATTTTTGTGTCTTGTGAAGCGGAGGAGTTAACAAACCTCTGTACCGTAAATTTAAATTGTGAACATCAGTTCGAAATGTAATTAAATTATATAGGTATGGTGGATTCTGATAGTGCAAAACCTTATAATATAGACAAAAGGAGTGAAACAACCTTCTGTTCTCCATGTGTAGCCAGCCCGTCTCTTTAATTTTGTGACTTATTCTAGAATACTTCCTAATCCCATAAATTAGTCGTAAACAACTATTTTGTAATTTTTGCAATCTAGATTTATTTATTACATCTAAATGTGATCCATATACTGCGTCACAGTAGTCCACTCTACTCAAAACTAAGGAATTACATAAACTGATTTTAGTTTTACGATCTAGTGAATGTCTATTGAGAAAGATAATTTTCATTTTCAGTTCATATAAGCTTGTTGTAACAGTTTCGAAACATAATGGGTGAAGTTCAAGTTTGGATCCAAAATGATGCCTAACTTTTTAATTTATCAACAAACGCAATGTCAATATCACCAACTTTAATTTTTAGTTTATTAATAATTCCTTTTTTGAATTTGCATGTACCAAATAGTATTGCAGAAGATTTGATTGGGTTTAAAATTAATTTATGCTGGAGGGAGCTTTTAAATAAAGAAGCTAGGTCACTATTTATTACAGTGCATACACTGTCGATATCGGATGGATAAAAGGAAAAGTAAATCTGATAATCATCAGCGTAAAAATGTGAAACTGCAATATTTTAGTAAAGAGGGAAACTGCGACGTGTAGATTATGAATAGAAGTGGACCTAATATAGAGCCCTGTGGTACACCACGTTGTAAACCTAAGGGACTAGAAATGATATTCAAGTAGTTGACAGATTGCCGTCTTAGATTTAAGTAGCATTTGATTAATTTTACTGCATTATTGCTAAAACCGATGTAATGAAGAATTGCAAACAAAATGCCGTGATCGATCGTATCGAAAGCTTTAGAATAATCTAAAGTTACTAACACTGTTAATTTCCCATTGTCACTGGCTCTTAAAATGTCGTCAGTTATTTTTAGCAACGCAGTACAGCAGCTGTGTCCAGATCGAAAGCCAGATTGATTTGCAGGCAATATGTTATGCTTTGTTAAATACTCTCTGATTTGTAGAGCAATAATTTTTTCAAAAACTTTTGATGCTACTGGTAGTATGCTAATTGGCCTGAGATCTTTAAGTTCCGAAGGTGAAGGAATTTTAGGCAATGGAATAACAAGCGCATACTTCCAACTATCTGGGAAGACTGAATGAACGATGCAGTAATTTATGATATGCGTGATAATATAAGTAAGATGCGGAACACATAATTTTATCATAGCAGCAGTTATATTATCAATTCCATAAGCATTAGATTTAAGAAGTTTAATACATTTTTCTACAGCACCTTCCGAAACTATGTCAAAATTGAATAAATTGCCTTGAAACAAAACGTTGTTGTTATAATGATTTAATAAAGGAATACTACTTATATTTGTTGTCGGTACGGATTTAATAAAATAGTCATTAATAATTTCAACATCGTGTAAATGAAGCGGCAAAACGTAATTTTTCTTTCTTAAAACGTCTAAATTTTTTAAAGCGCTCCACAAACCTTTCGTTCCTCGTGAAATACATTCGTGCTGAAAATATGCTCTTCTTTCCCTACGAACTGCGGCTGCGATAAGATTTCTCCACGTTTTATAAGTCTGCCAATGATCATGATTTCTTGTCTGCTTGTAACGAGTAGAGCGGTTTTCCTTTGAGAAATCATAAATTTAATATTATCCGTGATCCAAGGACGAAAAGGTTTAGTAATTCTAACAGTTTTTAAAGGTGCATGTCGATCAAAGAGCGTTAACAAATTGTCGTTAAAAAAAGAAACTTTATCATTTACACAATCCAAATCATAGATATTGTGCCAAGGAATAGAATTTAATTCTTCAATAAAATAATTAAAATTAAAATTTCTAAAATCACGGAAAGTTTTGAAAATGTGTGGTGTATTAGAAATTGTTAAATTTACCAAGCAATAAATTAATTCGTGATCTGAGATGTCAGACATATCAAGAGTTCCAAAGTCATCAACGATATCTAGATCAGAAGTAAAAATTAGATCAATAAGAGTAGTTGAAGTTAGGGTGGTTCTGGTAGGCACATCAATAATTTGCTTTAAGCCGATTCCGTCTATTAAATTTTGTAATAATATCGTACTTGGTGAAGTAGGGTTTAGGAAGTCAATATTAAAGTCACCAAGACAAAAGACAAAATCATGATTTGGAACGACATGAGACAGGGATGTTTCTAAAGAGTTGGCGAAATTTGCAACGTTTACACTAGGAGGTTTGTACAGTACACCAATGCAAATTTTATACGTACTTACTTTGAGTGTTATCCACAGTTGTTCAATCTCCTTACTCATCTGCATAATAGTAAAATTAAAATTATTCTTGATATAGATTCCCACGCCTCCTCCGCGTTCAGTACGATCACAGCGGATAAATACGTAATCATCGATACTCACAATATGAGATGCAAACGTACTGTTAAGCCATGTTTCTGTAACACACAGCACATCCCAATTTGTGTTTAAGACCATATCTTTGAAATTATTAAAACTTGAAAGCAATGAACGAACGTTGAGATGTGCTATAGTTAACAATTTCTTCCGCATAAATAAGCAAACCGTAACACACAACAAAAAAGAACAAAAAAACAAAAAATAATTTATAAGTACAATAATTAAAGCCAAAAAGGTTTTCAAAATGATTACAAAAATGAACACTGTTCCAGAAACAATGAAATTCTAAAATAAAACCTGTTTTCCGTTTTTCCGACAAATAAATTATCCTTCCCTTACACATTTCTGCGTTACTTAACCCAAATCTGAAAGACAGGTGATTCTTTTAACAGTATTATTAATTTTGACAAAAATAGTTCCATCCCGTGACCAAACATTTCTGAAACCAAATTTTAATGCAGCAGTTCTCATTAGATTCGCTCGTGGTTTAGTTAAGTCCTCACGTAAATTTAAACCTGAACTTCTCAGCAACTTTTTGCGCTAAACACTAAATTACGAAATTTATAGCTTACAAATTTAATAATAATCGGCCTGTTTTTGTTGGATAACTTGCCGATGAGGTGGCATCTATCAATATCATCATCCGAGACAGTCAAATTCAATTTGTTGTTAAAAAAGTTGACCACCAATTCTGAGCAATTTTCGTTTGGTTCTTCAGGTATGCCAAAGAGACGAAGACAATTCCGCCGTGAATACTGTTCTAATTGATCCATCGTTTCGCGATTTGCCTTATCGGTTTCCTTGAGCTCTGATAACTCCGTTTCAAGTTTTTTGATGTTGTTGATGAAGTTGGCTTCAGCACTCGCTCTCTCCTTTCTCTCCTGTACTAAGGAATTTTGTATTTCGTTTATTTCGTTAACATCACGAGTCACATTATCAAATCTTTCTTCGATTTTAAGCATCACTGCCGAAGTTACTTTGGTAGCAAATGCGTTGATGCATTCTTGATCACAGAGTAGTTCTTTTACCGACTTTTTGACTGCTTCACTCATATCGTCCGCTTCTTTACTCCGTAATTTGTAACTCGAGGACATTGAAACAAAAAAACACTATTACTGCACTTTTGTAGTATTCACAGCACGAAAAACAGATAAAAATTTTTAAGTAAGTAACGTAAATATTTGGAAATTTGTCGGAGTACAGCAAACACGTCTTACTCGTATCGCATTGAACACCAATTGTGATGCATGAAGAGATTGATGAAGTGATAAATTGATGAAGCACTTGATAGTTACAGATGGGTTTATGAAATGGTAAACGCACGAATAAAGCGATGTATGGATGAAGTGTTAGATGTATGAAAAAATTGATGATCATTTGATGAAATAATGAATTGATGAAGCAACTGATAGATGCGTAGGGTTGATGAATTGGTAACGCAGGAATGAAGCAATGTATAGATGAAATGATAGATGCAAGAAGCGACGGATTGACGAAGGGATAAATCGATGACGCAATGGAACGATGATATGATTTTTAAGTCGCAGTTTAAAATAATATTTCAAAATTAATATATTTGAGGCACCTCAGTTACCGCCTGGGCACGAAAGTGCCAGAAATAGATAAAAATTCATATATTCAAATGTGTGCATTAACCTACCTAATTTTCCCTTATTGTTGTAATCACAATATCAACGACCAATACCGTAGTTTATTATATTGAAAATTATTAGATAACAGATATTAGCTAAATAATAATAAATGAAGTTGATTCTTGTCCGATGAAAATTGTTACGTAAAAAGTTTTTTTTTTAATCTTGAATTGGACAGAAATATGATTGGAAAAACACTCAACGTTTCTTTATCTATTAATAGCTTCGTTAGGAGTGAAAAAATGAAGCTACGTAGCGAAACATTGAGTATTTTTCCAATCATATTTCTGTCCGGTTCAAGATTAATACTAAATAATAATTTTCGGAAAGAATTTTATGAACACATTATAAACAACAAGAAAGTAATAATTATTAATTATGCATTAATCTGAGTTATCACAAAATTTCTCAAAGTGATGAGACCTGTTGTGATGCAAGGCTCATTGAAAGATTTTCCTCAATTCAGTTACGAAATTTTTACGTTTTGGATTTTTCGAACAATGAAAGCAATTAACACAGCTTTCCCTCGTGTCATTTCAAATCGTTTATTGGATGTCGTTGACCAATCGATTTTTTTCCGCCGTTTTCGATGCTTTCGCACGTTCCGCCATATTTTCCGCGATGATTGTGAAGCGATTGCGATACTAACACCGCAATTATTATTATTATTACTATAACGCGCTGTATTGTTTTTTGGAGCATATCGATGTTTAAAAGGGAATTATGTAATGCGGTTGAACAAGTGCTATAATAATCTCATAATTACTACAGGTGGCACACCATGAAATTTTGTTTACTGTTCCTCAACAACTTTAGGAAAAAAAACAGTGATGGTGTGATTAGATTTTATTGATGAAATTGTATCAAAATTGATTAATAATTACAAAATTCAATTCATAAGAAGTAAGTAAATTTATACAATATTTTTATTGAAAAGTTTAGGTTTAAAATTACCTACTAGTTTCTGAAATTCACTATGTAAACATGCAAGGTTTAAAAAGGTTAGTTATGGAGATTTGATTGGCTTATATCCAAAACTGTGAAAGTAGGTTCTATACAATTGAAAGTATGTATAATTTTGCCACAGTTTAGAAAATTCATTGCGCTTATAAATGTATTAAAATAAATTATTTCCTTAAATCAAAGTAATGACAAGTAATCAATTTTTCAGGACTTCAGCTTGCTACGCTTCAAATCTATTAAATATGCAAAGCATTAAAATATAAATTATTGTCTCTAATCACTATACCACAGTTGATAATGATAATGTATTCTTTTTATTAATTTCACACTTATAGGTGAAGGTATAATCTAATTAAATTTTAACTAAACCAGGAACTAATGCTTATTTTTCTCATACGTGAATGTCTTGATATTTGTGCGTTATGCAATTACACGCTCTTACTAATTAATATAACTTTTTGATTTCCTCTTAATCGAAAGGCGGTGTGCTTTCAAGTCATAAAATGATTCCGCGGAAAATGTTATGTAAACGTTTTGAATTTCGCAACATCTCTAATGGCATTTTTGAAATAAGTAATCTATCCTTTAGTGTGGATTACACGGCGATGCTAACAACTGTAACTTATGAAATTTGCTTGACTTAAAACTAATTGGAAATTAGTTTTTTTTTTTGCGGACGTTAAATTTGAAATCGTTTTTGTGGTAATAAATGTTCTTGCTGGATGAAATCGGGATTATAAAATCTTCCGTGTTTATCTCAGTTCAAATTGGATTCCCGCAAAACTTGTGTTTTTTTAACGACATTAAGTTCTGGAAAAGGATTTTCAGCTTCATGGAGGACACCTTGTTTAAGGCAAAAAAGCTAACAATAACGTAAAAAAAATTGATTTAGCAGCCTTATATTTTCTGTGTTCATTATCATTTATCATTGGTTTCATTATCGGACAAATTCATATTTAACAATGTAAAGAGAATGTTATCTTTCATTCATTTTCATTTTCGTTTACTTCTTTGCCAGGTTTAGTAATATCCCACCATACTTATTGTATTTTTTTTTCTTTTAAATGAAGAGCTCGTTTGGTAAAATAACAATGTTTTTAACGTACTGGTTGTAACATTAAGTTATTTTATGTACAGGGTGGCCCAACGATGCGTATTTCTTCTGTGGGAGCTATAGGAAAGAAATTAGGAAAAAATCTATAAATAATTTTATAATAGACAATACGCGGCATATTGTAAAATTATTTTGAAGTATACAAAGTAATCAGAAAAATCGTGGTTCGTGGAAACTATTTTTTTTTAATGGAATAGCCTGTATATTTTTATATATTTGGATGCGCCGCAATGAACAGATTACAGCGGTATAAAGATATATTGATTTCATTGAATAATTAATCATTAAAATAATTTTTTTTTTTAAGTCAGTTTGAATATGAATTTCTGATTAATGAGATAACACAGACGAACGAAAATCTGACACGATATTTTTGGGACTTTGACCTTTATGAAAATGTGAACAAAATTAAGATACCTTTTTGCATTATACTGAGCGATCAATACTTATGAAACATTTGGTATCTTATTTTTTTTTTAAATAGAACGGCCTACTTTTTATTTCAGGAATAGTTAGCACTTAAATGTAGCTTTCTGCGGATATAAGGTTATATATCTTTATTTTAAATAATTTCGTCACTAAAAATTTTCTTTTTACAAGTATTTCAATGGCCTGTTTTTAAATTATTTTTGGTAAAATAAATCCTATCGCGGAGGCATTCAATTAGAGATCTTAGAAAGTAGAATCAAATGATCGAAAAATGACTTCGAATTATTGAATTTAGTTAGGAAAGTAGCAATACTGGGTGTATAGTTTAAAACGCCGACCATTGAAATACTTTTAAAAAGAAAATTTCTAGTGACGAAATTATTAAAAATAAAGGTATATAACCTTATATCAGCAGAAAGCTACATTTAAGTGCTATCCATTTCTGAAATAAAAAGTAGGCCATTCCGTTAAAAAAAGTGAGATACCGAATGTTTCGTAAGTATCGATCGCTCAGTATAATGCAAAATGATATCTTAATTTTGTTCACATTTTCATAAAGGCCAAAGTCCTAAAAATATCGTGTTAGATTTTCGTTCGTCTGTGTTACCTCATTAATCAGAAATTCAAATTCAAACTTACTGAATTTTTGCAAAATTCTTCAAGAAAAAATTTTTTTATGAAAGTTATTCAATAAAATCAATATAATTTTATACCGCTGTAATCAGCTTACTGTGGCGCATCCAAATATCTAAAAACATACAGGGTGTTCCATTTAAAAAAAATAAGTTTCCACGAACCACTATTTTTCTGATCACTCTGTATAGTACAAAATATTTTTACAATATGCCACGAATTGTCTAGTATAAAATTCTTTATAAATTTTTTTCTTAATTTTTTTCCCATAAGCCTCACAGCAGAAATACGCATCGTTGGGCCACCCTGTACATTAGATCCATCAGTGGTCGTTTGGTAAATGATTTCTCCCATTTTGTAACTTTTTAATAAATAAATCCGCTGCTGCAACATAGGCATGAGTTTCATTAAAGGTTAATGGTTTGTTTTCTTAAATTCTGAATTGTTTCGAATTGAGTATGAATCAGTAACTGAAAGAAAGTTAACTTCAGCGAGATAGTTTTTCATAGAAATAAACGATATTTTATTATTTTATTAATATATTCATATTCATAAAACAAAAACATTAAATTTTTTAATGAATAAATTCTGTAACTAGGCTGCACTCAAAAAAGGTTAAATTATACTTTTTTAAAGTTCAACCGAGCTTTCAGCAAACAACGAACATGGGGAACGATTCCACTAAGACGTTACAGCTATAGGAAAGCGATAATAATAATAAATAATAATAAATTCCTTTATTGTACGTACTTTATTTACAAGAATGGATGTAAATACCAGAATATACGATATATTAATAAAGAATGAGAAGATAAACAAAAACAATATTCTTTTATTGTACGTAGCCATTTACAAGAATGGATGTACACGTCAAAATATGCGATATATCAATAAAGAATGACAAGATATACAAAAACACGACGAAAACAAAAAGAAAAATAAATAATAAATAAAGTTTAAAAATATAGTTTAATAGGTTAATTTGTCCGCTAGAAATTCAGTGAGTAATAAGCTTTCTCTAACAGTATTCTCTTAACTGTGTACTTAAAAGTTCTGGAATCAGATGTTTGATCCAATCCGGCAATTTATTAAAAACTTCCTGCCCATAAAACTTGGAGAATTTTCGAATTTGGTGGAATTGTGTCCGGGGACAGAGAATAAATTTTTTGATCGCGTGTTGTAATCATAAAAATGGGAACTTTAAAAAATTTACCTCCATTAGCTTCAACAAATTGTAAACATTTATAAATATAAATTACAGGAAAAGTTAGCAAACTGTGTTTCTTGAACGTATCTTTACATGACTGTCTCGGCTTCAAATTAAATATCAGGCGGATCAATCTTTTTTGACCAAGGAAAACTCTTGAACAGTTGGCTGCATTTCCCATAAAATTACGTTGTAAATTAAATAACTGTACCCTAGAGCATAGTACGTGGCGAGCAACTGATCGTTGTTGATAACGGTTTTTATATGTAAAATGGCAAAATGAGTTCTACTCAGATGCTTGCACACACTATTAATTTGTTCTTGCCAGTTTAGCTGTTCAACACAAATGCCGAGAAGTTTAGTAGAAAGTTTTGCAGCAATAGATGTGCCATTTACATTAAACTCTATTCCGCCGGGATTCTTTCTGTTGTAGAATTGTATTACGCACGTTTTACTAGCATTAAGAACAAGTCTACTCTTAAGACACCAATCGCCAAATTGTGCAGAGACATCGGTTACCTTAGCTCTGAGTTCCTCAAGGTTCCGTGCAGAGACAGCCATAGATGTGTCGTCCGCAAATATAGTCGTATGATCAGCATTAACATAATCAACCATGTCATTAATATATAACAAAAAGATAAGTGGACCCAGTACGGACCCTTGAGGAACTCCGTAATCAACATCATATTCATATGAACAAACATTGTCAATTTTAATACAAAGTTTACGTGCGCTGAGATACGACAGGAGCCAATTTAAAACATACCTCTGATATCTGTACTGTATAATTTATCGCCGATGGAAGTAATATTGAGACAATCAAAGGCACGGGTTAGGCCGAAAAAAAGACCGCGACGAAGTGACCATCATCCACATTTTTATACATACATATATCAATTCAAGAAAATCTGCCGCGGCTCCCTCAGTTGATTTACCCGTGCGAAAGCCCTATCGGTAGTTACATAGTAAATTATATTTATCTATGAACCTTGCGTTAGTAAGATTGTACATTACTTTCTCGAAAACTTTGGATAGGCAGCTAAGAAAAGCAATAGCGATAGTTAACCCAGTGGGCGTCATTTTTCTTAAAGGCACGTACAACAACTGCAGTCTTTGAAGAAGATTTGGAAATACAACAAACTTTACTGAATTATTAATAATGTAGTCTAACGGAGCTGAAATTTGCTGGACGATGGTTTTGAGCACGTGGGTGGATATACTGTCTATTCCATAACTAATCTTATTTTTAAAATTATTAACAATTTTAACTACTTCTACTGGGTCAGTAAACAAAAAGGCAAAAGTTTTGCGATTAAACTGACTCCTTGTGCCGGAATCAGCAGGACCGGGCCCGAAAGAATTTGTAAGGGCATGCTCAGCAACTGACGAAAAATGATTGGCAAAGAGTTCAGCCACTTCTAACGGTTGTGATACAGGTACGTCCTTAGATATCCTAATTTTTTTGCTGATTACTGCTGGACATTAATTCGGGATGCCAAAGAGACAAAATTTCATCATATTGTAACATTAAGAAATTGATATATTTCAGTATAACGCAAAAACAGTTCGTAGCAAACAAAGTGTGGGTGTTAGAGAAAATTCCTGGTTATTTTCTGTTTTCTGGTGAAATTTTACATAACCTACACCCTGTATTATCAATGTATTATCAATATGTTCAATAACCGGCAACACTATAAAATTCTAGGACCAAATACATCGATAGAAAAACGCGAAAGCAACTTGTGCACCCAGCCAATTTAATATTGGTAGGCTTACCTTATTTTGAAAGGGTTCTGCTTTTAGCTAAGAATGACATCTTCGGTCATTTTTAACAGAATGTCTACTAATTCTTCTTTTAACTGATCATTTGGTTAAAGATGACTGGGGAGATCATCATAAAAGCATCATAAAACGGCAACGTTTTGCACGTATGTGTACATATACAGAGATGTTACATAAAATTAAGAGTCATTTGACCTTCTACAGAAAGCTGAATTAATACAAGAATCCTATAAATATTTATTCAAAGAAAATATCCTTTCCACATACAAATAGGAAAAAAATAAATACGCAGGTGCAATGAAAATGCATTTAAAAGGAATGAAATTGTAATGCCCAGCATAATGCATTTAGTTTACTGACGCAAGAATTCAGTATGAATTTATTAAGTGATTTCTCCAAAGAGTAATAAATATTATTTTACAACAATTTAGCAGTACACTGAGAAAAATGTACGGACGCTTTATTCGAATGCTTTTTAAACAACGACTCAGGGTGTACTGATCTGCAAAATTAACAGTATGAGAATGATTTTTCTCAATGATACATAAGAAAAACCATTCTAAACTCTTAATTTTGCAGAACGTACACTGAGAATAGTTGGTTTAGTACGATGCGTTGATTTCGATCACAGTCCTATTACATTCAAATCAATGCAGGACGCGAAGGTGCAACCGCCCGCTCCTACTCCTGCCTTTCAGCGGTACATGTACCAAGATCCGTTCTGTAGTCATTCGTTTACTTATTACAGCAGACATCTCTTTACTCTGCCATTACTTCTGATTTTCAGAGTATGTATTGGAGGACTTCTCATCTGCTTGCTAAAGAGGTACATACAAGATTTTTTATTGTATAGAGAGTACAAGGCGTATGTCTTATGCACAGGCTGATTATGCGACTATTACCACCCGCTTTAACTTTTTGTTTTTGAATTTAGAAAGATATAGGAGTATTTATTACAAAACTTATTCAGGCTAGTGAAAATTTTTTGCTAATATTTACAGAAAACAAATAAATATCCTGTGAGTGAGATGTGACACTGAAATTGTATTTTTTTGATAGGACACTTTGTATATTTATAGTTATTTGGTTTCTAAATTAAATTGTAGAGTTAATTGAAGTCGACTATTAGTTATATTTTTTGAAATTTAAAGAACAAACGCCTCTCCTCTTTTAATAAATTTAATTTTTTTCAAACTTTGTTGAAATAAATCTAAATATTTCATCCAAGAAACTGCGTTTCACACTTTATACCTTCGGACATTTTTATCATACACATGAGAACTTTACTACTAAAAAATATATCTCAAAAACTACTCATGTTATATTACTACCTTGTCCCACTTTCCTCTAATTTGTAGTGAATGTGACAATATACATAAATACAAATTTATTAATAAAACGCATTTCTAAATTTTTAAAACAGACGTATATTACAAGAAAGAAAAACGTTCCTACATTTTGTACCTGAGTTCAGCTGAAGAATCTACAAGAAGACGCACACAGTCCAAACACCCCCTGGCTGCGGCGTAATGAAGGGCTAGCGTCGTATTCGACGCCCGCTCCAGAGCCGGCATCTCTGTTCGAGCTTGGGCTTCCCACAGCAGCCAGCGTAACACGTTCAAGCGTCCGTGCCTGCAACAGAAATACGAAATGTATCGTTGGCTGCCTAAGCTGAACACATTCGTTTCGTTTGTGAGATTAATGTTGCCATTGACATGTAGAGATTTTTAGCTTTCATTTTTTCAACACAATTCTCGTCTGGCCGTGAATGGTGATTTTACTGTGATAAGGATATGTTAAAACAGGACTTTCTAATGTATTTATGTGATTAAAAAATTACATATACGAAACATGTATTTATGCGAAGTTTCGATATTTAAATTTTCTTAAATAAGTCAATGCAGTAATGCAGTACAAACATTCCTAAATTGTAAATGATACAAAGCCACTAAACTTCAAAAATTGAAAACAATACTTAAATTTACAGTTATGTAATACAAAACTTGTTAATATTTCCTGTTGCAGGTGTTTGCCAGTTCAGATGTAATCAATATTCCAAACTGGGCAAAAAGAAAAGCTGTACAGTCTGTTTTTTACTTCGAATGAAATATGCACTGCATCTAACAAAATTTGGTAAATAAATAACTACCTGTTTGTAAATTTGTAAATTTATTTCGCTTTCGCAGTATGGTAAATGATGGGACGTGCACGAATAGTATTTATATTTTAAACGATCCCGTGTGAGACAGTACATTCCATCAAATCTGTATACGTTCAACGTTAATAATAATTGAAGCATTATCTTGTTCGATGAAAATTATTATAAAATGCAGGGTCTCCCAGCAAGGAGTATTTCAAAGGCTTTTCCAATTAATGCATTAGAAATTTAATTCCAAAAACAAGATTGATTTGGAATGTAAATGGCAAATCTTAATAACAAATGAGTTCAGTACGTTGTGTCAAGAAAATATGGGCAAGGAAGTTTTCACAGAAATCTCTATTTGAAGGCTTATAGAGATCAAATCAAAGGCTCTTGAGTTTGTAAACAAGCATCATTTTTACTAAAATTTTGTGCAAATCGTTTTTGATTGCAGCGAAAACCTCGAAAAGCCTCTGTACAGCTGTTTCAGCCCTGCTTGAGACTTCGTCAGCAGAGACGTAGCTCAACATTCCCACTGCAAACAAAAACGACTTAACCAATGTCAGGTCAAAAAGCGATCATCCTCGCACCTGGTATATAGATTAAAGAGGTTTCTAGATCAGTAAATTTATAGATAAAACAGCGACATCCTATGATCGCTTTTTGACCTGACATTGGTCAAGTCGTTTTTGGTTTGCAGTGAACATGTCGAGCTACGTCTCTGCTGACGAAGCCCCAAGCAGGGCTGAAACAGCTATACAGAGGCTGCTCGAGGTTTTCGCTGCAATCAAAAACGATTTGCACAATTTTTTTTTTAAACTTTCATTATGCTTTGACAGCAAGCATGGCCGTGCTTGGGGGACTTATTAGGAGCAAATCTGCTTCAATTTGTCTATCCTACTGCATGTCAGGTCAAAAAGCGAGCGTAAGATGTCGCTATTTTATCTGTTCATAATTTTTACAAAAATAAGCCACAAACAATTCTCTACCTTAAACGAAACTTATAGCATTACAAATACACCACGCGATATGTGTGACAGAATAGTCGCAAACTGGGCCTTCAGAGTCCGTTCAGTCAGGCCAAGTTGAGGAAGACATTTAAACGATATTATTTTTAAAACATAATACCATTAATTGTTCTTCACACTAAAAAAGTTTAAAGGAGTACCATTTGTACTTTATCAGAGTGTCTCATTTGAAAGTCCTGACGCATTAATTGCAAAATTCTGTATTACAAGTTTTCTGGGAAAGGAACTCCAAATTTTTTGAAAATGAATATCCTGCCCTACAAGGAAATGATCTTTCAGGATAAAATATTTTCACTTTTGTATCACTTTCGGTTATGCGAAGTCGCCATTAATTTTCTTATTTTAAATATTGTTAAGGCTCCTCAACACGTAAATGTAAAGGTTTTTTTTTATTTAACGTCAAATTTTTGACAAAATGTAAATTTAAGAAGTATTGCGATGAAAAGGACTTCTATGAGTTTTCAAATGTAAGATTTCAAACTTTTAGAACATCTATTTTGTTGCAATACTTATTTAAATTTACGTTTTGTTAAAAATTTAATGTGAATTACATGAAATTTATGATCGTCTATTGCGAGCTTTTGATGGAGAAGTGCACTAGTTCCTTAGATGGAGAAGTACATTAGTTAAAAGAGAATTGCAAAAATGATATTCTAACTGTTGTAAAATAATTGGTAAACTATTAGTCAAGCTGTACTATGCTTGACAGCTAAATGGTTTAATGTGTTTTTAAGGCTGCAGTCTCGCTGTTCAATCGTATATAGTCCTGCAAAAGCGTTAAATTTTAAGTCAATGAAATTCAAACTGACTGGAAACGACACGTATGTATGTACAGGATTTTTTCTTCGACCATATAAGATCTAGACGCAGAATTCTGATGTTTTGTTTGTAAACATGATGTGCAGGAGGAAGTCGCACTTCGATGCGAAACTGAACCTCATGTTACCTCCTCTGTGCGAAAGTGAACCTTATGTTATTATTACTAACAATGCACAAGGGGGTACGGCCTCTTACGTCTTACCTGTATGGGTTGTTGCCTTCAAAATACTGGCCTCCAAACTGAATTCAGTACCGAGTCTGTTATATTTCGACATCGTTGGACGTTCTTATCGTATGAAAAATGAATTCCTGAGAATAGCAAGTTGTTGCGGATCTCTCATATATTTATCAGTTTCAGTGGTTTTTTAAAAGTTTCTATTGTCGTTAATGGTGTTATGTCATACAGTGATTGATTGGCTACGTAACGGTTAGTTGTCTTAAAAAAAAAGAATGTGTTGTGGACCAGAAAAACGTATTTTGTGATGCGACTAGTGGGTACGTGAACTCTGAACTCTTAAATTATAGATATTCCTAAATAAATCGAACATTGTTTACATGGGCTGGTAATTATGTCTAAAAGTTTGCGGTCGAATAGTGTAACCTTGGACGACAATACAATGCAGTCGTTAATTACTCAAATATCAACTTCTGTTACGAAGGCAATTTTAGCAGATATTGACCAAAAATTTTCGATTGTTAATGCTAAACTGACTGATTTGAATGACGCTAATTTGAGTAATGCTACTAAAATCAAAGAAACTAATTACCGGTTGGATCGTTTAGAGCAATATACTCGCCGAAATAATCTCCGTTTATTCGGCATTAAAGAAGAGCCCAAGGAAATAGTAATAACAGCACTTGCCAATTTAGGTGTTGATTTTTCCTTGACCGATGTTGAGAGAAGTCACAGAGTCGGTAGCGTTAAAAATCGGGGAGAAATTCACGGGCAATTATAATGAAATTTTGTTAGTACCGCAAGCAGGCAGAAATTAAAAAAGAAATTAAAAGGCAGTGAATCAGTACTGAGAGAAGATCTTACTTACTTACCACCGACACAGAGCTCTACGTAATGTTATTAAAAAATACGGTGCGGCACATGTCTGGACCACCGACGGATCTATCTTTTGGAGCAGCAACGAAAAAACGCATAAGGCAAATGATGAAGATATTGCTTTTTTCTTGTTAGATTGATTTTTGTTGTGCGTCAGATTTAAGAATCATTAAAAAATAATTAATTTAATTTTCATGCATGAAAACTAGAAGCCTAACATTACCTTGTTGTCTTTCATTTCTTATAAAGTCATTTACTAATCAAATGGAAATATGGGAAGTCATATTGAAGATTCATGCAACGGATTTTCGTTTCTTGTTTCTTTTTTAAATAAATTACAGTTGTTAGAAATTTTCTTTGAGTATATTCGGTTTGTTTCATAGTTTTAATTATAAATAACTTGCAGTACGTTAAATATATTACTTAATCCCTTAATCATTACAAAATATGTATTTTATTTTTTTGGTTTCCTCTTATTTATGTCTTGTTTATAGAAATCAAAACCACGCTTCATTTATTTAGTTTCTTGTGTAGGGCTAAACATCATGTTATGTTTTTAAAATTAGCTGCGTTGAACGTACGGTCGTTGTGCACTGGATTTGAGGAATTCCTAGACATAATTTTACATTATGATTTTGATTTTGTTGGGGTGACAGAGACCTGGTTGAATGAGAACATTAATTCTGATATAGTTCATATACCAGGATATTTTTTACTTCGTGAAGATAGAATTGGAAGGGGTGGTGGGGTAGGCCTTTACATTAAAAATCAATATATATATATATATGTTAATCCGTAGGCTTCCGCGGGTGTTGAATGCTGTAGTATTCTTCCGGGTAGTCCTCCGCGTTGAGTTCTCTAAAGAACTATTTGTCTTCTGACAACGTTTCAACATACTTCATTTTTCTCGTTTTCATTACACTTGTAATGTCGGTGATAACGGACGATTGCACCATTACCTTTCATTCTTTTGAGCGGAATTTGCGACTGTAAAAGCATACTAAAAAATGTTACGTAGCATGTACAGTTGTAACGTAACATATTTTATAAAAAGTAAATTTTACTGACGTATTCTTCAGGAAAATAATGACCACTCTCGTCCATGTTGTCTATCAAATCTAACCGACTACGAATTTTTTTCAAGCGGGATTCACAGAAGCAGGTTTAAATAGGATTACAGTGTTGACAAATTTACTGGACGCTCTATTGCACTTAAGTGAAAGTTGTATATCTGCAGTTCTATATATGAAAATGATACTAGCGCCACCAGTGGATATACGCTGGAACTAAAAATATACGACTGTTTCCATTTGATCATCATTCGGCCGTCCAGAAAAATTTTGCCAAATGACAGGTAGAGGTCCTAGGAGTCCCCAAAAATTTTTTTGCATGGGATACAATCGAGCGTCCGTATACGGACGCTCAATTACGGGGGACGCCCAAGTGATGGCTAATTGACAATATAGAGACGCCCAAATGATAGCGGGATGTATATATATATATTATATATATATATATATATGCGGTAGTATTCTTCCGGGTAGTTCTCCGCGTTGAGTTCTCTAAAGAACTATTTGTCTTCTGACAACGTTTCGGCAAAGTCTCACTTGCCATCTTCAGGTCTTCGCTGCTGCTTGCCTGCTTCTGCTCCTCGTCGTTACTCGAGTCACAGTCGCTTCTGGTCGCGCTGGTGGTGGTTTAAGTACCGTGTTGCGGTCACGCGTCGTTACGCTTGGTGGTTTTTCCGCTTGACTTCTTGTTGTTGGTTGATTGGGTCGTGCCTGTTGACTGCTTTCTCCTAATCCTGATGGTCCGGGGTTCGCTGGTTTCTGGCTTCGGGTTACTGGTCCTCGACGGTCGGTGGATTTTCGGATCACTGGCCTCCAGGTGGGTGGTAGTCGTAAAGCATCATCTCTGGTGTTTAAGTTCATCTGATGTTTCTCGATTTCTATCGCTTCTCGGATGATGCGTTTGGTCTTGTGTTCTACGCTGGCAATTGTTCTGGTGTTGTCGAAATCTATTTTGTGTGAAGTCGCTTTTACGTGTTGTGCCAATGATGATGTTTTCTCGTCCTTCTCGACGGCCTTTCGATGTTCTTCTCTCCTGACGCTTATTTTTCTATTTGTTTGGCCTATGTAGACCTTGTCGCAATCTTGACAGGGAATTCCGTACACGCCTTGGCTTTCCAGTTGTATTTTAGTTTTGACTGTTGGCAGGATGTTTCCAATTTTCTTGTCGGTGTTGAATGATGTCCGGATATTGTGTTTCTTGAGTATTCTGCTGATCTTCTCTGTTGTCCCTTTAACAAATGGTAGGCATGCTGTTCCTACTATATCTTTTTCCTCTTCCTGTGTCTTGGGTTTGCGTTGGTGTTCGGCTTTCCTGATTTGTTTGTCCTGATATCCATTTTTTATTAAAGATGAGCGGATTTTCTTCATTTCTTCTACCTTGTTTTCTGAGTCAGCCAATCTTTGGGACCGGGTGACGAGGGTCCTTACCACTGATTGCAATTGTGCTGGATGGTGATGTGATTGTGCGTTCAGGTACCGTTCCGTGTGGGTTGGTTTTCGGTATACGGAATGTCCAAGGCTTCCATCTGGTTTTTTCTTTATAAGTACATCGAGGAATGGAAGTTCGTTGTTTTCTTCGATTTCCATCGTGAACTTGATCTTCGGATGGATTTCATTCAGGTGTTGCAGAAATCTTCGTAGTTGTTCTTCTCCATGCTTCCATATTATGAAGGTGTCGTCCATATATCTGAGCCACAGGTGTGGTTTGTGACTTGCGGTATCGATGGCCCGTACTTCGAAATCCTCCATGAATAAGTTGGCGATTACAGGAGATAATGCTGATCCCATGGATGATCCTTCTACTTGTTTATAACGTTGATTCTTGAAGATGAAGTAGGTGTTCTTCAAGCAGTGCTTCACCAGGTCCATGGTGTCGTCTGGGATGTGGTGTTTTAGATGAATGATATCCACTGCTTCGTCTATTGGTATGTTGGTGAATAGTGAGACCACGTCGAAACTTACTAGCAGATCTCCTGGTTCTACGGTGAAGTCCTTTATACGCTCGATGAAGTGGCCTGCGTTCTTTACGTAGGATTCTGCTTCTTCGGCGTATGGCTGCAGTCGTTTGGCCAAGAATTTTGCTAGTGGTTGTAACGGTGATCCGATGGAACTGACGATTGGCCTCAGTGGTATCCCTTCCTTGTGGATTTTTGGTAATCCGTAGAGCTTTGGGCATCTGGATGATTTTTCCCTCGGGATCAATTGTAATTGCTGCTCTTGACTGATTGAGCTGGCTTTGATTTTAGCTTTCGTTGTCTTCTCTAAGTATGTCGTTGGATCTGTGGCGATGATGACCCGCGGAAGCCTACGGATTAACATTATCGACCTGAACGGGGAGGAGATACTACAACGAACGAAGAAGATGGAGAAACTACGGTCAAGAAGAGGTAAGCTACTGTGCAAATTGACTTTCCTGGAACGCTGCCGGGATAATAACATCGTGCCGAAGAGTATGAAAGTAACATTCCACAAGAAGAACAACCAAACCAAGAACATCCTGAGAAGAGCAAGTATGGCATTACTACGAGAAGCAATCCACGACACCAGGAAGGAACTGAATGAAGTTAACGTAAAGCTTCTAGCAATACATCTGGAGCTGAGTCGCACACTACATCCGTTGTTATGGACAACACTGGACCAACTCTCAGCTTTTCGTGAAGAAACGGACACCGAACTGACAAGAAGAAAGCAGAAGAAGAAGTTCGAACACCTACAAAAAGAACAAAAGCCGAAGGAACATGTAACACCGCTCGTATTGGAGAAAGTTGTTCATAACGTATCAAGTTATCCACTCGACGAAGCCAGCAAAAGTGTACTGGCCAAGGGTTTCAACTACGCTGTAGCACCAGCCAGCATACCAATGGAGAACATAATATGCAGTGTGGAAGCATCCATCATCGGATTACCGGAGGACACAGCGGAGACAATACGACAAGATGTATCCCAAATCCTAAGACGAGCAAAACCACCAAAGAGGAACCTATCTCGAGAAGAACTACAAGCTCTACACACGCTGAAGAAAAATGAACAAATCGTCATACTTCCAGCCGACAAAGGAAACGCCACCGTTGTGATGGATCGTAACGACTACGAAACGAAGATGGAGGTCCTACTAAACGACCCAGCGTACAACACCATCGCCACAGATCCAACGACATACTTAGAGAAGACAACGAAAGCTAAAATCAAAGCCAGCTCAATCAGTCAAGAGCAGCAATTACAATTGATCCCGAGGGAAAAATCATCCAGATGCCCAAAGCTCTACGGATTACCAAAAATCCACAAGGAAGGGATACCACTGAGGCCAATCGTCAGTTCCATCGGATCACCGTTACAACCACTAGCAAAATTCTTGGCCAAACGACTGCAGCCATACGCCGAAGAAGCAGAATCCTACGTAAAGAACGCAGGCCACTTCATCGAGCGTATAAAGGACTTCACCGTAGAACCAGGAGATCTGCTAGTAAGTTTCGACGTGGTCTCACTATTCACCAACATACCAATAGACGAAGCAGTGGATATCATTCATCTAAAACACCACATCCCAGACGACACCATGGACCTGGTGAAGCACTGCTTGAAGAACACCTACTTCATCTTCAAGAATCAACGTTATAAACAAGTAGAAGGATCATCCATGGGATCAGCATTATCTCCTGTAATCGCCAACTTATTCATGGAGGATTTCGAAGTACGGGCCATCGATACCGCAAGTCACAAACCACACCTGTGGCTCAGATATATGGACGACACCTTCATAATATGGAAGCATGGAGAAGAACAACTACGAAGATTTCTGCAACACCTGAATGAAATCCATCCGAAGATCAAGTTCACGATGGAAATCGAAGAAAACAACGAACTTCCATTCCTCGATGTACTTATAAAGAAAAAACCAGATGGAAGCCTTGGACATTCCGTATACCGAAAACCAACCCACACGGAACGGTACCTGAACGCACAATCACATCACCATCCAGCACAATTGCAATCAGTGGTAAGGACCCTCGTCACCCGATCCCAAAGATTGGCTGACTTAGAAAACAAGGTAGAAGAAATGAAGAAAATCCGCTCATTTTAATAAAAAATGGATATCAGGACAAACAAATCAGGAAAGCCGAACACCAACGCAAACCCAAGACACAGGAAGAGGAAAAAGATATAGTAGGAACAGCATGCCTAGCATTTGTTAAAGGGACAACAGAGAAGATCAGCAGAATACTCAAGAAACACAATATCCGGACATCATTCAACACCGACAAGAAAATTGGAAACATCCTGCCAACAGTCAAAACTAAAATACAACTGGAAAGCCAAGGCGTGTACGGAATTCCCTGTCAAGATTGCGACAAGGTCTACATAGGCCAAACAAATAGAAAAATAAGCGTCAGGAGAGAAGAACATCGAAAGGCCGTCGAGAAGGACGAGAAAACATCATCATTGGCACAACACGTAAAAGCGACTTCACACAAAATAGATTTCGACAACACCAGAACAATTGCCAGCGTAGAACACAAGACCAAACGCATCATCCGAGAAGCGATAGAAATCGAGAAACATCAGATGAACTTAAACACCAGAGATGATGCTTTACGACTACCACCCACCTGGAGGCCAGTGATCCGAAAATCCACCGACCGTCGAGGACCAGTAACCCGAAGCCAGAAACCAGCGAACCCCGGACCATCAGGATTAGGAGAAAGCAGTCAACAGGCACGACCCAATCAACCAACAACAAGAAGTCAAGCGGAAAAACCACCAAGCGTAACGACGCGTGACCGCAACACGGTACTTAAACCACCACCAGCGCGACCAGAAGCGACTGTGACTCGAGTAACGACGAGGAGCAGAAGCAGGCAAGCAGCAGCGAAGACCTGAAGATGGCAAGTGAGACTTTGCCGAAACGTTGTCAGAAGACAAATAGTTCTTTAGAGAACTCAACGCGGAGAACTACCCGGAAGAATACTACCGCATATATATATATATATATGCTGTAGTATTCTTCCGGGTAGTCCTCCGCGTTGAGTTCTCTAAAGAACTATTTGTCTTCTGACAACGTTTCGGCAAGGTCTCACTTGCCATCTTCAGGTCTTCGCTGCTGCTTGCCTGCTTCTGCTCCTCGTCGTTACTCGAGTCACAGTGGCTTCTGGTCGCGCTGGTGGTGGTTTAAGTACCGTGTTGCGGTCACGCGTCGTTACGCTTGGTGGTTTTTCCGCTTGACTTCTTGTTGTTGGTTGATTGGGTCGTGCCTGTTGACTGCTTTCTCCTAATCCTGATGATCCGGGGTTCGCTGGTTTCTGGCTTCGGGTTACTGGTCCTCGACGGTCGGTGGATTTTCGGATCACTGGCCTCCAGGTGGGTGGTAGTCGTAAGGCATCATCTCTGGTGTTTAAGTTCATCTGATGTTTCTCGATTTCTATCGCTTCTCGGATGATGCGTTTGGTCTTGTGTTCTACGCTGGCAATTGTTCTGGTGTTGTCGAAATCTATTTTGTGTGAAGTCGCTTTTACGTGTTGTGCCAATGATGATGTTTTCTCGTCCTTCTCGACGGCCTTTCGATGTTCTTCTCTCCTGACGCTTATTTTTCTATTTGTTTGGCCTATGTAGACCTTGTCGCAATCTTGACAGGGAATTCCGTACACGCCTTGGCTTTCCAGTTGTATTTTAGTTTTGACTGTTGGCAGGATGTTTCCAATTTTCTTGTCGGTGTTGAATGATGTCCGGATGTTGTGTTTCTTGAGTATTCTGCTGATCTTCTCTGTTGTCCCTTTAACAAATGGTAGGCATGCTGTTCCTACTATATCTTTTTCCTCTTCCTGTGTCTTGGGTTTGCGTTGGTGTTCGGCTTTCCTGATTTGTTTGTCCTGATATCCATTTTTTATTAAAGATGAGCGGATTTTCTTCATTTCTTCTACCTTGTTTTCTGAGTCAGCCAATCTTTGGGACCGGGTGACGAGGGTCCTTACCACTGATTGCAATTGTGCTGGATGGTGATGTGATTGTGCGTTCAGGTACCGTTCCGTGTGGGTTGGCTTTCGGTATACGGAATGTCCAAGGCTTCCATCTGGTTTTTTCTTTATAAGTACATCGAGGAATGGAAGTTCGTTGTTTTCTTCGATTTCCATCGTGAACTTGATCTTCGGATGGATTTCATTCAGGTGTTGCAGAAATCTTCGTAGTTGTTCTTCTCCATGCTTCCATATTATGAAGGTGTCGTCCATATATCTGAGCCACAGGTGTGGTTTGTGACTTGCGGTATCGATGGCCCGTACTTCGAAATCCTCCATGAATAAGTTGGCGATTACAGGAGATAATGCTGATCCCATGGGTGATCCTTCTACTTGTTTATAACGTTGGTTCTTGAAGATGAAGTAGGTGTTCTTCAAGCAGTGCTTCACCAGGTCCATGGTGTCGTCTGGGATGTGGTGTTTTAGATGAATGATATCCACTGCTTCGTCTATTGGTATGTTGGTGAATAGTGAGACCACGTCGAAACTTACTAGCAGATCTCCTGGTTCTACGGTGAAGTCCTTTATACGCTCGATGAAGTGGCCTGCGTTCTTTACGTAGGATTCTGCTTCTTCGGCGTATGGCTGCAGTCGTTTGGCCAAGAATTTTGCTAGTGGTTGTAACGGTGATCCGATGGAACTGACGATTGGCCTCAGTGGTATCCCTTCCTTGTGGATTTTTGGTAATCCGTAGAGCTTTGGGCATCTGGATGATTTTTCCCTCGGGATCAATTGTAATTGCTGCTCTTGACTGATTGAGCTGGCTTTGATTTTAGCTTTCGTTGTCTTCTCTAAGTATGTCGTTGGATCTGTGGCGATGGTGTTGTACGCTGGGTCGTTTAGTAGGACCTCCATCTTCGTTTCGTAGTCGTTACGATCCATCACAACGGTGGCGTTTCCTTTGTCGGCTGGAAGTATGACGATTTGTTCATTTTTCTTCAGCGTGTGTAGAGCTTGTAGTTCTTCTCGAGATAGGTTCCTCTTTGGTGGTTTTGCTCGTCTTAGGATTTGGGATACATCTTGTCGTATTGTCTCCGCTGTGTCCTCCGGTAATCCGATGATGGATGCTTCCACACTGCATATTATGTTCTCCATTGGTATGCTGGCTGGTGCTACAGCGTAGTTGAAACCCTTGGCCAGTACACTTTTGCTGGCTTCGTCGAGTGGATAGCTTGATACGTTATGAACAACTTTCTCCAATACGAGCGGTGTTACATATTCCTTCGGCTTTTGTTCTTTTTGCAGTGTGGAAGCATCCATCATCGGATTACCGGAGGACACAGCGGAGACAATACGACAAGATGTATCCCAAATCCTAAGACGAGCAAAACCACCAAAGAGGAACCTATCTCGAGAAGAACTACAAGCTCTACACACGCTGAAGAAAAATGAACAAATCGTCATACTTCCAGCCGACAAAGGAAACGCCACCGTTGTGATGGATCGTAACGACTACGAAACGAAGATGGAGGTCCTACTAAACGACCCAGCGTACAACACCATCGCCACAGATCCAACGACATACTTAGAGAAGACAACGAAAGCTAAAATCAAAGCCAGCTCAATCAGTCAAGAGCAGCAATTACAATTGATCCCGAGGGAAAAATCATCCAGATGCCCAAAGCTCTACGGATTACCAAAAATCCACAAGGAAGGGATACCACTGAGGCCAATCGTCAGTTCCATCGGATCACCGTTACAACCACTAGCAAAATTCTTGGCCAAACGACTGCAGCCATACGCCGAAGAAGCAGAATCCTACGTAAAGAACGCAGGCCACTTCATCGAGCGTATAAAGGACTTCACCGTAGAACCAGGAGATCTGCTAGTAAGTTTCGACGTGGTCTCACTATTCACCAACATACCAATAGACGAAGCAGTGGATATCATTCATCTAAAACACCACATCCCAGACGACACCATGGACCTGGTGAAGCACTGCTTGAAGAACACCTACTTCATCTTCAAGAACCAACGTTATAAACAAGTAGAAGGATCACCCATGGGATCAGCATTATCTCCTGTAATCGCCAACTTATTCATGGAGGATTTCGAAGTACGGGCCATCGATACCGCAAGTCACAAACCACACCTGTGGCTCAGATATATGGACGACACCTTCATAATATGGAAGCATGGAGAAGAACAACTACGAAGATTTCTGCAACACCTGAATGAAATCCATCCGAAGATCAAGTTCACGATGGAAATCGAAGAAAACAACGAACTTCCATTCCTCGATGTACTTATAAAGAAAAAACCAGATGGAAGCCTTGGACATTCCGTATACCGAAAGCCAACCCACACGGAACGGTACCTGAACGCACAATCACATCACCATCCAGCACAATTGCAATCAGTGGTAAGGACCCTCGTCACCCGGTCCCAAAGATTGGCTGACTCAGAAAACAAGGTAGAAGAAATGAAGAAAATCCGCTCATCTTTAATAAAAAATGGATATCAGGACAAACAAATCAGGAAAGCCGAACACCAACGCAAACCCAAGACACAGGAAGAGGAAAAAGATATAGTAGGAACAGCATGCCTACCATTTGTTAAAGGGACAACAGAGAAGATCAGCAGAATACTCAAGAAACACAACATCCGGACATCATTCAACACCGACAAGAAAATTGGAAACATCCTGCCAACAGTCAAAACTAAAATACAACTGGAAAGCCAAGGCGTGTACGGAATTCCCTGTCAAGATTGCGACAAGGTCTACATAGGCCAAACAAATAGAAAAATAAGCGTCAGGAGAGAAGAACATCGAAAGGCCGTCGAGAAGGACGAGAAAACATCATCATTGGCACAACACGTAAAAGCGACTTCACACAAAATAGATTTCGACAACACCAGAACAATTGCCAGCGTAGAACACAAGACCAAACGCATCATCCGAGAAGCGATAGAAATCGAGAAACATCAGATGAACTTAAACACCAGAGATGATGCCTTACGACTACCACCCACCTGGAGGCCAGTGATCCGAAAATCCACCGACCGTCGAGGACCAGTAACCCGAAGCCAGAAACCAGCGAACCCCGGATCATCAGGATTAGGAGAAAGCAGTCAACAGGCACGACCCAATCAACCAACAACAAGAAGTCAAGCGGAAAAACCACCAAGCGTAACGACGCGTGACCGCAACACGGTACTTAAACCACCACCAGCGCGACCAGAAGCCACTGTGACTCGAGTAACGACGAGGAGCAGAAGCAGGCAAGCAGCAGCGAAGACCTGAAGATGGCAAGTGAGACCTTGCCGAAACGTTGTCAGAAGACAAATAGTTCTTTAGAGAACTCAACGCGGAGGACTACCCGGAAGAATACTACAGCATTCAACACCCGCGGAAGCCTACGGATTAACATATATATATATATATATATACATCCCGCTATCATTTGGGCGTCTCTATATTGTCAATTAGCCATCACTTGGGCGTCCCCCGTAATTGAGCGTCCGTATACGGACGCTCGATTGTATCCCATGCAAAAAAATTTTTGGGGACTCCTAGGACCTCTACCTGTCATTTGGCAAAATTTTTCTGGACGGCCGAATGATGATCAAATGGAAACAGTCGTATATTTTTAGTTCCAGCGTATATCCACTGGTGGCGCTAGTATCATTTTCATATATAGAACTGCAGATATACAACTTTCACTTAAGTGCAATAGAGCGTCCAGTAAATTTGTCAACACTGTAATCCTATTTAAACCTGCTTCTGTGAATCCCGCTTGAAAAAAATTCGTAGTCGGTTAGATTTGATAGACAACATGGACGAGAGTGGTCATTATTTTCCTGAAGAATACGTCAGTAAAATTTACTTTTTATAAAATATGTTACGTTACAACTGTACATGCTACGTAACATTTTTTAGTATGCTTTTACAGTCGCAAATTCCGCTCAAAAGAATGAAAGGTAATGGTGCAATCGTCCGTTATCACCGACATTACAAGTGTAATGAAAACGAGAAAAATGAAGTATGTTTATTGGTTTATAGTATCAATAGCATGTTTTTAAACTAGGAATAATAATTGCTTTAGGTTAATTGACACTGTATAGATTTATACAGGGTAGGGCAAAAGTATGGAACCGAAAACTGTTTGACGTATCTATTTGAAATTTGGTATGTGACTCAGAGTCAATAGGACCTACATTACCGATTGTTTCAATTGTTTATCTGCTCTTGTTTCTGAGATCCAACGCCTACTTGGTTTTTCTTAAATAACAACCTGCTGATTTTTTTCCCTCTGTTTAATAGTTCGTTTAATTCTTTACACGACCACATAAAAATATTTATCTATTGCATAAGAAAGTTTCTAGGAAATAATGTTTGAATCAAAAAGTTAGAAAAGATGGTTTACGCTGATATTTAGTATTTGTTTTCTTGTTTTTAAGGCAATTTTTATTAAATTTTTCTTTAGTTCTATTTTAAAAATAGCCCATAATCTTGTGGTTTTACAGTTTATTTGTTAAAACTATATTTTTTGTCGAATATCAAACAATTAACCATTTGTCGTTTAGAAAATTAAACGAACTATTAAATAAAGGAAAAAAAATAAGCAGGTTGTCATTTAAAAAAAAAATAAGTAGGCGTTGGACCTCAGAAATAAGAGCCGATAGACAATTGAAATAAATTGATGATGTCTGAAGTCTTATTGACTCTGAATCACACACAAAATTTTAAACAGATACGTCAAACAGTTTTCGAAATAATAAGCCGGTTCCATACTTTTGCCCTTCCCTGTATACGGTCGTTTAGAAATATCTCCCGATATTTTCAGGGTGATAGAACATCAAAAAATAAGGTCACCTTTTTATACAAAGTGAACAATAAGAAATTGATAAATTTTATGTTTTAACATTATGTAATAGGTGCATGCGATTTTGAACCTCAATTACTCCAAAATTGAGTTGAATCTGAACCTTTTTTGTGCCAAATAATCTATAATAAGAATATTTCTTTCACAAATTTTTGACGAAATGTGTAAACTGAAAAGTTAGGACTAACGTATTAAAGCTACCCCTACAAAACTACTTTTTAAAACAATTTTTTGCTCGGATTGTCTTTTCAGTTACTTCCTAAAAGTTACCTGCAAAGTATTGAAGTGGCAGAGTCTCTAATAAAAAAGTTACGTAGTCCGTGGTCCCTTTACACAATATTTATAATGTGTAAAGGTGCAAATATGCCGAAGAAACCGCGTTGCTCACCCTCGATATTTAGGTCGCGCTTGATACCTCGATATAAAACAAATGGAACTTTGCATTTCGAAAACGAATAGCAGTCCATATCTTCGACGTGCACGATTCCATTTAAAACTATTCATTTGTTTTACATCGAGATGATATTGCGGTATCGAGCACGACCTAAATATCAAGGGTGAACAGCGAGGGCTCTTCGGCTTGTTGGTACCCTAAGTGGTTAACGGTAAAGTTCACTACAAATGCACATACACCAATCCCTACAATTTATTGCTGGAAAATATTGCTAGAGTAACTCCGCTTAAAGAAGCAGTAAACGAAATTATCTTTTTGGTTCACATTGTTTAGATGAATTTATCTTACGGTAATATAACGCGAATAAAACAATTTTCACAACAAAAAGTGATTTTTTTGTCTACTTGAATATTTATTTAGTTATATAATTTTATACTGAATGACAATTTTGCAAAATAAACACTTGTACATAAGTGTTGTGAAAAATACATTTGTCATTCTAGTGGAGTAAAATGCTCTCACTATTTTTCAGTATTTCTATAAGAAAGCCATTCAGAATAAAAAGAAATAACTAAACAGATTCATTCAGATTATTCGCTTTACGTTAAGGCAATATTATCAACTTAATATTAGCGACATCCTGCGATCGTTTTCTAACCTGACATTGCTTCTGCTAGCGAGGACCCAAATAGGACTGAAACAGCTATAGAGGATGTTCGAAAGATCCTCTGTAATAAAAAATGATTTGCAACAAAATTTTGTAATCTTATAATTGAAGTTGTCTCTAATAATACAGTTGTCTTTAGGGTGATCATTTATTTCCAGAAACAGACTGTCGTTGAATTCCTGGCTTCCGGTTGGAACCGCGTCTCTTCTCGGATTTCTTCTACTGCCGACGTTTCGTTCTACATAGCAGAAGAACTTCCTCAGGGCTGCTGCTGCAGATGGTCTTGCTGCTGTTTCTTGTAAGTCGTTGATACTGAGTTGGTATGTCCGCTGTCGTCGTATTTATAGTGGTCGATGGGCGCAACGGGTTTAATTGAACACAAACTAGAAACCGGCCACCAGATCCAATTTTCCGACACAAAACTCCTAGCCCGCTCGTCTGATTTGTTTAACCGGAAAATCCATGAATTTATAGAAATTTTCAAACACTCCAATAACCTGAACCGTGATAATGGCTTCTACCTTCACAATACATGGAAACATCTCATTAACGGCTCGTCACTCACCAACAGACCAATCCCCGCCCACCGTTTCACCCCGCTGCCGCCATCAACCACTATAAATACCACGACTGCAGACGTACCAACTCAGTCTCAACGACTTACAAGAAGCAGCAGCAAGACTACTACCAGCAGCAGCAGCAGCAGCAGCCTTGAGGAAGTTCTTCTGCAATGGAAAACGAAATCCGGCAAGAGACGCGGTTCTAAGCGGAAGCCAGGAATTCAACAGCGGACGACGGCCGCGGGAGCCTTCAAGTTAAAGTAGCTAATTACCGTAATATTTGTGTCCTGACGAACATGTGTTTCACATTAACGATCCACTGAGAAACTGAAAATATTAGTTGCCTTGCTATTGATTACGAACGTTATTTTTTAAGAACTCTGGAGTAACGCAGTACTTTTGGATATAAAAAAGTCAGTTTCGTGTTTAAATTTCACGAAACGAAAAGTCAGTTTCATGTTTAAACATCATGAAACGGAGAAATGAGTTTTATGTTTCAAGAAAACTTTCAGAAATTTTGAAAGAATTTCATGACGGAATTTCGACGAGGTACCTTGAAGTACCCCCCTACCATTTAAGAACATAGTAAAATTGACAACACTGCTGGAGCTTGCATTGCTTATCATATGGAAGCGTATACACAAAAAGGACGCCTTATTGATGTTTAATCGGAGGGAGGTGCATATTAGCGGACGCCTTATGTATAGGACCAAGAAGGAGTTACAGATGATAGTGCAGTAGTAATATACACCAGGCCCGCCATGTTGGACGCTACATAGAACAGTTATGAAAGGAGCTTCCAGTGATACTGGGATGTATATATATATATATATATGCTGTAGTATTCTTCCGGGTAGTCCTCCGCGTTGAGTTCTCTAAAGAACTATTTGTCTTCTGACAACGTTTCGGCAAGGTCTCAAACGTTGTCAGAAGACAAATAGTTCTTTAGAGAACTCAACGCGGAGGACTACCCGGAAGAATACTACAGCATTCAACACCCGCGGAAGCCTACGGATTAACATATATATATATATATATATATATATATATATATATATATATATGTATAAGTTTTAAAAATTCTATGAAATCCTTAGCACTTGGAGTAGTATATCGCCCTCCTAATAATAGCATAAAGAGATTTCTTTACGATCTCGAAACGAATATTGCTTCCATAATAAGTACCGTAGACGAAGTAATATGCATGGGAGATTTAAATATTAACGTTTTTAATTTAAATAATGCCAATGTTAATAACTTTCTGTCATTAATTGATTGCTATGGTCTTACTCAGATTATTGATGAGCCGACGAGAGTAACTAATTATAGCAGTACATTGCTAGATGTCATATTGGTTAGCGCTCCTGATCTAGTGATAAATAAAGGCGTAGTTGATGTGCATTTTACGGATCATAGGTTGATATACTGTGACTTGAATTATAATACTACTGTTCCGCGAGCTCGTGTGTACACATGCCGTAATTTACGAAATTTAGATTACCATAGATTTTACGATGGCCTGCGTTCTATCCCCTGGGATAACATTTTCGATATTATTGATCTTAACAGAAAAGCTGAATTTTTAAGTAATAATATTTTGGCACTCTTTAATAAATACGCTCCCTTAAGAACTGTAAGAGTAACTAAGACACCTGCTCCTTGGCTCACGGATTTTGTTCGTAACATGATAAAACTTCGTAATAGTGCACTTAGCAGATTTCGACATTCTAAAAGTAATGCAGATTGGAACTATTATAAGTTGTTACGAAATACTGTTACTATTGCTATCCGGAAAGAAAAAAAAGCATATTTACAGTATATTTGTAGACAAAAGAATCAAAAATTAACCAGGCAAGTGTTGAAAACATACTGTACTGTTCCGCGAGCTCGTGTGTACACATGCCGTAATTTACGAAATTTAGATTACCATAGATTTTACGATGGCCTGCGTTCTATCCCCTGGGATAACATTTTCGATATTATTGATCTTAACAGTAAAGCTGAATTTTTAAGTAATAATATTTTGGCACTCTTTAATAAATACGCTCCCTTAAGAACTGTAAGAGTAACTAAGACACCTGCTCCTTGGCTCACGGATGTTGTTCGTAACATGATAAAACTTCGTAATAGTGCACTTAGCAGATTTCGACATTCTAAAAGTAATGCAGATTGGAACTATTATAAGTTGTTACGAAATACTGTTACTATTGCTATCCGGCAAGAAAAAAGAGCATATTTACAGTATATTTGTAGACAAAAGAATCAAAAATTAACCTGGCAAGTGTTGAAAACATTAAATATCACTCATAGTCAATCCCACGAACCTTTGCCAGAACCTTTTAATAATCCAGAGCTTATTAATCATTTCTTTCTGGATACAGTAAACCAGATGGCCGGCAACGCTGATGTCAATACCTTATCATATTACTTAAATAATCGTCTAAATAACAATCAGCGGTGGTTTGCGTTTGGTACTGTATCTGAAAGCGATGTTGAAAAGGCTATTAGATCTATTAAATCGAATGCCTGTGGATACGATGGTATTTCCATGCATATGATAAAATTATGTTTACCTCTTTTAGGTAAATACATTGCGCATGTCATAAACCATTCTTTCTCAAAAGGCGAATTTCCAAATAGCTGGAAACGCGCCTTGGTTGTACCAGTTGCTGAAGTAAAACACGTGAATACATTTAATGATCTAAGACCTATTTCATTATTGCCGGTGTTATCTAAAATTCTAGAGAAACTTGCCGTTGACCAATTCAAAACATATATACAAGCAAATGAGTTGTTACCCCCTTCGCAATCGGGATTTAGAACCGGATTTAGTACAAGTACCGCCCTACTTAAAGTTACCAATGATATTATAAGCGCTACGGACAGAGGTGATCTTACTACTGTTGTCTTAATATATTATTCAAAAGCTTTCGATACTATCAATTACGAATTGATATGTGCCAAGCTTCATTACCTCGGCTTTAGTGACGTCGCGGTACATTTTATAAATTCTTATTTGGAAAACAGAACGCAGGCTGTTTCCGTGAACAATGTAATGTCTTCATTTCGAATTATACATTCTGGAGCGCCACAGGGATCAATATTTGGGCCAATTCTGTATACTCTGTTCACATCAGATTTTCACAAGCAGATTAAATTTTGCTCAACTCATGTTACGCTGACGATACTCAAATTTATTATAGTTACCAACCAGCCGACTTACCTGCAGCTTCAATTTTAATAAATGAGGAAATTCAACATTTAGTCACTATATCAAATAACCATTCTTTACATATCAATCCACACAAGTCATCTGCAATAATATTCGGCAGTTCCAAAGACCGGCAGCGGGCCGTAGACAGTGTAAATATAAGTATTGATAATACCAATATTTCAGTTACCGAAACAGTTAAAAGTTTAGGTGTAATTATTGATAATAACTTAAGATTTACATCACATATTAATAAGTTAATACAAAAATCGTATTCGGTGTTAAGACGTTTATACATGAATCGACAATCTCTTCCTTTAGGTTTGAGAATCCAGTTATGCGATTTATTGGTGTTATCTTTCTTCAATTATTGTGTTGCTGTCTACGGCCTATGTTTGGATGTTTTAAACTGTCAAAGAATACAAAAAGTACAGAATTCTTGTCTTCGTTTTATCTATGGACTCGGGAGAAAAGACCATGTGTCAATGCAACTGCAACAAGCAAGTTGGCTTAACATGGCTAACAGAAGGTTACTCCACACGGCGTGTTTGATACTTAAAGTGTTTATTACTTCATCTCCTTCGTATCTTAGCGTATTATTAAATCCGAGGTACTTATATCATGACAAAAATTTGCGACGTATTAGTACATTGCACATAACTCCCCACACCACTTCGCTTTTCGAAAGATCATTTTCATATAATGCTGTAAAGATCTACAATTCTATATCACATGAGATTAGGTTTTGTAGTTGTGATAAATTTTTATTTATTTTTGTGTAGTGAAGTCTCACGTTGATTGCCAATTTGTGTATGCGTGTGTGTAGAATTTGTTTATGGGGATTATGGTAGTTGTAGGTGTCAGGGTGATCTTGGGTCGTTCGAAAATCAATCCCGTCGTCTACCCCTTGGCAACCGAATACAAAAAGATTGCGCACAAGTGTGTATGTGGCCGGAGTGTGTGTTCGAGACACCCTGTATCGTAGGTAAAAGATGCACTATATTTCGTACGTTGACTTCTTTGTTCACAATTTCACACTATCTAACTTTTATAAATGAACATTCAGACTTTTACCGTGAACTCGGCGGATTGCTGGAGTTGAACTGTTCTCTTTTAGCTCCACCGGAGAACTCCCTTTTTTCTTCGGACGCGCGCTTTTATACTTCTTGTTTATCGAAAAATTTTGTGCAAATCGTTTTTGATTGCAGTGAAAACCTCGAGCAGCCTCTGGACAGCTGTTTCAGCCCTGCTTGGGGTTTCTTCAGCAGAGACGTAGCTCGGCATTCCCACTGCAGACCAAAAACGACTTGCCCAATTTATTCGCAATTGCGATGTAAGAATGATGAACACATAAAATAGCGACATCTTACTATCGCTTTTTGACCTGACATTGCAGTAGGATAGACAAATTGAAGCGGGATTTGCTCCTAATAAGTGCCCCATGCAAGGCGGCCATGCTTGCTGTCAAAGCATAATGAAAGTTTTTAGAAAAATTTTGTGCAAATCGTTTTTGATTGCAGTGAAAACCTCGAGCAGCCTCTGGACAGCTGTTTCAGCCCTGCTTGGGGCTTCTTCAGCAGAGACGGAGCTCGACATTCCCACTGCAGACCAAAAACGACTTGCCCAATTTATTCGCAATTGCGATGTAAGAATGATGAACACATAAAATAGCGACATCTTACTATCGCTTTTTGACCTGACATTGCAGTAGGATAGACAAATTGAAGCGGGATTTGCTCCTAATAAGTCCCCCATGCAAGGCGGCCATGCTTGCTGTCAAAGCATAATGAAAGTTTTTAGAAAAATTTTGTGCAAATCGTTTTTGATTGCAGTGAAAACCTCGAGCAGCCTCTGGACAGCTGTTTCAGCCCTGCTTGGGGCTTCTTCAGCAGAGACGTAGCTCGACATTCCCACTGCAGACCAAAAACGACTTGCCCAATTTATTCGCAATTGCGATGTTTGACAGCAAGCATGGCCGCCTTGCATGGGGGACTTATTAGGAGCAAATCCCGCTTCAATTTGTCTATCCTATTGCAAGTCGTTTTTGGTCTGCAGTGGGAATGTCGAGCTCCGTCTCTGCTGAAGAAGCCCCAAGCAGGGCTGAAACAGCTGTCCAGAGGCTGCTCGAGGTTTTCACTGCAATCAAAAACGATTTGCACAAAATTTTTCTAAAAACTTTCATTATGCTTTGACAGCAAGCATGGCCGCCTTGCATGGGGCACTTATTAGGAGCAAATCCCGCTTCAATTTGTCTATCCTACTGCAATGTCAGGTCAAAAAGCGATAGTAAGATGTCGCTATTTTATGTGTTCATCCTTGTTTATCGTTCAAATATTTGGTTGCTAAGCGACATTTTTTCTGCATCGCGGACCAGCGCCCCTACCGGCTTTGGTACTACTCACTCGCAAAACCTTTTGACAACTAAACGTGACATTCGCGTTCTTCCAAAACTAAAATATTTACATGTGAAACAACTTACAGCTATCTTAAACTTCTACAAAATTAACAGTAAGTATTTCCTTAGCTTATTATAACACATATCTGAACGTAAAACATGAATTTGATTTAATTAAACTGTACGCGTCTTACCTAACCTATCTGATTTGTGTCTTTTTTCTTTTCAGTCCAAAGAAATTGAACACTCACGCGAATTGTCTTGTTACTTCTACATTGATGATTCCTGAAGATGTTCCTGGCACAATGTTTCATAGTCTACACACTGTTCGTTGAATTCGGACACCTTTACACGCACTCGAGACCCATCTGCTAAATACATCAGCCTTCGCTTGCTCCTGCCCTTGTATCCTGCTAACACCGGCCAATGTCGTGCTGTTAAGGGATGCTGCGGCTTCCTTGCAAGTCTGCTTAACCACCTGGAGAAGCTTATCCAATCTACTCAAACTGTCTTAACCCTTTTACTGGAGCATCCGGGATGTGGATCTGGATCTCTGGACTGTGACATTGATATGGGAATTTACGGAGTGTTTTGTGTAAGGTAGGATTGTAATTGTGGTATTTTTGTAGGTGTATGGAATAATATAACCCTCGCAACTCTGGAGCTTCCCGATACTGTTATTTTCTTCCATTGTCCGAACCAAATGAATCTTGTTTTGCTGCAAATGCTTTCCCAAACGTCTAGTTTGTTTTGCCCACCACAGTATGTGTATAAATTTTATATGTAACATGTAAGTTAGATGCTGGAGTTGGTTGAGTGGTAGAGCAACATTGCTGAACTCCGCCAAGTAAAATAAAGGCAAGTTATTATTATTATTTGATCTAATACTACATCCACATTGCAAAATCTAGTACAAATTCAGTGAAAATTACTGAAGTAAAAACTAACTTAAACTTTTCTTTTTGTAAAAAAAAATTAGTCAAACATATTGGCAGGGTATATCGAAGTTTTGACAACTGCTAAAGTTCATAAGAAATTTATAAAATAAATTTTGCTGTACAGTAAATATTAATTGAATAATTTTTAATAATAAAATTCCTGTAATATTCCAATATTGACAGTGGACCGTTAATAGTTATTTACGTGTCGAGCTTCGTAAATGAATCTTTATTTCTACCTTCCTAATAAATGACATATTACAGGTGAATTTTGTTGCTTATGGTAACCAAGTAAACGATAAGTTACGGGAATAGACCTGTAATATTTTACGGGCTTGTATAAAAGACCTGTAAAATATTACAGGCTTATAGAAAAGCAATTTCTCTTTACATCACCATGACTACGTCTAGCTAGAATTAGCGCCTCCGATGAAAAAAGTTTTCATAAATAAATAAACTAAATTAATTAAAAATTGCCAAGTGAAGGTGAAAATAAAAGTTTGAACGCGACACGCTTTGCAATTAATTTTTCAGACTCACTGGATTATGGGTTTCGCTCCTGCATCGCTCGTCCCACAAACTTCCAGTTCACCCGTAAAGCTTGACACGTAAATAACGTAAATAACTATTATCAAAACGTTTATTTATCAAAGGCGTTATTTCTGGCTAGACATAGTCATGGATGTGTAAACAGACAATCTCCTTTATACTCTTTTATACCAGCCCGTAAAATATTACAGGTCTGTTCTCGTAATTTATCGTTTACTTAGTTGTTATGAACAAAATAATTAACCTGTAAAATGTCATTTACTAAAAGATGGAATAAAAAGGTTGTAACTCAAAATCTTGGCCTCGTTTCGAAGAACTTGAGTATTTATGTTCCCTATCGTCGGTTCATTCAATCTTGCATTATTGTTTGCACCCGTTGCTTTCAAATCAAAGCAATTTAAATGAGTAGTATTATTTAAAATTTGTAAAGCCGATATTTTAATTAAATTTCCAACAAAATCAGACATATTACTTAAATATCTAATGTCCGATTTCTAGAAACTTTTATCATTAGATCAAGTTAATATTATGATTACCCATGTTAGAATTATAGAAGTTTCTAACTTATCTAATGATAAAAGTTACCAGAAACCGGCCATAAGTAAATTATATCAGACTATATTATCAATACGTGTTTATAAGAATCTGAGAAACACATAAATGTTTCCACTGTCATAAAACAAAATTTATTAAAATTACTGATCGAACTTTTACTCATTCTCATGGTTATATAAGCAAAAACAATACCCAATTAATACAACAATATTTTTAGTTAAAGAAAGGAACGTTTATGTTCGAAACGTGAGCTAAAAAAATATTTTACAAGCATATAGAAACAATTTTAATGTTGAACTGTGTTATTAGTAAAGGAAGTGGTCACTAAGCACCAGAAATGACACCAGCATTTAATAGGCACTAAGCTGCGAAGGTGTTTGTTAACACTGTTAAGCAATACAAGAAGAATTTACATGGTAGACTTGCCACTCGAAAGCCGTTCTAACGACGAGGAAAAAAGTTAAACGACTAAAGTGAAGAAACACATAAAGACTGAACATATGATGACTTTAAAAACAAATTTTGGAGTGATTGGAGTTTTTGGAAACAAGTGAATTTTACATTAGGTCAGCACAAGAAAACATGTTACCGGCATGCATAATTCCTTATTTTTTGAAATGGAGGTGGTTCGGTGTTACTTTGGAGTTGTTTTTTGTTTTTCATTGCTGGTACTAGGGATTTAATAAGTGCCGGAATAAAAAAAAAGAGACTATAAACTCATATTAGAGCATAACATAACGCAATACCATTAGGACACCGTTTATTGGCCATGGTTTTATACAACGATATAAGTTTAAGTGGTTTAAGAAATAATTGAAATTAATCTCCGCCCACAATAATTTTATATCCGTAGATACGTATTTCGGCAACTAAGCTACGCTACGCGGAAATTTTATTTGGAAAAGCTACTCAGAATTATCACAAAATCTCAAATATGAAATCATAGCTACCTACAATGAAAAAAAAAATAATTTGGCTACAAAAAATTGTAAGTTTTAGGGTATCAATGTTATTAATCATACTTTCTAGTTAACAGTTGAGCAAAAGACAATTCTCATGTCATACTTGAAGAAACGTCCAGCTCTATACATTCAAAGTTCTGCGACACAACGTTGGCATGAAAAAAATTGAAAAATACGTGAAATTCATTTTTTCATCGTAGACAGCCATATTTCATGTTTGAGATCTTATAATAATTTTGTATAGCTTTTCCAAATAAAATTTTCGCGTAGCGTGGAAAATAAAGGTACTTTGCTCTTATATCGATTTCAAATATTTTGATATCCTCGGTATATGACAGAAGGTAACATGAACCGTCAAATAATAACCTACAAATTAGAGTAAATCAAATAATACGGAACTAGGTATTGGTCCGTTGTCTGAATTCATTAATTGTTTTTATTTTTCCGAATAAAAATACTTTCGTAAGCATTTAATTCCGTATTATTTGAAACTTCCTTAATGAGTTTTAAATTATCCTTAATAATACTGTGTCCTGTATTGGAAATATGTTGTGCAACACTTGATTTCTCAAAACTATCGTACCTGTAGTGCCTTAGTGACTTACGTGTTCTTTAAAACGTGTTAATATATTTCTTTTTGTTTGTCCATTATACACGGTGGCCAGAAAAATGCGGACAAACGCCACGCAGGCCAAATCTTTGTTTAATTCTGAGTTGACAATCTTAATTGAAAAAAGTAGTACAGTGCTTTCTTAAGTCACACGAGCAGCTTAAAAGAATTGTAAATTTGGCAACACCTAATCAGACAAGTACTGTGGTAGTAATCATTTTATTATTTACTATAAATCAGGTAAATACGCAAATTAGCAAGAATTTTATGTTAACATGGATACCAATTGTATTCAAATTTAAAGATAATATGAAAAAATTATAAGAACTGTTCAAATTGGTAGCCATCAGTTTCCAGACATAATTCCAATCTTCGAGGAAGCGAATTCAAAACGCGCTCCAACATATCCGGGGTGATTAATCGAACTGCCGCCGTAATTTTATTAATTACATCCTCTTCGTTCACTGGAGGCGTTGCATAGACCTTTTCCTTTAAAAACCCCCAAACGAAAAAGTCCAGATGATTAGTATCGGGAGATTTTGCCGGCCATGCTATTGGACCGTTACGCCCTATCCACCGATTCGGAAAGTGTTCGTTTAACTAATCCCTAGAAATTCTGGCATTGTGAGCAGGGGCTCCGTCATGCATGTACAACATGTTGGGTCTCAAATTCAGTGGAATATTATCCAGTACTTCTTCTAAAACGTTAACGTACTCAATTCCATTTAGACGATTTGGAAGAAATATTGGTCC
The DNA here is from genome assembly GCA_036172665.1 of Prosopocoilus inquinatus. Classification (NCBI taxonomy): domain Eukaryota; kingdom Metazoa; phylum Arthropoda; class Insecta; order Coleoptera; family Lucanidae; genus Prosopocoilus; species Prosopocoilus inquinatus. The sequence goes on from CM069875.1 coordinate 20,043,417, forward strand.
AACAACTCGGAGATTTAAAATCCCCAGCCAAACATTTACCGAAAATCTTCTCTGATGTCCAATTTCCCTTACTGCCTTGGGATTTTCGTCCGCCCAAAAAGGAAAATTATGGCTATTAAAGACGCCATCTCTCGTAAACAAGCATTCGTCGCTCCAGAGAATATGCAATAAAAAGTTCGGCTCTTCTTGAATCCTTTGTAAAATATTGTTACAAAACATTCTTCTGTGCACATTATCGTTCACATACAAAGGCTGCACTTTTCTTGCATGAAACGGATGCAACAAATTTTGAGATAGTACTGAGTGCACTGTTGTTTTGCTAGGAATATTTAGTTCCCGAGCTATTTGTCTTGTGCTGGACGTCGGATCTTCGTAAACAGCATCCAATATTTGCTCTTCTAATTGAACTGTTCGACGCCCTCTAGGTCTACCGCTGTTACGATAATTCGGTATAAAGGAGCCAGTTTCTCTAAGTCGCTGATCCATTCTACGGAACGTGTTGGTGGATGGATGTCGCCGTTGAGGATACCGTATTTGATATTCTTCTTTTGCCAAGTTTGCATTTCCATTGCAAAATCCGAATACCATATACATGTCGGCGTATTCTCCAAAGGTAAACATTGTTCGGTACTAAGAACAGCACAAAATGTTTATCTTATTTCAAGAGCCAAAGGTCACATGAGAAACGTCAAAAATTGACAACTACTTACTACTTTTAAACAAGCAGCCTTACAGTACCACGTTGCCATATGTACTTTAATTTCAAAAAAGCCAATGAAGAAATGTTAAAAATGTAAACCGTTGGTATTAATCGATTAGTTACATCAATGCATTTGAGATAATTCCATTTCTAAATTTCACCACAATGATTTTACATAGATAAATTTGACGAATTTTGCTAAATTTTAGCCGTACATCTTAAGGTTTGATGGTCTCGTGCGCCTTAAGGAAGGACCGCATAACTTTTTTGGATTAAGATTATCGCCTCAGAATTGAACAAAGAATCGTTCTACCTGACGTTTGTCCGCATTTTTCTGGCCACCGTGTATTTACTAGTACATTCGTTACATATAATTTCATAAATTCCAGATTTCTGTTCAACATCAACTTTATCTTTCGGGTTTCCCAATAAATTCTTTATCGTATTGTTAATTGAAAAACCTAATCCTAAGTTTTGGGTTTTAAATTATATGTTTTAAACCTTTGGTGCAAAACGGATGGAAAGGAATTTTAACAAATTTTCCTTGAGATGAAGTTGCCGTTAAAGTGCTAGAATTTTGGACCTTCCTATAGCTAATCTTCCTAATTACATTATCTATTTGGGGAGTATAACCGTTATGAACCGCAACATTTTTAATATATTTAAGTTCTTTATCATATCAGTATTTAGTAAGTGGAAAAGAGAGTAATCTATTTACTAATCTCTACGATAAATGTCGATTTCTAATTCATTTTTGCTGTTTCTAATAAAAGGTATCAAATAACAGGGAATTTATACTTATTTACTCATTAGAATAAGAAATTTTTTCGGGTCTTTGAGAAACATTTTTTGTCCGTATTTCCGTGTCGTTTGGTTAGCTCTTATATATAAATATATACAGGCTGTCCATTTTTCGAGCCCAAGCATGGGGATCTCATTTAGCTTAAGAGATACGAGGTCGGTTAAATTAGGCCAAAGTCGCGTATTTTCATGCTAATTAATAATCTGAAAAGCAATTTTAATTATTCCTTTTCGTTTTGAAGGTATTGAGAAAAAACTAAAATTTTTCATTATCGTTTTTATTTTTTAAATCGAAAACCGATAAAGCTAGACATTTATAACTTACACATTATTAAGGCACTTTTTATGTAGAATCTAAATCTGTGATTACATTTACCCGAGCTTTCAAAATTGCAGAGATACGACTGTCAATTTTTTTTTATGGGCGCCATATTGGATTTTCATATTTCTAAATAAAGATTTTTTCTCCGATTCTAACAATGTATCACACATTACGGTTGATTTGATTTTTTGACCAAAATTTCTATTTTTTTATTTTTATAAAGAGCGCTGTGGAAACAGTCAAGATTTTGTCACTTATGTGGCGTTAGCTTAACCAACTGAAAACGCGGAAGAAATTCTGCACTCTTACAAATCACTTTTTCATCACATCACAAACAACCCCCACTTTAAGTACAAAACAATTCTTCGAGTTTAACAAGACAAACTGCAGTCAATTTTTCATATCACACCAGGTGAAGAATTTTAAAAGAAACATAAGAATCGTCATTGGAAAAACCATATCCATAACCCCACAAAAAGTAGCTTAAACTTTACAACTTTTTGTATTATAAAATTGTATTTCATTGTCCCTACTCATCAGAAAATAGTCTGTGGGAGATAAATCTCGCCTTCTGCTGGCTAGCCGATGTCTCCGTTATTTCTTTTTAGAACATTTTAGTTAAACAATCAGCAACTCAGGTGTCATGAGAAAGCAAGCCATCTTGTTGAAATCAACTGTTTATTAATGTATTTCATAAGAAACGTTTTTTACGAAAATTTAGGTATCCGTTTTCAGACAATGATGATTTTTATGTTCGCTGTGTTGCTTGAACAGATACTCATCATTGGTGACTTTTTATTTGGCTCGTTGGCATCGGATCATATCACAATTTCAAAGAAATTTGTATTTCCTTCTAACTGGCTTTTTATAAATGTACAAAATTTTATTCGTCATTCATTATCGCCGGGCAGAAGAAGTTTTTTCTTCATTTTTCATACCACTTAATGTGGTAGCTTTGAAACAATTTGGTTTGTTGAGCTAGAAGGATTATTTTGCACTGAAATCAGGAGTTGTTTATAATTAAAATATTATGACTTTCGAGCTTTTAGAATTTCTTCCGCGTTTTCAATTGATCTAGCTAGCGCCATGTAAGCGTCAACATCTTGATTGTTTTCACAGCGCTCCTTGTAAAAATAAAAAATTGAAATTTCGACCAAAAAGTCGAATCAACCATAATGTGTGATACATTGTTAGAATCGTAGAAAAAAAATCTTTATTTAGAAATATGAAAATCCAATATGCGCCATAAGAAAAAAAAAGTTGACAGTCGTATCTCTGTAATTTTGACATCTCGGGTAAATGTAATGACAGATTTAGATTCTACGTAAAAAAGTTTCGGTTTTCGAATTAAAAAATAAAAACGAAAATGAAAAATTTTAGTTTTTCTCAATATCTCCAAAACGAAAAGAAATAATTTAAATTGCTTTTCAGATTATTAATTATCATAAAAATACGCAACTTTGGCCTTAACCGGCCTCGTATCTCTTAAGATAAGTGAGATCCCCATGCTTGGGCTCGAAAAAGGGATAACCTGTATATTTTTTAGGATGATTAGATTGTTGTTAGTTTTTATACTTTTATGATTTTATTACGATGATTATGTTGTTTTTAGATCTTTTTAAGTGATTTTAAGTTGGTAGCGTACTGAAGACGGCAATTTAATTGCCGAAATACTTATCTACGAATATAAAGTTATTGTGGGCGGAGATTAATTTCAATTATTTCGCAAGAGGATGATAAAGTTTTAAAAATCATGACTTGGTGTGCTCCGTCTTCCGAACTCGATCCTTATGGGCTGAACAGGCAGAGTACGAATAAAATGTCCCACATCTCAAAATGAATTACGGAAAGTTCTATTTGATGAATGGGCCAAAATACAGCTAGAGATCCTCCAAAAGTTAATCAAATTGTCGATTGTCGAGAATAACTAAAATTTATAAGGAGGTAGAAACTTAGGGTGTTTATTAATATCATCTTTATTTTACTTCGTTTTGTCTGTAATCTACTCGAATTTCCATGATCGGTAGTAGTTACATAGATAGTTATTAGATAGACGCGTAGGTATCTATCGAAGTAGTAGAAATTGACACAGTAATTTTTAAAGGGCGTGTAAAATTTTTGAATTAAAAAAATGCACTGCACAAGAAAAATGGAGAAATTTTAAAGTTTTTTTAAAGATTGAACTCTAAAAGCTGATTTGTCTCACGTGACCAAATATTATTGCAGACAACTGTTATTTGGTTGCACTTAATAATATTTGGTTGCGTGGGACTAATCTGTTTTTAGAGTGTGTAATACTCGTATTACAGCGATTACAAAAATTGTCCTTACAAAATTTTAGCTCATTCATCCCAATTAACAAATTGTTCTTACTTATTTAATTTAATGAAACTTTAGTTCGTCTATTTTAAATAGAAGAAGCTACAAGCCCTCTCTACTTGTGAAATAATTTAAACGACTACAGTTCCTTTACTCTCTCTCTTTCTTTCTCTCTCGTTTTTAATTAGACGAGAAATGGTTAATTAAATCGAATGGGAATAAAAATTAAACGAAGAACATATAATGAATCAGCGTAACCGTTTTAATAGTTCGAAACGAACTGGCAGGCGGTGAGAGTAAAAATTTAAACCTGTAAAATGGTTCGAATAATTGGCATCGACTCAACGTGTTCTGAAAAATAATAAAGAAATATTGTATTTTTCGAAAAAATAAAAGAATATAATTAAATTTTAAAGACTTGTTTTACATTTCGGTTAAGTGCTGCCAATATAATTCTGTAAAACAGACTATAAACTTAATTTTATGCCTGCATACAAGCATTCAAAAGTATTTTATTATGTAAATGACGAAAGATATTTGTAAATAAATAAACATTCAAACAATTTAAAATTTGTGAAAGTTGAGAATAGTTTTTTTGAATTGATACTGTAAATGCTGTAAAATATTATTGGACAAACTGGAATGAGTCTTCAAACCCGTATTAAAGAACTTTTGAGATCATTACCATTAAATTAAAGATAGAAAAATTGCTAACCATTTTATCCACCGTTCACAAATGTTTGATCCTTCGTCAAATACTAACTTAAAATGCACCGTGATTCAGAAATGTCTCCAGATATTTTCAGGATGAATAGAATATCAAAAAATAAGGTCATCTTTTCATATAATTTTTTTTTCGAAAAGTGAAAAATAAGAAATTGGTAAATTTTAGGGTATTATCATTACGTAATAGATGCATATGAACTTTTAAACCTCAATTACTTCAAAACAGTTGAGTTTATCGAAATGCAATAAGAGAACCTTTTTTGTGCCAAATATTCCAAAGAGTATTTCCTTCATAAATTTTTGAAGAAATATGTAAAGCCGGCAATACATGTTCCAATAATTTCACGTAAAAATTCATGTAAACATGAGTGCATAAATTCATGAATTGTAATTTGCAATACACGTTTCAATTATATTAATAAAAAGAAGTTTTGCTAAATAGTAATTTAGAATGTTAATGTTGGTGAAAATGGTAGCTCATTAATGTTTCTAACTTCAAGTTATTTTCTTTAAGCAGCTGGGAATGTTGGATTATGTTATAAAGGGTATCATCCAAACGGAGAGCACATGGTCATCACTGATTAAACTGTCTTCAAGATAAAATTATTTATAAACGTATACCCACATAAACTGGCTGAAGTCGTTCTTCATTCATCTTAGCCAACAGCAACATTCAAAGTCACTAGAATTTACTAAAATTTCACGTCAAAAACCTTGAGAAATAGAACTTGCTCTTTGTTGTCAATTTTATATGTATAAATTCATGTAATTCTTTTTGCTCGCTATATACGTTCAAAAACAGGTTTTGTCATAAATTACATGTAAATTTCATGCAATTTATGATCATGAATTGCCGGTTTAAGACATAAACAGATAGAGATAAAATACTGAAGGCTACCCCTACAAAACTACCCTTTAAAAACGATGGAGGCTCTGACAAATATGTTGTTAATGGGCAGTTAAATGCCTCATAACTGTGTTTAAAATATTAGTTTGATAACTTAAAGGATCCAGAAGATATTGTCAAAAACAAAAATTTTCACCCCTCTTTCAGGGGTTATAACTCCCTTATTATTCAGATTTCGAAAAAAAAATATTATATAGAAAGGTCACTTTATTTTTTTGATGTTCTATTCACCCTAAAAATATCGGGAGACATTTCTGAATGACGGTGCGTAACGTTTCCAAAGGAAATTAGAGGCGGCGAAAAATTTAGAAATATTTTTACATTTTCTTGTATCTGATTCCTCAACGTTGAATCAAATATTTCACAGTACATATTTGTACCAGTTAAAAAACTATTTTAAACTTTTTCAAATTTAAAATTGTTTCAATTTACAAAAATCTTTTGTTATTTGCATAATTTTTATACAGGGTTCTCTAACAGGTGTGACTTACTTTCATGAGGCTGAAAAAACTCAATTAAAGAGTAAAATAGTACAATTCGGCTATATTCAGAAACGTTATATATGCAATCCTAAACCTTAAAAATGATAAAATTTGTTGCAAATCGTTTTTGATTGCAGTGAATCCCTCAAGCAGCCTCTGTACAACTGTTTCAACCCTACTTGGGGCTTCATTAGCAAAATGCAAAGCTTCCTTGTTCTATTGTATTGTTACGATTAGATTTTTTTATAAAACAATTTAAAATTACGGAAATAATAGAACTAGAAAAACGACGCGCGGGTTATGAAACTGGAATGCGTGAGCATTGCAGCTTTTCGGACACTCAAGTGCTATACCGAGACCTAGATACGTAAGCAAATTTTTGTGTGTGATTGCCCGTATAAATAGTCCGAACCGAATTTGGAATATAAATCGGTAAAAGGGTTCAGTTTGAAGAGCTGTATTGTTCCCCAGCCTCGATGGACGTCATCGCCGTTGCCCTTGGGTCTTAGTCGTTATTATGATTGATCCTGAAAAGGTCGTGCTGTCTTTCAACCCTGATGGACACCATCGCCGTTGCTCTGGACCTTTAAACACGTCGTCCTCAGACCTCGACTAAACATTTAACTTCCATCACCGCCAGAGCTGGTTAATCAAACACATCAAGGCCACCGAGTTCCTTACAACAGTGCCGAGGAACATCCACTCCACACAACTCCCTGCACCGTCTGCGTTGGGGACAAAAGGGAATCCCGAAGTGGCAGAAAAAAACCGAGTCCCACAGTTTAATTTTAAACAAATCCAATATTAAATATTATTATTATTATTAATAATAATAATAATAATAATAATAATAATAATAATAATAATAATATATGTTTATTTCAATAAAAGAACAGTGATAAAAATCATTGCCAGAAATTGAAAAGAGTCAAAGCAAACAAAAATTCTGTTGAGAATAAGAACTATAGAAAAAATAAAATTCATCGTTAATAAATGAAGCGTAAGAAAACAAACAAAAATTGTAATTTCAATACAAGGAATAATTGAGAAACTATCTGTGTTAAACTAAATTAAATTACGTTGCAAATATTCTTCTACCAAGTACGGTTCCAAAATTAATAACAGTAGATAGATTTCTGTGCGGAAGCTTCTGCTGCCACTCTCTTATTCGTATTGGTAGTTTATTGTAGAATACCATCGGACAGTATAAGGGAGATCTCTCTGTGATATTTAATCTATGAATAGGTAAGCTGTAATTTTTATATCTTGTGGTGTATTGTGAAACATCAAAATATTTTTCAAATTTCCATTTATGTTTATATAAGAAGAGTAGACATGCTTGTATGAATATTGCCGGTATAGTTAGGAGTTTATGTTGCCTAAACTGTCGTCTACAAGATTCTCGATGCGGTATATTGTACATCATACGTACTCTTCTGAACCACAAATACCTTCTGAATATAAGAACTGCTTCTCCAGAAGATCATACCATACCTCACTACGGAGCCGAAGTAGGCAAAATATACCAACCACAAAACTGATAGGTCTACGGAATTTTTTAATATCCGGATAGTGAAGCAAGCCTTAGTCAGCTTGATTACCAACTCTTCAATATGTTTATTAAAATTCAGTTGGGGATCTATAGTCAGACCGAGAAATTTGGCATTGGAGTTAATAGTGAGTAAACCATCATCAAGTCGTATATTCTTAGGTGGATCATAACCAGCTCGATTAGTTCTAAATACTAAACAGGATGTTTTAGTATTATTTAAAGTAATTTTGTTCCTTTCAAACCATTGTTTGAATTTTGGTAATATTAAATTGCCAGTTGTCGACAGTTCCATGAAATCCTTCTCCCATACAAGTAGATTAGTGTCGTCCGCATAGTTTACTATTTTCATATGTTTGTGTTGGCAATCTTCAAATAAGTCATTTATATACAGGACAAAGAGCGTTGGCTCAAGTAGACTACCTTGTGGGACCCCAGTTTTGATTGTAACGTAGTTGGAATAAAATTTTGCACCGTTTGCTGTAATTCGGGTTCTGTGGCTACGGCCGGTCAAGTACGATTGGAACCATCTTAAAACATTCCCTCGGATACCATAACATTCCATTTTGTCCAACAGTAAGTTATGGTTAACGTAGTCGAAGGCCTTAGATAGGTCGAGAAACATTCTACAAGGCACATTCCTCCTCGTTCCAAAGCTGTCGCAAATATTGCTATGTAGTCAAAAATCGCAGTTTCAGTTGATCTACCAGCTATGAAGCCATGTTGCGAAGGGTTGATTACATTGCATTTATTTAAGAAATCTTTTATTCTTATACACATTATACTTTCCAATATTTTTGCAAAATTGGAAATTAAACTAATTGGCCTGTAATTCTCATAGCTTGTACGATCTCCGCTTTTAAATATAGGATTTATTTCACTGGTTTTCAGTTTATCAGGAAAACAACCGTTGATTAAAGAAGAATTTATGATATACACCAATGGTTCAATAATGTTCTGTAGAGTGAATTTTTGTGGGTATTTCATCACTGCCTGTGGAGTTTTTGTTTTTTAACTTTTTCACTGTATTTATAACTGCCTGCTGTGAAACGGGGTAGAGGTACATACTTTGGTCAAGACTATTATTATTATTTGTAAGTAAAGTATTTGAACAGATAAAATAGCGACATCTTACGATCGCTTTATGACCTGACATTACAGTAGGATAGACATATTGAAGCGGGATTTGCTTTCTAATAAGTCCCCCATGCAAGGCGGCCATGCTTGCTGTCAAAGCATAATGAAAGTTTTTAGAAAAATTTTGTGCAAATCGTTTTTGATTGCAGTGAAAACCTCAAGCAGCCTCTGTACAGGTGTTTCAGACCTGCTTGGGGCTTCTTCAGCAGAGACGTAGCTCGACATTCCTACTGCAAACAAAAACGACTTGTCCAATTTATTCGCAATTGCGATGTAAGAGTGTTGAATGTCAGGTCATAAAGCGATCGTAAGATGTCGCTATTTTATCTGTTCTTCACTCTTACATCGCAATTGCGAATAAATTGGACAAGTCGTTTTTGTTTGCAGTGGGAATGTCGAGCTAAGTCTCTGCTGAAGAAGCCCCAAGCAGGGCTGAAACAGCTGTACAGAGGCTGTTCGAGGTTTTCACTGCAATCAAAAACGATTTGCACAAAATTTTTCTAAAAACTTTCATTATGCTTTGACAGCAAGCATGGCCGCCTTACATGGGGGACGTATTAGGAGCAAATCCCGCTTCAACTTGTCTATCCTACTGCAATGTCAGGTCATAAAGCGATCGTAAGATGTCGCTATTTTATCTGTTCATCACTCTTACATCGCAATTGCGAATAAATTGGACAAGTCGTTTTTGTTTGCAGTGAGAATGTCGAGCTACGTCTCTGCTGAAGAAGCCCCAAGCAGGGCTGAAACAGCTGTACAGAGGCTGCTCGAGGTCTTCACTGCAATCAAAAACGATTTGCACAAAATTTTTGTAAAGTATTTGATAACTTATTGACAAGTTTTTGAGCAGTCGAATTAAAAAACCTATTAAACTCGTTTCTCACAATTTCTCAGGATTGTTATTAAAAAATTCTTTTGTGGTAGCTCGCCGTGACTTAGTTTTTATGAGATCATTTACAACACTCCAAGTTGTTCTGATTTTGTTGTCTGAATCAATAATCCTCTGGCTAAGAGTTCTCTTCTTACTTTCACCAACACAGTGTATTCTTTCTTTGCTTCGAGATATTCCGATTTGAATTCTTCACAGTGACGGGCCACAGTGAGCAAAATATCCGTACGTTTTTAGCTTTAACTATTATAGGTTTATCAAATATTTTGCGCTCGTTAAACGCTGAGTTCTTAATTTTAACAATGGCAAATGCTTGATGAAAGCAATAAAGGAAGATATCTATAAAAGAGTTCCATTGACCATGACATTACGTTCATCCAAATTGTATACAGATTGTCAAGATTGAATGGCTGACAGATTGTCTAGGTGAGACATATTATTTACATTAAATATGCGTTTGTATATTGCAGAATCTTTCTTTGTCTGCACCAACAATTCAAATTTAATTTTTTGAGTAGTGTGATCTGATATATGTGTTTGTATAATACTAGATTCAACCGATTCAATATTTGTTATTGCGTTATCAATGCAAGATCTCTGATTAACAGTTATTCTAGTGTAGTCGTTTATCACTAGCTGGAGATTGAAGGAATCCAGTAGTGCCACTAATTCCTCTTTTTCATTGTTCTCACTTAAAGTGTTAATATTGAAGTCCCCATAATTAAAAAGTTGTCTTTAGGTTGAAATAAATGCTCCAACATTATATTCAATTTTAGAAAGAATATTTCTGTGTTAGCATTAGGCGGTCTGTAGAGTGCAATTACGTAAAGTTTATTATTTGCGATATTACAGCCACATGAAGCACATTCAAATTCCTTGCTTACTGACATATTTTCAACCCAAGTAACGTTGACACTTGCGCAATTTACGTCACAGTAAATAGCCACACCGCCGTAACTATTTTTTCAGTTAAAGTTGTGGATGTTAAATAGATGTAAATTTTCTTCGGTTTGCCAGTGCTCTGTTAAGCAAAGTATTTTACAGTCTTGGTTATCCTCTAAGAGAGATTCTAAGGCACAAATGCTATTTGTCAAAGATCTTATGTTTTGATGAGTTACACTAATGTGATTTGTCTGATATTTATTATGCAATAATTGCTATGAATTATAATCAGTTTTTTTCCCGTTGTAAATCAGTAATTCTTTGTAGACATTGACAACTTGAGTCCCAACTTACATGTTCTGTATTTACGATTAGTTTAAATTTTTCTTTTGCTTCGAGGCAATTTATGCAGTTAACAGTATCTACAGTGCATCTTACTCCCAAATGTTCTACAGCGCATTTAGGACATGTTTCTTTATTCCGACAATCCTTGATCAAGTGTCCATACCTATTACATTTGTAACATCTTACAATTCCAAAATCTTCAAAAATCAAGCAGCTTCTCCAACCAATAAATACATGTTTTCGGGCCGTTAAATATTTCAATATTTTCCCATCCACTTGAAAAATAGCATTATTTTTGTTTTTGTATGTCTTGCTCTTATGTAACTGTTTAATTTTCGCATTTTCGTACAAATTGTTCTGTACAATTATTTTTTTATTCAACTTTTCATCCATATCTGATTCACTAATACCGATTATTTTTATGCAAGGGCGGCGTAATTTCCTCTCTTGAATTTTGTATTTATCACTTAATTTTGTTTCTATATTTTCTTTAATCGTGTTTGCAGATTTATCATTGTTGCACTGAAGTATAATTCCACCACTTTTTGTTGACTTTCCAATTTTTATTCCAACTTTCAACGCACAAACGCACAGGGATCTACAGTATTCTTTATATCTTCCTTGATAGCTTTCGCTTCAACATTTTTTTTCTTTAGGTTGCACTATGATTATATCATTGTCTCTATTCTTTTTCAAAACGTCTCTGTATGTCTCTCTTACAACTTCTAATCTAGATTCTCGTATCTCAAGGGCAGACTGCAGTGAATCAATTGTAGTTTTATGATCTTTCAGTAATTCTAAGCATTCAGTCATTGATGATTTCAATGTTGCAATTTCACTAATCAAGTAATTAATCATTTTCTTTTCAGTGCCACAACAATTTACCTTACCATTACTGGTGTATGCCTATGTTATAATTGATAATCCTTCGGTTTTTGTACAGCAACTTGGATGGTATTTTTTCCCACATGTTACGCATTGTAGGTATTTTTTTAATTCTGCATTACAAATTGAACATACATCACTACTGTTTCCATTACTTTCCGACATAATAATTAAAAAAAGTCCAATAAACGCTGTTCCTTTTTGAATAAATATTTATCAATCAGAAGAAACATATCAGTAACTTTTTATTTGTAAAGAATTTGTTCGGACAAGTTTTAAAATTAAATTCACGATATCGCGCTCCGAGCAAAACAAGCTAGGATGTTTAGTCTTTTTACAAGTTTTAATCAACTTGATCAACTTAATCAACTTGAAGGTTGTAACTACAGATGATGCAACAGGCGAAACTGATCTAATCAGAAAAAAAGAAATAAGCAGTTAATTGTACTGGAAAACTTCTTTATTGCTGATGAAAACCAAATTTTTTTCTGGCCATGAGTTTTCTTAGAAAACTGAAACTAACGCACGATCAATTGAAGTGAAATCTAGATTCATTTCCGAAAATAACAATTTTAAGATTTTGACAATTACTCGGTATATACCGAGATAAAAAATTCTATTATAAGTACAAAATGATATCAAATCGCTAGATAAATACACGAATTTGTAAAAGTTGTATTTTGGTTTAGTGTCAACGGTTATAACAAATGATATTCAACTTTTGTTTACAATGGTGGTAGTTACATGGTGGTTTCTTCTGGATTCAGTGAAATGCCGAATGTTAATTCTGGCTCAATAAAAACAAACGAAGAAAAAAAATTCATGTACCACCGGATTACGTCCAAAAATATGGCCAGTAATTGAGAATAATTTGCAAATACTGAATGCCTAAGGTGTAGCGTGGCTGAGCGATTAGCTGACCTTGGAAATTCGTGTCACGTTGCAGCGTGGGTTCGAATCCCACTAAGGCCATGAATGTTTGCTCTGTTCATTGATTGACCCAGCTCAATTTTAATTTTAGTAAATATCTGGAATGGTTAATAGCAAAAGGCAAAAATGGGCGGTGGACTGCGTAAAACAAAGAAAGGAAGCAAACATGCAATACTGAATGCTAATTACATGGTAGCAAGAAAATTTAAGTTTCGTATTCAATACTGAGGAAATTAGTTAAAAAAATATTTGTAAAATTCATGTTTTTGTTTTTAATTTAGTTAATCTTCTTTTGCAAGTTAAAAATTAAATTTATTATTGGCCAATTTTTAATATTTACGGAGCTATTATACTGTATACACCTTTTTCCCTTATTGAAGTCGGACTATAAATAACAGAATTATGCTTTGAGAGGTGTTTTGTCTCGCACCTGGTGTATAGATTAAAGAGATTTCTAGATCAGTAAATTTATAGATAAAACAACGACATCCTATGATCACTTTTTGACCTGACATTGGTCAAGTGGTTTTTGGTTTGCAGTGAAAATGTCGAGCTACGTCTCTGCTGAAGAAGCCCCAAGCAGGACTGAAACAGCTGTACAGAAACTGCTCGAGGTTTTCACTGCAATCAAAAACGATTTGCAACAATTTTTTTAGTAAATTTATAGTAATTTTTTTCGAAAAATCAAAGATAAATATTTTTTCTATCTGATACCAACTTTTTGTTGATTACTTCGTAGAAAGTCCCGAAGTCTGATTTAATCTATAATTTGATAATAACGATAAAAATTGATGATTGAATTCTTCCGGCTGGCACCGCATATCTCAGAATTCATTCATACAACGGCTACGGAAACCTTTAACCAAATTAAAAAAATGTTCCCAAATCAGAAATATTAGAAACATTCGTATAACTTGGTATACAAAACCTAAGCTTTTAAAACAACCCTGGAATAATTTTCGAACTTTATTATATTTGGTAGCTGCAATGTATAAAACTGTACTCATTTCAACATAGTATCACGTTATCGTAAACTGGTCCTTAATAATTTTTGGAAATAACGGCGCCCGTCGATTAAACTGCTGGTTTGCAAAAAGACAAAATTGCAATAAAAGCGATACGCGGTTCAGTGAACGACCTTAGCACTGCAGAAGCTTGCTTGGTAATCTTCTTAAGGTCGAAACAAGTTAACGTAAACCACATGCCACACTTAGACTAAGGCACGCGATAATGAAGGCGGTAAAGAAATTGACATTTTTAAAGATGCGTAATTCATTTGCATAAAGATGCACTTTTTGCGGTACAAACCCCATCATTCAATAAAACTGATACGTTAGTTTCAATGGTGTTTTTTTTTTAACGAATAAAGATATGAGGAAGAAAACGCAAAATTATTCTTATTGAATAAAATAACTGAAAAAGTCAGTTACAACTAATACTGTAACGTAAATTCAAGACATTTGTATGTAAGTACCGTAAGGTATCATCCAAGTAGTATCATTTAAATGCTAAATAAATTATTTAACTACTAGGTTCGAATTACTGCAAAAATTTGACTTTAATTTTTTTTTCTCTTACTTGATTTTATTAATCTGATGTACCACTAACTTTTGATGCAATGAATAGGAAATAATATCAAGAGATTATGTATGAATATTGAATCCCATAAGATTATCTTAACTTTATTAATATTTATGCTCTGGTAAAGAAAGTAAGACTGGCTAAATTGCGGAATAACGCCTTGATTAAATTCAGACATTCCAAAAGTATAACTGATTGGAATTCTTACAAACAACTTCGTAATACTGTCAATAGTGCTATAACTCGCCAGAAGAAAGTACATATAGAATTTGTTTGTAGACATAATAGTCAGAAATTGACTTGGGAAGCGCTTAAATCCTTAAATGTTACCCAATATAAAACTCAAGAGTCACTTACGATGCTATCAGTAATCCAAATGAAACAAATCAGTTTTTCTTAAACTTAGTAAGGGCTATGAGTAAAGACGTCGATTCCGATACTCTATCGTGTTTGTAAATAATCGCTGTAATAATGAATAGCGGTTAATTAAAGCGGTTAATTAAGTTTCATGCAGTGTCTGAAATTTCTGTAGAAAAAGCAATTTATAATATAAAGTCAAATGCTTCACATCTTCTTATTTGTGTAATAGAATGCAGGCTGTCGTTGTAAATGATATACACTTGTCATTTAAACTAATTGAATTTGGAGCTACCCAGGGATCAATATTTGGACCTCTTTTATAATCTCTATATACAGCTGATTTTTACACCAAAATTAAATTCCGCCAAATTTATTTTTACGCTGGTGATACTCAGCTTTGTTACAGCTTTCAAGCTTCTGATATAACTCTAGCTTCTGATTTAATTAATGAAGACATAAAGCGATTAAGCCAAATTTCTATTGCACATTCTTTACATATTAACCCTGCTAAATCTGCGGTCATTGTGTTCCTAAAGATCGATTAAGGGCCATAGAGTATAAAAATAGTTGTTAATGATATGAGGTTCTTGTTTCATGTGCGAGAATTAATTCAGAAATCTTATTGCACATTAAAACGCCTCTACATGAACAGACATATTCTCCCTATAAAATTAAAAAGTCAATTATGTGACACACTAATTCTGTCCAATTTGAATTATTGTGATGCTGTCTACGGCCCGTGCTTGGACGCTTTATCTGCTTCAAGATCACAAATTTTGTATACTTTTTTCTTCTTCCTATTCTTTATTTTCGCTGCCTTTTTCTACTACGCTGCAAAAAAAAAAAATTGTTGCCTTCGCTTAGGTTAAGTGGAAGAAATGAAATGAATGAAATGAAAACTGAACTTTGCCTTTTGTCCATTATTGTTTGTGTGCATTATATCTTATACCTTTTATAAATGTTACGGACAATAAAGTCAGTTTATTATTATTATTATTAAAAAACACAGAACTCGTTTCGTTTACGGTTTGAGGAGAAGAGATCATGTGTCGTACAAACGTCGACGTACTGGATGGTTAAATATGGGGAATAGAAGATTGTCTCATATGGCCTGTCTAGTTCATAAACGTATTATTTCGTATCCATCTAGATATGCATTACATGATATATTTTTGTGACGTATTAGTGGTTTACATATTCCTTCACATAACACTGCCCTCTTCGAGAGATCTTTCTCTTATTGCTCGACCAAAATATATAATAAGATGACTCATGAGCAACGATCAGCAATATTAAAAAATTTTAAGAAAACAGTGGAATCAGCTTTTCTCTACACAATGACAATATCGAAAAAAACACTTTAGATCAAGCAACGTGTTAATTTACTTACTTCACGTTTCGCGAGCTAACTTGTTCTGTTTACCAAAAGTGTATGTCAAAGTGATCAAAACGTGTAATACATTTTAAGTATTACACGTTACTTAAAATTTTATATATTAATACTTTATAATTTAATAAAAATGAAAATTGAAAATGTAATATTTGCTAATCAAATAATACATATTGTAGAGTACCAGCAAATTAAAAGAAATTCATATAATGGAAATCCTGGAAACCATCTGGTGATAGCCTGAAGTTTCAATCGATTATATCTTAATAAAAATATATCAAACATCAATTCAATTCGTCATTAAATTAGAACATTATTTATATTACATATAAACGTTGCTGACCCAAATCTTAAAGCATTAGGATATTTGCAGTCAGCAAAAAAAAAACTCTTCTTACTTTATCGAATTTATTGATATATAAATACTGGCAAGTCATGCTAGGGGACATTATCAGCTCATAAGAGATCTAATAATTTTCAACAAGTCACAACGGTATCCCTATTTGAACAAAAATTTACTACGAGACATTAATTGACCGCAAAGCTACGCGTTCGAAATAAAACTTTCTTTTAACTGATTCGTTCATTAGCGCAGTAATATCGCGTTCTATTCAAAAAGCGTTTCAGGCGGTTAATTAATTAGTCGATTCCCAACGGTTCGTTTTTACAAATGAAACGGAAATTTCTACTGTGTCAATCAAAATGCACACAATGAAACGTAATTGCTCGGATTTGTTTGTTTTCTTTTAGAAATTTCAACGGTGATGATGGTGCAATTTATTAAGATCTCTCAAAAAACTATGCTGAAACACGTTTATTAATGACGTCGTCCAGGCGTGAGCAAAATAGCACTATAAAAGCGAGGACATAGTAACCTCCCGTTATTGGAGTCAATGAAAAACTGCGGTAACAATGAATGGTTTAAGAAACCAATGTACAAACTCGTAGCAGTTATGAAAAAGTTTCACAAATTATTGATTGTTGAAACTAGGCGTAACTAAAATTGCGGAAAAAGGAAATGTACCCCGTCAAAGTACAGCGACACGTTTCCCTATGATGCCTACGTTTGGGG
Organism: Prosopocoilus inquinatus; assembly: GCA_036172665.1. NCBI lineage: Eukaryota > Metazoa > Arthropoda > Insecta > Coleoptera > Lucanidae > Prosopocoilus > Prosopocoilus inquinatus. The sequence goes on from CM069875.1 coordinate 20,060,694, forward strand.
TGCTTAAGAAATTGGCTAAGAGTGATATTCGTAGCCAGAGCTGTCAGATTATTTTTTAAAAATGTAGCCAACTGTCTCATAAAATGTAGCCCAATTTCACCAAAATGAAAAGATGCGCGAAGGGAAACAAGTTATTATTATATTCATAAATTTTTCGACAATTGCTACATTTGGCTTTTCTTCTATTCTATTTTTTTTTTTATTTTATTCCAACCTAAAGACCCTTTTTTGGCAATTACATTAACTACAAAGTGAACAACAATGACTGTTTCAGTTGGCAATACTGACTTTTAATTTTTAAATTCAACAACTGACTAACTTTCAGGTTGAGACTGACGGCAATCGACAAGTGACAAATGACTAAATTCCAATTAAAACGCTAGATGCTAGATAATTCAAATTAATTCATTTATAATGGTTTGTAATATTTTTATTGGAACGGTCTACTTTCGAAGCGGAATTTAAGTTTAATTTATTTACACCAATTTTGTCGCTGTTGATATTATGTTAAATGTCAAATGTCCGTCAAATAAATCAATAAAACACATTTGGTTGCAATGTTATAAATAGCCGAATAAAAATATGCCCTTAATTGTATTGAAAACTCAAACGGCGTTCTTTTACTTTCTGTACCCAATAATAAAAACGTTACAGTCCTGTTTTGTTACTTTTTCCTCACACTATGTATTTTTAATACAGTAAATTATACTGTAGTATAAATTTGTGAGTTAGAGGTACTATGTCCACCAAAAAAATCTGTGACAAGTCTTTACAGTCATTTTTGAGTTATTTTATTAGTTTGAAGGCAACTTGAAACTTTTTCTACGGTAACGTAAAGACGCTGAAATAAACATACTGACGAATACATCATAGCAACAATAAATAACTCGTCATATTTACAATAGGACATGTTACGTGTCCCAGATTTGTTTGGCGGGCATAGTACGTTAATAAATTTTTGGAAAACAAAATGTAGTAAATCATCGTCCACTATCGTTCGGGCTCCAGCAGGGTGAACGATATATTAGGTGACGCCACAAGAGCACTCGACCGTGTGTCAATACGTGCATGAAAGCGCGAAATCAATTGCGAGAGCGACAGCTGAAAGAGGGGTTCAAATATCATTGCCGGAGAGTGAACGGTGTTTAATCCTTCAGCATCAAATAATATTAAAAAAATTCTGGCAGTTGCATGCACCTTCCGAATGCCTGCGCTATTATCTATTGATTCTTTATTGTGGGCTCCAGTGAGGTGATGTCCGAGCCCCTGTGAATTCCAGGCCCGGGGCAAATCACCACAGCATCCGCCCCCCTCTCGACGCCACTGAATATGCATGTTGGAGTCTTGAGCACAAACATTTTTCTTTTTTAAAAATGAATAAATACGCAAAAGTATATAGGTAGCTTTAAATTATAAGTGCCCTGAAGGTCAAATATTATAAAGCGTAACCATAAGTTACGTGTTAATAATTTCTAAATAAACGGAAATGGCGTTTTAAATGATAATTTATGTTGATTGCACCTTTATGGATTTGAGCAGGAACAAGGCTCGCAATAAATCTCTCGAGAAATGCGACGAGTGCGTTGAAATTTTACTAAAGAAGGAAGAAAGTCGCGCCTAGAGGAAATGATTCGCGTTTCACAATTTCTCGCATAATTTTATACCTCTTCCAATTACGAGTTTTACCCGGATATTACACATACTAAATCGAACACGCGTCAATTTTAATTTGATTTATTTGCAAAAGCACAGAAAATTATGCCATGCACGTAAACCGATCCGTTATTTTTCTATTGCGCGCGCGATGCGTTAAATAATTCATTCAATAAGATGGAACAGATGAGCACGGTGTCAGTAATTAACCGCTTACATGATGCATTTTCTTGGCGAAGGCATTCTACTTGTTGGATTACAGTTATTGAGTGTGACGTGAATTACGCACGAGATCAGTTAGGATTAAGACATTAAAAATAATTGCGTGTTTATATACACTTAACGATTATTTATTAGTAAATCAAAAAGGAACATCGTAAAAAGTTTTATTTTTTTGATTAATCATTAAAAATTAAATTGAAGTTCAAGTTCCTTTCGAAAAGTAACCCAACTTAATAAATATTTCTGTAACGTCAGTTACAGTGACGTTCAGTGCTATTCTGTAAGATTGATATGCATATCAATTGATGTGGTCTTCAATTATTGAAGAGTTCTTAATATGATTTCATAACAATTCCAGTCGATTGCTGACCTCCAATTGAAGAGAGATGCATACTAACTCGTTATCACCAAGGAAAAGAAATCGGCCCACTTCTTCCGCGATCATTACGAAAATTTAATACTGGGACTGTACTAGCTATGCCCGCAGTATTTGGAAGGGTGTTATTTCATCTGCCTGCATCGAGCATAATACTGTCGACTTGTAAGCGCTTTTATAGTTTGCAACTAAATATATAAAGCATGTGGTGATTTGCAGCGACTATTACATGCATTTTTATATTTTCAAAGAGAATCTTTTTTCTATAGCTCTCTAAGATATGCAAAAAACGTTTTAACGATTAGTTAAATTGTTTAGTCGTCGAAGGAAAAACCTGAACTAACTCACACATCTTCCCTCTCCATTCAGTGACAATTAAAAGCACCGCAGCCGCACGAAGGTGGAAGGAGTGAAAAGCGTCTGAACTAAGTGGGCTCAATTGTTAAGCGTGGTTATCACACTTGACAAGGATTGCAAGTTATTACAAAACTGTTTACAGAATACTGATTTTGCAAGGTCACTTGAATCGTAGCAATAATTGTTAGGTATCAAGTTCATGTTAATGTTAGAGAATATACCGCATTGTTTTCAAAAAAGTTCAATGGAAATATACATATAATATGGTAACAAGATGTTCAGGTTCAATAAATTGGGATGTAATTTATAATTTGAATACCCGATATTTTTGAAATAAGAAGCGCCATCTGTTAAACGACGTCGGCATTAACATGAGTTTCAATAGGTATATTCGTTTTAGAAATGCTGGATTTGACACAATAGCGTCATCGTCAAGTATCTGATGCCCATCTAGGTCAAGTTATGGTTGCATCAGAAATTGCTCTAAAACGAATAGTTTGTGATGGGCAAGTTGGTACATAGAGAAAAGAAAAATGTTAAATCAACATAATGTTCGTTTGGATACGTTCAATGTATTCATTTATTAAAAAAAAAAACATTATGTAGTCCATTCAAGTAAAATAATGTTTGAATCAACAAGAAATTGCTTGAATTAATGTAAAGTGTACATCTTTCAATAAATAAATGCATCGACTGTATTCAAACAAAGAGTTTTCTGTGTGATGAACACCGACCTTTCAGAAAAATAACTAAATTAAGGTTAAGTAAACAACACTTTGGTGTTGATGCAACTAAACCCTACTCTGCAGTAGGTGCACATTGCGTCAACGCCGGCGTTGCCGCAGGGGCAATGAAAACGAATATGCCAATGTAAAATACAGTATGCCGAAAGTCTAAAACGAATACACATTTTGTTGACACAGGTGACTTGCGGCAATCCAAGTCATCTAAAACGAATATACCTAATATTATATGTCACCGCTACAGAGGTTCTCAACCGGTAAGATTGCGTAACTTTACATGAATTTAACGTTTTGGAAGTTTTCGCGTGGTGTCAGAAAAACGTATTTTGGCGGATTTTTTTTATAAGAAAAGGATTTTTTTACACCAAGGTAAGTTTGTTATAGTGTAAATTAAATTATTATATAAATATTTAAATCTTAGTTCAAAATATATGACGGCCCAAAGAATGGGTATTCCACATATGCCCACTTTATTCTACGTATCTAAAGCTAAGTAGTTTAGACATTAGCAAGTATAAGTTGTATTTTATGAAAAATGTTTATGTAATTCCTTAAGTAATGTTTTCATATGTCGTGACTTTCTTGTGTGCATAGCTTTTTTTGTTGAAGGTTGGATATAACAAGTGTTCATTTCATTTTCCGGTAACATTGGCGTTGGAAAAAAAATTTCTAAAGGTATGTCGTAGCTTAATTTTACTGCAAACAGAACTGTCATTAGTGTCATGTCTCCTATCAATAATCGAGTAAGGTGATTTCGTTTTATTTACGTTATTTATTGGTTTAGTTTCAGGATTCATATACGATATTATTGACTATGCTGCATGTTTGTGGATGTTTGGTGTTTACATTGGAGCAGAAAACTATGATTAAAAGTTAATTTTCGTAATGATTCATAACTTACGGGAATAACGAAACTATTTGGAACACTTTCCAGCTGAATTTGCCGCTGTATTATCGATTACAAATTATCTGAAGACAAACTGCATTGGTATGTACTGATAAAACTGGAGGACTCTTCCGAGGAACATTGAAATATGAAAACATACTACTAAGGTTAGGGAAAGTGGAATACATACAATCACAATCAATTTGCCCAGTTTGAGTTTTCTCTTGGAAGTTGCCACAAATTATTACATGAAGATGAAAAGCTTTAACTTTACCGCGTGACATTGGTGCAAGAATTGCTTCCCGGTGAACTCGTATAGGGACATTACATCTCTTGTAAAAAATATTATCTTTGTGAGTGAGTTGTAATATTCGTTCTTTTTAATACAATTTATATTATGATGACATTTAAAAGCGTCGAGGTAACAAATATATTTAAACAAATAAATTCAAATGCCGTGGTATTGCTATGGTACATTTAATTTATTGATTGCAATGCAAATTAGTAAAAAGCCAAATGAGATTGAGCAGAGATAAGCAAAATTGCTTCTAAAAAGATGATTCAAACACCAAGCATTAATTGCTCTAAAAAGTATTGGAAATTGTCAATTATTCTTTTCATTTGATGTGTTTGTAATTACCAGTTAAACCAACGGGTAATTGGAATTACAGGGCAAATACTAATTGAATTACTTCACCGTTTTTCAATTATTCAATGCTATTTAAATTATTTTAAATATTTCAATTACTAATTGCTTCTTTATATTTTCCATTAACGTAAAATATTTCAATTATTTCTAGAACCGTAACTAACACAAATTGTAATTACCTATAGCTATTATACATACTTAATAGTTAAGTACCAAAAGAATAGTTCCATACATGCAGACAATAGGTAACGGGTAAAAACAACATCGATGTATACCGGGTCCACCATTCAAAGTTAGTATAGTTTCGCATATGTCGGCAGCGAGAGGTGAAATTGTTTTATCTCGTTCTTAAAGTAAATTGTGTGTATAACACCGGTAGACCGTTGTGGTAGACTGTTTTGAATGTGACTGCACTGCTTGGTGAACGATGACAAACATTTTGAAGTGGCGGATCCTGTATATTTATTTGTCGCATTATATTTACTACGTGATTGTTATCAAAATAATAATAATGCATTTTATCTGTTTATTATGTTCTATGTACCACACGTCACGTTTGCTTGACAAGCATTTTGTGCTATATTATGCTGGTCGTAGAAGAGTCGAAAACGGCGAGAACTTTAGTACTACAAGGAAGATGAAGTCACGCTTACCCGAAGGCACGTGGTTTATAATAATAATAATAATAATAATAATATATATTTATTTCAATAAAGTACAGAGTACAAGAAAGTACATTGTAGAAGAAATACGTCGCAAACAAGGTTGAAAATTAAGATATCTTTTTACAATAATCAGTAAATTCAGATACAGAATAACAATTTAATGTTAATAGAATGTCCCTTATTTGTTTTTTATATCTATTAAAATTATATTCAATTTTAATACGCCGTGGAAGGCAATTAAAGAGTTTAAAGCCCATATAAGGAAGACCTTTTTGAAATAAGGACGATCTATGCGGGGGAGGTAACAAGTAATTATAATTACGAGTATTATAATCATGATTTTGAAGAACTCCAAAATTCTCTTTATATTTAAATACAAAAAGCAACACTTCTAATATATATTAGAATATATGTCTTAAAAAGTCAAAAAATGTTTATCTTTAAAAGTGTTCTTACAAGAATCTCTGTATGCCAAATCACATATTATCCGTATAACTTCTTTTTTGTACAACGAAAATTCGATGAGTTTCAGAACTCATTCCCCAATGTATTACACCATATCTCAACTTGGAATAAAAGTTAGAATAATAAAAAGTTTTCAAAATACTGAAAGTGCAAGATTTCTTAAGTTGGTATAAGGAAAAAATAAACACTAGATAACGAATTACAGATAATTTACATGTGAAATCCAATTCAAATCCTCATCGATGATCACGCCTTGAAGAATCACATAGAGAAGTAATATCTTCGGAAAGTTTGAAATTACATATTTTATATCTGCAATTGTTTTAAAGATTATACACTTAGTTTTTTCATCATTTACAGCCAACTTGTTCGCAATCATCCAACGTAAAATATGTGTATAAACAGATTTCGCTCTTGCCAACAACTCATTAGCATTGCTACACTCACTGTAAAGTTGATATCATCAGCATAAAGTGCAATACTTGAAGTTTTGGTGCCTAGAAAGTTAATAAAATCATTGATGTACTGTGGCTTGCAAAAAAATCGCGTACACCTGGTTTTCGTTGTATTAAGTTAGTCTTGAGATTTAATTTGTCAGTGTCAAACAATTAAAATTCAGACTGACAAAAAACGAGTAAGGCCCGATCTTACCATCTCCTGATAAATTTAACCGTCGGTTAATAACCTAGGAAACCATTGTACCAATAATGGTTTCCAAGGATATTAACCGACGGTTAAACTTATCTGGAGTTGGTAAGATCGATCCTAAGTTAGAAGACGAAGAGTGATTCTTAGTAGTAGCGAATGATTATAGCTTAAATAAAAATACTATGATGCACAAATAATATGTGGGAAGAAGAAATATTTACAAATAGAAAAGATGATTTGAGATAGATGTCCAAAAATATCGATTCACGATTCGGATAATGCCCTTCTGAATTAAGAGAAAATCCAATATAAACCGCAAGAGATTCCATGTTTTAACAAATTTTCCAATACTCTTGTTACCAACACATAGAAAATTACAAATTAACCTTAGAAGAGTCAAGTGTTAAAAAAATTATATTAATAGAAGACCATAAGCAATTGACAATTTATGGGCCGTTAAATATTTAGAATAGCGTAATATTTATTGAACAAATCATACTGTCTGACTCATACCAGGTAAAATAGTAATCATTTCAATCTCAGTTCCTAACCTGTACGTTTGGAGACTTGACAAAATTCTCAAAATACCCATTTACAAAGCAGAAAACAGGTAAAAACTCGGCTACTTGATTTTGAAGGTGTACGCGATTTTATTGCAAGCAAGTGTATATTAAAAAGAGGGTGGGTCCCAAGATAGATCCTTGAGGTACACCGATATTCGAATGACCTTCAGTAGACAGTTGGGTATTGATTTGAACTAATTGCGTACGATTCGAAAGATATGATTCAAACCAAAGATAAGCTATACCATTAATCCCATAACGTTTTAATTTATGGAGTAATATATTTTTTAACACAATCAAAAGCCTTAGATAGGTCTATGAAAGTACTTAAAAATATTTTACCACTGTCTAAATCATTATAGATGTGTTTCAAAAATTCATATAAGGCAGTATCAGTTGATTTATTTTGTGTAAAACCATGTTGATTAGACGAAAGCAACGAAAATTGTTTTTGGGGTGCCATAACACATGGAAGCAGGTGTTACGTTCCGAGTACGGCCGCCGCACCATCGCTTATTTCAACACAGTGTAAAACAAGATATTGCACCGTGCTGAGGCTTTGTTTTTAATAGATTAGTGCATTGCATTGTAACGTTAGTATTAATCTGAATCTCGTTGCTTTAACATTGCCTTATTCGATTAATCTTAATTTTTGTATTTCTTCCAATAAATTTTTGATTTTTTAAAAATCGTTTTACGCGAACGCCTAATTTAAGTAGGTCTCCTCTTGTCTTGTTGTAGGGAAACTTAAACGCCGACGGCTACATTCACAACTTCTTGGAATCTGTTACGTGCCATATCTCCAAGAACTAGAAAACCCTGTTTTACAGCAGGGTAATGTTAGGCCTCATACTGGAGCTGTCACTACGAGGTTCCTTTGAGAAGGTAATGTAACTATTCTTCCATGGCCAGTTCAATCACTTGACCCATCAAACATATATGGAATGTGGTGAGCGGATGATTAAGGCAATTACCTGCGCCCCCGATGGATCTACATCGCCTCAGAAATGGTATTCAAATTGCTTGGGACACCATATCGCAGGAACATATCGATCGCCTCATTCAAAGTATGTACCGTGGAGTAAACTTAAGAGGTGCTCCAACTTATTATTGAATTTGGGGGCAAACGACTTTTCCAAACTGCATTAAATTTTAATCATTTAATACTCCATATGTATCCAATGTATTAACAAAAATATATTATACTACCTTAACGTGTACTGGGTTTTGAATTTTCAATCTCATGCAGTATATTTCAACGCAAAATCTGCTGCAATCGCTTTTGGAAAATTTTAATTAAACTATTGCCCAGGTCTATTCTTCAGTACCATGCAAATAAAACCAATTCAAATTATTACGTAATTGATATCTTCGAATTTTCCGATGATTCTATCATGCAAATTTTCAAGACCCGGTACAGGTTTTCTAATTCTCATTTTTAAGATAAAGCCACTGAAAAAAATCGAATGGAGATAGGCCACAGCATCGTGGGGGCAAGTTATTGTTCTTGTTTCGCCTGACATACAGTTCAATTGTCATAATAAGTCACCTAACAGATTCAAGGTCGATTTCTAAAAACTTTTGTCGTTAGATAAAGTAAATATTACTATAGTTACCCATGTTAGAACTATAAGAATTTATACTTATCTGTAAAAGATAAAATAAATAAAAAAATAAAATAAAAGATTCTAGATACAGGGTATCTATGTATCAGCAGTGGTGTGAATTGTGGCCCCCTCTTGCTGCACGAATCACAAGGTCATCAACTTGATGAATCAAGAAAAGGTTCTCAAATTTCAATCTTGTGCCGGTGCCAAACACTTAAGCCGAGCTTAACTTTAAGCGCCTCTTAAAACGTGAGTTACATTAATGTTATGTAATCTCAAATATCACAATATAAACAACACTTAAATATAAGCTCGTGGTGCAACCGTTCACAAGTGTTGTCTAAAAAAAAATTGAACCTGTGCACCTACATTTATAATAATACACTACAATTAATTGTTTTAGTTTTTTTATATTATTTTTTTATTTATTTCAATTAATTAATTTATTTATCGGCACTTGGTTGTAATTTGTTAAGAAAACGATTTCTGTAAAGTCTCATTGCAGCTGCAGCATTTTTTCCACATTTAAAATTTGTTTGAATCATATTGTGGCGCGCCACCCAGCTCACTACGTCAAACTGAAGGCGTCAAGAAGTCGGTTCGTTATGCGTCATTGGCTGCCACGCCACCGGGGCCTATACCGAACAAACTACTTTTCCCGCGATGGAGCAAACGAGAAGGCAGCGTAGAATATAAAATCGAAGTACCTGTCCGCCTGAAGAACGTCAATTGTTTCTCCGTCAATATCAAGAAAGGAACTATCTTGGAAAGCTGCACCATGGTGTCCTCCATCTCCCGCCAACTTGAAACAAACGTGCCAGAAGCGAAAGTCCCAAAGAAATTATGGGAAATGGTTATGTCAACAGCCCAGGAATTGACTCCAGACCAGAAGACAAAAGCAACGAATCTGATCGGCCGCTATCAAGATGTATTCGAGGTAGAAAATGGATCCGAGGGAAGAACTGATGTCGTGAAACACAAAATAGAGACTGGAGAAGAAAGACCTATCCGTCAAGCTCCAAGGCGATTACCATTGGCGAAGCGTGAGGAAGCGGAACGCATTTTTCGCGAGATGGAAAAGGATAATGTAATAGAACCATCAAGCAGTCCGTGGGCGTCACCAGTAGTGCTTGTGAAGAAGAAGGATGGGTCCACCAGGTTCTGTGTAGACTACCGGTTACTCAGCAATGTCACCAAGAAGGACAGCTATCCCCTGCCACGGATTGATGATACCCTGGACACCCTGGCCGGCTCAAAGATCTTCTCAACTTTGGACTTAAAGAGTGGATATTGGCAAGTGGAGCTGGCGCCTGAAGATCGAGAAAAGACGGCGTTTTCCATTGGTATGGGTCTGTGGCAATTCACAGTGATGCCATTCGGGTTATGTAAGGCTCCAGCGACATTCGAGAGGTTAGTGGAGACGGTTCTGAAAGGTCTGTCCTGGACAACGTGCATGGTGTATCTTGACGACATAATTGTCGTGGGAAAAACGTTCGACGACCACACCTGTTCCAGAAGGAAGTAAATTACCTGGGGCACATTGTTAATGGAAATGGAATCACCGTGGACCCTGTGAAGATCAGGTGGTGAAAGACTAGCCAACTCCCAGGAATAAACACCAAATAAGGAGTTTCCTTGGCCTGTGCACTTACTATCGGCGCTACGTTCCTGGATTTGCAGATATTGCTAAGCCGTTGACAAAACTCACTGAAGAATGTCGTCCATTTGAATGGGACCAACAGTGTCAAATTGGTTTTGAACAACTAAAGCAGTACTTGATTAGTGCTCCTATTCTGAGTTATCCTCTCCCGGAAGGCAAGTTTGTCGTGGACACAGATGCTAGCAACGTTGGGATTGGTGGTGTACTCTCCCTGATACAAGAGGGGCAAGAGAAAGTGATCGGCTACTTCAGTAAAATCCTATCAAAGCCGGAACGAAACTATCACCGTCACAAGAAGGGAATTACTAGCCGTCGTAAAAACGATAGAACATTTCTACAAGTTCTTGTATGGTAGACGCTTCCTCCTGAGAACCGACCATGCCGCTCTAAAATGGCTTCTCCGTTTCAAGAACCCAGAAGGGCAAGTTGCACGATGGATCGAACGACTTCAAGAGTACGATTTTGAAATTCAGCATCGGGCAGGAACTAGCCATCGAAATACCGATGCTTTGTCGAGAAGACCCTGTGCCGAAGACTGTAAGCACTGTAGTCGTTTGGACGAGAAAGTAGCCACGACTGCGAGGACAGCCATTGTTGACGACAAATGGCAAGGCGAAGAACTGCGAAGAGACCAGGAGAACGACCCGGATTTGAAATTAGTGGTATAATGGAAAAGCAGGGACGCGAGGCCTACCTGGGAAGAGGTAGCACCATGTGCACCGTCCGTAAAATCATACTGGGCGCAGTTGGACTCCATAGTGTTGGAACGTGGTCTTCTGAGACGAACCATAGAGAATCAGGAAGGCATGGAACAGAAGACGCAGTTACTGATCCCCAAGAATAGGGTGCCAGAAATTCTGAGGGAACTTCACGATTGAACTTCGGGAGGGAATCTGGGAGTTAAGGTGCGCGAAAGATTTTACTGGGTGAACTGCAAGGAAGACTTGAAGGATTGGTCCAGAAAGTGTGCAGTCTGCGCAGCCAGTAACGGTCCCCACAGGCGGGGCAAGGCCCCCATGAGACAGTACAACGTTGGAAGTCCTTTTGAGAGAGTTGCCATCGATGTAGCCAGCCCGTTTCCAGAAACGAATGGTGGAAACAAGTACATCGTCGTGGTAATGGACTACTTTAGCAAGTGGGTTGAAGCTTACGCCCTACCTAACCAAGAGGTAGTCACTATTGCGGAAGTCCTTGTCAGGGAATGGATCAGTCGGTATGGTGCACCTGCACTTGCATTCAGACCAAGGGAGGAATTTTGAATCGGCCTTGTTCAAGAACGTGTATACTCTGCTCGACGTACGGAAAACTAAAACAACTGCACTCCACCCACAGTCGGACGGAATGGTGGAAAGGTTCAACAGAACCATCAACCGACATTTGTCCAAGGTCGTTTCCGATCATCAGAGGAACTGGGACACGTACATTCCCCTGTTTCTAATGGCATACCGCTCGTCCGTTGATGAGACAACAGGGGAGACTCCGGCGAAAGTGGTATTCGGGCGAGAGCCGAGACTGCCCTGCGACCTGAAGTGAAGTTTGGTGTGAAGCCTGGCGAAGTCTCTATCGACGAAGATTACATGAGCAAAATGGACGACATCCACAACCAAGTGCGTCACAATATACAGACGGCCAGCGATCGGATGAAGGAGCACTATGACATCAACTCTCAACAAGGGGGATACCAACCTGGAGCACTGGTCTGGCTTTATAACCCCCAAAGACGTCGAGGCCTGTCCCCAAAACTGCAGACCTCTTGGGAAGGTCCTTACAAAGTGATGAAACGGATCAACGACGTCGTTTACCGCATCAAGAAGGTCCCCTATGGCAAACCCAAAGTAATCCACTTCAACCGGATAGCCTCTTACCATGGAGAAGCAGAGGAAGGGACAGTACAAAGGGTGCAAGTTTCCAAAGTGAACTTCGAAACCTTCATGTCTCATCACGCTGAAGGAAGTAAGGCACGGTTTGGAGTGACCACGCAGAAGCAACAAGATCTCTTTAAAGTGCCACTGGAGTACAGTCTGGCCCACTGCGTAGCAGAAGACCTGAAAATGTCCAAAGGAATCGCTCAGGTGTTTAAGAAGAAATTTGGCCAAATCGAGGAGCTCCGAAGACAGCATCCCGTGGTAGGCAAGAGTCTGCAGATCATCTATTCGACGGCAGATCGGAGGCGCCACGTGCATTATTTAGTCACTAAGAAGACATCAAGTGGTAAACCTGACTATCACAGTATGTGGAGAGCCCTATATAGCCTGAGGGGACAGCTAATAGAGATCCACCAGATGAAGTTAGCCATCCCCAAATTGGACTGCGGATTGGATGGACTAGACTGGAGAGTAATTCGAAGCATGCTAGAAGTCATCTTCCACAGAACGGGAATTGAAGTCCTAGTCTGCAGCCACCACCCACAGGCAATAGTCAGCAACAGCAAAACCGTGGGCTACTACTTCTTCCAGACGGGAAATTGCAAGAATGGGCCACCATGTAGATTTCGACACCCTCCTTCAAGACTATCACCAGGAACATTTCGAGAAAAAACGTTTTTAAGAAGGGGGCAGTGTGGCGCGCCACCCAGCTCACTACGTCAAACTGAAGGCGTCAAGAAGTCGGTTCGTTATGCGTCATTGGCTGCCACGCCACCGGGGTCTATACCGAACAAACTACTTTTCCCGCGATGGAGCAAACGAGAAGGCAGCGTAGAATATAAAATCGGCCGGGGTGGACTCAGGAGTCAGTCGAATTCTAAATAGCGATCGTCGAAGTTAGATTTAGTGTATAAATAAATTGTTACAAATAAATTGGATTGTAAGCATTATTAAATTACGGTTAAGTTTTTACCGAGTGTTTTATTCGTTTAAATAAATTAATTTAAACCCTAGAAACGTAACAATATGTACATAATTGTGGTTATCCATTTTAATTCTTTTTAATTACAAAACGTGAGAAGTTAATTTTCGTAAAATGCGCGACTCACAGACAAGAGATGCACAGCCCACTTAGTTTTTGTTTAATTTGATTGTTTCATTTTTAAAATTTATAAATTACTTCCTTAAATTCTCGTTCTTTTTCCATTCTTGGGTATATTTGTTTAGATTTTCATATTCATATTAGTAAAAAAAAAAAAAAAAAAATAGTAGTGCAATTCGGAAAGCAAAAGCTGACTGACTGTCTTCTGTTAAAAACGGAACTCAGAAGAAATGCTAAATCAATTCAAATTGTGGCTTTTTTAAGTAATTTTGTTTGACGTATCATTTATTAAAATCGGATAAGAAGTAAGGACGCTACATCATTAAAGGCTTTTCATATTCCACCCGGTACGTGGGCTGCTGGAAAAGTTTCTGGAAACGGTGTGAAAAAATGCATATGAAATTTGGTAAACGGTATCATTGTTTTTCGAAGTATTCGCTTTTGACGTCAATTCACTTTTGCATAAGCTCGATCCAATTTCTAAAACACGTTTTCCACTGTAAAGATGGTACCTCAGAAACCAGTGTCCGGAATGTTTCAACCGCTGCTTAGGCCGACGAAAATCGCTCACCACGCATTTTATTTTTGATATTTGGGAACAAAAAGAAATCATTAGGGGATAAATCAGGTGAATATGGACAATGAGTCATTAATTCAACATTTTTGTTGGACAAAAAATCAACTACGAGTATTTGACGGGCTGAGTGAGAGCTGGCGTTGTCATGATGGAGAATAATTCGTCAATTTCGATTGTTTCTTCTTATTTGATCGATGACTTCCGGCAAACAAATTGTAGTATACCAATCGGCATTCACGGTTTTTCGATCTTCTGAAGCCACGGCTGCTACGTGTCCAGCTAAACCAAAGAAACAAGCAATCACTTGCTTCGCAGCACTGCGTGAACGGACAACTTTTGTTGGTTTTAGTTCATTTTGAAATACCCAAACGGTAGATTGTTGTTTACTTTCTGGCTCGTATGAATAGATCCACGTTTCGTTACCAGTAACGATGTTATAAACTAAATTTGAACGACTTCCATTGAATTTCTTGAGCATTTCTTCGCACCATTTGACCCGACCCTGCTTTTGCGCTTCTGTTAAATTGTGTGGGATCCACCGACTGCAAAGCTTTCGTACGTTCAAATGATCATGCAAAATCTGGTGTCTTGGTTTCATGTCAATGCGTAAGGATGCTTGAATCACACGGTATCTCACACGTCGATCTCGCTCAAGCATTTCACGCACAGCATCTATATTAGTGGCAACAACAGATGTTGATGGACAACCTTCACGAAATACGTCACTGAGAGAGGTACGTCCACGCTGGAATTCGGCAAGCCAATTATAAACACTGCTCTTTGATGATGCTTCATCTCCAAAAGCCAAATGAAGCCGATAGAGGCATTGTTTCGGCGTTAGACCACATTTGATATCGTAAAAACTCATGGCACGAAAATTTTCACGCGAGATTTCCATGTTTACATAAAATTACTTTTTCTCAAATGCTGTACAAACAAAACTAGTTCACTTGGATAGAAATTGTCAAAAGAATTATAGGCGAAAAACGTCAAATTTTTCAAATATGACAGTTGATAAACGCGAACAATTCTAGACCTACTAGATTCCAGAAAATTTTCCAGCAGCTCACGTGTATGTATAAAAAAGGCATAACAAGCAATATTCATTGCAACATGTGAAGCTACTATTTATACGTATTTGCGTTCGATCTAGAAAGTGAGTTGTTAAACAGTAATTTGGTTGTTAACAGAGAAAATAAAGGTTATGGAACTTTTTTGTTCGTGAAAGCAAATTCACAAAAAAGGAGTATAATTTTCAATGATATTGATCTTTTTCAAAAAGCATTTTTAAATTCATTTTTTCATTTTTTATTCATGAAATTAATGTTCTCATTTTGAACTTTTAAGGACATTAGTAAAGGGAAACATTTCTCCTTAATTGCAATTCATATTCATTATGGTATCATGAGAGTAATAAAAACGTGAAACAAAGATATTCTTGTACTATGATTCTGGTGTTTTCTTTAACTTAATACAATAAAAAATAAAGTTCATACCTATGTTACTTTCAACTTTCTTCCTCTCCTTGCAAATTTATAAGAAGTGGTCGAAATATTAACTTTGAAAAACTTGGAAACATTTTACTTTAGAAATACAAAAATGAAATCAAGTATTGTCCAAACGTTGCCTAAATTTGTTAATTCCTTTAATAAGCACAGTTTTTTTTTTGTAAGTTAACAAACATTAAATTATAAGTTCACCTTAAAGAAGAAAACTTTCTTATTATATTGAAAAATGACAAATTCCCCGAAATTTATCAAGATATTTTAAAAGAAAGAAAGGTAGAAAGGATTAATGTGACTTACGTTACGGTAGAAAAGTATTCCACGAACTTCGACACCAATATAAAACAGTTCAAAACCGAACATAATTCCGTTAATAATATGCACATAATAAAATTTCATAATTTGCTGTAAAGCAAACAAAATTTGTCAAAGCATGTACCTCATATTCTGTATTTTAATCGACGTTTTTCCATTTCCAATTCTACGTTGTTCTTCGTGAGTCTTCGCAATTTTTACCTTCAAGTCTTCCCCGGTACAATCACCGACATCACTTCTAAAGAACTTGGCTCTCTCACTGCCACGAAACAACTGCTTGTAATCTGATCGAACATCCTTCCGGTAAAACCTCAGCTTGCTTACTCTTAAGGTCAACATTATCCTGATTTTGATATGTCTGATTATATACTTCTCCGTCTTTAGTTTTTGTTTCAAGGCGTCGTACCTTCTTCTGTTGCATAAGATGGCTTTGTTCTGAGCGTCTCTGTTCTTAGCGAACACTCCTTTGTTATACAGCCGGTCGAAAAAGTACTCATTGGCGTCATTTGTATCAAATTTTCCTGGTACATAAATAGGGTTATTGTATAAACTCAGGCTTTCTTCGGAACACTCATATATGGTATCTTCATGTAGATTTGTTTTAGCATTCAATGTGTTGTAGAGAGCAATATTTTGGCCTAAGGTGCTTTTATGTTTGTCTTCCTTAGCCTGGGGACACTTAGTCAAAACTGATGAACATTCTTCAAAATCGAGGTTTTGTTCGGAGTAATTTTTATAAGTTTCGATTGGTTTGGTCTGGGCATCATACAATTCGTTCACCGTGTATTTACCGTTCACCTTTTTTGGTTTACGTTTTGGTTTAAGTGCCTTCAGGATAATAACGAAAATATTTTCATTATCTGTTTTACTGAGGAGACGTTCTTTGTAAACCTCAGGCAAAGAAAGATCGCTGTTCTTTGAATATGTGTAGTAGCTTTCTGGAAAATGAGCCCTGTAGTTTTCTGATACTTGAGAGAATATGACAGAAACGTCGTTTTCCTCTTCGACTATTTCGATTTTATCGACATCTACTTTCGTTTCGTTTTTCGCCTGATTCTTATCAGAGAATTTCGTTCTATAGTTTTCAGACACTTGAGTGAAAATCAGCGACATGTCATTTTCGTTTTCGAGTACTTCTATTTTGTCCAAGTCTGATTTCGATTTTATAGAACTTTCTACATCACTGATGACAGAAATGAGATCGTCTATGTTTTCTAACGAAACTGAACTCGTGTCTTCTCTATCTTTTATTTTACTAGATGTGCTCAGTTCCATTATGAGATTTTCTCGGGAAGTTTCTTTCTGTATACTGAGCATGTGAGATCTGTTATGCATCCAGCCTTTGCTTATGGTCCATTGTTTTAACCACTCCGGTTTTTTTAATTCTTTTTGCTGCTTTTGTTTCTTGTCGTGTAATTGTTGTCTTTCATTGTTTTCCGGAGTCCAGGAACCTCGTTTTACGATCACACACATACACAGGCACCGGATAATTTTATTGAAAATCGTCATGGTTGATTAAGTTCGAGTGCAAAATGTTCGGAAACGAATTTTGTGCAAAACATAGTGATTGTATGCCTCGTATCGCGGATGTACGTGGAGCTGTGTGAAACGATACTGACTCAGTGATATGTATCTAAAGGCTGCATTAACCGTGAAAATTCATTTGCGATTACAGTTCCGACAGCGGATATTCTTTGTGTTATTAGGTTTGTGTTGGTGTGCAGTCATGTATGCGTAAAAATATGTGAACGAGTTTATGTTTTATTGTAGAATATCAATGACGTTCAGTTTTAACTCTTACTAACTATGCGTTAAAATAACTTTTTGAAGGTAAGTATATGCTTTGAGTGTAATTACTTATAACTTTTTTACACGTTTCCAATTAATTATTAAATTATTATTACCGTGAAAAAAGTTTGCCGCAACGTAATAGATCGCAAAATAAGTTAAACATTTGTATCTTAAATTACTTAAGGCAGATACAAATTTTCAGTTTACTTTTAAATAGTCTCTAATATTGATAATCCTATATATGCCCTTATAATTTTTGTAGAAATGTTTTTAGAAATTGTGAGAGAAGTATCGAATATACCAACTAAGTACTTACTATCTCTCCTTTCTCTCAATTTAGATCAAATTTTATACAAAAATTAATATCCTCTTATACGGCCTTAAGCTAAAGAATCCTGATAGAACTAATTTTTTGAGAGGGTCTTAATTTAACAAGCGTGGGCTTATAAATTCGAAACGAGTGAGCTTGCAGTATCCCTATTACTTGACGCTAAGAATGAATCTATTAACAATCTCCTAGAAGTAGAAGTCACTAAAAAGTTACGTGTGTCACTGTGAAGAAAGGGGATGTAACCGTCATGTTCCCCTACCAAGCCCATACCTGATTTAACGGATCCTCCACAGGCAGTTTTACAAGTTAAGGTACATGGTTGGGGAGCAGAATTCGATTTTGACAAAATAGGAGAAGTTTGGAATTTAAGCAGTTTTCACGAACTTTTATTGTTTCTAAAATCTCAGAAAAAATGTTATCCCTGTTATCTAAGTATTAAACATTTCTCACGCAGTTGAATAGTCCATCATATGCTATCGCAAAAATACTCACATTTTAATCACTTTGGCAGTACATTACATGAAAGGTATTCGGAAAATTCATTACGAAACCAAAGTAAAGAATGTTAAAAAACCTTCAAACCACGTTTGGAGTTGGCAATGACTTGGGATGGCAAGAAACATGGTATGTTTAATTACTTAGAGGTCCGGTATTATATATGCAAGACAAATTAACACAATTAATGCCCGATTTCTTCACCTCTTGATAAATTTATCGGTCAGGTAATATCCTCGGAAACTATTATCGATACAACGGTTTCCAAGGATAATGCCTGGCAGATAAATTTATCAGGAGGTGAAGAAATCGGGCATCAATGCCTTAGTTACCATTGTGTTAAAGGCATTAAACAGTACAGTAAATTTATTTTACGTTTATAATACCGGATCACATATGTAACGCGCCGACACGTCACTGCTTTTGTTGTTAAACGGAACAACCAATTACAATAACAAACTGTCTCAACACAATAAAAAAAGAAATTACTTTAATTGACACGTAGTTCAGAAACCGTCAAAATTTAACGTCTGACTCGTAAATAGGCTATATGTTTTATCTACTTCAATAAAAATCGTGATCGTCTAATTAAATTTGTAGGACCTTACCTGTGACGTAACTCAAGACTCGTTGTTGGTGCAGTCGCGCAATAAATTTGAGAGATTTAAGGAACTAAGTACGTTAAAATAAAAATGCGAGATATTAAATTTAATTTACTTCGTTTATTGAAAAAAAAAACGAGGGGAAAAAACTCCGTTACCAGCCCCCACTAGGAATCTGGTAAATGAGCGTAAAACCCCCCGTGAATTTATACGTCAATACAGCGATTATCAAATTGCGAGCAATACAGTAAGACTCTGTCAACAGATTTCACTCTCGAATATAGTTGCGACATAACGGTCTCAACTACAATTTCTGGTGGAATCGAGTTCGCTCAGCACAATAATTTTCACGGGACTTTGTCCTCGATTTGATTGCCAATAAAAATAATGTCTCTATTGAACTCTGTTTAGGTACAGTGATTGCCACTTAAGATCGTACTCTAAAACAACACTCTGACCAAATCAACCAATGTACAGCGTGACACGTGAGTCTACAGTGTACCTTTAATTAGGTGAATTAATTTCCTAATTAGTTAGATGTTTGGGGAAAGTGGGTGATACGAGATGCGGTTCTTAGTGATCTATATGCAGAGGTATACGCAGTGATCGCTTTTAGTTTTTCACGGATGTCCCCTTGGGACCCCCCCTAAAGCTAGATTAATTAATTCTTCTGGCCAGGAACTTTGTCTACTCGAAACCAGGTATAGGGGTTGAGGTACAGTGACTCTCGGTTATTTTCCCCCTGTATATTTTCGTCGCCTAAAGCTGTTACGTACTTGGTGGACCCGATTGACCGCTGATAATGACCGTACACTATGGGTGCTTAAGTCCAGTGGTCGCAAAGTCAATCCTCTATATTCTCCCGCAATATATCTCAGCTAATAAACCCCAACTGGTAAAACCCACGGGTTTGAAGAAATGCTCGTTTCGTGAGTTGAGCGCTTAATTTCGTTTCAGTATCTATGGCCTCGGAATTTGTAAGAAATTCGTACTGGAAATTAACTTGGCCTTGATTTCTGGCGATAAATTAGTGCTGGCCACACTTAATTAGTCGGCAGCTATAACTTGCCTTTCGACCAGGGATGCAAACTGGGACAACTCTCGTAATCACTCAGATCCCAGTTGTGAGCGAGGTCACTAAATGATACGAGGGTTTCCAAAGGTGACAGAAATACTTCTATAATTAGTACACTAGACTGGAGATTTCAGTAGATTAGTGGTAAAGTTAACTACTTTGGTTGATCAAGTCGCAGAACGCGTACTCCGACGAACCCAGTGACATACACTGATTTAACCTTAAATATGACAATTCAACAATTAAAATAGTAGTAATTTATAAGGCAAAGTTGGGAACGTCAACCAACTGTGTGTTTAATTATGTAAATTCAAACTAACTCGAATGCGAACTCGATTATTGAATTTCAAAGCTCTCTGTCTACAATTATGACTCGATTAAAAGGGTTTGGAATCAATTAAAACCACCAAAAATGTGGCGATGCAATAATGATTAAATGACCTTTTACCTAACTGTCCAAGTCCGAGTAATTTGCGCACCACTCACTCTGTTTTAAAACCGCTCGCGTCGAGCCCGGGTGCGGAAGCAAAAATTTATTAAAATGCCTTTCAAACACTTGAAGCTACACCCGTAATGGTGACTGAAAACACGATTATGGAACACAACTTACTTAAGACAAACTACTAAATTCAAAATTGCAACTCGGCGTTTGGTATTCAACCGGTCTTTTCAGATGACAAAATCTGACTCCCCTAATTAAAATAACTTTTCCCTTTTCCACCCTCGTTAGTGAGCCCCACCCGATTTTCGAAAAGAGCTTGACAACACCCCCGACCAATCGATACCGTTTTCGAAAAGTTCCTGTCCACTCCTCCTTTTAGAAAACACCCCAGTAATAAATTTACACGCATAACTCACCGTAAATGTCCCATCTCGAAGTCTGTTTCTTTTCTTTTAAAATTTTGAACATGCACTCGCTTTACAAGTGACTGATTTATTATTTCCTTTGCGAAAGTTAAAATTCGTTCTAAAGTTATCGCCTTCCAAAAACAACCCGACCCCACACAGTGATTTTGAAAATCATCTCATCTTACATAAGCGGCCCTTATCCTATTAAAGCATTACTGACATTCCTTCACAAAAATGAAACAAAACGAATACATTTTAAAATCTTGGCAATACCCTGCTGTTACTGAAGTGTTTTGTACTTAAAATTTATTGCCTCTTGTAAACCTGCAACGACCCGTCTCAACCGTTTCCGGCGTTACTAGAACTTCTACGAAAACAATATTTGTCTGTTATTTGTAATTTGTTCCACAATCGAAAATCAATCACGATTTGTTTATAAGCAAATCCGCAACCGTTTCACATATGAACAAAAATGAACATCAAAGTAAATTGAGGTTAACAGCTGTCAAACAGTAGAAATATAAGTTCTTTTTGTAAAATTATACGACAAACTTACGTGTTGCGTTAAATGACAAACATAAGCGTGAAGGTCATTCTGCATTACATACAAATTACCTCAGTTACTTTCGCAATGATTTCACCTGTATGCTTTTTTTTCCGTCAATTTCCATCATGGAGGTTAAGTAACTGGAGGAGTAACAAGCGAATAGAAAACGAGCCTATTTTCGGACGTCTACTCTCCTCTCTTGTGTGGTAAAAAGGAAGAGCACCAGAGAATACAACATGTGCGTGACGAAGTGCGCGATACTCTACAATCCATTCGTTTTGCCATACTAAAGGCCCACGAGCGGACCGGTTTTCAGTACTACGGCAAAGGGTTCTCCAATATTTAACCTCGATGCTTCTGGTTATGACAATGTCCGCTTTCATGAGAATTTACTGCATTTGTTTAAAGTTCTTCCATTAAAGCTCAAACAATATGCAACGGCATTACGCGCCGTTCTAACGGCGTCAACCGTCACTTCGAAACTAATACACAAATTAAATGGAAGGATATTAGTGTAATTAATAAATTAATTAGGGGAAGAATCAGTAACAGGAGGGCAGAAAAATTCTGTTACATTGGAAGTCATGTTAGCTTAGATGGTAAAGCAATCGGCATGTAACGGAAGTATCTCAGGTTCATTTCCCGGATGTGACAGAATGTTTCTGTCATCTTGCTAGTATTTCTTTCCTGAATTAATTTCGAAACTAATAATTTACACAAAAGAAACATTTAGTTTCTACAAAAGAATTACTTTAACCTTAGAACGTGAACGGTAAGAGTAAGATCGGCTGGTTATAACAACGTAGTGTAGTTAGTGCACCGACACATGTTCATTCAATCAACGCCAGCTGTATACATGTTTCAATTTGAACACCCGATACTTACATTTAATGTCCATAAAATGGCTGTAAGAGAGTGTATTTATGAATAACTGCATTAATTCCATTTTAACGGGATAAAACAAATAATTATTAATAACAAGAAAATTGACGGATGTAGCTATTACATTATTAGGAAATGCTAATTCTAACCTTTATTTAAAGGGGTCTGTGCAAGAAATAGCTAAGTCACACTTTTATGTTTTCGAACTATTGTGAACTGAATATTTCAATATACTCCCACATTTTTATTTATTGCACCAGACATTTGATTTTTTTACACACAAAGATACATAGGTGTACAATAAAAAGCCAAAGTTCAAATTTAGAAAATTTGTTTAGGCCCTGAAAAATAATACAAAATTGTTTGAACTTAGCCACTTTTTGTACTGAATTTCGGTGATGTCGCTTATTTACAATAGATAGAAACATTTCAACGAAGAATATTATTTTTATTTTGTTTACAAAAGTAACGTATGACTTTTTAAATCTCAAATCTCAATTGCTTGTGCAAAGAAGAACTCATATTTTAACTTAGAGCAGGTATACCAGTACGTCCAAATTTCATCCACTCTTTGTGCAATACTAAAGTAATATTCTGTGATGTAAGCTTTGTATTTGTTTAAAAACCATTTCGTAAAAGTATAAAGTAAAAATTAGTTATATTAAACTAGTGGTATTATATTTGAGTTAATAAATGATATACGCTATCAAGTTAACAACAATATCTGTATTTAGCTAAGACATGAAATTTATTCCTAGCCACCTGAGAACTGGATCTTATATTATAAGCAAATAAAAAATAGAGCATACGTTATAACAATTTAAATTTTAACAAAATGAAGGTACGGTAGCGGACATTAAATCCGGACAAGAATTTAATATAAATATAAGTAACAGCACGCGTATTTTGACAAATTTGATAAATCAGGGTAACAGAATTTGATATTGAAATAACTGTTCATGCGACTTTCGCTTCAAGAAGTAGTTATTTCCGGGAATTAGGGGAATTTCTTGCTACTTAGCAACCTCTTGCACTGAATTGGGATTCGACTGAAAGTCTTTATGGAAACTGAAATTGTTGCTGTTGCTGTTTAGTAAATTTATCGACTTCTTGAAGTTTATCTGAGTTTACCAGACAATAGTAGGTATAAATTAATGTACTTGACATTGGTTATCTCAAAAATGCAAAATGTGGACTCAGCTACTTTTTGAACTGATCCCATCAATTGAACTGTGAATTTTTCAGGGATGATTTGAAAGGCTGTGGGCGGGTTTCACAAAGGTTTGTTTAAGCGTTGATTAACTAATCAACCGTTAAGTTTAATCAGCGTTAAAAATTTGATGCTGTTTCACAAAACAAAAAAATATTATGTTAATCTCTGATTAACTAATTGGAGTTTACGTTTGGCAACATCTAAAAATTGCCACTTTCACACCGCTTTAAAGTAATCTGTCCAGCGTGGCGTCAGTCCTACAGTCAGGTAGTGTCAGGTTAGAAACTAAAAAAAAAAAATAAATACATCTTAAATTCTTCGCATTAGTGCAGTTAATGATTTTTAAAAATTAAACAGGAAAAAAGAAAGGGAGGAAGGAAACTTTAGTGCAGTTGAACTACATGAACATATATGGCAAAGACATATTTTCTGTTGTGGTACAGCGGGATTACCATCAAAATCGGTTAAATTTAAGTGTAGAGAGGAATCTTAACAATTTTTATTTAACGTCTACAAATAAAGTGTCAATTTGCAATAAAAAGTAGGTACATCATGCCATTTAAAATAAAAAAGTTAACGGTGATTTCCGGTATAACCAAAAGTGATATAAAAGTGAAAATATGAATCTGAATGATTACTTTCTCCTAGAAATTATTATTAATATTAATTTTTGAATTTTTGTTTATTCCTTTCCATAAAAACTTTTTATAAGCCACTCAACTTGGAATATCCTGTACAACCGAAAACCTTTACGCTCGTACAGTAGTGCTTAAAAAGAATGCGACTCCCGGCAAGCGACGTGGCTGTATGATTAGTTTAAATAAGGATCAGGTTCGTACGATTTTCTTACCAAAGTTCGGACGTTTGTATGAATACTCAAAGTCACTTCGTCTCCTGAATACAAGGTGCACGCTCGCTGCCAGTTCATGAGCGCCGTAAAAATAATGCGATGAATACGCGGTAACAAACGCAAAGTACGCGATCGGAAAACTGCCTATCATGCGCTTACCTAACGTACCGCTTATGAGAATGACATTGTGTTCCATACTTTCGTCCGATATCTGTTTATTATTTTTCGTCGCATTTCTTTTCAGCACTGCTGTACACATGCTTCCTAATCGCAGATTTAGAACTTTCTTATTTTTTTAATAAAACAGTAGATTACAAAATTATAAACTACTTTAAGCTGAAATTATAAACTATTTTATTGTAACCAAACATTGCAAATACAAAGTAATATTCATTATTATAGCGCAATTTAGTTAATGGACGCTCAGTGGCTGAGAGGCTGATTAAGCAGAGCACACTCATACATTACGGAAAGAACGTCCTTGAATGTCGCCAGTGATTTATTTATTCCCAATCTGATTTTTTCGTAAGCCATATTATCCAGTCAATCACCATGATAATACCGCAAGCGGCAATACAAACACCAACGATCAAAGTGGAACTTGAAGACCAGTCGTCGTAATTAATGAAGCAAAGTACGGCTGCCAGGATATTTAGAACAAATCCGGGGGGCAGGAGTATTAATTCGGAGAAACGGTGCGGTTCATTGAAAATGTAGACCAGTATATATCCGCCTGTTATTAATGCATATCCACAAGCACCCACTACCAGAATATCTCGATAAGATACTTTGGATACTAAGTATGCTCCTGCGATAAATACGCAACATACGATACACAAACTCTAAAATTAAGAAAAAAAAAAACGTTTTATACATATAATCATGAAACTCACAGTTACTGAAGACACTTTCTCAACATTGACGTTTGTTAAGTGTCATATTTTGAATTTTATTAATTTCTGGAACTAAAAGTAATTTTGAATTTACACGAGAGATTAAAATAAATTCGCAGTAAAAATCGATAGTCAAAGCCATAAGTTCACAATATCTTGAAGGATTGAAGCTCGACACCTATCTTTATTTGTATAATACCACCTTTCGGAAGGTGAAGAGAGAGGAGACTCTGAAGGCGATGCCGTCATATTTAAAAATTAAAAAGAAGTAATTTTAATATGATAAATTAACATTATAAGATGTATTAGGGAATGCTATAGCCATACCAAATTAAACGTGAAATTATAACTTCAAAAAACGAACTAACTTTCTTTTAATTGAACCAAATGTAAAAAGTACTTACACATTCCACAACCTTGAAGATGAAATGTACGTTTGAAAAAAGTTCTTTTGCGTTTTTTGCCATTGTATAATGTTGAATTCAATTAAAAGAAACTGACATAAAGGAAAATAATATTTTTGTTTGCTGTCATATTGTGAGGAATATGCAACTAGATTAATAGTGTTTTCCACAGGTCGCACTTTCTTGCACTCA
The DNA here is from genome assembly GCA_036172665.1 of Prosopocoilus inquinatus. Lineage (NCBI taxonomy): Eukaryota > Metazoa > Arthropoda > Insecta > Coleoptera > Lucanidae > Prosopocoilus > Prosopocoilus inquinatus. The sequence continues at coordinate 20,086,676 of CM069875.1, forward strand.
GTCTGCACTGAGTGTATCTCCATCTCGGTTCAGTTTTATGTAATAAAACTAAGATAGAGATACATTCAGTGCACACTGGTGAAGCCAGCGAAAAATGCTATAAGTTTGATAAAATGTTATACTGTCTCGGCCAAAAAAGTGGGCACTTTTTGACGTAAATTTAATAATGCTAAGAATTTTGCTGGGTGGCTGTAATTATTATCTGACACCGATGACAGACAATAATTAATAAATAAATAAAGGGGGAAATTCGTATAGTCCTTTTATTTCTACACAAAAAGTGTTGGTTAAATATACCGGGTGTCTCAAGATGAGCGGCGACCGATGGTACATAATTAATCGTAATACCTACAGCTTCGAAGGAAAAAAAATTATGGTCAAAGTGACCAAGAGAAATTCAAAGAAAATATTTTTAAATATTAGAATTGACCGCAAGGGGGCGCAATCGATAGCCTCAACAATAAAAATTAATTTTACTACCAAAAGTCTCAGAATAAGCTGCGGCTTTGATAGCGTCATTAGAAAGCTGAATTAATTCTGCACAACTTTGATTTTAGACTTATTTTCGTATCACCGTTAATAAGGGTGCAGGAAACAGTCGAGTTATTTACTTTAAAAAATATAAAAACTTCTGTAGGCTTTATCATAAATTAACGGGTCATTTGAGAGGAAATTGTAAGCTAATTTGAAGTTTCTATTCAGTGACTCAGACTACTTTGTTATAAAGTAGTTAGAGAGCGCTATTTACGAAAGTAATACACAGTTCTTCAGTTAAAAAAAAATAAGTGGGAAGTTGTATTCCTTTTGGAACAGTTACAAAGCTTACAGAATGGTGAACATTATGGTAAAAATTCGAGATTATCTTTTTTTGTTCCCGAGTTATTATCAAATATGTTTATTAATTGATGATATTAGCGGAAGGAGAAAGTTCAAACAAATGCTACCGAGTAATAATTTTAATTCTAAGCTTAAATAATGAATACAAGAGTTTTTATTAATGTTAGGACATAAATTAGAAGCATTTAAATATTCTTAGGAGCAGAGAATACTTAAGCACAAGAAGATAACAGCAAATATAGAAATAAGAATAATTCAAACACTAAATAAAAGCAGTGAATAATAATCATGCACTGTGATCAACAAAGTTTCACTGTGCCACTGTACAATACTTTTTTATTGTCCACATAGAGTTATGTAGAAATTATTATTGATATCCTTACGGATAGATAGTTTCGAAGTGAAAGATGGATAGTATTTTGAAAATATTTTAGGTGCAATCATTCTTGATTACGATGTATTTCATAAATTTTCAAAGTGCTTTCCGTCATTTAACATTTTATTGTTCATTACTTTTACTTAGTCCCTGTGTTTTCTCATTTATGTTTGCGTTATTTTACTCTTATTTAAATATTAAGCTCTCAAAAACAACTACATGCATTTAAACAGATTAATGTCTTTCTATTAGACTCATTTAGTAATAACTCGAGAACGAAAAGTTATCAATTTCGTGTGTTTACCAAAATGTTCTCCAGATTGGATGAATTGTAATCACTGTAAAAGAAATACGCTTCTCCATTTAATTACTTTTTTTGGGAAACTGGAAACACCTATTACTTTCGCAAATAGCACACTCTAACGACTTTATAACAAAGTACCCGGAGTCGTTGAATAGGAACTTTAAATCAGCTTAAAGTTTCTTTTCAAATGAGCTGAAGTTCGTTAATTTCTGATAAAGACTACAGAAGTTACGATATTTTTTAAAGTAACTGTTTTCTCCACCTTATTAATGGTGATAAATAGTAAGTCTAAAATCGAAGTTGTGCAGAATTAATTCAGATTTCTAATAACGCTATCAAAGGTGCACCTTATTCGGAGACTTTCGTTGGTAAAATTAATTTTTATTGATGAACAGATAAAACAGCGACATCATACGATCGCTTTTTGACCTGACATTGCAGTAGGATCAAACTTAACCGGATTTGCTCCTAATAAGTCCCCCATGCAAGGCGGCCATGCTTGCTGTCAAAGCATAATGAAAGTTTTAGAGAATTTTGTTGCAAATCGTTTTTAATTGTAGTGAAAACCTTGAGTAGCCTCTGTACAGCTGTTTCAGCCCTGTTTTGGGCTTCGTCAGTAGAGACGTGGCTCGACATTCCCACTGCAAACCAAAAACGATTTGTCCAATTTATTCGCAATTGCGATGTAATAGTGATGAACAGATAAAACAGCGACATCCTACGATCTCTTTGACCTGACATTGCAATAGGAAGACAAATTGAAGCGGATTTGCTCCTAATAAAAAAACTTTCATTATTCTTTGACAGCAAGCATGGCCGTCTTGCATGGGGGACTTATTAGGAGCAAATCCGCTTCAATTTGTCTTTTCTACTGCAATGTCAGGTCAAAAAGCGATCGTAGGATGTCGCTGTTTTATCTGTTCATCACTATTACATCGCAGGTTAGGTTTAACATTTTTATGATTTTATCAGTGTGATTAGGTTGTTTTTAGATCCCTTTTTTAGTGTTTTTAAGTTGGTAGCGTACTGAAAATGGCAGCTTAGCTGCCGAAATACGTATCTACGGATATAAAAATTTTTGTGGGCGAAGGTTAATTTCAATTATCTCTTAAACCACAGTCTCCTTTACTACTTTAGATTACATCGCAATTGCGAATAAATTGGACAAATCGTTTTTGGTTTGCAGTGGGAATATAGAGCTATGTCTCTGCTGATGAAGCCACAAACAGGGATGAAACAGCTTTACAGAGGCTGCTCGAGGTTTTCACTGCAATAAAAACGATTTGCAACAAATTTCTTTAAAACTTTCATTATGCTTTGCCTGCAAGCACGGCCGCTTTGCATTGGGGACTTATTAGAAGCAAATCCGCTACAATTTGTCTGTCCTACTGCAATATCAGATGGAAAAGCGATTGTAGGATGTCGCTGTTGTATCTGTTTAAAATTATGTGTTTCCAATTTTTGAAACGGTTAAATCCAAAAAATTAAGCGAATTATTATTTTATAACTCAAGCTTCAAATTGGTATCCATGTGTAAAATATTGATGTATTGTAAGAATTTAGTTAGTCCATCTTTAGTATTGGTCCAACGAATAATAATATCATCTACCTAACACTACCAGTACAAAACATGACTAGTGAGGTCGTTAGTAGAATTGAAAAGCAAATTTTCCAAGTGATCCATGAAAATATTTGCAAGTAATCGTCGGGCCAGAGGATTGCCTTTGCCTAAACCTTTTTCCGACTATAAACTTTATTCTGAAAGAAATTCTGAAGATGACCTCTTGGTCGAAACTAGTTGGGTTTTGAAAATATAAATATTTTTTGTGCGGAAATAAAAGGACTATACGAATTTCCCCTTTTATTTATTAAATCAATTCTACACTTTAATGAATTTCCGTCAAAGAATAATTAATAAAGTTTCATTTCTTTGCACAGGTCTAGGTCTCTATCGGTATCGGTAGGTAGTGTTAATTCTACAAATGATTTAATTACGACCGAATATTACTCTGGATTGGATAGGTACACACATAAACAAAATAAAACAATAATTTTCTTAATTTCCTCTACTCCCATTGCTTCTTTAGTCGATTTTTTTTAAATCATCATTTGAGGATGTAGTTTCCAACCCCCCACCCCTCATCTCCTAAGCGATAACAACCTCGATTTTAAAAATTCAATTAGGTAAGTACCCCTTGTTATACCTTATTTAACAGCATTTTTTAATGCTGGGTACAATAAATCTTACCTTTTCAAAATCAGTTGATAAATAAGAATAAATAAATAACCGCTTCACTTTGGGTCCCTAATCGTTAAAACAAGTAACAAACACTGCACCATGTAATGTTAATAAATTCTATTTAATGTTTAACAACTTACAATTGTTTGTATCATTTGTTGCGAGAGCCGTAACATTGGGGTCTATTCTGTGTTTCATGTGATCGTGCAGGATCGGTATTTTGTAAACAGTTTCGTATCAACTTGCAATCCAATCAAGTGTGATATCGAGTTAATATGCATCTCTCTTCAATTAGTGGTCAGCAATCGACTTGAATTGTTATGCAATCGTATGAAATTCTCTTCAATTATTGATATGCATATCAATGTTACAGAGTAGTCCTGAATGCCTGTTCGAAGAGTTAACCTTTCATTTCAATATATTTTTCTGAATCCCACTTATCAACCGACTTTGAAAAAGTTTTATTTGTTGTAGTAAGCATTAAAAATACTACTAAACGATGTATCACAAGCAGTACTTTGCTTTTAATTTTTTAATGTTGAGGTTGCTTGCTCTTAGGGGTTGAGGGGTATGAACCTGAGAATTACATTTTCATGATGATATAAAAAGAAAAATCGACCTGTCTGAGCATTTTCATGAAACATTTTTCTTAACTATTTTACATAATTTATCCGTAACTTTTGGGAACACTGTATTCAATCTTGGCTTGCGAAGCTTTATACAGGCTGATTCAGATAACGTGACCCGTAAACCACATATAGCCCTTCAAAAAACAAAACAAATAACTGTAGACATAGGGGGATCTAACTTGTGTAGATTTTGAGATAAAATGGTTTAAAAATTCACATGTAAACTTGTTGGTGCTCACTCAAATAATTGACTATGTCACAATAGCAACAGATTTTCGAGGAAAAAACACAAAACACGAACCATTGATCTTGAAACCGTAAGATCCAAACTACACGAGTGGGTTTTCCGCCGCGTTACACACGCCGCGAATTGCACGTCTGAACGGAAACCATGTATACAAACGAGTGAAACTAGACGAACGGAATGCGACGTTTATTCCGTTCGTTTAGTTTCACTCATTTTTAAGCATGGTTTCCATTCAGACGTGCAATCCGTGGCGTATTTAACGCGGCTGTAGTTTGTCTCTAAAACGATTTGTTTACGACTCTCTGAGAAAATATTACGAACAATGAACTTGATTTTTTATGATGTAAGTAGGGATATAATAATAATTTTGTCAGTAGAATCGTGTTCATATCAACATGCGTATCAATGCAGAAAAGTGTAATGAAATTCATGCATTTTAAGATTATTTGTCCTACAAAGAACTGAATGATGTGCTCTTAATGCCAACCGCAGCCCTTTAGAATTTTTTTAATGAATGTATGTAATACCACAGTGTTTCACGCATTTGCAATTGCTTCATGTGAGAGACATTAAACGAATTATAGTGAAGTGAATCATGTTTAAACAATCAAACATTACAAATAAAAAAAATCTGTTTATGAGGACCCTATTAACACAGTTGAGGAAGTTGCGCTTTTGCTGGAGCAAAAAAAAATCAAAACAATGCGAATCACTGCCCGGCTTTCGTAATTTATTAGGCTGACATTCACACAGAACTTTTGAACACTCTTGGGTGGTAGCACACTTGGCATGCAGACTTGCTCGTGCAAAGAAGAAAAACCTTGCGCTTCAAGTACACGAGCATCCAGAAGTAACTGCAGTTTTAATAAATTAAATAATAAGTTCAATTTGGCCGAATAAGCAAGCCTAAGACGCGTTGCGTATGACGGTCTATTCGTCAATCATGTAACTAGGCGAATAACAAGAAGGTCATATCCAATAACTGTTACAAAAATCGTAAGTTACATCATATAAGATTTACTTTTTGTTGACACAGTGACAGTTTCTAAAACATAAACAGTTAGTCAACCGGATTTTAAAAACACATTATGCATCGTATTCCATCGGTCATCGGTGATAGTCAAACGGTTTCCATTTGCGGCACAAAAGACGTTGATTTTCGAAAAGTCTCCTATAAATATTTTTCTTGCAATTTGAGACTTGCATGACATTAGCAAATACGCCCCTAACGGGTCGGACATTTATTACGAATCACAATAAAACGAAAATAAGCAAGAAACGTTAGATAATGGTGTCAATATGACACTGACAGGACTTGTTGCTGAAATTTAACTTTGAAAGAGCAAGCAAGGGCTGCGGTAAATGAACGGTCGAAGCGGTCAGATCAAATCACGTGATCACTTTTCTTAATTGCTGATTGGTCGGAGGGTTTAGTTGGACCGTTGACTTGACGATTCTGTACAATTTGACCGCTCGCTTAACTCGGCCATTGCTAGAGTTAACTAGGGGGTCTCTAGTTTTAATTAATTCTACTCTCATAAATATGCAGCATTTAACGTTTGTGACATTTAAGCGTTAAAAACCTTCAATTTGGGTAACTAGCACCAAAATTTATATATAAACGCATTCGTTCTATTTTACTTTTCTACCCCGATCCATGTACCGCTCCAATTATCGTAAACGACTATTGTTTCACGAGAGCAGAAAATGAGCATTAGCAGCCCGCGGCTATGAGCTGCACGAGCCAGCAAAGCATGATATATAACAACTGGAGGAATTTCAAGCACAGTAAAATGTCCCATATACACTGTGTTCACTGATTGGGTTCACAGTAGGAAAAACTTTTTTATTTTAGAGTTTTCGCACTTCGCTTGTCTCGATTTAAATATTTATTCCGAACAATTTAAAAAAGCAGCATTTTTTTGTAATTAAATTTTTGATATTATGAGAACAAATATTTTAATTCATGATACAGGCAGGACTAGTTGACGTAATTTTACTAAGAAAACCAAAATTTACCACATTCTGTGAATTTTTTGGAGGTTTTAGGACGAGCAAAAACTTTTATAAAGAAAGACTTTTTGTCTAAAACTCAAAAATAAAGTTTTCCTGTTGTGAACCTAAACCGTGGACAGACTGTGCTTAATGCTATTCTTCCACATATTGAACACTAAACCCAGATAAAGCCTAACAATAAATTATAAACTCTGTTTTTATCTTCCGTTCTTTCAGTAATGCGTCTCATAAATATGTTTTGCAATGTACCCAAACATACTCAATGGCACTGACAATTATATAGAGGCAGTCTTAAGGTATCTATACAAAGCTGATTTAAAATGGTATCTGCTTCGAATTTTAAAAATTATTTTCTTGAAAAGTAACAGGCTGTATTAGTTCTAAAGGCTACTTTCTTGTACAATTTATATCAGAAGAAATATTTTTCTTTACTAAGTTTTCTTGCAACTTTGTTCTAGTGGAGGATCGAGTTGACGCTTCTTCTAAGCAGATTGGTAGGGTGCGTTATCCGTTATAACTACCGTTTCAAAGGCATCAGATGGTATTGCAGGAATTAACTGATTTTGCACTAACTCTTTAAAGAAATTACCGTTCATGGATTTATGATAGTCTCTATCGTTATTTTTGGTCACAGACTTTTAAAAACCCTGAAGAACCACCAGCACACAAACACTATAAATCTTTCCCTTTCACTTTTTCTATTTTGCAGTCTTTAGTTGGCAAATTATCGTTCGAACCGTAGAATCATTTTTGTAAGTTTCATTTAAATACTGGGTGTCTCATAACCTACGGAGGAGATTAAAAGGGTAGCTAGGGGAGATCAAATTAAAGCTTTTTTCTTAATAAATTTTCTAGTAAAATATCAATAACTGAAAAGTTACAAGAGTTTAAAGTGAAATTAATGAACAAGTAAAAGTTACCAAAAACAGGTTTTCATGTCGTTGTGCATCGCCTACTAATTAAAACAAGAACTAGGAAACAGATTAACATAGACATTTTATGAACGATGGTTTTGATAAATTTAAAGTTTATTTAACAATAAAGTTGCATTTTGTGAAATAATTTTTATTAATAAAGAAGCTATAGGTGTAAATTAAGGAAGAAATTAAGAAAGTTAAACTGCTGTAACTTTCTTATTATTGTTAAAGTTTAAAATCTTATAACAACAATTATACCAGTTTACGTTGCGTCATCCAGCGGTCAATTTTGGACCTAAAATATGTCACAAGGACAAATAGCAATCAGTTTGTTACCTAAAATACCATCGCGCCTAAAAAGACCAAGTCATGCTAATGCAACGAAATTTGAAAATTTAATGTGATAATATTTACTTAAAAAAATAACGGTATTATGTATTTTTACAGAACCTACATTGCAATGTTTTATGTAAAGTTAAATTTACATTAGACAAAATCTACTTCAGAGACTTTCATCAACTACACAACGAAAAAATAAAATTAAATGAAAAGTAAAGGACCAATAATGGATTAATATTTTTCGTAACAGTTTTAGTTAAAATAAGAGATATTACCATTGATAGACCTACAATCTGTTTATATAAATGTAAAATAAGATATTTTAAACAAAATTTTCAAAAATTGTTTTTAGAAATGTCAGTATACGCTTTAATACAAAATATACAAAAAAATACAGGTGTGGTAGTAGAAATTACAGAGCGCAGAGGTTTTTAAAATTCACTAATTTTGTACTTTTCTAGATTTATTAAACGGGATAAATATTTCTAATTTATATTTATTTAAATTGTTTAAAATTAAATTAAATTGTTTGTGATATTGTAATTCTTAAACTACTTAGATTCTCTATTTTTTTAATTAGCTACTTTTTCACTATTTTCTAAACCTCTAAACAGATAGTAACTTCTAATTACCATAAACGTATCTAGTTTTGTAAAAATGAATGAAGTTATAGTCAACATAATGATTTCATGAATTTTACGAACATTTTTTTTTATCTGTGGTGGTTTCCCAACAGGATCCTAAGCTATAGATTTCTTAGAAGCGAAAGTGTATTTTCTGTGCGTAAAGTGTTCCATAGCCTTGTTATTTCCAAACCTCGCCGTTGAAAGAGAAGCAGTGTCGAATTTTCTCCCCAATACTGAAGGGTACCTAAAGCAATGCCTGAATAACTTCATAACTTCATATTTCTCGGGGGTAATCGATCGTTAGATCGATTACCCCCGAGAAATATTTCGAGTGCGATGCGAACCCACAATCTTACGGTTGCAAGGCCGGTCCCTTACCACTTGAACCGTTCAGGCGTTAGTTCGAGTAATGACTTTTCAATTTACAATTAGAACGATAGATACATAAAATTTTCAGAATAAAAGAAGGCAAGTGTTTACATATTAGACTGCTAGTTCGCAGACAAAGTCGAATATGGAAATCTAACACGGTAAGAGCCGTATGGCACAATATTAATTTTTCACAATGTTACGATTTCTAAAAATTTGTTGCAATGTGACAGAGATAGGCCACCACAGAGAATGTTTATTAATTAATTCGGCACTTATCTGCCAATTTTTCACAAGTTTTATACAAAAAATATTACCGTGTTCTACCAGCTTAACAAACATTTCTTTAATTTATTTTTTCTTACTACTGTTTATCTTTTCCTTAGTTTATAGTAAAAATCGATAGCAGCCTTATACTTAATACTAATTTAGTGTTTTATTATAAAAATTGTGTCCATAAATAGATATGTTAATGCCTATGTTCTACGATGGGGAGTTCCCAGAGGGGCGCGCCCCATAGTTTAGATGGGCTTTATGTGCTTTTCTTTCCAAATTGTTATTATTTTCAATCATTTTTGTAAGTTTCATTTAAATACTGGGTGTCTCATAACCTACGGAGGAGATTAAAAGGGTAGCTAGGGGAGATCAAATTAAAGCTTTTTTCTTAATAAATTTTCTAGTAAAATATCAATAACTGAAAAGTTACAAGAGTTTAAAGTGAAATTAATGAACAAGTAAAAGTTACCAAAAACAGGTTTTCATGTCGTTGTGCATCGCCTACTAATTAAAACAAGAACTAGGAAACAGATTAACATAGACATTTTATGAACGATGGTTTTGATAAATTTAAAGTTTATTTAACAATAAAGTTGCATTTTGTGAAATAATTTTTATTAATAAAGAAGCTATAGGTGTAAATTAAGGAAGAAATTAAGAAAGTTAAACTGCTGTAACTTTCTTATTATTGTTAAAGTTTAAAATCTTATAACAACAATTATACCAGTTTACGTTGCGTCATCCAGCGGTCAATTTTGGACCTAAAATATGTCACAAGGACAAATAGCAATCAGTTTGTTACCTAAAATACCATCGCGCCTAAAAAGACCAAGTCATGCTAATGCAACGAAATTTGAAAATTTAATGTGATAATATTTACTTAAAAAAATAACGGTATTATGTATTTTTACAGAACCTACATTGCAATGTTTTATGTAAAGTTAAATTTACATTAGACAAAATCTACTTCAGAGACTTTCATCAACTACACAACGAAAAAATAAAATTAAATGAAAAGTAAAGGACCAATAATGGATTAATATTTTTCGTAACAGTTTTAGTTAAAATAAGAGATATTACCATTGATAGACCTACAATCTGTTTATATAAATGTAAAATAAGATATTTTAAACAAAATTTTCAAAAATTGTTTTTAGAAATGTCAGTATACGCTTTAATACAAAATATACAAAAAAATACAGGTGTGGTAGTAGAAATTACAGAGCGCAGAGGTTTTTAAAATTCACTAATTTTGTACTTTTCTAGATTTATTAAACGGGATAAATATTTCTAATTTATATTTATTTAAATTGTTTAAAATTAAATTAAATTGTTTGTGATATTGTAATTCTTAAACTACTTAGATTCTCTATTTTTTTAATTAGCTACTTTTTCACTATTTTCTAAACCTCTAAACAGATAGTAACTTCTAATTACCATAAACGTATCTAGTTTTGTAAAAATGAATGAAGTTATAGTCAACATAATGATTTCATGAATTTTACGAACATTTTTTTTTATCTGTGGTGGTTTCCCAACAGGATCCTAAGCTATAGATTTCTTAGAAGCGAAAGTGTATTTTCTGTGCGTAAAGTGTTCCATAGCCTTGTTATTTCCAAACCTCGCCGTTGAAAGAGAAGCAGTGTCGAATTTTCTCCCCAATACTGAAGGGTACCTAAAGCAATGCCTGAATAACTTCATAACTTCATATTTCTCGGGGGTAATCGATCTAACGATCGATTACCCCCGAGAAATATTTCGAGTGCGATGCGAACCCACAATCTTACGGTTGCAAGGCCGGTCCCTTACCACTTGAACCGTTCAGGCGTTAGTTCGAGTAATGACTTTTCAATTTACAATTAGAACGATAGATACATAAAATTTTCAGAATAAAAGAAGGCAAGTGTTTACATATTAGACTGCTAGTTCGCAGACAAAGTCGAATATGGAAATCTAACACGGTAAGAGCCGTATGGCACAATATTAATTTTTCACAATGTTACGATTTCTAAAAATTTGTTGCAATGTGACAGAGATAGGCCACCACAGAGAATGTTTATTAATTAATTCGGCACTTATCTGCCAATTTTTCACAAGTTTTATACAAAAAATATTACCGTGTTCTACCAGCTTAACAAACATTTCTTTAATTTATTTTTTCTTACTACTGTTTATCTTTTCCTTAGTTTATAGTAAAAATCGATAGCAGCCTTATACTTAATACTAATTTAGTGTTTTATTATAAAAATTGTGTCCATAAATAGATATGTTAATGCCTATGTTCTACGATGGGGAGTTCCCAGAGGGGCGCGCCCCATAGTTTAGATGGGCTTTATGTGCTTTTCTTTCCAAATTGTTATTATTTTCAATCATTTTTGTAAGTTTCATTTAAATACTGGGTGTCTCATAACCTACGGAGGAGATTAAAAGGGTAGCTAGGGGAGATCAAATTAAAGCTTTTTTCTTAATAAATTTTCTAGTAAAATATCAATAACTGAAAAGTTACAAGAGTTTAAAGTGAAATTAATGAACAAGTAAAAGTTACCAAAAACAGGTTTTCATGTCGTTGTGCATCGCCTACTAATTAAAACAAGAACTAGGAAACAGATTAACATAGACATTTTATGAACGATGGTTTTGATAAATTTAAAGTTTATTTAACAATAAAGTTGCATTTTGTGAAATAATTTTTATTAATAAAGAAGCTATAGGTGTAAATTAAGGAAGAAATTAAGAAAGTTAAACTGCTGTAACTTTCTTATTATTGTTAAAGTTTAAAATCTTATAACAACAATTATACCAGTTTACGTTGCGTCATCCAGCGGTCAATTTTGGACCTAAAATATGTCACAAGGACAAATAGCAATCAGTTTGTTACCTAAAATACCATCGCGCCTAAAAAGACCAAGTCATGCTAATGCAACGAAATTTGAAAATTTAATGTGATAATATTTACTTAAAAAAATAACGGTATTATGTATTTTTACAGAACCTACATTGCAATGTTTTATGTAAAGTTAAATTTACATTAGACAAAATCTACTTCAGAGACTTTCATCAACTACACAACGAAAAAATAAAATTAAATGAAAAGTAAAGGACCAATAATGGATTAATATTTTTCGTAACAGTTTTAGTTAAAATAAGAGATATTACCATTGATAGACCTACAATCTGTTTATATAAATGTAAAATAAGATATTTTAAACAAAATTTTCAAAAATTGTTTTTAGAAATGTCAGTATACGCTTTAATACAAAATATACAAAAAAATACAGGTGTGGTAGTAGAAATTACAGAGCGCAGAGGTTTTAAAATTCACTAATTTTGTACTTTTCTAGATTTATTAAACGGGATAAATATTTCTAATTTATATTTATTTAAATTGTTTAAAATTAAATTAAATTGTTTGTGATATTGTAATTCTTAAACTACTTAGATTCTCTATTTTTTTAATTAGCTACTTTTTCACTATTTTCTAAACCTCTAAACAGATAGTAACTTCTAATTACCATAAACGTATCTAGTTTTGTAAAAATGAATGAAGTTATAGTCAACATAATGATTTCATGAATTTTACGAACATTTTTTTTTATCTGTGGTGGTTTCCCAACAGGATCCTAAGCTATAGATTTCTTAGAAGCGAAAGTGTATTTTCTGTGCGTAAAGTGTTCCATAGCCTTGTTATTTCCAAACCTCGCCGTTGAAAGAGAAGCAGTGTCGAATTTTCTCCCCAATACTGAAGGGTACCTAAAGCAATGCCTGAATAACTTCATAACTTCATATTTCTCGGGGGTAATCGATCTAACGATCGATTACCCCCGAGAAATATTTCGAGTGCGATGCGAACCCACAATCTTACGGTTGCAAGGCCGGTCCCTTACCACTTGAACCGTTCAGGCGTTAGTTCGAGTAATGACTTTTCAATTTACAATTAGAACGATAGATACATAAAATTTTCAGAATAAAAGAAGGCAAGTGTTTACATATTAGACTGCTAGTTCGCAGACAAAGTCGAATATGGAAATCTAACACGGTAAGAGCCGTATGGCACAATATTAATTTTTCACAATGTTACGATTTCTAAAAATTTGTTGCAATGTGACAGAGATAGGCCACCACAGAGAATGTTTATTAATTAATTCGGCACTTATCTGCCAATTTTTCACAAGTTTTATACAAAAAATATTACCGTGTTCTACCAGCTTAACAAACATTTCTTTAATTTATTTTTTCTTACTACTGTTTATCTTTTCCTTAGTTTATAGTAAAAATCGATAGCAGCCTTATACTTAATACTAATTTAGTGTTTTATTATAAAAATTGTGTCCATAAATAGATATGTTAATGCCTATGTTCTACGATGGGGAGTTCCCAGAGGGGCGCGCCCCATAGTTTAGATGGGCTTTATGTGCTTTTCTTTCCAAATTGTTATTATTTTCAATCATTTTTTGATTTCTGATTTAATTAACCTTAATGAACCAGCTGAATTATGCAAAAAAAATTTTAATAAAAGTCCTTTAGTCCTTTTCGAGATAAAAATTACTGAAAATTTGGCCAAAATTGTTGTTGCGCTATTGAGTTAAGGTAAGAAGCTATCACAACAGTCACAACTCGGCATATTATTATTATCGAAATTAATTCCACTTACACATACAATGAATTGACGAAAATTATTTTATGGAGAAAAAAGTAAAAAATAAAAAAATTAAAAAAATAAAAAAATGTTTTTTTTTGGATTTCTTAGGACTTTCAGATGCCATATTTTCTTGTACTATCAATTTTCAAACACCCTGTATAAGGAGAAAATTGAAACTGTAAATAATGCTCATTGCACAATTTGAATAAAGATTTGATTGAAATTTTTCGAATTATCTTAAAAAATTAATAATAAATTGATATAACAGTATTTAGATCAGTTTAGTTAATTAGCTCGTTTTTCTTTGACATTCATATTCTTACATTTTGTTTTTTAACGCCTTCACGATTTGTTATCATTCCATAAGATTTATATTTTGTTTAATGTGTTATAATGGCACAGGTTTTGTTTTTGCAACATTTGTTTACAATTATAGATGATTTAACACTCCAAACCATACATAAATTTAAAACGAAAGACTAACCATTTTATCGAATCTGAATAAGGTACTCGTACATAACTACTTGATTCTCTGAATTCTTCTGCACAATCTTTAATTAGAAATGCTAAACGGTACGTTAAAATCAATTTATTTTCTTCACATGGTGCCGACAATTAGTTCTCGATTAGCGACATGTAACCGTCAAACGTATTAGGAAATTGAACATCAATGTCGAAGGGACTAAGAAAGAATTAAATTTATTACTTGTTCGTTTTCGAACGGTACTTGCAAACCTGCACAAAAATATTTTAAACTGTATAAAGATCATTTAAAAATAATATCTTGTCTGTAAATGCAGCGTATGTAATGGTATTACGGTTAAAGTACAAGTTGGCTTTACAAATATTTATTGTCTAGTTAACTTTCAATAAAATCTCTCACATTCACGTTCTATTAAATTAATGTCAAACTAATTGCAAATATTAATAACTAATTAAGTAACTCGCATTCGTTATGCAGCAAACAATATAAAGAATGTGATATTTTATTGCACATACATATTTTACAGCTATTTATCATACCAGTGTCTTATTTGCTGTTAAGGCACAAGTGTTAATACATAGCTATATCCAACACCTGTTTATTATGAAGTCGAATAATGTCGATTTTGAATAATCGTTTAATTATGAGTCCATAATTCCACTAGTGTTTTGTGGACCTCATAATATATTCAAAATCGGCATTATTATGACTTCATAATAACAGGTGCTAGATAAACACTTTATTTTCATCTTATAACTTGATGTATATGCAAAAATATTTTATTAGGACAAATTTTATTATAAGACCCGTACTACACGACGTAAATTTGTATCGTAGCAGATAATCTTAAGCAGTAATTTTTATACAAGATTCTTTTATTGTTAGCATCCGAGTAGCTGCAGAAGAAACCCTGCCACTATTTTTATTCTGTATAGAACTGCAAATGCAATTAAGTACCGTCGCTTAGCTACAATTATTGCGTTTTCTTCGACATACTAACATATTTATCTAACAGCTGTTACATATAGGATCAAGAACCCATCGGCATTTCATAAACTTTCTCCACAATTTCTTTACGGGCTTAATAGAATACGTGTGCCCGGAGACGATGTCTCGTAAAATCTGTGCACTCAATTATCCATATTATTTATACGTCCCCTTTACGATATTAATAACTTAATTTCGCTTTATCGCGTGAAAGTGGTTACATTTTGGCCAAAATAAGTCGTTCGATGTTCGCGATGAAAGGTTTATGTTTATGAGTAATAAAAATTTTGGAGCACGTTTTATACATCCGATAAATAAATGTAAATATTGTATACGGGACATGAAAAACATGGCTTAATTATTTTTTATTATAAACATCGAATAATATGTATGTATGAAGAATGTAATAGTCTGATAAAAAAATATCATCTTGAAACTAAAGTCTTTTTTGTAAACAGTTTTTAATCACAATCCGCCATCCTTGACGAAAATGTAAGTTGTTTCTTAGAGAATTTTATTAATCAGAATCAGAATGACATTAGTTTCGGTACATGTCAAAACACTCTAAGCAAAGACTGACGTTTAGGCATCCTAAGCCTGGACTTTTTGATCATATGTTACATACAAATTGCTAAACACATTTTAAATCAATTGTATGTAACAGAAATAATTTTGGCCAGCTAGGTCGGGTAAATACCCCACAACCTACAGTGGCGTCCGCAGGAGACTAACTGAATAATGTCCAATTCAGGAAAGAATACATGCACGTTATACACGGACCTCGTATATTTCAGGTGGTTGCACTACGTTAATCAACTCTATGCGAATTTTTATGTATCGAAATTGCGTCATTAAATCAAGTTCATATACGAAATTAATAATAGTGCATGTATTCTTTTCTGAATTGAACTGTACTTCTTTTTAATCTGGCGTACAAGAAAACTAGTAGGAAGATTTAGCTAAGTAACTTAAAATGCCACCACAATCTATTTATTTTAGTGAACTATTTGATTAAGTCACTTTTTAGTACTTTTGTGAGGGGTGATACTTCATCATCATCAAACATATTTTACCATCTAATTCGGGAGAACTCTGACCAAGAATTGAAGAAATAATACTGTACGACAATCCCTCCCCATCATCTCAAAAAATACAGATTGATTGTAGCATAAGTAGATGTCGTTGCCGTGCAGATTTAAATTATTTTCGTCTCCCAGACGCACACTATGCCCAATAACGCCTGGTCAATGGGATATCTTCTGCTCCATTCGACTTCAACTGTTTCCACTTCTCAGAGAAAATGAAAGTTATAACAGATCGTGCTTTATTTCAACATGCCAACTCAGACTTTAAATTTCGTCAGTGGGTTAGCACCATTTTTATGCCACTGCGTGAATTTCCTGCTTACTTTTAAGGTAGTAATGATGATGATGAAGTTTCATCTCTAGAATTCGGTTGGATTTTCACCATAGAGCTAAAACTCCCTACGGCACTCAAATCGCACTTGTTTCTGAGGCGCCGCAGTAAGCCTTTTCGGGACTCATCTTGCAATGATCTTTGAAAGGTTTAAGATGGTCATACAGAATAGTAATTATGGTAAGCTAGTCATGTTAATTTTTTAATTTTAATTTGGGCTAGTTTTTCAATTTTTTCACATTCTCTTCCACAGTGACAGTAATCGGTCTGTCCGAGCGGGGGTGGGGGTCATCTTCCAAGCTTTTTCTGCTCCTTTTAAATTAACTTGATGACTTTTGAACAAGAGATAATGAAGATGCAGGTTTGGTAAACGCCACCGTTTTTTGGCGATTGATTTTTGACTTTTCCCTTGTTTTGTAAGGAACTTAATGTCGTTTCAGTCGTTGTGATTTTTCATACATTAAGGATTACTACAAATGATCACAATTTTTTAAGTACGAGGGGCATTCAATTACAAAAGAGCCTTTTACTTGTTTTACTGTTCGATGGGAAAAATGCATCACAAAGGAGGGGAACTATACACGGTGGCCAGAAAAATGCGGACAAACGCCAGGTAGAACGATTCTTTGTTCAATTCTGAGGCGATAATCTTAATCCAAAAAAGTTATGCGGTCCTTCCTTAAGGCGCACGAGACCATCAAACCTTAAGATGTACGGCTAAAATTTAGCAAAATTCGTCAAATTTATCTATGTAAAATCATTGTGGTGAAATTTAGAAATGGAATTATCTCAAATGCATTGATGTAACTAATCGATTAATACCAATGGTTTACATTTTTAACATTTCTTCATTGGCTTTTTTGAAATTAAAGTACATATGGCAACGTGGTACTGTAAGGCTGCTTGTTTAAAAGTAGTAAGTAGTTGTCAATTTTTGACGTTTCTCATGTGACATTTGGCTCTTGAAATAAGATAAACATTTTGTGCTGTTCTTAGTACCGAACAATGTTTACCTTTGGAGAATACGCCGACATGTATATGGTATTCGGATTTTGCAATGGAAATGCAAACTTGGCAAAAGAAGAATATCAAATACGGTATCCTCAACGGCGACATCCATCCACCAACACGTTCCGTAGAATGGATCAGCGACTTAGAGAAACTGGCTCCTTTATACCGAATTATCGTAACAGCGGTAGACCTAGAGGGCGTCGAACAGTTCAATTAGAAGAGCAAATATTGGATGCTGTTTACGAAGATCCGACGTCCAGCACAAGACAAATAGCTCGGGAACTAAATATTCCTAGCAAAACAACAGTGCACTCAGTACTATCTCAAAATTTGTTGCATCCGTTTCATGCAAGGAAAGTGCAGCCTTTGTATGTGAACGATAATGTGCACAGAAGAATGTTTTGTAACAATATTTTACAAAGGATTCAAGAAGAGCCGAACTTTTTATTGCATATTCTCTGGAGCGACGAATGCTTGTTTACGAGAGATGGCGTCTTTAATAGCCATAATTTTCATTTTTGGGCGGACGAAAATCCCAAGGCAGTAAGGGAAATTGGACATCAGAGAAGATTTTCGGTAAATGTTTGGCTGGGGATTTTAAATCTCCGAGTTGTTGGACCAATATTTCTTCCAAATCGTCTAAATGGAATTGAGTACGTTAACGTTTTAGAAGAAGTACTGGATAATATTCCACTGAATTTGAGACCCAACATGTTGTACATGCATGACGGAGCTTCTGCTCACAATGCCAGAATTTCTAGGGATTGGTTAAACGAACACTTTCCGAATCGGTGGATAGGGCGTAACGGTCCAATAGCATGGCCGGCAAGATCTCCCGATATTAATCCTCTGGACTTTTTCGTTTGGGGGTTTTTAAAGGAAAAGGTCTATGCAACGCCTCCAGTGAACGAAGAGGATGTAATTAATAAAATTACGGCGGCAGTTTCACTTCAGCTTCCTCGAAGATTGGAATTATGTCTGGAAACTGATGGCTACCAATTTGAACAGTTCTTATAATTTTTTCATATTATCTTTAAATTTGAATACAATTGGTATCCATGTTAACATAAAATTCTTGCTAATTTGCGTATTTACCTGATTTATAGTAAATAATAAAATGATTACTACCACAGTACTTGTCTGATTAGGTGTTGCCAAATTTACAATTCTTTTAAGCTGCTCGTGTGACTTAAGAAAGCACTGTACTACTTTTTTCAATTAAGATTGTCAACTCAGAATTAAACAAAGATTTGGCCTGCGTGGCGTTTGTCCGCATTTTTCTGGCCACCGTGTATAGAAAAATAACCATAAAGTATGTTTTCTTCTTAAATGTAAATTTTTTTTTCTGCAAATGGCTTATTTATATTTGAATGACCCTCGTATATCGTTTAATGCTGAATTTTTACAATTTTATATACCTATTATGGTCTACTAGGCTATATGAAAAATGTAATATACCAGACTAATTCAGAGATTACAAGCACGCGTTGTGTTTACGAGAAACAACGTAGGTCATTTTAAACACTTTGTTATTAGTTTGAATTGATTCTTAGGTGAACGGATAAATGATTAGATGAACCTTAGAATTTAAAATTTAATAAAATGAAAAAGTATTTCTGAAACGGTTTACATTAGAAAAAAGCTTTATTACTTAGTTTGAATTGATTATTATGTTAGTGAAGTGGTGTCATTACGTCACGGGACATCCTGTTATAACATCACAGAATACAAATTCGACAAAATTTGGGTTGCGTCTTGAATTATTTGATATTACAGACAGTTCGTAAAGCTAACAGTAACCGAATGGCAACAATCCCAAAGCAACAGTTTCTGTTAGCACTGGCGAATAAATTTCCTGGCAAACCTACGTATAATTATATGATAACGGGAGAAGTAATTGTTACGATATATGTTGTACGTAAACATAAGTCCACCCGGGGAATGTTTGGGGCCTGCGGCATCGAAGGACCCTAGATCTTGACAGAGAAATCGTCGAAAGAAAGTTGTGGCCTCTCCTTCTGCTCGGAGCTGTTTCTTTTCGCTTTGTGTACGACGGTAACACAAAAATCTACTGAAATGAAAATTATTGTTTAAGAAAATACACCGTTTTGACTGAGAGGAAGAATGCAAGCTTTTAAAATGTATGGCTGGAATTACTTGATGAAACGGAGAGGTCGAAGGCGAAGGAAATAACGGTGATATTGCAACGAAAATTAAAATGAAGTCTGAAATTTTCATTAAATGAATAGAATGCTTTAGTGAGGCACACTATTTGAATTGGTAATTTTGCGAAAACCATCCTTCGTCAGTTGGTAGATAGATATTGTTCCTGTTCTATTCAATAAATAATACTTCCACTATTATACATAATGCATTTATTACGATTTTTCCATTAAGCATATGTTAGACATAAAAATATTAGTAAATTATTTACATTGTTTGCAGATATCTAAATTGAAAATTTAAATCTGTGAACATTCGAATTGATAATGAACATTCAATATTAATTATTATTATATTAGTTATTTATGCCTCCACAAAAATTAACCAAATGTTTTATTAGATTGTTCACAAAAAAATGTCGTTTTTTTCTAATTTAGAATGTTTGTGTTAAACGAAACATATTAATTTTGTTTAAACTATCCAATTGAAATTTTCATTAGTGATTCTTTGCCAACATTCTGCCAGCATTTGTATTCCTCGATGATACCAGTCAAGTTCTCTATACTAGAGAAATTCTTGATATGCCGTATCGACTTCACAATATTCATTAAAATTTCTGTCTTTAAGGAAATGTTACATCGAACAAAACATATGGTAATCCGAATTAACTATGTCCGGACTTTATGCAGAAAGAGGAAGAAAAGTCCATCCAAGCTCCATCAGTTTTTATTGAGACCTAATTGTATTATGCGGTTTTGTATTATCTTGGTGGTGGATCACGTGATTTGTATTTACTATTGCAGGGTACCATACACGTAAAATTTCGTGCACTTTGGTAAGTTGAGCACAGCAGACTGCATCACGCCAAAGATATTCTACCAAACAGTGAACATTACTTATTTTCCGAAACGATCTTTTTTAACGACTGAATAAGACAATTGTCGAAGATTAAGCCACTGTTTATACCAGTAGAGATTCTTAAAAAAAACCACATTAAATCATGATTTGTCACAGAAAACGATTGCGTTTGAAGTAATTTTGTACAAATATTTAAGGTGTTTAGGGTGAGATTAAATTAAGTTATGTGAAATTTTTTAATTTGCGTATTTCATGCAGTAAAGGATAACATTGTTACATTCAAAACTTTTCAACATAATAACCAGGATTTTACATTCAAATTTAAGGAATTTCAATTATGTATTTCTTCCTAATAATTTTATGGCAAAATAGTTTCAATCAAAGTTGTATGGAATTAAAATTAAAAGTCGATTCTTTTATTTACTTTGTTCTAACATCTTCCGGGACTGAGAAAAAATGCAAAAAATACTAAAAAGTAACACTAGTTACGGAATTAATTTGATTTTTACAATTAGATGAAGGTTCTCCCCGGCGACGCTTAGCAAAATAATATCAGCACTTTTTGTATTTCTGTTTCCTTTCTCTTCAAGTTTTCTGCACTTACATACTCTATTGAAACAATGCCCTCATTTTCAAACTTCTTTTTTAATTTTTCGAATTACCTTTACGGGGGGAATTGATCGTGTAGACTTGTTTTAAATACTGAAAAAACTATTGTTTACTGTTCAGTGCACAGTTTGAATTTGGAAACTTTATTTGTTCCAACACCAAGTTTTGGGGATCATATGTGGATAATAGACTGCGATGGGACAATCAAATAGACCATGTGTGTGAAAAAATTAACTCTGCGTTTTATGGTTTACTGAAGTTAAAATCCATGTTGAATACCAATGCGCTAATTCAAATCTATTATTCGCTTGTATACTGCCAATTAAAATACAATGTGTTTCTGTAGGTAGGACAGTAGGCGTTGAACGAGTACTCTTACATCAAAAGTGTGTAATCTTATATTAATATATAACTTAAAAAGTCGTGAATCATGTAGGTCAACCTTTTCCGATAATTTTTATTCTCAGCCGTGCAACGTTTGTACGCAAAAATCAAAACTTATTTATCCAAAGCGGGGCGAATCAAAGATCAACTCCGGACAACATTTTTAAAAGCTGGCTTAAAAAACACCTACTTGAACATTGTTCACAGTTCAGGAATTTTTAAATTAATTTATTGTCTTGTTATACATGTTGTATTGTTTTATTTATATAACGCTATAGCACTGGCTATTTCAGAGGATACACTCACTATTCCATTATTTTACTTTATTTTGAAGTGTACTCAACCTGTCTTATATCAACAGTTGATTGAAGATTGTGATTATGAGTACTATTTCTTCCCTCGCGAGGCTGCAATGGAATGTGCAGAAGGAAGGGATTACTAGCTATCGCAGTGGATGTGAACATGAAGCTGCCCAATGTACGTACAAGTAGATTTTCCACCTTAGTAATGAAAACATTTTATTATTTGACTTTAGGAAGCTGATGCCAGAGCATTTCTCGTTCAATTACCTTTTTTATACCCAGAACAAGTAGAGATTAGGACTTCATAGGTACATGATAGAGTACACTACCACGGGAAAATGAAAGAAATTAAACTAAGGAGGTAATACCATACGTACAGTGTACAGTGCAAAACAAAAGTATCAAATAATGGGTGTAATTTTTATTTGAAAATTTATGAAAAAATGTTTAATATAAAGGTTGTTTGGTTTATTGCCATGCAAGCTGTGACCTTTTTAATTTGTTCCTGTTTTATTTTGTTTTGTTGCCATGGCAACTTTTTTTTTTAATGGTACCTATAATTATTTTCAGTGATTTTTGAAAAAGCGTATTCTTCTCGAATCAGTAATAAAATTTTGTCATTATGGGCAAAAAAATAATATCCGCAAAAAGTAAAAGTATCGATATTAAAAGAGGGCATAAGGGATTTTCCTTAATGAATCTCTTACTGCTGACAGATATTTTCATCTACTTCATCAGGCTACCTACAGAAATGTTACAAAGAGCTGAAGTATATTTTATATCCCGAGTTGGTTATTGCTTGGCAGTCAATTGAGCGCAGTTCGAACACTTGATTTATGCCCAGTTTCTAAAGCGATGCATAACTTTGTGTAGAGGTAAACTCAACATAAATTCACTATATCTCGTAAAAGAGGTTTCTCAAAACTTTATCTGTCAATAAAATGTATACGTAGCAACGTAAACAGTTTATACTGTTACGAATCTGGGGATTCACAAATTATAGTCGTTAAATTTCAGAACTCTTTAATTTCAAGTTGTCGCTTTTCACAATTAACAACACAACAGTAATGAGCTTGTCTATCAAATAACACTTTTACAAAATGTACTTTCTATTTATTCGAGGTACGAGCCCTTTGCTAGCTGACTTAATCACTAAACTCCTGGCAGAGCCCTCTTTTGCTCGAACTTATTAGAATGAACACGTAGCTTCGGTAACGTTCTGTGACGCAAGGTGGCGTGACTGATGCTAAAAATAGATATGTTTGCGCGTCACGACTGTAA
This sequence comes from Prosopocoilus inquinatus, assembly GCA_036172665.1. Lineage (NCBI taxonomy): Eukaryota > Metazoa > Arthropoda > Insecta > Coleoptera > Lucanidae > Prosopocoilus > Prosopocoilus inquinatus. The sequence continues at coordinate 20,109,985 of CM069875.1, forward strand.
CACTGCCCCCCTCTTAATTCTGTTCGTCCCGAACAGAGTACGGAGCCAAACGGTCGATGTGGACAACTTTCATCTTCCCACGGGGTAGCTTTTGTATTCTGTAGACCACATCATTGATCTTCTTAATTATTTGACAGGGTCCATCCCAATGCGCCTGAGTTTGGGGCACAGACCACAAGTGCTTCTGGGGTTGTATAGCCACATCTGGATCACTTAGTCCCAGTCGAGTTTCTGGTCGCCTGAATTTTAAGTCACAAGGCAGACGCAAGGGGTTCGTTTAGTAGTGTCATGCTCTGCAGAACGGTACGCCATCAGGAAAAGGGGAAGATGTTCGTCCCAGTCCCGTTGGTTCTTCGAAACAACTTTAGCCAGATGTCTCTCCAAAGTCCTACTGAAACGCTCCACCATTCCATCTAACTGTGGGTGCAAGGGAGTTGTTCGCGTTTTGAAAATGCCTAGTAACCTGGTGAATTCCCGGAAAATGTCCTTCAAAGTTCCTGCCTTGGTCGGAATGGATCTCCATGGGTACTCTAAATCTTGTTTTCCAATTCTCTATCAAGGCATTCACAACGGTTATTGACTCTTGGTTTGGTAAAGCATAACCTTCTGGCCATTTGGTGAAATAAATTGGTCACTACCATATTATATTTGTTTCCCTGGTTGGTTTCTGGAAATGGGCCGGATATGTCTATGGCAATCCTCTCGAATGGTGCTTCAAGTTGTAACTCTCAATCAGTTTTACATTTCGCCCAGTAGAACTTTTCTTGTTCTTTCGACAATGTCTTGTTGATGCCCAAATGTCCACCGGACGTACTGTCATAAATCTCCTCCAGGACCTCAGCGACCCTTACCCGTGGAAGCACGAGTTGGTCCTTCATCTCACTCCCATTAGGTGTTTCCCATTTTCTCATTAGTAACCCACTCTTCAACTCCAGAGAATCCCATTTAGTCCAATAGGTTTTAAACACTGGATTCTTCCCCGATATCTCTGCCCAAGTGGCACGTTGCTGTCTTTCCTTCCATTCGATTATGGTTCTTATTTCAGGATCTTCTCGATGTTCTCTCTTAATGGTCTCGGTTTGCCAACTGTCTACTACGACGCCAGTTCTTCTGATGGGAATTATCCCTTCTTTGTTTTCTGCTTTTGAGCAGTGCCGACAATCCTCAGGATAAGGTCTTCTGGAGAGTGTGTCCGCATTATTATGAACACGGCCTGGACGATGTTCGATTGTAAAATCATACTCCTGTAATCTTTCTATCCATCTGGCAAGCTGGCCTTCTATATTCTTAAACTGAAGCAACCATTTCAAGGCTGCATGGTCTGTTCGAAGATGAAAGTGTCGGCCATAAAGATACTTGTAAAAATGTTCTATTATCTTCACCATGGCAAGATGCTCCTTTCTGGTTACACAGTAGTTGCTTTCAGCTTTCGACAAAACTTTACTGAAGTACTCAATAGCACGTTCTTGCCCGTCTTTCACTTGTGACAGTACGCTTCCAATCCCGTAGTTGCTTGCATCACTATCAATAATAAACTTGCCCTATGACCTTGGATAAGACAATACAGGAGCAGTCATTAAAAGATCCTTCAGATTGTCAAAGGCTTCTTGGCAGTCCACACTCCAGAAAAATGTGGTTTTTTCTTCGGTCAGTGCATGTAGAGGTTTCGCTACCTTTGCAAAGTCCTTAACGAATCGTCTGTAATAGGTGCAAAGCCCCAAGAAACTTCTTAATTCGTGCACATTCTTCGGCGGTGGCCAATTCTTAACAACTGAAATCTTATCCGGGTCAGTCGCAACTCCTGCCTCAGAGATGACATGTCCAAGGTATTTCACTTACTTCTGGAAAAACTTGCATTTGAATGTATTTAATTTTAGCTCCGCCTCTTCAATCCTTTGGAAAACATTCCTCAGATTTGCAAGGTGTTCTTTGAAGATTCTTCCAACCACAATCACATTATCTAAGTCTACGAGGCAAGCCTTCTAGCTAAGTCCACGCAATACCAGTTCTATAAGTCGCTCAAATCTGGCTGGAGCGTTGCATACACCAAAAGGCATCACCTTGAACTGCCATAGACCAGTACCTGCAGTGAAGGCTGTTTTTCCCTTTTCTTCGGGATGCATTCCAACTTACCAATACCCATTTTTCAAGTCCAGAGTAAAGAACCGGACAAGGTGTTAATTGTGTCATCGATCCGAGGTAAGGGATAGCTGTCCTTTTTCGCGATATCATTTAATCGCCTCTAGTCCACACAGAAACGCGTGTTGCCATCCTTTTTTGTTACAAGTGCAACAGGAGATGCCCATGGACTTTACAATGGTTCAATAATTCCTTGGCCCTGCATCTTCTTGATTAACTGGTCAGCCTCTTCTCTCCTCGCCAATGGCAGTCTTCGTGCGGGTTGACGAATTGAATTCGAATCGCTAGTGTTTATTCTGTGCTGAACAATGTCCGTCCGGGTTAAGTCTTCATTGGTTAAGGCGAATATTCTTTTGAATTTTCGAAACAGTCCTCCTATGTTTTCTGTTTTCATGGGCGTTAACGATGTTGATACCTCTTCCAGCAATTTTTCTAATAGTGGTGGTAGAGTGTCAGACTGATGCCGAGCGGATGCATCGCTTACTCCAATGTGGTTTACAGAAGCAATTGCTTCACATTTGCCCACCACTGTTTCGATGGGTATGGTCACTAGATAACTGTTGATATTTGCAAAACGAATAGGAATTGTTTCTTGCCATCCATCTTCGCCAGAATTAACTTATCGGTTAAGGGTGGAATGTTTACACTTTCGTCCAATATTACTTTTAGCACTGTAGTTAAATTTTTCCAGGAACGTGGAGAGGTATTTCTTCAGATCCAATTCGTAGAACTTTATCTTTTAAATCTGCAACCAAGACGTTTTTCTTCATTAAGTGCACTTCCAGGATGAAGTCGTCAACAATGTTCTGCCACTAACACCCTGTGCCTGAATTTCATACTTCCAATCTTCATGTCAGTTTCGGCTTCACAAACTGGAACAACCTCGCCAGTAACTGTTTGGATATACCTTTCCATTATTCACTAGCTTCCATTTTAGTATAAGATCTGTTCGTATGATGGACACATTCGCTCCGGTATCATTTGTGAATTGGAAAGATCTCTCACCAATTTTTCCATCTGCTATCAAGCAGATCATTGTTCCTTATCCTGGAAATGGAGACAATCCTGGGGCTCTTGGTAGAGTCAGCCACAATTCGGCCCTTGTTTCTGACTGGGTTTCATTCAAAATCATCGTCTTGACGAGCGCATTTGCGCCTACAGTTGGAACTTACATGACCTTGTTTACCATAGTTCCAACAAGTTATAATCCGCCTGCGACCGGCCACTTTCTCATCCAGCTGCTTTAGTCTTTCAAGAACTTCTGTCAGTGCACTATCATCACCAACTTTTGGAATGGTATGGAGTTGCTTCATGTGTGCATCACCAAAACGCATTTCCAAGTTTTCCACTAGTTGATTAAAGTTGTTCTGTACTTCCTCGGGAATGAACTGTAATGCACTCAATGCTGGCCCTCGCAGAGCCAAAACGAGTGCTGCAGCTCTGTCGGAGTCATTCCAGTCATTCACGTCAGCAGCAATTTTAAACTGTCGGATAGTAGACCAAGGTAAGTCGCCTTTAAATTTAGGTGGTTCAGTTTCTGGTTTGACGACGCAGACGATGAAGTTGTAAATTTAAGTACGAAAGGAATTAATATCGTGGACTTACAAATAGTCTACCTCTACATAATAAGTGAGTTACTGCTTCTTATAAACACGAGGGTGGCGAAATTTAGAAAACCTGTATTTCACATAAATGCATTATACTACTATGATTTTAAAAAATTAGCAAATACTTTAAGCAAAAGCTTCAGCAACAATGGAAATATAAAATTCTAAATCTCCAATTGGGGATCGTATAGCAGTTAATGGACTATACGATAATATTGAAATAACGACGATATACACACTAAAAGAAAAAGTTAATTAATTAATTAATCGTGGATTATCAATTAATAACATTTATCGGAAATGATATTTTTACAATAAACTGGATACAAAAAAATAAATAAAAATGAACTATAAGAAATACAATACTTTTTTCTAAGTGTGGCCATGCGGATTTACAAACAAAAATTTTGCCTCGTGTTAATTTAAGTTCTGCTCAAAACTATAAGCTAATTTCAGTTTCTAATAATCAATTACGTAATTTATTACAAATTACACATTGCCAGAATAACAGATGCATCTTTAAATTAATTATTTTAATAATAAAATTAGAAAAAATTTGTGTAAATCGTTTTTGATTGCAGTGAGAACCTCGAGCAGCCTCTGGACAGCTGTTTCAGCCCTACTTGGGGCTTTTTGACCTGACATTGCAGTAGGATAGACAATTTCTTTCTAAAAACTTTCATTATGCTTTGACAGCAAGCATGGCCGCCTTGCATGGGGGACTTATTAGGAGCAAATCCCGCTTCAATTTGTCTATCCTACTGCAATGTCAGGTCAAAAAGCGATAGTAAGATGTCGCTATTTTATCTGTTCATCATTCTTACATCGCAATTGCGAATAAATTGGGCAAGTCGTTTTTGGTCTGCGGTGGGAATGTCGAGCTACGTCTCTGCTGAAGAAGCCCCAAGCAGGGCTGAAACAGCTGTCCAGAGGCTGCTCGAGGTTTTCACTGCAATCAAAAACGATTTGCACAAATTTTTTCTAAAAACTTTCATTATGCTTTGACAGCAAGCATGGCCGCCTTGCATGGGGGACTTATTAGGAGCAAATCCCGCTTCAATTTGTCTATCCTACTGCAATGTCAGGTCAAAAGGCGATAGTAAGATGTCGCTATTTTATATGTTCATCAATAAAATTAGAAATTTTAATTTGATTTTAACCTAATCGATTCATATTTAGTCGTTAATAATTTCAACTTTACATTTTAAAATAATTAAATTCCGGAGTTTAATTAAAAATACGCTAATTATTATTAGAGCCGTGAGACACTATATTAAATTTTTGTGAAAAATTTGAATAAATTTATTAAATAACGAGATAGATTACTATGGTGCAAAAAGGAATTCAGATAAATGAAACCTATCAAAATACATTTTTTTTTTAATTTAACTACAATAATTTTGAGTAAGTCCCGTTGCGAAATAATTATTCAAATGTTTTGTTAGAAAAAGATAATACCCCATATGATTTGAATTTTTAAAAATCCATCCAATAAAACTGAATTTGTATAATTAAAATTTAATTGATATTAATAAGATAATTTTTTAATCGAAAGAAAGCAAAGCAACAACACATATATATAATTAAATTAGCGTCACAGATTCAACAACTGCAGATTTAAGAGAATAGAACAGTTATAAATACTAGTTTCCTTTTAAATCACGCTATGAAGTGTATCCAAATTCTTGAAAATATGTTACTGTTTATCGATTTTACGGCTACGTGTTGGTTTACGTTACAAAAAACCATGTCACCGACACATTCCAATAATATCAAATCCACAAACCGGCTACACAGTTAACTGTTCATTTAAACTTTGAACCGTCATCAATTGTATTAATGTATGATGCAATGCAAATAAGTTCCTTGACATTGCTGACCAACTGACTTGGAGCTTCTAATTTGTTTGTAATCAGGTAAACGTACCGGTATAATGCAAATTTGTTTTAAAAATAGCACCGTTCATGATGGTAGAGAATATCAAGTGTTGTCATTTATAATTGAATCAGTTTAACTGCAAAGAAAGTGAAGTAATTGCCCATGAATGCATTAATAATTAATTAGCCTGAGATCAAGGTTAGTGGCTTGTATATTATAGCTAAGCAATTTTCTCTTATTTGTTAATAAAATCAAACTTTCCTGACTTTTGTATACCACACAAGAACATATGGAAAGCAGATAAGTAGAATTTTTTTCCGAGTTACAACTTACTTGAAATATACAGGTTGGTCTAAAACTAATGGAACACAGACCAAGAACAGATTCTTGACATTAAAATATTGCGATTTACCTAAACTTACGTAGTCCAAAAGTTGATAATAAAGAAGACAGGGTGTTAAAGTCAAAATTTTAATTTTAATTTTCTTCAATAATTCTTAAAATTATTGTCACAGTACCAATAACAATAATTTGTTCTTAATGCTGATATCACAGAAAGAAGACGCTCCAATTATCGTAAACGCCTATTATGAATTATTAAATTAATGCATTTTCTTTAATCCGTATGATAAAAAGTAAATGTACATTCTCTGGTTATATTATTCAGCAAATACCTAAATAGAATTTCATTTACTTTATCTTTTCTTTCGCTCTTGACGAATCTATCAAACGATAGTGAAATGTTGAGCATTCTTTCCAAGTTTAATAATGTCCGTTTAAAGTTTAAAAACTATTTTCTTACAATTTCCATCGGACATTTTTGACAACTGATTTGTTCAATTTCGAACACCCCTGTTTTCTTAAACTGAGATGGAGTGTCTTTTCAAGAATTGATTTAATTAAATTAGAGACCCTCTAATTAGAGTCTGTCAGAATCACTCATTTTTCAGCAAAATCAGTGTCAGTCTCAAATCATCATCAAATCACGTGATCACTTTTCTTAATTGCTGATTGGTCAGAGGGTTTAGTCGGACCGTTGACTTGACGATTGTGTGCAATTTGACCGCTCACTTAACTCAGCCTTAATCTTACTTCCTTATTTTCAAGGTCAAATTCAAGTGTTGATGCCAAATAGCTCTTATACTCTTTCTTATGATTGGCTGAAATATATTTTTGCTCAAACATGGTGGGGCCAATTAAAAGTGTACGCCTATATGCTGGACTTTGAGCTCTATTGTGTATCAAAACCGTTACATTTAAAGGGGTGCAAATTTTGTTGCTACGGTAACAACCAATCATGGAACTGTATTTTAAATTTTAAAGGACCTCTAAATTTTAACAGCTCCTTAATAAGTTACAGAATCCGCCCCTCTCTAAATTAAATTAGATTCAGTGTCAAATTGCTAACCTTGCTTTCAAGTCCCAACAGTGTCACTGACAACCTAATCTTACTTGCTTACTTTCAGTGTCAAAAATGAAGTATTGGTGCCAAAAATTGCACTTGGCGAAACCAATTAAAAATGCAAGCCATTGTGCCAGACTCTTACATATGTTGACAATAATTTTAAGAATTATTGAAGAAAATTTAAATTAACCACTATTATGACATTTATATTTTTCTTTGGCGTCATGTAAACAATTTACTCTACAAAAATAGGTCACAAAATATCGTCGGTCTACAAGGTGACCAAGTCCGCCGATAGTAGGTTCGAGTTACTAGAATTTTAATATTTGCCCATGTACATTACATTCAATCTTTTTTAATTAAAAATAGATTTTCTGGAAACTCTATTGTTCATAAAAATCAATATAAACTAACCTGATGTAAAATAATTGATTTTATAATCAGAAACAAATATTAAAATTCTAATAATTCAAAAATACTATCGGTGGACTTGGGTCACGTTCTCTTGTATACCGACGATATTTTGACGTCAGAAACCCACTGTTCTTCTGGATCCTATTACTTTTAGTCCTCCCGATTTAGGTATGGTAACAGATTTTCCTTATGCACCGTGTTCAGAATTTTCTCCCACATATTTTCAGAGTGAATATTAGAAAATAAGGTGTACATTAAAAAATAAAGTCATATTTTTAGTAAATTTTCTTCCAAAAGAGAATAATAATAAATGAGTTATAAGCCCAATGCTCAATGAGGGGTGAAAAATATTGTTTTGAATGCTTTAAGTTATCATTCTAATATTTTAAATTCCGGTATAAGGCACCTAATTGCGTGCTAGCAACATACATATTTCTCAGATCCTAAAATTTGAAAATTTCGGTGAAAGAATCTCCAATAAACCTTATTTTTCCAAATAATAATAATAATAATATTTATTTGTCTGGATGATAAACAGTCATATAAAGACCTGTCAATTTACAAAAATAGTTACGTTAACAGTCAGCTAGAAATATTTTCTTTACGATATTGTCATGAATCGGTCATCCAATCGACACTCATAGTCACTTGTTTAATTGTTGTTATTTAATCGTCGACACAATAATCCACGGAATGTTTAAAAGTTTACATTATTTGAACGTGTTAAAGTTTAGTACTAACACACAGACTCCGTCACAACCGTGCAAGATCACAAAATTTGTCGTTTAGAAGTGTCAATAGGTCGTATTAGATAATCATCTATTGTGTACCAAGGATTGTCGATGAAATAACGTCTGCACTTATTTTTAAATATTTTGAAGTTTATTTCGTGTTTTATATCAACAGGTAAAGCATTTAACACCAATGTAATCAGGGTCATTTTGGCCAACCGTCAGACGCTGAAAGTCCGGTCTTATGTCTTCTCTGGCTCGAGTTGCGTACGAATGTATATCCCTTTGCTTTATAATTTTGTTCTTGAAAGTGAAGATAACTAGCTGATAAATATACAAAGACTGTAGAGTCATAATTTTATGTTGTTTGGACAGATCCTTACAGTGTATAAGAGGATGTACTGCAGCTATAATGCGGATAATTTTCTTCTGTTTAGCAAAAGCTTCATTTCTTATCTTCTTAGTCTCAGAAAACTTGTTGCCGATGGATACAAGTTGTTCCCTATCTTGCAGGTAAGATTTTATCCAATCTACTGTTGGGCCTCTTACACCAAGATGATATAATTTGTTCAAGAGAAGCGTGTGGTTAACTGTATCAAATGCTCGGCTCATATCGAAAAATATTCCAAATTCAGAGCTTTAGTTACTTCGTTCAGTGTTCGATGAACTGCAGATGTCGTAGATCATGCCTTTCTATATCCATGTTGACAATAGATTAGATTAGATACTTTTCCAAAAATTGTAAAATCTGGTATGGAATGCCGATTCAAAAATTTTTGACAGTTGTGTTTGCAGCGAAAGTGGTCTGTAATTATTTATGCTATTTCTTTTACCTTTATTCTTGTACACTGGCACCACCTTAGATACTTTTAGTTTTTCAGGATAAATGCCGTCTTCGAATGATAAATTGACAATACGAGTTAAGGGTGCTGCTATAAAATTAGACACGAGTTTTATTATTTTACCGGGAATTCCATCATGTCCACTAGACATTTTGTTGCAGCATTTATTGATTATGGTTTTTGTTTCATCTTATATGTAATGTGTATAATAAACTAATTAATAAAGTTGATTGATTGATTGAACATCGTGTCATATGGGTCTTAAAGAGTACTCCTAAATGGAAGACGTACAATTTCTTTAAAAACATTTTTATACATTGGCTTTATATTTGTAAGAGTATCAAAGTGGTTCAGGGTGTCGCAAAAGTTTCCGGAATTTTTTGAAATATTTCAACAGTCAATAACAGTGGTGTAAATCAGCTAATTAATAAGTTCAAAGTATAAAACACTTTTACAAAAACGAAATATCAAAAAATAAACGAAAGAACTACAATAAAGGTTCAAAATTGACTTCAATACATATACGAAGACTCTTTGGGAAATTGTTTATGATGGTCGCACCGTAATTTCAGCCCTGGCACCAGTTTTTGGAAAAAAATTAAAAATTCCTGTAAACATAAATGCGGGAACTTTTGCGACACCCCGTAATTAAGTAAATCTTTAGAAATGAAACGAATTAATTAAGTACCTACTTATTTCGGTACTTAACATCAGATAAATACATAGTTTTAAAGAATAATTAAACTAATGATTATAAAATATTTGTGTTCTTCATAATAAGGCTGCAAATAATAATTCATAAGGTATAAGACTATTTATCTCTGCAATAGGTAATTTAATAGTATAATAAGAAAAATTATAAAGTTTATTGTACTGCAGTCTTCTGTTTTTAATGCTCATAGATGCATTGATGTTTAGTATATGTATGTATGTGTTTTATGGTTATGAAATAATTTTAAATTTTCTTCGGCCATTAAAAAGGTTTCGCTTCAAGCACAGAATTGATTTCAGGTATGGAGAGAAAATAAGATGCAACTTTTGACACCAATCTTCAATACCCACATATTATTAGTTCGTTGCGTTTGGCGCTTAACCGGGCAATTATTAGCAGTGGATTCGAAAACATTCCTGTGCATAATGTGAGAGATAGAGTCCTTATGTGTTGGACTGTGTTTTGCAAAATTTGCAGCAGGCAAAATATGAATCAGTAGCCTAACGCCTTCCCAACAAGCTCACAGAACTTGGAACTTGCACGATATGAGAAAAAACAGTTGCAATTGTTTCAACAATTTTAATTAAAACTTACGACGGTCGTCCATACTGCAGCATGATCTTTCAACTTGCAGTAGGTACGATAAATTATCCAAGCTGCAATATGATACGTTACAACATTTGGACAACGTTTTAAGGAAACGTCAACGTCAAACTTTGATTTTTTTTCAATTCGTTACATGTACGCACTGCGCCGTCACGAAATATAATTTACATATGTACAAATTTCTGTCAATCCGTAATTGCTGATTTGAGTATTTTCATTTCATTATATCTGCTTTATATGATGATAATTTTTGTGTAAATTTTGGACAAAGTGACAGAGGCAGGTTACCGTAGTGAATGTTTATTGGTTAATTCGGCCATTTTATAGCATTATTTCACAATTTTTTTGCAATAAATATCACCGTGTAATACGGGCATTACTTACTTTAAACTTATTTATATAAATCACCCGCCTAATATGCATTATAATCAGTGGCAAAACGTTTGCGGAAGTAGTACATTAGTAGGATCAGATAGTAAGCAGTCATCCCAAGAATGCTTTAATTCTGTCAAATGATGTGTTCTATTTAAAACCGAAGGAATTCGATAACAAACCACAGAATATTAGCTCTAATTAACGATATCTTGTAACTCAACAACAGTGACACATGTGATCATGGAAGAAACATTAAGATGTACTACAATGATTTGATTATGAGTCATATGTAAAATGAACATACCTAATAAACCTCAAAACACACCGCTAAAACCAATAATTTATTGGCAGTATACATACACTCTCTTTATCTGTAAATACGTGACTGACTTTTTTTTAAGGAATATAGACAATTGTAAAAGTATAAAATCATAAATAAATGCAATAAAATGTCGGCATTATAATTCAAGCACTTACAGTTAGTAAATTTGAAACTCTATGCTTTAGTCTACTACTGGGAAAAATAATTCAAAGCATGACCTCCTGCATCGAAGTTTAGTTATTTTTTACCTTTCATACTTTTTAGTTCCCTGTTATCCAGTGACCGTCATATGGGAACACTTTTTATTATTGATTAAAAAAAAAACTTTTATCGCACCTAAAAAATGTGCCCATTAAAATATGAAAATTAAAAAATATTATAAATTGGAATTTGTTGGGCGTATTGACTAAATTTTAGTGGGTTCCGAAAAATTTTTACAAAATATTTCGCTTATTTCGAAAACATTTTTAATTTTTTAAGTTTTGCTGAAAATTTGTAGCTGGAAATGAACATTTTGTATTTAGCTCTTACAAGTAGTTAGTTTACATTTTTGACCCATAAAAAATATTTAAAAGAATAAAATTTGCTCCTGAATTCTCAACATGCATGCATCAGAATATTTGAGACGATTTTTCACGTTACTTTTGCAATGTAAACGCCCGAAAAGTCGATCTTATATTTTATTCGAAATTTTAATTTAGTTTTTGATTTAAGATTACTACACGGATGGAATTTAATCTACTTCATTTTAATATAAACTTCCCCAATAGATAAGAATTGGACAGACAACGTCTAAACAATAATTTTAAGATCGCATTACCCGTAGTAACTATGCAAAAACATCTCTGTTCTCCGTCGTGGTAAATTAATTTTAAAACTTGTTAAAATTGCCCCGGGTTAGGCAACCTTTTTAACGCCTGTAAGTTAAGCCAGAAGAGGTGGAAATTTTTAATATAAATAATTAGGCATCACGACTTGAGATAATGCTAAATTATAAAAATGTCCGTTCAACCAGGCGGTTGCTTTTGAAACCTCTTCAGGGTAACATTAGTGTGTGTGTGTTTGTACACGCAGTGAAAACCAGCTTCGATGTCCAGAATCTAATCGAAGACTCCCCAGGGCCTCCCAGAGTCTTTGTTACTCCTTTCTGTCTAAAAGGTATAGTAAGTGTTTTCTTATACTATATCTCGTGTTCCCTTTTTCTTCAAAATTTCTTTTTACTTTTATATACAGTGAACTCTCTCATTACGGACACCTCTGATAAACGGACACCTCTCGTAACCGGACAACTTTGTGGAATTCTATAGAATCTTTTAATAAAATTCTCTCTACTCTTACATGCGGACAGATAATTGGCGACGGTTCGTGTCCGCTTATCAGAGATTTCACTGTACTTCTATTTTATTTTATAATTGAATATTCTTTTTTTGTATCAGTTTAAATTAGTGCACAATAAATCCATTGTACCACATGCTACAATGCACATGCATGGATTTTATTTGTTGTACAGTTTTTGAGCTCAAGAACCGTCATCGAAAGAGTTTGAAAGAGTTATTAATTAGTCAGTTAATCAGGTTTGGTAATTTTTCCAAAACTGATCTGGTGGCAGCAAAAAAATCCTTCTATTCATTTTTTTATATACAGCGGAACCTCTTTAATCCGAACTATTAAATGTAAAGAGTCGTTCGAATTAGCGAATTGTTCGGTTTATCGGATAAACGTAAATGAGATGTTGAGTTTGCAAGAACCATGTAGGTATATATATATATAAACATTTTTTTTGCTTCAGGATTTGCACTTATTTTTAAAGTTTTTCTGTTTCTGGGATCTTTGTCCGTTATTGTTACGTATTTCATATACAGGTTTGTTTAGTTATTTATTAATATTATTTATTAATATTTTTTTTAAATATTATTTATTAATATTATTTATTAATATTATTTATTAATATTATTTATTAATATTATTTATTAATATTATTTATTAATATCAGACGCTGTTGCTTTACCAACTCAATATTCTAAAGCAATATTGGAGTAACTTACACTTACACTTCTATTTTTTTTTCAAAACCTCAATTTTGTCTTTACGAATCTACCCTTTGAAGCATCTGTAAGCCAGCAACTGTATTTTCAAAACATATTAACGTAACGATTTCACAGTATTTTAAATTCCCCTAAAAATTAAATAAACATAAAACAAACTAAAGGAATCCAGAAAAATACAAAAACACAAGTAAAAGAAACTTTAATATAACAGACTGTTTCAGACCACCCGTCCCACTCCTTTTTCTCGAAAATCAGAAGTCATAGGAAGTTGCGAAAAAAGTATTAATAATAAAATGCTATTTGACGCATTTAATGGCGATATAATTATATTTCAAGGTCAACTGGGATAGGTGTATCTGAGACAAACTTTAAAGTTTTAAATAGGAGTTGGTTTTCATTAAATAGGATTCTTAATAAGAAAGGACTTTTACTTGAATACATTTTTAATATCTTAAATATTTTTCGAGAAAAACAATTAGATTGTGCTAAAAACGTGGCAATTTGCAATCTTAATCGTATTTAGCAGGTTTAAGACTTTACAATGTTTGATAAGGATTATGTTTGACGTTTTTAACTCATAAAAATTTTTCCATCTTCTTTAATGCTTAAAATGTCTGACACTATAAATACTCATTTACTCATTCATAATTATAACTAACCAGCAGAAGTTTTAGTATTGTTAAATTTGCGTGAAGAAAAATGTCCACAGTTTTATGGCCAAACAAAATACACTTTACTCGTACTTCTTACAATTTAAACATGCACAGAATTACATCTTAGCCTTGATCGCGTATTTCTAACTGGTTCAGAAAAATCTCTCGGCAATCAGGCCGGAAAATTCCGGAGATAATTATAGCGAAAAGCTACTTAACATTTTTCTTCTCTGCTGGAATGGTGAGAGATGAGCGAAAGCGTCTGGCTTTGGAATTCTCACGTCGCTCTTGTTTCGTTTTACGCAAATGGGTGTGAAAACCACTCGTTTCGTTTAAACTGCTCGTGGGTGAGGCTGGTACACGTAGAAGAAAGTGAAAAATAGTTTAAGGCAATACGGAATATTGCTAATGTGTTTGTTTACATTGTTTTATAACCTTTACTTTCTACTATTTGATTCTTAAAAAACTTAACCGAGTTTTCTTCGGAGAAAAACATAAAATTAAATATTTCAAATATATCCAATTTTCTTGTATTTCAAATAACTGAAGTAACTTGTACCACAAATGTTGAATAGATCAAATTAAGTTTGCACTTATGAGTTGATAATTTATGCTTGATAAAGCAGTTAAACAAGTTGCGAAACGTTAAGTTTATTTGTACATTTCGCGTTCACTTTCATAAAGCTTTTATTTAATTGTTTCACAAATGAAATGTCTTCGTAAAAAATACATTGATAATTATACTTTTGATGAGATCATTAAAACCTTTCTTTTACATAATTAATTAACTTTCAAAACAAACAACATTATTGTTATAATATTTCGTAATAATTTCGTTAATAACTGTATTCATTGGCTTGGCTTATTTCAATTAAATTTTCAAATGATCAAGGACGTTATTTATTGTTTTGTAAAAAATTAAATAGCTTTTCCAGTGAACAAAAATATGTTAATCTAGTGAAAGTAAAAAATATTTTGCTTGTTTTAAAAGGTATTTCGTTTTTCATATTATATAATTTCTGAACAAAATTCCTGAAGTAAGAACTTAATATTTTCGTAAATACCGCATAGAAGAATGTATCGTTTATAATTTACTTCGAATCGAATTATTTCTCGTACAGTAAAGGTTAAGTAACGAAGGAAGTGCTCAAATAACAGAAATTTGTCTCTGTGTCCTGTCAAGAATCTTAATGAAATCATTCGTGAGTATGCAGTAGTATAACTCTTTCGAAGTTTTCGAAACGTTTCTGTCTAATTATCAATCTTTGTCCAGTGTTAAGTGAAAATAAATTGAAATTCTCTTCGGAATGTGTAAAACAGTTAAGATGACTATAGCAAGCCAGGTGTTAAAACGAAAACTGAAAATCGATTTCAATGTAAATTCGCATTTAATTTAGAAGATAATTAAAACTAAAAACAAATATCTTGTAGGTCTTAGACCATTTTGACACGGTGATAATTTTTGTATAAGATTTGTAAAAAGAAATCTAAAACTAAATTTAAAAAGTATGGAATCAACCAATAAACTTTCACTAACGTATCCTATCTCCCTCACTTTGTAATAAATTGTATACAATCATGCGTTTCTGTAGAAAAAAATGAGATTTTGAAAACGAGACAACAAGAGGAAAGTTAGGCAAGTTAAAGAAACGATACAAAGAAAAGGGATTATGGGCTTAACAGTGACTAAAATAATAAATGGCTGGTACGTATTCTGCTTTACATAAAAATAAAGCAAAGTACAGTGAAATCTCTAATAAGCGGACACGAACCGTCGCCAATTATCTGTCCGCTTGTAAGAGGTGTCCGCTTATTAGAGAGAATTTTATTAAAAGATACTATACAAAAATTCCACAAAATTGTCGGGATACGAGAGCTGTCCGTTTATCAGAGGTGTCCGTAATGAGAGAGTTCGCTGCACTTTGATTAAAAATACACAAGAAGAGGAAATAAAGCTAAAATGTTATTAAGAATATAGTATTTTAGAAGAAATGAGAAACTATGAATTTATCGAAGCCACCATTTACAAAATGTCTACTTCGACCCGTTTTCTAGTTTTGTTTTAATTAATATTCACACAATATGAAAAGACGTTTTTGGGTATTAAAAGAAAAAAAATGAAATAGTCTGAACTTTTACGTGACTATTTTTTTTAAATAGTTGTTTCATATAGCGTTGTATTTAATTAATTTTTAAAACTCTCAATTTGAATTTAAAACGTAAAATATTACTACAGGTAGTAACTTTAGTTTGTAATGAAACTCTTAGTAAAAAATTATCCAAAAAATTTGGTAAAAAATTAACTAAGTTACAAAGGTTTATTAATTTGATATTCTTTACTTATCGGTACGTTACGAGACACCCAGTTTATGAAGCGGATTTGCACGACTATGTATTATGGAAAATATTTACTCTCTAAAGAAACTTCTTTATTGAGCTAGGTTGGTTGGCTTATAAGTAATTACTATAAAACGTGCCAAACTCCGACTGGCAATTATTCAGCTCGTCAAAAAGAGTGGAAAAGAAACGTAACATAATAGAACAAAAATTATAGTTTACACTACCCCTAAAATCTCTATTAACAACTTAAAGAATCTTATAAAAAAAAACATCAATAGTAATAACCTTATTATTTCCAAAGCTGACAAAGGTCAGTCCATTGTGATCCTCTCTCTCCCTATACATTAAAAATGTCGAGATTTTATTCATAACAATGGTTTTATTCCAGCGCCTTCAAACATCATGAACAAATTCTTATCACAACTTAATCAATTTTTGAATTTACTTAAAGACACTCGTTTACTTCCCTTTTACAAACTTATAACCATGAACCCTTCTATGTCTACATTCTACAGTTTCTACTGAAAAGAAATAAAAAGGACATCCCTATACGCCCTGTAGTTTCTTCTTCGGGGTCTCCTGCTGATAAGATTTCTAAATTTCTTAATAATTTTCTCAAACACAATATCAATTGTAAAACTAAATTTTCTATAAAAAATTCTCAAGAACTTATTACAAAACTTAAACTGATTCATATCAACAACAACAGCTATCTAGTCTCTTTTGACATCTCGAACTTATTTACTTCAGTTCCTGTTTTTGAATCGTGAGACATTGTTTACGAATTTCTTCTTGACTCTGATCTCTCCGATACGAATGTGAAATGTTTTAGAAAACTGTTAAAAATCACTTTTAATCATTTTTCTTTTAAATTTAACAATAAACTTTATCAATAGACAGATGGTCTTGCTATGGGCTGCGGTCTTCCTCCTTTACTTGCCAATCTGTTCATGAATAATTTAAACAGCGACATCGACAAATTGAACCCAGTTTGCTAAATAATAAGTCATCTCATGCAAAGCAGTCATGCTTGCTGTCAAAGCATAATGATGAAGCCCCAAATAGGGCTGAATCAGCTGTATAGAAGCTGCTGGAGGGATTCACTGCAATGAAAAATGATTTGCAACAAGAATTTTTGAAACTTTATCATTCTAAACGATCAGTTGATTGGACCTCAGGAGGAGTTCTTTAGGAACATTAACTGGCAGAATTTTAGAGTTTATTTTGTATATTAGGTTGAATATGTTTTCAATTTACCGCCAATTTCTATTAACTTTTGTCCGCCATGTTGTTTTGCATGGCACGGTTCATACTATGCATAAATTTTTTCCTCATTGGGGCCTTCTTATTGTTTGCTATGTCCCCGTGTATATTGATTTTAACTCTTTCTTAACGTATCAATCAACTAAGTTGTGTTAATTAAACACCCCCTTTGTAAAAACTTTTACTTTCAACTGTTCGCTAATTTATTTCATTTTTGTATCTTACATTGCAGAAGATGGCCTTATTCTAAGGTTGAAACATGTCCAATATATGTACAGATATTCGATATTCCGTCGTTTTTATAGTAACCTAAGACACATCCACGTCTTTTACTATTAAGCAGTTAAAATGGTCTGAAGCTCGTTCTTTTTTAGAGTACTACTTCCTAGACAATTATTTTTAAAGTTGTTCTAGATTTAGGGTATTTTCGTTAGGTGCAATCGGTAAAGAAAATATTTCAGAGTTGTCAAATGACACAAACGTCTGTAAAAATGTCATTCCGTAATATATACGAAAAATTATTGGCTCTCTGCTGTATATTTTTAAATAAACGGCAAAAAAATATATTAATAAGGTAATAATAAATAATCAACACATGGGATGTATATGAATTCCTAAACATAATTTAAATTATATGGGAATATAGGCGTCAGTGAATAGTGTTTAATAAACGCATAACTTACTCGTTTACTTCACGTGGACCTTCTGAATTACTTTGTGTTTTAAAAACACCATTATAAAAATGTTCTTTAAAATAGTTTACCTTTGAATGAATTAAATACAGAATTTAAATGTAAAATAATTTAGTCGTGTATATCTATGTTTCTATGAATATTGACATTGACGTGTGTTAAATATGTGTATATTGTTAATTAATATCTTTAAATTTTAACTCGAAAGTACATGAGTGGAACGGACACCTTTTCCATTAGTGAAGACATTTATTATATGTAATAATTTCTTCTTGTATTGGCTATAAACAGCAAACTTAAGACTTTCTTTTCTAACCTAAATGACTTATTAATGAATGAATGAATAAAGCCTATGCAAATTATTACTTTTCATAGTTAATGAGACATATCATCGGTATTCTCGTTTTGCAAAAATGCTCCTCATTCTTTTGATTGATGAGTTAAGATCTTTGTATACCGGGTGCTATATTTTGAAACGCAACATAGGAGATCCCTTGTTAATGAAAAGGTATTCGAATATTCAAGATGAATCTGTCTGCGAAGTTTGAGAATTTTTCATTTGCTCAGTTTCAAGATATTTAAAAAAGATTCTGTAACTAAATTCAATTTATACCAAACTGTCAATGCAGCCTTCATCAATGACAGTGAAAACTGGACAGATAATAAATATAATCGTTTTTGAAAAATATTGATAGAGAAGGCTTTCCCTTTTAACATTTATTGATCAAGGCCATACTGATCTGATCTTTAAAAATCTCTAAATTGAGCGAATGAAAAATTTTCTTATTTCCCAGAGAGATTCATCTTGAGGAACACTTTAAAAAACCTATATGGAATTTTGTTGTAAAGTAATTAATTAAAATTAACACGCGATTTCCTATGTTGCGTTTTTAAGCGCAGCACCCTGTATAGTTATTTACAAGTCCCAATACAACAAACAACCCTTATTATTTTAATTGTTAAGAAAGAAAAAGTTCTCATTTTACGATACAAATTAGTAGCCGACCGAATATACGTGATCAATTAATCAGATGGATTGCCAAACACGAACGCGCATAATTCTCTTCAAAAAATTAGGGATTTTTTAAAATATACAACTCGATCATGTACTTGAAAATCCAATATTTATTTTTCTTTACATACATAGATACTAATATTATTTTCTAATCTTTCAGAAAATTTTGGTGTATTATAAGGTTAATTACAAGCAAAATAAAGTCATAAAAATGTAAGGTTAGTTAAGTTTAAATGAAATTAAATTACTACTGACCTGCTTATTCAGCAGCAAAAGTTAATCGTAGTGCTTAGCACACCACAAAAAAACGATTGTTTTTCACCGGTCAGAAAATACAATTACACAGTCACAACACGCTCGATTAATAGTCTTAATTGTATAACAAAACAATAACAATGAAGAATACACGGGTGAACGTTTTTCCTGCGCTGGCGATTGCAAAACCGGAAACGGAGTACGGAACTTCCGAGTTCCAGGCGCTTCTTGGTCACGCTGCGCGTAGACAAGAAATGAGACGTTCAAAGCTGGAGATGATCGCGGGTATCTCTTCTGAAAGTAAGTTTTGAGTTCATGTGTGCCTTCTTCCAAGAACCTGTGGTCACTCCGCGTATCAATATTACCTCTTTCTTCAGCGAGATTTTCTGACCATGCCAATGACATTGGGATTTTTGTAGGTCATACAAGTGGGGCGCGATGCCATAATTAAAATTGTGATTCAGATTAAAACTATAATTAGCGATTTTTTTATACGCACGTTGAACATTTATGCCTGTGCGTACGTCTATGTAGCGGAATATTATTGTAAATCTCCGTGGCATATGGCAGCCAAGTCTCCAACAGTTACTTTCTCAATTTTTGTTTTCCAAATCGAGGAGATAATTACAAATTGATCGGAAATTTCTATATTAAGAAAATAGAACCTGTACTAAATATGAATAAAGATTTCTACTTGCGTTACTTGAGTGTTACAAGTTGCAAGATAAAAAATCCGTTCGGTTAATTACTACAACATATTTACTTATTTTTCCCATTTTTAGTTAGAATTTTGTATGTTTTGTGTAATTTTTAATTTTTAATAAGTATGTTAAATATTGTTATTTTTCTTCACTAAAGAATTGTACGTGAGTATACACGATATTGCGCGATAAAGCCTCCACCGTGTCATATGTATAGGCTGCGGGAGAGCACGTCGGGCTTTTTGGGGTGTAGGTAGAGCTTGAAATAATCGGATACTAAAATCATGGAGGTTAATTGTGGAGGAGTAAATAGCAGAAAACGAGCCGATTTTCGAACGCGCGCTCCCCTCTCTTGTATGGCAAAAATAAAGAGCGCTAGAGAACACATCATGTTTGTGACAAAGTGCGCGATACTTCATACTCCGTTCGTTTTGCCACACAAAACGCCCGCGGCCGGACCGGTGCTCAGTAATACACGTTTTATCGGGTGCTGCATTTTGAAACACAACATAGGAAATCCCATGTTAATTTAGAAGTGTTCGAATATTGACTTCCCTAATTATTTTACAGCAAAATTTCATTGAGGTTTTTTAAAAGTCTCTTCAATGTGAATATGTTTGTGAAGTTTGAGAATTTTCATACCCACAGTTCTAAAATATTTAAAAAACGATTCTGTAACTTAGGGCCGTTTTCATAATCAGACTTTAAATTTAAAGTTTCTTTAACCTAAAAAAATACATTTGTTTCCCTATTCTTAAAGTGACTTTAAATTAAAGCTTCCTTAAAGTCTGATTATGAAAACGGCCATAAGTTTAATTTATACCTAACTATCCGCACAGCCTTGATCAATGATAGGAAAACTGGACAGATAATTAATAAGTCTAATCGTTTTTGAAAAAGATTGAAAGAAAAAGCTTTTCTAGTAATTTATTTTAACATTTACTGATGAAGAGCATGCTGATAGTTTGGTATAAATAGAATTTCATTACTGATATTTTTAAATATCTTGAAACTGAGCGAATGTAGAAATTCTCAAACCTCACAAACAGATACATCTTGAAGAGTATTTTAAAAAACCTAAATGGAATTTTGCTGTAAAATAATTAGGGAAGCCAATATTCGAGCACATATAAATTTACATGGGATTTCCTTTGTTGCGTTTCAAAACGCAGCATCCTGTGTGATATGGCGTTGTCCAGGGGTATAATTCGATGAATAAAATATACCTCTTCATTGTTCGAAATTAATTTAGTTACTAATTCGGAGTTCGGGGTTTGCCAGTTGGGAGGTTTCTTTTGGTCTACGTCGCAAAGACGGTAGCTTTCTCGGCCTATGTTTGCAGGTGGACCCGTTCGGTGGATACGCGTTGGGCTAGACGTCTCAGGGTTGCAGAGATGCCTTGGTTAATTCCAACAGGGCGGCAACGAGATTCGTGACGCCGGTGTAAGATCTGTTGTTCGATGGAAGAAGTGAATCGTTTTGCCGATTGATTTCCGAGATTTGCCTCGGATTATTTATACCAATTGTGTTTACATCATATTGCCCACATACAGAAAATTGTCGATGTATGCTGGCTTGACTGGGTCATGCTGTACTTTTGAAATCAAAACAATGACTATGTAATGGCCCTGATTCATTTCTTAATGCGTGCGAAATCTCTGCTGACTTTGTGTTTTTCTAAGCAGAATACGAAGAGATATTTTTTTTAATTGCGTTCTATTATTTTCGATGTTTTTCTAAATTATTCTATTTCCTCTAAAACTCATACACATACTTTTTAAAAATTTCTCGATCAAATAATTCAATTTGAATTACAAGTAGAAGCAAGCTTATTTTAACCCAAACAAAAGCTATAAGGTCAGGATAGTTCCATAATATCTAGAACGTAAGGAACACAAGGAAGAATTTAAATGCATAAACAATCTTGCAAGCTCAGAATCAAGGACTAACCACTTTTAATAATTTGAATTAGAGAATAGGTATTACAAAATTTTCGACACGAGCAGATTCGCGTCAGTCATAAAAAAAAAACCATAATCACAACTGCGTCATTAATAATAAATACATATTACACAGTCTTGCGAATATTAATAATATACAAATTCAGTTCAATTCATTTATTGCCGTATGCTTCACAGGAAACTTCGACATTGTCAAAAAAATTACAGGAACATGTAAAACGTACTTATGGTTGCCAAAATCGAGTACAGTTTTGCTGTGCTCGATTTTTTCGTCAGTTGTATGAGCATAATACAAACAATAAATTTAAACAAATATGACAAACATAACACATATTACAACATTAATTATCACTAAGGATAGAATTTGAATAAGTACAGGCCATCGTTTCAGTAGCGCCGTAAAAATGTATCGAACAGGCATATTGTGTAACGGGACGGTGAAAATAATTTACGGCGCTCTTACTATCTGATGCAATGTGGCGGAGGTCGAGGTACAATTGGTCAACTAATTACTCTGAAAATCTTTACACAGTTAAACAAGAAGAGTTGATTACATAACTGTATTTTTTTATTGCGGCAATATTGCTCTGTTTTTTTGTTTTACTGAGTAACACCATTGCTGTAATGGCGTTAATTGTCTCCGCCGCCCTCGCGTTTGTTTACACATTACGGTCCAATATTTTATATTGCCCGCTTCACGAGATTTGTTAGCGTTTAAATTATAATTAATTGAAGAATTTTTACTGCGGGAAGTATGAAACACAGTGTAACTAGTTTTATTGGAATTTAAGTAAATTTATTGAAGTTACATGAAAGTATTCAACTAACTGCTTTGTGGCGTCATTTTCTAATTCAGGTACAGCTTATTATAATTAGATCGCAAACGCAAAATAGCCTACCGCTAACACACAAAAATAATTTTTAATGGATAGCGATATCCTGCGATCGTTTTTTGACCTAACATTCTGCTGATGAAGCCCTAAAGAGGGCTGAAATAGCTATACAGAGGCTGATGGAGGGATCCATTGCAATCAAAAACGATTTGCAACCAATTTTTTTTAATATTTTGTTAGAATATCGACATTATTGCGCATGTTTGAAATAGTACACGGTCACTAGACAAAACTTGTAGAGAATAGTTATGAGTCATATCCAACCTTATTTGGTCTAAACTACACTGGCGAAAGAAATTATCGCATCACATAAAATTTACTAATATCTTGGCTTCATGATTTGTTTGAACAGATATTATTTGTATTTTTTTTTTGTCAATATATCTCGATAAACACATAAAACAACGCCATTCTCACTATTCTGACTACAGCAAGGTCCATATTAAATTTCTTTTTATGTTTGTTGTGAAGTAGGGTTAAGTGGTGTAAAAATGAGACACTTTTTAGAACATTCAATTTTTTAATGTGTTAGAGCCCTTCAACGGAATTGATGAAATTTTTGTAAGAGGTAAATGATGATGAAAAAAACTATTGACAACTTAAAAACATACAAAAAAATACCTTTAAAAAGGTGAAAATAAATAAAAACTGTGTCTCATATTTAACCCCGAAAAAGTCTAAAATGAGACATGCCAGGTTAAATATCAAAAAATGTATGTATTAAGTGCTCAATCACTGTTTAACGTCTTCACTTAGTTTCCATCTGTTCCTATGTACAAAAAAAACTGAAGATTAAAGTGAAACCGTGACTGAGAAACCCGGCCTGACAGTCATGGGCGACCTCCCGTAAAATTTATAAAAAAAAAATATTTAATAGAAAAATATGGTAATTTATATCAGTAACTTTGTAGCAAATTTAAATAATTTTTTTTTACAAAAATTATTGTGTCATATGACTAATAAAATAATTATAAATTTAATAGTAATAATTCAGTTGCTTAAATCTATTATTGTAAGAGATTTTCTCTTGTATCTGAATATATTTTCTTATTTAAAGATTCAATCAT
This sequence comes from Prosopocoilus inquinatus, assembly GCA_036172665.1. NCBI lineage: Eukaryota > Metazoa > Arthropoda > Insecta > Coleoptera > Lucanidae > Prosopocoilus > Prosopocoilus inquinatus. The sequence goes on from CM069875.1 coordinate 20,133,904, forward strand.
TTCATTTGAATTAGTATAAAAAGTAAAATAGTAAAGGAGACTGTGGTTTAGGAAATAATTGAAATTAATCTCCGCCCACAATAATTTTATCCGCGTATACGTATTTCGGCAGATAAGCTGCCATCTTCAGTACGCTACCAACTTAAAAACACTTAAGAAGATCTAAAAACAACGTGTTTCTAGATCGCTACCAATTTAAAAACACTTAAAAAAATCTAAAAACTAGTTGTTTTTAGATCTTTTAAGTGTCGCTACCAACTTAAAAACAGTTAAAAAAATCTAGTAGCGTACTGAAGATGGCAGCTTAGCTGCCGAAATACGTATCTACGGATATAAAATTATTGTGGGCGTAGATTAATTTCAATTATTATAAAAAGTTTTTAAAAATTTTGTTGCAAATTGATTTTCATTGCAGTGGATCCCTCGAGCATTCACTGTACAGCTATTTCAGCCCTATTTGGGGCTTCTTCAGCAGAAGCGCAGCTCGAGAGTTCCACTGCAAGCCAAAACGACTTGTCCAAGGATATTCGCAATTGCGATGTAATAGTAATGAAAACCTTAAATAGTGACACCTTACGATCGCTTTTTGACTTAACATTGCATTAGGATTGACAAATTGAAGCCAGTTTGCTACATAATAAGACATCCCTCAGTAGGATGACTTATTATGTAGCAAACTGACTTCAATTTGTCAATCATAATGCAGTGTTAGGTCAAAAGCGATCGTAGGGTGTTGCTATTCAAATTTTTCATTACTCTAAGAAGGAAAGCAGATTATACAAGTAAAGAAAAAGAGAACCATTTGCGACAAATTTGAAAATAAAAATAGGCGCCGTCCAGCAACCCGTGGGAAACAAAAGCAGAGACCGATTTCTCACTTTATTTTCGTCAACCAGGCTACAAACAAGGAAATTTTAGGTTCAAGCTTTGCATGGACTGTTAAAAAGGATTGGACACAAAAGGAGCGAAAAGTGAGTTATTTGGTTTTCTAACTTGGCTGAGACGTCCGTCAGAAAAGATTTCCCTTTTTTCTTTTAATCTGTTACTTTGTTTTACCCCGTCTACACGTTTACAAGTTATAGCACCACTGCTATGCGATGTTAACTCCCAGTTGCGCCTTTTACAATAATTAAGTGCACGTAAAAAAATTTAAAACTTTTACATTGCTTAACAATCCGATAACAATTTAACACACATTTCAATAATATTTCGTTCAATTTTTTTTAAATGAACTTTACTTTGAAAATAAAATTTAACCTGAATCAACAGAAACATTAACGTCATTTAGATTGCATATTCCATGCTATTGATGTAATATCTGTTTTTTATTTATTTACCATGAAGTAAGTAGTGATTTTATTTTATTATGTTGGCTATTAAAGTAAAATTAGACAAATTAATTTCATGTCATTATAACATATGCCAAAATGTTACACTCCAAATCAGATAGATCAACCGGTGTTATCAACTCTCAACTTTAAGAATCTAGAAATCAATTTGTTATGTAAATAATTAATTATTTTATGCCAAAATGGTGAAAATTGTAAGACGCGAAATGAAAATTGCTATACAAAAAGCATTTGTAAGGTACCAAACGGACAGACCAGATTTGGGGAAAATGGAAATTACTGAAAGATTAAAGGAAATTTTTGCAGTGAGTACAACATTTCAAATTTGTAAGCGTACTTTTCATTTAGAAATATAGGGGAAATATTGGCGAGACGAATTGAAAAGTTCTTCTGGAAAACGTACTGCTACGGAGAAATTTTTAAATTACATGTTTAGAAAAGATTTACAACGACTAATTTGGCAAAATAATTTGAGAAAAGAAAAGTACACCTTGTGACGAAAAGGAAATATTGCAACGTTGCTTCATTCGCAGTAATCTTAAACTCAAAATGACTTTCATTGTCAAAGTTTAGTTACTTGCATTACCACCTTTTTCCCTAAACTTTCATGCATGCTTCGATGGTAAATAAATAAAAAACAGATATTAGCAAAGCTACCAAATTAAAATTAGATTATTGTTAACGTACCGGATGAGTCAGGAGGAATACAGCTAACATATATTTATCTGTTTCTTAAAATGTCATTACAAAATACTTTAACCTAACTTTTTCTTTTAATTTGAGCGTTTTAAAGTTTTATAAATAATTTCAAAAAATAACTCGTGGACCTCCGAAGATGGGTTGGCATGTTAACGGACATCTTCAGTAAACTAATAATGTATACAAGCTTTAAAACGTCTTACTTTCAATTTAAAAAGTCAATAAATTTAGTCACTTAAACTTAAAACATGGCAGATTTGATGAAAAATAACTTAAACTGAAATTTTTCAACTCGATCAATAGAGTAACATTTGTTTAAATTATGTATACGAAAGGCCGTTGTTCATATAAATTACAACGTATTTCTAGTTCATCCTGTAGAGTTTGCAATATTTATTCGACCAACGGATACTTTTGATTATTAGCTTGCAATTTACAATTCACTTTACTACGATTTGTTTAATAAAAATTCAGCTTAAGCAAGAAGTAGTTTTCATTTTTATACTCATTAAGGAAGTGATAAAAATTCATTTAACTTAATGTAAGTAAAAGTAAGTTAATTCGAACAATTTCCCTTGTAATTAAATTTCATTTTTTAATTAAATACAACTAACATTTAGGTATGAATTTTACACAATTTATTGAAAAATAAAGTTATAATTAGACTTTAATTTAGTTTGAAAATGACAGTAAACTTGTCGAAACTGCAGTAATAACAAATAAAGCTAAGTGATCTTAACCAAGTAAATACGTGTTGTTTTATTTATTTTATTATAATTAAAACTTTCATCTAATGTAATGTTTTACAATTGAATGATACAAATTAGCTGAAAACAATTTTTAAAAATAATAAAATAAGATGCTTCATATTTATAAAAAATAAAAAGTTATTTCCTGGTTTTTATACAACTCATCTATTCTAACATAGACATATCCTTATCGATAAAGTGCGATAATAGCAATTGATATACCGTGAGTCCTATTTCTTCTGAGCTAAAGGAAATTTACATGTTAAACGTTTCTTATTAGGGCCTTTTAGTAACAGAAATGTGCATAATTTGCTAATTTTATATCGTTGCCTTAACTTGTTAACCTGCTTAGTCCGTTTTTAGGAATTTTACAGAGGCATGAAAAAACTTAATATTTCTTTAAATATTTCTGAATTTGTAATTTATAAAATCCCGTTGGTTTAATTATGTTTATTTTTCATTTCGAAACTGAAAAATACGGAAAATTCATTTCATATTTGGTATTAAACACAAATTAAGGGATTTGTCTGTTTTACTTATTAGGGTCTACAACTAGTTTGGTACTTAGCAGTTAGCAGTAATTTGAATGAATTTTGGTATACAAATATAGATAAAACTGATGTAGGTACTTAATAATCAAACATTTTGTAATAACAATACTTTTTTATCAATAGTACTAATCAAAGTAGAAGTAAAAATAGATCAGCGGAACTGATCTTCAAAATAATGCTTAAAAGAAACCAAATTTTCACGTTCTTGAATATTTGACGCTTTGGTACCGTCTTCAAAATTCTAGTAACTTTTAGTCAAATAACATTCTAAATTAGACCTAAGGTTAAATGAGACTATTCAACGTTTCTCAGAATTTGCAACGATTCATTCTGACCATACGTTTCACTCTCAGTTAAAACATGTTCAGATTCGCCTTGTAAAATGCATTCTTTAAGTTAAGGTACCGTTCTTACGTAAAATATTCATTATCACCAAGGAAAAGAATTCGGGCCACTTATCTCACAAGCGATACGAAAATTTAGTACTCGGCCTCGCCCATAATAATTTCTGCGAAGACAAACGCTTGCATTGCATTCTCTCCCCCCCCCACTCAATAACAATTCGAACATCGGAGTCGCGGAAAGGTAAAGGAATAAATAATACATTCGACGTAAAAAGTGTCCAACACTAAGTGGTCTGAATTCTTTTCCCTGATTATTACTCGTATTAATGACAATTTATCTAATGCCCGGTTTCTGAAACGATACATAATATACATAATCTTTATGTATATGTAAACTCAAGATAAACCATAACTTCTAAAAACCGTTTCTCAAAATTTTATCTGTAGGTAAAGGGTATACGCAACAACGTAAACAATTTATACTTTTTATAAAGTTATCTGTCAAGAAAAATATATGTTTACCTTAAAGTTATTCATCGTTTCAGAAACCGGGCATAAATAAACTAAATTAAAACAACGCCATTTGGTATTCACATGACTTCTGTACTAAACGACCGATTATTCCGGACTTTTCAGGTATTCCGTTCGAGATTTGGTGCTTGGTTGTATAGCAGTATTACATATCATCGATTATTCAGAAATTAGAAATGACATGTGACTTCTCCGTCTACCATTCTATAAACGAATAAAATGTAGATATAATTAAGTAGAAAGTACTTTATTAACGGTGAATGGCTATCATTCGTACTGCTAATGTAAAGGTCTGTTCCAGCAATTTTCCAATAAAATTATTGAAGACAATGTTTCGCAACATTACATTCGTCAATTACAAGTTATTTTCTTGTTTTATTTAATAACTCGTTAACAAGACAAAACTATTTTCATTTCGATTTGTTACAGCTTCGCTTTGGCCCGAATCCAAAAAGCAGAAATGCCCTGATTTAGACATCACGAAGATCCACGGATGAGACGGGACTCGAACCCACAGTCTGAGCGCCAGCGACTCCTAAAGCCGGAAGTAACATAGATGATCTTGTTAATAAATTAAAAAAAATTGGACAAGAAATGTTAGAATACATTGTTACTAATACTGTTGACGACATCCTTTGCGATTAACAAGTTAAGAAATTGCGAAAAAAATGTCAGACTTTCGCATATTAAGCTGATTGTACACTGAAAATAAGTTTATTAATAGCAGTGTTGTTAACAAACATTAAAAACTGGTATGTACTAGCAATGTTAGAATACTTTTAACATGTGAACAAATATCAAAGAATAATATAAACATGTTGGTAATAATTTTTGAGCCAGCATCTAACACTTAAATTATTTCTTTTTATTGGCGTGATAATAACATTCGTCTTAACTTCGTTAGCAGCAAATATTTTGTGATCGGTCTGGAGGCGATCTAGATCAAAGAAAATTGCAAACAAAATGTTCCGACATAAGTAAAATGTTAGTAACCTGGTAATATATTGTTACGTTTCTAGGGTTTAAATTTATTTATTTAAACGAACAAAACACTCTGTAAAAACTTAACCGTAATTTATTAATGCTTACAATCTAATTTATTTGTAACAATTTATTTACACACTAAATCCAACTTCGACGATCGCTAGTTAGAACTCGACTGACTCCTGAGTCCACTCCGGCCGATTTTATATCTTTTGCTGCCGTCTCGAATTTTCCAACGCTGGAGAATTCGAGTTTGTTCGATGGTGACGTGACGGCCGATGACGCATAATAATGAACCTACTTCTTGACGCCTTCAGTGTGACGTAGTGCTGAGTGGCTCGCCACAATATGGATAACATTTCGCTGTTTCTTGATAAAGTAAATGTGGTATCGACTTTGTTGTCATTAGAGTTCTGAACGTTGTGATCATACCTGCCATAAGCATGAACATTTATCAAACAGGAAATAATATAAAGGATAAATAGAAACAGGGATATGTATGGAAGGAAATCCGAAAGATTTTTAATTGTGAATAGGGAAAACATGTAACACAGTAATTATCAGTTGTACATAGCTTATTTATTGTTTTTTTTTGTATACGTATCACAGCATTATTGGCCGCTTCATCAGTACAGTCTAAAATAAACAAAAATATGTTTGCGAACCAGAAATTACATTGTTTTATTTTAGACTGTACTGATGAAACGGCCAATAATGCTGTGAAACGTATACAAAAAAAAAAACAATAAATACACCTGAACATGTGCGATCAATTTTCGTGGAACTACACTGCGAAGTATGCGCTGTAAACGTTAATGTTTTTAACTTAGTAATAGCAGCCATCTATGGATCGCCATCAGGAGATTTAGATAAGTTTATGAAAATTATGACAAGTCTAGTATTCTGTTAAATAAAGAAGGGAAACTGATTATAATAAAGGGTAATTTTACATAATCTTGGATTTGATTCATACGAATCCAGAACACTAAAATTTTATGACTTACTAATAACTTCTAAAATGAGAGTTACAATTAATGAAGGCACAAGGGGTAGTCACTGTATAAACAATGCAGTGTGTCAACGGATTTTCTGCAATGGTGTATTCTTCATTGTTTCAATTGTTTTAAGCATTTCCTTTATTAAAAAATTGAAACCGCAATTAAGTTGGCCTTATAAATTAAAAATTTCTTAGTACGAAAATTTTTATTCGACATAAATATGGGGAAAAATTAATCAATGTAATCTCCATCCACTTCTACGCACTTTTCTACCCTGTATCTGAATTCTCTATATACATTTCTTAACTTCTCCATTTTTATTTCACTAATTACCGTTGCTATTTTTTCTTTTAATATGTCTAAATTTGTACCACGGCCAATGTATTGGCCCAAAATGTCCGATCCGTCTTCCAGGCAAATGGTCATCCAGCCATCCTTTAATTAAATTTGTGGAATGTGTAGGACATTCTTGTAGAAAATAAATGTTTTCCAAATTCACATCCGCAGTAAAACAAAATCATTTGCAAATAATTGAATTGATTCAAATTTTCTTCAAAAAAATGAGGGCCAATAATTTTGTTATCAAAATGCCACAACACACATTTATATTCCTAAACCTTTGATTATTAGTCTTAATTCTAAAATTTGGATTTCTTCCTGACTAATATCTGCAACTTTGAGATGATACTGTCCAATTTGTAGAAAATCCGAAAATAAAATTTTATGATAAAGTCAATTGTCTCCATTTTCTTCAATCCATAAGTAAAATACTAATCTAAACCCATTGTTTTGAGGATCTAAAGTGTCAATAAACTTAGGTTTATATGGGCGTATCTTATTTTCCTTGTAAATTTTTAATTATCAGGATACTTTACATCAAATTTATAAATGTTTGCTTGGTAAGTCGTTTCTCATAACTTTAACTAGATGTATTAATTAATAACAAGAGCTTAAGGAATAATTTAAATTAATCACTTTGACAGGTCCGGGTAATGCGATAATTCTGAATGTAATTTGAACTTATAAATTTTTGAGAGTAACTAAGCATGTTTTCTAAATTTAAAGCCATAAGCGAGGCAGTTTAGGAACTTTTTGTATCATTTTTGTAGGTTTTAATGCAAGCAAAATTTTTAGAAATAACTTTTTTTCCTGAAACGTAAAATAAAGTTTTTCCTCTATTGCAGAAAATCTGTGGACACAGTTTGTATTACATTTTATACAGTCAAATGTTCGGTCTATACTTTTTACACGTCATTATCTGATCGTTATGCATTAGGTACGACTTGTGATATGATACAAATACTTCTTCCCCAAACGAAAAAATTTCGTCCAATCATAAGAAATGGGCTATTTATTTTGCATCAAAGAATACAGAAAGTGGACTGATCTTTCGCTAAAGAAAGCTCATTTGATATAAACATAAAATTTGATATTTTTGTCCAAATCTTAGAAGAGGCAATGAATGAGGCATTCCCAAAAGAAATAAACTTGTTCAGGATTATGAAGCGATTAATAGCCTTCTACAAAGCAAAATAGCAGTCGGCCTACTACGATTCAGAAGACAAGAAATTTTGATTTTACTGAAGTCAGTATAAATGAAGTAAGAGACATAATTTACAATTTAAAAAATAGTCATACGAAAAATGCATGGTTGAACACAAATATTCTTCGTACTGTAACACAGCACATAATAATACTTCTTACAAAACTTTATAATTATTGTATAACAGAATGTTGTTCCATCGCCACTGAAAATATCTAGAGTGATCCCAATCCATAAAGGTGGTGCCTGCAACGACCCAAACAACTTTCGACCAATTTCAATCATCCCTATTTGGACTAAAATACTGGAGAAGGCACTGAAGGTAAGAATTTGCTCATATACAGGGAGTGCCGCGGTCTTCTCTACCGTTTAAAGTATACAAGATAGAAAGGAAATTTAAACGAGCTGAGGTGTAACTCACTCGGCTCTATTTTATAAAATTATTTTTGGCTATACAAGGCGTTCAGTAACTGAGAGCCATACTAAAGTTATATATTTTTTTAATGGAACACCCAGTATATTTTTACATATTTCGAAAGTATGCATAATGAGTAGGTAATAACCAAAAATTTCGTAAGTTTTATTTAAGAGTTTTTAAGATGTTAATGATAGTGTATAAAACACTGCTCTACTTTGAGCTCTTATAGTTTGATTATTTATTTACATTTCATCGCCATTCTTCTAGGTAGTCAATACAATATCTCATCTACAGAAATTTCACAACAGATTCAATCTAGTAGTTATTATGTGTATAGAGTGTCGAGTTTTGCAAAAGTTAATATTTCTCAAAATTTCAAATTGTACACCCTAAACTCTTGTGAAACATTGCCTTAATGAGCTTTCATACAAGGACAAATGTTTTTGTCTAAACTGAAGAAATCACGAAACAGCAATGAAATATTTTATTTGTTTCAATATTAACGTTTTTAAAAAAATTTATACAAATCGTTTTTGATTGCAGTGAAAACCTCGAGCAGCCTCAGTACAGCTGTTTCAGCCCTGCTTGGGGCTTCGTCAGCAGAGACGTAGCTCGACATTCCCACTGCAAACAAAAACGACTTGTCCAATTTATTCGCAAAAAGCGATCGTAAGATGTCGCTAGTTTATTTGTTCAATAGTAACGTTATTTAGCCTTTCCGTCCGGTTTTTCTGTTTCAGTTAGATGATCAATCTATGAACATGTTTTATTTTGTATTCAAAGTAATTGAATATGTTCCTGTTAAACTAATTCCTATCTTCCTTTACGTTAAAAATATTTAAATAACTTTATTAAAATAATTAAAAAAAATTTAATTACGTTGCCGTTTGCTAGAAAATAGGAAAACAGTTGCCATGAATTTTTAATTGACAGAACAATTGGTTAGATTAGTGAGACATTACTTTTACAAATTTGTACTTCTTTTTGTCTTAAGAAAATGGATTTTAATAATGAAAAGTTACGTGACATGACACAACTAATAGGAGAAAGCAAGTAAAACTGTCTTTTGGCGTCAAGATTACAAGAATTAAGAAGTAATTACAAGAAACTGAAAAACAGTTTGAATATTTAATATATATATATGTTAATCCGTAGGCTTCCGCGGGTGTTGAATGCTGTAGTATTCTTCCGGGTAGTCCTCCGCGTTGAGTTCTCTAAAGAACTATTTGTCTTCTGACAACGTTTCGGCAAGGTCTCACTTGCCATCTTCAGGTCTTCGCTGCTGCTTGCCTGCTTCTGCTCCTCGTCGTTACTCGAGTCACAGTGGCTTCTGGTCGCGCTGGTGGTGGTTTAAGTACCGTGTTGCGGTCACGCGTCGTTACGCTTGGTGGTTTTTCCGCTTGACTTCTTGTTGTTGGTTGATTGGGTCGTGCCTGTTGACTGCTTTCTCCTAATCCTGATGGTCCGGGGTTCGCTGGTTTCTGGCTTCGGGTTACTGGTCCTCGACGGTCGGTGGATTTTCGGATCACTGGCCTCCAGGTGGGTGGTAGTCGTAAGGCATCATCTCTGGTGTTTAAGTTCATCTGATGTTTCTCGATTTCTATCGCTTCTCGGATGATGCGTTTGGTCTTGTGTTCTACGCTGGCAATTGTTCTGGTGTTGTCGAAATCTATTTTGTGTGAAGTCGCTTTTACGTGTTGTGCCAATGATGATGTTTTCTCGTCCTTCTCGACGGCCTTTCGATGTTCTTCTCTCCTGACGCTTATTTTTCTATTTGTTTGGCCTATGTAGACCTTGTCGCAATCTTGACAGGGAATTCCGTACACGCCTTGGCTTTCCAGTTGTATTTTAGTTTTGACTGTTGGCAGGATGTTTCCAATTTTCTTGTCGGTGTTGAATGATGTCCGGATATTGTGTTTCTTGAGTATTCTGCTGATCTTCTCTGTTGTCCCTTTAACAAATGGTAGGCATGCTGTTCCTACTATATCTTTTTCCTCTTCCTGTGTCTTGGGTTTGCGTTGGTGTTCGGCTTTCCTGATTTGTTTGTCCTGATATCCATTTTTTATTAAAGATGAGCGGATTTTCTTCATTTCTTCTACCTTGTTTTCTGAGTCAGCCAATCTTTGGGACCGGGTGACGAGGGTCCTTACCACTGATTGCAATTGTGCTGGATGGTGATGTGATTGTGCGTTCAGGTACCGTTCCGTGTGGGTTGGTTTTCGGTATACGGAATGTCCAAGGCTTCCATCTGGTTTTTTCTTTATAAGTACATCGAGGAATGGAAGTTCGTTTAGTAGGACCTCCATCTTCGTTTCGTAGTCGTTACAAAAATCCACAAGGAAGGGATACCACTGAGGCCAATCGTCAGTTCCATCGGATCACCGTTACAACCACTAGCAAAATTCTTGGCCAAACGACTGCAGCCATACGCCGAAGAAGCAGAATCCTACGACGCGTGACCGCAACACGGTACTTAAACCACCACCAGCGCGACCAGAAGCCACTGTGACTCGAGTAACGACGAGGAGCAGAAGCAGGCAAGCAGCGGCGAAGACCTGAAGATGGCAAGTGAGACCTTGCCGAAACGTTGTCAGAAGACAAATAGTTCTTTAGAGAACTCAACGCGGAGGACTACCCGGAAGAATACTACAGCATATATATATATATATATATATATATATTAAACTTTAGTATGGCTTTCAGTTACTAAACACCCTATAGAGCCAAAAATAATTTTAGAAAATAGAGTTTGTATGCTTTAGACGGTAGAGAAGACCGCGGCACTCGGTGGACAGTCTGTATATAGAGGAATTGGAGATAATCACTTCATTCCAATACGGTTATAGGAAATCATTATCGCTTGCAGATGCAATAAACCACTTGGTCATGTCAATAAACGATGCATACAATAATGGAGAACATCCAGCGGCGCTATCTAACACGAGCGTTCGACTGCGTATCTTTTGAGAATTTACTGAAGAAACTAAAATTTTATGGCTACAGTGAAAAAGCTATTAAACTCTTGACCTCCTACTTGCAGGAAAAAAGACAACTTATAATTAAGAAGGGAAATAAATCGATGACAATTAAAATAAAACATGGTAGACCGTAGTGTTCCAACGTGGTCCAACGTGTTCACTTTCTTCTTTATATGTATAGACACTTTTTGGTTAATTTTGCATGCTTAAATATAAATTTAAAAAAATAGTTTTAAATTTTTTTGTTGCCAAATCGTTTTTGATTGCAGTGAAAACCTCGAGCAGCCTTTGTACAGCTGTTTCAGCCCTGTTTGGGGCTTCGTCAGCAGAGACGTAGCTCGAAATTGCAAACCAAAAACGACTTGACCAATTTACTCGCAAGCAATTTTATACTAACAGAAATGCTAATCATAGTTAAAGCAGAACACAAACAGTGTTGTTAAGTATCAAGATGCAGGTATCTAGATATAGCATCTAAATACTTTTTGAGTATCTAGATACGTATCTCACATACTACTAAAAAAATGTATCTGTATCTGCATCTAGATACAATTACAAAAGTATTTATTCATTTGAGATACTAAGATACATTTTAGATACATTTTAAACTTTCATAGAAACAGCAGATCTTGGCGGAAATGCAAATTTCGAATTTACAGTTTCTTTGTTTTGATTTTCGCCTTTTGTCAATTAAGTTTCCCAGTTTTTCAAATCATTTTTCTATTTGAAATGCGATTTGATAATTCAGAAACTTGAAAATTATTTGACAAATTGGGAAACATAATTGACAAAATCAAAAGATATTGCTTATTTTATCAGCATTTCTGAATTAGGCTCAATTCTCACACGGCAGCGTCGCCGTCGCGTGACGTCGCGTCATTTTGCTGCATCTAAAAGTCGTCATGGTTTTAAATGAAGTAATTCTCATTAGGCAGCATTTTATGTCAAAAAATTACATGTAAAAATATGACGCGACGCAACGCGCTGCTCGTGTGAGAATTGAGCCTTAAGAAAATGCTCTCAAACATTCTGAAACTAAGGATCCTAGATTCATTTGGATCATTTCTATTGATAATTTTATATTTTACGTTGGCCTGATTGAAATGAGATGATTATTTATCAACTTATTGATCAACTTAATACAAAATATTTTCTGTTTAGAAAGTACTAGGTACACTGCTGAAAAAAACTGTGTTACCTGCAAGTAAAAAGTTCTTTTTTATCTGTCCGGTTCAAGATTAATGAAAACATTTTACTTACAATTATCATCAGACCAGAATCAACTTCATTTGTGTTATTTGCACTGTGAAGCTTATCACAGGTTTTAACGTGTATATTATTCACATCTTCATACGATAAATCCGTCAATTTTCACAAAAAAACTCGATTTGGATCGCAAATAATACCGTATTTCCACTACTGCATAAGTTATTGAATTTTACACTTGCAAGTATCTTAATAAACTGCTGATACTTTATTTTGTATCTGTATCTATATCTAGATATTTTCCGGGAAAAGTATCTGTATCTCCATCTATATACATGTTTCTCAAAGTATCTGTATCTAGATACTATTAGAAATGTATCTTTAACAATACTGAACACAAACGTTTATGTTTGCCGTCATTGTAGGCTTGCTCTATACTCTAGAGCATTAAGAAATTCAGATATTTGACATTACAAACTAATTTTGTTAGAATCAGTAAAAGCTATTTCAGATTACTCTGCTTCTTGCACTTACAAATTCTACTTCCATTTCTACGATTTTATTTAATCTATTGTATGACTGCACAATTTAAATCTCTCAAGCTCTGTATTCTTATACAAAAAATAGAGTAGTCTTCGTCATTTTCAAAAAGCAAAGATAATAATGTATACAAAATTATTTTCAAAGTTCAAATTATGCAAAAAAGAACTTATTTCTTGATAATTGTTTTAAATTATAATAATTTCGCAGCTGATGACGATCCCTCATAAAAACAACAAAGATTTCTATTTTCTCAACTAATTATCTTCACATAATTTTGTAAGTTTAATCAATCGGATCTCTGTAGAGTTAGAAAGTGTGGTAAATTTAAATTAGATTGTAATATAAGCTACTTATTTTCCAAGAGTACACTAAAATGATTTATTATAGAAATTACCAAAGGTAATTTACTTACACCAAGTATTTCATTAGAATCAATGAAAACACAAGTGTAATAATCTTGCATATTTAATTAATAGCGGCCTACGTAAATAAATGAACAAAGTATAAACATTTCATGTCGATTTCTCGTGTCACTCTATTTTCTCAAAGCCAAAGTCACGATCTTGCTCATAGAAGGCCAAAAATAATGTCGAGGGATCACTCTCAATTGCAATAAAAATAAAGTGAAAGAGCGAAATGTAGGTAAGTGGGACGAGTTTTAATGACAGATGAATGTCGAATGCTTTTATTAGGCGACTTTCATAACGATAGTCCTTCTACAAACATACAATAAGAAGAAAATTTACATTTGATTTGTTTGCACACGTATCTTCCTGAAAACAAACTTTGCAATCTGGTAAGGTGGCAAATAAAAATAGAATTCTCTTCGAACTAAGAGTACTGATCGCTATCCTAGTTTAACGTAATTGTATTTGTAGACAATGATTGATATGTTAAACATTGTTTAGACTTAATATTCGAAGTTTGATTGTAAAAGAGCTACACCAACTGAAGTGATTATATTATGTAAATATCTGGTTTTATTTTAACTGTTTTAATTAATACTCCTATAACTTTTACTGTATAATTTTCAATATTAGCATAATAAATTATTTTATTTGTTTTAAAAGAATCCTTACCTTTCTTTTTTAATAAATTTGTAATTCCCTTGCATTTTCTCGAACAAAAACCAGTTCGTATGTTCCACAACATACTTCAGAAGCAGTAAATCATCAAAAAGCATCTCGTCCGGGGGTTTCAAGTTAATAAGAGACTCGACCATTCTTTTCAGGTTCCAGCACTTTGGATTTATCAGCCGAAAGAATCGCGTTCTTTTTGTGTCACCTCCGATGAACTGGAATTTCATTCTTATCATTTGACCATTTTGCTTTACCGTAAACGCGCAAGTGTTATCACTCTTAATGAAGTGTCTCATTGATGTGATGTTCTTTATGGAAGACGCAGTTCATTACTGGCGACTGGGTTTGGCGGTAGAATATCGAAAATTTTGATATTTTAATGAGGGAAGGATGTTGGGTGTCACAATCTGTGCAGAAAATTATCGGTTCTCGCAATTTGTTGTCATTAGTTTTTAATAATGAATGTGTTTAATGCGTCCGACTTTCAATGAGTTGTTGAAGTAATGATCGTTTTAACGTTTACGTAACACAAAGCATTTCTATACTCGATTGCAATCAGCAGAACATTAAAATAAAAGTTTTAATATTTTACTCAATTTTTATATTTTCAGCTTCTTAAACCAGAATATACTATTTTCTTCAAATTATATTTCATGCTCGTATTTCAAACATCAAACATATTTAGAAATCATTTTATTTTTCAGCAAAAAGAAAATATGGCAAAAATATTAAGTTTAGTGGGAGAGATTTTAATACAATGTAACCCAATTAGAATGGAAACGCCACTCTAAAATACATATATGTTTATTATCAAGTCAATACATGAAAAAATACAAACACATCATACCGTGTGTCCACTTTGATTACGCACCATAGGAATTTCAAAGAATTTTTTTTAATCGTAAATTTCTGCTTTCCTATCGAATCTATCATAAAGCATTAAACGGCATAATACGTAGCTTTAGGTTATGCATTAACTAAGACAATATTTAGTACGTTTCAAGAAAACACCGGATTTCAGAATTAAAAAGAAAATTAAATTCACAAACATTTTTTTAAATTCCACACTTTAGATTAAGCAGGCAAACTTCTAGTTGACAGTAGCTTATTTACTGGATTTTAAGCTTTTGTAATCGAAAATAGAAACATCAAACATTCATTTTAAGAAATATTTATTTATAAATAAGATTAATAAGAATTGCTAAAATAATAATAAAAAAATTCTGTTTGATAATAGCTGCTTTATTTTGCTTAAAAGTTTGAATCTGGTTTCGAATAGTTTGAATCTGAATCCGTAGTTGCTGCAATAAAACACTTCAGATTTGAATTATTGATTGACAGTTCGCCTGTAAGTAACTGCAATTCCATCCAAACGATCCAAAAGGGAAAGGGGATTATGGATCGGGACTGAATTTTCAAGGAAAGTGGGGATTGATTCGTTTGCAAGAGAACGTCCGTCTTTGAATCTAAACGCGTTTGGATTTCGTTTTTGTAAGCGAAATAAAACTTATGTGTTCCATAACGCGACACAACAGAATTTTATTTTGCAGGTATCGCACTGGAATAACATGACTAGAATTTTCACTATTTAAAAATAATGAGATACATTTATTTTGGTTTTATTCAAACTTTCAAAACAAGTTGGGACATTAGTTTGCCGTAAACTACGAATTATTTGAGAATTTGGTGTAATATTTATTATCTTTTAAATAAATAAATAATATGAATTATGTTTAAAAATCAGTAAAGCATGACAACTAGAAGTTTGCCTGCTTGATGGAAACTGTGATATTGTATATATGTCTGCTAATTAAATATTTTCTTTTTAATTTGTAAGCCCGTGTATTTGAAAACATATTAATAATGGTCTTAGTTAATGCGTAACATAAAGCTACGTATTATGTCGTTTATTGCTTTATGATAAATTTGATAGGAAAGTAGGAATTTACAATTAAAGAAAAACGCATTGAAATACCTATAGTGTGTAATCAAAGTGGACACACGTTATACATTATTCGTCTGCTTCAGTAACTGCACTGTGTTAATTATTAACTTCATATATGACATTTTTCAGTATGTAAAAATTCGCTAAGCGTTGATTAACAAGTGCAGTTATCTGAAGCAGACGAATATTGTATGTATTCTTTCATGAATTGATTTGTACTAACTGTCCACAAGAAAAATGATTAATTTTCTAAATATTGACAAATAGTCTTTTTTTAATGCACAAGAAGAATAATACTTAAGAGGCTTTAAAATTAAAAAAAAAACTTGTTTGTTAATGGATTCATTATTACCGTCGAATAATAGGATATAATAGTAGATACTACTAGTTCTTTCTTTTCGGACTTGTATGCCCACGTTTGTTCTAATCGGGCGGTTTTTCCATTTCATCGATTCTTTCGAAAGATTCTTCCTCCGAAATTTTCTCTAGATGCGCGTCTCCATTCAATAAATGGCTCGGAGATATCTTGGTGAGAGGTGAGTGGACTACGGGTATATCTTCACTTGAGCCAAGTTCACGTTCTTTGTCTTCTCGGCGACGCTCCAAGAGGCGACGGTGGTTTTTAGTGGCTAAGCAGCCGGTTTCGAGGTCTTCTACCAATCGATGTCCGCTTCGAGATCGTGTCAGTTGCCTCCGCACGTATTCGTTCAGATTTTCTTCTTCTTTTTTACTCATAACTCTATTAAGAATATTCCCAAAGCAGAAACGAAAAGACCTGTCGCTACCAGTTCGTTCCACCATCCACCACCGCGCCATGTTACCATGTCATCTGGTAACAGGCCTGAGCCTATGAGGAAGAGACCCAACACGAGGAAACATACGCCCAGATGCAGCATACCTATGGACGTGGCTAATTTATGATCCGGTGGGGCAGATGAAGATTTCCTAGCATGAGGTTGGGCTCGGTCAATGCTGTCAATGCTGCTGGTGCGAGAGGAGAGTCGTCTCTGACGCTCGAGGGCACGACGTTTCGCCTGCTCTCGAAGACGTCTCTGGCGTTTGATTGCCATCGCAGAGTGAAGACCCGCCGATCCATGCATCTGCATCCCCATCTAGAATCAGGTCTCCGCACTGCACTGATCAACTTAGTGCTTGCACACTGCACTGCACTTTGCACTGCACTGTACTTAGTGATACACAGTTACAAACAAATTGAACACAAAAAGATGCAAAGAAGTAAACCAATATATTGTGACTGCAAAAATAAAATTGAACAAATAACAACTCCATTTATTTTAGTTTTTGAAACGGATTTTGCAGTTAAGATTTTGTGCTTAATAGATTTTAATAAGGATTCTTGATAACACTGTATAGAAAAATGTATTTACACTAAGTATCGTACACTGCACTTTGCATTGTACTTACAGGGTGTCCCAACCCTCGGGAATAATGCGATAATGCCATTTCATATATGTTCCATCAATACGTATCATAATAAATGTTATGTATAATCTTGAAACTTCAAAATATCGAGTATTTGATATGTATAATATTGATTGTCAAATATATTGCAGGAACGCTCATTTAACAAGTTATAGAACTAATTTACGATTTTTTTAGTGGACGACTATTTATTTTACTGCAGGTTTAGCTAGACCCTTGAAGAGCCGATGAACTGATTTATGATATAACAGTCTACAGCACAGTATCTCAGTTTCATTAGCTCTTCAAAGGCTAACCAAAACCACAATAAAATATACACCTACATATATCCCGTTTATAAACCTCGTAAGTTAGATCTGTAACTTGTTAAATGAACAACCGTCTGTAGTAGAAAACAATTTTAAATTACGCAGAATGGAAACCTACATAACTTTTACTAAATTCTGTTTTTGATAAAAGTTTTATAAAACAGCATTATCACAATATTCCAGAGGTTTGTGACACCCTATACTTGAAGAAAAACATACATACTTGATAACTAAACATAGATAGATACCGTCAGATAGTGAATTTTGTTGTTGTAAGAATAAGGAGTTAAACAAAGCAAAAAGGTAGAAAGGCAAAATTGGATTAATAATTGAGTTTTTCTTACTCAGGATTGTATAGGATTGTATACTCTTTGAATTATTTCAAAAACCAAAATAATCTAGTATAAAATCATCACTATATACTCATATATTTTATTTTAGAAAAAGGATATGTTCCTACATAAAGTGTACTACGTTGCATTAAGTAATAAAATCGTCACAACATGAACTTAAAAAAGTAGTAAAGTACATGTAAATTATCCTAAACCTCTATAGATTTAGAGTATGACAAAATAATATAATTTTTATTCTGTTTTTCGACATTTTGGTTTCTTTATGTTCTGTACTCCTTGACTATCGAAAATTATCTCAGACAGATTTTAACAAGAATCCTCCACTAAAGAGCGTGAAGTCATCTATCTGGATGATACTTTAGCAAAGTGCTTGAAAAAATTTCAATAATGTGATTTGATGAATAAGTTTTGTCGTACAGTTTTTCAATTTCCAGTGAATTTTTAAGTATTTTCTAAGAAGTTTTAACGTAAATTTTCAAGAAGAGTAGATCTCAAACAGATTTTATATTTTATAAGTGTTTAAGTGTTTAAAAATTTGAGATTAACTCATGCACCGCAGCCGTTTGTCATTTTAAAATGAAACCTTTGATGAAAAAAATGTCTATAATCGTATAAAAACGCGCCGCGCTATGTGAAGGATGACATAGTGATGGCACGATAATAAGGTATTATGAGAATTATTAAATATTTAAATTATTCCTTACAATTTATTTCTTTTAAATATCATACGTTTTTTTCATTTA
Source organism: Prosopocoilus inquinatus (assembly GCA_036172665.1). Taxonomy (NCBI): domain Eukaryota; kingdom Metazoa; phylum Arthropoda; class Insecta; order Coleoptera; family Lucanidae; genus Prosopocoilus; species Prosopocoilus inquinatus. Next base: position 20,152,668 of record CM069875.1, read on the forward strand.
ATTGAGTTTTCTAGAATAAGAACTCCAGCTGATTAATTGAGAACATGTCTGCATATTTTTTTATAATGAATGATTTTATTTTTTGTTTGATATCTGAAGGAGGCTTTAAGTGTAAAGTTTCCTTTAACTCCGTTATGAAACTGGCCCTTAATATAAAACGGATTTTACACTCCGGCTACCCGAAGAGGCATAGTAAAGCTATACATAGTTCAAAAAAGAAAACTTCAATTTTGAAAGAATGTCATCACGAAATAAAGACATAGAAGCAGTGTTGAAAAGTTTAAAACAAACTGTTTAAAACGTAGTGTTTAAAACACCGAATTAAAAACATACCGTCTGCTTTAAATAAAATGTTTTAAGCATGTTCTTTTCGCTAATGTTTTAAATTCATTTTTGTAGTTTTAAGCCAAAAAAGAACATTTCTGACATTAGTGCTTTATTTTTGCAACATAATACTGACTACCAGAAGTTAATTGTTTATTTGGGGTCGGTATTTGACTCACGGATTAACTTTAAACTTTAGTTTATTCCCATATCAATTGTTTTAATAATTGTAGACAATACCTGGCTGAGCTGATGACGTGATGACCGCACTGTAGCTCTGATTTGAACTGCATTATTTATTACTGATCACTAGAATAATATATTGTAAAATTTTAAAATACCTTTTTAATAATTAACCTTATTATTATTATTTCATTATAGGTGTTTTCTTTCGCTTAAGAGTTTGAATCGTGTTTCGAATAGTTTGGACCTGAATTCCGTAGTTGTTACAACAAAACACCTGACTTAAATTTTTGATTGACAGTTCATTTGTAAATAACCATAATTCAATCCAAACAAGTTTTAAAAATAGAGAGGTTGAAAGAAAAGAATGTCTGTTTTTGAATCAAAACACATTTGGATCACGATTTTGTGAACCAAAGAAAGCACCTAAAAAATATATAATGTTCCATTTAAAAAAGTTGAAGACAATTGAAAATTTGATTTGTTTTTCCGATGGTACCACAAAATTGACCAGGAGGAGCACCCGCTATTGAAGCGGACATTTGTCCGGAGCGGCAAAACTAAAGGGCGGCATTTTAGCTGTGAATGTGCCAAACATTAACAAGTTAAATACCTAATTAATCGAAATATTATACTTGCCGATTTTTTTCTTCGGCTTTGCTATTTACATTTCGTGTGTTTGTGATTAGTTTTCTATAGGATACAAGTTTGTTTGATAGTGCAATAATAATGTCGTCATAAAAAAAACACTTCTTGCCGTAAATTTAACGATACTAAAACTTTTGCTGGTTAGCTGCAAAGAAAACAATGTCTGTTTTTGAATCAAAACACGTTTGGATCATGATTTTGTGAGCGAAAGAAAGCACCTTTAGTTTTGAAACATACTCCACTACCCTGTTCAAACTATAACGTCATCAGAAAAATTTTGTACAAATCGTTTTTGATTGCAGTGAAAACCTCGAGCAGCCTCTGTACAGCTGTTTCAGCCCTGCAATCAAAAACGATTTGTACAAAATTTTTCTAAATACTTTCATTATGCTTTGACAGCAAGCATGGCCGCCTTGCATGGGGGACTTAATAGGAGCAAATCCCGCTTCAATTTGTCTATCCTACTGCAATGTTAGGTCAAAAAGCGATAGTAAGATGTCGCTATTTTATATGTTCATCATTCTTACATCGCATTTGCGAATAAATTGGGCAAGTCGTTTTTGGTCTGCAATGGGAATGTCGAGCTACGTTTCTGCTGAAGAAGCCCCAAGCAGGGCTGAAACAGCTGTCCAGAGGCTGCTCGAGGTTCTCACTGCAATCAAAAACGATTTGCACAAAATTTTTCATATAAAATTGCACATAGAGGTTTTGCTGTCAAAGCATAATGAAAGCAAGCATGGCCGCCTTGCATGGGGGATTGTATTTTACCGTGAGATGGCATACACTTAGTTGGTTGTACTTCGGAAATTAATTTTGAGCCTAGTGCAACCGAGAACTAAGACCGGAGGGCTTAAAAATATCTTCCTCCCCTTCTGCGCGGATGTTTTAAAATTGAGATAATCTATGATTGAGATTGAGAATATGTCCACTAGAGTCTAGCCACTATCAGATCCGAAGGCGCCACGAAAATTGCCGAGCGAAAGATGATGGTATTTTCATTCATATTGAATTATGTAATTATTTTCCCCAGTGATTCAAAAGTACATACATACATTAAAGAATTATTTAAAATTAATATGAAAATATTTAAAGTACTAAATACCTGATTTCTGAAATTCAAGGCTTTTACTAAAATTATAGCGTTGGGATGTTGAAAAACATAAAGAAAAATACTGGAGGCGTTCCTAGAAATAAAAGAAATCAATCGTTCTTGTGTTGATTAGTAATCTCTTCAAACTAAATATGAAAAAAATAAATATAACATTGGCGCAAAACAAACGAGCAAGCTACAAAGAAAAAATAAACTAATAATAAATAAGAATATTGTGCATTTTATTATTATAAATACTGTGTTGAAAAATTCGTTTGCCAAATTTCTAAGGTGAGACCAAATGACAACAAAATAAGCCACTTTCATTTAACCTGGGGTTTGAAATTAATTATTGCATAAGACTGTAAAACCAAAAAAGTAATATTGCCAAATCAAACAAAAAATTAACAAGCGAAATTTTGAACGCACACGACATTAATTAGTATTGTTGTCAGATGTGTGTAAAAGTAATCATTAGCTGCTTTCTTTCGCTTAAAAGTTTGAATCGTGTTTCGAATAGTTTGGACCTGCAATTCATAGTTGTTGCAATAAAACGCCTGACTTGAATTTTTGATTGACAGTTCATTTGTAAATTACAATAATTCACTGCAATCAAAAACGATTTGCACAAATTTTTTCTAAAAACTTTCATTATGCTTCGACAGCAAGCATGGCCGCCTTGCATGGGGGACTTATTAGGAGCAAATCCCGCTTCAATTTGTCTATCCTACTGCAATGTCAGCTCAAAAAGCGATCGTAAGATGTCGCTATTTTATCTGTTCATCACTCTTACATCGCAACTGCGAATAAATTGGACAAGTCGTTTTTGTTTGCAGTGGGAATGTCGAGCTACGTCTCTGCTGAAGAAGTCCCAAGCAGGGCTGAAACAGCTGTACAGAGGCTGCTCGAGGTTTTCACTGCAATCAAAAACGATTTGCACAAAATTTTTCTAAAAGCAATAATTCAATTGAAACAAGTTTTAAAAATAGAGAGATTCGTAGAAAAGAACGTCTGTTTTTGAATCAAAACATGTTTGGATCACGATTTTGTGAGCGAAAGAAAGCACCTATTATCGACCCTAGAGAACATCGGGTGTTAATATGAAAATTGTACACACTTTAATGGGATGGGAAATTTTTAGTTAAGCTGCCAAATTTTATGGCAAGCGTTAATAAAAATTTTAAAATATTACATTTGATATAAAAAATGAACAAGGCTAAAGAACATAAGATTCTGTCTTAACATGAGGCAAAATATTTCCCACATAAAATAAATTTAAAGTCGACATTTCGAAGTTTTCTGACACTTAAACGTCGCAAACGTCAAATCTACGTTTATGACAGTGCAACGGTGCGAATTAATTAAAACTACTTTGTTATAATTATTAAATTATTTTTATTGAAAGGAATAACGTAATGGAGCACGAAACTACATTATAAAGCTTCGCAAGCCAGGATTAGAATAAATTTGTCAAACAGGGCAAGTAATTTTTACGTTACATTATAGAGTTCCTCTTTGTGCCACAACAATCAAAGAAGAAAGAAGACTAAAGAAGTTTGAGTAAGGAAAGTTAAGAAAACGATTTTTTTATTTTGTACCTACCGTGTAAAATTTCAAACTACTTTACCTTTAAATTAAGATTTGGCCGTAATTAAATCATTTGTAGAATTAGTACTGTCTACCGCTACCGCCAGAAAACTATACCTAAGCCAACCTGAGTAAAGAAACACAACTTTACTGAGCATATACGCGAAACTGTCAAAGAAGCTGACATCTGTCAAAAATGACGTCACGGATATACATCCGTTTCCGGTTTTTTGGCGAAGTGGCGTCAACGCAGAAACACTTGAACTAACAAATTGCCCAGGCCGTATAGGGATGTCGTCTCGTGAAATCTAGTAGGTCGTGAATAAAACAATCATATGTCATTTATGTCCAATGATGTCATAAGGTTAGATGGAGTCTAGCGTCATTTTGAATAAGTTTTAACATTGCAGAGAGAAAGATAATATGAGCATTCCCTAAGAGTAACAAAGATCAGAAATGGCCGATACCACGTGGTTTGGGGCAAATGAAAGCTTAGTTCAGATGCATCCGGATACGCAAAAAACTAGCCAATCAAAAACAAATGAAAAAAAGGTTTATGTCTATTGCCACAGTTTTAAACGCAATTATAATTCTCCCCAGGTCGCTGGGATGGCAGTGATGGCACTGTATTTACAGTAAGCTGTAATCCTTAGCATATTTTTAAATTATCATGGTTACCTTTTATTGATTTTGGAAAGTTTGGAAACGGTTGTCAGAAGCTAAAGTATTAATTCGATTTTTTATTTAATTAAACGTTTAAATTTCATTTGCGGCCATCCCAGGCGAACGAACAGGACAATTTTTGATAAACATAAGGTAAGAGAGAATGCTAAGCGAAGAGTGCACTTTTTCGGCTATCATGGCCGCGCGGCCTTATTAAACGCAGGAGCGAAAAACGATCCAAGCACACGTGGTCGTAATTTATAGAAAGAAAATCATAAATTGTCCGTTTATTCTTCTGGAATAGCCCTAAAGTTTTTGTTTTGCAGTGAGAATGTTGAGCAAATCCGCTTTAGTTTGTCTATCCTACTGCAATATCAGGTCAAAAAATGTAGGATGTCGCTGTTTTATCTGTTCAATACTTAAACCGTTAACGCAGAAATATTTTTAAATTACGCGCCTTTTTTATTTTAATTCCCCCCAAGCCGCTCGAGGCGCGCATTTTGTTGCTCCACATATACAACGTTGGCTTTGATATCTAATATATCTTTTATCTATGATTCGGAATGCATCTGAACTAAGCTTAATGCGTTTGCAAACACCGTTGCCATGGCGAGTAAGCGGAAGCGAATTGTCAAAATGAAGGCTGCGGTTAGTGAACGATCGAAGTGGTCAGACCAAATCACGTGATCACTTTTTTCAATTGCTGATTGGTCAGAGGGTTTAGTCGGACCGTTGACTTGACCATTCTGTGCAATTTGATCACTCATTTAACTCGGCCTTAATGAACTTCGTAATTTATAGTTCATATTCCAATTTTAAATTAGACTATCTATTTTTACAATTTGCACATGCGTGTAACACGAAATATATTCAATATTTTAAGTAATTTTAAAATGTGTCTACCCTCTCTGTGGATGGATATATTTACATCTTTTTGTCGCATATTTATGCAATTATCAGCGAAACAAGTAGGTATTCTCCATTTTATTAACGCGATTATTGAAATATTATAATAAAAAATAATTAAGAAACCTGCTTATCTTTTTAGAGTAAAATAGTCACTCACATAAAACTAAAAATCTAATAAAATGACATTCAAAATCAATTTAAAACATTCCGTAAAACTAGAAGTTAAATCAATGGATGTTAAATAATAAACAAAAACATGATAAGTCACTTTATATAACTTAAAATCGAGAAAACGACCCCACAAAATCCAAAAAACTGGCTAACTAAACGCGCAGACAACGAATGTTTTCACGTTTTGCCCCGGCTCAGCTGATCGAGGCTAGTTTTCTCTCTCTCTCTCTCTCTCTCTCTCTGATGTTCGTCGCGATACCTCTCACTCTACATCCCATCCACCCCATACCAGATCATTGTTTATGTCACACCTCTCACATGTACATTATGCAGAAGTATATTTTTAAGTTCTAACTTCTATGTAATTGCAACTCAATTTAAATTTCCTTCAGCGTATGCATTAAATATGATTATACAAAATTTGCTAAAATTATTTACAATCTTATGATTCTCGTTCTCAAGTTTCGAATGTTGAAATGTGTGAAATGTAATGTTTACAAATACTACAAAAATACAGTGATAGTGCCTATTCGGAACAAGTCGTCATTGCTTGGCGGAAATTGAACTGTAATGGTGGGTTGTGTAGACCAGAAGAATAAAAGACCTGTTGACTACTTCACAGACTTACTGTATCTACAACTGACGCCAGTGACACCTAGTTTAGTTGTAGACAATTTTCGATTTGATGGGGTGCATAAAAGTGCATATAGGTGGAACGTCTGCTTTAGTTGTTGTCTGTGGTCTAGTATAATAGACAATGTTTTTCTCAGAACGCTGATACCAAATACTTCATACTTTTTTTGAAAAATCATTTAAAACACCGCGACCGTAGATCCTATATAAAACAAGCTTTGCCTCAAATACAAACATACAAAACTTACACGCTTTTCATCTTTCTTTCAAATTTCTTTACACAAATATCAAATAATAATAATATGTACCTTTTTATGTAAACTATAAGGGTATTGAAACATTTAAAAGTGTTTTAAAGTATTGTCTTTTTTCTTCTTTAAAACAAAGAAAATAAAGGTTTATTCTTAAAAAAACAGTTTTTTTCCAACCCTGCATAGAAGTAATTGAAATTATTATATTTTCAGTTGATAAAATTGAAAGCAACAAAAAATGAATTTCATGGAAAGCTTATACGCTATTGTTATTGTCATTTTACTGTCAAAATTAAGAGCATGTGAAAAAACAAGAAAGAAAACAATTTAGTACAGGTACAATACTAATGAGTTCAACAAATCACTTGTTTAAAAAAATTTTTATACGATAACTTCCAGTCGGTACACATCTTACGTTGTTATTTATTACTGTATGCATTTTGGATAAAATTTAGATTTTTTAGAACTTAAAAATATGAAAAAGAATAAATGAAATTAAAAAACTAACTTTTATAAGACTTACAGAAATTGTTAGATATACGAATGCCAAATCCAAGAAAATGAACGCAGACTAAACTCGGAAAATTAGGAAATATTACAAAAAGAAGAAATAATTATGCAACTTTTTTATACATTTGAAATAAATTATCAATAGAATTTTTATAAAATTGTTAAAACTGGAATTAGTGATACTTTCTCGTCCATTAACCTAATAGACTTTGAGGCAAATTTTTACCTCTTATAAGGCAGTTAATTGATATTCTTTAATAGGTAGTATTAATATTCTTCAGTAGGTAACAGTTTCTGTGACGCAAAAATCAGTGGTCAATAAAAGACTTTTACGCTGAGCTTTCGGCAACCTTTATTGCCTTCGTCAGAGCAAAAACTACAAACGGACTCATTAGGAGCAAATCCCGCTTGAATTTGTCTATCCTACTGCAATGTTAGGTCAAAAAGCGATAGTAAGATGTCGCTATTTTATATGTTCATCATTCTTACATCGCATTTGCGAATAAATTGGGCAAGTCGTTTTTGGTCTGCAGTGGGAATGTCGAGCTACGTTTCTGCTGAAGAAGCCCCAAGCAGGGCTGAAACAGCTGTCCAGAGGCTGCTCGAGGTTCTCACTGCAATCAAAAACGATTTGCACAAAATTTTTTCTAAAATCTTTCATTATGCTTTGACAGCAAGCATGACCGCCTTGCATGGGGGACTCATTAGGAGCAAATCCCGCTTCAATTTGTCTATCCTACTGCAATGTTAGGTCAAAAAGCGATAGTAAGATGTCGCTATTTTATATGTTCTACAAACGGAAAGTTAAAATGATTGAATTACATTCACAAATAAAATAACTTATATATTTTTTTAGTTTAAATTACATTCCAAATTATAATGTTCAAGATTTCAAAGTATTTGTCGAAAAAATTAAGTTTATTTATTTTCAAGGATAGTCAAGATTTAGATTTTTTTTTAAATATCTACTTTTAGATTCTGTTATTCCAAATTAAGATTGAAATCTAATTTTATTAAATATTCACAAGCTAAATTAAGATTTTGAATATCTGGTCAAAAATTCGAATAATCTTGCACTAAAATTGATTTCTTTTTAAGCCAATTATTGACCGCTACCCCGATATTTTTCAAAATAATTTAATTCCCAACGGTCAAGAAACTCCTTGGTGAGTAATAATAATAATAGACTTTTATTAATTCGTAACAAAGCGACTGTTAACAAAACATGCCTTCTAAGGCGAAGTTCAGCACAAGGTCAGTCATGGCCGATGACTAATTCATTAGTTATTAGTCATTAGTTTTGAATTTTCAGATTAATTTTGGTAAAATTTGTTGCAAAGTGTAGGCAAACTGCTAGAATGAATGTTTATTTGTTAATTTGATACTTCTTTTTGAGTTTTCAATAAATTTTACACGAAAATTAACACCACGCCCTATGGGCATAAGGCATGAATTATTATTGATATAAATTCTGTTAGTTAATATTAGGCGTACTTAGTGGCGTAGTTATAGAGACTCAACTCCAAAGGGCCGACTTATTTTATCGTAATTGTAACGTTAAATGAATTATGACACTAGTTGATCTTCCTTAAATTTTAACAACTCTCCTCACAGGATTACTACTTGGAGAATACATGAATAGTTACTTCACCACAGGGTTGCGTTCAAAAACTGTAACGGGAGCGCTCTTTGGGCGTTTAAAATGAAAAGCGAAATATACAAAATCACTTACACGAGAGAGAGAAATAATAATACCCAGAGCGCGCCCTGTTTAGTTCCTGAACGAGCCCCAAAAGATCACTCCTGGAGTGCTTACTAATATTTTACACTTTAAATAATCATATCTCTATAACCTTTGAGCATTTGACAAATGTTTAAATGAACTTTTATACTCACGATAACCAATCCAATCCAATTCCTAAAATGTTAAAACTTGCTCCTGAAACACCTTGTATATTTTTTTTTAATTTGCAAGATGTGAATTCATGAGTGCAAGAAAACTAAAGAAGTGATTCCTAGGCTGATTTTAAGGAAACAAGCTCCTAAAATTATTCGATGTACAGAGTGATACAGTATAATTTTTGTTTTGGTTTTTCATTTGACTTCACATAATGGCAAAGTTAAATTCACTTTTGTAGATGTTGCATTCTTCATCGACGAAAAATTACAAATCTTGAGTATTAGTATAAATGGTGACTGAATAATTTGATGTCTTGGAAAATTATTTTAAAAATTTTTCGAAAGTAGGTCCGTGTAGCCTAGGTTTCAGCCAGGTGTTTCTTTTTACATATTGAATAGGCCAGCGCTTTTTGTACTTAAAGTTCTCCTTGTAAACACAAAATTTCAAGCACATTAAATGAACAAAGAAGCATGGAAATTTTGTTTCATAAAGACCGACGATATGGCTAATAACCAATAATACTGTTAAATAAACAAAAATATAATCAAGAGATCCCAAATTCAAATACATCGATAACTTCTTGAATCAAACAGGGTGAACTAAAACAAAACATATGCGCGTGTTCACCAAATACGAAGAATTCTTAGGGAATATTAAATCAGGTCTGGAGTTCAAAGAATATTTTCATGAAAATCAAAACGTTGATTATTATATATTGCATTTGAAATCTATTCTCCTCTTTATATAAGAGATTTGAAAAACAAATAAAGGTAAAGAGAAGTATTTCGATATTTTGAGCAGATCAGGTACACAATAACATTAAAAGAGATCAAAAATGTAGTCATATACTTCATCGAAACCATGTCAGATTGAAATCCTATAACAATAAAACATCTTGTGAAAGCTAGTGTACTCTGGTAAAACGTTTAACTTTGAAAGGAAATATCTATAATTAACTTTATCTTACCTTTGCTGCTCTAATGCTCTCTTTTGAACGTGTACACAACTACTTCCACCGTAACTTTTCTCAGAATTCGATTCATATTTTGTTGATGTATCCTTAATCGGATTCTCAAAGAAGACGAAGTCCGGGTAGTATGAACTGCATTTTGCGTCAAGTATGTTTTCATAAGTTCTAAAATGCGTAGCTGATTTGAGTTTGTAGGCGTGATTTTTAAGTTTCTGTTCATGAGAAACATGTAGTTTTAACAATTCCAAAATACACATTGTGAAGATTTTAGTTAAAATTGCGTTCCCAAATATTTACAAAACACAAAATGAAAAATTAGCCGTGTGTTTCATTGAAGACCAAATGATGTAGTTATTAGAATTTAGATTTGAGATCTATCACAACTAACATATTTGTGAATGTTGCACTGTTACATAATTTGAAACTTATAATTAATGGTTTAAATGTTGCGGAATATGTTTCCTTCTGATATGTAACCGCACTCACTTCTTTTAAAGTCTGTTAAAATAACAAGAACTTAGTGTCTTCAGGAAGACACTTCTGCACTTACAGAAAGTCTTTGTTTGACTACGACGATGGCAAAGCAAAGAAAATGTAATTATTTACGCACGAAAAACTCTGCAAAATAATAGCGCCCATGAATGGAAAGTGGGTATCGGTCTTCAACTAATCTTTAGGTTCTAGATAGGTAGGTAGCTAGGTATCTGGAGCGATTGCAAGAAAGTAAAAAGTAAAATCTGATAGCGTGGTTATTTAATAAGAAATTTGTTCGGTTACACTTGAATTAACTGAAACTGTGTCCGAGTCGAACGCCTCAGGTTTAAAGCGATACCAATCTGAAATTATACGTTAAATTAGCAAGCAATTAATAACTTTACCGGACGCTGTTTTAAAGTTAGATTTTACTTGCGGAACAATACTGATTAGTACGAGTGTTTTTTTAATTAATCAAATATTGCGGTTGGTGAAGTGTAAAAAGTGTTTCGTTGAAAATTTTAATTTATTGCAAGTTGTTTATATTGCAATGGATCATCGACCATTTATTGTTGGGATTTCGAACCTAATTGAACTTATCGGAAGAAGAATAATTAAGCATCTATTTAGACTATTATTTTGAAGTGGGTATGACGATTAGGAAAGTTGAGCAACACTTGAAATAGAAAGATTGAGCATTGTGAAAATGAAAGCAAACGAAAGTCGTACTGCTGTGATGTTATATTTTCAGAGAGGAAGAATAGGAAACGATAAAAAATATGCGATGATCAAAAGACGAGTAGCCAATTTCAAACGAAGTCGTACAAGCACTCCAGTAATGGATGCCAGGGGACTTATTCTCGAATCGAGGGAACAAACTCGCAAGAGAAGGTGACGTCAAAATGACGTACAAAGATGAAAATCTGGAGTTAATTCTAATATTTTTTGGACGCCAGGGAATACTTTTTCGGTATTCCTTCGCATCCACCCTTTTGTGAAGTTAAAAAGGAAATGGACGATGTTTACCATGTAAAAGTAGGAGTAGGACATATCCTTGTAGGAGTAAATACACACTTTTAGACGCAATTTAGTTGGGAAAAGAGAACATTAACTCCAAATTAGATAAGGATTAACAACTTTTCAGGCAAAACTTTATCCACATTTAACACATTAATCTTAAGAGAAGCGTACACTCTCATACAATGCTATATGAATCCTAAGAGAATTACGTCATTTTGACGTCATGTTCTCTTGTGAGTTTGTTCCCTCGATTCGAGAATAAGGCCACAGGTGGACGATACGACTAATGAAACCATAAAAAAAGTCCACGAAATGTTGTTGGCCAATGGACATCTGGTAGAATTTGCTAGTAAGGCCCGTTTTATCCATCTTCAGTTTATCCCCACAGTAGTACATGGAGACAAGCTCAAGATTAAAGTTAAACTGATAGGGAAAAATCGGGCCTATGTTACACATCTGTTACATGTTATTGGTTAACCATCGATTGAAGGTGCGTGAAATTGCTGGATTAGTGGACATCCGAAGTAATTGTACACAATACACTATGATCGTGTTCAGATAGCCGCAGCGCTGAAGCGTTTTTTTAAAGCGTAAGCCTGAACGAGGTGTATATATCATTACTTGCAGCGCTTTCTTGAAGCAGCCACCATTAGTCAAGCATAGTATTTTTATTTATTTATTTTTTTTTTATAACCTCTACAACTACTCGGTTTAGGTAATTTAAAGCGCTATAGCTTTTGCGCAGCGCTGCAAATAATTTTCCACCTAAACTCAACCTATAATATGAATATTAACAAAGTCTGTAGTAATTAGAGGTGCCACATTTGCCAAAATTAGCAACGAGTTGACATTTCCGCTAGTGTTTAAAAATTTTGCAGCGTAATTCTGATGACTTCTAGCCACGAAATATGAAAAAAAAATTGAAAAACATGTATTCATCATTACACGTCAGAGTTGAATACGAAATTGTAAAAAGTGGATAAAAGAATTGTAGGAAGAGTTAGATATGAAAAATAAGTTATGGTTAATCTCTTCTTATTGCGGTCCCGGTATTTATAAAGAAAAGTAATTAATAATTTTAAATAATACAAAAAAAGAATGAGCGATATTTTTTCTTTAAAATTTTTTGTGATGCTACCACCGAAATTTACGTGATTCCTGAACCTATTTGCACTTATTATAATGTAAGGTCGTAAGGTTTCAAACTTTTGTTTTTCTTTCTGCAGCATCCGTCTGTAGGGGGGCTTATATTGAAAGTTTGAGGTTACTGAATAATAAAGGGAGAAAATAAAGACACCTTGCGTTATTGTAATTTCTAACAGGCGAAAAGTTATTTTTGAAACAATTAGATAGTGTACTTTCTTCAAAAATAAAGAGAAATTTCCAGATGGTTGAAAAGCATGTACGTGCGTGAGTAGCATTCTCGTGTCGCTCCAGTATTTTTCGTGGGTTTTAAATGTATTTCGGTTCAAACTTAATTTTTTTGCAAGCGCATCAGGTGCGATGTTACTGTTCTGTATCAGGTGATGTAACTTTCATACAGTAAAATTGATTCTTGAAAGTATTTTTTTTGTGTTTAATTGATTTAAATTATTGGCCGAACTCGCGTTGTGAACTTTTACCTACGGTACTGCTCACCTTGTCCAGTTTTTCTACAATGGATAAAAACGTTCACACCGCTGTTTCTCTGGACAATCACACCATGCAGCATTTAATTTGTGAAATATGGGCGAAGGAATAACCTTAGATTATTTGGCGTACCAGAAGCTCCAAAAGAAAACACCGATAATCTTGTTATCTCAATTTTTCATGACATGCTGGGTATCTCCTTATCTCTTCAGGACCTTGAAAGAACTCGTCGCGTCGGGCGCATGAAACAAAATGCAATTCTCCCTCAAGCAATCATCACCAAATTTAGTTCGTACCGAACTCGCTCCCCTGTCTTCGATTTAAAACAAATTCAAAGGCACAAAATTTGTTTTGCGAGATTTTACACAAATACGACACCTTGCACTACGGCAATTGCTTAATAAATTTGGTCCTCGAAGTGCATGGACGCGCGACGGCACTCTTTTTTGGAAAGAAAAAGGAAAGATACACCGGATTGGTGATGATTTTAGCTCGCTGTTATCTGATGGGGAAGCGTCTGCAGCAGATATTTCAATCAGTGAATAAATACACTTAACTACAAACTTGTTTTTTATTAATTATTTCTTGTACTGGACGTCTGCTACTTAATGCTCTTCAAAATTGCAACATTTAATGTACTGTCACTGTTACGGGGTTTATGGAGTTTAGAGATCTCGTTTTGTCTTTGAATTTGGATATAGTAGGAGTTCCGGAAACTTGGTTGAACGAAATTGATGATTCGCTTTATGTTCAGATACCGAATTATAACTTAATTAGAAATGCTCGGAGTGGAAGAGGTGGTGGAGTAGCATTTTATATAAAGTCTAATTTACAATTTTCAGCAATAAATTTTGACTACGATGGAGTCTCAGAGCAGCTGTGGGTGAGTCTTAAACTACATAAGAAAAAAATTGGTGTATGTGTTATATATCGTCCTCCTAATTTTAATTTCACACAAACTTTTAATGAACTTGAAATTGCAATTACTTCTGTTCTACCTTTGGTTGATGATATTGATTGATGAATTTGTATGGGAGATCTTAATGTTTGTTAACCTTTTTAATATAACTGGCAGTAACGCTATCTGCCTTTCCATTTTTTTGACTCGTATGGTCTTAGTCAACTGGTGAAGGAGTCCACTAGGGTAACAAGTTATTCCAGCACTTTACTTGATCTCATATTTGTTAGTGACTCTAATTTAGTTTCTAATCTTGATGTAATTGATACAGATATATCTGATCACTGCATGGTTTATTGCGAATTTCAATTTGAAACCATCGAGGCGCCACCGAAATATGTTACTTATCGTGATTTTAAAAACTTAAATTATACTCAGTTTTATGAAGCATTATGCTCAATTCCATGGAAAAATATTTTTGATATTTCAGACGTGAATGAAAAAGCTCTATTTTTTAATGAAAATATTCAGATTTTAATGGATCTATTTGTACCTCTGAAAACTGTCAAAGTCACGAAACGCTACTCACCTTGGCTCACTGATGTAATTCGACTTATGATAAAAATGAGAAAAAATGCTCTGGCTAAATTTAAACATTCGAGAAGCCTTGTTGACTGGGACTATAAATCGCTGCGTAACACTGTTACAAATGCGATCAGAGGTGAAAAGAAATGGAATATGTTTTAAAACATACATCTTCTCGTGAAGCTTGGAGTACTCTCAGACAGTTGGGCATTTGCACACGTCGAAACGTAAATATACCTGAATCTTTAGGTAATACTGATGATATAAATAATTTTTTCATAAATTCTGTTAAACAATATGCCAAGCAAATACCCGATGACATTATCAAATTTTATTCTCGATCTCAATATTTGTCAAGTGAATTTAAATTGCGTTCTCTCAATAATTCTGACGTAGACAACATTATTGATTCCTTAAAATCTAACGCAACAGGTATTGATGGAATTTCTCTAAGAATTTTACACTCATGTATGCCTTTCATCGTTGAATTTATTACTCACATAATTAATGCTTGTTTTTCTCAATCGAAATTTCCTGATATTTGGAAGCGTGCCTTAGTGGTACCCGTACCTAAACGTCAGCCTCCTCAGGCATTGTCTGATTTGCGGCCAATTAGCTTACTTCCCGTTATGTCTAAAATAGTTGAACGTGCAATTCACAAACAACTTTTGCCTTTTTTAAAAAATACGAAAATGCTACCCGATAAACATCAGACTTTAAGGCTGGTTTTAGTACTACTACAGCCTTGTTGAAAATCACCAATGATATCTTAAATGCAACTGATAAAGGAGAACTATCTGTTTTGGTATTACTCGACTACTCTAAGGCCTTTGATACCATTAATCACAAACTAATAGCCGCAAAGCTTCATTATTTTGGACTGTCTGATGATGCCATGGGTCTTCTGAGTTCCTACTTGCGCGACCGGTCTCAAGCTGTTACTGTCAATAATGTCTCATCAACTCATCAGCCAATCCTTTCAGGCTCAAGGCTCAATTATTGGCCCTCTCCTTTTTATAATTTATATTGCTGATTTGTATTCTAATCTAAATTGCAATTGGCAGTGTTACGCAGATGACACGCAAATCTACCTTCATTTTCACATTTCTGATTTTGCAGCCACGGAGAGGTTGATAAATGATAATCTGGAGCGTTTACTTACTATATCTAAAATGCATTCACTGCACGTAAATCACAACAAATTCCAGGCTATTGTTTTTGGTAACGGCAAAGATCGACAAAAGGTCGTAGATGGCATGGATATTTTTGTTGATGGTAATAAGATTCCTTTCTCCAAGTGTGTTAACAATCTTGGTCTTATCACGTTAACAAGCTAGTGCAGAAATCTTTTGGTGTCTTAAAAAGCTTGCATGCTAATAAACATTTCTTGACTAAAGAACTCCGCACACAATTATGTGAAAGTTTAGTTTTATCAACATTTAACTATTGTGATGCTGTCTACGGTCCATGTCTAGATCTATCTTCTGTAACTAGGATTCAGAGAATTCAGAATTCTTGTTTAAGGTTTATTTTTGACTTAAAGATTCGTGATCATGTGAGCTCCAAATTATTTGACGTTCGGTGGTTAAACATGCAGAACAGAAGGGTGTTACATTTAGGTTGCTTAATGCACAAAATAATTTCAAGTTCCACGCCGAATTATCTGAAGGCTTTGCTGATACCTCGTAGTCAAATACATGAAATTAACTTAAGACGCACAAGTTTACTCGATATTCCAATTCATTCCACCTCCTCTTTCGAACGTTCTTTTGCTTTAGTCGGGCCTAAGCTGTACAACTCACTTCCTAAAGAATTACGTAACCAATCCACAGTAAACAAAAACGTGAATTCAGTTTACAATTTAATTACAATTTAATCACATAAAAAATAACTTTTATATGGCCAATTTTCTTTTTTAATTAAGACAATGAAATTTTAAAATATCGACCAAAATTTTTACAAAAAAACCAAAATAACCCAAGTTAACAAAAATAATTAAATATCAATGAAATTGAAATTGTGGAGTCAAATAGAAAAAAAAAGAACAATGGGAGGGAAAGAAAGGCGTAAAGTAACAATCAAAGCAAAAAATAAAGCTTGTGTTAGAAAATAGCTTTTCTTTATGCGTGAAATGAAAAAAACACCCGCGATGTGTAGTAACGCGAAATTAATTTCAAACTGAGGAAACTGACTGATTGAAAAATTGAAATAAAAAATTAAAGTTAAAAAAAACTTCAACGAGGAACGAAGCAAGTACCTAATTACGTCGAGAGTAAACTGCCCCAGAATCCACGTATTAAGTTTCCAATTGGAACTTAAGTATTTCCCATCTCTTCTCCCATTCTTCTGTGGCCGCACGACGCACCGTGTGCAAAGGAAATTCTAGGAAATGTTACCTTCGTTGCCTCGCATCTACTCTGACCTAATTTATGATTACGCGTTATGAATTATTGTAACAGAAGAAGTAATTTAATCGCATAATTTAATTCTCTATATAAGTAATAATGCATTTCTGCGGTTGATTCATTACATCATTAATAATAAACAAAATTTGTAAATAAGGCTATGAATTCTTTCAGGTTTTTGGAATTGTGTGGAGTCATATTTTGCCACATATTTCTTAGTATAAACGAAAAGAAAGACCATTATTACTCATTAAGGTATACTATTGTAGGAATTAAACATAAGAAAGAAGTAAAAAATTTAGACGATAAATTTGCAAAATATTAATGGAAACAAGACTCTAACTTTTGTGTCACTCATTTTTCTAATGGAGAACCCCGTAGCAGAAACTTTTTTCATGCCGGCTCACGGAGTGAAATATTTAATACTTCTATTAATTAAAATAGATTACACAATAGTCAAAAAGACTTAACCAAAAGGGGAACTAGAAAAATGAAAATCGTCTATGCTTGAAGAACGCTGAACAAACCTTAACCCAGCATTAGTCACTAGGCCGCTAGATTAAATGTGACGCTGTTGGTCGCACGTGAGAGTTTCTCTAACACATCAAACTTTATTTTTCTTAAATTGTTTACATATGACTTCATATATTGGGTGTCTCTAAATTCCGTGAACGTTGCTTAACCACAGATTCCTGTGCACAAAAAAATACGATTTAACTAAACTTACCTACATTCTTAATATCTCGTTAAGCCAGTATTCTTCTTCTTCAAAGTTCTTGAAGAAACAAATTAACTTTTTCTCACCTATAAATATGATTTACCTTTTTGTGGAACCTCATACCAAATTTCATCCAAATCGGTTGTTCAGTTGTTCCTTTGTTATAAGAAAAATTAACTTTACGTTCAAGAACTTTAAAGAAGAATAATAAGTTTGGTTAAATCGTCTTATTATGAGCCCAGGAATCTGTGGTTAAGACATGTCCACGGAATTTAGAGACAGCCTGTATAAAAATACCTGCGTATGAACTTAGATATGACAAGTTCATATGAGAAAATTTGAGGAAAATAAGGCAAGTTTGACGTGTGAGAGAAACTCTCACGCGCGACGAACAGCGTCACATTTAGTGACCTAGCGACTAATGCCGGGTTAAATTAGACTTTCTTCCCCCGGGGGTCGAAAAGCCAGAATCTTTTCTCAAATTATGTCAAAATTAACTCAGGAACTGTTACCATTTAATGTGTCCCTTTTCAGAGCGGATTTATGCGGCTGTAGCCAGTCTGTAGCCCACGGCCCCGTTCATTCAAAGGGCCCCTTCGCGGTCAAAAAATAGAAATCTTAGTACAAAAAGTCTTGATTTTTTTGGACACGTTGCCTTTTGAATTATAACCACTGGTCAGATATACAAAAACTTGGAAAAACTTGAATAGATCCTCTAACAGTGTTAGGGCCCTCAAAGTTAAAGGTCCGATACTGTCCATTTTGAACCGTAATTTTAACATTGGCAATTGCAACAGAACAAAATCACTCCCGTGTCTGTTCTTTACGGTGGAATACAAAAAGGGGACCAACGAGTGAAGGGACTCGGTCATCACGATACCATAATTGCCCTTCATTGGGTCTCAAGAACGACTTCTTACTTTTCCTCTCATTCTAAGCTAGAGAGTTTTGTTTATAAAACTCTCGCACTTCAAAACTGCCCAGGCGGGCTATTCTGGACTTAAATTCGAATACGAAAGTATTCGAATTTCGAAATATAAGTTTCGTTCGAAACTACAGGGGCTCTATTCTCCACTTCGTTCGAAAATCTTCGAATGATGAATAATTCGAACGAAACTACCGGTTGGTATTCTCGACTGTGATTCGAAACTGTAGTTTCGAACGAAACTTATATTTCGATTGGAAACATGACAACAATGTATAAATTCAATGTTTCCAACAAAGAGGCAAGAAAAACTTAAACAATTGTGTTGGCTTTTTGCAAATTTCATATATCCCGCCCAAGTATCCCGCCATTCCTTCAATTTTGCACGTGTGAGAGACCAAGAGACGCTGTTACGAAAGTGGTTTAGTTCTTGTGGGGTTTGTAATAAATTATTATATCGCAAAGCAGAATGGCAGAAAGAATAACAAATAAAAGATTGGGTAATATAACTCAACATCAAAAAGAATTACTGATTGAATATCTTAAGAATCACCCTCAGTTACAACGTGGGAAATTTTCACAAACATTTTCGAAATTAAAAGCCCAAGAATTATGGAAGAAACTTACAACCATGTTGAACGCTTCACCAGGAGCTAAAAAGGAATGGTTCCGATGGCGAAAGGTAATTCAATGCAATTCAACTATTGGTAATTATTTACAAAAGCTAAAGTTAACGTATGAAGATCAAATTTTGCACATAGCACCACTATATAATATGTTGTCTCATAACATTACTTTTATTTGGGGCTCGCTGCTAGTTTAGCAGAAAAAAAATATTTGAAAACACACTTGGTTAAATGGCCATATTTCCTTTATAATGACGTTTGACGCGTATAGCCGGTGGCATAACCAACGATTAGAAAAGGATAGAAAACTCCCTGTATCTATAGCCATTGGTTAGAGAAAGACAACACGACGATTTTAATTATTTTTTTAATTAAAAACGGGGTGTTTGCCCCAATTAATTCTAAGTGTATTTGAATTATAATTTGTCGTAGAACATGCCCTCCAAAATTTATAATGTTTGAATCACGGACCACACAAAAGAAACAAACCAAACACGATACACGGTACGAAACCTATAAGTTTGCAGCCTTTGCGCATGTCACGAACAATTTTCGTATTCGAAAATAGTAATTCGCATGCAAGCGCGTGGGCGATGTAAAATTCGAATACGAAAAGTAATTCGCCTGTTCGAGAATACACTTTCGGCACATTCGTATGAAAATTCGTTCGAAACGAATACTTTCGTATTCGAATTTAAGTCCAGAATAGCCCGCCAGTTTCGAATCACAGTCGAGAATACCAACCGGTAGTTTCGTTCGAATTATTCATCATTCGAAGATTTTCGAACGAAGTGGGGAATAGAGCCCCAGGAACTGGCACCCATCTGACGTTTCTCTCCCTTCTATTACTACTTGACGTATTCATCAGTAATCATGGCGTAATTAATTTGACATCCTGAACGTGATAAGATGATAAACAAAATAACGTCCCATTTAAAAACAGTTGAAAACAATCGAATATCTGGTGAACTTGACAGTCATTTGTTTTTCAGATATTATAAAATCGAACAGGACATGTCGCTTAAAAGTTTGAATCGTGTTTCGAATAGTTTGGACCTGAATTTCGTAGTTGTTGCAAGAAAATACCTGACTTGAATTTTTGATTGACAGTTCATTTGTAAGTAACCATAATTCAATCCAAACAAGTTTTAAAAATAGAGAGATTTAAAGAAAAGAATGTCTGTTTTTGAATCAAAACACATTTGGATCACGATTTTGTGAACCAAAGAAAGCACCTAAAAAATATATAATGTTCCATTTAAAAAAGTTGAAGACAATTGAAAATTTGATTTGTTTTTCCGATGGTACCACAAAATTGACCAGGAGGAGCACCCGCTATTGGAGCGGACATTTGTCCGGAGCGGCAAAACTAAAGGGCGGCATTTTAGCTGTGAATGTGCCAAACATTAACAAGTTAAATACCTAATTAATCGAAATATTATACTTGCCGATTTTTTTCTTCGGGTTTGCTATTTACATTTCGTATGTTTGTGATTAGTTTTCTATATAGGATACAAGTTTGTTTGAGTGTGCAATAATACTGTCGTCATCAAAAAAACACTTCTTGCTGGTTAGCTGCATTATGTATTGTCATCTACGAATGAAAAACAAATTAGCTTTGTTAAAGATAAATTCATTTTCTTTTTTTTCCTTAGCTGTATGCTGTATGGCTAACATAAGTCAGTATTTTTCAAACTAAAATAATGACTGAACTTTATTAATGTCTGTCATCCGTTAGTCTCAGTTCATAATTACAGCAACTCAGCAAAATTTTTAGCATTATTAAATTTACGTCAAAAAGTGTCCACTTTTTTGGCGGCGACAGTACATTTTGTAATAGTATTGCAAATGCATCTGGTTAACAATGTGTAGCAAGATAGGTACAGGTACTTTTTAATTTTAGTTTCGTATTATTTGACTGTTAATTATGTTTCATTTCTCTCTAAATAAACAATTTTATTATCAAAAAAATTTATTGCAAATCGTTTTTGATTACAGTGAAACCCTCGAGCAGCCTCTATTTCAGCCCTATTTGGAGCTTCTTCAGCAGAAACGTAGCTCGAGATTTCCACTGCAATCCAAAAACGCCTTGCATGGGGTGACTTATTATGTAGCAAACCCGCTTTAGTTTGTCAATCCGTATGCAATGTTAGGTCAAAAAGCGATCAAGGGTGTCGCTATTTTATCTGTTTTTATGCTCATTTAAAAGAATTTGATTTTTATTTAAAATTAGAAATACTTATATACCGGGTCATCAACGGAATTCATAATTAGCGGAGGCTGTGATTGGTGCTATTTTATGCTGTGTGGTTGGATACACTGAAAAATAAATAATAAATTGACAGTTGTTATATTTGAGGTTACGCTCGTGCTTTGAGCAATCTTTATTTTGTTATTCTAATTTGTATGAATGCTGGTTTAAATCCTTTTTTTTAGAATATTAAGAGAGGTTCCATAAGACAAATCTGTTTATTACGTGGAGGAAATATTAACTGGAGGGAAAGTATAGTCAAATTTCCGGTCATCCCGCCTTTTCTACTAGGGTTGTAAAAGGAATCTGCTAGAACAGCATACATTAATTTCTGTACCCATGCGGACCAATCAGAAGGCTAACTTATTGTGACCAATAGAGAAGCTCTAAACTTAGTGCGCCAAATCTTATTTACCTAACTAATAATCTAATGTCATATGGCATAAGGTTAAATCGGCGGTTTAAATTCTCCAGGACTCTGAAGTCCGCAGAGTTTCCTCTCCAGCAGGTTTTTTTATTGTTCTCCCACCAAGAAACGGCGGGAAAGTGCAGAAAGGGGTGAGGGGTAAGGAAATGCGTCTCGTTTTCTTTACATTTTCAATTGTATTTAATGAAATAATGCACCCACGAGGTATAAAATCATCGTAAGGACATCAAAGAGTCTGTACAGTAACACAGAAACATCGAAAACGACAGAAATATCGAATTGCATTAACGATCGAGAACGCCCACGTCCACGGCAGATGTCGAAAACTCCCATAAGCCGCACGTGTTAACGTAAACACGTATAACTTTCTTAATAAACTACGCGGAAACGTGAATTTTCACAGGTGGATACGGTGAACCTCACGCTTTAAGGATATGGAGTCCAGAAAGTTGTTCTCCCCTAGAATTTTCAGTAATTCGACGGAATGTCGAACGATGCACGGACTTTATACGCGCCAAAAATGAAATTGCGCGCGCAGAAATTGATAATAAATTGCGACAGTAATTGTTACTCTATCTGGTACAAATAGGTATAATTTAACTCAGGTGCACTGCAGATGTAATTAATCTCGCCGTTTTCCTCGGGAAAGTACGTTTTTTCGCAATTTCCCGTAGAACATAAGACCGCGCAACGCGAAAACGTCACGCGTAAGGCCGGTTGCCTAGCTCTGCGACATCACATGTCGAATTACGACGCGCGCCGGTATCTTTCGCTGGAAAAATTGAAAGTATGCGGTGGTGCGTACAATCACGGGATAAAAATTTCGCTCGGTGTCGCGCACTTTTACGTTTCTGCAACTGCACCGGCATTTATATGCTGGTGCATCGATAATATGAAATCGAAAATGCTGTAACTCCCAGATTTTTTTTTATTTCGCGACGTGGAACTTTTTAATTAAACAATAACGCTTGAATGTGAATTTTCGCAGTTGGATGAACGAAAACTTGCACTTTTAAGGAAACGTTACTCCCTAGATATTTGAGTTATTCCACGAAATGTGGAACGGTGCACGGACAAATATTAATAATGGAAAATTGTAACTTTTAAATGGTCTAAGTCCCAATTTTTTTTAAAGTAATAGAAACTGAAACATACATATAACAGAGAAAATAAGAAAAACATTTTTAATAATATATGTAGATTTTATTTAAGTACAAAGACACAAACAAAACACACTTTAATATTGAAATTCCAAAAATTGAAAATATGGATGTATCATTTGAAATGGACACTTTTAACGGAAGGAAAATAATTGTTGTTCCCTACATGCTGTCGAAAGGAAAAAATTGTAGACAGAAATAGTTTCCTGTAATAATTCTTTCTCAAAATTGTACCGATTAAAGACGACTTCACAGATAAGACTTTAGTAAAATTTATGAATTCAGCTCGGCCAATTTAAAAATAAATTAATAATTTTAATAACTACTCTTCAGTTTTAGATTACTTACTAATTCTAGGATGGAAAGGTATAGTACAAAGTTTTACTTAGTAAAAGAAAAAAACATTTGCCATTATGTTTTAGTACCAGCAAACTGATCTGCGATGTATGCCAGAAGAAGTTTAGCAGTGTTTCAACGAAGAATCGACATATGAAGACGATGCATGACAAGAAAGTGGAGGAAAAGAAATCGCAACACATTCGTTGTCCCCTATGCTTGAAAGAAAAACAGGAAACGTTTGGAAACCATGCCAATCTAATTATGCATTTAACAGAGGTACACAGTGTGAGTATTAAACAATCTGATTTAAGTTTTAGGAATATTGATGAATTCGAAGTGTGGAGATCAAAAGAAAATAGAGAGGTTTATTATGCATGTGTCAGAAGAAAAACTTCAAACGGTAATCAATATATCTATTACAACTGTAACCGAAGTGACTCATACGGTTGGTTGGTTATAATTTCTAAAGTGAACATAGAGAGTAATCAATAATTACTTAAATATAGGATTCCACAGCAATTGTACCAAGAGAGCTATGAAGGTCGAAGGTAGTATTCGCATTTCAGGAATATGTCCATCAAGGATGCTTGTGAAGATCTTGAAAAATGGTTGTCTTTCTAATTATTTATTATAATAATTATACTAGTTTGATATTTTTCAGGCATGGTAAATGTGAAATTTGTTGAAACACATGTGGGACATCAAGATGAATTAAGGACAAAGCGATTAACAAAACAAGATCAGGCAATGATAGCAGATCAGTTACATGCAAGAGTCACAAACGAGAGGATACTACAGGATGCAAGGAATATCAAGGACAATCAACTGGAGCGTATAAATTTAATCACAAAAGGAGATCTAGGATATTTGATAAGAAAATTTAACATTGATAAAAAACGAGATGCAGATGACATGGTGGCTACAGCTTTAAAAATTGAAGAGTGGAATAAAGAAAGGAAAAATCAGGCATTTTTATTTAAAAAAATTGGTAAGTATATAAATAACATTAATTAAGAAACATTTCTATGCATGAAGATTATTTTGGTGATGGTTAATTGGGACTTTAAAAAATTTTCATTTCTGGGGCAATCTGGTGGAGGTATGGTGGTGGAAAATACAAATGTTCTAGGTGAAGTCATCCTTTACGCGATAAAGATTTTGCTGTGGGCTACATGAATGATATCATGGAGAAGAAACTAAGGAATTTCAAACACATAATTTGTATGGATGGAACTCATGGAACAAATCGATAGAATTTTGAGCTGACAACAGTTTTGATAAAAGATGATCATAATATGGGATTCCCTGTGGCATTTTTACTTTCCAATGGATTAGATCAGATAATTCAAAAAGTATTTTTTAGGGCATTAAAAGAAAGATTAGGAGGGGACATTGAAGCTGGATATGTAATGAGTGATGATGATCCAAAGTTGCATGGACTGAGGTAATGCACACTGAGAGAAAACCAAGAAGATTGCTTTGCACTTGGCACGTTGTAAAAAAGTGGAATATCCAAGGTAGATCAAAACTTAAGAAGCAAGAAAATAGGTTGGAAATGAAGAAGGAAATGAGAAAAATTTTGAAGGAAACAAAAATTGAAAACTTTATTGCACTGAAAGAAAAGTATTTCAAACATTTAGAAGATCAAAACGAATTAGATTTCTTAAATTACTTGAAAAAGTAAGTTTTTCATTTGAGACATACATTAAATGATCAAATACCTATGTTCTATCATTTTTAGGTATTATTTTCAGGATCAAGATCGAATTGTGATGTGGTCACATTGTTTTAGAACTAATGCTGGTATTAACACTAATATGGCAAGCTTACATAAAATATTGAAGCATAATAAAATGAATGGAAATCAAAACATCAGGTGAAATCATTACTTAAATCAATTAATATTTTAGAAAATTACATCATTTCTTATTTGTAATATTTTTAGAATTGAAAAACTGTTAGATTTATTAGAAGAAATTGTTAATGAGAAGATGTAGAAAAAAACTGTAAACACTGAGAGACCGAATGCAAACCATTACCAGCATAAAGTCACTGCAACAGCACATAAGAAGGCAAAAGAAATTGAAGATTTTGTAGAATTAGTGGAATTTGGTAAGTTTAAAGTGAAGTCGTCAGTAGGTGAGAAATTTTATATTGTATCTTATAATGTATTGTGTGACGAAGATTGTAGAAAAATATATTGCAACGAATGTAAAGTATGTGTACATAGATATAATTTTGAATGTCCAGAGTTGAGAACTGCTTTGTGTAAACATATAGACGCAGTGGTTTTGTATGAAAGGAGGATGAATGAATCTGTTCCAGGTATTTTTAATGTAGGAAATTTAAGAGAAGAAAATTTAGAAGAAGCTTTATATATCCAAGAGCCTACAACAAGTAAAATCAGGTATCAAGATGAATTATGTCAGTATTTAGAAGAGAAAAAGAATGAAACAAACAAACCCATTCATTTTGAAAGAAGGCGACAGGTGTGTAAGAGAATTATGTTAACATTAATACTATTAAATTTTAATGTTTTAATACAGGCCTGGGCATAAAATACGAGAAGAGCCACGTTGTAGTATCTCCCACTATTCTATAGTCGTCGTGTACCAACAGAAGTTATAAAACGTGTGGTTCTCGTGAAATACAAACATGAAACAAAATTATGAATTTAAGTACCTGTGTTTTATAAACAGTACAGGTAATGCAGAATGTATTATTTGCGGTAAACTGTTGAGCATAAAACGATATAATATTACTCGTCATTACAACATTTTCCATAAAGAATATTATCTACATAAGTTTTGTATATCGTTGGTTGTTGAAATTGAAGCGACTGAGCGTCAAGCAGGAACTGGCACTGCCTGTGCGATGGTAGAAGGAGAATATACCCCGATATATTCCCCTCGCATGATTAGGCCTGTTTTAATAGATAGCATTAGAGGAAGTTTTTAATTATACCACGAGAACAGACGAGAAAACATTTGAAGATTTTATGGATATTTTTAGTACGTTTAGGAATAATGTGGAGTGAGAGAAGACTCAAGCAAACAAGAAGAAGAAAATAGAAGAGCAGACTTATTATCCTAATAAAAAGTGAATTAGTGAGTATTTTGAAAATTACTAGTTTTACCCACGACCTACTAGATTTCACCAGACGACGATAAGGGAGTATGACTTGTGAAATCTAGTAGGTCGTGGTTTTACCATTAAATATTTATGTTTGTAGGTAGTTACAAAATGTTCAGAAGGAATCGATGAAGAATTACTAGCTCTTAGATGAAGATGAAAATCAGAATAAAAAATTCAGTTGCGTGTTAATTTGATTTAGTTAAACCCATGTCCCATCATATTTGCCTAATTTTTTTCTTAATAAATAATAAACTATATGCAGAATTACTGCTCTTCAGTATTATATTATGTCATTGATGTAATTAATTTATATTAATATATTTTGTACGGACTATTTTGTAACATTAACTTCAAAAACTTACTCATTTTGTTCAGATTCTAAGCTATAAAGCTTTCGTTTAAACTTAAAAGTTTACTATTCAGCTATTCACTACACACTATGAAACATTAAACCCTGTAAACCACCTGCAAGCAATTAATATCAAGAAAAGGTTATTTCTCGTTCGATTTGACCAGGAAATTTTAATTTTTGAATGCACCCGGTACATTAAATGTATGCACCCTGGTGAATGCACCTATAGGGGTGCTTTCAATACACCGAGTTCATTCCCTGACCAATCTCTAATGTACGCACTGCAGAACAGCTGTTATCGTGGAGGGAGTACTCCACGGCTCTTATTCTTGCTGCCTATCCAAAATCGTACAAGGTACAAAGGCGCGTAATTTAAAGTGGGTTGTAAAAGGTTTTAAGGTTTCTGCAACAGCAAAACCGGTCCCGCGTATTATGCATTGCTATTATAGGCTATGCTCCATCCAGTTAATACTCCTGTGTTACCAACGTTTTGAAGAATATCACAGCCTACTCTAATTATAAATTCTGTTGATCGCATGGTATTTTTAAAAAGTACATATGTTTCAGGTCTTGTCTTTTTGTCCGGGGTGTACGTGAACGCTAGAGCGGACGCTGCCAGGAGAGATTCTGAAACCTTCCTAATTTAACTTACTTCGTAAACATGCAGATAAAGAGGTTCTGGTATTTGGTTTTAGATATGAGGAAAAATCTGCGTTATTTTGTAATTTATTATAGGAAAATTCTGTTTGGTTGATTACGATTAACGACCGACGTTAGTTGACGCTAGGGTCTGCACATGTGACTCACATTTAACATTTAGTATTGCCATACTATAACCCTGGACGACATGTCAAATGTCAATCGCATCTAGGGACCCTAATCGAAGCTAGGATCTCTAGATTTGACTGACGTTTATCTTATAGCGTTTTCGATTCGTTTGCACTGGTGGCACTCAGGGTAGCGATTCTCGACATCGTTCGAAATCGCTTCGTATACGAAATTGCCTAATTTTCGTACGAAACTCATACGTATGGTTATATCATAAATTCTCCAAACAGTGAATTAACATTCGTATACGAAAATTACTTCGAATGGTTGTTTGCATGCGAAGACGTATTTTCGTAGACGAAATACGAATGAAACTAACCTAGAAATACTAAAGGTAGCTTGGAAGAATGGCTGATTTCGATGACCAGATAAATTTAGCAGCAATTGCGGCTGTAGAAGAAGCGGAATTATTAGCTGAAAATAATAGACACTTGCACACCTTCGTTAATCCATTTGAGGACTTGAATGAGAGGCAATTTATTAAATTGTTTAGACTAAATAAAGAAATGTCGGAGAACTTGATTGATAGGCTACATCCTTTTATAAGACCTGCAAATAGAATATCGGCTTTAAGTACCACTCGAAAGGTAAGGAAACACTTCCAGTTTTAGTTTAAACGAGAACATAATATGCACCTATATTCATAGGTTTTAACTGCGTTGAGGTTTTTCGCAAGTGGTAGTTATCAACTGGATATTGGACGTAATCTTAATCTTGCTGTGAGCCAACCATCAGTTAGTCGTTGCGTTGAAGAAGTTTGTGAGGCCTTGAACACGCCTGTAATCTTTAATGAGTACATTAGGTTTCCAAGAAACTTTCAAGAATTAAACATAATTCGTAATGAGTAAATATGTTAAATATTATAACGTGAACAAATATAACTATTCATCCAATGTGTAAAGTTTTTACAGGCAATATAATTTCCCAGGAGTGATTGGATGCATAGACTGCACACATGTAGCTATTTATCCTCCCAAAAAAAATGACCCCTTATATCCAGAGGCGATATACGTGAATAGGAAGGGTTATCATTCAATAAATGTGCAATTGGTAAGTTTCTTTTAAGTATATACTAAATTATTATAAAAGTGAAGTTAAAGTGATCATTTTTTAAACAAAAAGCTCAAGTAACAAAAAATAGCTTATTTGTGGTCTAAATATATTTAATTATGCTAGAAACCGTTTTCAGTCATGTATGGTCACAAAATCGTAGAGTTGAAGCTTCGAAATAAGAATTAAATTATTTTTTTTCATAATTTTAAAATACATTATACATTCTATGTATAATGGTTTTAAAATGATCCCTATTTTAGAGAATATATTATTTCTCTAATATTTCAGATATGTGACAGCAAGTTAAAAATAATTAATATTAATGCAAGATATCCGGGAAGCAGTCATGATAATTATATCTGGAATAATAGTGCTGTCCTGCCTTTATTACAAAATATTCATAATCGTGGTAATGGACCATCTTACTTACTAGGTAGCTATATATTTTGCTGTTTGAAAAAAAGTGGATCCTGTATCATCTTATTTCAGGAGACTCAGGTTATGCGTTGAGACCTTGGCTGCTAACACCACTGGCAAATGCTGCACCCAATACACCAGAAGAAGCATATAATGAAAGACATATGAGTACAAGATCTATTATAGAGAGATGTAATGGTGTATTAAAATTAAGATTCAGGTGTTTACTCAAGCATAGAGTACTTCATTATACACCTCCAAAGGCATCAAAAATTATTAATTCGTGCTGCATTTTGCACAATATGTGTGTTTCTAATAATCTACGTCCTATTGAAATAGGGGAGGAAAATGATGGAGTACATGAAGATTTAGGTCTTTATGATGCAGAGCTATTTGTGAATCAAGAATTTGGCGTAATTAACAGGATAAACCCTGAACTAGCAGCTGCCCGCAGGTTACAGCAGAACATAATTCGTAATCATTTTGCTATATAATTGTTACTATATGTAGTAAAATGAATATACTATTATTATGTATTAGTCATTATTATTGAAATCCACTGTATCAAAAATTAACAAAAAAGGGAATATTAAAACAAGTTTTGAAAAATATGGAGATTACATATAATTTAAATATTAAGTTTTTCACAAATAATTTTTAGTGAGTTGCTAATCTGTTTTTTAACCTCTATATCTTGTTTATACAACTCTAATTTTCCTCTGTAATAAAAATTCAAAAGTTTTAATTTTTCATCATTCTGTTTTGCTAAGGTTTCTGTTGCAGTAATTGTTTTTAGTAATCTTTGCGCTCTTCTTGGTTGTCTTGTACTTGATGATGGTGTACCGATGTCAACATTATTCTGGATGTTCATTGCTGCACGCTGTGCCGAAGTAAGCTGTCCTTTCACATTAGCAGCCTCACATACAATAGCTGTTGATGTGCTATCACTTTTCATTTCTGTAACATTTTATGAAAGAATTTGTAATACTCAATATAAAAATTCTAGTATGTCACTTACCCATAATATTTTTTTCTCTATAATTTTCATCATTTTCCTTTATTTCTTCAGGATAATTTTCATCTATCATAAATGTTATGTATTCTGCACCATCACTTGTACTCAAATCAAAGTCTGTTATAGATTCATTTAGATCTTTATGACCTTCAATAACTGTAGGACCCATAATATTCACTACTTCTTCTTCAATAACAGATAAAGATTGTTTCATTTCCTCACCACCACCAGTTTTTCTTCTATCTTTGAGGATAGCAGATTTTTTCTGTTTTGTATTCGTTCGTAAATCATGCCATGTCTAACGTTTATAAAATACATAAATTAAATATTGATAATAACAGATTATTGAATTAAAATAGGTACATTCTTGTCCGATGAACGATTAACGGACACTTAAAATTTCTCCTATAACTTGTGCTTATATACTTAGAAATAGTCCTTACCTTTCGCCACTGATGCCATTCTTTTCGAGCTCCGGGTAAAGCATTTAACGACAATGACAAAGCTCTCCACAATTTCTGTGCTTCTGCCTTTGAAAAATTTTGGGAGAATTTTCCTTTAACCAGGTCAGAATGCCTTTGTAAATATTCCAACATTACCTATTGAACCAGAACATACTTTTTTTTACAGTAATATTATTTAAAACTACATACCTACGTACCTCTTTTTGTTGTTGCGTTATGTTACCCAATCTTTTGGGATTCACCATTCTTTGCTATTTTTTCACAAATGTTAGGAATTTAAAATATATGTTAACCATACGTAGATATCAGCTGCGACAACGTCTTTGTTTACTGTGATTTAGTGATATTTCACGTGAAATTTTACATTTTCAGTTGGAAGCAGTGAATTTAAGCAGTGTTGTCACATCTCCAGGCGAATAATTTTAACATTCGAATCATAAATTTCGAAGATAATTCGAGAATGCATATTTTTTGTTTCACACGAATTTTTTAGGCGAATCTTTTCACATTCGGAATTTTTCGTATGAAGTGGAGAATTGCACCCCAGAATATTTGCATCTTGCTTTAACCTCATATGATAAAATGAGATGATACTTCGAGTGCAATCAATGCAAGTGAATCGAAAACGCTATTTGATAGGGTTCAGAAATCATCGGCCAGTTTCGTCAGTTTTTTTTTTCAACCACGACCGATTTTATGAAATAGGAAAACTATATTTTATTCTTTCTAATCCAGTACCTTATTGAAAAATTACTGTGTGTAATAAAAAGTTATATTTGACAACTTTGTAATATCAAATTAGTCAGCCAATCATAAATTTGAAATTTCTAACAATTTGTTTTCGAACCTGCTGAACCTCAAACAAGGGACCCTAGTTGACGCTTGATTTTTGCAATGCCAACAAATAAAGGTAACTTGAAACATGAATAATTTGGAGGTAGGTTATTATTTGTAATTTCTAACTTTAAAATAAAATTTTGACGGCCATTTTCATAATCAGACTTTAAGGGAAATTTTAATATTTTTTTAGGTTACAATAACTTTAAAAAAGTCTGAATTTGAAAATGGCCTTAAATGACTCGAATATAGTCCATTAAAGCACCAAAAGAGTCTTTTTTTAATTATTAGGAGAAAGGATATTCTTGAAGTCAAACTACTTTCAGTCGTTTAAAATTAAACCAAAAATTACAATCTATAAAATTCTTTTCACAAATCGTCAGGTAAAAAAATAAAAAAATACTGATATTAACGAATAGGAGTAATAATTTTCTTGCTTTATGGATGCGATTGCAGGATGTTACATCCATGTATTTATCAAAATATCTAGATAATCATCAAAATCTAAAATACATTTTATCAACAAATGATTTAATTACATTTGTGTCATTTATAGGTGGATTGTACAGTGCAGTTACTTCACAAATCATCTATTTAAAGAAAAAGCAATTACAAAAAATCACAACTTTATAATGCAATAAATATTTCAGATTTAATTGTAAGTCATGTATCTTGGAGTCGCAGAGAACTTCGCATAGGATTTAATGACTTTATTGACCGCCTCTAAGAAGTCTTTTTCGGTTGCAACCTTCCTTCTAGCCCTGATGGCAAACATACCAGCCTCAGTGCACACACTTCTAATTTCTGCTCCTGTGGAATTAGGGCAAAGCCGAGCAAGTAATTCAAAACGAATATCTCTTTCTACAGACATAGATCTTGCATGGATTTTGAAGATGTGAGTTCTGCCTTCCAAGTCAGGCAGACCAAATTCAACTTTTCTATCTAAACGGCCGGGTCTCATTAGAGCTGGGTCAAGGGTGTCAGGGCGATTTGTTGCCATTAATACTTTAATGTTTCCTCGAGGATCAAATCCATCTAATTGATTGATTAATTCAAGCATAGTACGTTGTACCTGTAAATTATTGAAAATATTTAAATTTTGTGGATGTTTCTATCAGAAGAAACGACTTTT
The DNA here is from genome assembly GCA_036172665.1 of Prosopocoilus inquinatus. NCBI lineage: Eukaryota > Metazoa > Arthropoda > Insecta > Coleoptera > Lucanidae > Prosopocoilus > Prosopocoilus inquinatus. The sequence continues at coordinate 20,185,197 of CM069875.1, forward strand.
AAATATTTTGAGTTCAGTATTTATTGAAATTTTGAAAACGTTCCGTTCGTTTTATTTTAATTTGAATTTAAACAATTTGTAATTCAAATAAAATGCTTCAAAATTAATTGAATGTGTAATAATTATTGAAATTACTTAATAGAGAATTAAGTTAATGCATAACTATTGACATTATAAGTACAGTAAGGAAAAATTTTTACAAGTAATTGGTTTCCCTCAATATTTTTCACTTTTGCTTACTGAGCTGCAATTAAAAACAATTGTGTTCTTGTAATTCTTATCATTTAAGACCATTTTACTATGTAATGTTAAGTTTTAACTCTTTGTTTTAACAAATTAGTTTCTGTTACATAACTGATTTTACCAAGAGATCACTATAATAAAAAGAAAATTATATTTTACCTCATTATCTCCACCTGCTCCGTCATCAAAGCGAGCACCACCAATAGCATCAATTTCATCAAAGAAAATTAAACAGGCTTTTTTTGAACGTGCCATTTCAAACAGTTCTCTCACCATTCTTGCACCTTCTCCTACATACTTTTGCACAAGCTCCGAACCTATCACACGAATGAAACAAGCATCAGTGCGATTTGCTACAGCTCGAGCACAAAGTGTTTTGCCAGTTCCAGGCGGACCAAACAGCAAAACTCCTTTTGGCGGTTCAATGCCAAGTTTAACAAATTTCTCAGGCTGTAAAAAAAAACATACTATGTGAAGTAACTGCAGATTTTACATAATATTTCTTACATGCAATAATGGAGTTTCAACGACTTCCCTCAACTTTTCAATCTGCTCTTTGCATCCTCCAACATCACTGTAAGTCACGTCAGGTTTTTCTTCTACTTGCATCATAGTAACTGTAGGATCAATTTTGGGAGGTAAAGGTATATGAATTTGATATTTATTACGATCCACCCTAAATTATGATTGTTCAGAAAGAGTGAAAAATAATTATACGTATAAATTTATTACCCAACTCTCATGCCTTCTTCGATATCTGTAGGTGCAACAGAATCAGCAAGGTCGACAACAAACTTTGCAAATTGTTTAACGTTTATGATGTACTTAGGATCATCAGTGTCAGCATTTATGATTTTCGTACATCGTGCCACTTGCAAAGGTTGTTCATTCTGCAAAGTTTGTTTATCAGCAGCTAAATCCCATAGTGCAGGCGGAGCTAAACCAGTGTCTGATTCTTTTATTCCTGTCAGTTCATTGACCCGCTTGATAATTGTTTGTATGTCATCTTCTACAGTTTTAATACTCTTTGTGTATTGACCCTGGCCCTGCAAGAAACATAACCTCAAATCATTAATAGTCATAATAATTTTAATGCAATGGACTTACATATGTTTTCAACAGAGCTATGTCACCTTCGTCTAAGGCTGTAAAGCATTCAAAATTTGTACAGTTAGAAATTTATAGCAAAACAAAACAAAATGAATTGAAAGCCGAGAAAACTTTTATTCAGTATGATTTTACTTGCCTTTGATTTCCTTTTCTTCCTCTTTGTCTTCTTTAGGTTTTCGCATGTCTTCTCCTAAGTGGTCAGGCATTTTGGTGAAGCTGTTAAGTGTTTGTTGATTTGTTTAATAAGAATTAACTGGTGGATTACTGGCAATTTTATCTGTCAAAATTACCTTGCCCTTCTGTCACAGTCGCACCAACTTTGAAAAAGCAAACTTTGGGAAATAATCAGCGTTGGCAATATACGTTCCCTAGGTTCCTCTCTCAAAGAATGAAAAATTCCTAATTACTGCCCGCAAAATTTTTAAAATCCTCAACAGTTCTTTATGTTCATAAATAAAATTTATTATTTTTTATAAGAAGTGTTTCAACATATATTGTGTCCTCGGATTGAGTTTGCAACACCAATACCTGTAATAAACCAAAAATTTTTGAATTCATATTTTATGTTTTTCAGTTTAGGTCTGCATGGTATGAAACGGATGCATAGACACACAACTGCGAGGGCTCCGGGCGGCACCTTTGATTTCGCGCGGCAAGATTCCGTAACCTTCGGCCATTGTTTAGGTAGTTGACAAAGTGCGAAGTTTGAAAACTACGGCTTATTGCAGTATTAATACATTAATGCATCTTTCATCAATTTGCTATGTTAATTAACGAATGAAGGTAGTAATGAAAATGCCGTGAAATCATTGGATTAACATTGCACTATATTTTGTAACCTGCTCACACTATAAATTAAAAAAAATAATAATAAAATACCTAAACAATGGCATGAACTGGCGGGAATGCCTTTGCATTTGTGTAATAAGTAGATAGTGATTTTATTTTATAAGGTTGGCTATTAAAGTAAAACTAGACAAATCACGACCTAGATTTTACAAGACGGACTCTCTTATCCGGCTTGCGCAATTTGTTTATTTATTGTGATCTTTTTCCGTTTTAGCGCTAGTTACCCAAATTGAAGTTTTCTGACACTTAAACGTCACAAACGTCAGATAATGCATATTTATGACAGTGCGAATTAATTAAAACCTAAAAACCACTTTGTTATAATTAGTAAACCATTTTTATTGAAAAGAATTACGTAATTGATCATGTAATTACAATATAAAGCTTCGCAAGCCATGAATATATCACACTTGGCTTGCATTTTAGTGATATTTGTGAAACGGGGTATAAGTATTTTTTCAAAGAATTACTGAGTTACATTACATTATAGCTTTCCTCTTTGTGGCGCAACAAACAAGGAAGACTAATAGAAGCAATTGGAGTAAGGAAAGTTAAGAAAACGATTTCTTTTTATTTTCTACCCACCTCAGCGTAAAATTTCAAACTACTTTCTTCGTAAATTAAGATTCGGCCGTAATTAAATCATGTGTAGAGTAGGAATTTTCTACCGATACTACCAGAAAACTATACCTTAGCCAATTTGAGCAAAGAAACATAAGTGTGGTTTATATAGTCACTAAAACTGATAACTAAACATTAATAATTATCAACTAAGAAATTAAAAGGCTGTACTGATATGAAGTTCAACTTCACAAAAATTAAGAATTCGTTTATTTCAATTCTTAGTGGAAAATGCGGGATGACCGTAAATTTGACTGTACTTTCTCTCCAGTTAATATTCCCTCCACGGAATTTTCACAGCTAGGTATGCAACGAGCATGCACAATTTTTGCTTGTATAAACGGAAAATTTTGCATAGTTTTAATTTTAGTTTTTGTTAATTTTTAGTTTTAGTGACTGTATAAACCAAGCAATAGCTTTACTGAGAATATACTCAAAACTGTCAAAAACCGCGGAAGTTGACATAAATAAAAAATGACGTCGAGGATATACATCCGTTTCCGGTTTATGCGGTGCCAACGGAGAAACACGTGAACTAGTAAATTGCCCAGGCCGTACAGAGACGAATTCTCGTTAAATCTAGTAGGTCGTGAGACAAATTAATTTCATGTCATTATAATGAAAGTCCGGATTTATATGTGCTAAAAAAGTGGAAAATAAGTTTTTTTATGCGATTAAAATGGATCAAAATATGGATATTATATGCGATAAAAATTTTATTTTACTTATACATACTTTAGAATAATAAAAACATAAATTGTTTCATATAAGTAATTTTAACACTTAACACTTAAATAGTAGGATTACAAAATATAATCAACAGTTGATTTAAATTATTTGGGGTAAAATTTTGTCGTCTGTCTGTCAAAATATTTTTATAAGAGGAAAACGAACGCTCGACATCGCATGAAGTAATGGGCGCAAATTTCATGGATGCTACATCTTTGGGGTCCATGTCCAAATCCTCTTCACTTTGACCTTTTAAAACTAAACAGATTTTCCTCATTTTATTGTAGTCAGGATTACGTAATAGAACCTTGTCTAATTTTGCCATTAACTTCTCTCATATCTCCCCTGGAATTGATTTTACACTTTCAATTGCATCATCGACCACTTCAAAAGAATCTAATACAGCCGTCTGGGATGATTCCAACTTTTTAATGGTGGATATTAAAACCGAAAAATGAGTTTTAATGAATGCTAATTGATTCCCGATGTTTGTGTTCGACATGCATTCCTTACAAATTCTTAAAGCCGCTGAATTGGAATCATCCAATTCTAAGAAAATTTCCTTTAATTGTTTAAAGTTATCTGCGTAAAAATTTGCTGCTTCAAGCCACGTACCCCATCTCGTAATTATTGGTTCTGGTGGTAATGGCAGGTCAGCAGCTAATTCTTTATAGTGTTGTATACGCAGTGGGGCTTTAAGAAACGCCTTTTTTCCGTTATTGATCAACTTATTTACTGTTGGGTATTCTAGTCGCACCAATTCAGCGAGCCTATTCTTTGCGTGAGCCATACAAGTGAAGTGCATCAGATTTGGGTAAAACACCTGTAAAGCCTGTCCTGCTTTTATCATGTAGACTGCTGCATCAGACACCATTAGTAATATATTTTCCGATTTAACTTGATTAGGTGCATATAAAAGTGTCAAGCTGTCGTTAATAAAACGTGCGATCGTTGAATGATTTGTTTTTTCCAAAACTGCACTATTTACCAAATAAGATATTGGTGCAACTGTGTTGCTTAATACTCCTGCTAACATATTTGCTACATAACGACCGCAGGCATCTGTCGTTTCATCAACTACTATATAAATATTGTTGTCGCTAAGCTTCTCTCTTATTTTCTTCATCCGTTGCTGGTAGCATATACTTAGATAGTTTTTCCGCAAAGTCGATTCATTTGGAATATGACGATTGCAATATTTTTCCAAAAAAGTTCGAAAACTTGCGTGTTCAAGTTTATGCCAAGGAATGTTTGACTCTGCCATAGCACTGCACAAGTCTAAAAAGAATTCATTTCCTGTGTCACTGCCCTGTGAGTTACTGGCTGTTGAAGAAATAAAAGACTGCTTAAAGTTAGACACACATCTTTTCTCCGACTCCTTATGGAGGTTTGTAGCCAAATGTTGATCAATCTGGTACTTTTGGTCTGACGACACCTTAAAATATTGTCAAAATGAAAATGTGATTTTTAAGAGAATTTGTAAGGTATCTACCTGTTTTGAGCATGCGTTGCAAAAAATAACTTTTCCATCTGTAGTTAGATGTTTAGATGCTTTAATCCATTTTTTTCAATAGCTCGGATCGAGAGGATGCTACTTTCGGCATTTTGAAAAGATAAGCACTGAATTTATTTCGTCTTTAAATTAAATAAGAAAATAACAACTAATTCGCGTTGATAAATACACTAGTCACTAGTCACACACATTCACGGAGTTCTTATCTCAAACTGAAATGCAAAACATAAGTGCAAAATGCAAGTGCAAGTCGCTACAGATTCCCAGAAAATCACATTCCGGGAAATCGTAAAATAAAGTGGCCAGACGTTGAGAAGAATAAATTACTTCTTGGAAAAGCTGCAGACTTGAATATTGACCGTATACGGAATTATAATGTTATTTATATCAATATATGGATAAATAAATAAATATGCGCTAAAAGTCTAAAATATTAAGTTATATGCGAAATAAAACTACCATTTTTGGGTTTCTCTAATCGACAAACATATAAATACAAAACGCCAAGTTTAGGTATGTTAGTGTAAAAAACTTGTAAAAACTTATAAATCCGGTCTCTAATTATAATATATGCCAAAATGTGATACTTCAAATCAGATAGACCAACCGATGTTGTCAACTCTCAAGTTTAAGAAATATACCTTTGTGAATTCTATAAGTCAATTTATTATGTAAATAATTAATTATTTTATGTCAAAATGGTGAAAATTGTAATTGTAAAACGCAACATGAAAATTGCTACGTGGGCTGCTGGAAAATTTTCTGGAATCTAGTAGGTCTAGAATTGTTAGCGTTTATCAACCGTCATATTTGAAAAATTTGACGTTTTTCGCCTATAATTCTATTCACAGTTCCTATCCAAGTCAACTAGTTTTGTCTATGCAGCATTTGAGAAAAAGTAATTTTGTGTAAACATGGAAATCTCGCGTGAAAATTTTTGTGCCATGATTTTTTACGATTTCAAATGTGGTCTAACGCCGAAATAATGCCTCGATCGGCTTCATTTGGCTTTTGGAGATGAAGCACCATCAACGAGCAGTGTTTATAATTGGTTTGCCGAATTCCAGCGTGAACGTACCTCTCTCAGTGACGAATTTCGTGAAGGTCGTCCATCAACATCTGTTGTTGCCACTAATGTAGATGCTGTGCGTGAAATTCTTGAGCGAGATCGACATGTGATATACCGTGAGATTCAAGCATCCTTACGCATTGACATGAAAACAATACACCAGATTTTGCATGATCATTTGAACGTACGAAAGCTTTGCAGTCGTTGGATCCCATACAATTTAACAGAAGCACAAAAGCAGGGTCGTGCCAAATGGTGCGAAGAAATGCTCAAGAAATTCAATGGAGTTCGTTCAAATTTAGTGTATAACTTTGTTACTGGTGACGAAACGTGGATCTATTCGTACGAGCCAGAAAGTAAACAACAATCTACCGTTTGGGTATTTCAAAGTGATCCAAAACTAACAAAAGTTGTCCGTTCACGCAGTGTTGCGAAGCAAATGATTGCTTGTTTCTTTGGTTTAACTGGACATGTAGCAACTGCGGCTTTAGAGGACCGAAAAACCGTGAATGCTGATTGATATACAACAATTTGTTTGCCGGAAGTCATCGATCAAATAAGAAGAAACAATCGAAATCGACGAATTATTCTCCATCATGACAACGCCAGCTCTCACTCCGCCCGTCAAACAGTTGATTTTTTGTCCAACAAAAATGTTGAATTAATGACTCATTGTCCATATTCACCTGATTTATCACCTAAAGATTTCTTTTTGTTCCCACATATCAAAAATAAAATGCGTGGTGAGCGATTTGGTCGGCTGAAGCAGCGGTTGAAACATTCCGGACACTAGTTTCTGAGGTACCATCTTTAGAGTGGAAAACGTGCTTTAGAAATTGGTTCGAGTGTATGCAAAAGTGTATTGACGTCAAAGGCGAATACTTCGAAAAATAATGATACCGTTTACCAAATTTCTTATGCGTTTTTTCATACCGTTTCCAGAAGCTTTTCCAGCAGCCCACGTATACAAAAAGCATTTGTAGGGTACCACGGACAGGCCAGATTTAGGGAAAATGGACATTATTGAAAGATTAGAGGAAATTTTTGCAGTGAGTACAATATTTTAAATTTGTAGGCGTAAACTGCTTTCCAGTTATGATTTTCAAGCACCTGAGATGATCTGAACTGATTTGATCCTAACTACACTTTAGATTTTAATGGGAACGCTGCATAAGTTATATAGGCGTTGATATATGGGTAGTCATAGAAACAGATGCCGGAGGGGGCGAGAGAAAGTAAAAAAGATCAGTTCAAGTGCGTTTCGCACCCTGCAATTGGAACGTGTTTGATCGGCTTGGAGCAGCTCCGAGTAGCTCATTTGGGCAATTGGAAAGCGGCTGTACTTTCATTTAGAAATACTTATATACAAAAATGTATAGGGTCGAAAAAACGAGACGAATTGGAAATTTCTTCTTCTGGCAAACGTACTTTACGGACAAATTATAAAATTACATGTTTAGAAAAGATTTGCAACAACTAATTAGGCAATGTAATTTTAGCAATGAAACATACAACTTCTGACGAAAAGAAAATATTGCAACATTGCTTCATTCGCAGTAACCTTAAACTCAAAATCAAAATGACTTGCATTGTCAAAGTTTAGTTCCTTGCATAAGTACTACTTTTTTCCTAAATTTTCACGACATACTTGGATGGTAAATAAATAAAAAACAGATAATAGTAATCTGTGATGCATGTGTGTCAATTTTGACGTTGAAATCCTTCAAGGTGGCAGAATTAGCACAAGAAGAAATAAAATCTATGTAAATTGAAATCATTGCATTTGCAAATTTATCGACCCAAATACACATAAAATATTGTTATTAATAATACTCCACCTTTATTAACACCTACTATTCTACTCTACTCTACTATTATATAATATTATTATAATATTAATATTATAGATTTTATTTCTTGTTGTGTTAATTCCGCCAACTTGAAGACCTTCGACGTAGAATTTTGCACAAATTCATTATATGAAACCTGAATTCAAAAATTTTTGGTCCATTACACGTATTGCGAACACAATCCGGGGACACACTGTATAAAACAATTAAATTAAAAAAAATCAGCATTAGACTGAAAGTTATGATGAACGCATTGATTAAACTTTGTTTAGCCCTAGAACGCTAAGCATAGTATTTTTATACTACCTATTTAAGACAAATGGTGTATTCAGAAATATTTGAATTTAACGATTTAAAACTGTAAGAATTTAAGTTAAGTAAGGGCCGGTTTCATAATCGAATTAAAGAAGACTTTAAAATAAAAGTCATATTCCGTTGTGCAAATAACTATGTTTTCACATTGGTTTTGACATCTGCCTGTGACTTTATTTTAAAGTTTCCTTTAAATTGATTATTAAATTTAAGACGTTAAAGCGAAAATGTGATTCTGGATGATTCTTTAACTTTAAATTGTAAAGTTTAAAATATTAAAGAGTTAAAGTTCCTTAAATTTACTTTCTGAATATAGCACCATAAGCACTTGTAAAATATATGTTTATTTCCAAAATTTTGCTAGCTGAGGTTCATATTCAGATACCTTTTCATCATAGTCTTCAATTTCTATTGAATCTTCAGTTTCACTTCAATTCTTTTGTCAGTTTTCTTCATCGGACTCTAAAATTAGATTATCGGCAATATTTTTATGTTTTTTCGTATAAAACATTTTTTGTCATCCAAATGTTTGACCGAAATGAATAGGAAGAACTACGTAAATTGTTACTTAAATGAAGGACGCCAAATATGTACTGTGTCCACGGATTTGGTTCACAACAGGAAACACATTTTTTTTAGAATTTTCGAGAAAAAGACATTCTTTATAAAAGTTTAACCGTATCTGTAACATTAATAATAAAAAAGTTAGCATTAGCGCCGAGTTATTTTTGAACAGTTCGTTTGCTAAGATGAAAGATTATATTTTCCTGATTTTAAAAATATATAATATGTTGACATTTGGAGAGGCTCTTCGAGATATAATTAATTTTAAATTATCAGCATAATGACGTTTAAAAACTCTAGACGGCCTGGAAAGGTGTTTACTACAAAACTTCTAAATGGCTGTTTTAGCAAAAAGCAACAGAAATTCGAATACTGGAAACCCTACACAATGAATTAATAATGAAAACAAAATTCCAGGCCGCCTTAATATTTTAAACATCAATTTATTGATATTCTAACCTGAAATATTTCACAAATGGCTCTTCCAAATATCGATACATTACATATTCTTGAAATCAGAAAAATATGATCTTTCATCTTAGCAAATAATATGTAGGGCGTTCCATTAAAAAAAAACAAAAATTACATATCTTTCTCCAATTCGTGATGCGCTTTTGTTTCTTTTGATAACTCTAAAAGATAACAAGCATAAAACCCTACAACTCTTGTATTTAAAGTTTTTCTGTAGCTCATAAAATAAACCATCTAGATAGGGTCCAAAATATAAAAAAAGCCTGTACATACATGGTGTTATTTTATGGGAAAAAATGGGTTTCTTGGATTTCTTAGCATTCCAGAATTATGAATTATTTTGTCATTAATACAATATTTTTCTTTTCTCTTTTGTTTAGCGAATTTCTTGGTTTGTAAATTTAATTATTTGCAGCAATAGGAAAAATGTTACTATCGTTTTGAATTTGCCTGTTTTGGTTGTACTGGGGGTATTACGTCTTGTTTGACCTCACGTGATCATTCAAAGATTCTCCGAGTGCACACTAATATAGCAATTCGTAAAAGCTGTATGACTTTATAATAAGATTTTAGGAAGCTATACATTTAATGTGATTGGTAAAATGTGAATGTAAAATGCTTCTGCAATCTAAGGTGACTTTCAATTACTTAAAGCCCTTCAGTACAATTGTGAAACGGACTGTTAATAGCATGATTTTATATAGTGTGAGTGTAATTTATTCTATAAATAGAGAGATGTTATCAATTTAATGTAACTACACTCAACGAAACATACACACGATTATTTGAGGTGAGAGAAATTGTTTATTTTTATTTTTGGATTCTGCCAACATATTTCATTTTCTTTTATCATTTCAATAATGAGCTATTGCTCTACTATTTACCCGTTCTTACAGCAACTCACATCTATGTACATGTTTGAAGGTCATTAATTTTTTCATTTCGTGATTGCTATCAAACGCTTATGGTGTAGAGTATTTAATTTGAAGTACATGTTTTACGTGCAAGATAAAATATTAATAAATTTTCACTACATCACCTATAAGGGAAAAAGTAATTTTTTCAACTTACTCTTTTAGTATTTAATTTTGTTAGTAACGATGAACATATAAAATAGCGACATCTTACTATCGCTTTTTGTGCAAATCGTTTTTGATTGCAGTGAGAACCTCGAGCAGACTCTGGAAAGCTGTTTCAGCCCTGCTTGGGGCTTCTTCAGCAGAAACGTAGCTCGACATTACCACTGCAGACCAAAAACGACTTGCCCAATTTATTCGCAAATGCGATGTAAGAATGATGAACATATAAAATAGCGACATCTTACTATCGCTTTTTGACCTAACATTGCAGTAGGATAGACAAATTGAAGCGGGAATGTCGAGCTACGTTTCTGCTGAAGAAGCCCCAAGAAAGGCTGAAACAGCTGTCCAGAGGCTGCTCGAGGTTCTCACTGCAATCAAAAACGATTTGCACAAAATTTTTCTAAAATCTTTCATTATGCTTTGACAGCAAGCATGGCCGCCTTGCATGGGGGACTCATTAGGAGCAAATCCCGCTTCAATTTGTCTATCCTACTGCAATGTTAGGTCAAAAAGCGATAGTAAGATGTCGCTATTTTATATGTTCATCATTCTTACATCGCATTTGCGAATAAATTGGGCAAGTCGTTTTTGGTCTGCAGTGGGAATGTCGAGCTACGTTTCTGCTGAAGAAGCCCCAAGCAGGGCTGAAACAGCTGTCCAGAGGCTGCTCGAGGTTCTCACTGCAATCAAAAACGATTTGCACAAAATTTTTCTAAAATATTTGTTAGTAACGTTTGTTAATTTTAATATTTAATATTTCACATTCTCTGTTCGCAGATAAAATGTCGAAGTTTATTGATAAAGTAGCCGTGGTGACGGGAGCAAGTGCAGGTATCGGTGCAGCCACAGCCAAAACCTTGGTCGAGCTTGGATTGAAGGTAAAAATCGCAATTCTTTTTTGATAACATAGTGCAACGCATCTCAGGTTGTTGGTCTGGCCAGAAGAAAAGACCGCTTGGATCAACTGGCGAAGGAACTGGAAGGAAAAACAGGAAAGTTCTATGTTCTCAGAACAGACGTCACACTTGAAGAAGACATCGTCAAAGCGTTTGACTGGATTACGAAAAATGTTGGTCCTGTCCATGTATTGATCAACAACGCCGGCATTGTGCCAGCTACGACTTTAGTAGATGGTGATACAGAAAAATGGAAGCTACTCTTGGATACGAACGTACTTGGTCTTACCATAGCATCTCGAGAAGCTATAAAAATCATGAGGGAATATAACATCGATGGACATATTATTAATATAAACAGCATTGCCGGACATAAAGTATTTAGTTTTCCTAATCAAAATTTGTACCCAGCCTCCAAATATGCAGTCACTGCTTTGACTGAAACATTTAGACTAGAACTGATTCGTTTAGGAAGTAAGATTAAAATTACTGTATGTTTTCCTTTCGTTTCCCTTAGATTTGTGCAGTATATGTACATGTATTTTTTAGAGTCTAAGTCCTGGTTTTGTTGACACTGAAATTTCGATCGTCAGTGGTAATGTATCTGCTGAACAGTATAAAGAGTTGCTGAAGAACTTTCCGGTTTTAAACAGCCAAGACGTTGCAGATGCAATCGTTTATATATTGGATACTCCACCACATGTTCAGGTTGGCACCTATCTATCAAATAAGATCAGCGCATTGACAACTACTGATTTTAGGTTACCGAGCTCATTATTAAACCTGTAGGGGAAAGCTTTTAATTAAACGATGAGAATCGAATGGAAATCGAATTACTGAATAAAACAATTTGTTTCAACTTGTTTTCTCTTCTTCAATGTACAGGTTGTTTGCAAAAATAAGTGCAAAATTTTTAACCACAGCGCCGACAGCACAAACAACACGAAAAAATACAAAAAGAATTCATGTAACAAAAAGACAATTCCTTTACCCGTCCCTTATTCGGCGCTCATGAAATAACAAAAAATAAAAATTAGGGAACTTGCTTTTCTGATCGTAGACAATGGGTGGTATGAATAAAAACGAAGTAAATGCTAATGCTACAGTTTGAAGTATCTTCTTCGTAGTATTTCCTTCAGTTTTTGAGAAGGTGCCACACTCTGAAGTAAGTACTATTATTTTCCGGAAGATACTATGGCAAATAGCATTCGTGTGGAAATTATCGAAGTGTTTACTTCACTCTGGAGTATTTACTTCGGCTACTAAATGATTCAGTGGGTGGTATGAATAAAAACGTAGTAAATGCTGATGCTACAGTTTGAACTATCTTCTTCGTAGTATTTCCTTCAGTTTTTGAGAAGGTGCCACACTCTGAAGTAAGTACTATTATTTTCCGGAAGATACTACGGCAAATAGCATTCGTGTGGAAATTATCGAAGTGTTTACTTCACTCTGGAGTATTTACTTCGGCTACTAAATGCTTCAGTTTTAACTCAAAATTGTACTATTTACTTCAGTGTCAGCGAAGCTGGTACCATCGTAGCTTTATCTTGCGTACTTCGATCGTAGCATTTGCAAAAAATGGCACAGATGCCTAATAGAAAAATTGTGTAAAATAATTACCATAAATATAGTTATACCAAGCCTGAACTTGTCATTTCTATACCGGGTGCAAGATAAAATACGCCGCAATACATACATAACTATAGTCAGATTTGAATTAAGTAAGAAAGAAATATATAAAATCACTCCATAAATACTACAAATTGGTAAAAGTTGCATTTTGTTTTAGTATCTATTGTAACAAATAATAGTCAACTTTTTTCTTGAACTGGACATATATGTATTTCTTTTTTAATTCAGTGATATGAGGTAAGTAAATGACTTAATGTTGTACTGGATCACTTTCAAAAATATGACTAATAATTTAATATTTCGTCAAAGGATTATTATTACTACAAAAAATACTTACAAATTTAATAATGAATGCTAATTACGTTGTAGCAAGAAAGTGTTGAACGCGGCGGAGATCAATTTAAAAAATATTTTGAAAACTCATTATTTTTTTGTTTAATTTTCTTTTGTAAGATTATATGAGAATTTCTATTACTAGCCGTATTGCTCTATGAAAGTTACGTTGGAACTGTTGGTCAATCGATTAATGAAGTATCAATAGAAATCTAGGTAACAATTCACCTTTATACAGGGTGATAAAAAGAAACTTGTACACCGTTTGGTAGGTGATAGTAAAGATCAAAATAAGAAAAAAAAATGTAATAAAGCTATGTCGAATACACAATATAGGATATCACGCTATGTGTTCACTCTTCTATATTTTTATATTTTACATAAAATTCGGGTTCCAGAAACTAAATAAAAAGCTGAATTTTCTGACGTAGCATTGGCCACCGTACGACTTCTGGTTTCGTCGGAAGTGACATGCTATATATTTTTACACACTTGGAATTTACAGATCATTGTGAGTTTGAATATGTGTCACTTGATAATTTTGGTTTCCATGATAACATTTCTTTTTGTTTTTTACTTCGTAAACCTATAAATCGTAATGCGATCTTAAGTAATTCGAGAAAGCCACTCGTTTGGTTTTTAACATTTTCACAGGATATGAAATTTTCATTAGGTCGTTAAAATGTTCCATTTGGAAAAAAAATAAGTTACGAACTAATCAAAGAACAGTCAGCTGTGAAAAATCTTCAATTATTAATGTCAAATTAATAGCAATTCGTTTCTACTTCTGGAGCTTGATAAAATTCATTTGAAGATATTTTATGTACTCAATGAATATTCGCACTCTTATTATGAAGAACAATGTAAGGAACAGCGCATCTTAATTTTTTGTTATGTATATCTGTTGTTCTTAGCCTTCTACATAATGCATTGACCTGTTTTTTTTTGCAAATGTATACATAACGATTATGTATATAAAAAAAGAAAAAAATCGGTTCGTGGTGGTTCGTTAATTTTGATCTGGAGTTTAGATTTATTATAAATAAGAAATTGAACTTTTTAATATGTATAAATAGTAAATATTCAAAATTATATAATTTTCCTGTCTGTTGAAAATTATCGAAAATTTTATAATAATTAATGGGACGATTCAGAAAAGCAGTATAAATGTAGATGTTCGCTATACATTTGACAGCTACTTCAGGATAAACAATAAAATTAAAAAATATTTGAGAATAAATAATGAATTTATTTATTCCGAATTCTGAATTATTCCATAATTTATTATTAAAAAAAATGTTATTATATTTAAACTAACAATCAACTATTCATTCCTGCACGAAACGCTTATTGTGACATTTGGAATTACAAAGGTTTGATCTTTTTTACATTAAAATAATGAAATTTATTACATTTACCATCAATAGACAAAAATTATTAATAACCGTAATTAATTAATTTTCGCAAATTTATTAATTTAACGTATTAATAAACATGCGATATGTTTTAAAGGAAGTAGGAGAGAATGCTACACATTTTAGAGAAAATACTACACTGCAGAAGCACATACTACAGCTAGAGAAGTATTTACTTCGATCTGAAGTACTGTCTTTTTAAGACGAAGTAAGTGCTGCCGGAAGTTAGTAGATACTACAGCGTCGGAGTAAATACTACGTAGAAGATGCTAATACTTGAAGCATTAGTAGATACTTCATTTTTATTCATACCACCCAGTTTTAATTCAAAATTGTAGTATTTACTTCAGTGTCAGCGAAGCTGGTCCCATCGCAGCTTCAGCTTGCGTACTTCGATTCGCAGCATTTGCGAAAAATGGCACAGATGCCTAATAGAAAAATTTATTATTACAAAAGAAATTACACTGCATTACAAAATATTTAGATAAGTATAAATGTGTAAAATAATTACCATAAATCTAGTTATACAAAGCCTGAACTTGTCATTTCTATACCGGGTGCAAGATAAAATATGCTACAAGACGTATTAAATTAAAATTACTTACATATTTAAAAATGAATGCTAATTACCTTGTAGCAAGAAAGTGTTGAACGCGGCGGAGATCAATTTAAAAAATATTTTGAAAACTCATTATTTCTTTTTGTTTAATTAATTTTCTTCTGTGAGATTATAAGAGAATTTCTATTATTAGCCGTATTGCTCTATGAACGTTACGTTGGAACTGTTGGTCATTCGATTAATGGATTATCAACAGAAATCAAATAATCGGTAATCTATCCACCCATGTAGAGAGGATTGGCATCTTCAGCTACGATGTTGTCTAGGTAACAATCCACATTTATACAGGGTGATAATAAAATACTTGTACACTTGTACACTTTGTAGGTGATACTAGAGATCAAAATAAGAAAAAAAATTGTAATAAAGCTGTCGAATAAACAATACAGGATGTCACGCTATGTGTTCACTCTTATAGAATTTTTATATTTTACATAAAATTCGGAATCCAGAAATTAAATAAAAAGCTAAATTTTCTGACGTAGCATTGGCCACCGTACGACTTCTGATTTCTTCGAAAGTGACATCAACTTTCTTATTTTAAATAGAACAAGCTATATGTTTATATATACTTGGAATTTACAGATCATTGTGAGTTTGAGTATGTATCACTTGATAATTTTGGTTTCCATGATAACGACATTTCTTTTTGTTTTTTACTTCGTAAACCTATAAATCGTAATGCGATCTTAAGTAATTCGAGAAAGCCACTCCTTTGCATTTTGACTTTTAAATTTTTACAGGATATGAAATTTTCATTGGATCGTTACGATGTTCCATCTGGAAAAAAAAATAAGTTACGAGTTAATCAAAGAACAGTCAGCTGTGAAAAATCTTCAGTTATTAATGTCAAATTAACAGCTATTTGTTTCTACTTCTAGAGCTTGATAAAATTCATTTCAAGATATTTTGTATACACAATGAACATTCGTATTCTTATTACGAGGTACAATGTAAGGAACAACGCATCTTAATTTTTTGTGATGTATACCTGTTGCTCATAGCCTTCTATATAATGCATTGACCTGTTTTTTTTTTACAAAAGTTTGCGTAACGACTATGTACATAACAAAAGAAAAAATCCCTGTATAGTGGTCCGTTAATTTTGATCTGGAGTTTAGATTTATTATGAATAAGAAATTGAACTTTTTAATATGTAGAAATAGTAAATATTAAAAAAGTATATTAAAAAATATATTTTCCTGTCTGTTGAAAATTATCGAAAAATTTGTAATAATTAATGGGATGATTCAGAAAAGCAGTATAAATGTAGATGTTTCGGTATACATTTGACAGCTACTTCAGGATAAACAATAAAATTAAAAAATATTTGACAATAAATAATTAATTTATTTATTCCGAATTCTAAATTATCATTTATTATTAAAAATAAATTGTTATTATATTTAATCTAACAATCAACTATTTATTCCTGCACGAAACGCTTATTGTGACGTTTGGAATTACAAAGATTTGATCTTTTTACATTAAAATTTATTACATTTACCATCAATAGACAAAAATTATTAATAATAACTAATTAATTAATTTTTGCAAATTTATTAATTTAACGTATTAATAAATATGCGATATGTTTTAAAGGAAGTAGGAGAGAATGCTACACATTTTAGAGTAAATACTACACTGCAGAAGCATATACTACACCTAGAGAAGTATTTACTTCGATTTGAAGTACTGTCTTTATAAAATTCAAGTATTAGCATGTTCTACGTAGTACTTTGACGCTGTAGTATCTACTAACTTCCGGCAGCACTTACTTCGTTTTGTCAATAAGTCAAATGTCACAATAAGCGTTTCGTGCAGGAATAAATAGTTGATTGTTAGTTTAAATATAACATTTTTTTTTTAATAATAAATGATGGAATAATTTAGAATTCGGAATAAATAAATTTATTATTTATTTTCAAATATTTTTTAATTTTATTGTTTATCCTGAAGTAGCTGTCAAATGTATAGCGAAACTTCTACATTTGTACTGCTTTTCTGAATCGTCCCATTAATTATTACAAATTTTTCGATAATTTTCAACAGACAGAAAAATTATATACTTTTTAATATTTACTATTTATACATATTAAAAAGTATTTATAATAAATCTAAACTCCAGATTAAAATTAACGAACCACTATACAGGATTTTTTCTTTTTTTATATACATAGTCGTTATTTATACTTTTGTAAAAAAAAAAAACATATCAATGCATTATGTAGAAGGCTATGAGCAACTCATAATTAGAATGCGAATATTCATGAATACACAAAATATCTTCAAAGGAATTTTATTAAGCTCCAGAAGTAGAAACGAATTGCTATTATTTTGACATTAATAACTCAAGATTTTTCACAGGTGGACTGTTCTTTGATTAGCTCGAAACTTATTTTTTCTCCAGATGGAACATCTTAACGACCTAAAGCCGGCAATACATGTTCCAATAATTTCACGTAAAAATTCATGTAAACATGTGTGTATAAATTCATGAATTGTAATTCGCAATACACGTTTCAATTATATTAATAAAAAGATGTTCCACTAAATAGTAATTTAGAATGTTAATGCTTCTAACTTCAAGTTATTGATTATGTTATCAAGGGTATCATCCAAACGGAGAGAACTTTGTTATCAATGATTAAACTATCTTGAAGCTAAAATTATTTACAAACATATACCCACATGAACTACCTGAAGTCGTTTTTCATTCCTCTGAGTCAACAGCCAACAGCAACAATCAAAGTCACTAGAATTTACTAAAATTTCACGTCAAAAACCTTGAAAAATAGAACTTGCTCTATGTTGTCAATTTTACATGTATAAATTCATGTAATTCTTTTTTCTCGCTATACACGTTGAAAAATAGGTTTTGTCATAAATTACATGTAAATTTCATGCAATTTATGATCATGTATTGCCGGCTTAATGAAAATTTCATATCCTGTAAAAATGTTAGAAACCAAAATGCAAAGGAGTGGCTTTCTCGAATTACTTAAGATCGCATTACGATTTATAGGTTTACGAAGTAAAAAACAAAAAGAAAAGTCGTTATCATGGAAACCAAAATTAAGAGGTCATACATATTCAAACTCACAATGATCAGTAAATTCCAAGTATTTAAAAATATATAGCTTGTTCCATTTAAAATAAGAAAGTTGATGTCACTTCCGGTGAAACCAGAATGCTACGTCAGAAAATTCAGCTTTTTATTTAATTTCTGAATCCCGAATTTTATGTGAAATATAAAAATTTTAGAAGAGTGAACACGTGATATCCTATATTGTGTATTGGACATAGCCTACATCACCTACCAAACGGTGTATAAGTTTCTTATTATCAACCTGTATAAATGTGGATTGTTATCTATACAACATCGTAGCTGAAGATGTCAATCCTCTCTACGTGGATGGATAGATTACCGACTACTTGATTTCTGTTGATACTCCATTAATCGAATGACCAACAGTTCCAACGTAACTTTCAAAGAGTAATATGGCTAATAATAGAAATTCTCTTATAATCTCACAAAAGAATACTAATTAAACAAAAAGAAATAATGCGTTTTCAAAATATTTTTTAAATTGATCTCCGCCGCGCCGCGTTCAACACTTTCTTGATACAACGTAATTAGCATTCATTATTAAATTTGTAAGTAATTTTTGTTGAACATATAAAACAGCGACATCTTACTATCGCTTTTTGACCTAACATTGCAGTAGGATAGACAAATTGAAGCGGGATTTGCTCCTAATGAGTCCCCCATGCAAGGCGGCCATGCTTGCTGTCAAAGCATAATGAAAGATTTTAGAAAAATTTTGTGCAAATCGTTTTTGATTGCAGTGAGAACCTCGAGCAGCCTCTGGACAGCTGTTTCAACCCTGCTGGGGGCTTCTTCAGCAGAAACGTAGCTCTACATTCCCACTGCAGACCAAAAACGACTTGCCCAATTTATTCGCAAATGCGATGTAAGAATGATGAACATATAAAATAGCGACATCTTACTATCGCTTTTTGACCTAACATTGCAGTAGGATAGACAAATTGAAGCGGGATTTGCTCCTAATGAGTCCCCCATGCAAGGCGGCCATGCTTGCTGTCAAAGCATAATGAAAGATTTAAAAAAATTTTGTGCAAATCGTTTTTGATTGCAGTGAGAACCTCGAGCAGCCTCTGGACAGCTGTTTCAACCCTGCTGGGGGCTTCTTCAGCAGAAACGTAGCTCGACATTCCCACTGCAGATCAAAAACGACTTGCCCAATTTATTCGCAAATGCGATGTAAGAATGATGAACATATAAAATAGCGACATCTTACTATCGCTTTTTGACCTAACATTGCAGTAGGATAGACAAATTGAAGCGGGATTTGCTCCTAATGAGTCCCCCATGCAAGGCGGCCATGCTTGCTGTCAAAGCATAATGAAAGATTTTAGAAAAATTTTGTGCAAATCGTTTTTGATTGCAGTGAGAACCTCGATGTCGCTATTTTATATGTTCATCATTCTTACATCGCATTTGCGAATAAATTGGGCAAGTCGTTTTTGGTCTGCAGTGGGAATGTCGAGCTACGTTTCTGCTGAAGAAGCCCCAAGCAGGGCTGAAACAGCTGTCCAGAGGCTGCTCGAGGTTCTCACTGCAATCAAAAACGATTTGCACAAAAATAATTTTTCTAAGTAATTTTTGTTGTAATAAATGACGAAATATTAAACTATTAGTCATATTTTTGAAAGTGAGCCAGTACAACTTTAAGTCATTTACTTAGCTCATATCACTGAATTAAAAAAGAAATACATGTATGTCCAGTTCAAGAAAAAAGTTGACCATCATTTATTATAATAGATACTAATGCAAAATGCAACTTTTACCAATTTATAGTATTTATGGAGTGATTTTATATATTTCTTTCTTACTTAATTCAAATCGAACTATAGTTATATATGTATTGTGGCATATTTTATCTTGCACCTGGGATAGAAATAACAAGTTCAGGCTTTGTATAACTAGATTTATGGTAATTATTTTACACATTTATACTTATCTAAATATTTTGTAATGCAGTGTAATTTGTTTTGTCATAATAAATTTTTCTATTAGACATCTGTGCCATTTTTCGCAAATGCTACGAATCGAAGTACGTAAGCTGCGATGGGACCACTGAAGTAAATACTACAATTTTGAGTTAAAACTGAAGCATTTAGTAGCCGAAGAAAATACTTCAGAGTGAAGTAAACACTTCGATAATATCCACACGAATGCTATTTGCCCTAGTATCTTCCGGAAAATAATAGTACTTACTTCAGAGTGTAGCATCTTCTTAAAAACTGAAGTAAATACTACGAAGAAGATACTTTAAATTATATCATTTGCAAAAATTTTTTTTAGAAAAATTTTGTGCAAATCGTTTTTGATTGCAGTGAGAACCTCGAGCAGCCTCTGGACAGCTGTTTCAGCCCTGCTTGGGGCTTCTTCAGCAGAAACGTAGCTCGACATTCCCACTGCAGACCAAAAACGACTTGCCCAATTTATTCGCAAATGCGATGTAAGAATGATGAACATATAAAATAGCGACATCTTACTATCGCTTTTTGACCTAACATTGCAGTAGGATAGACAAATTGAAGCGGGATTTGCTCCTAATGAGTCCCCCATGCAAGGCTTTGATAGCAAGCATGGCCGCCTTGCATGGGGGACTCATTAGGAGCAAATCCCGCTTCAATTTGTCTATCCTACTGCAATGTTAGGTCAAAAAGCGATAGTAAGATGTCGCTATTTTATATATATATCATTAGCATTTACTTCGTTTTTATTCATACCACCCAATGAACATCGCGAGAATGACTAATATGCAGGACACTCAACGAATATCATCTGTGTGGAGGATCATATTCAAACAAACGTTCATTGTTAGATATTTAGAAGAGTTTATAACAGTTGTTCGATGTGTGAACTTTTTATGTAACGCGATACATTAATGTAGTAAAGTTCAATAACTCCGTTTTGATATAAAATGTTGGAAATAAACAATACAATATTTGTTTTGCAGTTTGCAAACTTATTGATAAATTAGTGTCTTCGTGATTATTCACACATAAAATATACAAGAAAGTTTGAAGAAAGTTCGAGATAAAAGTTGCATAACACAAAAAAGTCTACAGTGTTTTTCAAAAAGTGTGCAACTGGATTTTTTTTTATTATCGATTTTTATTAAATTTTACTGATGAAAGCTTTTGCATTCTTTTCAAATCAGATTGAGAAATGTCATGAAATCTTTGCCTGGACATAAAAAAACAGTTTAAGAATAAAGTGCCCTTATTTTAAAAGATACAAGAAAATTCCTTAAGAACATGTTATTTAGAATCAGAAGTTATCTTAAAAAAAGGTGTGTCAAAAAATTGGATCAATTTACGTGAATATGGATATTACTTTTAAAAAGTACATCAGAGATAACCTAAAAGTAAATTTCAGTAGGTGATAATATACAGGGCGTTCCATTTAAAATTTCAAGGAAAAAAGCTAACAAAAATATCAATTTTGATTATATGGAGAGAAAACTGTATAAGATATTTGAACTTCGTGTTCACTGCAACGTGCAGACATCTTTATACCACAAACACCCCAACTTTTTAATTTCTTAGGAACAATATGATGATATTAAATTAATAATAAATGATATTTAATCGTATAAAAATCGAATACGGCGACTATTTAAAATAATAAAGTTGCTATCAATATCTTGAAACTTGAATTTTATTTTGGCTGTATTTTATCAAACTTAGTAAGTTTTACATCAAACTTTCTTTCTTATTTCTTATATGTAAATACGAAGTTATTACCAGGCCTAGGCGCATTTTAGGCGGAAGATTTCGTTAAATATACGAGGAACTACTAATATGCTGAAGCAATCATAGTCGGCAAAAGTTCTAATCTTTAAAGCGTCTGCCCTGTAAAAACAAAACAATAAACCAGTCGAAGTCCGAGAAGTCTATGCGGCACGCAGTAACCACTGCAGTTCTGGTCGACTGGATATATAAACTTGTTTACATAACCGATTCATTGCGAAATAAACTCGCATTCTTTTTGCAGTGACGGTGCTATAATTGACATGAATTAAATGTAATATGCCAGTCTTTTTAAAGTTACATTAAAGAATTATAATGTGTTCATACTTATTAATTTGAAAGAAACTATAAAGGCAATTATGTTACACGCGTAATTTACATCAAGCGGTTGCTTCTGATGCAATGAGCGCGACGGTGAGAATGGCTCAGGCATAAAAGCCGTTCAGCGGCGACGTTGAAATCTACGCCGCTGTTTTGATTATCTTTATACTGGTTTTTACCAGATATCCTAGGAATATCCGACCCTTAGTTATTACACATTAAAGAAAATAGGGATTTTCAGCTTTTGTACGATAATCGAAACTATTCGTAATTTCCAAATTTTCTCAACGATGTCTGAATCAGCACAGGAAAGTGCAAAACATTGACTGTTTAACCAAATCTCTATCTTTGCAGAAAAAAGTTACCCATGGTACTCAATCTGAGACATCCTATACAGTTCGTTTATTCGCTTCCAGATACCCATCGAGAACTCTGCGTATTCTCCGGAACATTCGAAAGACATACAGGTCCGAAACGAAAGCTGAATTTATTGACATCGCAACTCACGGCTGTAGCTATATAACAGTATTTTCATAAGAAATATTTAATATTTTAATCTCTCTTTATTTATTTTGAATTTATATTCATTTCACTAAAAAGAGCGTAAATAATTTAAAGATAAACGTATAAGATATCCACTTAAGAATATCTAACTATAACTTTTGCGTTCATGCGCCAATTTAATTAAATTTATCACATCAACCTTTTTTATTTAGAAACAGTCAGAAATATTTACAAGAAGCAACATTATCTACGCAAATGTGTATTTTGGCACCTCTCTAAATTAATCAATTTGCTTCATTTTAGGCGGCTTCTGTGTTCCATGTAAACATTTATTCTAAATGTTTATTTTGGCCATTGACTAATAGGAATTTGTCTTGAATGTCTTGAATTAAGTTAGAACTACAATACTGTACATATAAATAACTAGATTTTTAAATAATGTTTTACTACTCTTTAGAGTAATGACTAAAAAAAATATTTTAAATTCCTAATTTCTGTTTTTATTGCCAGTTACTGTTTTTGCGTGCGAGAGTATTTTTTAGAAATAAATAAACCTCGTACCTTTATCCTACTCGTAATGAATCGGATAGATGTTCATAAACCCATAAATCCACGTCAATTTAGAATAATTAAGTATCTTTCAAATAAAGTAAGTTTGGCAGTGGGCGTGTATTAAACAGCCGCAAAAATAACTATTTCTCGTTTCAGAAATAACATCTGTAGCCGTTTGCAACTATTTATAAAGTTCGCACCCATTTTTATCCACAGTTAATTAGCATCTATTTTCGCTTGTGAATTACAGGTAAAATTGCAATAAAAAATCTCATTAATTTCGTTTTATGTTAGTACGTCACGACTAATACATTTTATATGTTGCGTTTGACACTGCACATTAATTTTCATGTAAAAATGCGTTTAGTGGTCGAGATATGTGTAAACGTTTCGACGAATGTGCTCTGCCAAAATACACGCGAGATTTGGAATTTCATTTATTAATTTTTTGGCAACTCAATTGCCATAGTCAACTGAGACACATGCTTGGGAATTTCATAAGTAAGTGATTCATTTTGGCATTTGTGTGCAAAGTTGTTACGCGTAAAAATACTAATAAAATAAAATTTTATAATTTCAACATCATGTAGTTTTCTACAAAATTATTGTTGATTCAAACACATGTACTAAAATCTTAATTCATAAAGAAATATTTCAAAAATTGGCTAGTTATACTATGT
Organism: Prosopocoilus inquinatus; assembly: GCA_036172665.1. Lineage (NCBI taxonomy): Eukaryota > Metazoa > Arthropoda > Insecta > Coleoptera > Lucanidae > Prosopocoilus > Prosopocoilus inquinatus. The sequence goes on from CM069875.1 coordinate 20,209,411, forward strand.
CGGCTCATTTTCCGGAAACTGTAACGCTACAATTTCCGGAAAATGAGCTATTAGCACCAACATGTGCAGAATAGCTTAACCTTTCATGATAATGCTTAATAGGTTCATATTTTTTCTGAAATAATTATGAAATACTTCCCTGTCTAGTTTAACTTGAAGGCTTCCGTGGCCGTCGTCCGTGGTTGAATTCCTCTCTACCGGTTGAAACCGCATAGTAGAAAAAATTCGAGAAACGCGGTTCCAACCGGAAGCCAAGAATACTTCCCTGTTGATAAATAGCGTATCTCCATTTACATCATGTTTGACTTGAAAACTGCGAAATTCCATCTTATTTCCAAATGATATACATATTTTGATCACTAAATAATACAAAAATGAACAAATTCTTACTGAGATATGACGCTAAAAATAAGAAATAATAATAATAGAAAACGTTTTTTTTTGGCGCTCCTGTAAAATTCGTTAAAATGGAGTATGCAGTTTACAGCTGATTAGGCCAACGATATAGCAATTAATGCATTCCCAAATAAAATTTTATGTGATTTTGATCACTCTGAATCTGGTTTAGTTGAACATCCTCTCGAACCGGCTTGGTACAACTGGCACTTAGCCTCAATGTAATTTAAATAAAATTTTTAAACCTGGTGACACTAAAAGACTAAAACTATTATTTTTGTTACACTCGCTATTTGTTCGAAAAATATTTGAATTACATTGTATTAGACATTCGTTTCTTCGAAATCGTTGTAAAGATGAAAAATGCAAAACCTACAGTATCCTACGTTGTTTTAGGTTTTTTAATTGACTGCTCTGGAGCACTATAAGAATATACCCATCTTGTTTTAATCTCACATAAAAACAAAGAACGGAGATATGCTCAAAGTGCTCTGCAGCAATGAATTGAGAATGCTATAAGATATCACACTCCAGACTTTGTTGTTTTACACATAACATACAGAATATGAAGGACATTTTAAAGCCACGTTGAATAAGAGAAATAAACTAATAATATAAAAAAATTATAGAATCAGTCGGGTTTTTCATACAATAACGTCTTTAAAGTGTCACGCTTAGTGGTCGTCCCTCTAGTAAGCTGCGCTAATAGGGTAGCGTGTCCACTGGTTCACGTGACTGGAGGGGTGGCGAAGGGTTTACAGAGGGTAAAGCTTTAAACACAAATGTTTTATAAAAGTTGATGCCTTTTATTAATATTAAGTTTTAATTGTCGGGGGTTTTTCGTGGTCCAAAATGAGGTTGCGGTCCTGGTCGTCCGCGTGGGCGGCTGCGGTTAGCGTCGTACTTTGCGTCCGGGCTGTAGCTGCGATGTCAAGGTCGGGTTTGTTGCGTCGTCTGCGCTGTAACGGCGATCAGTGGTGGATGATTAAAAATGGAGTATGAAATGAATGAAATGGCGTATCCTTGATGCGACAAGCAAGGGTGCGGTAGTGGCTTTAGCTAGGCAGGCTGGTTTGGCTCACCACTGTGGATGACCAGGGTGGAAGTTGGCAGCTCCTGGTTGGGGGTGGCAGAGAGGCGTCCTACAATCGGCCTCAGGATGATGGTGATCGCGAGTCCTTGGTGGCTAGGATGGTTCCGTGCGGCTCCCCTCCTTACGAATTAACACTAACGCCCTACCGAGTCAAGCTGCGCTCGATTGTGCGGGCAGCTCCCCTTCTTACAGTTGACACTAATGACCACCGAAGTCGCTCCTGGCTCGACTGCTGTCCAAATTTTAACACGTACATTTTATACGCAATTTTTGTGTATTTTCGCATTGCTTTTCGTAATATGCGCTGTGTTCTTTGTGTCACTTGCTGTTATCGCTTGCCTCAGTTGCTGCGATTCTGCTGATGTTTTATTATGAAATATGAACCGTGTTATATCGGGTTACCACATTTATTGTTATTATATTCCAACACTGTTGAAATTATCCTCGAGTTCACAAGCCCGTGCTTTAATAATTTATTTTTATTATTTTTTTACGTGGTTTAATAACTTAGTTTTTGCTTTAATAATTCAGTTTTATTATTTTTTTTACGAAAAACTCCTAAGATGACAATAGTTTCAGTTTGTTTCGATTTAGTTAAACATTGACCCATTGGCTTCAAAAAAGAGTGTAGTGTAATCTCTTCAACTCTAGATATTCTATCATTTGATAAAAAGTGGTAACTGTACAGTTACATTCTTTGGTTTTAAGAGTTATCACCACATTTTTGTCACGGAGGAATAACTTTCTTGTCTTGTTGGTTAAAATGAATAATGGTGTTCCACTTTTTCTTGCGTGTAATTAAAACCACGATGCTTTGTTAGAACCAGTTCCTTAAGGGACCGTTTGACAATCACTTAACAATCTCTCGCGGGGCATGGGTGCAGGACGTAACACACAGAAGGCGGGGCTACAAGGAGGAGCCAAATCACGCGAAATAGATTCATCGTGTGCTGTCGTTGAAAATCGTACGATTTTCAGAATTTTTGCAGTTTTACCAACGGCTTTACCTTGAGTTTTACCGCGAAAATTAAAAATTTATGATATTATTACAGAGGGGGAGAACATATATTCGAAAATATAACGAAACATAATAGTTAAACTGGTAAATAAACATGTTTAAATCCTGTCTTTTATCTTCTTTCTAAGTTAAATAAATTTCATTTAATCCGACAGAGATATGGCAGTTTTGTTAAAAGGAAATTAAGACCTTTCATAAATGCAAGGTAATTTTCTGTACACAGTGGTCCAAGAGCAATGGGACGCGGAGCAATTGCTAAATAATAAAGAATATTAATTTTTGCTTCAGATATGTTATTATTCAGCAAAAATAATATATATTTTTACATAATTTTTACGTTTTCGAAGCAAGGAACACTTTGAGAAAAATATTTTTATTCATAACTAAAATGTATTTAAATGATATCTAAAAACACTAATCTGTCTCTGTTAATGACATTTGAATGAACGAATCTCACAAAAATCCTGTAAAAAATATTTTATAGCTGCCTAAATGTTTATTTTTCCATATTTAATTTACATGTTCAGTCAATTAAGCAGGCAGAATATAAGACGGCCATGAATTATTCAAATGAAATTACTAAGGGCCATTTGCACCACTTTCAGTTAAAATTTAAGCTCCACTTAACTCCATAGAAACAATTGTTGCAACAAACGTTTCTATGGAATTAAGTGGAGCTTAAATTTTGACTGAAAGTGGTGCAAGTGGCCCTGAGAGGCGTTTAATTTCAAACCACATTACAATACACAAAAAAACAATAAGTAGGTAGTTATTTGTTAAACAAGACGGTACAATTGTCTGATCGTGATCCCAGTATTTAGTGTGGATTGTTGTTTAATTGTTGAAAATTGTTATCTTATTTACCTTTGCTGTTAAAATTCCGTTTTATCGACTGTTTTTAGTTGGACAAAGCAAACTTTAACATTTGCTATTGAAAAAAGATAGTTTTACATTTTTATATTTTAATTCAAATCCTATTATTAAAACAGCCCTCAAATTCTGTTTAAGTCAGTAAGACTAAGCCATATAAGGATATATCTTCTGTAAAGTAACATTTACAAGGTCGTTGCGAAATTAATTCATTAACGGGAATAGAGAGATATTTAAATACATATTAATTATTTATAATAATTATAAAAGGCGCCTTGCATCAGAAACAGAAAAAATATGCAAAAATAATACCTTTCGGTAAATAATGAAGCAATAATTAATCTTTCCTATTTTTTCCAATTATAAATTTTGGTAGTTTCCATCCTAAAAATATTAAATATTGAAATTAAGATTTAGAAATTTTGAGAATATTCTAAAAATTGAAAAATTCAATTTCAGCGGAATATTGAAATTATTGATTAAGTTGAAACTAACTTGCGTTAAAAAAATCTCATTGAAATCTAGATTAATTTCGAATAAAATCACTCGGTGTATCTTTTAGGAGTTAAAAAGGTTTTCAAAAAATCAGAAATAAAGATTTTTCCCATTTGATGCCGACTTTTTTGCTATCACTGTAGGTGCAAAGCGTGGTAGCCACTATTTGTACTAATGTTGATTTCATAAGTTGTACATACAGATATTAAACTGGCCCAAAATATTAAATTCGGTCTGCTTATGCCAGATTGCGATTACTAGAATAATGTTATCAAGAAATTAAGTGATGAGATTATGTTATAAAGAAAACGCCTCCAAAAAATTGTCTCAAATTTTCTCGTGCATATAACAGAAAACAGAACCCAAGAGCAAATTTTATTTATTTAAATCTTTCTTATGGAAATAAATGAATAAACTAATCACTTGCAAGAGCTAAATACCAAACGCCCAAACGTCCAATTACCGCTTCTCAAAACTAGAAAATAAAAAATCTTTTCCATTTTGTCAGAGGAGCAAGCGACACGTTTTTAAAAAAACCTATTGGAACCATATTACTAATTTTTCTTAATTTTCGAATTTTTAATAGGTACCATTTTGAACCATACTAAAAGCTGCTCACTGGTTCTGTCCTGTTTATATTTGGTTATCGAACATACACAAAACACAAACTATTGGCATAAGTTTTTTAAACTGCAAAAAAATTTACCAAATGATGTAACTTTTTGCCGGTCATTGTATACAATTAAAATAAAGAAAATAAAGCTACTGAATATTTGTTTGTTTCCTTAATTTATTGGAAGTTAACATGACTTCAAAAGAGTAAAAATGTAAACATCGTGGTAAATATGAGTGCTCGCGCCTTCCGAGTTTCTCGAGTTCATATGCAAGGGGTTGTCTTTCGAATGTAAGTACCACTCATGTACCACTCAGTTTACCTATACAGTACTGTTGCGTTCAAAAACTGTAACGAAAGAGCACTTTGGGCGTTTAAAACGAAAAGAAAAATATGCAAAATCACTTACACGTGAGAGAAACATTGAGAGAAAGAATGTTACCCAGAGCGCGCTTCTATTCAGTTTCTGAACGAGCCACCAGGTCAGCCTTCTGTGGCATCTCCAACTGCTTTCGATAGAGGGCAACAGTTTGCAACTACTAATTATACAATTTCGTAATTCATGTTTTATTTAAATATTATGGTTTTGATTAAGTTTCTATTGCTGCAGATCGTTATGAAATTAGTTGTTCTATTTCGGAAAGTTAATTTTAAGTTGAAAATTGACTTCTATCAGGAATAAAAATTATAAAAATTATTAAAAAATATTAAAAATGACTTTCCCAAATTTCTTATTAAAAAACAAAACGAAAGTGTTAAAACTATTTCATAATCAGATCAGTAATTTTAGCGTAATTCTTGAACTACGAAAGTGGCATAATGATGGTGACTGGAACGGGCTCTTAACTGAAGATGGTAAAAGTCAAAGACATGAAATAAGAGTGGCAAATATTCGCTAATGGACAATGTCAAAAATCCTAAGAAGATGAAGGGATATTGGAATATTCAACATAAGACCAGGGAGAAGGTTGATAGAGGATGCTCTGTTACGACAATTTCCTTAACTGAAGACGGTAATAAAAAAACTAAAGTTACAAAAAAAACTAAAAGTTACAGACATGAGATGAGAAAGGCAAGTATCCGCTAATGGAAATCTCAAACATCCTAAGAAGGGAGAAGCTTTACATGTGTAAATACTCGTCGCCTAGAAGGAGTCAGCCAGACCCAACAGCGATAAGGATGCATCCCTATGGTCGATTAGGAAACATTTAATATGTTTTAGTGCGATTTATGTAGTACGTTGGCTGATGCAAAAATTTTTGGAAACGGTATGAAAAAATGCATATGAAATTTGGTAAATGGTACCATTGTTTCTCGAAGGATTCGCCTTTGACGTCAATATACTTTTGCATGCCCTCGAATCAATTTCTAAAGTACGTTTTCCACTCTAAAGATGGTACCTCAGAAACCAGTGTCCGAAATGTTTCAACCGCTGCTTCAGCCGCTCACCAAGCATTTTATTTTTGATATTTGGGAACAAAAAGAAATCATTAGGTGATAAAACATGTGAATATGGACAATGAGTCATTAATTCAACATTTTTGTTGGACAAAAAAGTCAACTGTTTGACGTGCTGAGTGAGAGCTGGCGTTGTCATGATGGAGAATAATTCGTCAATTTCGATTGTTTCTTCTTATTTGATCGATGACTTCCGGTAAACAAATTGTAGTATACCAATCAGCATTCACGGTTTTTCGATCCTCTAAAGCCACGGTTGCTACATGTTCAGTTAAATCTAAGAAACAAGCAAACATTTGCTTCGCAGCACTGCGTGATCGGACAACTTTTGTTAGTTTTGGTTCATTTTGAAATACCCAAACGGTAGATTGTTGCTTACTTTCTGGCTCGTACGAATAGATCCACGTTTCGTCACCAGTAACCATGTTATAAACTAAATTTGAACGACCTCCATTGAATTTCTTGAGCATTTCTTCGCACCATTTGACACGACCGTGCTTTTGCGCTTCTGTTAAATTGTGTGGGATCCAACGACCGCAAAGCTTTCGTACGTTCAAATGATCATGCAAAATCTGGTGTCTTGCTTTCATGTCAATGCGTAAGGATGAATCTCACGGTATGTTATATGTCGATCTCGCTCAAGCATCTCCAAGAAGAGAAGTTTAACAAGAAGAAAATTTGTTGATACGTAGAAAATGGCTGCAGTTACGGTTATCAATAGTGCATGTAAATTTAAACTAGAAAAAAATAATTATGTAGAGACAAAGGTTGATGTTGACGAGATGTTTAATGTAGAAACTGAGGTAGATTTTAGAACTGATGTGTGTTATGTAGAACCTGTAAGTGTAACTGTTATTGTAAATGATAAACCCTTGCTTATGGAGGTAGACACAGGGGCAGGTTTGTCTTGTATACCATTTAAAGTGTACGAGGAGCATTTTGCAAATGTTAAGTTAGAGGATAGCAAGATTGCATTGAAAGTGTATCATGGTCCAGTAGTATTTCCTAGAGGTAAAATCAGAGTTAGCATTACCATAAATGAAGTTATAAAGCAATGTACATTAACGGTAGTTGACGGGGCTACTAAATCATTGCTAGGGCGTGATATTTGGGTAAAATTTGGACTAAAGTTAGATGGGAAAAATGATGTGTTTTTAGATAATACAAGATTAAATCAGTTTCAAATAAATACTGTAAATTGTAGTAACAGAACACCGGAATTGGAAAGGTTGTTAAATCAGTATTCAAATTTGTTTAAACCACCCGTACGCTTAAATTTGTGAGTGGGGGTATTTGTAGTATATTAGAGCGGTTTCAGTTAGGACTGATAGTAGATAGTCAATGTTTTTGAAACGGAATATAGATAGAGAGGTAATAATAAGATGGCGACCAGCTGTAAAACGACGCACGTTGTTTCTAGTTAACACACACAAACTCCACCAACAACCTTGGATGAGCTGAAAGAAATTGTTACTGAAGAATGGAAAGGTTTTAGAAAAAAATAACAGGTGATTCCATAATTGTTTAGCGGAGTGTACTTCAATAATTGTATTCCATACACATTTAAGGCTGTTTGCTCGGCCCCAAAATCGTTTTTCCCATTTCCTGGGCTTATTTTTCATTAAAATCGTACCAATTTTTCGGGAAAAATTTTTAAATAGATTCTGTTAGGCGGCTAAAGGCTCGTTTTTCGAGAATTGCCAAAAAGGCCTTAAAAAAAAATTAAAATTAAAAAAATTCGAAAATGTAAGCCTTTAGCCGAAATTTCGCAGTATTCAATAATAATAAACCGTTTAGTTTTATTTTTTATTTTTAAAAATAAGGTCAGGAAATGGGAAACAAATTTGAAATTTTCGGAATGAAATCGCTGAAATCAAATGTGGTATGTGATACACGCTAGCTCCGCCTTCGGGCCTAGTGCAAGAGGGGCGAATTCGCACATTCATTCTCCCGATTTAGTGACAGATGAGGAGTATGAGTGAGAGCGAATGCGTTTCAGTGCGTGTATGAGTGAAACACAGAATACACGCACCGTAAACACACGAACGCTACCGAGCGCTGCCAGAAAATAATTCTACAAAGATTTCTCTTTTCAGAGTCGTGCTTTTTGGTAAATTTTTTTACGGTACATTGAAAGAAACATTTTTGTCATAATAAACTTCTGCAAATCTGGTAGTCATGCACTTAATTAGTTTTAAAAAGGGGATGTTCAATATTTTGCTCAATATTTTGTTATTTATTTGTGTACACATTTACCTTGACATCATTAAAAATGCCTGTTAATGCATGTAATTAATATTATGTGATAACACAGGAATAAACAATAAGTAAAATGGGTCGGTGATGTAACATTTTGAATATCAAGTTCACCCAAATAGTGAAACGGAACTGCGTCAAATAATTTTTGTTTCTACACAACTAATTGAATAAAATATAAATACTTGATGAATACGAGGATTCAGATCTCATCAACTGTAACCTAATCTACAACCACGGTTTCAAATTTGTAAGTGCATCTGCATTATACGATATTTTTAAACATTCGTCAAGCATCTCAAAAAAAAAAAAATTAAAAGCTTGTTTTTGATCCTGTTAATATTAACGTTCTGGTGATAATAGTGCGGGCATTTTGAATCATATTGTACTACACACTAAAAGAATCTGGAACACGTAATACGTTCTGTTGTAAATACGAGGAGTTAATTATTGTTGCTATCATGTATTCGTCCGTTTGTTTATTTCCGTGTTTTTTAAGTTTCTCTAGAAACAAGTTTAAAGTTGCATTCAAACTAATAGCGTTTTCCACTGGCTGCACTAGTGCGCACTGAGTGTATTTCCAACTCGTTTCAGCTTTATGTAATAAAACGAGATGGAGATACACTCAGTGCATACCGGTGCAGCTAGCAGAAAACGCTATAATAAAATAACTCAAATATGTATGCACAACAATTGTCTCAATTTTTTTTTTAGTGGACATAGTACAGTTAGATATTATATGGCATTATATAATATGGAATCTTGCAGAGCAGATTTCAAATACAGATCTATTTCAGAATTGTCACCAGATTATCAGAAAGAGGTTTCAACTGTCCAGATCGATCAGGATCGTTATTTTAATTTTCTTTTAAAGCCAGTATAGGCAGCATATGTTCTAAATGAAAATATTTTAACTTCGGCTTCATTTTATGCCAAAAATTGTCATCTTTTTTAATCTGAAAAAGAAAACGTATTACAGGTGTGTTGTAAATGTAAATTGTTGTTATTTTTTCTAAAATCGTCTATAATTTCTATTTTATACACTAGTCTTCAAAACCAAATCGGTTTTACTTATTTTATTGTCAAAATTATAGCTTTCGTGTGCTTAAAAGTTGAAACTATTACAAAAATAATCTTATAAGATTTCAGAAAAAAATAATGTATTATGATGAATTCAGAACTTTCTTGACGTTTATGTAAATAACATTACTTGTTCACATATCATTCCCAAAGGTGTCCATACAACGAATACAACTATTCGTTAAAGCCAACTGCCCTTGAATCCGATAATAGTAGATATGTGTTTTCTTCAGTTTCACAGTATTGCCATCCAAAAAGAAATAGGGCATAACTTTCATCTTTGCTGCTTCCTGAGGAGTTATTTTGAACTTCGCTAACTTATAGGGACACTTGATCTCAATTATAGCATCCTCACCAACTAGTCCATCAGGACTAGCTCCAAGATACGGCATTTCTTTAGATATAAATAATCCGCCGTTCAACTTTATGTCCAAATTCCTGTGAAAATTGTTTTCTCGCAATTTCTTCATGGTTACGGCACCAATTTGTAACTATACTTTCGAAAAATTAGAGGAAATTAATTTTTACGCCAATTTTTTGGTATCAGTTGTTTGACGTCTTTTACAGACAATACCAAATTTCGTTGCTGTTAGTCTTCGCTCTTTATGCCATTTCACTTTGGTGTTTTGGCCAAGACTGTTTTTCTCTAACGATTCTAACTCTACCTGGGTCCTGCTCAAGTAGTTCATTAAAGATGATTTATTTTCTTCTAAGTTTTTAAGAGGTATCACCTCTTCTATTAGTCCGTAGTCACCCTCAGCTTCGGCTGCCTGTTTTCTTTTCTACCTTGCCCAAGAAATAGTCGTGCTCTGCATTTTCGGTAAAAACGTCTCCTACGCAACTTTGACGTATACAGTGTACCCGGATAGAAAGATGATTAAATTAGCAAAAGGTGCAGGTTCGAGAGCTTATTAAGAATCCATTTTCAAATATTACTTGTCATGGCCAACTTGATTATATTGAGATGCGGTTTGAACTAGTTTGCACGATAATTTATGTACTTTTATGGGCACTTAATAAAACTAATCCCATTTTTACAAATTTTCAATAATCTAACCTAACCTTAAAATTTTAAATTGGTGATTTTGTTGGCCCTTTTAAGAGAGACTTTTTTTCTAAATGCAATGATGTATCACATGATATGGAAACTTCTTCAAAATTTTGGGAAACAGAACTTATTCTTTTTATGAATAGAAATCGCTAGTGCCATGATCACAAAACTTTGTTATCGAGACTGTTGCAAGCTAACCGCGCCCTTGTTAACGTTGGTAATAAACGGGCGTTTACATTACATACATATTTGTATTATACATGTGTCCTACATATTGTTTGACAAGTCTGGAATGAATCTGAAATTTGTCTCATACTACTATTACATTTTTCATGTATTTGATATGTATCCGACATGTTTTACCAGACAGATTTGTATTCCAAATTAATGGAAAACACAGCGATCGCAGACCATACAAAGGTACTTTACGCACGTGCAGAATAGTTAGCTGTTTTAAACTATTAAGCGATCTGATGGTTTGTGACGATGGAGTGATCCAAAAAGAGCATAGTAATATTATGCTGCCGCGGCCAAAAACAAAAATTGATTGTCATCTCTCACGAGCGATACTTTTTCTTATTATTAAATACTATATATGTAGCGAACAGGTCACATAGTGTAAACGATGTCCTGTGCTAGTATTTGTCGAAGACTTGTGCTAAAGATTCATCAGGATTTGTATGCGACAAGTCGACAGTTTTGTAAAGATTTGCTTTTGAATTTATTGAAGACATGTATGTAATATAAGCACTCCTTAAGGATTGCAGAACTTTAAATAGGTCTCGATTCACTTGATTGCGACTATACGTATACCAAGTGCTACAAGAACGTAGAACTTACTCGTGAAATATACGAAGCTCAGTATCCAGAAAAGGCTACACAGATGAAACTGCAGTGCCACTGATCGTTCGTGGACAATCGTGTACAAGCGATTAAAATTTTAGACCAATGAAATTCTTATCTTTTTGGCACATCATACCCCTAGCTGATGTGATATTGGTTTAAAATTTTAATGGCTCGCTCACCATTGGCTGCAATCGATCAGTGCCACTGCAGAATAACTTGATAAACAAAAAGCAAAATTTCTGTGATCATGGCACTAGCGATTTCTGTTCGTAAAAAGAATAAGTTCGGTTTTTCAAAATTTTGAAGAAGTCTCCATATCGTGTGCTACATCATTGCATTCAGAAATAAATTTTCTCTTATAAAGGTCAAGAAAATTAGGGAGTACCAATTTAAAATTTTAAGGTTAGGTTAGATTATTGAAAATTTGTAAAAATGAGATTAGTTTTATTAAGTGCCCATAAAAGTAATTAAATTATCATGCAAACTAGTTCAAACCGCATCTCAATATCTTAAATAACAAAAAAGTTACGGCAAATAAAAGAAATGAGGAGATATTGGTTTTAGTAAAATTTTAACCAAGTTGGCCATGACAAGTAAGTTTGAAAATGGATTCTTAATGAGCTCTCGAACCTGCATATTTTTGCTACTTTAATCATCTCTCTATCTCTTCAAAGACAGAAGTTACCCATGCTGTCCCTACGTATCCGGGCACACTGTATACTTTGGTATATTTGCCTGGACTTTTCCCGATCATTCTCTTATAAATGCGGTGGTGATATTGCTCACTGAAATTTTAAGAAAGGCTCGCAGCGTGGCATTTCACTTCGTAGCTATTTTTCAAAGAGAAGTTAACTCTTTTTCCACCAACAAATTTTGAAACAATTGAAATGTACGTCTCCGCTGCATTAATGTTCATATTTAAAAGTAAACTGTGCATTATGCGTCAAATGATTGCAGCAAGCAATAATATCATGAAGTCATCCACATTCTACTAAGTCTGGAACTGAATTAATTTCATTATCTTTGAACCCGGTGCAAAAATAAACGTCACAATCAGAATGATCGCCGATTACGTGCTTAGGGCAATGAATTATCCGCCTTTTTTAACGCATTAACTTGCTCTATGAGCGTCGGTACATTAGAGCAGTATTAATTCCTATTCCAATAATCATAAGCACAATTATTCTGTATAATGTATATTTTTTCTTTACGTCCATTTTAAACCGCAATACTTCATTGTGCCTAATTTTAGTGCAGGATCTAGTCTAGTGTAGTCTAGATAAAAAAAGCAACCCACGTAAAATTAAAAAAAAAAAAAAACAATTTTATAGGGGTAATAATAACGGTAATGAAACAACAAAATGACGTTATTGATTTAGAGAGGAACATGCTATGCGTTTTTTTTTGTGTCGTTTCAATTCTGATAAACTTTCACTTTCCGACAGACGTAGTTTTATTTTCCGAGTTTTACATAGTTTCTGTGTTAGATCAGGTCGCCGTTTTTATTTACATCACTTTTACATAAAAAAATTTACTCATCTGAGTGTGCGCTCGACCTTAGAATTTGCAGGAGGCCGCGGGCGGTAGCCATGTGAATGAGGCCTTATCGGAATATTCTCTTGTGGGTGTGTCAAACTGACACGTAAACCAATCAAAAATAAAGATCAGTGACAGCAGAGTCATAAATTACAAGGAAAATGTTTAGGTGGTAATTCTGTTCTCTGTTCTTTTCGTTTGTGTGTAAAAATGCAGGAACACATGTTGAACGTATGTTTCTTCTAAATATATGCGAAAAATAGTGATACGCCCATTTGAAATCGAGTTCAGCTGTAAGCGAGCATACAGCCTTAAAGGACAATTTTTACTTAAATTTATTTGAATGTGAAGAAAATTTGATTTTTATTATAAGGCTTTTATGACATAATATTTCTTATATCAGTTTAGAACAAGACACAAATACCTTAGTGTACACTAGTGCAGTATAACAACAATTATTCGTTTAACGTGAATTTCAATGAAAGGAAATTCAAATCATTATAAATATGTTAAAAATGTTCCTTTAGTACAGGCCTAATCATGCGAGGGGAATACGTCGGGGTATATTCTCCCTCTACGATCGCAAAGGCGTGCCGGTTCCCGCTTAACGCTCAAGCGCTTCAATTTCAACAGCCAACGACATACAAAACTTATGTAGATCACTTAACGAATCTTGATATTTGTTTATGTAGGGGGTTTTGTTTATATTTTGAACGATATCAACATATTTTATTATTAGGTACAATAAAAAAATATTAAATACAAGAGTTTTAGGGATTTACCTGAATCACCAGAACGTAAAAGAAATTCTTGTTACACATAAATAAATAATAATACCCTTATTAATCCGAAGCTTACTGAAGTAAATTTACATACTTTTTTTTAATTCAAACTTAAATCCGTAAAAATTATAAAACAAAATATAAATATCAATTTGTAATTGATAATCATTCGGCAGAATTTTGCTAATCGTATGTGTTCAAACAGCAATTGCATAATAAAAATTAACATTGTAATCTCTACTGCACAAGCTCTGGCAGTTTTAATGCAGAACTAAAAATAAAAATGTACAAACTTTACAAAATTAAAAAAAAAGAAATTATCGATTTTGAGTAGTGAAAGTAATTATAGATGGTATATCGACAGAAATATTTGATATGTTTATGCGCAGCAAATTGGAAAGAGTAGTATCCGAGAGAGAGCTTCGTTCAGGTGATTTTATATGTTTCAATGAAGAAAACGCACTTTCGCAAATATACGTGGAAGGTAACATCGATAATATTCGCAACGCAAAATCTCGAAGTTTAGGATACCGTGATGGTGGAAGTAGTTTAAAAAATGCCTCAAATGTTTCAGGCCGTCCTATAAAGCAGGGATCTGCTTGCAATTCAGATAATTCCAGTTGAAGTTCAGCTTCTTGCTTGTCAATGGCTATATGGCTATATGATCACTGAATAAGAGTATATCTTCTTGCATCGCGCAAAAGTCGTCAAAACGGGTGCTAAATTCTGAGAGTAAATTTTTGATAACTGGAATGAATATAGAAAAATCGGCATCGGGATGTTGATTCTTGATTTGACTACATCGAAAAAAACGTGTAAGACCGTGATTTCTTAATTGTAATTCAAACAGCCTTAAGCGGTTGCGGAAACCGTTTAAGTCAGTTATGCATTCAGCAACAGTTTTGCGTGTTCCTTGGAGTTTACGATTTAATTTACTAAGCTGCGTTATTATGTCGGTCGCAAATGATAATTCTATCAAAAACTCCGTGCTTTTCAGCTCCGCTTGTAACTGTTCTGTGTTTATGACATTTTCTATTTCTAAAAACTGAATAACATTCTCTCGAATTTCAAAAAACGTTGTAAACACTTTTCAGCACTCAACCAACGTATCTGTGAATGTAATGATGCCCTCCTCGGATACGATTCGTAACTGTGGTGACTGTTTTTATTGCTGACATATTTCGTAAAGCTTTTGTACATAAAACTTGCAGTGCAATGTTGGACACTGGATGCTGTGTTTTCGTAGCATTCCGACAAATCCACGTTCCTTACCCACCATGGCTTTAGCACCATCAGTAAAGATACACGAACATTTCGCAAAATCGGTTATACTTTGCATGATCTCTGTTACAGCATTGTAAATATCTGTACCCTTAGTTGTATCGTGCATTGAACTCAAGCCGAGGAATTCATTATGGACTGTAAAATCGTCCATAACAATTCGAACACATACCAACAATTGGCTTGTGTCAGTCACATCGGTTGTTTCATCAAGGCATAAGGAAAACCAACGACAATGTTGTAACAGGCTTGTTAATTTATGCTTAATGTGCGCGTTTATATCAATGATTCGTCTACCAATAGTGCTACGAGACAAATGTACAGCTTGAAACTGTTTCTCAGCTAGAGAATTATTAAAGATTTTACTTATTCTCACTGCGCATTGTTTGACGAATTCTCCATCCCCAAGATTTTTTCTTGCTTTTACAATTTTCAGTGCCACTGCGTATGAAGCGTTCAATGAATTTAACGTATCTGTAGATGAGTGCGAACTAAATTGTTGTCTTTTGTAACTGTTAATTAAACAAATTCGTTTTTTTAGCGGTATCTTTTGGTAATTTTCTTTATGGAAAATGTTGTAGTGACGAGCAATATTATATCGTTTTACGCCCAACATTTTACCGCAAATAACACATTCTCCATTACCTGTATTGTTTATAAAACACAGATACTGAAGTTCATAATTTTGGTTCATTGTATTTCACGCGAGCCACACGTTTTATAACTTCTGTTTAATAATTAACAAATATTCCAAAAACTAGCAAGTCATTATTTCTTTCTCGGTTCTTTAGTAAAACTAATAACAAACGTCCTAGAAAAATATCTGTGTAATTTTAATGCGAAGGGACAGTAGATTCATACTGAGAGTTACTGGATTTCATAGTATTCCGAACACCATGCAAGCTGCCGTTCTTCAGAGAAGTGTGACGATTCCGGCGCACCGCAATTACATTTAAACTCCTCGTACCACCCTTAGCTTTTAAGAATCTAATTTGTAAGTAGTTGTAGACGAGACTTTCAATAAACAAGTTCACATAACATTGTGGCTATTTTACTCGTTGTACATACTCAACTCAATTCATACACAGTTCATCCATTACATATACAGTCCACTATTGCAAAAACGTCGTAAAGGTGCTGAACAATCAGATAACAGCCCGAGACGTCATCATAATTTGGTCCTTCGAGCCGGATATCGGTAATATCAGTGATAAGTGCATACAGGAGAAGCTGACGCAGCCGGAAGTGCATCCCGGAACAAGCCTACCCAACAACAATCAGAAGGAGCTGAAGCAGCCGGAGTAACCGGAACAAGCTTATCCAACAACATTTGAACATATAAATAAATTCAAGTAATCAGTTGATCAAGTGAGTAAGTCCTTTCTTGCTATTTCCTTCTCATTTGAAACGTTTTCTCTTGAACAACATGGATAAATTAACTTTACCTCAATTAAATCGTAAGCGAGGAGTTTTCAAAAGACAGTTAACAAATTTAGATGAATTTTTAAAATCAGTTACGGAAAATCAAATAGCTCAAAACGATATTGACGATATTTCTTCTAGATTTCAAAGATTAGAAGCTCAATTTTCGGTTTTTGAGCAAATTCAGGAAAGTATCGAACTCTTAACAGATAAATTAGACGAGGAATGTGACATTAGGTTTGAACTTGAATCGCGATATTATAACATTCGAAAAATTGTACAACCATTAATCAGTAATGAACAAAATTCAACCGCCGAACCTAAAACTAAAAATCATCAAAGGGTTAGATTACCAACAATTGAATTGCCTTCGTTTGACGGGGATATTACGAAATGGCGTGCATTTGAAGACGCGTTTACAGCGCTCATACATCAGAGTACTACATTAACCGACGTAGAAAAATTATGTTATCTTAGGTCAGCTGTAAAAGGCGACGCGCTTAACGCTATTCAAGCCTTAGAAACCACTTCCGCTAATTATCAGGAGGCTCTTCAAATCCTTAAGGATAGATTTAGCAGTACGCGACGAATTATTTATCATCATGTTAAACAATTATTAACTTGCAATTACAATAATTTAAAATCCCTTATAAATTGTTTCGAACAACATATCCGCAGTTTAAAAACTTTAAATGTAGAAACAGAAAAATGGGATGCTTTTCTAGTTCCGCTAATACTTATAAACTTAGATCAGCGAGTTCACAGAGATTGGGAAAATCATCTAAATTCAAAATATTCCAAAAATTTCATTCCTTCTCTTCAAGAATTAATTACCTTCCTCCAAGACCGTATAGACTGTTATGAAATTTCAAAAAAGAATTCGCAAAATATCAAATTAAATCAGCGTACCCTTTTGACAACAACAAAGAGCAACTATAATGTCACGTGTCCATTGTGTAAGAGTCATCACGCAATTTATTTTTGTAAAGAGTTTTTAAACAAATCTGTACAGGACAGAATTAAGTTTGTCAATCATTCAAAACTCTGTCGCAATTGCCTAAAATTAAGACATTTGTCAAATGAATGCAAATGTTCAAAGTGTAAAAAGTGCAATGCATCACACAACACACTACTACATATGTCAGAGGAAATCGATCAAGCAGGTCCAAGTACCGAATCACCAATTAGTCAAACTATTATCTCAAATTGTTCTACTAAGGTAGCATTATATACACAGACGTTACTTCCGACTGTGGAAGTCTACATTCTCGACAATCAAGGAAACAAACACATTGCAAGAGCCTTATTAGATTCAGCGTCTCAGTCTAATTTTATCAGCAAAAATCTCGTGAGTCGTTTAAATCTTAATAAGCACAATTCTAGTATTCGCATTAGTGGTATCAGCCAACATTATTCAAATGTCCAGCAATGCACAAGTGCCAAAATTATGTCAAAATACAATAACAATTCGTTTAACCTATCATTTCTAATTTTAAATCAGATAACTGAAAATATTCCTCAAGAGTCATTTGATTTAAAATCATTAAATTTGCCATCAGATATTAAATTAGCAGATACTACTTTAAACAATTCAGCATCAATCGATTTGCTAATTGGAACAACTGTCTTTTGGGATATCATTGTTGAGGGAAAAATCAGTCTATCAAACAAATTAAGCTTGCAAAATTCTAAATTCGGGTGGATACTTTTCGGACAAATTCCATATGATAATCATTCAACAAAATTACCATGTGCATCGTTGTCATATGTAAGTTTAGAATCAGAAATCGAACGATTTTGGAAGATTGATGATTTTAAAAACGATTTATCCGTATTTTCGTCAGAAGAATTAACATGTGAACAGATTTTTAAGGACACTGTAACACGTGATGCATCTGGTAGGTTTGTAGTTCATATTCCATTCAAAGAAAATTCTGAAACTATCGGTGATTCCGAGCAAGGTGCCACTAGAAGATTCTTTGCACTGGAAAATAAATTGCAGAAAAACCCCAACATAAAACAGAAGTATGTTGATTTTATGCAGGAGTACGAGAATCTAGGAC
The DNA here is from genome assembly GCA_036172665.1 of Prosopocoilus inquinatus. Taxonomy (NCBI): domain Eukaryota; kingdom Metazoa; phylum Arthropoda; class Insecta; order Coleoptera; family Lucanidae; genus Prosopocoilus; species Prosopocoilus inquinatus. The sequence goes on from CM069875.1 coordinate 20,227,671, forward strand.
ACATGTCTAAGATTGAGGGACAATTCGATTTAACAAATTCAGGTTACTATTTACCTCACCACCCTGTAATTAAAGAATCTAGTGCAACCACTAAATTAAGAGTTGTGTTCGACGGTTCTTACAAATCAAATTCAGGCATATCATTAAATGATACGCAACTCATTGGTCGAACGCAACAATCAGACTTATTCTCAATTTTAGTAAGGTTCAGACAATATAAGTACGTAGTGACGTCAGACATTGAGAAGATGTACCGTCAAATTTGGGTGCATAAACCACATAGGAATTATCAAAAAATTGTCTGGCGCGAAAATCCAACCGATAAATTAGAAACTTACGAATTAAATACCGTGACATATGGGACAGCCAGTGCACCGTATTTAGCAATACGCTGTTTGGAGCAATTAGCCAAAGATTCACAAAGTTCATTTCCTAAAGAATCAACAATCATTCAAAGAGATTTTTATGTCGATGATATGTTGACAGGCTCAGATAATATAAACGAATTAATTTCACTTTGCTCGAACATTTCTTCAATTTTAAGGTCTGCCGGTTTTAAACTCCACAAATGGACATTCTTTGCCTTACCTAAAAACTTTCATGTTCAAAATAACTCTATAGATTTAACTAAACACGAAATGAAAACTTTAGGTATACATTTCAATCCGATAAGCGACTTGTTTCAGTTTTCTTTCAGTATATCTGACTCAATCCGTACTGTTACAAAACGTATCATTCTTAGTGAAACTGCAAAAATATTTGATCCTCTTGGCTTACTTTGTCCGATAACAATTGTCCCAAAAATATTAATTCAATCCTTGTGGATTAAGCAAATAGGCTGGGATGAAGAACTTCAACCTGAGTTTCAACAAAAATGGTTGCAGTTTCGCGACAATTTACAGTTTATAGGTAATATAGAAATTCCACGATATATTACAAGTACAAATAAAATGCGTGATGAATTACACGGATTCGCAGACGCTTCAGAACGAGCATACGGAGCTTGTGTTTACATTAAAACAATTCAGAATAGTAAATGTGGCATTCACTTGATTGCAGCCAAATCGAGAGTTGCACCTATAAAAAATATCTCAATTCCGCGCTTGGAACTCTGTGCAGCAGTTTTGTTAGCGGAACTAACAACCAGGGTTTGTGAAATTTTAGATATTAATTTTAATAGCAAGCATCTTTGGTCAGATTCACAGATTACTTTATCTTGGATATCTGGAGCTCCTTCACGCTGGAAACCCTTTGTAGCTAACCGGGTGTCTGAGATTCAAAGACTAACTGACATAAAATCATGGCATTATGTTAATACTAAGGAAAATCCTGCTGACTTAATTTCAAAGGGTATTAGTCCTAGCGAATTAAAAAATAATGCTCTCTGGTGGCACGGTCCTACTTGGCTATCACAACCAAACATTCAATTTAACTTTTTTGATAAAACTTTGGAGAGTATTCCTGAAGAACGAAAAACAAAAATTTCATTACCAGTATTAATTGATAACTCCATTTTCTCAAAATTTTCAAATTTAAACAAATTAATAAATGTCGTAGCATATTGCAAACGATTTGTATATAATTGCAATCATTCTCACAAACAATCAGGAATGTTAACATCTTCAGATAGACAAAATGCTCTACATACGCTCATAAAGTTGGCGCAACTAGAAATATATTCACGAGAAATTAATAATCTAGTTCAAGGCAGTAATTTAAATAGTAAATCAAATATTTTATCACTATCTCCATTCTTACACGATGGTCTTTTGCGTGTTGGTGGAAGACTTATGCATTCAAATTTCAGCTTTAATCAAAGACACCAAATCATTCTTCCACCGGGACATTTATTGACAAAATTAATAATATCTCAAGCACATGCTGAAAACTTACATTGCGGTTCCCAACAATTGTTATACATTTTACGACAAAAATATTGGCCCATATCTGCCAAAAATACAATACGACAAGTAATTCATAACTGTTTAATCTGCTATCGATATAAACCAAAACCATATAATCAACAAATGGGTCATTTACCAGCATATAGGTTAACACCATCACCTCCGTTTTATTTTTGCGGCGTTGATTATGCAGGACCTTTCCTAACACGAGATAGAAGGGCTCGGGGTTACAAAACTTATAAATCATATATTTGTTTATTTATCTGCATGAATACTCGAGCAATTCATATGGAAGTGGTCTCTGACTTGTCAAGTGTAGCATTTTTAGCATCCCTTCGGCGATTTATCGCACGCAGAGGGCAACCTCATACAATTTGTTCGGATAATGGTACCAATTTTGTCGGTGCAAATACCGAATTAAATCAATTACGCAAAACCATATCCAACGATAGTGTTAAGATCATAAACGAATTATCGAACGAGGGCAAGGCAATCGAGTGGAAATTTATACCACCAAGATCACCCCATTTTGGAGGAATTTGGGAAAGTCAAATAAAAATAGTAAAAATGCACCTGTCAAAGGTTATTGGTCACACAATTCTTACATTCGAAGAATTTTCTACTCTACTTGCTCAAGTAGAAGCCGTTGTTAATTCAAGACCCATTTCCCCTTTGAGCACTGATCCAAATGACTTTTCTCCTTTAACTCCTGCTCATTTCTTGATCGGCCGTCCGCTGACGTCGGCTCCTGATCAGGATTATATTACAACACCGGATAATAGACTGTCAGCCTTCCAACGAATGCAGAAAATCGTTCAGCAGTTTTGGAATCGTTGGCAAATAGAATACATTCACACCTTACAACCTAGGAATAAATGGAAGAAGCAGAATTCGAGGCCTCTCAAGGAAGGTGACTTGGTGATATTAATTGAAGACAACAGTCCTCCAGCAACCTGGAAAATGGGTCGAATAACGAAATTGTGGCCAGGAAAGGATGGTTTAGTGCGTGTAGTGACAGTACTTACCGCTACCGGAACTTACAAGCGATCTGTAGCAAAGTTGTGTTTGTTGCCTATGGACTGTGATTAGTGTTGTAGCTTAAAGTCAATTATTGTTTATGAGTTTATATTGTATTATTATTAATCTTAATTAGTTTCATGTGTCATTTAATTTAATTTATCGTTGATTTCAATTACTATTTCATTATTAAAGGACTAAAATCCTTCAAGGCGGGCGGCATGTTTAATAATTAACAAATATTCCAAAAACTAGCAAGTCATTATTTCTTTCTCGGTTCTTTAGTAAAACTAATAACAAACGTCCTAGAAAAATATCTGTGTAATTTTAATGCGAAGGGACAGTAGATTCATACTGAGAGTTACTGGATTTCATAGTATTCCGAACACCATGCAAGCTGCCGTTCTTCAGAGAAGTGTGACGATTCCGGCGCACCGCAATTACATTTAAACTCCTCGTACCACCCTTAGCTTTTAAGAATCTAATTTGTAAGTAGTTGTAGACGAGACTTTCAATAAACAAGTTCACATAACATTGTGGCTATTTTACTCGTTGTACATACTCAACTCAATTCATACACAGTTCATCCATTACATATACAGTCCACTATTGCAAAAACGTCGTAAAGGTGCTGAACAATCAGATAACAGTCCGAGACGTCATCAACTTCTATTGGTACACGATCGGTTGGCAGGCTGGCTCATTGATGTCAACGTTTGATTGACGCCTATCGAATAGTGGGAGATACTATCACCGGGCTCTTCTCGTATTTTATGCCCAGGCCTGCTTTAGTATTTCAATTCACGGTAACCTTGCTGCTTGCTGGGCTTTCCAACTTACTAGTCGTGCTAGACTTCCTACTCTATCACGTCGACCTATTTCTCTCGTCGGCAACGACTATCTGTTATATGTATAAATCTGTTTCCACAGGGTATATTCTTTATATTTACAGATGGCCAAACGTTAAAAAGTTTAAATTTGATGAAGTTTCCTTCAATGTAGTTGTTCTTACTTAAATATACTTTTTCACTATTTCTTATTTTAATATTGTAATAATTTAGCCTTTCAAGATACATTTTAATAGTTATCTCTATTTAAGAAACTGGTAAATTTTTGCGGTCGTAAACCGACTGTAAACGACTAAAATTCCTCCTTGAAATTTATTTCTGAGCTGGGTTTCTTTTAACGCAACAGTAAATTTCGTACGATTTATAGCCGTGTAACGATTTTACACGTAATTAAGTTTGTCATATTAAAGCGCATATATTTGCTCGGATGTTTTGAAGTTATAAATAAAAAATGCTCCGGTTTACCGGAAACTTTGGTAAACACGTGCGCACGTACCACGCACTCTTTAAAAATTCAGGAAATAACTCGTTCATTATTTACGAGAGTATTGCGGATGGGGTTACTAAGATCTAGAGATTTCGAAGAGATCGTAAACGTCTTAAAATATAAACGAGCCGAGATTCATTCGCTTTTTGGACGGTTTCAGACCTGCCAAAATCAGATAAGGTGCAGGTTTCTGCTGGTAGTGATTTAGTTGACAAATTTTATTGCATTTATTTATTATACCTGATACAAATTATCTTACAGAAAATCACCATTAATTTAAAATTTTTCATAGAACCTCCTTAAAACTTGCGATACTTTCTTTATACCACGGATTCTTAAAATAAAAGAAGAATGGGACTTTTTCAATCTAAGCCAATAATTCGTTTTAAAACAAAAGACATTTACAATTTATCTTTCGTACTTGGTGTAAAAATCTAAAAAAAGTTTTTCGTCCAATAAATTTTCGGGATGTATAGTTTCCACCATTATCTGTCCCTATTTCCATACGAATTTATGGTATAAAATTGGAAATTTTAAGTTTGTATCATAGTTTGATAAAAACCTTTCGTCTCCCACTTTTATAATGACAAATAAAATCTCTGAAAATAAATATACCGGGTATTTTTTTACTGTGTGCAAGTATTTAAACCTGTAATATATCACCATAAATGGCAACGATTGAACTCATGTGTCCTCAACAAAAAGTTAATAGCTTTAGAGAACAATGCATTGACAGATTTTCACTAAGCTGTTTGAGAACTGCTGGCGTAGCAGTGAGTGGATGGTGGTCTAACGCTCGCGGCTGCCTGTTAAATGACGACCCGAAGATAGGTCAGTATTTAACTTGACCTTGTGCACGAACGATGTAAATCAGCCGATCACTCAAAACATTTAAACGCATCTACAATACGCCTGGATTTATTAAAATAAATAAATGTAACTTCATTCTAAGTAATTACAAGTTTAAGTATTTTCAAATCAAAAATTAGTGCAGTTGAAGAAACTGCGAATATAGCATGTGGTTCGTTGTTGGCGAACACGTTAAAAGCGAAGTACAAATAAATTGTAATTTCTCATTCCATATGTATTTTTAATAGGCTTATCAAAATTTGAAATTACTTTTTTCCATGGACCATAAGTAATACTTTCATAGTTAACAACGAGATGAGTTGATGGATTAGTTCAGAGATAGTTTATTTACGTAAAAGGGAAAAACATTTTTAAAACAAATAAATGTAACATTACTTTGCCCAGTGAATTAAAATTTTAAATAAAATAATAAATGATATCAGTGATTGTTTTTACGAGACGCTACGTTGATGATCAGATGCGGTATCGGTGGTTGTATTCAGACAAAGAGGAAGGCGTCGCTGACCTAAATATTTCTGTCTCGCATATTTCAGCAGTTCCAAACAAGTGGTACCTCTGAATTTTTTTAGCTATGATACGGTAGCCACCAAAAAATATGCGCAGAAGTTAGCATTTCGTGTACTTAAACTGAGGTTTTTTTTTTATTTGCACACAGCAAAAGAAAAATACTGTACAATGGCGGATAGAAAATTTCCGGCACCATCGTTATCTTTCTGACATTTCTTGATGTAAACTAGTCTTAACTGTATTTAATTTAGGTTTAATTTAGGTTTGAAAATTTAATTTCCTACTTTATTTTCTGTTAAGCGATCATCGGACCTATCATTATTGTCCAAAGAGGTGCTATTTATCTATCTTAGACAAATATTGAGATCGACAAAAATTATCTGCATCGCATACAATTACATACATACTACGATTAATATTATTGCTTGCGTTATCAAAATAACAGTTTTGTTTATGACTGAGGGCAAAAATGAGGTTTTTGTTCCTAAAGATTTGTTTATGCTGGTGGAATGATAGTGGTGTCCGAAATTTTCTGTCCGATATTGGACTGGTATTACGTTCTTTTGGCATGCACTACTTCCGCCAAAAAATCTGGGACAACTCTCTTCACACATTTTTGAGTTATTTTATTAGTTTGAATGCAGCTTTAAGCCATTCATTTTGCTATTTAGAGCTTGTCTCTATGATAATGTAAAAACACATCTATTTTTTGGGTAGTTCTTGCTCGTGAGAATTGCAGAGAATATGAAACAAATAAAAAAAACTTTTTAAAACGAGCTAAAAGGGTAATTTATTAACTTACTTGTCAAGTAAGTTAATAAATTACCTTTTTAGCTCGTTTTAAAAAGTTTTTGACAAGTAAGTTAATAAATTACCCTTTTAGCTCGTTTTAAAAAGTTTTTTTATTTGTTTCATGTTCTCTAAAAACACATCGTTATATTTACAGTAGGAATATCACATGTCCCAGATTTTTTGGCGGGCATAGTACTTGATTTTTACAACAATCGTTCTCGAACTTCCGCTTCCCTGCATAAGGCTCACAAAAAACCCGTACTCAACTCCAGTGTACTCGTGTGAAGGAAAGAATAATTCCTGTTAGCGACAAGGGCTACCTGAACATTTCATAAAGTTTTTGGGTGAGATAATTAACAGCACCGTTTTGGATTGACTGAACATTAAAGTGTTTTGAATATCTTTTTGACCGCAACACAGTTTATATTAGAAAGACACGTACTTTTTGACGACGATTCTTTTGTCCTTTAATCGCTCCTTTTCCGTCCCGCTCATTTAAGTCACTGAAGCCACTTAAGTTGCATACTCTTCGAATCAGTATCTATGTAGATGTCTCGTTCGATCGTCCTCAAAAACGTAGGTGTACCAATTTCTCACACGTGGAAATTCTTTATTCTGTGGATGATTAGTTTAGCATTCTGCTTGGTTAAAATATTTCCTTGGGCCCTCTTATACTCTTAGAAAGTTTGTCTTAAAATCAAAGTTTAAATTCTCTTATCTATACACATAATGAATATTTTTGTATTATATTTCTATTAAATTCTCGTTTCTAAGAGTAGCAGTATTTACTGCATGTGTTAAATTATCAATTATTTGGCTCATGATTGTGATTAAGAAACTTCTTGGTGTTACCGAGCGCACTGAGGGATAATAAATTTAGAATAAAGAACAATTTAAGTGGAGAGCAAAGAATTTTGAACAAAAGTCATTATTTATTAAGGTTTTTGCTTGTCCACAAACCCTCAAAAACCTCATAGAACTTGGTAAATTTCTGCCGAGAGCTGAAAAACATTTGAAATTCTTTTTTCACTTTTGCAGAATATGTAGTACCTTTTAGTAGAGTCAAGTAAGCTGATATTTCTTAGTAGAATCACGTCAGCTAATACTTCTTGTATCATGAATTAAAATGTTCTGAAAATATCAAAAAGGCTAAAACTTCAATTCAACAATATTTTCTATCCGCATGAATAGCTTGAAAACATTTTTAAAATGACATCCACGGTTTCTCAATGTTCATCATTCTCTTAATACCGGCCTTGTCTAATCAATTTTTTTGAATCAATTTTTACAGTTACCCGCATGGCAGAAATCTTTTAAAAAACATCTCATCTTGAATCTTACAGCAAAGAGTTCGAAATTTTATAACATTCAACTAAGTAAATAAGCTCTATAGAATTAACATTTTTGCTTGAAGAGTCTTTTCATATAAATTACGTTAACTGACAGTATCCGCTAACATGGTTTTACTCCAAATTTTTGGAAGCTGTTGTATTTTATGAAAATAGAAACAGAATTTTTCAAGTTTTTTTTGGATATTAACCGAAATTTATCGTTTGCGATAGCATTTTCGGAGGTTTTAAGACCAGTAAAAACTGTTATAAAGAATTTTTTTTTCGAAAACTCAAAATAAATAAGTCTTTCGTAGTGTAAGCCCAATCCGTGAACACAGTGTATACCTTATGCTGAATTATTCTCCGACCATGGGATTTTACATTAATAAAAATAAGAAATGTCAATTACTTTCTCTTCTAACAATTTTTTAACTGTATCAGTTTTTTCTTGACAAAAGCGACCATAATTATAAACAGTGTTTTGAACAAGAGATCAAACATAATTACGAAAAGTCGAAGAGCCAACAAACTACTTTCGAAATCATCCTGTATACGCAATTAGGCGACACCTACACCGGATGTCTCAGGATGAGCGGCGACCGGAGGTACATACCTACAGCTTCGGGAGAAAAAAGAAAATATAGTAAAGAGAAATTCAAAGAAAATATTTTTAAGTATCTGAGTTGACCACAAAGGGGCGCAATCAATAGGCTCAACAATAAAAATTAATTTTACTAGCAAAAGTCTCAGAATAAAGTGCAGCTTTGGTAGCGCCATTAGAAGGCTGAATTAATTCTGCACAACTTTAATTTTAGACTTATTATCTTATCACCGTTATTAAGGGTGGAGAAAACAGTTGAATTATTTACTTTAAAAATTATCATAACTTCTGTACTCTTTATCGGAAATTAAGAAACTTCGGCTCGTTTAAAACGGAATTTTATGCTGGTTTAAAGTTTCTACTGAACGACTCCGGCTACTTTATTATAAAGTAGTTAGAGGGAGCTATTTGCAAAAGTAATAGTTTTTCTCAGTTTCCCAAAAAAATTAAACGTAATGGGGTATTTCTTTTGTAGCGATTACAAAGATTCCAGTCAGGAGAATATTTTGGTGAAAACCCGAAATTGATAACTTTTTTCGTTCTCGAGTTATTACCAAATGAGTCTATTAACTGAAGATAAAAGCGATTCTAAAAGCTCAAACAAATGTTATCTAGTGACACTTCATCTTGAGGTAAATAGAAAGACATTATTCTATTTCATGCATTAAGTTGTTTTTGGTAATGAACAATAAAATGTTAAATGACACATAAGCACATGGTAATCAACAATGATTGAAGGTATGTACCTAAAATATTGTCAAAATAGTATCCATCTTTCATTTCGAAATAGCTATTTAATATCTGTAAGGATATCAATAATAATTTCTACACAACTCTAAGCGGACATTAAAAAATGTATTGTATGTCGACACAGTGAAACTATGTTGATCATAGTGCATGATTATTGTTCAATGCTTTTATTTAGTGTTTGAATTATTCTTGCTTCTATATTTGTTGTTATATTCATGTGTTTTAATATTCTCTATTCCCAAAGACGTTTAAATGCTTCTAAATAAGGTCCTAACATTAATAAAAATTTTTGTAGGCATTATTTAACCTTAGAATTAAAAGTATTTGCATTTGTTTGAACTTTCTCCTTCCGCTAATAGCATCAATTAGTAGACGTATTTGATAGTAACTTGGGAACGAAAAAAGATACTCATTTACGGTTTTCACCACAATGTTCACCATTTTATAGGCTTTGCAACTGTTGCAAAAGAAACACACCTTTCCATTTATTTATTTTTTTTTGGAAATCTTTGGAAAACTATTACTTTCGTAAATAGCTCCCTCTAGCCAATTTATAACAAATTAGCCGTAGACGTTGAATAGAAGCTTTAAATCAGCTTAAAATTCCCTTTCAAATGAGCCGAAGTTCGTTAATTTCTGAAAAAGAGTACCGAAGTTATGATATTTTTTAAAGTAAATAATTCAACTCTTTCCTCCACCCTTATTAAGGGTGATACGATAATAAGTCTAAAATGAAAGTTGTGCAGAATTAATTGAGCTTTCCAATGACGCTATCAAAGCTGCGACTTATTCTGTGACTTTTGCTAGTCAAATTGATTTTTATTGATAGCCCTATTGATTGCGCCCCCTTGCGGTCAACTCAGATACTTAAAAATATTTTCTTTGAATTTCTCGTCGTTATTTTGACTATAATTTTTTTCTCGCAAAGCTCTAGGTATTACGGTTAGCCATATACCACCGGTCGCCGCCCATCTTGAGACACCCGGTATATCTGTCAATGCCAAACATGCTCCCTATGGACTTCTTCCGTCAATTTCCTGGGTCAATTTATCCGTACCGACTCCCTGGGTCAAGGATTAGTTTAATTATTTTATATTAAAATTTGTAATGATTAATTGGTCACTGAGTTGTATGACAGGATTTTTGCAAAAAACTTGCAAAAATCTGCCAGAAAACGTCAAAGACTGGTTACCATAATAAACGTTTATTGGTTAATTCGACACTTGCCTGTCAGGTTTTCGCAAATTTTATAAAAGAAAAATCACCGTGTCGCACGGGCCTAAGATATTTTAGGCGATCGATTAATTTTTTTCTAATCTTTACCATGTAAATGTATATGGTCACAGATAAAAAAGCACTGTCTATTCCAATTTATGAATAAAAATGATTTATTCTTAATTCTTGTTAATACACTGCTCCAATAAATTAACGCATCATGCAATAAATTACGAAATTTTCTATTTTTTATTCCAAATTTATAGCAACTAGCATTCCTATGAAATAGCTAAGCATATGTTCATTTTCCAACATTTATTTATATTTGATTATCACTTAACGGTGATTCCATAAAATTAAATCACATGCAAGTTCATTAACCATAAAACCAATTTCAATTTTAATGTTAACATTTCGGCTTCTCTTCGCATTGCCACACGAATTTCGAAATTTGACCAAGGAAGATTGCACTCAAGTAGTGGTATTGTTAGAATAAGATTGAAGCTATTATCGAGTAGGTGGAAGATTCGGTGTGTACCAAATCTTGGTGTGCCGAATGGGGCGAAGGTATAGAGAGATTGGCAATTATACTCGGAGGCCTAGGAAAGGCAGTCGTAGTCAAACAACCCGTGTTCAGACTATTTTTTGACAGTTTTTGTTTTAGAGAACAGGTTCATTACAAGCAAAAATTTCCAATTTGAACTAAGGGAGGTGCATGGAGTTCCATCGAAACGGTTTGTTAACGTTTTGGGGAAGCTAATTTGACACGTCATATGTAAGTCCAATCTTGTCTACAGAACATCGCTCAGATCACTACATTTATACTGCAATTCTAAGCGCGATCGTAAGCATCTTACGATATTTTCGGGCCATATAAATGCATAAGCCGTAAATACCTTACGAGGTTTACGTGAATAGGAATTTCTTTGACAGCGTGCACGGACGTAGTGATGTTAAATAATGGAAAACATTGCTTTTCGGTATACAACGGACATCCTACGAGATCATATCGTGCCATTTGTTCCCTATACCGGACACATTTTTTTATTAATGCAAGATAATGCTCGATGCTAACGTGTTGGGAAAGTTCAAAATTGCTTAGGCGAGATTAAAATCCATGCCATGGTTTATCCAGGAAGAAGTTTAGACCTGAGTCCCATTGAGCAAATCTGGGACACACTTGTTAGGCGCCTGAAAGCACTCAGATATTATCCGAACCAAGTTATGGCTTATTTTATGTGTGTGTATATTTTACTTGTAAATGATGATTTTATAACACATTAAACAGTTGTTATTAAATTGTTTCAAATCAACGTCAACCGTTGCAAATTTTAAATAAATAAATCTTACGTTAATTTCTTGGAGTAGAGTACAAAAAAAAAGTTGCATGTTGCTTTTCTTCACTGATATATTCCCTGAAAAATAAATATTTGGGGAATAAAATAAGAAAAAAAAACGTAAATTGGCGTGAAGGTAACAAAATTCGACAAAAGATTACTTTCACGGAACAGGCTCAAAGTATTGGGTTAATTAAAATTTTTAATAGGCACAATTAACTTCGTGTTCGTGAAGAGTGGTTTTAACGCTCTAAAGATGAAAGAGACAAAGTAAATTTAATAATTCATCATAATACATATACATACATAACAAATTCATTTGTGAACCTAATTACAAAAATATTTCAAAATACATTCCAAAATATTTCAATTTTGCCATTATCATGTTTAAGAACTTTATAAAAACAATCACCACCCGTGGTTTGAAAAGACTGTACATAAGAGTTTCCATTTCTGATACGTTTAGTTACATTGTTACAATGAGTATACTAAAAATATACAATAATTAAAAAGAAAGGAATTGCTTAATGTAATTATTTTATCTTGTACTGAATACGTTTACAAGAAAAAATGGAGAAAATAATGGAGAACAGGGGCAAATCATAAATTCTGTAATTCGACTTAGGGGAAAGTGGGGGAATTACGAATACCCAAAGAAAGAGTTAAAAAAAATCATATTTTAGAAACTCAACAATTTTTTTTTGCATATATCGAAACAATATTTATCTAATATAATTGGAAAGCTGAGTTTTTCTACATTTTTTAAATTTCTTCAACTATAAAAAATAATATGAATGTGCGATCTGTGTATGACAGTTTTATAATTACATTTATTTTTATATAAAACTATACTATAAATATTTAGGGTTAATTAACAAGAAATAATTATACCCTTGAAAATGTCGTAAAGACGAAACCGGTCGTGGTTGAAGAAATTAAAAAATTGTAGAAAGACTCAGCTTTTCAATTATATTAAATAAAATCTACAAAACAGCAATGCAAGTTTACAATAATATTAGAATACTTATCTGTCTGTGTAATATTACACACAATTTTGATAAATTTTGAAAATAAAATCTATTTCAGAAAAGAAAACGTGTTTGTTTGGGATTTCTGTGTTTTGGATTTCTCACCGTAAGAAGAGTAATTACGGTCACATCGTAGGTAATCACGATTATTATTATAATTTTATTTAATTTTGTCAGGAATTGCACAAAAAGTCTCTAGAAGTGAACGGTTTTACAGTACAGTTTTCGTGGTCGCACTGACTACAATTTTATTTATGTTTTATTGCTGGCGTCTAGTGATGCAACTTCCTTAAATGATGCCGGTCATGACAGTGGTCACAATAAAACTGGCGCTCACGTCACAATTATTGGTCATTTTAGAAAAGACCATCACCAAGATGTCCATCATATTAACAAATGACCATTTCAGACACATGTAGATATTTTTATTTTGAAATTTGTGCAATTTGTTTTTTAGATAAATATTCACTTATTCTTCCGTTGTTATTGCTCTTTATATTTATAGTTATTTATTAATAGAATTTGTTTTTTAAATCTGTGGTGACCAATGGAGACTTAAGTTACCTTCTTGCGAAACCTCAGGAACTTTGTTACTTTCAAACCCCCTCGCTGTTGAAGTGGAAGCAGTTTAAAATTGTATACCCCAACACTGAAGTGAATACCGACCACCCCAGAAAATCAACTCGAGTATTTCTTCTCCACTTTTTTTAATTTATTCAATCTGCACAATCTTTAAAATTTCTTTCAGCTGTATTAATAAATAGTAAGTTTTTCATTTTCTGTACAATTTTAGATTAGTTTCCGTTTCAGACTTCTTGTCCTGTTTTGACGTTTTAAAATAAAATCCCTAATTCGGTTTCTTGAGTTCGTGTAAATAGTTTTTTTCTGCCACATTTGAGTGATATCAACTTTGGCTATTTCATCTGATCAAAAAGCATGGTTTTGGATATCAAGTAATCTTGTGTCGCTTTCCCAGATTATTTTTTTTTGTTCTAACCTCGTTAATTGTCATATTCAAAATTCTTCAAACTGTACGTAGACAGACAGTGGGGTAATGACGAGCGTTCGTAATTGACCCATACAAGTTGTACAGCAATGTCCCACAAGGTTCAAGACAGAAGCAATCAGGTTACTGAGTATCGATAAAAAAAAACTCTTTTGCTTTAAACAGAATCTCAGTTGGTACTTACTTAAACCTAATTATATTGTTTAAGTGTAATTTGTGTCTGTCTCCACTTTTACTGCAATTGTGTTACTTTCTCATTTTTCTCTGTGTGCTGGAGCTATGATGTGATGGAAAAAATTAACGTATCATTTTTTAAGGTGATGTAATAGTCGAATTCGTAATTACCCCTCGGTCTTGTTTACCCTGCTTTCCCCTACACATTTTCAGTACTTATCCAATATCTATATCTGAAATTCTTATGCATTTTTCTTTACAAAATTAATTTTATTTTTTTCTTTTTCTTACCTTTTTCGTTTTGCTTCTCCCGTTATTTGAATTCATCTTTTCTAAGTTATAGTAACTAGTTTCTTAGGGCATTGATGAACTCGAGTAGAACGTCGAAGGATATTAAAATCTTTATGTGTCCTGGAACGTGGTGCCGAATGTTGAGGTGGTGATAATGAAGGTGCTAATTGGTCGGCGGAAATATTGGTTGCTTTCGTTTCAGTTTTAGAAGGTACGTCATTTACACGAACTTTTACGGCTGCTGACGTTATTTAGATCTGTTTAGAACAGGTGATTGCGTTACGTACTGTCAACGAATAAAACAGAAAGAATACAACCACAACGAGCATACATAAGAAGCAAAGATTATGATAATTCAAACAGACGAGGTTGGTAGCAACGTTAACTACGGGCGTAAAATTTTATATGCACTATAAAACCGGTGTTACTAACGTCACGCCTGTTGCCTCACGGGTTTGGAGTTACTAAACCGGTTTTGTAACAAACGTCCCGTTTACAGGAATTTCTACACCGTTTCACGGTTTCCATATGTCACTGGCCTTAAATGTTCGCGTAAACGCAGTTATTGTCTTCTTCTACCTCGCAAGTAATGGTTACTGTTTAGGTTGATTCAAAGACTTGTGAAAGTAACGGTGGTTCAGGACGACGAAGTTGATTAGCGTGGCGAATTTCTTCACGACCATTGATGTTCACTTTTTAAAGTACTCGACGTATTCTTTTTGAGATCTTTGCGGATATCCAACACTGTTAGGCAAAAATAGTTTCTTACGATGTCCTGCTCGCTAGCCCCAGCCTAATATCTATGAACTCCGTCACTTGTCAGACGTCGCAGCATTTCCCAAACCTTTGGATTACATTCGCTAACGCAGAAAGTATTCTTCTAGATCCTAAATGCCAGGGAGTTTTTTTTTACTTTCTTTACGACTACTAGCGTTCCTTAAAGCTTAGCAGAAACAAAGTCAGTCGTCATCACCTATACTATTGATTTCAAAAGCAGTACTCTAGAAACAAGACATTCTAAAGAAACAAAAAAATAAAAAATATTATGCAATTTTCCCAGTATAGGGTTTGCTCTAAAGATTATTAAGCGTGGAAAAGGTGGAGAGAACTCCCATTAAGTTTATTTCATTTCCACAGTGGAAATGTAACAAAAATGACATCAATAGTGCTTATTGAAAAACGTCCAAAATTGTCTTGTGGGTTACAAATTGATGCGTTTGGTTGAGATCAGAGTGCTGTTAAACCCTTGAAGGATGGATGGTACTTTGGGTTAATAGGTAAATAGGCTTTGCAACGAATTCCAAAAAGGTAGCGTTTAACCATTTTTTAAAAAAATAGTCATACTTATTTTCGAATGGAAAATGATTTCTCTTGCATATCCTTTTCGAAAATTTCTTGGACTGTGGTTGTTGGTCAAATGAATATTTGATAAAAGTGAAACTCAAATGCTTAGCGTTCTAGACATTATAACATTAATAGAACAGAACCGACGCTATGATAAATGAAAATTCCAGAAATAAATACGACGTCTTCTTCGCGGAGTAAAGTGCAAGGCATTTTGATGTGTTTTCAAGTGACATAAAAATAGATCAGTAGGCCATAATAATTACCGACGTCTGTGGAGCAAGGTAAAGAAAACATCTCGCGTTCGATTTTCGGTGTTCCCAAAATAACTCGGTTATGTATGCGAGAAAGCATTCACCGCGTGCGTGAATTAAATGCACTTGACATTCCACCTCGTACAAAATCGCGATTAAGTTTATTCACAAGAGAGACAAGATCAAGCAACCCGTTTATTTTATCTCGCACGAAAATATTTATTTAATTTTATTCTAGAATTCTGCGTTTATTATTAGCTGGCACGCGACCGCCTCCTGAAAACTGACAGTGAAAAGAATATGAATGAAATACATATGTTTACCCTTCCATCTAGAACTAATTTTTACGCTCGTAAAGTGTATGTTGACATAAATTGTGCTGACGGGCGGGAAATGGGCTTATCAGACATCTTATTGCTGTGAAAACTGAAATAAATGTTTACTTCAAAGCAAGAAATCAACTGTAAATATGTATAAACTCTGAAATCTTGACGTTCTTTTTTATTTATAATAGCTTAGATTTACACAGATACTGAAACGTGTCATTATTATATTATATATAATAACGTTTTCTCAATTTCCTCGGTATTCTTTGAGCTTTTTTAGCTTTTGATAATGTACTAGTTTTCATTCTGTCATTCGTGGTGAGTTCTTTTCTCGTTTCTTATCATGTTTTATTTGAAAATTGTCTTTTTATTTACTTATTATAATAAGCCTTTGACTATGGAAACTAACGAAATTCTTATTTTATTTGTAAGATTTTCATACTTTAAACAAAAAAAAATCACGTTACCATAAAATTGATGAGTGAAAAGTTCTTGCACCGATTCCCATTAATTGGTTAATAAATAAAATTCTATTTTGTCTAAATAATGTTCCTCTTGACTTCAGATATAAAAACAACCCTAATCAAGAAATGAGTAAAAGGACTATTAATATTAACATTTTCATTCTACAATAAAAAGAAAACGTAACATTAAGTAATAACATTGGTTTTCATTGATTTCGAATAATGCTTAATCATGTATAACGATGTATTTCCGAACGAGATGAGGTTCCCACTCACCGGATGTTTATATTTATTTCTATGAAACAGTTGAAATAACTCAAGGTGACGGCAAAAACAAATAAAATAATCTGGGAGCAAAATTAGTTTTTCGAAAAGCAGTAATGAATGTTGAAAAATACAAATATTATAAGTTTACAACCGGACGTCGCGTCATCAGTTTAATATGATTTAGACGGGCGCCACACTAAGCGCGCTGGACGGGTTTCAACAGTCGATCAAAATTTCACTACATTGTGTAAAAGATGTAAAGTTAAATGTCAAACTGAGCGGTTGTATCCGTTCAGTCGTAATCAGTGATAAAGGATTTATGCCTAAAAAGTATTGAAACTTTACATCTTTTACACAATCTTGAAATTAAATTTGAATCGACCGTTAATGCTCGTCCGGGTGCGCTTAGTGTGATGTCCCTCTTAAGAGTCGTAGTTTTGCAATTACCCAATTAGTATACCTCAGCTGTTCCCTTTCATTTCATCTAAAACTGTTCAAGTGAAAAAAGTACACGAGTTTCAATCGCTTCCAGTTTAATTTGGCAGTAACGAAATCAGACGTTATTATTAAATGAATTGTAAAACTTAGACAAATTATAGGTCCGAACGAAAAAAGCGCACCTGCTTTCTGCTGACGCAACGCGTTTTCCTGGCAGAACGTAATGTCCTTTGCTTTAAGGCTCCCGTATGTCTTAATTAAGACGAAACAGTCAACACATATTTCATTTTTATATCCAGATTCCCAAAAATACGATTTGGCCACTGATTTATTGAAGGCCAGAAGTGATCGAGAAACCAAAGCTTGTTTACAAAGATCACTGCGTTAACAAAATTTACTTCAAAATCATGACGCGCATTGTTAAAATTTGTTAAAATAATTGTGTTAAATCATGGGAAAAAGAAATGAAAATTTGATTTTAGTATACAACCTGAAACTAATTTATAATTGTAAAATATGTCTTGATTAGGCAGGGGTCTTTACATGCAATTACTTATATATATATATATATATATATTTGCTTATTGTTTTTTCTTTAACTAGAAAAAAATAAATTTACCCGCCAAAAACTCTAAATGGTATTGGCTGTTCGGTAACAGTTTCACACCATCCTTCAACTTGAAATAAAAAATTAACATATTTCATTTTTAAACCTGAAAGCAAATCTGTTGCCACAACTGATTATTTTAAAAATTTGTAAATTAATAATATTAAAGACTTTCCAAGAAATCCGTATGAGCCGGATCCGAAAATGTTGAAATCCGGCTCGTGGTTACCGCAGGACTCGCGGGTCGATTGAACGACCGACCCGCGATTGATTACACGACTCGATAGTGCATTCTGATTGGTGAATGGAATCTATGCCATGAGATTAAGCATCAGTACTAATCATTAAGTTCATTTAGTGTTAGTTTATGTTAATTCTTTGATTTTTTTTTGTAAGAAACAGTTTTAGTTCGTCAACTTAAAATAAAGAAAAAACATATAGAACACAGAAAAGTAAGGAATTACTCACACAAGTTCATAAATAATTATAGTACCATATAATATAGCATTCTAATTTTAACACGAGGTAGCCAGAGTCATCATTTTATTAGTTTTTAACCTGGTCGTAAGGTAGCATGATATGTAAAACCGATCAACCTTATGAACGAACGGTTTAATTTCTGTACAGATTCTTCGAATCCGAGATAAATCCGGATCTTTATACTGATCAAGATTCACTGAGTTGGATCTTAAAATGATTCGGATTGCCTATCTCTATAAATCGCTCTGCAAATCTAAACTCCTGTTTAATGTTGTTATTCTTAATTATCTATAAATCCGCCTTTTGATGCCTGATAATAGTACAAGAACTCTTCTGGTAACTAAAAAACATCTCTAAATTATTTTCAAAATGTTTATTTGTGAACCAATTAGCGCGAATCTTGTACTGCTACTTTTTTTAATATTTGATAAAATACTTCAATATTGACTTCATATCCGTAGGTATACTAACCTCCGGTAAATATGTACCTACTTCTGCTGGGCAAATGCAACTTATATGGAATAAAGAATAAATCACGCAGTCATGCAATCTATAACAGGGCAATACCTGTTATTGTGTCTATTTTGAAATTGATTTCTTTCACGTGGCCCCATGGCAAAGTTGATTGTTACAAATATCAGTAGGCTTAACTTAAATACTGAAGGCCCTGTGATAATCTCTTTTATTACCCTCAGTCCCGGTTTCCCCATCTCAAGTTTAACTTTAAACTTCATATACTTTTAGGCTGAGTTGCTCGGTGTAATTTTCCTCCGGCCTCGGTTCGCGTATTAATTTCCTCCTTTATTCGGTTTTTGTAAGTATTTATATTCGTCTACTAATGAGTTTTGTTGTATCTACATTTAGTTTCATTTCCCTCTTTTACACTTCAGTAATATAGGCACTGAAATTTTTCTGTAGTGCTTGTCAGTGGCGGCTTTTCAGGGTAGGCAAGGTAGGCGTCGCCTACCCTAACATTTGAAAAAGAAATAAATATATTTAATATTCATTACAAATATCCGATTGGTTATTTTTATGTTGATATTTTTGTCAAGCAAGTAACAGTGGCTCATTTTTGATCCTAAGTTTCATTTCTGAACGGATCATGCGTTGCATATGGTCTGGTTGGTCCAGAGAATAGGCGAAGTAATTTGTCACCTCAAATCTTCATGAAAGTATTACGTGTTTAATATTTTTATCTCTTTCTTCCCAGCGCTAGACTGACGTGTAGTAAAATGAATAAGCACAGTTTTAAGCGACTGATCGTCTCGCCTCGGGTTATTCGGAACTATTCGTTCAAGAAACATCTCTGACTGGATGTTTTTCAGGCCGAGTTAAGTGAACGGTCAAATTGCACAAAATCGTCAAGTCAACGGTCCGACTAAACCCTCTGACCAATCACCAATTGAGAAAAGTGATCGCGTGGTTTGGTCTGACCACTTCGACCGTTGGTCATTCCATAATTTAAGTATGAATCATTTTGAACATTGTGAGTATTATTATTATTATTGAATAGATAAAACAGCGACATCCGCTTCAATTTGTTATCCTACTCCAATGTCAGGTCAAAAAGCGATCTTGGGATGTCGCTGCTTTATCTATTCACCAATATTACATCGCATTTACGAATAAATTATAAAATGTAAATATAAAAGTCGTTTTTGGTTTGTTAGTGGGAATTTCGAGCTACGTCTCTGCTGACGAAGTCCCAAGCAGGGCTGAAATAGCTGTACAGAGGCTGCTCGAGGTTTTCACTGCAATCAAAAACGATATGCAACAATTTTTTTTATTATTATTATTATTATTTATTATTATCGTCATGGATGTTCCGTCTGTGCGTCTGATATTATAGTACTTAGAAATGTCATTTTCAAGGTGGACGAGTAGAAATAGTACCTTTGGGCAGAACACTGCCAAAATTATTTTAATGCCGATAAAAGACAAGTACAATTGTTTAAGTTAATAAAAAAATAGAATTCTCTTAACATATTTAATAGCCATAATAGTAACCTTGGTAAAACAAGCGCTCTCATTTCGAGGTGAAGATGAAAGTAAAAGTTTTATTAATGCTGGCAATTTTAATAAAAGAACTTATTTATATATATATATATATATATAGTATGTACAGTCGTGACATTAAATTTTGGTATGTACAGTATGTACAGTCGCGAACATTAAATTTTGGCCGTCAATGTCAATCAAAACGTTAATTTCTGCAAAGTAAAAAAAATCAAATAAACTTGCTGCTTTCTACCAACAAAACGTGGAAAATAAGTAAATTTTTAAGACATGACTCTCAATATTGAAAATTAAGTCATCAGTCTCTTTATTTTTAATAGAATACAAGTCGGGTGCCAATCTTTGACAACCAAACAAAATTTATTGCTTGCGATTATACCTGTAACTATTTCTTTTTCACTGTGTCGCCTACCCTGGATCATTAACCACGAGCCGCCACTGGTGCTTGTTTTGATTTTACCACCATGCCAACTGCAAATGCATTAATATCAATTGCTTGTAAACTTCTATACAGTACATAGTAATTTGTTAGTCTTAGGACCGATCTTTCCAACTCTAGATAAATTTATCTATTAGATAAGATCGTAGGAAACTGTTATCGACACAATGGTGTCCAAGGATATTACCTAGTAGATAATTTTATCAAGAGGTGGAAAGACCGAGCCTTAGTTCGCACTCATCATTAAGCTAAACAAGAGTGGGCTAAGATTACATCCTTGCCTGACGCCTCCTTTATGCTAAATGCTCCTGACGTTTCATGTCTCTTAAAATGCAAGTGCTTTCTTCATACAAGCTTTTAACCACTCTTATTATTTCTGGTTGTATCTCTCACTGTATTAAACTTTTCCGTATCTCTTTCCTTTTTAGTCTGTCGAATGCTTTCTCTAAATCTATGAAGCGTGCATGTACTTACTTGTCGTTTCTTATTGTCCTTTCTTCTATTGTAAATTGTAAATACTAGATCAGCGTTTCTCAAACTTCTAGGTTTCGCGACTCCGCTTTGAGCTGTGTTATGATTCACGCCCCACTTCCCCGTCGAACTTGAAATTTGAACATTGATGCAAAACGATTATCAAAAGCTTTCATAGTACTTTTTAAATATTTGAGACTTGTACTTACATTTCATAACTGACAAAAACAGCACATTTGCTTTATTGAAGCTTGTTTGCATATCCTGTCACGTTTTCTCTAAACCTGAACATGGGAATATTTACATTGTATGTTCAAAGTTAAAAAAACAAAACTCACGGTATATGTACAGTCGCGAGTATTAAATTTTGAGAATTCCCACCCCCTTCGACAGACTGATTCAAAGTTTTTACTGATGTTTACCGAATAACAAATGCACCTCGAATAACCGAAATATAAACTGATATTTTGTTAAAAATTCGCCAATGTCTTGATTCGATTTGATTTTATGTTAATTTTATAGAATTTTTCTTTTCTGTTTTTTTTTTAAATTATTTTATTTAATTTTCAATATTATCAATTGATCGAGTTTTGTTTTCTCTTTTAATAAATTTTATTCGTTTTGATTTTTTTTTCGTTTATTGAGTGTGAATTTATTTTACACTTTAATCCCGTCGATTAATCGCCATTTTATTTTCTCTCTTATTCGATTTGACTTTATTTTGTTTTTAAATTATTCACTGACTGCCCTGTTTCCTTAAAATTTACAGATTGTTCTTTGGATCGTGACAAAATTTGTCAATTTCTAAATCAATTTGACTCATCGCTAATTCTATATAATTTTTTTGTTGGTCCTATATTATTTTTATACAATCCTCATTTAACTTTTAATATAACCAATTCATTAACCATTGTTTTCTTTTTCTTTTAATCGAGTTTTATTCATATTGTTTTTTACTTTTAAATTAACAACTAATCATCTTGTTTTTTGTTTTCTCTTCGGATTGATTTTATTTGACATGACTTTTGATTTTTTTTATTCCATTCTTCCTATTGATCGCCATTTTATTCGGGCTAATTCAAATTAATTAGCGGAGCCCTAACAAATGTTCATCGACCCATTTTAAGTCTTCATCGACCTCCAAGGGGTCGATACCGATCCCGTTGGAAATCCGTATAAAATGCGAATAATCGTCTCTTAGACAAAATGTTAGGTTTTAATTAAACAAAGTTTTAAAAAATAAAATTTGTATCTGTATAAGCAATTTCTTGTAAAAAATAAGATGATAAATTAGTTGCAATTTGCGTTAAATTTTTTTTATATTTATTCTGCTGCGCCCCCTTTGAAGACTTATGCGCCCCCCAGGGGGGCGCGCCCCACAGTTTGGGAAACGCTGTACTAGATCTTGCATTCCTCTTTGTCTCCTAAATCACATTGTGCCTTGTTCTGTGTATGATCCACTTGTTCTCCTATTCTTTTTTCTAGGATTCGCGAAAATAGTTTTGCCATGACGCCGACGCTTAGTTAATTGATCTCCTTAACCTCCTTTATCTCTGTGGTACTTGCTTTGTATTCTTGCTCCGCTTCATCTTAAGTTTCTTCACTTGTACATAAAAGTTTTAGATTTTTGAATAACCGCATTCGAAGAATTTCCTGAAGTTCAGTTATCGTTATAAAGTATTAAATCACACTGATACTGAAACATCAGTCTTCAAATTTATTTTCCAGGGGAACCTAACAGACCTCCAACACGCGAAGAACTTTATCATTGAAATTAAAAAAAAATGTAAGTTATTAAAATTATTTTAAAAACAAAAATTATTCCTTTATTTTATAAATAGTTTTACAAAGATGACTTCTAAAACGAAACACTTTACTTACCGACAAATAAAAAAATTGAGCTTAGTAACCCAGTGATGACCAAGCTCTGAAAAATATTAAGAAAAGGCAGGTGAGGTAACTTAATTACTCAAAGAAATTAATACTTGATGACACAATGAATCGATGAAGCAATGGAATGATGAAGCGATGAATCGATAGAACTATATATCGATGATGCGAATAAACGATGACGCGATGATTAATGAAATGATAGATTGATCTGGGACGGACTTTTAACTTTTACGGCTTTGAACTAACAATATTTGGGGGTTTACCCAATTAACTCAAGTTGTCTTTGACAAATGACTGAAGTTTATTTTGATTTCTCGAGACCTATTTACTGTCACTTAAAACACGCAATACGCAATAGCAAATCAACGATTTAAACTTTATCAATTAACTACGAAAAATTTTATATAATTTATAAAACTTTGTATAATAAATTTTTTCTTAAATTAATTTAAATTTCTATTTTTTGATCCCGAAAGGGCTCTTTGATTGAATGGGACTCTGGGCTGCAGCTGATAAAGACCATGCTTAAATCCGTCTCTAGGATCGATAGATTAATGAAGCAACAGATCGCTGAAGCGATGAATTAATGAAACGATGAATGAATAAATTGATTAATGGAGCAAAAATCGATGAATAAATTGAGTGATTCATCGATAAATCCAGCAAACTATCAATGAAGCGATGGATTAAACAACTGATGGATGATACAGTACATTATGATTTTCACTTCATTTAAGAAAATATTTACAAATCCATGCATTTGGGGTATGCCAGTTACCTTCCAAAATCACTAAAGGATTAAGAGTTTAGAGACGAATTAATTTCTGATTGATTTAAAAATAAAGAACTTGTTATTGTAAGAATGTTGAAATTTTTGGATAATTGAAAATCTGGCTTTTGTTCCGAATATTTCAAAAATCCAAATCACCCAATGCAATTATTAGTTCGGATTAAAGAGGTCCTACGGTACTGAAAATTTCTGGTACAGACTTACATTTTCCATTTTTTTCAATTTTAATTTCTTTTTATGCCCTTTTAGTAATTCTTAAAAACAAGTCTTTACCCATCTAACAGAATTTATTTAAAAGTTTTCGCAAAAATTTGGTAAAATTTTAATGAAAATTGAGCCCAGGAAATGGGAAAAACGTTTTTGTGATTCAGAAACAATCAGCAATTTTGTGTATCCGGAACCATGCGATTATATAGAATATAGAAACAGTTTCGATACTTTATCTCGCAATAATGTTTTCAGATTGTTGGGCGAGTTTGTATCCAAATATGTATTAGAATCTTGTAAAAACCCACTTTAGGAAGCATTGCTTTAGAAGATGATTTTAGTATAACTGCTGTAAGTAAAATATGAAGTAGAAAATACTTTAGATCGACTAAAATATTTATTTACCTTTTACTGATTTCCGAAACGACAAGATAAATTTTCATTTGAGTTTTATTGGTCAAAGTTCTATCAAAGGTAAAAACAAATGGCAAAAAGGTAAGAGATATATATTTAAAAATAAAAAGAGTGATAATGAATTTATCTTCTAATTTCAACAGTTTTCAGTTATTAGTATTTTGACGTTTTATTACAAAAGTAGTAAAGCAAAGATAATTAAAACTTGGCTTTATTTCGTGATTCAATTATAACTAATAAAAAAATGAAACATAAAGTATAATGAAACTTAAAAATAAATTAATTTATTACTTGTATTAAACGCAGGCGGAAATTTTCCTGCTTAAAAAAGACATAAACTGGAAGGAATTAATGATAAAATATAAAATTTCCGTGAATTTACACAACGTGATTCAGGCTAAAAATTCGCGAATTAATTCAGCATTACAAAATTTCTATCCACGCAAAAATTGCTTGGTACGACCAGGGCGGTAAAGTTTATTTTTATTAGTTGAAACCTCTCTCTGGAAGTTTTCTATTCGTTGCAAGTCGAAACGCGCCAGTGTTTGACGTCTTACACCTAACAATATCCCAATTTCTAGCCGTTTAAATATTTCTCACTTCTCGGGCTATAATTTTTGTTTGAGATCTCACGAGTGGGGGCCGTATATAATTAGATCTTTTCACTAATTTTAACAGTGTCAGTTAGTTTTCAATCTCCTCGGGCATTCCATCAGCGCCAAGCATCTACCAAAATGGTATGTTATTTTCAAAATTGTTTTTAAATGTTTTCGCTGTAATTATTTAATTATTTCAATCTTTCAAATTAATTACAAGATTTTTCCATAAAGCTTTTTTTGATGATTTATTAAAATTAATACACACTTGCACTAGAAAATAATTAATCATTAATTGTTGTTAAATAAGGATGAACAAGATGCTCAGAAGATGGCCATAATGCGAAAAGCATTCCAGATGTTCGATACGACTAAGAGTGGTTTCATTGACACTTTGAAAATTTCTACGATCTTAAACACAATGGGCCAATTATTCGATGATGGAGAACTTAACAGGCTGATTTCTGAAAATGATCCGGATAAATCTGGAAAAGTTAATTTCGATGGCTTTTGTGCGATTGCCTCGCACTTTTTAGAAGAAGACGACGATGAATCCACTCAGCAAGAACTGAAAGAAGCGTTCAGGTAAAAACAGAAACATATGAATAAATTTTAATACATTTTAATACAAGTTTTGATTTCTGTCGAAAATTATTACATTATTATTCAATTTTAGATTGTATGACAGAGAAGGAAACGGTTATATCACCACCGGAACACTGAAAGAAATTTTGGCCGCTCTTGATGATAATTTAACAAGCAGGGATTTAGATGGTATCATTGCAGAAATTGATACCGATGGTTCTGGAACGGTTGATTTTGATGGTGAGTGTTAATTAGTTCCTTAGTTTTTCGACTTGTTTTAATTTCGTCTGGTGTTCGTTTTTCAGAATTTATGGAAATGATGACTGGTGATTAAAGATGCTTTTTTGGCATAGCACAATTGTAACGTCCTAACACAAACACATTACCACAAACGTAGTAGTAAATATTTAGGTATATCTAATGTATTATTAGATGTATAAACTTGTATAAAAACGTATAGAACAATAAAGTATTATTATTATTAAGGGTATATTTATGATATTATATTATTTTGTTTGCAATCATAGTTACCCTCATCATTTTAATTTTGTTGTAAAGTACTAATGCACTTTTCTACAAATATTTATATAAATTAAGAAAAAGTTATGCAATATTCTCTACTTTGTTGATGTAGGATTTAATAAATAATGTAAACACATTTTAAGTTTTGTGTATTTACATATATTTTAATATTTTAACTTTCTAGCGGTAAACTTTTTTTTTCAATTCTGTACGTCGACATGCTGAATACTGATTGAAAAATATTTTCTTTTGTGACGTGACGTAAATAATAACATAATTAATAATACAATTTTTGAAAAATACTAAAATATTTCCTTTTTCATATGAAAATTTCCCCATTTAATACAATTGACGTAATAATGATCAATGCTGTAAAGGGTGTTAATGAAAAGTTACCTGTTTAGCATTCGAGAATTGTTTAAAACAATTTTCTAATTATTCTGCACAAGACATTTGTTGTTGCTGTGTATTCATCTTTCGAGAATTATCATTTTTTACATTAAATTTGGCAACGATAAAACAAACACATCCGATATACCTCTGGTCACCGTAGAACTTGAATTGGAACGCCCAATATACAGGCTGATTCAGAATAAGTATCCAACCCATTAGAAGCGTATTCAGTAAAGCCATGCAAGTACGAAATTGCAAGAAATAAATCTATCAGAGGCATTTCAAAAATCAGCCTTTTTTGAATTCAAAATCATTTCTTACGTATACACACACAAGTCCGAAATTA
This sequence comes from Prosopocoilus inquinatus, assembly GCA_036172665.1. Taxonomy (NCBI): domain Eukaryota; kingdom Metazoa; phylum Arthropoda; class Insecta; order Coleoptera; family Lucanidae; genus Prosopocoilus; species Prosopocoilus inquinatus. The sequence goes on from CM069875.1 coordinate 20,254,681, forward strand.
CGTATTATACATTTTTTTCCGCAGAAAGCGATAAATAAAAACCTTTTAGAGTTTCTATTAACGAGGTTCATGGATGGTTACAAATAATACAAATTAATAAAACATAAGAAAAACATTCACAGCACAAAATGCATGATCACTAGGACGATACGTTCCTAACATTCCGACACAATTTCTATACTTAGATCTCACCGGTCCTTTGGTTAGGAAGTTAGCGACCATTTCGTTGGAAGGTATCTACATGTCCAATTTGCATCTTACCAGATTTTAACACGTTCCGAATGTAATGGTAACGTATGTCAAGATGCTTGCTTCGATCATGGAATAAGGGATTTTTTGCTAACTTGAAAACACTCATATTGTCATTAAAAACCGTCAGACTGTGTAGTTCTCCGAATTCCATCTCTTCGCCAAAGTTTTGCAAATATATGACTTCCTTGGCTGCCTCAGTCGTTGCCATATTCACTAGGCTCTTCTTCGTGCCTTGAAAACTTTGGATTGGGATCCAATGGAGTACTGACAGGATTGCATTCGGCTATCCCAAAGCGTTCCAGAATATCATTGACGTATCCCTTCTGGTGCAAAGAAACCACTCCGGAGTCGTTCGTAAACTCAATTCCAAGACTATGACTTATCCTGCCAAGATATTTGATTTCGAACTGCTCTAATAAAAAGCATCCTAACTTATCGACTATTTTGCTGTTTTTCCACGAAACTGTAATGCCATCTACGTATGTTGCGATGATCATCAGATCCTTCCCTTTCACATAGTATAAACACGGATTAGCTCCTGAGGGTGTCGCACCATACCTTTTCAACGTCTCATCTAGCGTCTCATGTCAGCTTCTTCCTACTTGCTTCAGACCACATAAGGCTTTTCTTAGAAGACAAAACTTGTCCTTATTTCGGGTATCCTTAAACATTTTATCTGCCTTTTTCTTCAACGCCTCGTCATCTCTGAATCAGTGATCTTGTCGACACTTTTTTCAGGCATTCCATGTATATCGTTGCCACACTCATGATTCTTTGTTCTATGTCAAAATTTCAAACACTAAAAAAAAAAGGTTATTTCAAAGCAGAATTCGTGCTATACAAATATTTGCAACATCAAGCACTAACTGGGCGCATAACCCGTTAGGCTCAATTCTCACACGGCAGCGCGTCGCGTCGCGTCACGTGTGAAAATTAAGCCTTAACGAGGTTCGCGGACGGTTACAAATAATACAAATAATTAATTAAATATGAGAAAAACATTCGCGACACAAAATACACGTTCTTATACTATACTAGCTTATGCGTTCAAATTACTGCCGCCGATTCCTGGAAGGATGTACCCTTAATTAGTTCGTCTGGATACTGCAGAGGACACCATTTGCGAAACGAATTGTACAATAGGTATTCGCGGGAACTTCAACAGTTTTAATTCAAGGTATACGTGTTTCGTTCTTTTCCGCGCGAGTTCATTGCTCTTGTGACGCAATACAGCTGTACTAGTGCTCATCTACCAATTTATACCTGAATCATCAATGCATTTTATCGCAAAACCTATGATGGATATTAGACCTCTATGCATAAAGACTTTTTGTTTTCTTTTTCTGTGTACTACTTATGGTTGACGAGTCGGGTAGTTATTTTGAATCACTCAGTATTTTTACATATTTGGAATCTATTGATCATTTTTTGTTTTTCTTTTTTTTCGTGTAGTTCTTTCTCGTGAGAATTGCAGAAGGATATGAAACAAATAAAAACAATTTTAGAAAATGAGCTAGAAATGTAATTTATTAACTTAATGTCTCACAAATGTGATTATTTGCTTTATCAAAAGTGAGTGACGTTCCGCAAATGTGATTATTTGATTTATCAAAAAATCACATTTGCGAAATGTCAACTAAGTTAATAAATTGCATTCTTAGCTGGTATTTTAAAGTTTTTTCATTTGTTTTTTTTTTTGTTTTTCTATAAAAATATAAATCGTGTATTTTCGTTCTAACGCGATCAAATAATTCGAGAATTTTTTTGTCAAACGGAATCTCATATGTTTTTTAGTCTAATTTATTTTTTTTAACAACTTTTGTTGTGAAATGCGGGTGGTACGTGGGCTGCTGGAAAAGTTTCTGGAAACGGTATGAAAAAACGCATAAGAAATTTGGTAAACGGTATCATTATTTTTCGAAGTATTCGCCTTTGACGTCAATACACTTTTGCATACACTCGAACCAATTTCTAAAGCACGTTTTCCACTCTAAAGATGGTACCTCAGAAACTAGTGTCCGGAATGTTTCAACCGCTGCTTCAGCCGACCAAATCGCTCACCACGCATTTTATTTTTGATATGTGGGAACAAAAAGAAATCTTTAGGTGATAAATCAGGTGAATATGGACAATGAGTCATTAATTCAACATTTTTGTTGGACAAAAAATCAACTGTTTGACGGGCGGAGTGAGAGCTGGCGTTGTCATGATGGAGAATAATTCGTCGATTTCGATTGTTTCTTCTTATTTGATCAATGACTTCCGGCAAACAAATTGTTGTATATCAATCAGCATTCACGGTTTTTCGGTCCTCTAAAGCCGCAGTTGCTACATGTCCAGTTAAACCAAAGAAACAAGCAATCATTTGCTTCGCAGCACTGCGTGAACGGACAACTTTTGTTGCTTTTGGTTCATTTTGAAAAACCCAAACGGTAGATTGTTGTTTACTTTCTGACTCGTACGAATAGATCCACGTTTTGTCACCAGTAGCGATGTTATAAACTAAATTTGGACGACCTCCTTTGAATTTCTTGAGCATTTCTTCGCACCGTTTGACACGACCCTGCTTTTGCGCTTCTGTTAAATTGTGTGGGATTCAACGACTGCAAAGCTTTCATACGTTCAAATGATCATGCAAAATCTGGTGTATTGCTTTCATGTCAATGCGTAAGGATGCTTGAATCTCACGGTATGTCACATGTCGATCTCGCTCAAGCATTTCAAGCACAGCATCTACATTAGTGGCAACGACAGATGTTGATGGTCAACCTTCACGAAATTCGTCACTGAGAGAGGTACGTCCACGCTGGAATTCGGCAAACCAATTATAAACACTGCTCTTTGATGGTGTTTCATCTCCAAAAGCCAAATGAAGCCGATCGAGACATTGTTTCGGCGTTAGACTACATTTGAAATCGTAAAAAAAAGTGGCACGAAAATTTTCACGCGAGATTTCCATGTTTACACAAAATTACTTTTTCTCAAATGCTGTACAAACAAAACTAGTTCAATTGGATAGGAACTGTCAATAGAAGTATAGGCGAAAAACGTGAAATTTTTCAAATATAATAATAATAATAATAATATGGTCTTTATTGAAAAATTATGGACATATTTTAAATAGAAATAATATTACAAATACCAGGCGAGGTTCGCCGAAGCGCTTTTCCACCTAACCTTAATTTGATTCGTGGTCAAGTGACGTGTCAAGTTCTAATTCATTGAAGAGTCAAATATTTATGCCGAAATTATGCTACAAACCTATGCTACCTGCTCTGTAAAGATTAAATTAGACCTAAATGCAAATAGAGACATGGTCTTCAGATTTTCAGGAATATTGTTATAAAGGGTGGGTGCAACGTAACCGAAAGATCTTGTAAATAAGGAGGTTGTATGTTGAGGAATTGTTAAGATTGAAGTATTGCGCAAAGCACGATTATGGATAGAACATCTTGGCACTAAAAATTCAAGTAAATATGGTGGGGAACTAGTAGACAAAATCTTATGAGTCAACAAAGTAAATGATATCGTCTTCTGTTGCTCATATTCAGCCAATTTAAAGAAATTATACCAGGAGATATGTGGTCACGCCTTCGCACACCTAAAATAAATCTAACGCATGAATTTTGGGCTTTTTGTATCCTAACTTCGGTGGCCTGATCTATGCACGGGCCATAGACGACATCGCAGTAATTAAAAATGGACAAAATTAAGGTATCACATAAGGTAATTTTCATTTTGGAATTTAGAAAGCCTTTGCCAACATAAAGATTAAGCAGTGCTCCGTAGAAACGCTGTATTAGCTTGTTAACATGTGACCTAAATCTTAATTCTCCATCCAGTATCACACCCAAGCTCTTAACTTCTGTTTGAAAGTTAATCTTAATATTATTTACGTATATGTTAATGTCGCCTATGGCCCTCTGCCGATCTTTAGAAGGACCGAAAATAATGAGCGAGGATTTGCGTGGATTAATATTCAAGCAGTGTGATTTTGAAAAAGAAACTATTGCACGCAGGTCTTCATTGATTAGATTTTCATACATTTTCCTGTTGTTAAAATCAAAGCTGGTGTACAATTGAGTGTCGTCTGCGTAGTAATGACTTTTACATATTTTTAATTGTTCCTGAAAATCGGCTGTATAGACTAGAAAGAGAAGGGGACCAAGTACAGAACCCCGAGGAACCCCAGAAGTAACTGCTCCAGCATCAGACCTATTTCCATCAACTACCACTCTTTGTGACCTGTTAGACAAAAACGAATCTATTAAATTTAAGGAATCACTTTCAACACCGTAATATTTCAATTTGCAACAAAGGAGTTCATGGTTGATAGTGTCAAAAGCTTTAGAAAAGTCTAAGAGGGTTAAAATGGAAATATGGCCTTGGTCTGTTGCTTTAAGAATATCATTAGTAATTTTTAATAGAGCTGATGCAGTGCTGTAACCCGGACGAAAACCTGATTGTGTTGTAGGCAGAATATTTGTCTTCGCTAAATATTGAAAAAGTTGTTGATTCATTATTTTTTCCAAAACCTTGGAAAGGACTGGCAGCACACTGACTGGACGCAAGTCAGTAAATTTTTTTGGAGAAGACACTTTAGCTAAGGGTGTCACCAAGGCTTCTTTCCAAAGCGTAGGAAACTTATGTAAAGTAAGACATTTCTTTATGAAAAAAGTAATGTACTATGAAATGTGAGGCAAACATATAATTAGCAAAAATTTTGTGCAAATCGTTTTTGATTGCAGTGAGAACCTCGAGCAGCCTCTGGACAGCTGTTTCAGCCCTGCTTGGGGCTTCTTCAGCAGAAACGTAGCTCGACATTCCCACTGCAGAACAAAAACGACTTGCCCAATTTATTCGCAATTGCGATGTAAGAATGATGAACATATAAAATGGCGACATCTTACTATCGCTTTTTGACCTAACATTGCAGTAGGATAGACAAATTGAAGCGGGATTTGCTCCTAATGAGTCCCCCATGCAAGGCGGCCATGCTTGCTGTCAAAGCATAATGAAAGATTTTAGAAAAATTTTGTGCAAATCGTTTTTGATTGCAGTGAGAACCTCGAGCAGCCTCTGGACAGCTGTTTCAGCCCTGCTTGGGGCTTCTTCAGCAGAAACGTAGCTCGACATTCCCACTGCAGAACAAAAACGACTTGCCCAATTTATTCGCAATTGCGATGTAAGAATGATGAACATATAAAATGGCGACATCTTACTATCGCTTCTTGACCTAACATTGCAGTAGGATAGACAAATTGAAGCGGGATTTGCTCCTAATGAGTCCCCCATGCAAGGCGGCCATGTTTGCTGTCAAAGCATAATGAAAGACAGCTGTTTCAGCCCTGCTTGGGGCTTCTTCAGCAGAAACGTATGCTTTGACAGCAAGCATGGCCGCCTTGCATGGGGGACTCATTAGGAGCAAATCCCGCTTCAATTTGTCTATCCTACTGCAATGTTAGGTCAAAAAGCGATAGTAAGATGTCGCCATTTTATATGTTCATCATTCTTACATCGCAATTGCGAATAAATTGGGCAAGTCGTTTTTGTTCTGCAGTGGGAATGTCGAGCTACGTTTCTGCTGAAGAAGCCCCAAGCAGGGCTGAAACAGCTGTCCAGAGGCTGCTCGAGGTTCTCACTGCAATCAAAAACGATTTGCACAAAATTTTTCTAAAATCTTTCATTATGCTTTGACAGCAAGCATGGCCGCCTTGCATGGGGGACTCATTAGGAGCAAATCCCGCTTCAATTTGTCTATCCTACTGCAATGTTAGGTCAAAAAGCGATAGTAAGATGTCGCCATTTTATATGTTCATATAATTAGCATTTTCCAGGATATTTGGTCTACACCCATAGCATCAGATTTCAAAGCGTATATTATACGCTCCATCTCTTCAACAGACACAGTGCAAAAATTGAATTTAAATAATGAATTGTAGATATTGTTACTGTAAAATGTCATCAACTTAACGCACGGAGTTAAATCATTTTTACTCACTTGTAAAAAGTAATCATTAATTTCGTTTGGCCTAACTAAAATTGAAGGAATAACAGAACGATTCCATTTCCGATTAATTCCTAACTCAGTAAGTGTTTTCCACGATTTTTTGCTATTACATTACATAAGCGCGCTTTTCGCTGATTACGGTTTTATTAGTAAGATTACGAAGATTTCGATATTCATTCAAATGAATCGGACTTAAAACGAGTCGGTGCTTTATCACGCAACTTCATTAATTTCTTTAAAGTATCACTTAACCAAGGAGCTGCTGGCTTTGTCACGCGTACGGTACGCGTAGGAGCAAATATATTAAATAAAGTTAAAATATTGTCAGTTATAAAGTGGAGCATGTCATCAACATCAGATAAATCATAAATGTTTCTCCATGGTAGAGAGTTTAGAGCATCCCGAAAAGGCAAGTAAGCAAAATACTTGAAGTCCCGATAAGTAATGATTTTAGGATCGGGTCTAGGAGTGCTTAATTTTAGTTCGGCACAAATCAATCTGTGATCGGTGAAATACAGGTTTGTAAAAGATGTATCAGCCATGAAAGAAGGATTATTAGTCAATAGGACGTCGATAAGCGTGCTATTAGACTATTATTATCCTAGTAGGAAAATTAACTGCTTGGAAAAAACCGTACGCATCCAAAAAGTAGGCGAGTTGTTTAACCGCGCTGTTAGTTAAATTATACAAGTCTATATTAAGATCTCCCGCTCACAGCACTGTATCAACGAGGGGCAGAATTTGTATGAAACTATTTTCTAATATTTCCATAAATTGATAAAAATCTGTATTTGATCTATAAAGTGCCCCAAAAGCAAACTTATGATTATTAGAATTAAACGTTACCCAGCATTGTTCCAGTATTTCCTGCCGATTATCGTCTAAAGTTAGAGACCTACAGTTTAGAGAAGATTTGTAATAGATTGCGATGCCTCCACCTCTGTTGTAGATACGATCAAATCTTTCCAGGCTATATCCGTCAATGTTTATCACATTGGAGTTAATACCATCCTGAAGCCATGTCTCCGTAACTGCAATCAGATCATAAGATTCATTTAATATGATGTTTTTAAATTCCTCGAAAGATGGAAGCAGGGAGCGTACGTTAACACAAGCAATTTTGAAATGCATAAATTAAGGAAATGTTACCATGTTATCAGGAAATTAATATTTGACTCTTTACTATTGATATATAGTTCTACTTATCTAATATTTTCTTAAAGATTGACAATAAAAAATTAATCTGTTATCCGTATTAATTTAATCAATACAAGAAAACACAGTTTGGGTACAACAAATTTACTTTTTGTTCACCTGGCCGGCGATGTCGCTCACAGATAGTAAACAAATAAAAAGAAATGAAGCATTCGTTTTACATTTTAAATCCATTTGATTCAAGTAATAATAAAATTAAATGTGAATGGAACAATAACTGAACTGAAGTTTATAATTATTTACCGTAACTAATAATTGAGTAAATATATTTGTGCGAAGAAATAATCGACAAATTTTACGCAAAACAAAACTTGCGCTAAAAACTAGAAACACTATCTAGCAAGGACCAAGAAGTGCGCAAAGCGGGTGGTCTTACTTGAGGTCTTGCGTTTCTTTAACCAATTTTCGGGAATGAAATTATTTTAGATTATCAATCTTTATAATACCATCCTGAGTTTTTGCTGTTATTCTACCGTTAGAAGTCCAAACATTTCACTTTCCATAAATATTTTGAACTTCCTTTAAAAGCATCATACGTGCCGAAGTAAGGTCCTCTCTAATAATAATGTTTGTGCCTTTCATCATTTTTTTATTGCGATATACGTTTTCTTTCACTTCTCTTCTTAAAAATTTAACAATTATAGGTCGGGGTTTACCAACTTTTCCTGGGAGACGGTGGGAGCAGTCGATGTCGAACGTGGTAATTTCAATTTTAAGCATATTCTTGAACAATTGTAAAATAACATCGTTCGTATCTTCTGATTGCACCTCTGGAATGCCTAGAATACGCAAGTTATTTCTCCTGGAGTATTGTTCGATAGCATCTTGTCGTTCAGTCATTCGCGATTCTACCGATACCACCTTCTCTTCGAGCACCTTAAAATCGTTGTCAAAAACACTTTTTACACTCTGTATAATTGCAGAGCACAGCGTATCCAAAAATTTTTTATTTTTCAATATATTTTCAACCACTCGTTGTACAATAAGTTCTTTTCTTTCCTCAGTAGCACTTTTGGTGCTGCGTAAGGTGCGCTCGTTGCTCATAATTAATAAACTGATAGCTTCGTTGATACTTTCACAGTATTTGAGCGGCAACTCCACACCGGTCTACTCTCTGTGACCCATGACACGATACTGACAGTTGATAAACGCTAACAATTCTAGACCTACTAGATTCCAGAAAATTTTCCAGCAGCCCACGTATATCTAAGTTTTACTTTAAAATAATTTCAAGACGGGCAATGTCTTGTTACTCATTTAATTAGTCAATTAACATTTTTGTAATTTTTATTCACTAGTTCCTTATACGCAACCAAAAATAAAATGAATAATTCGTAGCAGATGGTGTTCCAGTTTTTCACAATTTCTAAAATAACTTTCAAAAATGAACGTTTTGTGTTCCAACTCCAACATTTTGATATCTTATAATTAAAGTCCGGATTTATATGTGCTAAAAAAGTGGAAAATAAGTTTTTTTTATGCGATTAAAATGGATCAAAATATGGATATTATATGCGATAAAAATTTTATTTTACTTATACATACTTTAGAATAATAAAAACATAAATTGTTTCATATAAGTAATTTTAACACTTAACACTTAAATAGTAGGATTACAAAATATAATCAACAGTTGATTTAAATTATTTGGGGTAAAATTTTGTCGTCTGTCTGTCAAAATATTTTTATAAGAGGAAAACGAACGCTCGACATCGCATGAAGTAATGGGCGCAAATTTCATGGATGCTACATCTTTAGGGTCCATGTCCAAATCCTCTTCACTTTGACCTTTTAAAACTAAACAGATTTTCCTCATTTTATTGTAGTCAGGATTACGTAATAGAACCTTGTCTAATTTTGCCATTAACTTCTCTCCTATCTCCCCTGGAATTGATTTTACACTTTCAATTGCATCATCGACCACTTCAAAAGAATCTAATAGAGCCGTCTGGGATGATTCCAACTTTTTAATGGTGGATATTAAAACCGAAAAATGAGTTTTAATGAATGCTAATTGATTCCCGATGTTTGTGTTCGACATGCATTCCTTACAAATTCTTAAAGCCGCTGAATTGGAATCATCCAATTCTAAGAAAATTTCCTTTAATTGTTTAAAGTTATCTGCGTAAAAATTTGCTGCTTCAAGCCACGTACCCCATCTCGTAATTATTGGTTCTGGTGGTAATGGCAGGTCAGCAGCTAATTCTTTATAGTGTTGTATACGCAGTGGGGCTTTAAGAAACGCCTTTTTTCCGTTATTGATCAACTTATTTACTGTTGGGTATTCTAGTCGCACCAATTCAGCGAGCCTATTCATTGCGTGAGCCATACAAGTGAAGTGCATCAGATTTGGGTAAAACACCTGTAAAGCCTGTCCTGCTTTTATCATGTAGGCTGCTGCATCAGACACCATTAGTAATATATTTTCCGATTTAACTTGATTAGGTGCATATAAAAGTGTCAAGCTGTCGTTAATAAAACGTGCGATCGTTGAATGATTTGTTTTTTCCAAAACTGCACTATTTACCAAATAAGATATTGGTGCAACTGTGTTGCTTAATACTCCTGCTAACATATTTGCTACATAACGACCGCAGGCATCTGTCGTTTCATCAACTACTATATAAATATTGTTGTCGCTAAGCTTCTCTCTTATTTTCTTCATCCGTTGCTGGTAGCATATACTTAGATAGTTTTTCCGCAAAGTCGATTCATTTGGAATATGACGATTGCAATATTTTTCCAAAAAAGTTCGAAAACTTGCTTGTTCAAGTTTATGCCAAGGAATGTTTGACTCTGCCATAGCACTGCACAAGTCTAAAAAGAATTCATTTCCTGTGTCACTGCCCTGTGAGTTACTGGCTGTTGAAGAAATAAAAGACTGCTTAAAGTTAGACACACATCTTTTCTCCGACTCCTTATGGAGGTTTGTAGCCAAATGTTGATCAATCTGGTACTTTTGGTCTGACGACACCTTAAAATATTGTCAAAATGAAAATGTGATTTTTAAGAGAATTTGTAAGGTATCTACCTGTTTTGAGCATGCGTTGCAAAAAATAACTTTTCCATCTGTAGTTAGATGTTTAGATGCTTTAATCCATTTTTTTCAATAGCTCGGATCGAGAGGATGCTACTTTCGGCATTTTGAAAAGATAAGCACTGAATTTATTTCGTCTTTAAATTAAATAAGAAAATAACAACTAATTCGCGTTGATAAATACACTAGTCACTAGTCACACACATTCACGGAGTTCTTATGTCAAACTGAAATGCAATACATAAATGCAAAATGCAAGTGCAAGTCGCTACAGATTCCCAGAAAATCACATTCCGGGAAATCGTAAAATAAAGTGGCCAGACGTTGAGAAGAATAAATTACTTCTTGGAAAAGCTGCAGACTTGAATATTGACCGTATATGGAATTATAATGTTATTTATATCAATATATGGATAAATAAATAAATATGCGCTAAAAGTCTAAAATATTAAGTTATATGTGAAATAAAACTACCATTTTTGGGCTTCTCTAATCGACAAACATATAAATACAAAACGCCAAGTTTAGGTATGTTAGCGTAAAAAACTTGTAAAAACTTATAAATCCGGTCTCTACTTATAATGTCACCCTTAACTACAGCTATTAAATTCGACGGATAGTATTACCATTTTTGCCCAATATTAGTGACCTACTCATTTTATGTTTATGATGCAAATGAGTTATACATTATGTCCGAGGGAAAAGGTAACGAATTCGTAGGAACATTTAATGTATGAATGTAAGAAAAAATTATGTAGATATGCAGTTTTATTAAGCGTTTCCGAGATTATAATAACATGATCGAACATCTAAATGTTAACGATTTAAGAGGAATAATAATTTAAATGTATGTAGCTTGTTCAGATAAATTGATGCACATTTACATAAATCAAAAATTTATTTACAGCTCAATTAAAATTTTCCCGATTATCAACACATATTGTTTATTAAATAAGAAAACGCGAATTTACATTCAGGTACGCAACTCTTCATATTTCATAAGAATTCAAACATGCATCAAATACATGGCGAAATATTTAAAAAGTTATGATGACAAAGTTATTAGGTTATTTATAATTTTAATTTCGAATAGCTGTATCTCATCTGAAGCCATTAATAAAAGGTTTCATGTTTATACAAACTTTTTTACTTGCAGTAGCTCATACCGCACCTAAAAAATATCAATTGAAGTTAATATTTACTTGGGCAAATAAAAGTCAGATTATTGTTGCATAGATTCTATTAATTAAAATTCTGTCACATTGAAATTAACAAAATCAAATTAAGAAGAACAAGGTACAACTTCAAGTTGAGCTGAAACAAAAAGAAATATTAACTATCTACCTCGCATAATAATTACAGCTGAAAATTTCAGCTTAATTTGTACTTACCGTCCGGGTTTTGACAATTATAAATGTCTAAGTAGCAGGTGTTGGGAAAGATTTGATTATAAATTCCAAGGGTAGCATTTTGAGCACATATGGGAATATATATGAAGAAACAGATTTTGTCACAAGGATCTTGAGCTTCTGAAGTATTCAAATAAGTCAAACCTATTTAAATGCAAAATAGAAATAAACTGTAATTAGTATCTATCGGGTACTCAAGAAAGGTGATAAGTATTTTGTATTTTTTTAAATTAACACTTAAAAATCACGAGATTTTAAATTCCGTGTAAAAGAAAAACTTACCTAAGAGTAACAAAATTCCCATGTAAAATTTCATTTTTGATTGTTTTTTTTTTTTAACTTCTGAAACAATTTAAGTAAATTATGATTTTTGATGCTTTGCGACTGCCTTATATACTGTTCCTCTGTAAGTATGCGTGATTTTGGAAAAAGTCGCGTGTTGTGTTATTATTTCATAATAATTAAAAAAAATATATAATAAAAGAACTAAATATATCTTTCGGGATCAGATTATTATAATATAATTATGCAGTTTTCAATGAATTCACGTTACAATACTTTTGCACGAAAATTTTTATTAATATATAATATCTGAAAGCGTTAGTATTTAGATGGCTTCTAACTTTACTTCGTAGTTAAATATTAATTGGAATTTATATACAGCGTGGAAACTAAGTAGCGGATAAAATCCATAACTCCGTTAATATTTGTAATAAAGCAAGAATCTAAAAGCGGTATAGCGATTCAAATTACAGCGCATAAGAAGAAGTATATTTTGAGATATTTTCATGAATTTTTTTTAAGTTATGACGTTATCAAGATTTTTTTTAAATGACAACCTATATTTTTTATTTTTGATTTCGGTGGGTTTTACTTTCAACAGTATAAAATTTTGAATCGATTACATAACAAAAAATTCAAGAAAAACGGCCATAAAAGTCTAATTGTAAAGTTGAAGAAATTAACAGAATATCTAGTTAGCTAGGTGTAAAACAAACAAAATTTGTTTGATTGACAAGAACTTGTAAATACCTATCACAATAAAGTGAGTGTTTTTATTCCCCGTGGATAGTAGGAGTTACACTAATTATTAAAAACCTTTTACCAAAATGGTGTTGCTGACTGAAAAACAAAGAATTGAAGTTCTAATGATGATTGGGTATGGCGATCGAATTAGAACTCATCAAGAGGTGTGTCGACTTTTTATAGACAAATATCCTGATCAGCAAATAAGTCAATCCACAGTCAGCAGAATAGAAAATAAATTTCGAAATTACGGTATTGTGAAAGACCTTCCAAAAACTGGCCACCCTAAGACAAAATTAATTGACGATGTGCAGCTTGATATTTTACTAGAAATAGAACATAATCCGCATTCGACTAGTCGAGACATTGCTTTAGAGCACAACCTGAGCCATACCTCGGTACTGAAACTTTTAAAAATGCAAAAGTTTCATCCGTATAAAGTAAAATTAGTCCATGAGTTAGCAGAAACTGACTATGATCATAGACAAGAATTTTGTGAAGAAATGTTGGAAATTTGCAATCGTGATCCAATGTTCTCGCAGCGTATAAATTTTTCTGATGAGGCAAGTTTTACTTTACATGGAACTGTTAACAGACATAATTGTCGATATTGGCCTAGGGAAAATCCCCACTGGATGCAAGAAGCTCATACTCAACATCCCCAGAAGCTCAACGTATGGACAGGAATTGTCGGTGACAGAATTTTAGGTCCATTCTTTATCGAAGGTAATTTAACTGGTGAGAAATATCTACACTTCTTACAATTCGAATTAGTACCTGCATTGGCGATATTATTTCCTAATGAAAATGACTGTGACGTACCAAACAATAACATTTGGATGCAACACGACGGTGCTCCGCCACACTACGCAGTTGATGTGCGACGTTATTTGGACGAGATGTTCCCAGGTAGATGGATAGGAAGAAGAGGTCCAATGGAATGGCCAGCTAGATCCCCTGATCTAACGCCATTAGACTTTTTTCTATGGGGGTACTTAAAAAGCAAGGTGTATAAAAATAAACCTAACAACTTAGACGATCGTAAAGAAAGAATTCGACAGGAGTGTAGGTTAATAACACCTCAAACTATTCAAAATGTAATAAATCAATTTTATGAGCGTCTTGGGTATTGTCAGTTGGTGCATGGTCGTCAGTTTGAACATTTATTGTGATTTCAATGACTGTCAAAATCAAATTTTGTTTATTTACACCTTAATTTTGTTTCGTTTTAAACCTAGCTAACTTGATGTTCTGTTTATTTCTTCAACTTTACAATTAAACTTTTATGGCCGTTTTTCTTGAATTTTTTGTTATGTAATCGATCCAAAATTTTATACTGTTGAAAGCAGGTTAAAGAATCCCACCGAAATAAAAAATAAAAAATATAGGTTGTCATTTAAAAAAAATCTTGATGACGTCATAACTTAAAAAAAATTCATGAAAATATCTCAAAATATACTTCTTCTTATGCGCTGTAATTTGAATCGCTATACCCCTTTTAGATTTTTGCTTTATTACAAATATTAACGGGGTTATGGATTTTATCCGCTACTTAGTTTCCACGCTGTATAATATTCATTTAATAACGTAGAACGCATTACCCATGCCTTATTTAGTTAATTTCAGTCTAGACATGTCAGACCATCTGTTTTATATTAAACGATTTTTCTTGGAACTTTTAGGTACATGTTAGGGTTTCTGATTTCCTAGGTATTTTTAATTCCCGAGAATCGGGATTGTAAAAATCATTATCTTTATATAAAATTTCTTCTTTAATTTACATGTTCTTAATTAAAAACATTTATTTCGCAAACTGCAAATTTATTCACAAAATATCTACGTCGACCTGTTTTCTAGTTTTGTTTTAGTAGCAGAAAGAGATGGAAACGACAGATCCTTTAATATTATTAATCAATCACATAACAAAATCTAGAAAATTATACTAACAATATTCATCTTTGATTTATCTTTTTTTCTATCATTTTTAGGACCCGCTAGAACCGTGTATTTACGGTTATTTCGGAACTATTTTGAAGAAAACAACACGTTATTTGCGGTTAAAAAACTGAGAATAATTAAAACTTTATAACTTATAATTCTAATGTGTTTTTAGTTAATACTGCGATTTTGTGTTAGTGTATCTGAAAGGGAGAATTTGAAGAAGTAATTGTGAAAGTAAAGGTAGTTTTTTTTTTTTACTTTAGGTTAAATATGATTTCGAATTCAAATAGATCTCAGATGCGAATCTAAAATATAAAAAAGTAAGTATGGTGTAACTGTTACCTCACTTAATCAAAAATTATTTTCAGAGGGACAAACGGAATACAGCAATCAACAATTCAGATGAAAATATAAATTAGGTGGTCTTCATAGCACGAGCACCGCCTGATTCTGAGACAACAATAATAGTTCTTATGAAGAAATTTCTAGAATTGCTTACTTATAAATTATTTACAACATTGCTCAAAAATATTTTGTGTGTGCTTTGCTGTAAATTCATTTTTGTAATTATTATTATTATGTGAATTGAATTTATAACTATCTAAATAATTCTGGATAAAATGTACAATAACTTATATGATTTTGACCTTTAACTTTCTTCAAGTAAGTCCCCAGCTTCTGTAGTATCGCTTCTATTTCTAGCATTATAAACTGTTTTGACATCGATATTTAGAACCTCCGTAAGTCTTTCTTTAACAGAAGTGATTGACAAGAGAAGACCCACATTCTCTTCTTCACGCCAAGAATAATTAAATAAGTGTATTATAAAAGTATAAAGCTTTTTAAATCTCGAACCGGACAGAATTATGAAGGGAAAACACTCAACGTTTCGCTATAGCTTCGTCAGGAGTGACGAACAAATATTTTCGGGGGCGCCGGTTTCCGGATGACGAATGTATTAAAGAGGAAACGGAAGCGGGGTCTGCAGAACTAGACTAATGTATTAAACTAATTAAATTACTAATCTGCTAGAAAAAAAAATATGGACCGTCCTCGCCAAACGATTATTGTTATTACTAGGGCATGGATACCGGTTTTCAGTAATACCGAAAAACCGGAATTCCGGACATTTTTATACCGTTTAATAAACCCGGTAACAAGATTTGAAATACCGAAACATCCATATCGGTATTATCTCACTTAACGTCAACAAAATTATCCTAATTTATAACTTTAGCTTTTAGTTTTCATTATTCTTTGTTGATTATTTTCAGTAATTTAGTTATGTATTTGTTTTTTTATTATTATTATTTTCTAGTAATTATATTGCTCAGTAAATGAACCGGGCCACTTAAAAAGTTGGATTAAATGAGAAAAAAATTAATATAGCAATTCGTTCGAAATGTTTTAGTGGTCCACTTCATTTGTTTATTATTATTTTTCCTCATTCTCAAACTCATACTTTTGTAATTAGAATAATTAATAGTAATTACATGATTTATATTTATATTAAATATGTCCTGTTATTGATTAAGTGGCGGAACAGCTTGGGTGAACTTCGCCAACAAAATTAAGACGTTTATTATGCATAACATAAAATAATAAAGATGTTTATTATGTATATTTATTATTATTATTATTTATTCAGTAGTATATTATCACTAAAACAGAAGTACTATTTTTATTTTAGTTATTTATTGTTATTTAACAGAAAAGTTGACTATTTATAAACTATAATGTTGCTAATCTTAGTTTAGATTTTAGATTTTTGCAAGCATTTTTTGTGCCATTGCTCTTGTCCTTTGTACTATATATATAGTCATATTTATGTCAATACTGAAAAATACCGAAATCCCGGAATCCCGATATTTTAAATATAAACATCGAATGAATACCGGTATTGCAAAAATGCGCCGATATTCCATGCCTTAGTTATCACACACGTACTTCTGACTGACAGATTTTTGTCGGATGTAATATTTGTCGGACATTTGTTCTGATTTCAGTAAATACGGTTAGTTCATGACCAACAGTTTCAAAATATCACACGAAGAATGTGATCTTATTAATGCATGAAGAACAGAAAAGAAAAAAAAGAAGAGTTCGGACGAAAAAATTGCTTATCTCATACGCGAACTCCGCACATTTAACGATTTTTTACAATTTTTCTTGAAAATGTATCAAGCACACAAAATGTTGCTTTAATATTGTGACACCTGTATTTTGATTCATTCTTGAAGCCTTTCCAAAATCTATAATTAACAATATTTCATAATTAATGGTATGAATCGTAAGTCTACATCTGTAACCCAAATTGGTTTGACAGCAGTTTATTCTGGTTAACTAAAAACTTAATGATGCTTTAAATATCTACTAATGTTTTTGATTCACTGGCATTGAATCAACGCACAACGAGTATCTTCATCTTGTGTTATTACAAGATGCAAATACTCTGACTGCAGCCAGTGCAAATGCATCGAACACGCTATTTGCTTCACTGTTTGTCAATTTCTTCGAGATTAATAAATTATTTTATTTTCTGAAAGAGCCAGTGTGAAACGTAGATAAACTTTCATTACGTTATGTGCCCCTCACATAATACTTGATATTTTCAGCTTCGATGGAATTAATTTGCAAGGTCATCAAACTTGAAGGAAACAAGCTGCAGTAACGTTTAGATGCACTTTTGGTGTCACTTGCATGCATAACTGATGTTGCTAGATAGGTACTATGGTAGGAGTAGGGCAATTGGGGCAAAGCTATAACTTTTAAAAAAATAACGCCCGACTCCTACCGGTACTTTTGCGAGTTTATATCTCGTTATATTGAGTACATTTTCATCAGTATGTCGGTCAGTTTAATGCCAGATGGATTGGTGGATATTCTACGTTAGATAGGAATCTTACGATGAGTTCATGTTTATGTTAAAACCTCCTTGCTTCAATACAAATTAACTCTGAGAAGTCTTTCTATTTTCACTGCAATGTAACTAAATTAGGAAAGCGAATTAAATTATTCGCCAATACATACCCTCTTTAAATTAAAATTTCTACGCCTGACAACTTCGCTTTAAATTCATAGTTAAAATTTAAAATGCAGTATTTAACCTCGAAGCAGTTTGTTGCGTACTGACCTCTGTTTATCTCTGCCCATGTGTTTTTTGTTTACCACAAGAGCCTCACAAGAACCAGCTGTGAAATTTGATAAAAATGACAGTCCGCGATACGGTTCTGCCATCTAGCGAATTTTTACGAACTACTCAACTTGCTCAAAATTTTAAACTGAAAATGGCGGCGAGTGAGCGTACCAGTGTTCTCTATATCGTGCTCGTATTTTAGTTTAAAATCACGTTACCTTTTTGGTTCTCTTGACGACTTGTTTCTCTTGACAACTTGTTTATTTACTTTTTTTCACTCCTGACGAAGCTATAAATCTATAGCGAAACGTTGAGTGTGTTCCCTTCATTTTTCTGTCCGGTTTGAGATTAAAAAAACTTTGTACTTGGTATCATTTCAGTTGAGCGTCGTTGTACATACATATAAAACCAGGTAAATGCAAAACGGGATAGTTCGTAAATTGAAAGGTTTTGCTTTTCGGATTAGTGTAATAATATGTCTACTCTTGTTTATTCAACTATTAATCCTAAGCTACTTTTGATTGAAGAACATATTTTTGTTTTTGTTTTTTTTTTGAAGCATTTATAAATGATAAGGCTCTAATCGCTATCCTCAGTAGCTGGTGAAAAGACTTGCTCCAGTTCTCCATTGCTGTCACTCATTACTGGTGTTGATATTGACACTTACATCTGTTCTCTTAATACAAGAGATATTATCTCTTCTTGCAAAAACAGAGACGATTGCGTTGGCAGAGTGCGTAAAATAGACGCAATGTATTTTGCAAAAATTTCAAACTGATCTTTACTCACTGCCGTTTGTGCTGCTCTTTCTGAAATGTTATCTAATTTTTGGAAAGCCAAATCAGTAGTATTATCCAAGTTCTTGTTTCTTTTCATAGAATTCTTCTGGTACGAAGTACTGCACGTTCACGGCCGTTTTTTTCACTTTTTCAAAATCGCGAGAAAGCTTTTGAGATTCAGATTGTCGTTTGTTTGAGTGTGAATATGCGAAGTTTCATACTGATTTTGTATTTTCGAATCAGTTGTTTCAGTAAAACATGTTGAAGATTGTTGATGCGATTCTGCTTGCGATTCTGTTTGTATAGCCATATTTTCAGAATCATTCGCTTCCACTGATTGCTGCAAATTAAAATGCCCAAGAATAAGATATGTTTTGTTAATATACTAATTTTATGTTATTTATTAGGTCCCTAAAACAGCAAAATAGTGAAAGCAAACAGCATGGATTTGAAACCAAATGGAACTTCCCGCACTGTACAGGGGCACTACAAGCAATGCATGTCGTTATCAAAGCTCCACCAGGTGGAGGCTGCGACTATTTTAATTACAAAAAGGATTATAGGATTATAGGATTATAGTATAATTTTACCAGCTTTAGTTGATCGGCTACTACTTGGCCGTGTTGGATTTTGAAAAAAAAAATCTTGATTTGAAAAACAGTTTATTAAGAAGAGTATTAAGAGGAACTAAAACAAATCTTACAGAACACACAAAAATGAATGTTACAATAAAAATTGTTTAATATTTCGGTTCAGTATGTTTTCTTCAGCATTGACATCCTTCTTCAGTTTCCAACAGTTGAAGTAATAAAATAAGTAGAAAATGCTAACTATGTAAGCATATCGGCATTGTTGATTGGCTGAATGGACATACTGCTGTTAGAAAATAAAAATAAGCAGAATTTATTGCAATTTAAGAATTATTAGCCACCCTGTATGATAGGACAGATTGTGGTTTGCCGTGAAGGTACAATAAACAAGTTGAAGAGGAGGATATAGACTACATAACAACTATATTTCAAAATTTCAATTTTTAGACATGTTGCATTTTAAAAATAAACTCCTCAAATAGAGTTGGCTTGTGCTATACATAATTGGTTGAGAAAGTAATACTCATATCCGACTTGGTCTTGTTGATTGTGAGGTTGTCAATCATGCAATTATTCTTGGAAGTTGGAGAACTAACACAGAAGAAGGTCTCAGGAAATATTCGTTACCATTGCATGACAGGAATCCTACTAAGGCAGCAACATTATAAAGAGATAAATACAGTAAATATTTCAACGGAGAACAAGCTGTCCCATGGAAATGGCACCTGATTCAAGAATAATGTTTCAGCGATAATGTTTTGAACAAATTCGATTTTAATTTGTTTCAATTTTAAATGTTAATATTACTTGTATAAAAATACTTACCATGTTTGATTGTGTTTTTCTTGTTTTTACGTAAGGTTTCAAAAATCCATCAATTTTTGAAAACCAACAGACCTTTGGTATATACACTTCATCTACAGCAGCACCAGATTGAGTGTTTTCTACAATTTTTTTTAATTCTTGAGAGTAGGAACTCTTTAAATTTTTAAATTTCGTAACTACGTGTTATTTTTACGTGACGTGTTTCCTGTGTTTGTTTCAATAATTAGAAAGTAGGAGTATGTAATATAGCTGCAAGTTTTATAATTAATGTATTTAATATTATTAAAGTATGGGAAACATATTTACAAGTGACAATTCTTTTTTTAAATAAATATTTAATTACCTGCGCCTAATTTATGATAAAAATAATTTAATACGTTGCACGACTTTTATTCAATGTGCATTCAAAAAATGTTACAAAACATATACTTGAGAACAAGGTACGGCTTGAAGTTGTTCTAGAACAAAACGAAATACAATTGACAATTGCTACATATTTCAAAAGTAAAGACTTACTATCAGGATGTAGGCAATTGTAAACATTTAAGTAGCAATCGTTAGAGAAAAAGCGATCATAAATTCGTTAACTTGCGTTTTCTCCGCATATAGGTTTGTACAGAGCATAACAAATTGTTGGGCAATTATTTTGGGCATTTGTAGTATCCAAACTTATCACAGCTGTATGTACAAACAAAATAGAAAATTATAAAATGTTTAATTATAAGCGAAATATGTCTTTTGCTTCACATACAAAAGCGAGAACTTTCAATAGTTGGTTATCAAATCGAAAATGTATTAGTTTGAGATAATTGTTTGTTTTAATACTTACCCAAAATTAAAAGAAATCCCACGTAGAGTTTCATTTCAGACAATTACCTACGGCCTGCGCTCAAAATAATTCGATTGAACTAAACTGATATCATGATTTTTTTTTATCTTACGTATTTGCTTGCATATTTAAGAGGAAAATTGCGACTCTTCCGGTGATTGTTTAATAATTTCAAACAATATAGAAAAATAGAATTTTTTTAGATATTAAATATACTGTCATGCATAGCTTACCGCTGGGATTTATTGGTTTCCTGCTTTTTGTTGAATTATAAACTATTTTAAAAACTATGCTATTTTCCTGACTCGATAATAAAAACCAATGCAATAAAACCTTAGCAAATGGCTAAGTAGTTTTATTTGGCAATAAAACAATCCGTAGTGATCTCATATTCTTCCTACTGAATTGAATACGTAAACTAAATAAAGAAAAATCTCATTTAAAAAGGACTTTGTACAAAGTTTATGTGAAAGTAATTCATTAACTAGGCTAGGTTAGAGTTTATAGACACCGGTTAATAATGAAATTTGTAGTTATAGCTATTGTTAACCTTTTCTGTTATTATTACCAGTTATAAATCTTTGAAGTTTTCAACCAAAAAAAAAATTAATTTTCAAGTTTAGTTTTGGTATGTGGGAATCTATCCACAGAGGCGGCCTTAATAGTCGAGAGGCCCCGGGCGAGAATTTTCTGCGGGACCCTTGCGGTAAGGGAAAAAGATTTTCTTCTTTGTATCATAAAGATTAAAAAATACTAAATAAATTTAAAAAAAAATAAATTTAAAGGTAAAATAATTTTACCAGCACATCAATATTACGTAAGTGACTGTTATTTGACATGTTTCAAATTTTTAAATATGTCGTTATTTGAAAGTGTGAAATAAAAATGTAACTATTTAAACAAAAGCCACTGTTTTAACATATTTAGGTTGCCATCAGTCACATAAATTAAACGGAACAAATTCGAATAATAAGAAAAGCAAAAAAATGACAATTAATTGATAATCAAAATAAAAACAAAATACCCTAAAATCCATTAAAACAAAAAAAAAGATGGTCGTCGATGAAGGTAGAATGAAAATAAAAATGCGTGAACCTAAGAAGAAGACAAATTGATTGACAACTAAAAATTTAATCTGTAAGTGTTAAAGATTTTAAATAAAACAAACTCAAATCGAATAAATGAAAAAATAAAAAAACAAAATAACGGAAGTCAATTCATTAATCATCAAATACAACTAAACAAAACAAAAAACACGAAAATGTTTGGGGCTTCATCAGCAGCGACGTAGCTCTAAATTCCCACTGCAAACCAAAAACGACTTGACCAATTTATTCGCAAATGCGATGTAATAGTGGTGAACAGATAAAACAGCGACATCCTACGATGGCTGCTGATGAAGCCCCAAACAGGGCTGAAATAGCTTTACAGAGGCTGCTCGAGATTTTCACTGCAATCAAAAACGATTTGCAACAAAATTTTTTAAAACTTTGCTTTGACAGCAAGCAAGGCCGCCTTGCATGGGGTAGCTTATTATGTAGCAAATTCGCTTCAATTTGTTATCATACTGCAATGTCAGGTCAAAAAGCGATCGTAGGATGCCGCTGTTTTATCTGTTCACAATTAAAGATAATAAAAAAAAAATAATCATCATCAAGAAAAGACGAACTTGGGGATCGATTGAAAGGATTAAAATGTAAAAATCAAATCAAGTAAATATAAAAATCAAAAGCCAGTAGCTGATAATTAGAAAATTAAATCGTATCGAATAAAAGATAACCTGATAATTAAAAAATAAATATAAATTAACTGAAATCGAATAAAAGAAAAGGCAAAGGTCTATCAACTAATTATACAGCGTGGAAATTAAGTAGCGGATAAATTCGATATTTTCAAGACTATTAACTTTTTCGAAAAACGCTCGGACATGTCAATTTCGTCTAATTGGAAAATAGTTTTTGAAAAGGGAAAAAATCAGACAAAAAGGACGGGTCCGAACGTTTTTTTGAAAAAAATTGATCCTCTTTATAATGTCGAATTTATCCGCTACTTAGTTTCCAGACTGTATTAAAAATTGAACTAAATAAAGTCAAACGTGGAATTAAAAAAAATGAAGACAATACGAAAATGAAAATTCTACAATGTCGGATCGAATCAAGACAGAAAGTTTAACACCAACAGAAACAAAAAAGAAACAGAACATAATCAAATTAATAATAATGCGAATGTATGTAAAATCAAATCAAACCGAATCAAGAAAAGACGAAAGACGATCGGCGATAAAGATAAGGTGAAAATGGAAATTCTACAAGGTCAGATCGAATCGATAAATCGAGAAAGTTTGACATCAAACAAAAAAAAAACAGAGTAAATCAAAGTGAATCAAGGAAAGACAAAATACATACGATCGGTTTACAACTAAAAACATGAAATAAAGTCAAACAAATAGAATCAGTACATCTACAAAGACTGCTTCAAGAATATTAATAAAATTTGCTGCTCTACACCAACATTAACGAACCTATTAGGTCATCGAATTCAAAAGTCGATATTTGAAAGTAGCATGGGATTATTTATAAGCAAACTTAAATTCTACGGAAAGGCAAAAAAAATTGCAGACTTTAAAATCTAGTCCTCATACAACAGATGTTATTTATTCTAGGAATAAGAGCTGATCGGAAATGTTTCTTTAAAAGTACGATTTGTTAAGGGAGTATTAAGGACATCTATTTGTTTGTATACCGGGTGGAAAGTTTCAAACCCGAACACAGCAAACTTGCATTGAGAACTATTACGAACATTGATTACTGCTCGCCATTTAAAGATAAAAATGGTAATGATATTAAATGAAAAATAAAATTAAGTCCGATATTATCGTGTTAAAATTATTCCTATTGTGTTAATACTTTTGAAATATTTTTTCTTTATTAGCCAATGATCTCATCGAGCAGGCATCGTCATTTGGTCTTGTAGTTAAATAAAATCTTTAAAATCGTAAAAACAGCTATCCAATAGAAACAATTTAAGTTCACGTTTAAAGCCTGGTAAACTATCCTTGGATCGTATTGATGAGGGAAGGCGGTTGTAAGTTTTTTACGCTCGGTAATATACACTTCGTTCATAAAGGCTGGTGTTATGCCTGGGGATTGATAAATTATCAGAATTTCTAGTTTTTAATGATAAGTTGGGATTATATTGATCTTTATTTTTTGAAAATAAATTGAGATTTGTTTTGGCGAAGACCGCAAGGTTATAGATATAAAGACAAGGTAAGGGTAAAAGACGGAGTGATTTAAACAGTGGTTTGCAGGATTCAGAAGGCTTCCTACTTAGCATTGTTCTAATAATGAATTTTTGCATAACAAACGCTTGCGGAACATGAGGAGAGCCTCCCCAAAATATTAAAGAGTAGGAGAGAGTGGACTGAACATAGGCACTGTAGTACATTAATAAAACGTCGATTGAAACACAATGTCTAAGGTTCCGTAATACATAGCAATATTTTGATAATCTCGATCAGACAGACTCGATGTGGACATTAAACTTAAGGGAAGCGTCTATGTGTAAACCCAAAAATGTTATGCTGTTGGACACTGGGAATGATTTGGCATTAACTTTTATTAAGATATTAGAAGACAGCGGACCATTTTTAAATTGCAGTGCTACAGTTTTATTAAAGTTAATTAAAAGATGATGAGAAGATAAAATCTCGGAGATTACACCTTGCATATGTCTAATGAATACTTGTTGAGAACGTCCGGATAGGTAAGAATGTATCCAATTTAGAGCTTCTCCTCTAACACCGACAGATTCAAGTTTGAATAAAAGAATATCATGGTCCAAAGTTTCAAATGCTTTGGATAAATCGAAGTGTGTTTCCCCCTTATCCAGGCAAGTCGTTATATAATTTAAACATTCAAATATAGCGGATTCTGTAGTTCTGCCTTTTATGAATCCATGCTGACATTTGAATAGAATGCTGTGCTTCTTCAAGTAGGAGTGTAATCTATTATAGAAAAGTGGTTCAAAAACTTTAGAAAACATAGGTAATAGAGATATCGGTCGGTAGTTATTTATATCGTATTTCGAACCTTTATTTTTACAGATGGGTAAGACTTTAGCATGTTTGAGGGGGGAAGGAAATGAACCAGTCGAGAAAGAAATGTTAATAGCATCAGCAAATTTAGAGGCTATTATCTGACTGACGTCAGCCAGAATGAAACCAGGAATTCCATCGTACCCAGGTGTCCATTTAGAAGACAATGATTTTAAGGTTTTTCCAACTTCGGCTCTGTCCGTAGGGAACATAAAGAAATTAGATGCTTGCATATAATTGGTTTTAGGAAATAATAAATTAAATCTTTAAATTTTAAATGAGAAATGTAGTCGCCTTAGTATGTCAGATTTGAAGTTAGCAATTCAAAACCAGAATTTTGTACTATAGGTTTCTCATTCAAAATAAAATTCCACTCATCTGCGTAGCATACTCACCACGAGAAACTGTTACGATTTATTTATTTGCTCCTAAATTACTTCACAAAATACTTTTCTTTTAATTTCAAAACAATGTTGATGGCAACTGAATTTGTAGATTGATTGTTTTTTTTTAATATTTTTTGCAGTTGTGTGTTACTTACTTGAAACTTATTTAATTCTTAGTACAATCGATTTTAAAACTGATTTAGTATCGACATGACATGTATCGATATAGAATGACCGCGGCATCCTATCAAGTTTATTGATATCATCAGAAACAACAGAATTTTTGTATGCAATGAATATAATTATCATTCTAATAAAGAAAGAAAGAAACGTTGTAACTTAAACGACAAGAGTACCTACCTATTACGTGCTCTGTACAATAATTCATAATACTTCTTGACTGACGCATAAATAATTTTCTATTAATTGAAAGAATTGAAAGTTTCAAATCTGACATAGGCGACTAAATTTTTCGTTTACAATTTGAAAATTTTATTTATATATGGGCTGCTGGAAAAATTTTCTGGAATCTAGTAGGTCTAGAATTGTTAGCGTTTATCAGTTCCTATCCAGGTGAACTAGTTTTGTTTGTACAGTATTTGAGAAAAAGTAATTTTGTGTAAACATGGAGATCTCGCGTGAAAATGTTCGTGCCATGATTTTTTGCGATTTTAAATGTGGTCTAACGCCGAAACAATGCCTCGATCGGCTTCATTTGGCTTTTGGAGATGAAGCACCATCAAAAAGTAGTGTTTATAATTGGTTTGCCGAATTCCAGCGTGGACGTACCTCTCTCAGTGACGAATTTCGTGAAGGTCGTCCATGAACATCTGTTGTTGTCACTAATGCAGAAGCTGTGCGTGAAATGCTTGAGCGAGATCGACATGTGACGTACCGTGAGATTCAAACATCCTTACGCATTGACATGAAAGCAATACACCAGATTTTGCATGATCATTTGAACGTACGAAAGCTTTCCAGTCGTTGGATCCCACACAATTTAACCGAAGCGCAAAAGCAGGGTCGTGTCAAACGGTGCGAAGAAATGCTCAAGAAATTCAATGGAGGTCGTTCAAATTTAGTTTATAACATCGTTACTGGTGGCGAAACGTGGGTCTATTTGTACGAGCCAGAAAGTAAAAAACAATCCACCGTTTGGGCATTTCAAAATGAACCAAAAGCAACAAAAGTTGTCCGTTCACGCAGTGCTGCGAAGCAAATAATTGCTTGTTTCTTTGGTTTAACTGGACATGTAGCAACCGTGGCTTTAGAGGATCGAAAAACCGTGAATGCTGATTGGTGTACTACAATTTGTTTGCCGGAAGTCATCGATCAAATAACAAGAAACAATGGAAATCGACAAATTATTTTCCATCATGACAACGCCAGCTCTCACTCAGCCCGTCAAACAGTTGATTTTTTGTCCAACAAAAATGTTGAATTAATGACTCGTTGTCTATATTCACCTGATTTATCACCTAATGATTTCTTTTTGTTCCCAAATATCAAAAATAAAATGCGTGGTGAGCGATTTTCGTCGGCTGATTCTGGACACTGGTTTCTGAGGTACCATCTTTAGAGTGTAAAACGTGCTTTATAAATTGATTCCAGCGTATTCAAAAGTATATTGACGTCAAAGGCGAATACTTCGAAAAATAATGATACCGAAATTTCTTATGCGTGTTTTCATACCGTTTCCAGAAACTTTTCCAGTAGCCCACGTATTCCGAAAGTAATAATAATTAGGAATAATTTTAACACGATAATATTGTCCGTAATTTTCTCTCTTCTTCAATACCATTGCCATTTTTGTATCTTGAGCAGCAATTCACAGAAACATAATTTACAATACAAGTTTGCTTTGTTTGGGTTTGAAACTTTCTACCCGGTATATTGTTTGTTTGTAAGTGAGATTTTCTTTTTCTTTTTTAGTGAATAGAGGTTCTAATATGTTTATTTTATACAGATCTTATAATATTGCAACTCTATGAAATGACCTACCCTTGCAATTTAAAGATTTCTCATATGCAAGTTTTAAACAGAAGAGCGGATATTTGTAGCATTCTTAACTTTTTCAATTGATACCACTCTCATATGTATATTTATTTTCCTGCTGCACTTTATATTTTTTTATTAAT
The DNA here is from genome assembly GCA_036172665.1 of Prosopocoilus inquinatus. Taxonomy (NCBI): domain Eukaryota; kingdom Metazoa; phylum Arthropoda; class Insecta; order Coleoptera; family Lucanidae; genus Prosopocoilus; species Prosopocoilus inquinatus. The sequence goes on from CM069875.1 coordinate 20,282,350, forward strand.
TAATCAGTGGGCGTCGATGGAGGATCAGCAAGTCGGCTTGCCGATTGCCTGAATCGACGCCATTGATCTACGCTTCTGTTAGTATATGTATTTCTGTACATCGTAGATCGTAGATCAATAAATAAATAAATATTATTATTATTATTTTCATATTTATGTGATTCTATGTAGATTGCAGGGTTTCTCAAAAGCGCGGGGTCCTGGGCGGCTGCCCGGTTCGCCCGCCCCTAAGGCCACCACTGTCTATCCACCGATTATACATTAGAAGAAGATGCTGTAGCCTAGCTTTTCTTAAAGATAGAAAGCAATAAGTAGGAAATTATGGAAAAATGGTGTAAAGTGTAATTGATGACGATATTTCACTTTTGTGAACTAACACTCACTTTTGTACGTGTTTTTTTTTCATTGTAATATTATTATGTTATTGTATTGTGTTGTATTCTGAGGTAATAATAAAGATTTGATTTGATTTGATATCTTCAAAGATCAACTGGAAGAGGTGCAACATAGTCCAATTTGAAAATTTAAATGGGAATATATGTCACCCTGGGTATCATTGAACGGGATTAAAAAGAAACAAATTTTTAATACCTTCAATATCGAGGAAAAAATTTAAATGTGCCAAATACCCGATAATCTGTAATCTTAATCATCCACTGTTTCAATAGTTTTACAACATTACGTTTGATAAGGACTGAAGATCGGCACGTTAGATATTATTAAATTCCAGAAATTGTTCCATCTTCATAAATGTGAGAAATATTTGCTTCCTTAATTATAACATTTTGGTCTTCGGCTTTTCAATCTGTTTATGGTTTATAAAAATCATTTTTGTTTACAACATTTAAAGAAAATCTATAAAATAAAAAATTACAGATTTAGTTAAAAACATGAACGCTGTGGAACACTGAAAATATTTAAATATAACACAAAAAAGTAATTTTAAAGACAATCTCTTTCTTATTTATGATTAGGTATAATTACGTTATAACAAAAACGTAACACATTGTTCGTGTTTCACCCATGGTTTGGGGAACTGCGACAATAAAATTTTAACTTACTGTTAAGTTTTACCTCCGGGAACAAGGTCTGCCGTTTTTCCACAGTTAGAAACAAATTAGAAGCTTAAGCACCTAAAATGACTCTTCGTTTAAATATGTTATAATTTTTACAATGCACATGTGAATGACGAGTGCAACAAGACAACAAAACAGAGTTTTCGAACTGTACTAAAATAATTACTCGAATCAAATAAAATAATTGAGAAACAACAAATCGTTTTATATTTTCTTATTTCTATGCCTTTCTGTTACCGGTGTATAGTGATTCATAATAAAAAATGATTTTCAATTTTTTAATTTTGTATTTCACTATAACTTTCAATTCTTAACAACGTTTTCCTATGATATTTTTCTAAAGCTTCTCATGTAAGAGCACTTTATACTTTTAAGCCGTCTTTATTTCCGATGCCATGTTGTACACAGACAAATAAGACAAATTTCACTTGACATTTACTAATTTGATTTGAAGGAATACAGAAGCGGTTTACGGCAATAAAATTAACTAATAACCTTTAATAAAGAAAAATCTTGTTTGTTTAAAACTTAAATTAATTCGACGTCAACTGATTCACATGACAATTATAATAATGACCGGCTAATAAAATAAATAAAATAATAAGATTAAAAGATTTGTTATTAAAAAAAATGTAACATTTATCTATACTTACAATTTTATTCTACTATAAAAATCAATATGTATACAATTGAAAGGTGTACTTTGGTTCATAAAAGTCTAATAAATTAACTTACAATTTAACGTATTGGAACATATGAACATATCACAATATAAATTGCTTAAAATAAATTAAAGCTAATAAATCGTTCGCAGAAAACAACATTTTATCATACTATTTTATGTTGTATTGTATTGTACTATGCATATAAATTTTTATTACGATGATAAGATTTGGCAAATCTTGGATTTACATATTTTTTTCACAAAAAGAAGTGGAAAGTAAAATTAAAAAACATGAGAGTAGCGTAAATACCATTTGCAATAAATTTTAAAACGTTTAAGCTAAACTACATAGAAAAAAATAGGGCCACATCTCAACTTATTTTTGCTCTAAAATACTAAATAGCAAGGAAAATGTAGTTTCAAGGTACTTTATGGAACAGTTTATTTTGTATTAATCCTGTTACAAAGTAAAAGAAAAGCAAATTAAGTTTAGGTTTTATTTATGTTCATTGATATTCAGCAAACTACGTTTTGATTTTATTTAAATTAAAACTAATTTTGACTTGCTGTTTAGTGAATCTCGATGCAACCGAATATACAACAGTGACTAGAAATAAGTCTAAGTGCTTTAATTTTTTAACAGGTATAACATTATTCACTCAAAGTGTGCCACTGTTGACACTGCTCCATAGGATTTGCAATGGCTGTGTTCCATTGTATTAGAGCTTTTCCCCTGGCAAACATGTAGGATCCAAGAACACATTTGCCAATCAGTTTATCTAGAACAAAAAAAAATGAACTTTTAGGTTTTTAATTTTTGCATTTTAGTAATTATTTCAGTTTCGTTATTTACAAACTTTAGAATAACGGTTTCTTTTTTATCACGGAAGTTCTGATAGAAAAGATTTCAAAAAAAGTAGTTGTTTTCGTTAACATTTTATTTATTCTCTACGTTATTAAGTATTATTGTTTAGTACGGGTATCAGAATATTATTTTACAATTATCTTAGTTGCGTAACATAATAATAGATGATTGAATTTCAATTATGGACGACGTCCACGTTAAAATACTAATAGATAATAAATAAAAGATAACGTTTACAAGTTTTGTAATTTAAACTATGTAGTTGAAATGTTTATTAAATTTAATATTACACACATGTATTTAATCAAAAATATTAAACATTCCGTGATAAGAAAACACAATAATGAACCGATTAATAATTTATTAATATGTGAAACAGCACATCTTAGATTTAATAAATATTTTATATTGTACAGCTCATTAAAATTCGTTGATTTCCTTGATTTCATTTTTTATTTATGGTTTTGTTAATTATTCTGTAATGTAATTTGAATTCTCAACGAGCTGCAAAGCACATTTATTGAATGTATGTTTCAATGTTTCAAATCAGCTAATTACAGATATGTCCTGCAGTTGATGTTCTTGGAACGGATGAAATTTAAATAAAAGATATTCCTCAGGAAAGGCGATTTCCGATACATAATTATTAGTTATAGATTAGTAAAGTTATTGCGCGTCAATTACATATTCAGAAAATTATATGGAATAAACCTTTTATATGGGAATGTGAAATTATGTTCTTGGTAATTTCTAAAGCCTTCGATTTATTTGTTTTCTTGGAGTCTCTTTTTTTAAATATTTCAATGTAAAAAAAACGTTGTTTCATGTTTTTCTCTTTACTTCTTTCTGTTTTTTCCCTGCATATTCTAAATCATTGTTTTCCATTCTCATTTACATGAAAAGTGGACGCGACACGTTTTAAATACCAGTTTACAGTTTTAAAAATTGATTTTTTTTTGTTAGGAAAATATAATAAAGAAAACAAAATATAACTATGTCTGGAACAACAACTAAAAATTAAAATTAAATTAAAAATTAAAAACAATTTATTTAAAATTTAACTTTTTTTTAGATTTAATCTGCAGGGATTTCAGTTTCAAGATGGAGAATATATTTTTTAATATAAAACACGTCAAGAGTTTTACAAAAATATATGAGGTGAATTTATTTGTGAAATAATTAAGATAAATTGTGAAAAAATGAATAATTCCTAGGATTTATTTTCAATATACTGGGTGTCACGTAAGACATAGCGTACGCAGGAAATTGAAAGGGTGGCTAGAGGAAATTAATAAAATCATATTTATATCAAAATTAAAACAGATGTGTCAACTTGTTAATAAGTTTTTGTTCGTCTTTTTAATCTTTTTTTTAAATAAATTCTATTAACCTTCCTATGCTAACAAGAAATATCGACATTTCAATTTACACCTGCTCTTGGACAAGATTATATTCTCAAAACAGTTTTTAATTTTAGTTTTAATGCTCCGTAGCTTAATTTTTTATGTCGATTTCTAGTTTCTAAGTAAATGACATATTTTTTGAAGAAAACACTATGAAACAAGCACGGTGAGTTAGGAGAAGACGAAGAAGAATATATGTAGTTCGGGTGATATAGTCACTTCATGTAGGCTATATGATGCAGTCAACAATTTGCGCCTGAAAGGTTTTAATTTGATTAGTGTAGATTACAAAGGTTAATAATGACAACTTAAAAATGAATGGCTTAACAAACAAACTAAGCAGTTACAAAATGTTATACCGTGTGTTTAGTCTCAAAGCTTCTATACAGGGTGTTCATGGGAAGCCGCTATAATAGCTAACTTTCTTATTTGTATTTTTACGAAGTAACTTAAATTAGAAAAGTTTTAGGACCTTTTCTCTTCGTTTTTATGGTACTTTCGGAAAAACAAAGGTTTTCGAGATTTTCAATTGTTTTCAACTTTTTTTAATGGAATGTTACATTTTATATCATCCATCGCGTTCAAGATGTTAAATTAATTATGTCTCTAAAATATCATCTCCCAAAGCATACCATTTTAGGAATGATTTAGTAACAAATCCTTGGTGTTCTCGGGAAATGGCTACAATAGCTAACTTTTTTATTTGAAGTTTCACGAAATAGCTTAAATTAAAAAAGTTTCAGGACTTTCCCTGCTCGATGTTATAGTACCTTTGGAGAAACAAATGACTATCAGGTTGTCGAGATTTTCAATTGTTTTCAACGTTTTTAAATGGAACATTATGTTTTTTAACATGGCATCGCATTCAGGATGTCAAGTTAAGTATGTCTGTAAAACAATATCTCTCAAAACAGAATATTTTACAAATAATTCAGTCTTGATATTCGCGGGAAGAAGTGTATCGTTACGATAGTCTTTTTATTCACGAATACAATATGATGTGCTTCGAAACAAGAGAATAAAGGAAATGCGTTCAAACTGTCAGACCTTTGTGAACTGTCATGATTCAAAATTTGTTTAAATTTAGTTCAAACTAAAAACCCTTGTGTCAAATATTGAAAGCGCGACATGTTAAAATGTCTAATACCATTATTTAGCAAATAATTTATAAAATAGTAGACTTAGGAGGGGAATATTTTCGAAGAGTTACTTAATTTGGCATCCTGAATACGATACGCTGATAAAAATATATAATGTTCCATTTAAAAATGTTGAAAACAATTGAAAATTTCGAAAATATTGACAGTAATTTGTTTCTTCAAGGGTATCATAAAATCGAGCTAATTTAGGCTACTTCATGAAACTTCAAATAAAAAAGTTAACTATTGTAGTCATTTTCGGTGAACACCAAAATTTTGTTACTAAATCATTCCTAAAATAGTAGGCTTTGGGAGATGATATTTTAGAGACATAATTAATGTAACATCTTGAACGCGATGCGATGGTAAAAAACCTAACATTCCATTAAGAAAAGTTGAAAACAATTGAAAATCTCGAAAACCTAATTGTCATTTGTTTTTGCGAAAGTACCATAAAAACGAGGAGGAAAGGTCCTAAAATTTTAAGTCGCGATTTAATAAGCAAACAAACACGTGTTGAAATTTATTTTATGTGTTTCATTTGCACTTGTTTACTTTTCTATCTACCTATTATGATGGTGTGTATTAGTTGCAGAGTTTCACGGACTATCTTATTAGCAGGCCTAGGCACATTTTAGGCGGAAGGTTTCCTTAAATATACGAGGAACTACTAATATGCTGGTGAGATCGTAGTCGGAAAAAGTTCTAATCTTTAATGCGTCTGCCCTGTAAAACCAAAACAATAAACTAGTCGAAGCCCGAGAAGTCTATGCGGCACGCAGTAACCACTACAGTTCTGGTCGACTGGATATGAAAACTTGTTTACATAACCGATTCATTCCGAAATAAACTCACATTCTTTTTGCAGTGAATTGATATGAATTAAATGTATTATGCCAGTCTTTTTAAAAGTTACATTAAAGAATTATAATGTTTTCATAATTATTAATTTGAAAGAAACTATAAAGGTAATTATGTTACACACGTAATTTACATCAAACGGTTGCGTTGCGGATGCAATGAGCGCGAGGGTAAGAGCGGCCTCGGGCATAAAAGCCGTTCAGCGGAGACGTTGAAATCTACGCCGCTGCTTTGTTTATCTTTATACTGGTTTTTACCAGGTATCCTAGGAATGTCCGATCCTTACTTATTAGAGCAACACTGATATTCAGAGCTATTCTGTAACATTGATATGCATATCAATTGATATGGTCTTCAATAATTGAAGAGAATTTGTTACGATTTCATAACAATTCACTTCGATTGCCGACTGCAAATTGAAGAGAGATGCATATTAACTCGATATCATACTCCAAACGGATTGCAAGTTGTTAAGAAACTATTTACAGAATAAGGTCACTTGAAACATAGCAATATCAAGTCCATATCAATATTACAGAATAGACCCCATTGTTTGATCAGCAATGTTAATAATACAATTTATAATTCTTTTCGAATTTTGTTTTAGCTAAGCATTGTTGACAATTTTAAAATATCCAAAAGCAGAATTGTGTTTTGATAAGCCATGCACGATAATATAAAATAATTCACATTGCTTAATAATGTGAAACATGGACAGTAAGTAGGTTCATAAAATTACGTTCATTCTAAAGTAATTTCCCCTTTATAAAACTTTCAGTCGCGATCTAAAAGGTAAACAAACACCTGTTGAATTTTGTCAGATGTTTTTATTTTGTATTTGTTTACCTACTACTACTTAAAATTCTAATGGGACTATATGACTGTATGTAGAAGATGTGTATAAAATAATTCCGGCTTCATTTTTTTATTTTTTATTTTAGAAAGAAAAAAGGATAAAAAAAGTTGTAGAATTTATTTCAGTACTGCTACAGATACTCACAACAAACAATTGAGCGTCGGATACCCAAAAAAATAAACGAAGTTTTCGTTTTAAATAAAATAACATTAAATAAAATTTTACCATTAACTCGATATTAAATCGATTTACATGTTTTCTAAAAATTAACTTTTTAAATAGAAACGAAAAATATTTCTGAAAAATTGAATTTTAAAAATTGAACGTAAAATATATTCAAAGCATCTTTAATTTTTTTTACGCAAAGTGTAAAAGTTTTTAACCTGTTTTGATTCACGTCTCTTAGTATAAAAGAATCATTATTCAAGTTAACTATTTCTAAAATTCAAAAATAAAATAAATCAAATAGGAATTATCTTTTAGACGCCTTCTAGATTATTGGTTTATTATATACTTAGTCTCAATAGAATTTAATTTAGAATCGAAAATTGTAATAATATACAGGTGTTCCTTTAAAAAAAAAACTTAAGTTTAGTTTATATCTCGTTTATCCCACCATCAACTGTTTTTTGTGAGCACACGGAAAAACTTTGAATTAGTTCCTACAAGTTTTGCATTAAACATTCTTTTCTGTAATTAAAAATAAAGGAGTTAAAGGGGGTAGGAATTCTCGCGTAGTCACCCTGTACTTGCGCCTGCTGCGAAATGATTTTCAATTTTTCTGACGTCAGGCACAAATAATAAGGGCATTCAGCGGACACAAACGATTCACAATCGATTTATAATTGCATACGGTTTAGCTTTTAACGCACTTCAGTCGATTCAACACCGATCGTGATACTGTGAATCGTAAAAATTTGACGATTCAGCAGCGATTAAGTGGGGCTGGTTAGAGGTTATTGGTGATACCTGTCACGACAATCCACTGACCCTTCGCCACCGTTCAGTGTGTTTATGAATCGATTCAAATTGAATCGATCCGATTATAATCAATCGATTTGTTAGTTGAATGCCCCCACAGTGTTTTAAGAAAATATAAATATAGTTTATTAAAAAACACGTTTCATAAGACTTGATTTTAGCCTGCGCGCAGGAGTCCAGTTTTAGAAAACGAGTCGTAGACGAGTTTTCTAAATGGACAAGTGCGCCAAAATGTTTTAAGGAACATGTATTTTACAGTATATTTTTTATTTTGGTGCTTAGACATGAAAAAAGTCTTAAAAATCGGCGTTATTTTGTAATGTCACAAGAGGAACTTTTGTTTTGTTGATGGCGGTTGGTGAAATTAGTTGAAGTTTAAAATATATTTCAAACAAATGTCAGTTTAGAGTTTATGCCTATAATTATATATTTTGTGAGTTTATAAAGTGTTTTAGTTATGTTTTTTTTTTTAATTTAGGATGGTAGAAAATAGAGGTAATTTCAAACATGTATAACTTAGACGTAGGTTATTATCTGTAATTTGATATTTGAACAAATCAAGCAGCGTATGTTGCGACCAACCTGACAAAATAAAATTTCTGGTGCTTTAATGTTCTACTTTATGAAACCCAAATGATTTATTTGAATTTCATAATGTAGCTCATTAAAGCACCTAAATAGAAAAACTAAATAAGCACATCAAGCTGACATATCGTACAAAAAAAATTGCGAAGCTCATGTCTCTACAAAAAGGAAACGTAACACATGCAACAACAAACGAAACAACACGTACCCCTACCGTATCCTGACGTCGCTTGGAAAACATGAAAAGCCAAGCTTGACACGTCCACTTGAGCCGGGGCTAATTTGAAATTAAAGCCCTCGGTAAAAGTGACTGCTCCGTCCCTGGATGGCCTGGCGATGGCGGTCCGTTTTTCTTTCACCGATCTGTAGTGTTGGTTGAGGGTCACCCTGACATATGCCTCTTGTTTATCACCTTGAAACTGGAAAACGAGGACTATTTTTTTTTGCAGTCACATACTGAGCAATTATTTACAATTAAATAACACTTTTAGGCGTAATTGAAAATTACTCTATCCATAGTTTGTAGGAGCTACACTTCGTTACTCAAATTTGTTTCCGGGTTTTAAAATTTCCACGGTAATAATAAATTTCTGAATTTAAAACAAAACTTAAATTAAAAAAAATTAAATGTTCAAATTGGAATTCAAAATTAAAAAAAAAACGTTTAGACCAACATAAATATCATATCCCAAAAAATAATCAAAATCATTAATAGCCGGTTTCTAGAAACTTTTATCATTAGATAAAGTAAATATTGTTATGGTTACCCATGTTAAAACTATAGGATATTTTAACTTATCTAACGAGAAAAGTTTCTAGAAACCGGGCATCAATGTTTGTAGAATACTCTTTAGTAAGTAATCATAATTTTAATTTTGATAATAACGACATTTTATATTGTGAATCTAATATTTTTAGAAGGCGTTTCATAGAAATGTGTAAAATTAAAATGTTTTCAAATTCTATTAACAAACGTACTGATTTTGCCAATTTAAAATGACATATTTTGTAGTTTTCTGGATTCGTTACATATTATATCTATCTATTATTATCTGTCTTTATATTTATATATCATATTATTAAAGAAAATCTTAGGTCCAGTTTCTGAAACGATAAATAAGTTTATGTAAAGATTGAAAAGATTTTTATTGTCAGATAACTCTATGAAAAGCATAAACTGTTTATGTTGCTACGTATAGGTTTTATCGACGGATGAAGTTTTGGAAAACGGTTTTTAGAAGTAGGGATACCGGTACCCGATAATTTTGCTGTCGGGTACTCGTTACTGATACCCGGGTAGTTACCCGTTACCCGATAAACACCTGGGTACCCGATAAGTATCCGGGTACTTGATAAGTACTTTATACCCGATAACTACATATTGAAGTTACTCATTTCCACTGAAGCGAAATGTAATGACGGCCACGTCAGGCAAAATTTAAAGACGGCCACTTGGGTAGTTATCGGGTAATGGGTCATATTCATAAAGGTAAACCTGTTCCATTTGAATAATCGGGTACCCGGGTACCCGAACATTCATCGTCATCCTTTGTTAGAAATTATAAGTTTAAGAAAATTGAGTTTTTCAATAATTTGAATTATGACTCGCGCTGTGAAGAATTTTTTTCTACTAGAAAATAAATTTGACCTATTTTTACGTACACCGGCAGTCACAAAGTTTATTTTCAAATAACATTTTACTGAAATCTATGTATATGAAATTCTGATTATGATGTTAGAAAACAAAATTGGATGCGCTGAAAATTTCATTAATATTTAGCCTAATGAAAACATACTAAAATGATTTTTGAAAAGTAGACACAACATATTCAGATGTAGTGTCGCAAGCAAATAGTCGCCAACTCGAATATTCTTGACCATTTTAATGACAAAACGTAACAATTATTGCTATAAATCAAGTGACCTTGCAAAATCGGCATTCTGTAAACTGTTTTGTAACAACTTGCAATCCGTATCAAGTGTGATATCAAGTTAATATGCATCTCTCTTCAATTGGTGATCGGCAATCCACTTATATTGTTCTCTTCAATTTATTGAAGTCTGTATCAATCAACCTTGGAAAGTACTATGCTGTGGCACTAAGTGTGGTGGCTATGGAAATTAGAGCTCATCCCACCTATACTCACAACGCTTTAGATCATGATTCATCTCTGCATAATTTTCAATCATTTTTGACAATTAACGTATCTGTCTAATGCCCGATTTTTTCACCTAGGGATAAATTTATCTGCCAGGTATTATCCTTGGAAACCATTGTATCGATAATAGTTTCCGAGGGTACTACCTGGCAGATAAATTTATCGGTAGGTAAAGAAATCGGGCCTACCCACACGTTTAAAGCAAGTAATGTCTGAAATTTAAATAATTCTAGCCCGTACTTCATCCAGAATATTTATCGGACTTTTAAAAATAAGAAATAGTCTAGTCGAGTCAAATCTGGAGACCTTGGAGGAAATTTCGGAGTAATCTCAAACTGATGATAATTCTGTTATCATAAAATTCCCGTAACTATGTCAGTATCTCGGGCTCCGTCTGGTTGAAAAAAATCCGTCCTGAATTTCATCATCGTAAGTTTTCAGTACCTCTGAGTTATCGTTGTATTCAAAAATATGGCGCCGATTATTTTTTTTCGAGAGATAGCCATCCAGATACCGACTTTTAAAGGACATAGTGGAATTTCCGGGAATATATGGGGATTTTCATCTGACCACATTATCATATTTTAATATATACAGGCTCTCCACCGATTGCCGCGGTCTTCTCTACCGTCTAAAGTATACAAGATAGAAAAGAAATTCAAACGAGCTGAGGTATAACTTAGTCAGCTCTATTTTCTAAAATTATTTTTGGTTATATAGGGCGTTCAGTAAATGAGAGCCATACCAAATTTATATCTTTTTAAATGGAGCACCAAGCATGTTTTTACATATTTCGAAAGTACGTAACGAGTAGGTAATAACCAAAAATGCTCTACTTTGAGTTCTTATAGCTTGATTATTTATTTACATTTCATCGTGATTTTTTGTAGATAATCAATACAATATCTCATCTACAGAAATTTCACAACAGATTCAATCTATTAGTTATTATGTGTACAGGGTGTTGAGTTTTGAGAAAGTTAATTTTTCTCAAAATTTTCAAATGGTACACCCTGTATGTCTAAACTCTTGTGAAACACTGCCTTAATGAGCTCTCCACCGATTGCCGCGGTCTTCTCTACCGTCTAAAGTATACAAGATAGAAAAGAAATTCAAACGAGCTGAGGTATAACTTAGTCAGCTCTATTTTCTAAAATTATTTTTGGTTATATAGGGCATTCAGTAAATGAGAGCCATACCAAATTTATATCTTTTTAAATGGAGCACCAAGCATATTTTTACATATTTCGAAAGTACGTAACGAGTAGGTAATAACCAAAAATGCTCTACTTTGAGCTCTTATAGCTTGATTTTTTTTTACATTTCATCGTGATTTTTTGTAGATAATCAATACAATATCTCATCTACAGAAATTTCACAACAGATTCAATCTATTAGTTATTATGTGTACAGGGTGTTGAGTTTTGAGAAAGTTAATTTTTCACAAAATTTTCAAATGGTACACCCTGTATGTCTAAACTCTTGTGAAACACTGCCTTAATGAGCTTTCATAAAAGTCCAAATGTTTTTGTCCAAACTGAAAAAATGACGAAATAGCAATTACTCATTTCTTTTAATTTCAATGTTGACGTTTTCTAGCCTTTTCAACCGGTCCTTTTGTTGAAAAATTAACAAATATTAGTTAATTTAATTAATAAATTAGAAAATAACAAAATAATGTACAAGTTAAGAATAATAAGTATTAAATTAGAAAATAACAGGAAACAATGAACATGTTAAGAATGACAAGGTATCATTGATCTAGAAAGTTTATATCAAATATTCAAATTGTTTTTCAGCTTCTTGTAGATACTTCTTACTTCTTGTAATCTTGACGCCAAAAGACAATTTTGGTTGCTTTCTCCTATTAGATGTTAAAAATTCATTAATCTAAACAGTTGTTCTGTCAATTAAAAATTCATGGCAACTGTTTTCCTATTTTCTAGCAAACGGCAACGTAATTAAAAAATTTATTTTTTGAAATTATTTTAATAAAGTTATTTAAATATTTTCAAAGTAAAAGAAAATAGGAATTAGTTTAATAGGAACATATTCAATTACTTTGAACACAAAATAAAACATGTTCATTGATTTGTCATCTAACTGAAACAGAAAAACCAGACGGAAAGGCTAAATAACGTTAATATTGAAAGAAAAAATATTTCATTGCTGTCTCGCGATTTCTTCAGTTTGAACAAAAACATTTGGACTTTTATGAAAGCTCATTAACGCAGTGTTTCACAAGAGTTTAGACATACAGGGTGTTCCATTTGAAAATTTTGAGAAAAATTAACTTTCTCAAAATTCAACACCCTGTACACATAATAACTAATAGATTGAATCTGTTGTGAAATTTCTGTAGATGAGATATTGAGATATTGTATTGGCTACCTACAAAAATTCACGATGAAATGTAAATAAATAATCAAGCTATAAGACCTCAAAGTAGAGTACTTTTTATACACTATCATTTATATCTTAAAAACTCTTAAATAACACTTTCGAAATTTTTGGTTATTACCTACTCGTTATGCGTACTTTCGAAATATGTAAAAATATACTTGGTGTTCCATTTAAAAAAATATAACTTTGGTATGGCTCTCATTTACTAAACACCCTATATAGCCAAAAATAATTTTAGAAAATAGAGCTGACTGAGTTACACCTCAGCTCGTTTGAATTTCTTTTCTATCTTGTACACTTTAGACGGTAGAGAAGACCGCGACATTCGATGGACACCTTGTATATATTCCGTCAGGTGAAACCATGACTCATCAGTAAAAACAGTCAAGCAAGTTTAAATTATTAATGAATTGACTTTGAAACCATTGACAATATTGAATACGGCGATTAAAATCTGGTGGTAATAATTCTGATGAGCTTGTATTTTGTAAGGGTCTAAATGAAAATTTCTTTTTTGAATTTTATGGCAAGTACTCATAGTTACAGCCGTCTCTTGTGCTAAATACCGTAATAATTTTGATGGATTGTTTCCCATAATTTATATAATTTATTTAACAGTAGGTCTACTGCTGCCACTTTTTCGACCAACGTTTCCATTTTCCCTGAATTACTGAACAGCGCTCTGTAGTATCTGATAAAAATCAGACTCTTCAAAAACAAAATTTGGAAAATACTGTCTAAATTCATTCAAACAAGCTTATGCACCTATCCATTGTTACCGTAAGTACTATTTAAAATAAGATTCAATAATGAAAATTTTATATTCTTGAGTATACATCAGAAATAAAATTTTTCAAATACAGCAAGTCTGCTTTTTTGATTTTCTCTGTTATTTCACTAAAACTTGGAAATAAATAGGAGTCATTTATCTCAACTTGTCAGGTAACAGACGCCAAAACTGACGTTTTAAAATACATGAATAGTGCTAAGACACGAACTTTATTTTTCACAGCTACATCTTATGTGCTTAAAAAAAACACATAGTATGAATTTCAAACTTTATGTTTGAAGTAAGTGGGCATAAAAGCACTATAAGAGCGAGGACGAGTGATCCTACTAGTCAATGAATCTATTAAGAATCGAATGTGAGCTCATAGCACTTATAAAAGAGTTTCGTGTATCATTGGTTGTTGAGATTAAGCATGGAGTCACTCTGACTGTCCACCGTTGATTGCCATCGATCGTCCAAAATTTCGACATAATATTGCGTGAAAAATGCAAATTTCTAGTACTTCCTGGGCAAAAATCCTTTATAACCGATTTTCAATTTATAGATTTTTAGTTTTTTGTAAACTCTTTTCTTGGCTTGGTCTTATCTACACACATAAAAATTTTTGGTATTATATAAAATCTGCCTAATCGGTGTTAAATATGGATAAAGTTTTGGATAAAAAGTTGTTAATCCTTATCTAATTTGTGTGTTTACTCCAACAAAGACAAGTTTTACTCATCCTGCTTTTACATGGTAAACATCCTAACTACTTTTTTTAACTCCATAAACGATTGGACGTTAGGGAACACTAAAAAAGTATTCCCTGGCGTCTAAAAGTGTTAGAATTAACTCCAGATTTTTATCTGTGTAGATCTTGTAGATCTATGGATAATGTTTTGTTTTCTACATTAACCGATTCGCTTACCATTGGCCATTCATTCGCCATTCTGTTTGTACTTTGACTGTCGGCGGTTTGTGTTTTTCGCCTTATGTCCTTACTTATTTTAAACACAGTTTGTCTTTCTTACTTTCGTTTTACTTTCGATGTTTTTCACTAATCTCCCGCGTTTTACTTTTCACGTTTGTCTTTCGTTTGTCCTTAATTTGATTCTCCATGAATCGACGATCATATGTTTTCTTTGAATTAATTTTTTTATTTTTCATTTTTCATTTTTTGTTTTTTTTAACATACCTAACTTTTTTGAAAAAAAATTGAAAAATTTCTAGCGTAATCAATAGTATTTTGTTTCAATTCGTCTTGGTTTTGTTTGATTGTTTCTGGACTTATTTTGTCCTTTTCCGAGCAACCTCCGGACAGCTATTTCGACCTTATTTTAGGCTTCTTTAGGAAAAAGGTAGCTTAAGAACTGCGGTTAAGCATCCACTACAATCGAAATAGACTTGCAACTAATTTATTGTATTTTAAAATTCAA
Organism: Prosopocoilus inquinatus; assembly: GCA_036172665.1. Taxonomy (NCBI): domain Eukaryota; kingdom Metazoa; phylum Arthropoda; class Insecta; order Coleoptera; family Lucanidae; genus Prosopocoilus; species Prosopocoilus inquinatus. The sequence goes on from CM069875.1 coordinate 20,297,547, forward strand.
CGTAATGACGCAATTTGATCGTTTCGTGCAAGATGGCATTTTAGGTAATAAATTATTTGTTGCTTTTTGTCATTCTGACACAATTTTAGATTAAAAATTAACTGCGCGATGACGCCTCCTAAACTGTTGTTTTTTTAACGTTACTTGCTACTTTCCTTGCTTAGAAAAATTAGCATTTTGCTTCAATTTTGTTTTTTACGTTGGAAAAATTCGTAATTTTACTTCGATGTACTCTCTTTCTTGTAGTTTTTTCTTGTTTTAATTTAGATTTTTTTTTGAGATTGAGCACATTTTATTTTTTCAGATATTTGATCCATTTGAAACTTTGCTGCCTAATTTAAATTATTTCAGGAATTGAACTAAATCTTGTAACACAAGAAATAGGGGCCTTAAGGCAACCAACCTGTTAGATGTAATTTCAGAGATGCGCCGTTAAAAGTTTATACAAGAAACTTTTCTTTATTTGTGTAAATACAAAAGTAACTTGTAACCTATGACAAACTATATATTTCAACAACTACATACATGATCAAAATAATCTATAATCTGCCCCTCGAAAAAATCATAAAATGTGATTATTTCGCATAACTCGTAGATTGGACTATTTTGGATTGATTAATTTCATAAACTCTTTGATTCAGAGATTTCGTAAAAATATCTACTACATTCTGATCTGTAGTTACAAACTTTACGCTCCGTCCATGACTTTTTCTCTTATAAAATGATGTTTTATAGAAATACGTTTCGTTCTTGATTTGTCGATATGACTTTTAGCGTGAGCAATGGCCGCTTGACTATCATACCAAATCTGAGTAGGCTCATCCTCGTTATTTTGCAGACTTAGTGAATGTAGAAGATTTCTCATCCAAAATACATCTCTCGCGCAATCAGCCAAAGATATGTATTTCTGCCTCCATGGTACTAAGTGCAACTGTGGTTTGCTTGATACTTTTCCAAAGAACAGGAGCACCAGCTAATAATAGCACGTATCCGCTTACACTTTTTCGATCGGTAATGCATGAGGCCCAATCTGTATCAGCAAATGCTGTTAGGTGTTGACCTGTTGGATGATACACAATTCCATAGTGTTTAGTTTCCTTTAAGTAACAAAGTATTCTCTTTGCTGCATACCAATGATTTCGGTTGAATTTCGTACAGTGTTGAGCCAATTTTCCAACAGAAAATGCGATATCACAAAGAACACGACCGTGTTCTTTGTGATATGTATAAAAGACCACCTATTAATTAAAATTTTCATTTTCGTTACTTGCGTCTTCGTCCAGAAAATTAGGTCTAACTTCCATTGGAGTCTTGATTCCCTTTGCCTCATGAAGCCCATATTTAGTTAGCAATTGTTCCACATAATTTTCTTGAGATAATGTAATGCTCCCATCTTGTCTTTTGGTAAATTTGACTCCTAACATAGGTGATATTTCATCCATATGTTTGATTTCAAAACAATTTTCAAGAATTTTTTTAACCTCTTTTCTCGCTGTATCGTTTTTAGTTAAAATAAGAATATCGTCCACATAAACTGTTAAAATTGCTTTACCTTCTTTCGAATTCAATTCGTATACACAAGGATCTATCTCATTACGGATAAACCCACACCTTTTCAGCGATATGTCGAGATGTTCATTCCAATATCTTCCACTTTGTTTCACACCATATAGAGATTTATTCAATCTACAAACCAATTTTTCGTGGCCTCTCTCGATAAAGCCTTCTGATTGTTCCATATACAAAGATTCCTTCAATTCGCTGTGAAGATACGCAGATTTCACGTCAAATTGATCCAGAAACCAATTATTTTCGACACTTGCTGCAACAAGTAATCGCAAAGTTTCAAAACTTGATACAGGAGCATAAATCTCGTCATAATCCACACCCTTTTGTTGATTAAACCCTCTGGCAACTAAACGAGCTTTAAAACGCTGTATTTCTTCATTTGTTTTCTTTTTAAATATCCATTTACATTTCACAGGTATTGTTCCAGAAGGTAATTCCGTCAATTCTCATGCGCCATGTTTCTTCAATGATTCCCTCTCTTCATTCATTGCCTCTAACCAACGTAATGCATCAGCAGAATTAATAGCTTCATTCTACGATGAGGGTTCGTCAATATTATAACTACGAACTGCATGTGATTGCGCTGTATCATCATGATGCTCTTCTCTATCTTGTTTTCCTGCTCTTAGTGTCATTGGATGTCGTCTTTCCAAAGATTTTCCTGTATTTGTTTTTCTCTTTGGTCTGCCCCTCTTCTTTTCATTGGAAGTCATCTCTACATCATTTTCTGTCAGATGTTGTACGTTTTGGTCAATCTTTAGGTTATCTTCAGGAATTATCTTCTCTGAGCTATCACTTGTTTCATTCAAATGAATATCAAGAGTTTCGCGTCGATCCAAACTTGTACTCGGATGATCTACTAGATGTTCCCTGAAGACACAATCACGTGATTCGATTACTTTTCGAGTCTCTGGCATCCAAACTCTGTATCCACGACCATGTAAGGCGTATCCGACAAGTAAACCTTTTTCAGCTCTGGCTGTGAGCTTTGAAGAAAGCTTCTGTTTTGGCAAATGCACGAACACTTCAGAACCCAACATTTTCAAATATGTTACGTTTGGTTTTTCACCAACCCAGAGTTCGTAAGGTGTTTTGACATCATCGTGGCTGTTAGTAACTTTATTTCTGATGTGTGCTGCACTATTCGTTAATTCAGCCCAAGCAGTTTTAGGTAAATCAGTATCACTAATTTCACTTCGTACCAAATCCAACAGCGTTCTGTTCATACGTTCTGCCACACCGTTTCGTTGTGGTGTGTAAGTCATGGTAGTTTCGTGTACGATTCCGTTTTGTTCGCAGAATATTTTCCAATTTTTTGAGCAAAATTCTAAACCATTATCAGTGCGAATTCTCTTCTACTTTTTATCAGTTTGATTTTCTACTTCGATTTTCCATATCTTAAACTCTTTTAATACGTCTCCTTTTGATTTGAGAAAACGTACAAAGACGGACCTGCTAGCATCATCTATGACAGTTAAGATATATCTATGTCCTCCCCAGCTTAAAATATCAGTTGGACCCATGAGATCCGCATGCACCAAATCCAGCACAGATGTAAAACTCTTTGTATTTTTACGTGAATGCGTGGAAAACGGTCGTCTACTTGATTTTCCGATAAGACAATGATCACACTGCACTGAAGAGCTGAGCTCATAGTTTAAACCAATAACTGATTCTGCATTTACCATTTTTATGATATTACGTTTCTCAACATGCATGAATCTTCTGTGCCATAAATCAAAAGAATCCTTCTTGTTTTCACGCTTTTGTAGAGAATTTATAAAACTGCTTGTTTGTGAAACTGGTTCTGTTTTTAATACATATTACCGATTTTCTTGTATTGTTTGAACCAATAAGTTTCCATCTTCATCATATATGAAGCAGCCTTCTTTATCAAAAACTATTTTTTTATTATTTTCAGTTAATTGTGTTACCGAAAGAATTCCGTGGCTGATTCCTGGTACCAGCATTGTGTTTTTAGCATGGAATTCGACTTGCGTTGCAATTATTTTTGCTTTAATCGTACCTTTTCCCAATGTAGAAGTAGTTGTACCATCCGCTAATGTTATTCGTTTGATTTGAGCGCTTTTATCGATTGTTGAAAAATACTGTTCATTAGGGGTCATATGATGGGTAGCACCTGAATTTATTATCCAAACATTGTCATTTATTTCCACGTTATCAAACGAGGCACTCATATTTATTGCAGAAGAAGAGTTATTGTTTATTTTCTTGAATTTGTTCCTTTGAGGACAATATTTTGAGATGTGTCCTATTTTACCGCAAATGTAACACTTGACATTACTTTTATTTTCTACTTCTTTCTTCATATGTCCTTCATTTTTCTTATTGTGTGTCGCCCTCGTTCTATTCGTTTGATTTTGACATTTTACCTCTGACGTTTTCAAAAACATTGCTGTTTTTCTGCGTCTTGCGTCTTCAGCGATTAACCGTCTCTTCACTGTGGCACTATTAAATTCACCTTCTGGTAAATTACACAAAGCAGATATTACAGTGTCCCAATCATCAGATAAACCGCATAGAATTGTCCTAGCTAAATCACTATCGTCAATAACGTCACCAACATTTGAAAGTTCTGTCATCGTTTCATTCACCTGGCCCAAATAAACTTCCATTGATTTGTAATCACTTAGTTCTTGTGAGTGGAGTTTGCGACGTAGTTGCACCATACGAAATTTACTGTGCCGTGGAGCATATAATTTTTCTAACTCATTCCAAACATCTTTTGGATTTATTAAATGCCGAATGTTCATTTATTCTTCATCACAAATTGCAAGTGCAATTTTAGAATGCGTTTTTCCTTGTCTTGAAATATACCTTCGTTTCTCATTCAGATCAGCTTCCTTAGCTGGTTCTTCTTCACCTGGCTCCACAACAGTCCATAAATCGCACTCCATCAGTACCATTTTCATCTGATAAGACCATGACGCGTAGTTTGCGCCGCTTAGCTTGTCGGTTGTCGTATGTTTATATCATAAACCATGAGATAATTCTTTTTAAGCCTTACTTGCTCGCCAAACACTTCAATCGAACTGCTTTTCTTGTTACTTTTACGTACCTGGGCCCATAACCATTGTTAGATGTACTTTCAGAGATGCGCCGTTAAAAGTTTATACAAGAAACTTTTCTTTATTTGTGTAAATACAAAAGTAACTTGTCACCTATGACAAACTATATATTTCAACAACTACATACATGATCAAAATAATCTACACAACCAAAATTCAATTTTTTTTTCAGGTTATGTCCACGCGTCCAATAAAATATCGCCGCTCAAATTGAATTATTTATTGTGCCGCGGAACAGATTATCGCGCCTTGTTGAAAAATTATTTATGCTTTAATAAAATTACTATTTTACATAAATTTATGTTATTTTTGATGTCACGAAAGCGATTAATGTTATCGGGAGACTATTAAAAATAGTGGAATGTGCCGGACTCCTTGATAAGCTTAATGTATTTTTCAATATACGCTGATTGAATAGGGAGATTAGAACCGCGTTGTTCTTGTTGGTGCATTAGCTCTCTTTTGTTCTGTTCACTTCTAAAGAAAGCTTCGAATTTATGAAGACTTAATGATTCTTTATCCCAAAGAAATTAATAACCCCCTATGACTTTAAATTAAATTAAATCCTTAATTATTGGTAAAGCAGTTAAAAACTCCAATGAAATCGTTTTATCTGTACTCGATTCGAGGTTTAAACAAAAACACTCTAAAGCTGCACAATTTTAAAAGCCAATAAATTAATTTTGCTAACTGACCGCAGAGACTGCTCAGTTTGACGTTTTACGGGTAATATAATAATAGATGGTGAGTGTGATCTGTGACTAAAGCTTTGGTTTCCGAGGAAAGCAATACCGTAATGTAGCGGCCGTAATATGACATGTCTTACTGTAGCATTTGTTATTTTGTAATTGTACATGAGTTTTATAATTAGTTAGGTACACTAAAGATATTTTTTTTGCCGTTGATTGTGAACATTTTTACATAATAGCTCTTTAATTCAATTGAGTAGCTATAGGGTGTTCTCCAAGTTGGTACAAAAAAATTAATGGTGTATTTGGTAACAGATACTCTCACGAATTCACCAAAATTAAAACGAAAAAAAAAATCTAAAAATTCTTACCGCCATCTGGCAATTCCTTGTGAAATGTTTAGAACTGCTGAGATTTGATGGACGGACGGGACGATGACCTTCACTCACAGTAAGTGAGGTTTCACACGTGCCGGAAAATTGCAGCCGGCACCGGTCCGGTGCCTGATGCAGCGTATTCACATGATACCCGATTTCGAGCCGGTTTCATCTCGGCCGATAATGACCATTGGCGTCTCCGATATTGTGAATGGATCGTGATCGCATCATTACTTTATGGCTTTTACGCCGACGTCTAAAACAACGCCAAAAACGAAAAAGGATATATTGGGTGCACCCTCTCATTCAGAAAAGAATACTTGTGGGGACGTTTTATACTTTGTTTGGAGATTTACAAAAACACGAAGAAAAATTCTTTAACTATTTTCGCATGTCTGTTCCCGTTTTTCACGAATTACATGACAAACTTAAGGACACTCTCCAGCGACAGGATACTGCTATGAGAGAGTGCATCCAACCTTTGCAGATGTTGGCTGTTGCAATTAGGTAAGTGAAACTGATTTTTTTAAATGTTTTTTATTTGTAATTATTTTTGACAAATAAAAATTGATAAAAATTAAGATGAATCCGCAAAATCTATTGATGATATTGACAGTGCCGGTGATAGACTATCGGACATCGTCGGAGACAAATATTGTCCATAAGAACCATAATATTGATTCGCTGTTGTTGTTTGCACTGTTAATTGCTGTTGACTAGACCCTGGCTGCATGGTTTGATCAAGTTGATAGCAGTAGTGGTTAGTTGATGACTGCGTTGACTATGTTCGGGTAATACAATCGGATTTGTTCTATTTTTTTGCCGTTTAATGGTAGAGATTAATTGTAGGACACCCATTTGAAATTGCAGGGTTTCGTCTTCATTAAAAATATCTAAAGAGGGGATGATACCTTTGAAGAACGACAGATGTCGATTTACAGGCTCTTCCAAAGCTTTGAGCCTTTTTTCTTCCACTACGTCTAGTTTACGCTTCGTAGTTTCACTACGACGGCATGGTTCTTTAAATATAGCGCTACTTTCTGGTAATTGTTCTTCAGTTAAATTTTGAGTTAAACTGTCCGTAGTTAGTCGTTCTTCGGACACTTTAAGCAGAAATTACAATTGGTCATTGTAAACGTACTTTTTTAAATTAGAAGCGCCGGCACCTGATCTTGTTTTTTCTTTAATTCTCCTTCTTGATTTACTATACGCATCACGAACATTTGACCATCTTTTCAGTATTTCTTTACCTAAAACAAATTTGAAAATTTTTTTATTGTTCTAGATATCTAGCGAGCGGTTGTACATTCACCGAACTGCACTACAGTTACAGACTTGGCATTTCCACAATAAGCAAAATAGTCAGAGATGTGTGTCTTGCTGTTTGGGATGTATTGAGATTAGAATGCCTACCTCCACCGACAAAAGAAACTTGGGAACATATTGCTTTAAATTTTGAAAAAAGAGCTAATTTTCCGCATTGCTTTACATAAACATTTACTTCGACCTTTCGGTGGACATAATCTGACAATAAGCAAAAGAGTTTTTAATTACCGCCTGTGTAGAGCTCGACGCTATGTGGAATGCACATTTGGTATTTTAAGTAACAAGTGGAGGATATTTCATAGATCGATTAATTTAAAACCAGATTTTGCGGTAGATATTGTTAAAGCTTGCGTTGTCCTACATAATTATGTTAGAGAAAGAAATGGCTACAATGTTGAAGACACATCCACGGTGACTGGACTTGATGATTTAGCTGGTGATTCAACGGTACGTGGAGGAACAACAGCAAATAATATTAGGAATACATTGGCCGATTATTTTTTAACAGAAACTGGGTCAGTCAGTTGGCAAATGTCAAAAATTTAAATATATGCTGTATTAAGAAAATTTAATGTTAAATTTACATTTTGATAAAATTATACTTAAATACATACTACTTACCAAATAAGTTCTTTTCCTCATCACTCATATCGGTGAATCTGGGCTCGAGTTCTTGACAAACTTCTCTCCACGCATTCTTGGTCAATAACTTATCTTTATAAATGCCAAGCGTTTTATCCCAAAGAACGGTTTTAGCTTCAACCAGGGAAATCAAAATTTCCATATCAATAACGGTACTTGCTGCCATTTCGGTACATCGAAATTGTTTATAAACGAGCCACTGCTTAACTGCCGTCCGGCGTATGTGAATGCTTCAATTGCATTCTACACCCTACAACACGCTAGTGGCCGGTTAACCGGCGCACGGCAACCGGGTGCTCGTTGAGCAAAACCGGTAACATCCCGGCGTCAGCCCGGCCACCCGGCGCCGGATAAATTCTTCCGGCTAATGTGAAATGATACATATGTATGCATACAACACCGAGTCGTCTACCCGATATCGGACCGGCGCCGGACTTGCGTGTGAAGCCAGGCTTAGTGTTCGAAGTTCCCCCCCCCCCCCCTGCACCACATGTAAACATAGGTCGGCTCGACGAAGCAGGGATTCACATGCGTCTCGGAATTTGTTCTGTTCTCGGATATTTTCCACTGCTGCGTTAATGCGTGCGTTGAGTTCGTCGATTGTATTTACTTCCTCGGCGTACACTAGGTTTTTTAAATGTCCCCACAGATAAAAATCTAGTGGATTGAAATCAGGCGACCGTGCTGGCCACCTGATTGGACCATTGCGGCCAATCCATCTGCGCGGGAAAACTTCGTCTAAATGTGTCCGTATGCGACGATAAAAATGTGGTGGAGCGCCGTCGTGCATGAACCACATAATTCTTCTTACATTTAAATTGACATCCTCTAGGAGTTCAGGCAAATTAGTTTGCAAGAAACGGAAATACACCATTCCGTCCAAACGACTTAGGTAAAACGGAAGGTCCGATTAAATGGCCGTTTAAAATACCTGCCCACAGGTTGATTGAAAAACGTTGTTGAAAACTACGGCGCCGAATTGCATGTGGATTTTCTTCTGCCCACATGCGTATTGTGGAAATTAAACATACCGTCCCTTGTAAACATTGCGTTCGGATTGTCCGTCTGTTTCCGGAGTAACCACCGACAAAATCGCGTGCGTTGGAGGTAATCTGCGGGCATCAGAGCTTGCACTCTGAAAATGGAACGGGTATAATTGTTCCTCACGAATAATTCGCCAAACAACTGAGTGTGACAGATGCAATTGTCTGGCAATATTCCGCACACTTATCGAAGGATTTTCCTCTACAAGTTGTAGAATCTCTTCCACCGTGTTCATAATATGACGCGGACGCTGTCGTCCACCACCGCGTCCGCGACGCGCACTCAAATTTCCCGTATCCCTTGCTCGCTGTACAACTGATACAAAGGTTCTACTATTTAGTAACTGGCGATCTGGGTAACGCTGTGCGTACAAGCGTCTTGCAGCCAACGCATTTTGACCACATTCGCCGTAAATTAATATCATGTCCACAATATTCGAAAATTCGGCCATGTTTTGAACACTGCTATCTGCGACGAAGTGCAGTCCAGAACTGACCCGCTTAAATAGTTGAGGCTCAGCGTATTTCCCCGAAAATGTAATAAAAATAAGGCAGGGATTCTTAACCTGTTTCACCGTTCGTCGAAAACATTTATTATCTTTAATATTTATTAATCAATTGTCATACAAAAACTGCTTCATTCTATCACTTTTAATATCAGCTTTCACTGGTTTAATTTTTTGTATGAAGTTAAGAAACACCCATGCAAAAATAATTTGTTGATATGTAATAGTTAAAGGCAATGACTTTTCTAGAAGATATTTTTTATAATTATACTTAAAGCGCTATTGAAGAAATCGATCCCAGTGATCCACCATGTATTTTTTGCAATATCTGACAATGAAATTATTATTTTTAATTTTTGTTGTTTTTATTTTTATTTATTTATACTTCTAAAATGTCAGAGACTTATACTTTTAGCGATGATTAACTTTTGTGGTACAAAATAAAATTCTTTTCAATGTAAATTTGAAAAGAGCAATTACCTTTCTTAATTCGAATATACTGAATGTTCCATTTAAGATAGAAAAGTTGGTACTTATTTGTTAGGTTTCCGATCATCATTTGTTTTATTTTTTAGTAAATTCTACCAGTTCAGGTAAAATGCCTAAAATGTTTACACCTTTTGATATGTTTAATACTGTGTAGGTAAGATTTAAAATATAAAAACAAAAATCCTGTACAACATTATAGCTCGTCTAGAAAGTATTCGGAAAAAGTTAACAACTCTGCAACTTCCAGTTTTTGAATTTGTGAATGAAACAATTTAAACAGAGAAACAAGACAGTTTCAGTTACTTGTTAATTTAATTTCCGTTTAATCCTAAAAGTTATACTGAATGTTCGGGAAACTTGAAATCAAGTCGCTACGGTCTGAGTACAAGTGGTACTTCATCTGTCCACAAAATGCCATTATTATTTTATTTTTTCTTACGGTTTTGGGTCGAAACATTTTTATCAACTCTTCTTCTTTATGAACTTTTAATTTTTTCTCTCTTCTTAAATTTGTCATACTTGCTCAAATCTCTTTGCTTGTTAAAATTGTTATAATTCAATGCCTGTTGTCACTTTGCTTTTATTTGATTCTCTGGAAAATGATCTTGACAAAAATACTACGCACCTCAGCTGCGGGAATGCCATACATTGGAAAGAATTCAAAAAAAGCCGGAATTCCGGATACTTTCTAGACGGTCTATGCGTATGATTATGTTTTAGTAATAATTTAAATTTATTTACATATGTATTAACTAACCAAAATGAAAGTTTCATTTATATTTTGGGCACTGGACGTATTAGTGACTAATAATATACAATATTTGTTTATTATGAAGTCATAATAATGCTGATTTTGAATATATTATTAGGTCTATATAACACTAGTGGAATTATGATCCCATAATTAAACAGTTATTCATAATTGGCATTATTATGACTTCATAATAAACAGGTGTTGGATAAAACTATGTATTACACTAGTGCCTTAACAGCAAATAAGTCACTCAAGAAAAATTAGCCCAATAGAGCAAGCTCCCGTCGCTTAACATTTCTTTTGTGACTTATTTGCCTTATAAAAATAATAAATAGCTATCATGTAGTACACTAATATGTCGGTCATATGCAGCGAATTATTAAATTCAGTTTAACTTTAAGCATTATTTAGAATGTGACTCATGCGCGGTTTCTGAAACGGTACATAATTCTGTGTTGAAATAAACTCAATATAACTTCTAAAAGCAGTTTGTCAAAACTTTGTCTGTCAATAAAGTGTATACGTAGTAACGTAAACAGTTTACACTTTTCATAAAGTTATCTCCCAATAAAAATTTGTCCTTACATAAGTTATTTATCGTTTCAGAAACCGGGGATCAATGTTGTAAAACTTTAAGTGCCAGTTGTAGCAAGGGCGTTTAAACCGGCGTTCTACTAAACCAAGTGAACCAAATCGCATCAAATTTTGTTTACGAATCGATTAATTGCCATGTGTTCTTAAGATTCTGTGCGAATTCGTTTAGTTTTGACCTTGTTTAGTTGAACGTCAGCTTAAACTTCCTTGGTACAACTGGCCCTAAATGTCGTGTTATTATAAAAGTTCCTAAAATTTAAACTCGGTTTAAGTGATCGGTACAAAGGGCCATCAAATAACAAGAAATTAAATTACAGATTTTTATATTTTATGCAAATAGTTTTTGGGAAGCGGGCGAGAAACAAAAGGAACTCCAGGTAACAACGAATGTTTCTGAAACGTTACTGAAACGTTTTAGAAACATTCGTTATTACCTGAGACGTCTGTTCTAAACTACTTTTTCTTTTACCCATTTCATCGAGTGTTCCAAAATAATTCGTTTGAAGTAACGTAATATGAACATTTCATATGTTTAACGAGAAAGTTTCACTGAGATCTTCTTCCAAAGCAAAATCTAATTGAAAAGTTTTATACGGGCATGACCAAAATAATACCCATTAAAAGAAAGATCCAAGACTCAAGATCTATCTATTAAGTGACACGAATTGGGTTGTAGTGTGGCTCAGCAGATACCTTAGCCGACTTTGGAGATTGTGTTACGTTGCAGCGGGGATTCAAATTCCACCTGGTTCATGCATACGAAGAGCATTCACGCAAAAAATGAATGAATCAGACCTCTTCAAATGATTCAACTCAATAATAAACCCTTCATTCCATGTGTTTTGAGCTGTGATGCTCCTGGTTCACCATCCACGGGCGTAACTCCGTATAGATTTAGAATTTCTTGTTGATCTGGTGTATTTACTTTGAGATCAAGATTTTTAATACTTTATTTTCTATATTTTACACACTTGAACTAAACTAACTCTATAAATCTGATCACCGTCATCGAAATCATCGATAACGGTAAGTTACATTGGGTGTTTCAATATGAGTGGCGACCGGCGATATGTAGCAAATTGTAATACCTACAGCTCCGGGAGAAAAAATAAATAATAGTCAAAGTGACCAGAAAAAGAAGAGCAATTCAAAGAAAATATTTTTTTAGTACCTGAGTTGGCCGCAAGAGGCGCAATCAATAGGTTCAACAATAAAACTTAATTTTACTGAAAAAAGTCTCAGAATAGGCTTCAGCTTTGTTAACGTCACTATAAAGCTGAATTAATTCTGTTACAACTTTGATTTTAGATGTATTATCGAACCATCATTAATAAGAGTGGACGAAACATGTCAACAGGGGCTTTCTATAACTATAAGTGAGGTTTTCTTCGGGAAATAGAAAACTAAGAAAATTCCACCCTTTATCTGCCGCCGCCGAAACGCAGTAACAGAGGCTTTTGGGATGCCTGAGGGTTCCTCGATTGAATTTTGGGCCCAAGGCTGGTGTTCCCCGCGTGTACCAACACACACACTCACTCATATTTCCCTGAAGGTTTCTAGGGGGTTAAACTGCTATGGTAAAAACAACCGCATGATTGAACTGGTAGGAGGATGACACTTTGGAGACTTGCTATGGATCCTCCCGGTGGATACTGATTTTTCATTCGTTCCTGCCGCGGAGCCTGGATGCTTATCTTAAGAATGTCCACCTCTTTCGCTTATCCTACAGGCGTTACAAAGGTTACCTAAATCAAGGGGCAACTTTAACAAGCTTTCGATAATAGTTTGGCACGGCGGGGAAGGAGGGAATATAGTAACGTGATCTTAATTATTAATGTTATGACTATAGTATTTCTTGTGCAAATCATTATTGGCTGAGAAAATTTAATTTAAAATAAAACAGATTAAATTCCACTCGCAGTAATCAAATTAATAAAATATAAGATTGACTTTTCCGGGCGTTTACAAACAGTTGAATTATTTACTATAAAAAATATTATAACTTTTGTATTCTTCATCAAAAATTAATGAACTTCGGCTCATTTGAAAGGAAATCTACAGCTGATTTAAAGATTCTATTCAACGACTTCGGCTAATTTGTTAAAAAGTAGCTAGAGGGAGCTATTTGCAAAACCAACAGTTTTTCAGTTTTCAAACAAAAAAAAAAAAATTAAATGGAATGGTGTATTTCTCTTGCAGTAATTACAAAGCTTACTAAATAGTGAACATTATGGTCAGAACTCGAAATTATTATATTTTTTTGTTGTCGAGTTATTATCAAATATTTATTATTAATTGGTGATATTAGCGGAAGGAGAAAGTTTAAATAAATGCTATCGAGTAATATTTTTAATTTTAAGGTTAAATAATGCATATAAAAGTTTTTATTAATGTTAGGACATTATTTAAAAACATTTATGTAATTGTTTTTGGGAATAGAGAATATTTAAACACAAGAATAAAACAACAAATAAAGAAGCAAGAATAACTCAAACACTAAATAAAAGTAATGAACAATAATCATGCACTGTGATCAATAAATTTTCACCGAGCCAGTCTACAATATATTTTATTGTCCGCATAGAGTTGTGTAGAAATTATTATTGAGATTCTTAGGTATGGATACTAAATGGCTATTTTGAAATGAAAGATCGATAATATTTTGAAAATGTTTTAAGTGCAGACCTTCAATTATTGACTACAATGTATTTCATAAATATTCAAAGAGCTTTCCGTCATTTAACATTTTATTGTTGATTACTTTTATTTAGTGCCTGTATTTTTCTCATTTATTTGCAGTTCTTTTATTTAAATATTATGTTACCAAAAACAGTTACATATATTTAAACAGATGAATGCCTTTCTATTTACCTCAAATTATTACTCGAAAGCATTTGTTTGAACTTTGAAATCAGCTAATATCAGGTGCTTTCTTTCGCTTAAAAGTTTGAATGGTGTTTCGAACAGTTTGGACCTGAATTTCGTAGTTATTGCAATAAAATTCCTGACTTGAATTTTTGATTATCACTTCATTTGTAAATAACTATAAATCAATCCAAACAAGTTTTAGAAATAGAGAGATTCAAAGAAAATAATGTCTCTTTTTGAATCAAAACACGTTTGGATCACGATTTTGTGAGCGAAACAAGCATCTATCGTCAGTTAACAGATTCATTTGATAATAACTCGAGAACAAAAAAGATAATCATTTCGGGACTTTACCAAAATGTTCTCCTGATTGAATGTTTTGTAATCACTGTAAAAGAAATATACCTTTTCATTCAATTCTTTTTGGAAAACTGAGAAAAGCTATAACCTTTGCTAACAGTGCCCTTTAATTACTTTAAAAGAAAGCAGCCGGAGTCATACAAATTTCAAATTACCTTAAAATTCCCTTTCAAATGAGCCGAAGTTCATTAATTTCTGATAAAGACTACAGAAGTCATGATATTTTTTAAAGTAAATAATTCAACTGTTTTTTCCACCCTTAATAATCGTGGTACGTTAATAAGTCTAAGATCAAAATTGTGCAGAATTAATTCAGCTTCCCAATCACGCTATCAAAGCTGTAGCTTATTCCGAGACTTTTGTCAATCAAATTACTAAAATTTAATAATGTGGGTACTGTCCTAGTAAGTTGTCAAAATCGATTAATAGATATATCTATCACATTCGCTTGTACATAATTTTATGTTAAATAAGCATTAATGAAAATGAATAAAGAATTTATTTTATTAATAATAATAAAAAAGAAGACAAACTGTTTTCGATGTATGTAGCTCCTCTAAGTTTTACGTTATTTGTAATAAAGGAACACAGATCGTGTAGTGCATAAGGAAATATGGTTATGAATACTCTTCTTTCTTCGGAGAAGGTAAAGTTATGTTTGCGATTTTGCATGTCAATGACTTTATAATGGTATCTGGAATCACGTAATTCTCCTTCCTTAATTTGCGTAATATTAATTAGGCGTCGTAGATTGATCGATTCTCAGCATTTATCCAGAATAAATTGAGCTTTAATTAATGCAGAAGTGATTAGAAAATTATGTGTGAATATAGATTGAAAGTCAACGAAATTTTGCTTGAAGTTATTTCACACAAATGCAAAAGTTTAATTACTTGTGAATGTTAAAGAGAAATGTTTAGTTTCTCCGGATTATTGCTATTACCGTAATAACTTTTAGATAGACAGGTGCATTTAATAGATTATGTGTATGGTATTAAGAGAACAGGAAGATCTTTGAAATTTTGAAAGAATTTAAAATTGAATTATTTGAACGTAGAAGCGCCAAACTTACTTTCACTTACATTTAAAAAAAATTGTTACGCTTTACTTCCCTATGTCTGAAACAAATAAATAATGATTAAACTGAATTTTAGTAATCTAGATACTTTTTACAAATAGGTACCTAGTTATTTATTATTCGTGC
Source organism: Prosopocoilus inquinatus (assembly GCA_036172665.1). Taxonomy (NCBI): domain Eukaryota; kingdom Metazoa; phylum Arthropoda; class Insecta; order Coleoptera; family Lucanidae; genus Prosopocoilus; species Prosopocoilus inquinatus. Next base: position 20,313,057 of record CM069875.1, read on the forward strand.
ATGATTTATATGGCATATTAATTCTGTATAATGCTGTGTTTAATGTGATGCCTAGCATGATCCTTGACCATTATTCGGACATTCAGCTAACACTCGATTTATAAACTTGGTTTTATTCCCTTAACTCCGTTTATACTGGATGTCTCATAACTACAGCAGCGAGGAAAATAGCCCGTCCAGTCTCCCAGATGCCGATTACGCATCGTAACACCCCTGGTGTAGCGCAGATGTGAATCGTTCGATTGCCCGGTTTAACAGAGACACGCGTTGTTGAGTATTCTCAGGTATTCTAAATTCGAATAGGGAAGAAAATACTAAAATTTCTCAGCTATTAATCGTATTAAAATTAATTTTTAAATAACGTTCCAAATTTTCGTTCGTTCGTTCGTTTCGATTTGTCGTGAAAATGTCTTGTCTTTTAAAGCGAGAAAATGATCTTTTAACATAACAGGTTGTGAGAGACGTTTTCTCTAGGTAAATTTTGAACTCTTCAATATTTACGGAGAGACTGAGCAATCAAATAAATGTCGAATCGTCGAAATCAAAATTAATGAGACTCAGATTCGATCGTAGAATCCTCATGCCTATCGGAAATGCAACGAGAAATCGAGCCCAGCCGCGCGCGGAATACAACGCCTCTGAATTTGGACCCTCAGATTCGAGGCCTTACTCATAACGTACGTTTTACTCCCTTAACTCCGTTTATACTGGGTGTCTCATAGCGTACGTTTTACTCCTTTAACTGCGTTTATACTGGGTGTCTCATAACGTACGGATGAGATTGAAAGAGCAGCCGTAGGAGATCAAAATAAAACTTTTTCTTAATTCGCTTTTGACCAAAACGTAATGATAAGAAAGTTACAGCAGTTTAACTGCCTTAATTTCTTCTTTAATTTACACTTATGGCTTCTTAATTAATCAAAATAATTTCACAAACTGCAACTTTATTGTCAAATAAACTCTAAATTTATCGAAACCGCCATTCATAAAATGTCTATGTGAATCAATTTTCTAAGTTTTGTGTTAATGAGTAGGCGGTGCACAGGAATACGAAAATCCGTTTTTGGGCATTAAAAGAAAACATGAAATAACCGCGTCTTTTATGTGACTACATTTCTTTAGATAATTGTTTCACGTAAAGCAGTTTTCAATTATTAAATACCTCAAATTTGAATTTAAAACGTGCAATATTACTCCAGGTAGTAACTTTTGTTTCTTAATTATTGTCACTTTAAACTCTTGTAACTTTTTATTTATTTTTTTTTACTAAAAGTTTATTGGAAAAAAGCTTTAATTTGATCTCCTCTAGCCGCCCTTTCAATCTCCTCCATAAGTTATGAGACACCTAATATAGGTATTTTAAGGATCCTTATACTTGAAACGTTTAACGGAATGTCAAACTGCAAATGGAAACCGTTTTAACGGCATTATGTACGTTACTAATAGCCGTTAACAATACAGGATGCCTTTAAATCTCAGGATGCCTCTAAATCCCATGATGTGCTTCTTTCTAAAAATTTATTTATTAAAACGACCATTCTAACCTAAAAAAAAGTTATAATAAGATATGAGTTGTGGCAACTGTTTTTCACGCTAGCGGTTCACTGCAAGTACATAATTAAAACCACCTGTAAATATGACTTACCGTCTTGTATGGCCCTATAACAAATATCGTTGAAATCGCTTCAGGTGTTCCTTTGTTATAAGAAAAATTCACTTTCTTTTCAAGAATTCGAAGAAGAATACCGCTTAACGAAGCAATTTCAGATATAGATAAATTTGGTTAAATCGTTCTATTTTGAGCTCAGAAATCTATTATTAAGTCATGTCCGCGGAATTTAGAGACACCTCTATATCTGGATGCGTTTTTTAACGCATTAAAGAAACTTCACGCGTTATACGTAAGTATGGTTACACTGCAATGTAAAAATGCAATGTAAAATTTTTTTTCGTGTTAATTGATGCGTTTTTGTCCATTAAACATTAAGGCAATGAATTTAAATTATTTACATTCGTAGGTAATCGATTCAACATTAGTTTTGCAAACGACATATGTTTTCTTCGTTGGTACTCTTTGAAATATACAAAATATGGACGCGAAAATATTAAACGTAATCTTCGGTTCCAAAATTATTATTTTTTTAGCTGTGTTTTAAGACATAAGAAATTCCGAATCTCTTAATTAAATTAAATATCTTCTTCTTGAAGGTAATGGATATTTTTTATATGTTTATACCTATTCAAAAAATTTAATAAAATACTTGTTAATATCTAATGGAAACACATACAACACAAATGGAGATAGTTTGTTTATTTCGTAGAAATGTAAGGTCACGTCTGAGAATTCAAAGCCGCTATCAAGGCTTTTGTTAATATATTATTAATGAGGCATTTAAATGAGCGGTTCCTGTTCGGACGCACTATTGCGTCTTTGATATGGATGGTATTCAAAAGTGAAAAATTTACTTACAAAATTTTACCTCTAAATTTTTCTAGAATCGGATTTGTTCGTTTCACTTTTTAAAAATTCTATTGCAAATTGGATTGGTGTTTATTAAAGTGACACGTCTCTTTTTCATTAGCATTGTGCAAGAGCAAAAGTTAGAATATTATTCAAGGTATCTACACCAATTTTTTGGAAAGTTGATTAGTTAATTTTATCTTCACAAAAGTTTAATTTCACAATAAATTTTTTTAGGCGAGGTCAAATGTTACAACAACAGTTTCAGTTTACAAACATAATTAATCATTACTTAATTTCGGTTTAAAGGGAACCCTACATAAAGGGTGTTAATAAAAAACCTATACAAACTTTGGCCAATACTTAATACTGAGTGTCCAGGCTATGTGATTATTCTTCTAGAATTTTTATTTGTTACTTAAAATTCGAGATCGTACATTAAATAAAAAGCTGAATTTTCCTTCACAGCAGCGCCAACCGTAGGACTTCCGGAAGGGATATCAACTTTCTTATTTTAAATGGAACGACTTGAATATTTTTACATATTTGGAATCTACTATTTTTAAATTGCTAGACCGAATATGTATCACTTAGTAATTTTGGTTTTCAAGACAACGAATTTTTTTTTATTTTTTAATTTGCAAAGCCATGAATAGTATATTTTTGTTCTAATGCAATCAAGTAATTGAAGAGAGCAATTCCTTTGATTACATTTTGGTTTTTAAGATTTAATTGAAACTGGTTTGCTACATAATAAGTCACCCTATGCAAAGCGGTCATGCTTGCTGTCAAAGCATAATGAAAGTTTAAAAAAAATGTTGAAATAGCTGTACAGAGGCTGCTCGAGGGTTTCAGTGCAATCAAAAACGATTTGCAACAATTTTTTTTAATTTTCATTATGCTTTGATAGCAAGCATGGACGCTTTGCATGGGGTGACTTATTATGTAGCAAACCCGCTTCAATTTGTCAATCCTGTTAGGTCAAAAAGTGATCGTAGGGTGTCGCTGTTTTATCTATCCATCACTGTTATATCGCAATTGAGAATAAATCGGTCAAGTCGTTTTTGGTTTGCAGAGGAAATCTCGAGTTACGTTTCTGCTGAAAAAGCCCCAAATAGGGCTCAAACAGCTGTACAAAGGCTGCTTGAGAATTTCACTGCAATCAGAAACAATTTGCAACAATTTTTTTCAAATAATATTACAATTAATAATTATAATTTTCGTTATAAAACTTTTCCGACTTTATGATTCCGCAGCGGTACATTTTGGTTTGTATTAATTACCTATTTAAATTAATTGTCGATATTACATTGAAGAAAGAAATAAAGCGACACCTTACCATTTACAGGTAGTTTTATTGCAAGTACAGTTCAGGAAAGAATATATGCACGTTATATATGGAACTCGTTTGCTTTAAATAATTGCACTACATTAATCTACACTACGCGAATTTTGATGTATCGGAAATACAAATCAAGTTCATATACGAAATTAATAATAGTGTTGATTAACGTAGTGCAATTTTTTGAAACAGACGAGGAATATGTATGACATGCATATATTTTTTCCTGAATTGAACAGTAAGTATAACGCCAACCAGACGTTTCTATTTTATGCTCATCGTATATAATATACTGGGTGAGTGTGTATTTCAATAATAACTTTTTTATCAACAGAGACAGAACAAAAAACTCTCTGGCATGTCAAAGACTATAACTTTGTTAAATCAGTAACGCAGATAAATCTTCAATTATTTTCGAGCTGTCACGCCTCCTTTTTTGTTAAATTACGTGATACATTTCTAATGTTGGATTTTGATAGAAAATTTCTTTCTCTCTCTGACGGTGTAAGAGTTGTGCCACCTTAGATGATAATAATTTTCAGAAAAATTGTGATCAAATTAATAAAAATATTCTTCAAAACGTATTCTACAATATGAAGCGTAATGTAAATCTGCCGTCAGCTAAATGGACAACATTTTCAATAGTTTTTATGAAAATGCCCGAATATTGTAATTTTTTGGTAATAAATACAGTTCTCTAATCTGTAGTGTTTTGACATGTAAGTTAAATTGAAATGTCATTCTGATTAATCTACTTTAAGAAAAGACATGCGTTACTAGGGGACCGGGACTTTATGACCACATGTTATAATCTGCATGATAGATATGTTTTGTTTCATACTGCATGTAAGACAAATTGTGGGCTAGCTATATGAAGTCGTTTCTAAAACTAAAAATTAGAAAAAAAGCTTATGTCTTAAAATGATACTTTAGTGAATTGAATCCGTTATTTCATTAACGGCACTTGTTCCATTTGAAAGCATTGTACGTGTTGCTTCTGAAATAACCGATTCAATTACAGTATCTTTGTTCGCTAGGATAATAATAATTTTTCCAATCAGGTTAAGTGAAAACGTAAAAAATTAATACACGCAATCATAGCATGTTCAAAATGACCCTAACGAGCAGTAGTGTATTAGTGCTGTTGCAAACCGTATGTATTCGTTACTGAGTAACGTGTATAATATGAGACTCGAAGTACCGATTCGTTACTTATTAAAAAAATTCGTTACTCGTATGACCATAGCGTACGATTTCGTTCACGTTTCGACACGAAAAAGTGCGAGCTTTCGATCAGCTTCCGTTATTAATTTGGTAATTTTAGTTATAAGTTGCTTACGTTTTTAATAGATTGTTTGTCTACTGTTTATACTCGTACGAATCGTCCACGGCTTATGTATGCAGTTTTAGTAAGTAGTAATTGTATTTTGAATATTTTTTAATAAACAAAATTATTATAAAAGTAATCTTATTATACAGGAGAACAGTATAGTATACAGGAGAAGTGACGGTGTCATACCTATCGCTACCTTATATACTAAGTGCGTTCCGCTTCAATGAAGCGTGCGCTTCCAGTAGTGAGCGCCTCACCGGGTTGCGTCAACTAAGTCAAGCAACACAGAACCTGCCAAAGGCCCGTGATCGGCGTTCATTAAATTATTACTGGTTTTGTGTATAAAAATGGTTTCAAAACCGTCTAATTCCCTGTTGCTTGACTTGCCTTTACTAACGTAACGTCTATTTTATGACTGGTGTCAAAAATAAGTTAGGCAATACTGGATTTTTCAATTCTATTGTACTTTAAGTGAGCTAAGTGTTCCTTAAAACGTGTTGGTATGTTTCTTTTTGTTTGCCCAATATATTTTTTAGTGCACCCTTGACAAGATATTTCGCAGATCCTTGATTTCTCATTTGGTTCAGTTTTGTCCTTGGGGTTTGTTAGTAAACGTTTTAGAGTGTTGTTATTAGTATATGCAATTGTGTACCCTTGTGTTTTAAAAATGTTATTTAAACCTTTACAGCAGCTTTTGTCAAACGGAATTTTAATATATTTAGACGTGTTTGCTTCTGCTGGTAACAAAGTGGTAAATTTTTTGATATTGGCCTTATTTACAATTTTCCTTAAAATATTTTTCTACAATATCTACTGAGTAACCATTGTGAATTGCTACATCTTTAATAAATTTAAGTTCTTTGTTGTACCTTTCTTTGGACAGTGGGAAGTTAACTAATCTATTAAGTAGAAAAGAAATTGCAGAATACTTATGTGATAAGGTATGTTGTGAATCATTAACAATAAATCTATTGGTGTTTGTTTCTTTCCTGTATATATCAAATTCTAATTTGTTTTCACTATTTCTAATAACCAAGGCATCCAAGAATGGTAATTTTCTATTTACCTCTTTTTCAAACGTGAATTTAATACTAAAATACTTAAAATATCCAAAAAATCTTCTATTCTGCATTCCTTGGTATTAAAAACAGCGAGAACATCATCTACATATCTAAACCATATTATAAGGAAACAAGTACAATTTTCTTTGAGTGACGTTTCTAAATTACACATAAAAAGATTAGCCAGATACGGTGGTGAGCAGTTTCCCATTGAAGTGCCTTCGGTTAGTTTAAAAAATTCCCCATTAATTTGAAAACAATTTTGCGACATACACAATTTTGTAAGTTCCAGAAATTCATCTGTCTTCTGTTGGTCTATGTTGTTAGAAACTAGGAGATCTTGCAGGTAATTTAGCGTGGTGGGAATCGAGATACTGGGAAATAAGGATTAGACATCAAAAGATATTTCGTCCTCGCTTAATGTTAGATCTTTAACACGTTGGATGAAATCTAGAGAGTTTTTCTCAGAAAAAGTATCTTTAGAATTGGAGAGTTTGATCAATTCGGTGTTTAACCACTTGGATAGGAAATAGGTATAAGAGTTAATGCCAAATATTATTGGTCTTACTGATTTGCCGAGTTTATGTACTTTAGGTAGGACATATAACTTAGGGAGAATCGACTTTAAGTTGAAAATTATATTGATACACATTATCTGATTATTTAATTGTACTAAAGTAACGAAAGTAACGAGTAACGAATACTTTGTAACGAGTACCGAAACCTAAAGTAACGAATACATGCGGGTACAAACTTTTTCGTTACTTTTACAGCACTATAGTGTCTTGCTAAGCCCGTCTGATCCAAAATTGGTATAATTCTTCAACCTTTATATTATGTACCGCCGTATGCATAGAAAGTAAGCGATTTTTTCGCTGTTGCATGTCTTTGCATCCGACAGTACATATAAACTTTTTTTCTTGTTTTTAGTTGTAGAAATCGACTTGCTATAGCCAGCCTACTAAGTTTGCTACATCCTGTATATTATGGCTTTTATGAACATACTCGCACATTTTTGTAAGGTGGACCAGGGAATATCCAAGCGCGAAGTGCATTTAAGAATGTGACATATGACTATTAAAGTGTAAGTCTACTTGAACCGTACGCTGCTCCCTCATACATCAAAAATTCTATTGTTTGATATGTGGCCGACAATTATTTTCCATGAAGTATTGTATTGATCACCTACGTGATCGCGAAACCATTTTGAATACAATTTCAGATCGTTGAAACAACTGCACGTTCACATATGTATTGAAATTTTAAATTATCTGCAATCAGGAAAGGCAAATCCTGTTTGTAAATTGCTACTTTAATCATACTTCTAATTACACAATTTAGTATTTACATAATAATATAGTCGTCGTAGTTGAAAAATGCAGGTAGCTGGTGATTCAGGAATGCATAAAATAAAACATCCGTGTTTCTTCTCTACCATCCATGAAATGAAAAATAATAATTAAATTAACCTCTAAGTTTGAAAGTTTCAGCACATGAGGTAGAATGTGAGGGAGGCAAGAAGAATTTTAAATAGTTGGTTACAAATGCAACTCCTTAATTAATTATTTATTGCGTTATATTTTGTTGTACACTTTTAGTTGTTTCTTCGCAGTTTCTTGTTTTCTTTGCAGGGCTCGTACATGAAAAAAAAACGGTACTAAAGGAAATGTTATTTGTATCTTTGAATTCAGGAAATATAGAGGAATAGTTAAAACTTGCGACAATCTGCGAATTACAATTAAGCATACATACATCATGAAAACAACAATTATAAAATTATGTATATAAAAATCAACAATTAGAAACAATGGCATGGGAATATGATGTCTAAGTCATCTGCTTTAAAAACACTAGTTAAGAGAGCAAAAAATAAAGGCCTTAACAATTAATGGATAAAATTCATCCATACTGATGAGAAATGAAATAAAAGCCAAATGTATATAAACAATCTAGGAAAAAATATTTCAAATGACAACATACACCATCCTGCATTTTGACATGCAACTTAGGAAATCCATATTAATTTAAAGGTGCTTGAATATTGTAATGTAAATTTAATGCCAAACTATTAGCACGGCCTTGATCAGTAAATATTAGAATAAAATACTGGAAAAGCTATTTCTATCCATCTTTTTGAAAAACGACTAGATTTATTAATTATCTGTCCTGTTTTCACTATCACTGATCAACGCTGTGCTGATAGCTTGGTATAAATTGAATTTAGTTACACAATTCATTTAAATATCTTGAAACTGAGCGAATGAAATATTCTCAAACCTCACAGAGAGATTTACCTTGAAGAGTACTTTAAAAACCTTACATGGAATTTTGCTATAAAAGAAATTGGAGAAGCCAATATTCAAGGATCTTTAAATTAATACGGGATTTTCTATGTTGCGTTTCAAAATGCAGCATCCTGTATATCAGTCACATGACTCCTTCAAACAACTTCACTACAGGGTGATTCACGGAACCTGTTTGTTAAAAGTTTACGGACTTACCCTTTGAATTTCTGTTTCATATTTTGCAGTTATATGTTAGCAATAATGGTCTATTAAAGTATAATATTTTCAACTGCGGGCACTTCCGCTTGTACCGGAAGTTGCTGTCAATTTTCTTATTTTAAATAGAATACCCCATTTCTTATTCAGTTTCTGAATTCCTCATAAAATTCTAAAATTATTTTATTCAACATATGATACAAGAAAGATTAGGCGTTTCAGATAAATTTCCATTTTTTTAATTTTTTTTCAAACTTGCAATACCTGACACTGCCATCTTTGTTTAATAAAAGCCATGATGTTAATTTCTGGCCTGTAGTAGATTACTGTAACATGCTTTGAGATGATGTTTTAAACATAATTGTCTATAGGGCGATTAAAAAGTAACTTCTATTCAAACTGATTTCAACCGTGAAAAAGTCAAGTTTCTTAAATATATATATATATATACAGGCTGTCCGTTTTTCTAGCCCAAGTATGGTGATCTCACTTATCTTAAAAGATACGAGGTCGGTCAAATTAAGCCAAAGTTGCGTATTTTCATGCTAATTAATAATCTGAAAAGCAATTTAAATTATTCCCTTTGGTTTTGAAGATATTGAGAAAAAACTAAAAGTTTTCATTTTCGTTTTTATTTTTTAAATCGAAAATCGATAAAGCTAGACATTTATAACTTACACATTATTAAGGCACTTTTTTACGTAGAATCTAAATCTGTCATAATATTTACCCGAGCTGTCAAAATTACAGAGATACGACTGTCAACTTGTTTTTTTCGTATGGGCGCCATATTGGATTTTCGCATTTCTAAATAAAGATTTTTTCTTCGATTCTATCAATATATCACACATTACGGTTGATTTGACTTTTTGGCCGAAATTTCAATTTCTTAATTTTTACAAAGAGCGCTCTGAAAACAATCAAGATGTTGACACTTACAGGGCGCTAGCTAGATCAATTGAAAACGCGGAAGAAATTCTAAAAGCACGAAAGTCATAATATTTTAATTGTAAACAACTCCTGTTTTCAGTGCAAAATAATCCTTTTAGCTCAACAAACCAAATTCTTTCAAAGCTACCACATTAAGTGGTATGAAGAATGAAGAAAAAAAATGGAACTTCTGCCTGGCGATAATGAATGACGAATAAAATTTTGTACATTTATAAGAAGCCAGTTAGAAGGAAATACAAATTTCCTTCAAATTGTGATAAGATCCGATGCCGACGAGCCAAATACAAAGTCACCAATGATAAGTAGCTGTTCGAGCAACACAACGAACATAAAATCATCGTCTGAAAACGGATACCTAAATTTTCGTAAAAAAACGGTTTTTATGAAATACATTAATAAACAGTTGGTTTCAACAAGACAGCTTGCTCTCTCATCACACCTGAGTTGCTGGGTTGCTTAACTAAAATGTTTTCTAAAAAGAAATAACGGAGACAACGGCTGGCCAGCATAGGGCCAGATTTATCTCCCACAGACTATTTTCTGAGGGGTAGAGACAGTGAAACACAATTTTATAATATAAAAAGTTGCAAAGTTTAAGCTATTTTTTGTGGGGTTATGGATATGGTTTTTCCAATGACGATTCTTATGTTTCTTTCAAAATTCTCCAATTGGTGTGGTATGTAAAATTGACTGCAGTTTGTCTTGTTAAACCCGAAGAATTGTTTTGTACTTAATATGGGGGTTGTTTGCAATAAGAATATTATAAAAATGTGATTTTTAAGAGTGCAGAATTTCTTTCTCGTTTTCAGTTGGTTAAGTGACAAAATCTTGATTGTTTCCACAGCGCTCTTTGTAAAAATAAAAAAATAGATATTTCGGCCAAAAAGTCAAATCTACCATAATGTGTGACACATTGGCCTAATTTAACCGACCTCGTATCTCTTAAGATAAGTGAGATCCCAATGCTTGGGCTTGAAAAATGGACAGCCTGTATATATATATTTATATTCTTATACCGGAAGATTCTGAATTAAATGTTCTTTTGAACTGTATTAGTATTCCATATACTCATCTCTTACCTTTCTCTTTCTATTCATGATTTTGTCTTTGACTCATCATTTTTTCACTTTTCGGTATTATTCCTAAATAGTGTGCTATGAAAATTTAACAAACAAAGGTTTTTTAAATTAATTTGCGATTCTAAATTCAATTTCTCTTTAAAAACCGAAAAACAATATATAAATATTTAAATATAAGTTAATTTAACATGCCTAAGTGTGGTGTGTGTGCGCTCAAAATGTATCACGTTATGATGACTCTATTATGTGTACATCAAGTGTGTGTGCTAAGACATTTCATACGAAATGTGTTTTAATAACGGAGGAAATGTTAGTTACTCTTAAAATATCAGGTGACATACGTAATTGGTCTTGTGACTTCTGCAAGTCCGCTACTAACCTCTTCACTACACCTAAAGATGATGCTACTGATCAACATTCGTCATCTAACAAACTACTACCGGAGTCGGATGTTGAACATATTTTATTGACTAAAGTTAAATTTGCTATTAATCAAATTACGGAAGAAGTCATCAATGTTCTTAAAAGTAAAATTATGAAGATGCGTACAATTAACTGTCATCTAGCGGATGAGGTTGATAAACTGAAGACTGAAATTGGCAATTTAAGTTCCGAAAATAAAACCTGAAAAAAGAAATTCAAAACATTAAATGTTTGGTTAATGATAATTCGCTAGAGAGCGCTATTGATGCTAAAACCAGCGAAGTAAACGCTCCGAAAAACAAACCTGCACAAAACCTTTGCGAAATAGAAACACTTGTTAGTGTTAAAAATAAAAATTTTAATAAAACTATGAATAGTAAGCCTTCGCAACAAAGTTATAATAATTATGCGAATGCATTAAAATCTTCTCGTCTCGCTAATCCTCCTACACCGACCCTAATATTGAATCAAGGTCGCACTCCGAATGAAATAGGTGACAGAGAAATTAACACGTTGTTTAAACAAAATGAAGAAGAAGGATTTCAGAGAGTAAAATCTCGTCGTAATCAAAGGAAAAAGCAGCCACTAATAGGTTCTGGCCTGAATACAAAATTGAAAGCTATTACTAATTATTCGTATCTCTACGTTACTAAGTTAGAAAAGAATACTACTGAAGAGGATATCAAGCAATATTTGGTAGAACAGAACTTTGATGATATATTATGCGAAAAAATGCAATCCAAGAGACCCGATATTTATTCCTCGTTTAAAGTTGGAGCTCCACTTCAGCAATATGTTAACCTTCAGAAACTAGAAGTATGGCCCCGTCGGAGCGTATGTATCCAAGTTTTTTTGGAAAACGCAGAAGTCCGGAGCAGCAGGGTAGGAACTTTACGCCTTATGCATCAAAATATCAGATATGTGAATAACAAATCGCAACTACTTGAAGTGATTTTACATGATCAAAAAATTGACATTATTATGTTATCTGAACACTGGCAATGCAGCTAGATGAAATATCTATATGAAATTACATTTTAAAATCTTATTTTTGCAGACCGCAAGGGTTACATGGTGGAGTTGCTATATATACTTCTATTAACATTAATTCTGTAATTAGACGTGACATTAATGATTTATCTATTATGAATAACTTTGAATGTCGTGCGATTGAAATTTCTCTTTTACATGTTTGCATTGTGTTTATTGCTATATATAGACCACCAGGCTCCATCTTTGAAAACTTCTTCAATCGGATATCTTTAGTTTTAGAATTAATCCAAAAAGAATGTAAATTAGTAGTAATCGGTGGAGATTTTAATTTACAGTTTAATAGCCCTTCGGCTCAGGTGCGCCAACTAATTGATTTATTTCGCAGTCATGATTGTTACACTGTCATAGATATGCCCACGCGAATCACCCATACTTGTGTTTCTTGTATTGATAATTTTATTACAAATTTAACTCAAAATAATTTTAATGCGAGGTGTTTCGAATTTAACCTTTCGGATCATTTAACACAAATAATTAATATTGTTGTTGATAAACCTTTAGAAGAAGTCCCATATATTTATAAGCGGAAATATTGCGTAAATCTTCTTCAGCGTTTTTGTAATTACTTAAATAATGAAACGTAGTTTAGCGTCTATGAGGTCTCTTGCGCTGACAAAGCATTTGAAACTTTCTGAAATATATTTTTGTATTATTTAAATAGCTGTTTTCCCTTAGTTAAGTGTCGTTTCTATAATCATGTAAACAAATGGATATCATCTGATATAGTTCAAGTTAAGAATAATCTATTGTTTCTAAAAGACTTAAGTAGACAATATCCAGCATTTAACGAAGACTTTTTGCTTTACGAGAAATTTTATAAGGAAACTGTTGCTCTTAAACAAAAAGAAGCTTGCGACAACTTTATCTTAAACTCAGAAAACAAAACTCGTGCTATGTGGAACGTAATTAAAAGTAAAAGATCTAATTATTCTAAGATAAATACTTCTGAAACAGCTGGAATAGATGGTGTATCGTCTTTTATTATACAAAAATCCTCACCTTTTATAGGCGAAGTATTATCCTATCTTATTAATTTGTCTTTCCAGCAAGGTGTTTTTCCTTCGAAACTAAAGGTAGCCGTTATCAAACCTTTACATAAAGGGGGTAATAGAAATCTTTTTGAAAATTACCGTCCGATAAGTATCTTGTCAAGTTTTAGCATAATTTATGAGAGTATTATGAATAAAAAGTCATTCTTTATTTTAAACAATTTTCGTTGCTTTCATCTAATCAACAACTTTTTGAAGCACATCTATAATGATTTAGACAGTGGTAAAATATGTTTAAGTATTTTCATAGACCTATCTAAGGCTTTTGATTGTGTTAGTCATAATATATTACTCCATAAATTAAAACGTTATGGGATTAATGGTATAGCTTATCTTTGGTTTGAATCATATCTTTCGAATCGTACGCAATTAGTTCAAATCAATACCCAACTGTCTACTGAAGGTCATTCGAATATTGGTGTACATCAAGGATCTATCTTGGAATCCACTCTCTTTTTAATATACATCAATGATTTTATTAACTTTCTAGGCACCAAAACTTCAAATATTGCACTTTATGCTGATGATGTCAATTTTACAGTGAGTGGTAGCAATGCTAATGAGTTGTTGGCAAGAGCGAAATCTGTTTATACACATATTTTACGTTGGATGATTGCGAATAAGTTGGCTGTAAATGATGAAAAAACTAAGTGTATAATCTTTAAAAACAATTGCAAATATAAAATATCTAATTTCAAACTTTCCGAAGATATTACTTCTCTATGTGATTCTTCAAGGTTACTTGGCGTGATCATCGATGAGGATTTGAAATGGATTTCACATGTAAATTATCTTTGTAATTCGTTATATAGGGTTTGTTTTGCCTTACACCAACTTAAGAAATCTTGCACTTTCAATACTTTGAAAACTTTTTATTATTCTAACTTTTATTCCAAGTTGAGATATGGTGTAATACATTGGGGAATGAGTTCTGAAGCTCATCAAATTTTCATTGTTCAAAAAAGAGTTATACGGATAATATGTGATTTGGCATACAGAGATTCTTGTAAGAACAAGTTCAAAGATAAACATTTTTTGACTTTTTATGGCATACATAAATTAGAAGTGTTGCTTCTTGTATTTAAATGTAAAGAGAATTTTGGAGTTCTTCAAAATCATGATTATAATACTCGTAATTATAATTACTTGTTACCTCCCCAGCATAGATCGTCCTGATTTCAAAAAGGTCTTCCTTATATGGGCTGTAAGCTCTTTAATTGCCTTCCACGGCGTATTAAAAATGAATGTAATTTTAATAGATATAAAAAACAAATAAGAGACATTCTATTAACATTAAATTGTTATACTGTATCTGAATTTACTGATTATTTTAAAAAGATATCTTAATTTTCAACCTTGTTTGCGACGTATTTCTTGTACAATGTACTTTTTTGTACTCTGTACTTTATTGAAATAAATTTATATTATTATTATTATTATTAAATACCTCTCTATCTGCTGTATTTGTTATTTACGTATGCCGTATGTATGTGAAATCTTGGTACGACCTTTTTAATCAAGTGTCTAATAATCAACATTAGAATTAATACACAAATTGTTAGTTACAATATGTGCTGCATTATTTATTATTAATAAATACGGAAGGACGCTTAGAGCAACTTTTTGTTGTGTCTAAGTAATAACTTATTTACCCAGACACAAGAAATTAAATTATTAACTTCTTTTGTTGCCGATTTTTTTTTTCAAGTACATTTAATATGTCTGCGTTTGAATTTTAATTATCTTTGTTCTCTGTAGCGATTATATACTTTTTTAATTTCCACTGGACGGATTGATTTAAAAAATTACAATTTCTTTAGATTTCATAGCCCAGTATTTAAAAATAATATCAAAAAAAATGGAAAAAACGGACGTTTTGAAAGATAAATTATCGATAGCGAGTGAAATATATGAGATAGGTATAGGGAATGTTAATACAGGACGAAAGAAAAATTAGCCCTGAGTCACATGGTATAAAAATATACTGGGTGTTCCATTTAAGAATCTTGACTTTTCGATGGTTGAAAAAAAAGTTTGAGTAGAAGTTACTTTTTAATCACCCTATAGACAATTATGTTTAAAACATGATCTCAAAGCATGTTACTGTAGTCTACTATACGCCAAAAATTAACATCATGGCTTTTACTGCATAAAGATGGCAGTGTGATAAGCAAGGTACTGCAAGTTAGAAAAAAAAATGGAAATATCTCTGAAACGGCTAATTTTTCTTTATCATATGTTGAATAAAATAATTTCAGAATTTTACGAGGAATTCAAAAATGCAATAAAAAAATGGAGTATTCTATTTAAAATAAGAAAGTTGACAGGAACTTCCGTTACAAGCGGAAGTGCCCGAAAGTTGGAAAGGGCGTAAACTTTTAACAAACGGGATCCGTGAATCACTCTGTATATTAAATGAATAAAAAAGACTATTGAGTAAAATTGAAGGGAAAGTTAGTACCTATATTACAAATCGGGAGAGCGAATGCGCCACTTCACTCGAGAGTTATAAATAAACCGATGGAAAATTAGCATTCTCTCCTGGTATATACTATTTTATACAGAATTGTATATAATTTTGTAGAGTGTACACAGTATTCCATTAAAAATAAGAAAGGAACTGGCGACTTCCGTTATAACCAAAATGATACAAAAATAAAAATATTTTGGTCTGAAAGGTCACTTCTTCTTAGGGTAGTGTATTAAATTTCAGAATGTTTATATGTTCCTTTCTCCGAAACCTTTTAACAGGCCAGTCATCTTGGGTTACCCTGTATAATATGTATACAATATGTCCCCGGATTGGATTCACATTAGGAAAAACTTTTATGCTTGGCCTAATATCTTCCCAAAAATTTCTTAAGACGTGAATATTCCGGTAGGTAGCCGAAAAAAAAATTAAATTATGTTCTGACTTTTTCTCAGTACAATTAACTGAACCGATATCGGCTGTATTATGAATTAAAATGGTTGTTCTCACAATATCAAAAATGCTGAAAGTTCAGTTCCAAAATTTTTCTGTTTTTGTCAAGCCCCTGGATAAATGGGCGCTTCTTCATTGTAAAGGCAAACGAGTTGTTCTGAAAGTTTATATTCTCAACAAACACTTCATCATTTTCTTTTAACTTCTCTTGTTTGATAATTTTTTTTCACTTAACCGCACACCGGAATCTTTTTTTTTAAAAAAAACATCTCAATTGGTATTTTATGGCAAACAATTTCCTAATATTCATTTAAATAAATAAACTCTAGAAATGAAATTCTCATCTGAATAGTTTTTTTTTCACGCAAATTAGCTACCACTAGGGTCCCTAGATGTTGATTGGCATTTAACATATCGGACAGGGTTCGGCAGTACAACGACATTTCGTTAGTAATGTCAGATTTTTTACTTGGCTGACCTAATTTGATATGATTTTCCCGATTCGGAGCTTGGAAAAATGGTGGATTTGGCGTTGTACTGCCGAACCCTGTCCGACAATGTTAAATGTCAATCACATCTAGAGACCCTAGCTATCACTGATACATTAAGACCCGGTTTCATAATCGAACTAATAGAGACTTTAAAATAAAAGTCACATTGCGATGTGTAAGTACCTATGTTTTCGCATTTGTTTTGACATCTGACTGTGACTTTAATTTTAAAGTTACCTTTAGTTCGATTATAAAGCCGGGCCTAACTGACAATACCGGCTAACATGAACATTTTGCTAACTTTTATGAAAATCGAAACAGAATTTTCAATTTTTCTGAGCTGTGAATCGGAATTTATCGTTTCCGATAACAGTTTTTGGGAGTTTTAGGTCAAGTAATTTTAAAAACCATAATGTTTTTGAAAACTCAAAAATACTTTTTCCAATTCTGAGCTAAATCCGTGGACACAGAAGGTACTGCAAAAAGAATTTCGAAGGCATTGAGCGACACGGTATTAAAATTACTCTTTTTTAAAATCAAAAGAAGTTAATATAATGAAAACTCTTTAGGTAATATGTCTTACTCATCACTTTTATTTCATAGGGAATACATTTCTTATTTATGTTATAATTTTCGTGTCATAGAAATTGGTGTCGATCGTGAAAAAGTTTTTAATCATCTATGACGATATGAAATTTATTACCAGAAGGACATCTACAAAAAGCTTTAACAAACATAAATGAAGATTATAACATGATAATTATTATTTATCATAATTAGTTATAATGATATGAGAAATGTTTTTATTATTGATTTTTCAGAATACTGTCGGAATTTTTTTTTAATTTTAAATAAGGCTGCAAAAGACAAAACAAAGAAGTAATACTAATACAGGATGTACAGTCGGAAGCAAAAAAAATAGACAAACTACAGTTTCCTGTAATCATTCTTTCTGAAAATGGTGGTCATTAAAGACGACTTCACAGAACACATTTCAAAAATTTTTTCAAAAATTTCAAAGGTTTTCAAAGCTTTCAAAATTAACAAGTTTAAAACTTTGGTAAAATCTGTGACGTAATTAGTTGAATTGTTCAAACAGGTTTTATTTTTAACGAAAATAACTATTTGAGAAGTGTAGCCCAGAAAATAAATGGCAATAACTTTTCTGACTTTTAATGTATTCGAAAAGTATTAATCAGTTTTACACCTTCGATTTTCTATTATATCAACTTGTGTATGCATATGCAGTCTTATTTTAATGTGTCATGCTTATAGCATTGTATTCATCATACGTTGAATTATGGTTTCAATTTTATTTTATTATGACAACAAAGACGACCTGAATTTTAATGTATTAGAGTCTTGAAACACAATTGACAAACAATGGCGTTTTAATTATTTACCTTATTATACTGTTATTTAAAAAATTAAACAATCAAGTACCAAAAATTTATTGAGTAATTAAATAACAAATAAAAGATAAAATTCTGAGATTTAATCTACTTGCGTACCTAAAATATTATCACAATCTATAAAAAAAAAAACATTTCACCACTGAAATAGCTGTAAATTTATTTAAGACTTCGCCATATTGTAGAAACAACGTCCGACTATTGCTACTGCCACTCCCAATAAAAATACAAATAAATATACAAAAATTTTTGTTGGTATGCCCTTTCGTTTTTCTGTTACAAGTAGAGACAAATTCATTTTTTTGTTATTATATGGTGGGTAACGAATGGATTGCAGTTTTTCAGCAATGACACAAAAATTCTTGTGCAGGATAGCCTTCTTGTGCGTGAACACGTCAAAATTTCTCTTCCCATGGTAAGACCCCATACCACTGTTGCCAACTCCTCCAAAGGGTAAGTTCTCACAAGTGAAGTGCATCAATGTGTCGTTGATTGTAACTCCTCCGCACGAAGTCGATTCCAGTATTAAATCAACATCAGTTTTGTTTTTCGAAAAAATATACATGGCCAATGGCTTTTCTCTTGCGTTGATGAAGTTGATTGCTTCATAAGCACTTTCTACATTGATAATAGGCAAAATCGGTCCGAAAATTTCCTCTTGCATCACCGGATCTAAGGGTTTTACTTCGATCAGAATTGTCGGACTTATGTATCTTTCTTTAGGGTCGTTTTCACCACCCACTGCGATTTTCGCTCCCTTGAGTAGGTTGACAAGCCTATCGAAGTGTCTATCGGAGATGATGCGAGCCAAATCCGGTGATTGTTTAGGGTCGTCGCCATAGAAGTCTTTTATGATTTTCTTGGCAGCTGTCAGAAATTTGTCTTGCACATCTTTCGTGCAAAGGACATAATCAGGAGCGATGCATGTCTGTCCTAAATTAACGGTTTTGCCCCAAATTATTCGTCGTGCTGCTAAATCTATATTAGCGGTTCTGTCAATGTAAGCAGGGCTCTTACCCCCAAGTTCCAGGGTTGTGGGTGTGAGATGCTTAGCTGCAGCGGCGTGCACGATTTTGCCTACCATTGATGAACCAGTGAAGAATATATAGTCGAATTTTTCTTTCAGCAGTTCTTCTGTTTCCGGTACACCACCCTGGTAGACTTGATAACATTCCTTATCTAAATATTTAGGAATTGTCTTCGCTATGTACTCAGCACATGCAGGGGCTAATTCAGAGGGTTTAAGTATCACGCAGTTGCCAGCTGCTATGGCACCAGCTAAGGGTAAAAGAGTAAGTTGCAATGGATAATTCCAAGCACCAATAATCAAGACGACGCCGTAGGGATCGTTTTTGATGGTTAATTTGTCGAAGAGATTTGCCAATTCTTTAGACGGGTATTCGGGTTTGGTGAAGTTCTTAAAATTGTACAGAAGATTTTTGACATCGTTTAAGAGCAAAGATATTTCACAAGTGTAAGCTTCCTGAACTGGTTTCCGCAAATCCTTCTGCAACGCCGTCAGCATTTCATCGTCTGTTTGTGAGTACATTTCGTACAGCTTTTTCAGTTGAGCTTTCCTAAATTCCAACGATCTAGTTCGACCTGCGTTGAAAGTTGAGCGGGCAATTTGAACGTATTCACTCGCCGCTTTTCTAAATACGGTCCCGTTCCGTTCGATCTTGCGAGATGGTTCTTCTATGTCGACGACGGCGATGTTTGTGTAACCATCCTGGGGCACTTTCACTTTCGGAACTATGGGTTCACTTTCTTTAGACATGGTAGGCGTAATATCTGCGGATGCGGTGCACCGTAAAGTTGAAACCGCACTGTATCAGGTTTGTGTGCGGATAGCCATAAAGATATACTATGCGCATGAATTTGAATCGGTTGGCGTCAGAGCGTGTAAGCAGTCGACCTTGTCTTCGGCATTAGAATGACCCTTGAGTGCGAAGCAGTTCAATGTTTAAGATAAATCAGCACGAAGTTCACTAATTATCTGAAACCATGACAGGTGAAAACAGAAGCTGAAAAAAGTTAGTTGCTTTCATATGAGTTTACGAAGTAAAAAATTAATTTAATACTTAAATTAATTTATTAAAAGCGAAAATTGCTTTACACCTTGCCTTCTTTTGTTTACGTATGTGTACAGGATGTCCCAGTTAAGATGGCTTCCTTCATCATAACTCTCTAGTTATAGATTTTACAAAAACACGTTTCAGAAGAAAATTACTTCGTATCACGTGGAGCATATTTTAGAATTAGTTTAGCAGACAAATGGTTATATCAGGCAAAGAGATTTTTAATACCTGTTATTTATTTAAGCACTATTTTAATAGGCAAATAGTATTTGACTGAACCGTTGTTAGACAAATAGCATTTTATTTTCCACGAAGTGAAATTATGAACTTGTGTAGTGCATGCATGTTCCTTTTGAAAAGTAAATCATAAGATTTTTGTGAATTTTTGACTATGTAGTGACTACTGCAGAAGTAGTAGCAGTAGTAACTAAAATATTTACTTATGATCAATTTAGGTCCCCTACTCAAGGTTAACTTGAGACATCTCTTTAAGTTCTAAGTAGTAAATGATTAACAATCATCAACAATCCTATATCACTGAAAAGAGAATTAAATAGCGCATCTACCATGGCAAAATACCTATGACATTCCATTAAAAAAAATTAGTTACCATAGTTGGAATAATCTCAGGTTTATTACATTTGTACGAACTTATGTTACTTGGATTTTTTCTTAACATTGTAAGTTAAAAAGTATTTCAAGATGAATTTTTTGCAAAAACCACAAGTATCTAACGTCATTTATTCGAAAGATATTTGTATTTGTTTGAAGAACAGCAACAGGGATAATTTTAATAGAAAGTTGAATAACGCGAATACAGTTTACATTAGGCTCTACATGTGATATATAAAGTCACTTTAAAGTTCAGTACGGAATCCGAAAACGTAAAAATGTACAAGGTATTTCATTTAAAATAACGGTGTGATATACTGTCCAGATCCAGGGAAGTAACTTTCATTTTAAACATTTATTTTTGTAAAATGAGTAACTAGAGAGGTATGAAGGAAGTCGCTTTAAGTGGAACAACCTGTATATTATATAATAATCAAAGAATTACCGAATTCACAAGTGAAACCTTTTGTGTATCGATCTGTTTAATTAAAGATAAAATGCAATATCTTTAATAGATTATTTTTGATATTGTTTTGTTAGATAATAAAATAAGGTAACTAAATTTCATGACTTCCTAAAGATGTGATCCCTAAAGTTAAGAAATAAAAAATAGTATATGTATTATTATACAAGTTTTACAAGAAGGCTTATTGTAGCACGAGTGAGGTTGGGGTACGGACGAGCGTAACGAAGCGAGCTCGGAGTGCTCCAATGAAACGAGTATTCAATGCCTCTTGCGAAACGTTTATTATACTGGGTGTATTACAAATACGTGTGTTAATTTTAACACGGAGTGCAGTTAGCTAAATGAAATATTTTTTCTATTTGATTTTTTTTATTTAAAGCGTTCTAAATTGATTTAAAATTAAGAATATGTTACATATTAAGATCTATACCCGCCTATGGTTAAGACAGGAAATTTTCTATTGTGATAGAAACGAAAAAGTCACATAAAAACGTCAATCGTTTTAATGTCTTATTTATCAAAATTTAACAGAAATTGCATTTATAACGTGCTGGTTTCAGTAAGTCTCAAACACAACAAAGAACAGTAATTCTAACAACATTTTAAGAGTATAATTCTTATTATTACAGTAAGTGTTTGCATTGGTTGATTATTCTTTATTATTGTGGCGTTTTCAATGCTGTTCCTCAGCTATTCGTTTGTTTGAATTGGGACTGCATACACCAGTTGCTTCATATAGCCCCACGGGTTAAGGTTGGGCGACCTGGCGGGCCACAAAATTGGACCGTAAGGTTTCAATCCACTGTTTCCGAAAATTATTGTTCAACCAATCTCTTACTATCAGGGCATTGTGACAGGCAGCCAATGATCTGGTATGGGGTGGATGCGATGTAGAGTGAGAGGTATCGCGACGAACATTAGAGCCTCTATCAGCTGGGTTGGGGCAAAACGTCAAATTTTTTTTCAAATTTCAAATTGGATTTTATGGGGTCGCTTTCTCGATTTTAAGTTATTTGAAGTGACTTATCAAGTTTTTGTTTATTATTTAATTAAAATTCAATATCCATTGATTTCGTTTCTAGTTTTTACGGGATGATAAAAAGATAAGCAGGTTTCTTCATAATTTTTTATTATAATATTTCAATAATCGCGTAAATAAAATGAAGAATACCTACTTGCTTCGCTGATAAATATGCCCATAAATATATCCATTCACAAAGAGGGTAGACGCATTTTAAAATTACTTAAAATATTATGAAAAAATACATTTCTTATTACACGGATGTGCAAATTGTAAGAATAGATTCGATAGTCTAATTTAAAATTGGAATATGAACTATAAATCACGAAGTTCAATAAATTTTGACAATTCGCTATTCAACCGCTTACTTGCTCCAACTGCCACAACGGTGTTTGGAAACGCATTAAGCTTAAAAATTTTGTTGCAATGTCAGGTCAAAAGCGATCGTAGGATGTCGCTGTTTTATCTGTTCAGCATTAAGCCTAGTTCAGATGCGTTCCGAATATGCAGAATATTTATTGCGATTTGTTTTTGATTGACTAGTTTTTTGCGTATCCAGACGCATCTGAATTAAGCTTTCATTTGCCCCAAGCTATGTGGTATCGGCAATTTCTGATCTCGTTACTCTTAGGGGATGCTCATATTATCTTTCTCTCTCTAATGTTAAAACTGATGCAGTCCTAGGCTGCGGTAAATGAACGGTCGAAGTGGTCAGACTAAATCACGTGATCACTTTTTTCAATTGCTGATTGGTCGGGTTTGGTCGGACCATTGACTTGACGATTTCGTGCAATATGACAGCTCACTTAACTCGGCTGTATTCAAAATGACACTAGATTCCAACTAACCTTATTACATCATTGACCATCCTGCAAAAACCATAAATTTGCTCTAGTTTCTAAATGTACTTCCTATAGCAAATTGAAAAGAACTTCTTTTCAAAAATGCAAATATCGTTCACCATTGAGACGAGGTGGTAAAATATGGGGTCCAATTAGTTGACCATTTAAAATACCAGCCCACACGTTTAGAGAAAATTCTGGCTGAAAATTATGCATTCTTATGGCACACGAGTTTTCATCAGCCCGTACATGAATGTTGTGAACATTAAATATCCCTCCTCTGGAAATCCTGCTTCGTCAGTTGTCAGCAAATAATTAAAAAATTTGGTTGCTATTATTTTTTTCAACCATCCATTGGCAAAATGTGCGTCTACCAGTTTGTAGAAAACTGAACACGTTGCATATGATATGGATATAACTGCTGGACTTTTAAAATTCGCCAAACTGACGAATGCGATACGCCATGCTATAGTGCGGGTCTCCGAGTACTTGTACCAGGTCGAGCTGTAACAGCATCCAAAATGTTCTCCTCAACATTCAGTATACGACGAGGGCGAGGTCTGCCCCGATTTTGGGCTTGGGGTTTAAATAAACCATGTTTCGGGAGATGTTGGGCAGTTGACTGAAATGTGTGCCTGTTAGGCAAAATGCGATTAGGGAAACGTATCTCAGACAAATGTATTTTTTCGCTCCCAGGTTTCGATTTGATGTTGTATTGCTTTGTTTAAAACCCATGTTTCGCTCGCATAAAGAAGTGCTGGGCACAAAACTGGTTTACGGATCTTCTTCTTTGTTGTCCATGAAAGCTCCTTTCTTCCTAATATTTTATGCAAAGCACCTGTACAACGATTGCTCATTGCTAACCTTAAGTGAATCTCGCAACCTTCCTCACACCTATTAGATATTAACGTACCAGATACATGTACTTGTCTGTTTCCTCAAAAAGTTTCTTTCTTTCGCTCTGCGTTTGTACTTGAAATTTAGCTTTTTATCTATTGCGTGCTTGTTCTTTAGCTGCATGTATTGCGTTTTGTTATTTCTCATAACACAAATTATGTTTTCTGTTTCTTCAGAGGTAGGTTTCAGCGTATTCCCTGCGTCTGTAAAACTTTCTTCTTCTGTTGAAATTCCTTCTTGCCCTTCATTTAACAAATCTTCGAAATGTTGCTTCCATATTTGTGTAATTTCTGCTTCTCCACCAATCTAATTTCCCATCTTATCTTAAAGCTGCCCTTTTTTATATCCGTAACACCCTTAGAGAAATTCCTAATCTCATTCCTTCTATAATTTTCTCCTATTTAAGTCTTAATTACTTGAAATGTTTAATAAACATTAAGAAATCCAACGGAGAAAATTTTATGCCAACTTTCACATTATGTTTTTAGAAAAAATTTTTGCAAATCGTTTTTGATTGCAGTGAAAACCTCTGTACAGCTGTTTCATTATGCCTTGACAGCAAGCATCGCCGCCTTGCATGGAGGACTTATTAGGAGCAAATCCCGCTTCAATTTGTCTATCCTACTGCAATGTCAAGTCAAAAAGCGATCGTAAGATGTCGCTATTTTATCTGTTTTTCACATTATGATTATGCTTTTAATATGCGAGCAATAATAAAATTACTTAAATATAAGATTTTTGTACTAAATAGTTTTTGATTCTTTATTGTTAAACTTCTCTATTTCTTATTCCAAAACTTTTAGGTATCCCTAAAGATAGAAGGATTTAGATCAGATGAACGAACTGCGGGTCATCATCATTCCTGTATCCTCCAATGTAGATAAAAGTAAACGACTCTTAATGATATTTTAGTTTTGTAAAACCGGTTTCACTATACTTTTTGACAAAAATTTATAGCAATCAAGTAATATTATACTTCATTCATTATAAGTAGGAGTAGTAGGAGTATCGTACAGTCTCCGTCTAATCGCCATCCGAGTCAATGTTGCGTTGAGAGGAATTAAAACGCATTAGCATCAACGCAGGGTGGGAGTGTATGGTACTCCTATTACCTTCTTATAAAGAATGCAGTTTAGTACGTTTGGAAGCATTAATAAATCAAGCCTGATGCACTTAATGGTATCAAGTATTTATCATCCCACGCTGTTTTGAAAAAAGTTAACATAAATCGATTCTGCGAGCCACTGCAATGAGGAAGGAATTACGGGCTCATTCATCCCAACTCTGAACCGTACTGACTCAATCTTCGTTGTAGAGGATTATAAGATTATGAGGACTTTCCTCAAGCCAGAAATTTTGCGTATTTGCAATGCTGTGCCTTGTGAAGTTTGCTTAATCTGCAAAAATGATTTTGCACAACAAAAATATTTAGAATATCTCCAAAATCAAAAATTCAAATTGTTCTTTGCGTCCAAAATTTGGTCTTGAATATTTATATGTGCCCATTTCACGTAAGAAAAGAAAACATGAGGCAAGTATAGGTCAAGATGACTGCAGAAAGAGAAAGAAAATTTTCTAGACAGGTATCGAGAAAAAGACAGGGAGCAAGTAGTAGCAGCAAATAACCTCAACACACACGTAAATTAATTCATTTCGTATAAAGCAACTTCATATGAGCCTCTGAATTGCGAATTCGTTTTAATTTTTGTTTTAAAGCAGATCAAATAGGGGTCACATTTGAAATTCATAATTAGGGTCAATCGAAAAATATTTATAAATATACAGTAAACGTCAATGAATGAATGAATAAATTTAACTATGCTTCAAAACAATGACGAATAACAAAAAGTATTTGCGCCTTCTAACAATGGCATAAGCAAATTAAGCAAACCTGTTTCTGCAATGTAATAAGTACATTTTTTTTACAATGACAAACAGTAAACTTTATTTATGCTCGGGAAGTCATTTGCAATTGAAACCAACTTACAATTATTTTTTTCACAGTCACTTCTTCACAAAAACAATAACTAAGTGTGATTCAGTTTATTTAACTAAAGAGTAAAGAACTCTGTAACACTACTCTTCGTCCCTAAATATCGTCGTTCAATATCGAAACAACTGATTCTTATGCCGTGCGTGTTTATGAAATTTTAATGAACTTTGTAATATGCAACAGAACTTAGAAGCTGAATAATTTATTTAGTAGTTTATGTTAAATGTATGATGATGGCCGCGTACTATTTGTTTGTAAAATTCGTTTAAAATTGTAGTAATTTCGTAATAAATTTTTTATTACCTTCTGAATATTTTAAGACCCTTGGACAAAATTTAGTAAAGAATTTTTCTGCTATACAAAGATAAGCACTCCTACCTAATTTTCACTTTTAAAAGCCCTCTAAAAGTCATTTAAATTTCAACTTAATTCGAGTAAGGTATATGTACAGGCTGTTCTTTTACTGTGTGCAAATATTTAAACCTGCAACTTTTCGTTTTAACTACGAATATCTCTAAAACTATTTCCTTTTCCTTCGTCCATAATTAGTACGACTTTAGTATTTGTATGTGAAGAGTCACAATTTGTAACTATCAATAAATACTTATTTCAGTCTACCAGGTGTCCACTTTCAACGTCGATAGGCATTAACTTGTCTATTAAATTCTGAGGCTCTTGAATGTACCGGTTGTCCCGCGCCATGTGCTCACCCTTCTAGAATCCTTATTTATTAATCGATTAACCTGAATTTTGGAGACAATAAATTAAACTAAAACTGGAATTTTGCGACAAACTGCTAGTCGTCAGAGGACTACCGGTTTCGCCGGAAGTGATATCAACTTTCATATTTTAAATGGAACACCCTATATATTTTCACTAATTTGAAATTTACGGAACGTTATGAGTCCGAACACGTATCAATTGTTAATTTTGGTTTCCATGACAACGAAAAAAAAACTTTTTTATGTTTCAATCTAGAAAGCTATGAATCATATTTTCTCGATCTAATGCGATCAAGTGTTTCGAAAAAATCACTCCTTTGATGGTATTTTGAATTTTTATATTTTTACAGTATTTGAAATTTTCTTTAGATCTTAACTCATTTATTTCGATAGAACCTCATATGTTTCTTAGCTTATTTCAACAAAACATTTTTTTCTGAGTCCGCTGATTCTAAATACGTCATATTTTCTTTGAAAATAATTTAAAATAGAGTCTTATTGAAATTTTACACTCCCTTTATTTCAAATGACTTTCAAAGAAAATATGATGTATTTGGTATCAACGTACTCAGAAAGACATGTCCTGTTCAACTAACCTAAGAAACATGAGTTTCTATTAAAAAAAATGAGTTACGACCTAATGAAAATTTCAAATGCTGTAAAAATGTTAAAGAGCAAAATATAATCAAAGGAGTGATTTTCTCGAAACACTTGATCCCATTAGATCGAAAAAGTACGATTCATAGCTTTCTAGATTGAAAAATAGAAAAGGTTTTTTTTCGTTGTCATGGAAACCAAAATTAACAATTTATACGTATCCGTATGATCCGCAAATTTCAAATATGTAAAAATATATAGGATATTCTATTTAAAATAAGAAAGTTGATATCACTTCCGGCGAAACAGGAAATCCTACGACGACTACCAGTATGTCGAAAAATTCCATTCTTTGTTTAATTGGAAGCAGAACTTATTCTTTTTACGAATAGAAATCGCTAGTGCCATGATCACAAAACTTTGTTATCGAGACTGTTGCAAGCTAACCGCGCCCTTGTTAACGTTGGTAATAAACGGGCGTTTACATTACATACATATTTGTATTATACATGTGTCCTACATATTGTTTGACAAATCTGGAATGAATCTGAAATTTGTCTCATACTACTATTACATTTTTCATGTATTTGACATGTATCCGACATGTTTTACCAAGACAGATTTGTATTCCAAATTAATGGAAAACACAGCGATCGCAGACCATACAAAGGTACTTTACGCACGTGCAGAATAGTTAGCTGTTTTAAACTATTAAGCGATCTGATGGTTTGTGACGATGGAGTGATCCAAAAAGAGCATAGTAATATTATGCTGCCGCGGCCAAAAACAAAAATTGATTGTCATCTTTCACGAGCGATACTTTTTTTTATTATTAAATACTAGATATGTAGCGAACAGGTCACATAGTGTAAACGATGTCCTGTGCTAGTATTTGTCGAAGACTTGTGCTAAAGATTCATCAGGATTTGTATGCGACAAGTCGACAGTTTTGTAAAGATTTGTTTTTGAATTTATTGAAGACATGTGTGTAATGTAAGCACTCCTTAAGGATTGCAGAACTTTAAATAGGTCTCGATTCACTTGATCGCGACTATACGTATACCAAGTGCTACAAGAACGTAGAACTTACTCGTGAAATATACGAAGTTCAGTATCCAGAAAAGGCTACACAGATGAAGCTGCAGTGCCACTGATCGTTCGTGGACAATCGTGTACAAACGATTAAAATTTTAGACCAATGAAATTCTTATCTTTTTTGGCACATCATACCCCTAGCTGATGTGATATTGGTTTAAAATTTTAATGGCTCGCTCACCATTGGCTGCAATCGATCAGTGCCACTGCAGAATAACTTGATAAACAAAAAGCAAAATTTCTGTGATCATGGCACTAGCGATTTCTGTTCGTAAAAAGAATAAGTTCGGTTTTTCAAAATTTTGAAGAAGTCTCCATATTGTGTGCTACATCATTACATTAAGAAATAAATTTTCTCTTAAAAAGGCCAAGAAAATTAGGGAGTACCAATTTAAAATTTTAAGGTTAGGTTAGATTATTGAAAATTTGTAAAAATGAGATTAGTTTTATTAAGTGCCCATAAAAGTACTTAAATTATCATGCAAACTAGTTCAAACCGCATCTCAATATCTTAAATAACAAAAAAGTTACGGCAAATAAAAGAAATGAGGAGATTTTGGTTTTAGTAAAATTTTAACCAAGTTGGCCATGACAAGTAAGTTTGAAAATGGATTCTTAATGAGCTCTCGAACCTGCATCTTTTTGCTAATTTAATCATCTCTCTATCTCTTCAAAGACAGAAGTTACCCATGCTGTCCCTACGTATCCGGGCACACTGTATACTTTGGTATATTTGCCTGGACTTTTCCCGATCATTCTCTTATAAATGCGGTGGTGATATTGCCCACTGAAATTTTAAGAAAGGTTCGCAGCGTGGCATTTCACTTCGTAGCTATTTTTCAAAGAGAAGTTAACTCTTTTTCCACCGACTAATTTTGAAACAATTGAAATGTACGTCTCCGCTGCATTAATGTTCATATTTAAAAGTAAACTGTGCATTATGCGTCAAATGATTGCAGCAAGCAATAATATCATGAAGTCATCCACATTCTACTAAGTCTGGAACTGAATTAATTTCATTATCTTTGAACCCGGTGCAAAAATAAACGTCACAATCAGAATGATCGCCGATTACGTGCTTAGGGCAATGAATAATGTCCTTTTTTAACGCATTAACTTGCTCTATGAGCGTCGGTACATTAGAGCAGTATTAATTCCTATTCCAATAATCATAAGCACAATTATTCTGTATAATGTATATTTTTTCTTTACGTCCACTTTAAACCGCAATACTTCATTGTGCCTAATTTTAGTGCACGGAAGTGTAGTCTAGATAAAAAAGCAATCCACGTAAAATTAAAAAAAAAAACAATTTTATAGGGATAATAATAACGGTAATGAAACAACAAAATGACGTTATTGATTTACAGAGGAACATGCTATGCGTTTTTTTTGTGTCGTTTCAATTCTGATAAACTTTCACTTTCCGACAGACGTAGTTTTATTTTCCGAGTTTTACATAGTTTCTGTGTTAGATCAGGTCGCCGTTTTTATTTACATCACTTTTACATAAAAAATTTTACTCATCTGAGTGTGCGCTCGACCTTAGAATTTGCAGGAGGCCGCGGGCGGTAATCATGTGAATGAGGCCTTATCGGAATATTCTCTTGTGGGTGTGTCAAACTGACACGTAAACCAATCAAAAATAAAGATCAGTGACAGCAGAGTCATAAATTACAAGGAAAACGTTTAGGTGGTAATTCTGTTCTCTGTTCTTTTCGTTTGTGTGTAAAAATGCAGGAACACATGTTGAACGTATGTTTCTTCTAAATATATGCGAAAAATATTGATACACCCATTTGAAATCGAGTTCAGCTGTAAGCGAGCATACAGCCTTAAATAAAGATTCTAGAAGGCTGAGCACACCCGGTATATAATTAAACACTAAATTAGTGTTAAGTATTAAAGCTAAACGTCTTTTAATTTATTTTGTCTTATTACTATTTTTTCTCTTAGTTTTTAATAAAAATCGTTTGCAGCATTGAATGAAATGGTATTATTGATTGTCATTTTATCACTTTTTGTAATAATACTTCTTATTCTATCCGTAATTACTATTTACTATTTGTTTACACAATAGTGAAGAGTTTAGTTACATAATTCGAAAAATACTAGCGAATCCAAAACAGTGTTAACACTAATTTCACCATAACATAATAACAGGAACAACTTTAATTTACAAACGTTACAACATTTCACTGTCGGTTGAGAGGCTTTTCAGGACTCAAACATAAATATTGTTAAAAGCAAAAAAAAAAAAAAAAATTTTAAAGAATTTAAATAAATAAGGATTTCAAATTTAAATTTATAAATATTCTGTTGAACAAAATTTAAAACTTAAAACCTTTTCATCTTATGGTGTTCTACTAGGGATGGGCGACATACATCCATGTTTGATGAACATCGATGTTTTATCGTTGATGTTCAATGCTTTTGCCATCGATGTTAATGATTTATTATAACCAATAATTCATCGATGGTCAAAGGAAACAGCCAACATCGAACCACTTCCAAGTTCTGGTGCTGTTTAGATTCATGCGGTGACATTTCGTCAATCAAGAAATTCTAGTGCCTTCTAATTGAAACTAACCTCCGCCCACAATAAGTTTTATATCCGTAGATACGTATTTCGGCAGCTAAGCTGCCATCTTCAGTACGCTACCAACTTAAAAGCACTAAGAAAGATTTAGAAAAAAACACCTAATCACACTGATAAAATCATAAAAATGTTAAAGCTAACAACAAACTAATCATCCTAAAAGATATATATGTCTAAATGTAAGTAAATATAAATTAATATGTAAAAATTTTTAAGTAAACTATATATGTTATTTGTGAACACCCAAAATTAACTGTCAGAAAACCTTACAAACAATAGCTAATCAAACAACACCGAAATGCGGAAATAAACAGTCCAAAGATGCGAAAAAACTACTTATTCTAACGAATAAATAAGTATATGTTCCCTGTTACTTGATATAAAGATCTAAAATTAACCGTCAGAAAAAACCTTACAAACAAGAGCTAACGGAAATGTGGAAATAAATTGTTCAAAGACCCGAAAAAACTTCTTATTCTAACGAATAAATAAGTATATAATTCCCTGTTACTTGATACCTAAAAATAAACTATATATGTTATGTATAAATCGAAAAAAAAAATTGTGTGAACACCCAAAATTAACTGTCAGAAAACCTTACAAACAAAAGCTAACCAAACAACACGGAAAAGCCGAAATAAATTGTCCAAAGACCCGAAAAGCTTAGCTGCTGAAGTACGTATCTAGGGATATAAAACTTATTGTGGGCGGAGGTTAATTTCAATTATCTCTTAAACCACAGTCTCCTTTACTATTTTAGACTAGTGCCTTCTGTTAAATATTAGAGACTGTAACTTTATTCCAAAAACTCAATTTAGATATTAAATCAACAAATATTCAAAATTCCTCGATGATCCGTTATACAGTGCCTTTCATAATTTCGTAACATATTGGAAAAAAGTTTATTATTGATGTTTGCGAAAATGGTTTTACTAAGATCAGTGTATGCTACTATAAAAATAAAGAAAACCCAACCATATCTAAACTATCATTTAAAATTTGGCGGTAAATAAGGAAAATCGAAATACTTAAAACCGAAAAATTGCATCATATCTTCCTCAATTTTTGCCTGTTGCCAGAAAGAAAAATATGTGCGGAAGTCATTGTCTCTGTCCTTAAGTGTATGAATAAATTTGAGTTTATAAGGTTTGAATTTATATTTCTTGAGCAGTCTTTGGACTGAATTAAAGGATAAATTTAGTTTCTCGAATATTTTGGAAATTAAGATTTTTGGAGTTTCAGTTGCAGTTTTTCTCGCTTCCTCATTGGTAATCCAATGCTCATGTGGTTTTTAAAAATTATTTTCAACAGACCCAGTCTTTTTAAATTTAGAAATAATTCTGCTTACCGTCATTTGAGCGGTATTTCTAAAAGATTTATTAATTCTTAATTATCCTCTCCAATTAAACGGACCGACTGATGTTTTGACATGACCTTAAGTTCATGGCAAACACCATTTTACAAACCGACTGATTTTGCGTAACGTTAAATTCACGGCTAATACTATTTTACTAATTATTGTTTAAAATTTACAATACTTTTCAAAAGAGCAGAGGAATGCATTTAATATGCTGTAACGAACATTTTGATACGAAAAGAGCATATTTACATATTGTCCTTCTATTATGCAAAAAATAATCGTGAATATTTCTTTATTAATTGTTCAAAACTCAATGTAACAAAAACGCACTTTTTAAGGCTAAATTTTTATTTTTCGAAAAGCGTCCTATCTAAAGTAATACTTTCATATTAGTAGTATTTGTCTTCGTAAGCATAGATGAAAGAAAGAGATGATATTTGTTTTTGAAAGATTTAAAATAACATCTTAATTTTAAAACTACATAAAATGAAATTCAAAAGAAATTGATTTTTGGCTGCGGTAAAACATTTATATACAAATCAATAATAAAAATTTGTTCTCGTTTGTTACGGCACTGTATTTGTTCCATACGATTTTTGCACGTTAAATGGTAAATAAATAGTGATTCATTTTGATTTAAAACACGTATGTTTTCATTTAACAATTTAAAAACAGGACGAGTTTGGAATCGTAAAGCGAGATGATAAAATGCATATTCTTCTTTCTGCATATGTATAATAAACTACAGGCATTCAATTTGTATAACACGTTTGTTTTTCCTTGAAAAATACTATTTACGCATATTTAATGAATTAATATAGGGCAATAATAAAATAGTAGGACTAATAAAAAAACTTTAACCTACAGTTTGCAGTTCATAGTTGCTTCTTTTTATTTAAATTAATTTAAAGCATCCTAACTTGAACCGCCTTCTCAAATTTATTTATTAATAGAAACAATTTAAGAACATCTTAATTATTTTGAAATAGTTAAAATAATACTGATTTTTTAAAAGTAATTATTCATGAAAAAAATACAAAATAACATGAGAACATCAATAATAAATAGGGTTACCATTGGCTTTACTGGCAAAGTAGAACATTTAATTGGAGAAAGGAGGGCACTACAAAAAAACACGAGGGCATTTTTCATATTACTGAAACTCGGTCTTACTAATGTTTCAATTCTATGACGTTGGTATGCAGCAAATAAATATAAGAATTTGCATTGGTTCGTAAATTTATGAATTGCGTACTGGATTCATCACATGTCAACGAGTATTTTCAAGTACTTTGCGTGTTGCTATAGTTTGTTTTTTAAACAAAGAGGAGTGACAGTTGCCATTCTGCTGTACGTAGAATGACACTGTAAAACTACGCAGATAAAAATGCGGTGTTAGATGTAACACCGGTTTAACTCTTTTTCGTAGTTCCCTCGAGTCCATTTGCACAAGTAGTTAAGCACAAAAATGTTAAAATTTGAAGGAGTGAAAGGTGTTAGTTAGAAATTATTCTTTTCAAGGAGTTGCAGTTACACTTTTAATGGTGTTAAAATTACATTTTACGGGTGTTACAAATATTCTTTTAGGGAGTTGAAAATATACTTTGCACTTGAACGGTGTTAATATTACATTTTAATGGTGTTAAATTGCACTTTTATCAACTTAACCATTTCTCTGGTTAACTACCTATAAGTGTTACATTTTAATTTTTAGGTGAGACTCTAACACATAAATGTATAACAGAATGCTTTTGGAACCTTTTAACACTATTTTGTTGTCGAAATAATATTTTTCTCCTAAAATGAGTTACATGCTAACCGATTCAGAAATATTTTAACACATAAATATGTTAAATTTATTTTCAACACCGCAAAAGTGTAATATGTGGTGATATTTATCCGTTTCGTATATTCAAAATTTGTAACTCCTATACAAGTAGTTAAATATACATCAAAAGGAGTTACTTTGACAAAATAAAAAAAATAGTTTTTACTACTTTAGGTGAAATTTTTACTCCTTTGGTATAACGTTTAACTACTTACTCCTTAAACTCCGCAAAATTTTTATCTGTGTAAATCAGAAATTAATTGGGCTTACTTAGAAAGTTTGGAAAATCTTAAAACAACCAGTTTTAGCAACAAATTTGCTTACTGGTTTAGAACCTAACTGAAACTGTCACATGAATTATGAACAACGTTAATTCTTAATTAATAAACATGATTAAAAAAAATACTTACTTAATTCTCTTCTAAATGGATAATAGGGACAAGATGTATTTTTTTTTTATTATTATTTATTTGTCTATTTTTCATATTATCTTTAAATTGTATTTAATTTAATAATAAGTAGAGCTTTTGATTCTTTTAAAAAATAGTAAATATGACGTTGATTCCTTATACATTTAATAATTTCTCATTTCAATATCGATGTTAGCAAACACCGATATTTGGGTGTCGATGTTTTGTTAGACATCGATGTTTATTGATCGATGCCTCATCCCTAGTGTTCTACTATCGGCTCTTGTAATTGTTTGTAATTCTGTATTAAAGAATTTACTGACATTTAAAAAAATAGGTTTCGAAAATTTGTTTTTATGTTTTTATAAAATATCTTATTTTACATTTAACAACAAATTTCTACAAATAGATTTTTGGTCCATCTGTCGTATTATTTCTTGTTTTAACTAAACTCTTGCTGTTACTATTCTGTCCGGTTCAAGATTTAAAAACAGCTTTTTACTTATATTTCTCATCAGACGAGAATCAACTTCATTTAAAACTGTTACAAAAAAAATTAGTTCATTGTTGGTTCCTTACTTTCATTTAACTTTATTTCTTCAATATGGTGTTTTGTTGTTTGATGTTTTATGAGTCTAGATAAAGTAGATTTTGTCAAATCTGTATGATTGAAATATTATATTTTCAAATTTAGGAAGCAAAATGTCGAAATTCGAAAAAAGTAACCTGGGGCACAGTTTACATAGTAATACTTAAACTATAATTCAAGTTTGGAACGAGAAATAAATTTAAATTGAAAAAAATATACAGTATGTCCGTCTGCCAATAGGGCATAGGGATTAACATGGGAAAACAGAAGTATTTTGATATTAAATGTACGATACTTTAACTGTTAATTACTTAAAAATAATGAAAAAAGGAAATAATTTTTATTTTGCACACTTAACAGTCTGCTCAGAAACGAGAAATAAATCATGTGTGTGTGGCCAGGAAGTTAGCGGCGAATTTGCTACGATTTTTGTCGTTTTTTTTGTCATTGAGAGGTCACAGGTTCAAATCTTAAGCAGAAAATATATTTTTTTAAATTTTTTAACGTTATGTTTTTCTAATTAAATAAAGTATGTGAAAAAAGAAAGAAGAAACTTGTTCAGATACATTTTTAAAGAGAAATTCAAGCTTTAAAAAAATTATTTTGGAAAAAAGTCGTGGTCTGGGTTTGAAACCGCAAGCTGACAGTTACATAATTCAATCAAACTCGACACTACCCACTTGACCACGACAATAATTGACAACTTTGATTAAAACACATTGTTAAAGCGAAATACAAAAATTTAATTGCTTTTTTCTTGATTTACAAAAAAATAACAGCTAAAATCCAGTAAATTTGGTATTAAAATGTTTTAAATTTCATGGTCTTTCTGACTATATCCTCTGTACTGACATACATACGTATTAAAATTCGAGCATCCAAAACTATCAAAGAAGTTTTGCATAAAAATAGAATGTCACAAAATTCTATTAAAAAACGTGTACTAGTTTAAGGCTGGGTAAGTTTTGAGCTGGGGTTAAATTTAAGCCTGAGCTTGAGAATGTGCAACTTGTAATGACGCAAAGCAAAAAAATTCAGTCTAATTTCGGCATAAATTTAATCCTGGTTAAGCGTTTTATGCTACCCACCCTTAGTGATAAATTTTGTACTTTTCTAGATCAATTAAACAGGATAAATATTTGTCAATTGTAAAGCATATTTAAATTTTATAAAATTTAATAAGAAAATATTTAAGTATTTTACTTTTAACAACCTTATTTATATGTATTTCAGTCCTGAGAAAGCTGTCAGTCGATAATTAAACGTTGAAGATTGATGACATGATGTTATAACGAGATTAGTGTTAAACTGTTTTGAATTCTCTAATATATTTCTAATTAACTAATTCTTCACTATTGTTTAAACAAATAGTAAAACTAATTACGGATGCAATACGAAATATTGTAAAAATGTATTAAGTTAATATTATTTTATTACTTTATCATCAACATTCTAGTTGGTAATAATTTTTCGACTTACAATTATAGCCAACTTTCTTTTTCGATAGGCGGAAAATGCGAAGTTGTAAATGCATGTGGCTGTCCTATTAGGCAGTTATTTCTGTTCTTTTGTTTATTTTATTAAAATAGCAACTAGTTAGTAACGATTGGGGTCAACTTTGAAATAATTTGTCGTCTGGTACTTATGTAACTCGTTATAACAATCTGTAAATTTCCGCCTATTAAAAAAATAGAGTATAGAAAAATTACTACAGATTTACTTCAGTCAGAACTATTATTAATAAAATTTATATTATGCATCAGAAGTAAGTATGTATTAAAATCAGGTTTAAATTATCGAAAAGCAGTGTCGGGACTTTAATGTCTGCTATCGTAAGCATCTATATCTAAAATTATTAAAAATTCTTTTTAAACCCATCAAAAAGTATAAATGTTTAATGACACGATGGTATAATATTTTGAAGTTTATTTAGTAGTTGTGGATGCTCAAATACCTATTAAGAGTATTTTAATGGTTTTAAAATTTAACGACGAAACGATTAAAACTACGAACTACACATTGTATTCCAGCGTTTCTCAAACTGTGTGACGCGTCTCCTTGGGGGAGGGGGGGGGGGGTATAAGTCTTCAAATGGAGGAGCAGGACACTAAATATAAAAAAAATTGAACATTAACACAGCTCAAAACGTGGTTGCGAAACCTAAAAGTTTGGGAAGCACTGTTGTATTCATTTATATATTTTTTGAAAATTTAAATTACTTTGATAAATGTTTTATGCATTTTATTCATGCATGTACCTAAATATTGCTATTCCGACTTTATTTTAAGAAGAATTTTAATCGCACGGAATATAAAAATTGCGTTTGTAAACTTTTTATTTGCTGTTACTCCTTTTTCTTTAATTTTAATTAGCTCCAAACTATGAATTTTTCGCCTTTAGTACATGTTTATTTCCTTAAATCCTGAAATTCTAACTTTAATTTTTGCGTCGTTACAAAGACTTGAATAATTTTGAGGTTCCATGGGAAAATGAAACCTGGCTTCACGTACTTTTTTTATTAAGGTTAGTTTTCAGCACTGTAATTCGGAGAATGTCCTATGTAATTACATATCAAAAATTCAGGAGTACAACGTTGAGTATCTAATGCGGAAGTCTAACACAATGTTTTAACACAAATGGCTAAGTTATTCCGCTTGGGACTAAGTTGCAAAGCAACCTTGTAACAAACGTAATCCAGCAGAACAATGCCCTTTTCATTACGTAAATTAACATCAATTTACGGCTACTAAAAACATGCTTTTAAACGTTCAACAGGATGAAAAATTGAAATGAAATTTGTAAACGATGGCGTTTTTATAATTCCTTGAGCATTTTCCGAAGGTGCATCATCTTAGTAAAATTACTAATTAAAGATAGGTAGTGTATTTTTAAAGCGATGGAACAGGTTTTTGCTTTTAACTAAGGACAAGTCTTAAAATCGACTTGCTATCCTTGTTACCGAACGAGGGAATTTTTCAAGTCACCTTAATTCAGTGGAAAAATTGTATAATATTAACAGTAAATTATCACGGTTTTA
Source organism: Prosopocoilus inquinatus (assembly GCA_036172665.1). Lineage (NCBI taxonomy): Eukaryota > Metazoa > Arthropoda > Insecta > Coleoptera > Lucanidae > Prosopocoilus > Prosopocoilus inquinatus. The sequence goes on from CM069875.1 coordinate 20,351,282, forward strand.
TGTATTTTTTTAGTCGTTCAATTTAATAACCTAAGCATCTAAAGAGCGAAGGTTACATGTTATTATCAGAGAATTAATTAAGCAATGAAAGTCGTCACAGTCAAGGCTTAATTGCGGAAGTTTATAATAAATACAGATCTTATAGCGTAATATAATTATTGCATGCTATTGTTGTTATTGTTTTATGCGGAAGTGAGTCTGTTTCTTGAGAGAAAGGTGGAAATCGGCTGTTAAGTTATTAGCCCGCCATACACGCACTTACTTTCCGACGCCCCTAGAACATGATGTACCTGATGCGCAGACTTGGAACACGTGTTCACGGAAAAAAACCTTCGCTCCAAGTACATGGGCCAAAACGTGTACCTAACTCGCGAGTCTAAAGTGTTTGTTTTAAACTACGTTTACTGGCAAATCATGCAAATGAATCATGGCCGATACAAGCTGTTGGGGTATTTATCGTCCAGAATACACATTCTTGAAGTTTTTGTTCATATCTGACGTCTAAGTATTTCAAATTAGCTTCCTAATCGGTGGTGGATTTGGCCCGTGCGCCAGTCCGCCACGAGCCGAAGCGTCAATTAGACGAATTTTCAGTTACTAATATCACCAATAGGTACTCAATATAAATTGTCCCAATACAAATAAATCAATAGATGTCATAAATTAACGAAAAAATGTTTACAAAATTTTGATGAATAGCTAAAACAGCGACATCCTACTATCGCAACAATATTTTGTAAACAAATTTTAATTAACAAATTTGAATAAATTAAACAATTACTCTAAAATTATGTTGTAGCACAACCTGACAAATACCAACACCTTTTATAAGTAACTTAATGAACCTGCAATAGTTTTACCATCTTTACTTTTGTGCAGCGTAACATAACCTTGACCCCCTTTCTGATTACGTGACGTAGGTATCAGCTGGTTCGGGAAAATAAAGTCGATACTTTTACGCATAAAAATTATTAGTATTAAAATTAATTAAAAGAGTTGCCTTAGTGTGATTAATTATTATTTTCTGTAACTTATTTGATCAGTGCACTTAACTTCTGCTGTAAGCTATGCTACAAATCCTTTGGTCAGTAGCGGCTTACGATGCTTCCTCTGTGCAGATTTTAATTACATTTTATTTGTCGAAAGTAGTTCATTCACTGCATAACTTGCACAAGAACGGAATGAAATCCGTAAGCCGTAAGTAATCGCAAGTAATTTAACGATCTTAAACTAAATGAATTACTGTGAAACAAGATTTAGAAAAATGGCTAATAGTCGGTATTATCAACATTTTAAATTTCACCGAGTTTCAAGAAAAAAAAATAGTGATATTCTAATAATTGCCACTTAACTAAAGAAAATAGTTTTTGAACTTTAAACGGGCACTGTAAAATCGGAACGAATACTAAAGTTTAAAAAAAATTTTCCCACAAATTTCATTGAACAAGAGTCGACTTCAATTTTCAGTTTAAATCTCAATTAGATTATGACTTTAAAATGAAATGTCATATTCTAAATCCGACTTACATTGAAGTTCCGTTTAAAAACGTTTATAATGCTGGCCGTTATTACAGTAAAGAAAATGCTTTAAATTTATGTACCCATGTTTGGTTTAAATCCTTTTTAATCCTCCTCCGGATTCGTACAATTTAAGCCCTATCGGAAAAACGTTCATACACGGATTCATATCACGAATAGGCTCATTAATTGCCATGTGATTAATTAATATATTTAATAATTTTATTTAGAGCAATTATTATACGTTTTCCTTTTTGAAGTAAATAGGTATAATTTTAGTTGTTAATAGCATATAAATGCGTTACTTAGTTTTATGTGTTTCACTTCCTCCCATCTTCTCAGTCGCAGTATAACCTTAATCTCCTAACAATTTTTAAAAAGTTTAGTATTTTGCTGTGATGAACGTAGACACAAAAAAGAATTCGAAAAATCTGGGATGCTGTTAATTGTTCTTCATTTTGTAACATAAAAAAAAAATTAGACTTTCTGGAGGATATATAAAGTTGAGTGTCATTTAACGCTTAGAAGCTTATTATACACGGTGTTCTTTTACTGTGTGCAAATATTTGAACCTGCAATATATCACCATGAATGGCAACGATTGAACTCATGTTCCTAACATAAATGTAATAGTTTTCGAGAAAAATACAGTGGCAGATTTTCACTAAACCGTCTGAAAACCATTGAGAACTGGTATAGCTAAAAGTGGAACGCGGCCGAGGAGGAACCACGTAACTCTCGCCGTTGCGATCAGCTGGTCCGTCAAAGCTTTACAATTTAAATTAACTTCACTGCAAGTAAGTATTAGATTAAAATCTAGTGCAATTCAAGAAGCTGCGGTTCGTAACTGTCGAACAAATTAAAAGCGAGGTACAAACAAATTGTAATTTCTCATTCCATATTATTTTAAGACTTGTAAAAATTTTACACTTACTTTGTTTCTAAGGACCCTAAGTAGTAATACTTTCATTGTTAGGAGCCAGATTGCAGCAAAAGTCTATTTACGTAAAAGAGTGAAGGAAGAACATTTTTTACAAGCTTGCCTAATTGGTGCATTAATTTTCGGATTTATTCGTCGATAGTTGATATCGTAAAACATATTACTTCGCTCAGTGAATTAAAACTTTAAATAAAATAATTAATAAACGATATCAGTGATTGTTATTACGAAACTCTGCGTTGAACATCGAGTGCGGTGTCGGACAGATGGACGGACAGACCACTTGTTTGGAACTGTTGAAATGTGCGAGAAAGATAGGAAGGTCAATGCAAAATAAAAGTTTTTAAAAAATTTTGTGCTTTGACAGCAAGCATTGGCGCCTTGCATGGGGACTTATTAGGAGCAAATCTGCTTCAATTTATCTATCCTACTGCAATGTCAGGTCAAAAAGCGATCGTAAGATGTCGCTATTTTATCTGTTCATCACATCGCATTTGCGAATAAATTGGACAAGTCGTTTTTGTTTGCGGTGGGAATGTCGAGCTACGTCTCTGCTGACGAAGTCCCAAGCAAGGCTGAAACAGCTGTACAGAGGCTGCTCGAGGTTTTTACTGCAATCAAAAACGATTTTCACAATTTTTTTAAAATAATAATACTAGTTTGTTTTGCTTCTTGTGGCCTTATTTAAAATAAAAATGTATCAGGCTCTTTGCCGTAATTTGAGCCAGTTGAAAGAGAAAAAGGTGAAAAAATGTTATTCCTAGAATGCTAAGTAATATTCGTAGAAATTTCTGTGATAGGTTGACACATTACTTGCCCGTAAGCGGTGAATTGAGCATTTGGGTAGTAATTTATAAATAAATATTTCTGAATATAAATTACTTTTGATGCTTCTACTTTTATTGCAAGATTCTAAAAATCAGTAAAGCTTGTCAACTAGAAGTTTGCCTGTTTGATCAAAACTGTGGAAGTAAAAAATATCCTATCCAACAAAATAGACTATAATTCGGTTATCAAGTTTCGTAATTCGAAATAAAAATAATCGTAAAAACGGTTGAAAATTACGAATCCAGAAAATTCCGTTAGGAATTAGGAGAGTGAAGATTATTCTTACTAAAGAGTATTAGACTTGTGTTAAGAGGATTATATCTATGAAAACATAAAAAGGGTTTGAAATGTCAATGTAGGTAAATAAAAAATGAACGATTCTTGAAGAAATAACGAACTTATTTAATTTATTATCAAAAAAATAACCTACTCGGATTTTGTTGTCTTACAACTGTAAATTAAAGCTATACCGTTATACAGTAAAAAAGATTAATTTAATTTGTTGACGTCAGAGACAAGACTCTGTTCTTGTGTCTGACCTCTCGTTGCTGCTCAAACGAAATCCAGTCGAGAAGAAAGACGAATAATTTGCAGCGCAAGTGTTACCATATCGAATTAAAATTAATTTGAATTATCATCCTATTATTTGAATAATCGAATTAGTAGAAATCGATTGATTAAATTAGAATTTTAGAAAATTAGTTGTTACCGCAACAATCTGAAGTCAATTGTTTTTTGAACAATTTGCCACACATCAAAATAAGGATCAAGCAGTATATCATATCTCAGAGCGCTCTCTTTAGATTAATCCATTCAGTTCCTCTTTTCCCTCACACACAATCTTAAATTTTACTGGGTTTAGATAACATTTTTTTAACTCCTAAATTGCTATTATTTCAAGACAATTCTTATGTGACTCAATAAATCTATTGTGCAGATAAAGGTACCTAAAAGAATGTGCCCTTTTGAAATTCCGAATAAAAAATAAAAGGAAAATTTGAACCCTAATGGTATAAAAAGTGGCAAATTTATAGTAACAATCGAAATGTCCGAGCATTTTGTAAAAAGAAAGTATTCACATAATACATACCGTGCAATTATTTTAAAATGCAACATAAGAGATATGTCTGGGTATTGTATGTTGTTAGGCAACCAACCGTACACGACATACGTAGAGAGTAAAGGATACGAACAGATGTAAAAATATAAGTAAATAAAAACAAAGATTGAATGCTTTCACTTGATTATTTCAAATGCAGTGTAGATAGTAGGTATGTATTGCCCAGTAAAAAACGAACATTATTTAGTTGAGTCGTTGTAGGATTAAACCCGAAAATTAAAAATGAAATTTGGTGTTTGAAATAATAAAAATTCATCATGTTTCTGTGATGCTTTAAGAGTAATACAAAAGTACAAAATAAAAAAATATAATAAATAAAGAATCGAGAAGTACAGAGATTTCGACGTCCCGACGTATCCCTATGTTGCATTTTAAAAATACACGGTATAATCTTTACCAAAATTTTCTTAAATACATAATTTTAATTGTGTACGTTTTAATACAGGAATAATAATGAACTTGTTAATATTAAGATTAATACACAGTTCATATAAATTATTTTTCTTATATATCCGAAGAGAGTAAAAAGTTTCCAGATGAATTATTTGCAATGATTCTTACTTTCCTAACGATTATGTAAATGCATAGTTGCTATAGAAATAGCGTAGAAACAGGTTTCTTTTTTATATAATTGAAATTGGCAACGTTCTATAATATTATGTTACTATTACATCTGTTTCTTTTTTAAGTAGAGCGCGTGCTAAAAGTCATCTTCCCGAACAATGTTGGTATTTAACTATGTATTAGGATGCGCGTTGCCGTAATTGAATGCTAAGGAGTGCTAAAAGTCGCTTTTTCGAATAGAACGGGCATTTAACCACTTTAAAAATTAATTATGTAATCGTAAATAAAAAGCTTAATCAGCACGATTCTGACACATGCTTTTTCTTGATTTGAATGTGACTTCTATCATACCATGTACTTTTCCTTTTTATTGTCTAGTTGTAAAATTCATTGAAAACAAGTTTTTTCTTTTAAATTAATTTATTACCACGAAAACTGAAACTCATACTTTTTACACATGCAGATACATAAGTTCTAAATTTGGTTACTTTTGAAGTTATTTAAGAAGATATTAAAAATTAATCTGCGTCATATGATTACTCGGGTAAATAAATGTTTACAATTGAAAGTTATTTAACAATATAGGCTATTCCGTAAAGTTACTGCGGACCAAAGTTACATTTTTTTTAAATGGAACACCTGTGTGTGATACACTGTTTGAAATGTCCTAATCGTGACGTTTGTAAAAATATAAAGGTTTAGTATTTTATGTTGGCTGGTTAATAAATTATGAAAAGAATTGCTCATTGGTTACTGTATATACAGAAAAAGGTCAAAACACAAATGATTGAAAAATTCATTTTTTTAATGGGACACCTGTACATCTTACCGCAATCGAATTCTACGTATATTACTTGTCCTTTCCAAAAATATATGGTATTAATATGTTATATGGTTAGTCAAAAAATTATGACCAATAGTGTCGAAATTTTCTGGAAAACCACTTAAATCAATTTCTTTTGTAATTTTCTAATTTCGTCTATGTTATTAAAATGGCGTTTAGTATTGTTACGACGATTTTTAGTGTAAAAATGGCCCACAGAACAAATTTAGTGTGAACATTTTTAAATTGTATGTACAAATTTTGTAGTTCGTATGCCAAAATACCTACTTAATAAAATTGTGGATCTATACCCCGGTAATCATATCTCCCAGATTAATTTTTAGTATCCTTTTAAAGAAGTTCATACCTGACCAAATTGAGAACTTTGCCGAACCCTGTATACATATTATTTATTAAAATTCATGTTTACACAAATATAATACTAATATAAATTCGATATAAAACTAGTTTACTCTGATGTTAAATACAAAACTATTAACGAACATATCGCACCAAGAAGGAAAATAAATGAATATGCTAAAATACTCCAAGGAAAGTCCCTTCGTTTCTTTAGCAATAAGGCTAACAGATGCTTTTTCATGGTAGAATATGGCGGATATCGCAATGCTTCAATTTTATCCATAATTACACTATGTGGCCTTCTGAGGACGCTCTTCTTATGCACGAACGAATCAAAACTTCTTTTCCCGTTTCGGCAACCCATTCCACTCAAACCTACACCTCCGAAAGGTAAACAGTTAAACGTGGTATGCAACAAAGTATCATTAACGGTAACACCTCCGCAAGAAGTTGTATTTATAAGTCGATCAACATGAGATTTGTTGTTGGAGAAAATATAAAAGGCTAGAGGTTTCCCTCGTGCGTTAATATAAGTAACAGCTTCGCGTATGTTTCTGATATTCACGATGGGCAAAATGGGACCGTGAATTTGCTCCTCCATTATGCGGCTATTCATTTTGACGTCGACCAAAATTGTTGGTTCCACATAGCGTTCGTTAAGATCAAATTTTCCACCAAGCGCAATCCTATGCGCTTTCAGAAATTGCATGATTGTGTCAAAATTTTCCTCGGACGTTATTCGACATAAATCAGAAAATTTTGAGTTATTTACGTAAAAATCGTCCAAGACTTTTGCGGCTGCTTTTATGAATTGTTCTTGCACTTCTCTTGTACAAAGCAGGTATTCAGGAGACGAGATTATTTGGCCGGCATTTAAACATTTCCCCCATAGAATTCGTTTCGCAGCTACATCCATGTCCACGGAATCGTCTAAATATATGGGATTCTTAGATTGCAGAATTAACTGGGTTGGTGTAATAAATTTGGCCGTTTCGTTATAGACGATTTTTCCATCACACACATCGCCCATGAATGATACATAATCAAACTTCTCTTTTAAAAGCATCTGCATACCAAAATCATCACTTACGTAAACTTGATAACACTCACGGTCCAAATACTTCGGAATGGTTTCAGAAAGAAATTTTGTAGTTGCCGCAGCCAATTTTGATGGTCGGAGAATGACGCTGTTTCCTGCGGCGATTGCGGCTGGCAATGCTTGTAGTATGCTTTGGATTGGATTATTCCAGTGTCCTATGATTAGGATAACACCATAAGGATCGTTGTAAATACGCGCCTCATCAAACCAAAAAATCAACTTTGTCTTTCGTTTTTCCGGCTTCAGCCAGTCTTTAAAGTTCCGAATCACATCTTCCAAATCCTTTTTAATAACGTTAATTTCACACGCGTAACTTTCCATTCGGGGCTTCCCAAAATCCTTGGCGAGGACCTCCACCATTGCCTCGTCATTTTCTTCATACATCCGCCTGAGAAGCTTCAATTGACGTTCGCGAAAATTCACTAGCCTGGTTCGCCCTGAATTAAACGCATTTCTGGCTATCCACACGTGTTCCTTTGCACTTCCGCTCTTTGCATGTGTAAGTTTTGCACGGGGTAGGCAAATTTCTGTCGCCTCGTGCATTTTCTCGAAGGTAAAAATGCACACTGAAAAATGAAACGTGTCGCATGCAAATGTTATTGTGAATTTAAAATTGATAGTGGATTACCTTGTTCGTTCCGGTTGTGTGTCGTCGAGATAGTAAAAAAAAAGTTAACTAACGCTACTTCATGAGATGTTCAGTGCGATTTCGTCTCGGAACTGGTAAATAAGACGCGGAGTTCCACTTTCTCTGCCTGCTAACTTCCTCGTTTTATATAAACGCTTCACCGGTGAAAATAGTACTGCGTAAAGCGACGCAAATCCTTATGAAGGTGAAAATAGTTGAAAAACAAACAATAATTGTTGTTAATTACGTAGTTAAATCGTAATAAATAGAAATATTTATAACTTGCTTGCGTGACATGTTTTTGAAGTTGTTTTACAGCAGTAGGGATGCATTCTTAATTAAAAAAAAAACACAGACAAACAACATTTTAGTAATAAAATTGATTAAAAATTGAAACAAGTATTGGAGTAGATAGCAGTAAAAGATAAAATTTTGAAAAATCTAGATAACAGTTAAAAGATAATCTTCGTGTATCTAGATAAAAATAAAAGATAACAGATACGGATATTAGAATATAAAAGATAAATTTACAGTGTGTTCCAAACCTATGGAAAAGTCCAAAAATGGCCCTTTGAATTCATTTTATTAAGAAAATGTCTTAACAAAAGTTGTGTAGGTTTTAATTCCGAACAACCTAAAATTATTTTCAAATTATGAATAGAGACATATAAAAATGCGGTATTTACCTAGCGAATAAAAGAGGATATCTTAGGAGTAAATAAAACAATAATTATTCAAACAATTACATGCAATTTAATTACCAACTGATACAATAAATGATATATTTGTTGATTCTTAGATTTACGTTTTATTTTATTTTTTCTGTTTGATCTGGCGCTTGTTGATCTGTCACTCAAAGCATAAACACGGCAAATGCATAAAACAATGCAAATGTACGGCTTCTACGAGTAGAAGCCGCGTTTATGTTTAAAATTCCAATAGAATTGTGTAGATATCGCGTATCCGGTATCGTACTTATAATTTGTTGAGATACGGCGTTTCTTAATATAAAAATTATAAGTACAAAGTTTTTTTAATCTCAAACTTCAATTATAAAAATTATATTTATATCAGTTTCTGAGTGAAAATATCGCGTTTTTCGGCTGTATAAATGGAAAAAAAACTATTTACTGATTCTAATGATACCATTATATGAATTTCACTCTTTCTGGTAGATGCCTCACTTCTGCTTATGAGGGAAGAATATAACTTTTTTACCGTATAAATAAATCCTTTCCATTCGTTTTCATAGTGTAATTTGAATTATTCAGTGAAAATCGTTCAGTACCTGTATTTATTTCATATTTGTATTGCAACTGCTAAAACAATGAAAAAAAAAATTGTTAATTTGGATAAAAGTAAAGTATTTGGATAAATGTCTTGAATGATAATATTTCTGAGACGAATAAAAATATTTTACGGCACTTTTTAAGTTGTTCATAAAGAAATGATTATAACTCACAAGTTATCAATGCTGAGACCATAAAATATGGAGTGGTTGGAAAGCTCGTAGAAGGATCATTCAAATATACTATAACAAACAAGACGTTCCATTTAGAAAAAGTGACTAATTTTACAATACGCGAACTGAATCGCAGTGCTGTTGATAGTCGCTAGATTTTTAAAAATGTTTAGTTTTATAAAAGTAGAGAGATTTAGAAATATTTTTGTCTAAGATTGATTGTCGTATCACTAAAATTGACAATTTGGCAGACGATCAGACATGACCCATTTTTGCATAAAATTAAAAATAACTCGGTAAATACTAAAAATAATTATCTAAGTATAATGTTGTATCATTTTTATCGTCTCTAAAGGGGCTAATCGTAACTGCAGTAAAATATTGTTACGTTTCTAGGGTTTAAATTTATTTATTTAAACGAACAAAAGACTCTGTAAAAACTTAACCGTAATTTATTAATGCTTACAATCTAATTTATTTGCAACAATTTATTTACACACTGAATCTAACTTCGACGATCGCTATTTAGAACTCGACTGCCTGCTGAGTCCACCCCGGGCGATTTTATATCCTTTGCTGCCCTCTCGAATTTTCCAACGCTGGAAAATTCAAGTTTGTTCAATGGTGGCGTGACGGCCGATGACGCATAATAATGAACCGACTTCTTGACGCCTTCAGTGTGACGCAGTGCTGAGTGGCTCGCCATACTGCCCCCTTCTTAAGAACGTTTCGTCTCGAAATGTTGCTGGTGATAGTATTGAAGGAGGATGTCGGAATCTACAAGCTGGCCCATTCTTGCAGTTTCCCGTCTGGAAGAAGTAGCAGTCTATGGTTTTGCTGTTGCTGACTGTTGCCTGTGGGTGGTGGCTGCAGATTAGGACTTCAATTCCCGTTCTGTGGAAGATGACTTCCAGCATGCTTCGAATTACTCTCCAGTCTAGTCCGTCCAATCCGCAACCTAATTTGGGGATGGCTAACTTCATCTGGTGGTTCTCTATTAGCTGTCTCCTCAGGCTATATAGGGCTCTCCACATACTTTGATAGTCAGGTTTACCGCTTGACGTCTTCTTAGTGACTAAATAATGCACGTGGCACCTCCGATCTGCCGTCGAATCAATGATCTGCAAGCTCTTGCCTACCACGGGATGCTGTCTTCGGAGCTCCTCGATTTGGCCAAATTTCTTCCTAAACACCTGAGCAATTCCTTTGGACATTTTCAGGTCTTCTGCTACGCAGTGGGCCAGACTGTACTCCAGTGGCACTTTAAAGAGATCTTGTTGCTTCTCCGTGGTCACTCCAAACCTTGCCTTGCTTCCTTCGGCGTGATGAGACATGAAGGCTTCGAAGTTCCCTTCGGAAACTTGCGCCCTTTGTACTGTCCCTTCATCTGCTTCTCCATGGTAAGGGGCTATCCGGTTGAAGTGGATTACTTTGGGTTTGCCATGGGGGACCTTCTTGATGCGGTAAACGACGTCGTTGATCCGTTTCATCACCCTGTAAGGACCTTCCCAAGAGGTCTGCAGTTTTGGGGACAGGCCTCGACGTCTTTGGGGGTTATAAAGCCAGATCAGTGCTCCAGGTTGGTATCCCTCGTGTTGAGCGTTGATGTCACAGTGCTCCTTCATCCGATCGCTGGCCGTCTGTATATTGTGACGCACTTGGTTGTGGATGTCGTCCATTTTCCTGCGTAATTTGCTCACATAATCTTCGTCGGCAGAGACATCGCCAGGCTTCACACTTCAACTTCAACTTCAGGTCGCAGGGCAGTCTCGGCTCTCGCTCGAATACCACTTTCGCTGGAGTCTCCCCTGTTGTCTCATGAACGGACGAGCGGTATGCCATTAGAAACAGGGGAATGTACGTGTCCCAGTCCCTCTGATGATCGGAAACGACCTTGGATAAATGTCGGTTGATGGTTACATTGAACCTTTCCACCATTCCGTCCGACTGTGGGTGGAGTGCAGTTGTTCTAGTTTTTCGTACGCCGAGCAGAGTACACACGTTCTTGAACAAGGCCGATTCAAACTTGGTTAGGTAGGGCGTAAGTTTCAACCCACTTGCTAAAGTAGTCCATTACCACGACGATGTACTCGTTTCCACCATTCGTTTTTGGGAATGGGCCGGCTAAATCGATGGCGACTCTCTCAAATGGGCTTCCAACGTTGTACTGTCTCATAGGAGCCTTGCCTCGCCTGTGGGGACCGTTACTGGCTGCGCAGACTGCACACTTTCGGCACCAATCCTTCACGTCTTCCTTGCAGTTCACCCAGTAAAATCTTTCGCGGACCTTCTCCATAGTCTTCTTAATTCCCAGATGCCCTCCCGAAGTTACCTCAGAACTTCTGGCACCCTATTCTTCGGGATCAGTAAATGTGTCTTCTGTTCCATGCCTTCCTGATTCTCTATGCTTTGTCTCAGAAGACCACGATCCAACACTATGGAGTCCCACTGCGCCCAGTATGATTTTACGGACGGTGCACATGGTGCTACCTCTTCCCAGGTAGGCCTCGCGTCCCTGCTTTTCCATTCTAGCACTAATTTCAAATCCGGGTCGTTCTCCTGGTCTCTTCGCAGTTCTTCGTCTTGCCATTTGTCGTCAACAATGGCTGTCCTCGCAGTCCTGGCTACTGTCTCGTCCAAACGACTACAGTGCTTACAGTCTTCGGCACAGGGTCTTCTCGACAAAGCATCGGCATTTCGATGGCTAGTTCCTGTCCGATGCTGAATTTCAAAATCGTACTCCTGAAGTCGTTCGATCCATCGTGCAACTTGCCATTGTGGGTTCTTAAAACGGAGAAGCCATTTTAGAGCGGCATGGTCGGTCCTCAGCAGGAAGCGTCTGCCATACAAGTACTTGTAGAAGTGTTCTATTGTTTTTACGACGGCTAGCAATTCCCTTCTTGTGACGCAATAGTTTCGTTCCGGCTTTGATAAGACTTCACTGAAGTAGCCGATCACCTTCTCTTGCCCCTCTTGTATCTGGGAGAGGGCGCCACCAATTCCAACGTTGCTAGCATCTGTGTCCACGACGAACTTGCCTTCCGGGAGAGGATAACTCAGAAGAGGAGCACTAATCAAGTACTGTTTTAGTTATTCAAAACCAGTTTGACACTGTTGGTCCCATTCAAATGGACGACCTTCTTCAGTGAGTTTTGTCAACGGCTTAGCAATGTCTGCAAATCCAGGAACGTAGCGCCGATAGTAAGTGCACAGGCCAAGGAAACTCCTTATTTGGTGTTTATTTCTGGGAGTTGGCCAGTCTTTCACCACCTGAATCTTCACAGGGTCCACGGCGATTCCATTTCCATTAACAATGTGCCCCAGGTAATTCACTTCCTTCTGGAAGAGGTGGAACTTCTTAAGGCTAAGCTTTAGTCCAGCTCCGCGAAGCCGCTGGAACACTCCTTCCAGGTTCCTTAGGTGGTCGTCGAACGTCTTTCCCACGACAATTATGTCGTCAAGGTACACCATGCACGTTGTCCAGGACAGACCTTTCAGAACCGTCTCCATTAACCTCTCGAATGTTGCTGGGGCATTACATAATCCGAATGGCATCACTGTGAACTGCAACAGACCCATACCAATGGAAAGCGCCGTCTTTTCTCGATCTTCAGGCGCCAGCTATAGTTGCTAATATCCACTCTTTAAGTCCAAAGTTGAGAAGATCTTTGAGCCGGCCAGGGTGTCCAGGGTATCATCAATCCGTGGCAGGGGATAGCTGTCCTTCTTGGTGACATTGTTGAGTAACCGGTAGTCTACACAGAACCTGGTGGACCCATCCTTCTTCTTCACAAGCACTACTGGTGACGCCCACGGACTGCTTGATGGTTCTATTACATTATCCTTTTCCATCTCGCGAATAATGCGTTCCGCTTCCTCACGCTTCGCCAACGGTAATCGCCTTGGAGCTTGACGGATAGGTCTTTCTTCTCCAGTCTCTATTTTATGTTTCACGACATCAGTTCTTCCCTTGGATCCGTTTTCTACCTCAAATACATCTTGATAGCGGCTGATCAGATTCTTTGCTTTTGTTTTCTGGTCTGGAGTCAATTCCTGGGCTGTTGACATAACCATTTCCCATAACTTCGTTGGGACTTTTGCTACTGGCACGTTTGCTTCAAGTTGGCGGGAGATGGAGGACACCATGGTGTAGCTTCCAAGAATGGTTCCTTTCTTGATATTGACGGAGAAACAATTGACGTTCATCAGGCGGACAGGTACTTCCTTCTTCGCCGTCAACAACATTTTCCCAACGAGGACTCCTCTTCCAATCCTCTGATCATCAGTATTAGAATCTACCATAATGACTTGCCCATCTTGAAAAACACTCATAACACGATAACCTCAGTCCTGCTGGGTAATACAACGTCTTCAGCGAGGACTACTCGAGCGGCCACGTCTCCTTGTTGATGTAGAACCAACTCCTCATTATTGACCGCCATCACGCCACGCTTTAAGTCCAATTGAAACCCGTGGGCACACATGACGTCTATGCCCAAAATTGTCTCGACCTCTATGTCTGCTACCAGTGCATGGTGTTTTATTGGAGTTGAACCAATGGTGATGATAACCTCTACTTCACCGTGGAGAGTTGCTGATGTTCCAGTTGCAGTTTTCAGTCTCCACTTGGTCGGCTCGGTGCGTCCAGATGACTTGATGACGTCGGGTCTTAGGATGGTTTTCGTCGCACCCGTATCCAATAACATGGTGTGAGGAATGTCATCAATGGTAACATCCACGAAGACACTGCTGGTTAACTGTAGGGATATTACTTGTTTGGATTTCGTCTTTGGGGGCCTTTGAATACGGGTCGACGTTTGCCCCTCTGCACCGACCCGGCTTAGTTTAATTGTGGCTTCCTTGGATCCTGTCTGGGCTTTGGACATCGCCTGCGAACATGTCCTTCCTCCTGGCAATTCCAACACACCAGCGGCTTCTTCTGCTTGAAGACCTGTTCCACAATGCGGCGAACATCATCGGCGGTGGTATATTCCCTGGGTCGCTCCTTTATAGCAGATCCCACCTTGGAGTTAGCGGATTCTTCCTCTTCTTCCTCTTGGAAGTCCATAGCCGTTCGCACCTTGACATGCCCTCTTAGTAGTATAGCAAGCGGGATCCTAGGACACTTCGATGGCATGTTCCATCCGAAGAGACCACCGTTGAAATCCAACCCCAATTGTAGGGGGTGTTTTTATCGGTGAAGAAGTAACCCCTGTTGGTTCTTGTGCATGTCGTCAATGACCAGAGGGTGTAAGAAGTGGTCAATGACCAGAGGCTTTCAAGGTCGGGGCTTGTGGACAATGCTGGAGAGGCCTAAGAAGAAGAAGTCTTTCAAGGTCATCGTCAATGACCAGAGGCCTAAGAAGAAGAAGTGGAGGCTGGAGGAGCCTCGCCGCGGTTGCGCGCGAGCAGAGGCTTTCAAAGTCGCGCGCGCGCTGACCTTTGTACTGTCCTAGTACGAGCGGTATTTCTTGAACGCGTATCGTTTCGCAGGTTTGAACAGAATTTTTGCGCTACCTGTCACACACAGGTGACACTTGTTTGTGTCGGTTTTTTTTTGGTTGCTTACTGATTGAAAAAAAAAAAATGCAAAAATGTAGATTTTTAGGAATCTGTGTTCGAACGTCGCTAGGGGGATCAGACGAGCGGTTACGCAAAGACGATAAGAGACGCTAGGTCAAACGAGGGATCAGGAAACTGATAAGACGCTTCGTTAGAATGTAATATTTTATTTCATACTTGTTCTAATATAATATTTGTAAAATTTGTAAAAATGTAGATTTTTAGGAAGAATGTAATATTTTATTTCAGACTTGTTCTAATATAAATACAACAAATGTTACAATTTTTACAAATAAGAAATTTAAAAAAAGTTGATATTCACATGTTACATGTACTTGTTACGGGTACAGTTTCATTATGATTATCAGAATCTGAGTCATTAAAATTACAAATACAAAATTCTGATTCGATAACATCGTACAGATCTTTTTTACATGCTAAACAGTTCCCGATGTTATTGAAACGAGAGATTTGATTTACGTTTATTTGATGCCTATCTTCGGTTGACAACATCGTATCGAATTCCATCAGACGTAAACAGTCACTTATTTCAACGTTCCAGAATCTTTCACACGGTGCACATATGCGAATGACCAGATGTCGGTTACCAAATAATTGATAAACGGAATGCACCCGGGATACAACGCAAACTTTGTACTCAGCCATATTTTTATGTAATGAACGAATGAATCGCTCAAGCTAATTTATACGTATGATCGTTTCCACCACTTAAGTAGTTATTTTTTCTTTTTGGATAAAGGTTTTTCTTCAGAGCTTGATTGCGAAATCTTTTCATTACATTGTAGGAATTCTAAAAACGGACTCTTACTCAATGATGTTTTTTCATCGTTATCTTTGATACTAGCAGTGTGTTTTTTTATAGATAGTTCACAAAAACAGAAAAACTTTTGACATTTTTTACAATATTGACTCATTTTAAGAGTTTCTAGTTATTGAATACCGCTCGATCCAAATCCGTTATCACCTCGAACCGTATCTGATAGTTCCTTCACTTCTTCTAATTCAGGGTAATAAATTTTTTGACAGATCAGTTGTGCAACACGATCACCGCGCGTTATTTTGAACGTTATGTCGGAATGGTTAAATAATACGACTTTAATTACACCACGGTAATCTTCGTCGATGACGCCTGCTCCGACTTCTACACCGTTTCTTGATGACAGTCCTGACCTTGATGCTATGCGTCCGTAACAACCTTCAGGAAGTTCAATTCGTATACCAATATCGATGATTTCCCTGCCTCTTGCTGGAATAGTATAATCATAAGCGCTGCGTAAATCATAGCCAGCTGCTTTTGTTGAACTTTTGGTTGGTGCAAATGCGTGAGCTACAGCTTTCATAAATTTTAAATGTGGTTGTTGATTTTCGGCTACAACATGAAAAAAAATATATTTAAGAAAAAAAAAAATACTTACATGTTGAAGTTATTCTGAAATTAGCCTTCAACTGTTTGATAAGTTTTGTTTTAAAACAAAAAAAGTTATTTCCTCCCCTTCTAATTTTTTTTATAGCCCCAAGGAATGGTATCTGTATGAATAAAATTAACAATTCTTTTATCATCGAATGGACTCAGAGCTACTTTCTTTTGTTCAATCGTGTAAACTTCATGTTTCTCTGATTTAATTAAATGCTGACAGGTATCTATTATAGAATTATTAAATAGAGTTTGATAATAATCTTCGAACGATATAGAACGAAGTGCTGAATTTTTGCTTTTTTTATAATGTTGCTATTTTCATTTTTTATTGCATACATTTTTGATCTAAGACCGATAAACTCTAACATTAATTTTCCATTATTTTCATCTTTCATCAATCCTAAAATCTTTTTATTACGAAGAGGTATTTGATATCTGTTATCAGGTGAATAATCTGATGTGTCAAATTTTAAAATGTCTTCCTTGATGTGTTCGTATATGTCTTCAACGAAAAAATGATAAATTAACGAATCGGTATCAGTATAAAGTAATTTAGCATTGTTTTTAAATTTATTTTTAATATAATTATAATGAAAATCATATAAAAACGTTTTAGAAAGATCTAATATAGCAAAACCTATGTATATAGGTTTGTTAAATTTAATATTCAATCGTTTCATTTCGATAATGATCATATCGTTATCAAAAATGGTACAACTGTGAAAGTTTGGCTTCGAGATATAACATTTTGCTCCGTAACGTCCCTCCCACTTAGTTACCAATTTTACATCTTTATATTTCCTTACGTTTTCCATAGTCTTTCCGAACACCGAATTGTTCATTAGTTTATAAAAAATTTTTTCAAAATCATTTTTACTTTTTTTACGTAAATCATTATTTAAATTTATGTACGGTTCCATCCAATTCGATTGCTTAAATTTTAATACTCTAGTGACTCTTTCAATTTTTAATCCTAATTGGATTGCTTGTTTTAAATTTCTGTAATGTATAACGTATTGTTTTTTATCAAATAAAGTTGTTAATAATTTTGGAACTTTTGAAGATAATGATGGTGGTACTAAACGTTCAGGACAGAGTGGTAAATCTCTATGATTTTCAAATAGTTCTTCGGGATAAAGTAAATCACATTCCAAAATATAACCAAATTCAGCATCATCTGAGACATTGATGATATCTATCGAGTAAGGATCTACCCATTCAAATTGAGCAAAAGGTAAAGGTAGACACATAGCTGTACCGTACAAGTTGTTAACATCATAATACATTAAAAATGATGAAGGTTCATCAGCATTGAAATCGTTCATGTACTTGTTATTCGCTTTACCATAACGATTAGAACACTGTGATACCCCACCTCTGATGCCTTTTTCGATAAACATTATCATGTCAACGTCCGTTAATAATTCTAAGGTAATGGAAGTTGTTTTCAACATGCTGTCGAAAGCTAAACCTGGTGCTGTATAATAATGTAACGCATCTAAATGATAAGTTTGCAAACATGTTGACCTGAAATTTTCAAAAATATCAGCTAAAAGCAAAACATCCGTTTTCAAGTACAATTCTGCGTACTCTTGTAAATTTTGAATATTGAATGTATGCCATACATTCAATGCGTGCTCATATTCACCGTCTGATATGTGAGATTGATTAATTTTACTGAAAAAATTATCTTTTGATGGTAAATTTGTATCTTGTAATTTTTCCCAATTGTCAAGATATTCATAGGGGAAAATTCCTTTCCTTTCAAGCAATTTAAATTCAGTATTATTTTTACAATGAGCTTTGGTAATTACTTTTTGATCGCTCTCTAAATATGAGGAAAGTTTATCTAAACTACTAGCCATGAATCGAAAAGAATCTAAAAATCTAAAATTAATATTAGTATTTGAAATGTATTTAGAAAATGAAATATATTTTTCCTTATTAATCGGTAATAAATCAATTTTGCCTGGAATTTCTGTAGCTAAAGCTTTTATTATAAAATGACTATCATAACCTGACATATTGTGAAAGATTACGGGTACTGCGTTACTGTTTTTATAATTTAGATTGCACGCTTGATGACAACTTCCTCGATACCTGCCAGTTAAGTGACAATGATCACGTACTTTTATATCAGTAAAATTGTTGAATGGTTTTAAACAAATGTGACAATGTGTGGCATTTCGATAGTCACACTCTTCTTTTACCGTTAATTTCTCACACGGTACCACTTTCGAAAAAATATCATTAATTTCTAAGCCGATTTTTTCTAGTTCATTGACAAACCAGCTTACATAATCTTTCCCAGTATGTAAACTGAATTTTGAAAGTGTTGGATTATATGAACAGAGCAAAAAATATGCTATAGAAAAGGGTTCATGTTTTTGATGCTTTATGTTTTTATGTGAAGATTTTAAATCATTATATTTTCTCAATATACATTCTATGTCTGCATAAATTACAAAGGGAACTTTCTCTTTATTTTTAAAATTTTTAAATGTTAGATATTTTTCTCTTTCAAGTGGTATCGTAATTTTAGTTTTATTTATATCTCTGCACGAAATTATGTGCTTTTTCAAATTCTCTTCCGATCCGAAATGATTTAGACAACGTTCACAAAACCACTTTTTATTATGTAAGTTACCGATTTGTCTGTGAAGTAGACCGGACAAATTTTTTATTAAAGCAAAGTGAAATGTAATCTCTGAGTTTATATTTAAGTTAATTTCATCATCATCAGAATTTTCTTCTTCTTCACAGGGAATCATTAATAAATTAATTCGTTTTGTAAAGTCGAACTTACTCAAAGAAATTGGTAATACTTCTGTTTTTTCTATTGTAAATATGTTAATTGAAAGTTCGTTTAATAACTCAAATTTTTTAACGTTTTTCAAACTAATAGGAAAATGAATACCTTCAAATTTTAAAACATTTGAAAAATGTGGATAAGATGAAACACGTTCAGATTTTTTATGTGCAGGTGCAGGATATAAAGCTGCCACGATTGACCATAGAAAACAATATTTGTCGTTGTTTTGTATATTTAAGACACACTTTTTATTTTTAATAAAATTAGGCATTTCAACATACGTTGAAATACTTCCGGTTATAGGTGTATAATTATTAATGTTAATTTTTAATTGTAAAATTTCATATAGAGCCCATCCGCTGTCCCTTTCTTGAAATTCCTCTAATTTTGATAAAATTTTATTTTTAACGTTTATCTCGTACCATTCCTTTAAATTTGTAGAGTGATCAATTACGTGATTTCTAGTCGTAAAATGTTTGATATCTGTTTCACCATTTTGCGGTTTAACAAAGTTGGCTAAAAATATTACATTTACTTTTAAAACACTTTTCGATAGTTCTTTCTTGATTTTAAAATAAAAATGTCTATAAGATTTTAGAAAAAAACAAATTTGGGTCTTTAATGCTTAAATTAATTACTGCACCTGTCCTCATTCTATTTTTAAAACATGACTCTAGATCCTGCCAAACCAAAGACTTTCTTTTTTGGTTTCTTTTTTTTCTTAATTGTTCTTTAAAAATTTCTCTATAATTTAACAAAAGTGTTAAATACGATTCGATTTTTGAATAATTTGGAATTTTTTCTTTATTTAAAAGCTTTAAGTACTTCTTGGTTAAAAAAATTGTTTTTTAATGAATTTAACCCATTTTAAATAATCTTTTTTTGTTTTAACTAACTTACCAACAGTTTCAATCTTCTTCAAGATGCCACCCAACTGCTGACTGAAATTCATGATTCACACTTTTGTATGTGTGTGTGTGGGATTTATGCAAGCGTTACTAATAAACTGATATTTGTCTGCTGGTAAAACAAATTTTAATTTCAAAATCAATAATATTGAGATAACAACAAAGTTGAAGTACTTAATTGCATAAAAAATGTATATGTACTATGCCTTCTAGAACTTGCAGAATATTTTATAAAAATCTACACGTGTTCGATTGATGTCATACAAAATGTCTGTAAAAATCATTTTAATATTTAGATAGCAAAAAGGTTGAAGTGCTTAGTTGCTTAAATTATGTTTATCCACAAAGTTTCCGTCAATAAAATGTCTGTAAAAATATTATTGTTACACAAGTTCAATTGATATCAGCAAAATGTCTATAAAAATCATTTTAATATGCAGATTACAACAAAGTTGAGGTCATGCTTTCTGAGTAATTTGTGTTTTCCACAGTCTGTAAAAATCATTTTAATATTTAGATAGCAACAAGGTTGAAGTGCTTAGTTGCTTAAATTATGTTTATCCACAAAGTTTCCGTCAATAAAATGTCTGTAAAAATATTATTGTTACACAAGTTCAATTGATATCAGCAAAATGTCTATAAAAATCATTTTAATATGCAGATTACAACAAAGTTGAGGTCATGCTTTCTCAGTAATTTGTGTTTTCCACAAACTTTGCAGAATATTTATAAAAATATACAAGTGTTATTTTCAATTAGTTTTCAAATAAGCAAAATATGAGAATGTCTGTAAAAATCATTTTTAATAGCGTACACTTATCGTTTTTCAATAAAAATAGTTGAATTTTATGTAAAATTAGATTAAATTTCATATAAATGCTGCAGAGTTTCACAGAGGGATAGTGTCTAAGAAGTACCAAACAGAAGACTAAGAATATCAAAATGGCAAACGTACCATGCACATTAATCGTTCAAACCAATGACGTGAACGATTTACCTATAAAAATGTTATACGTGATATGTAAACAATTATTTAGGTAAGATTTTTTTTTTTTTTTTCATTGTATTTATAACATAAGTTGCTTAATTTTTGTATTTTATTATTATTATTTTTTTTTATTATTTTATAGATATGGAATGAAATCGTTGCAAATTAAAGGAAAAGATCAGGTGATTATAAGTTTAAGTTATTCACCGAAAGGTGAAACTTTAACAAAAAAATTTGGAAATTTACCAATTCAATATGTACGGTTGGCGTTGGAGACAGAAGAGGAAATGAATTTGTTCCAGCAGGCGATGATGAAATTTTCATTTAATACAATCAGCCAACAAGACGATGATGACCGCATGTTAGAAGAAGCCTCTTCTTCTGAAGGAACATCCAAAAGAAAAATTAAATGGACTGCCGATGCAGTGAACAGCGAGGAGGATGGTTGTGCGAAGAAAATTAAAATTCTAGAAAATAATGTGCTAAAAAAACCTGACATTCCAAAATATGAGACGAAATATGATGAAGATGCACATCTATTCGAATCACAAAAGTATTCAATTGTGTTAGATGATTAATAAAACTATTTTGTATGTGAAATTCCTAAAATTTAGGAGAGGTATATGATGAAGATGTATATTTATATATATATATATAAAGGGTTTTCCAATAGGGTCGGGTCGATGTTGAAATAGAATAAAACAAGCTGTGTGTGAGAAATTAACGAAATACTTTTTTTATTTGAAAGGCCCATATGTGCCATTATGAACGGAAGATGATATCGTTCAAATGTCCGCCGCGGCTTCGCAGGGTGGCACGGATCCGTGAGACCCAATTTTCAATGACTCTGGCGCATAGATCCCGCTGAATTTGAGCAATGGCCTGAGTTATGTTGAGTTTGAGGGCATCGGTCGATTGCGGGCTATTGGCGTAGACCTGCGACTTCAGAAAACCCCACAAGAAAAAGTCTAGTGGGGTCAAATCGCACGATCTTGGTGGCCAATTCACGTCACCTCCGCGAGAAATAACCATACCCTCAAATCGTTCATGCAAAATGTCCATCGTGGCGCTCGCTGTGTGGCACGTAGCGCCATCCTGCTGGAACCACATGTCGTCCACGTCCATATCGTTCAATTCGGGCCAAAAGAAATCGGTTATCATCGATCTGTAGCGCTCGCCGTTGACAGTAATGGCCTCACCAACGTCGTTTTCAAAGAAGTACGGACCAATGACACCGCCGGCCCAAAATCCGCACCAAACGGTAACCTTTTGTGGATGCATTGCCACCTGCTGAACCTCGTGTGGGTTGGTGTCGTCCCATATACGGCAATTTTGCTTATTAACATAGCCGTTCATCCAAAAGTGCGCCTCGTCGCTAAAGATGATTTTCTGGCCAAAACTGGGGTCCTCTTCCAAACGCTCCGAAGCCCATTCAGCGAACAAACGGCGTTGTGTATGGTCATTGACTTTGAGCTCCTGGGTCAGTTGGATCTTGTACGGGTGCAGGCCCAAGTCCCGACGCAGAATTCTCCAAGCTGAAGTCTGCGAAAGGCCAAGTTCTTGTGCACGGCGAGGAATTGACTGCCTCGGGTTCTCCTGCACACTTTCACGGACAGCGGCGATATTCTCGGCCGATCTGGCGTTCTTTTGACGTACGGGTGTTCGCTGATTATTTACCGAGCCGGTCTTCTCGAATTTGGCCACCAAGCGTTGGAGGGTCGACTTTGAAGGGCCACCCCGTCTGCCGTAAAATGGGCGCAACGCGCGCAACGTTTGCGCAAACGAACACTCGTTTTGATAATAAAGTTTTATCATTTGGACGTGTTGCTCAGTCGTGTAACTTGCCATGGTGATTTGGCATCAGTGACAGAATAATAAACAACAGATTTGACAGACGTCGCTAAAACAACATTGCCGCCGCAGCCTGCCAAGATCGACCCGACCTTATTGGAAAACCCTTTATATTTGTATGTATGTGATTCAATAAACCATAATTAAATATTTATATTGTTTTATTATAGTCTTTAACAAACTATTGATATAATAAATTAACATAATTCTTGACGCAATTTACTAATTATATTGATCTAAATCTATAATATTATTTAAAACCTAATATTTACAATTTTTTATTACAATCTGTAACAAACCATTGATATAATAAATTAGCATGATCTTTGGCACAATTTAATGTATTAATTTCATGCAGGTTACAATGAGTTTTTATGTAATTTTTTGTAAGTTTCAACTTTTTTAAATTAGGACAATTAAATTGATCTAAATCAATAATGTTATTATTTAAAAATTTACTTAACACTTGCTTCTTGTTAAGTCCCTTGACCAATACAATTCCATTTCCTATTAGACTTTTGATGTAAATGCCAATATTTTCCTGCGGTATATGATAATAGTCGTTTGAAGTATTCCAATTTAACCCATGAAGTTTTCTAGTTTGCCAATCGATGTGACGGATTAATTCTTCACAGAACCAAGACTTCTTCTGTGGTGTTGACACTAAAGAGTGATGCATCATCTTACCATTTACATCGTAGATCGCCACCTCTCTTATAATAAATTCACTTTCTTGATATTGGAATCCTTGTAGATCAATTATATACATTTTATATAATTTGAATAAAAGAAATAATTAAAGCAAAATAATTAATGCTTCGTTTCTTTTTCTTTAGTGGTTAGATTACGGTTGTAGAAACGTTTATATAGGTACAATTTCCCCCCCACTATACATACATACAAGGATGTTACTCTTATCTTCTTTAGTATTTCATCATTATATGATATTGTTTTTATTTATAACTATTATGTATATGATTAAAACCTATTATATACCTATAAACAAGTAAATAAAAGAGCTAGTCATTTATAAATTATTTTATTAAACTGTTTTTCTTTTTGAATAAATATAAAACCTTTCTACAATTCTTTTTAAAACTTTTCTTTACATTCTCTCTTGTAATTTTCTCCTCCTTGCCATCTTATGCAATGTTATTTTTATCTATCCAGCTGTTATGTGTCTTATCAAAACCTAACCATTTCACGAACACTTTATTTTTATTTCTTTTTAAAACTTTTTCCACGAGATAAACGTCTGGATATTTTACTTTTTGTAATTGTTCTTTATAAAATCCTCCTGATATGTCACTTCCGGTTGTGTCTTTTAATAAATAAGTAATCGGATTTGTGAGTTGTACTTTTCGAATCGTGAAAATCTCCGTTGACCAATTAGGCATATATGTCTTATCGAAGATTCCTCTAATTTTAGAAATACGTACGTAATCACCGACATTGAATTTTTTACTTTTAAAGTCAACTAATTTAACTTTGTTGTACACGGTATTCAACAATTCTTGTTCGTTTTCCTTTCCGACTTCGATCGGCTTCATGCCTATTGTTCTGTGCTTTTTGTTGTTGTATTTTTCCACGACACGTTTTAATAAATTTATCCATTTGTAGTTGCCTTGTAGGTTAAAGTTTTTAAACATATCGTTCTTGATTGTTCGATTTACTCGCTCTACTATCGATGCCTTTTTCTCGCTGAACACATTATAATGGTTAACGTTGTATTTTTTCATTAATTTCTTGAATTCTTGATTAAAAAACTCCTTTCCCAAGTCCGTCTGAAGATTATTAGGTGACTGTTCGTTAAATACCTTTTCCATGGCATTGCTGACTTCGGATCCGGATTTATTCTTCAAAGGGAACGCCCAAACGTATTTTGAAAAGCAATTAATCACGATCAATATGTATTTATAACCGTTATTTTCCTTAGCGTAAGGAATCATTTCCACCAGGTCGGCTTGATACAGATCGTTCAAAGATTTAATTATGACTTTACGCCTTTGAAAATTAATTCTTGCAGGTTTGTGAATTTCATCTACTACTTGTTTTTTAGCGTCTGTAATTAGATTCACCATCTTTTTTTTACCTGATGATACGAGCTTCTCTTAGTTCCTCTATTATTGAATTTATTTCATTCGTGTGGCTCGTATTACCGGCCGCTTGTGATGCTAACAATAATCTTAACCTTTCAACAAGCTCATTTGGATCATTCCAATGTACGTAATCGATTTTATTATCGGTTGCTTGCATCAACAATCCACTACCTGTACTATTACTGTTGTTAATTAAAGGAGCTACAATATTTTTATACTTTTGCATTTTACTGCCATCTACTTGTTTATTCGATTTATAATGTCGTCGATGAGTATTAGTCCTAAGAATGATTTGTTTATAATTTTTAGTATCTTCTTTGGTGTAATTCTCGGGGAATTTTTTAAACAGTAACTCATATAATCCTGGAGTACCTTTGTACCTTCTATTTTTAACAATTATGTCAGCTCCATCGAGATTTAATGATGAGTCACCGATTCTTAAGTTTTCAGTACTTTTATCGAGTCTCACTCCATATTTATGATCAAATTCTTTATTTTCATCGTCTGTGTACATATCATTGATGTATTTTCTAGGTAAGGGATGATACTGATCTAAATAATCGACATAGGCTTTCTCATCGAGACCCTTAAATCGTGAATCTTCCTCTTCATCCGATTCAACACTTTCTAAAATAGATTCTTTAAATCTTTCCGATTCGTCAGCTTCATCTTCGTTATAATCCATCACTGATGGTTTACGTTTTCTTATAGAAGAAAATCTTTTTGGAGTTGCAAAATCATATTGTTTGGGAGTCGTAAAATCATGTAGTTGTTGTTGTTGTTGTTGTTGTTCTTGCTGAGAGGTTGAAGGTTTTACGTGGATGTTGGATAATTCATTTTCGTTTCTTGGTTGTAATTTGCTTTCGATATTTTTCAAATGTTTGGTAATAGGTTCAAACGTCTTTTCTTTGGTTAATTCACCATGTTTTAAATAATTTAATTTGTCTCGAATATTTTTACGTTTTAACAAAAGTTTTTGTTTCATACATTTATCGGTCATCTTGAGAAGTAACGGTTCGTATGATATTTCAAACCTTAATAACTACAATATAAGTTCATCAGAGATATATATACTGATCAAATCCTTTCCTGTATCTTCCATCATCCATGCGATTATCTTTAAAAATAGTTACAAATTCGTACGGACCGCTTCCCCAACAGAGAGAACAAATATTTTAAATTTATCGAAATTCATGTCAGTGCCAACGTGATCGTTGTAAACGTGTTTTAAATTTAGGTCATCTTGCTTGAAAAGTATGAGAGCATTAGCATTGTCTCTAATCAAATGTTTTTGCACTTTGGCATACGTTTGAGAGAGATAAAACGAATCTATGTAATTATGTCTACCCATACTAAAATATTCTCTAATTATGTCTTGATTGTTGCATGCAACATCGTCGAAAATAAAAATCGAATTAGGTTTCGCTTGTGAAGGTGGAAGTATGTTCTCACCTGCACTGTACGCAAAATAACCGATGCCTTTGATCGGCTTCAATAGCTGTTGTAAATAAACATACTTCGGTTGATTTAATGATTTCGAGTACACGTAAATGTTTTCAAATGCCAAACCGTTTTCATGTTCGATCAAGTTAATGATAAGGTTCGTCTTTCCACAATTCGAAGGACCTACGATAATACATCTCAAGGTCGCAGGAAATAGTACACCGTGTCTTTTAAAACGTTCATCTTCAAAACTATTATTTTCTATTTTTAAAGTTATTTTTTGTTTAACTAATTTCATATTGTTAGACAGATGGAGCATCACATGAGAAATGTTATGAAATAGTTTTACATTTAAATTTATATTCAGTTAAAGAGTTGTCGTTTAAGAAATCACGTTTGTTAAAAAAAAAAATTAGAATGAAGTGTTATATAGGAGACGGATTATTAAATTCAGCTATCAATAATTTACCCTTTGAAATGCACATACCTACTTATAGATTTTGCGGACCTGGTACTAAACTACATAAACGCTTGGCACGCGGTGACATCGGTATAAACGATTTAGATGAGGCATGCAAGGAACATGACAAAGCTTATTCTCAAGAAAAAGATTTAGCACGTAGACACGTGGCAGATAATAAATTATATAAGAAAGCAATGGAAAGATTTCGATCCAAGGATGCTTCGTGGGGTGAAAAAGCCGCTTCATTGGGAGTAGCAGGAGCCATGAAAGCCAAACTAAAATTGGGAATGGGATTAACGACGAAAAAGTCTATTAATGAATGTTTTAAAAAATTAGAAAAAACAAGAAAAACAGCAGAGTCTCTGGTTGAAAACATTGAATATTGTATAAAAGTTTTAACACAAAACGATACAGTACAAAAGGATAAGAAGAAGAAGAAGATGGTACTTAAACCTAATGTAAAGAACATTAAAGAACGAGCACATCATAAAACAGATGTAGATATTACAGATAACTTCTCAATGAAACCGCATAAAATTAATGAAAAGAGAATAAATGAAAACGATAATATTGAATACAAAAAAAAATTAATCCAAGAAACCAAAAAGAACGAATTAGTACAGAAGAAACAGAAGGCTGTAAAACGAAAACTTAGGAACAAAACTAAAATTAACCTTGAAGAAGAAGATGAAAAAATGGATGTAGATATTATTGATGACTATCCAATCACACATCAAAAAAGAAAGAACAAAAATAAAACTGAAAAAATAGATGTAGGTTTGGTAGAGGACTGTCCAATGAAACTGTCCAGACGTGAAAAACGAAAATTAGATAAAACGGACGATAACGATGATTTTGAATTTAAAAAAATTAAAATAAATCCAAGTGATCCCGTTATACAACAAAATACATCTTTGAAGAGAAAATTATCAATCGATGATGATGTTGATGATGACAATGTTGAAAAGAAAAAACCAAAATCATATGATAATATATTGAAATAAATTCTTCAAGGAAAAAAATAATGTTTCAGTGTGTAAATAAAATTCAACGAGTGAGGATGACAAAATTACGTGTTAAAACTAAAACAAAGAAGAAAGAAAACCTTTCAAAAGTAATAAAGCAAATACAGAAACATGTGCTTCAAAAAAAAACCAAAAACTCTAAGTAAAGCAGTTAGAGTAGCTGTAAATTCATCCAAGAAGTTTAAAAATAAGATAATATCACCCAAAAAACGTATAATTAAAGTACCTAAAACTGGTGGAGTGTTACCTTTAATACCGA
This sequence comes from Prosopocoilus inquinatus, assembly GCA_036172665.1. Lineage (NCBI taxonomy): Eukaryota > Metazoa > Arthropoda > Insecta > Coleoptera > Lucanidae > Prosopocoilus > Prosopocoilus inquinatus. The sequence continues at coordinate 20,379,472 of CM069875.1, forward strand.
TTTTCGCCGGTTTGAGCGCTTTAGGTGCCCTCACCGGCGGTGCTACCGGCATAGTGAAAGCGATAAACGAAGCGAGAACAGCAAAAGAACAATTGAAAGAATCACAACGTCACAATAAATCTATGGAAGCGATAGCAATGGGCAAAGGATTATATTTGAAACCGCATAAAACCGGACTTGGACTTTTTTTAAGACCAGGACTCGTAAAAAAAAAGCCAGATTTTAAAAATTCCTCACAATAAACCGATGACTAATATTGATTTGGAAAAATATGCAAAAATTTTGAAAATTCCTCATTTTAGAGGTGTATTTATGAGAAACGAGTTACCTAAAAAAATTAAAGGAAACGAAAGAGGAATAATTAACTTGGATAATGCAAACGGTCCGGGAACACATTGGACGGCGTACAAGAAAACGGGATCTCAAGTTATTTATTTTGATAGTTTTGGAAACTTAAAGCCTCCTGTAGAAGTTGTAGCGTATTTTATTTCGAAAGAGCCTTGTAGAATTAATTATAATCATAATGCATATCAAACCTATAACAGTTCTAACTGCGGTCAATTGTGCTTATCTTTTCTTAATAATGCAATAAAATAAAATAAATCATATTTAGTGTTTCATTCGCTTGATAACCGTTGACCTAGTAAAAATGTCTTTCTATACGTTCACGTTATCGGGCAAGGAATCCGTTTTAACCGCAGAAATATATCCTCCGATTATTTTAGATAATAAGAAAACGTACGTTCTCGGACTGATTGATTTTTATTCGTACAATGCCATTCCCAACGTCGATGAAACAAACAATAAATTTTACATAGACAAACACATTATAGAAATTCCAGAAGGCGCTTATGAAGTCGAAGATATCGAAAACTACATAAAGTCTCGATTGGTTGAAATTAATTTCAAAAATCAAAAAGGTAGTAGTAGTAATAATAAATTATTGTCTACAAAAAAGAAAAATGGAAACGTTATCAATAAAGATAATGAGGATCCTTATATAACACCCAAATTTATGTTCCCTGACAGAAATATAAATACAACCGCTAATGATGATGAGGTCATAGTACTAAAAGCAAATACGAATCATAATACATTGAAGTATGAGTTAAAAAGTAACAAGATTATACATTTCGAAAAATCAAATTCTATTGCACCTCTGTTGGGATTTAACAGAAGAAAACTGAGCGCAAATAAAAAACACATATCCGATTTTGCTATTAATATTTCTAAAGTCAATGCGATTTGCGTCGAATGCAATCTAATTACGAATTCTTATAATAATAACAATCAAGATCACGTGCTACACATATTCTTTCCTCAAGCACCTCCAGGTTATAGAATAATAGAAAAAGTAAACAACGTCATTTATCTACCAATCAATACCAACTACATCGATGAAATCGTCATTAAAATACTAGACCAAGATAGAAATTTAGTCAATTTTCAAAACGAAATCAGAACAATAAGACTTCATTTAAAAGAGTTAAAGTAAAAAAAAAAAAAAATGGTGTTTCAGTACAATATTTTTCCGTTTAAGGATATAAAAAGACAATTTACATGTAAGAGGTTCAGTTTAAAGAAGCAGTTAAAGGAATTAACTTCTGAAAATAAACAGTTTTTATTATCGTTGGGTTTTCAATTATTATAAAGAAGATAAAAAAAAAAAATGAGTTTCGGTATGTTAAACATTGGTGAGCACGTTTTCACGGACGATTCTATTACAAACTGTGAAATACACAGTCATCCACCGTACGCAAACACCACGTTAAATAAATCAGATGAAATTCGACTACCGATTCAAACGCAGGACATCTACACGTTACCATCTCAAAGTTACCTGTACATCGAAGGGAAAATACTCGATCAGGACAACAAAATCAGCAATACTTTGAACTTTATCAATAACGGTATTGCTTTTCTGTTCGATGAAATCAGATACGAACTCGGTGGATCGGTCATAGATCGCGCTCGAAATCCTGGCATAACGTCAACCATAAAAGGATACATTTCTTTTACGCACAACGACTGCACACGATACAACAATGCCGGCTGGAATCATCTTGAAAATCCTACAATCACCGACTTAACGACAGGAAATTTTAGCGTTTGCGTTCCGCTGAAGATTTTGCTCGGATTTTGTGAAGATTTTAAAAAAATTTTAGTGAACGTACGACAGGAATTAGTGCTCATTCGAAGTTCTTCAGATCTTAATGCGACAATTACCACGAAGAACGGGGAAAAACCTAAAATAGAACTTTTAAAAATTCTATGGAAAATTCCTCACGTTCGAGTAGCCGACGCTGAAAAATTACAATTGCTCGGATATATCGATAAAGGAAGAGATCTCGAGATCGCGTTCAGAAACTGGGAACTACACGAACTACCTCTCCTACAGCAGACGATGAGGCACACGTGGAACGTTAAAGCTAGCAGCCAATTGGAGAAACCTCGTTTCGTTATTGTCGGTTTTCAAACTAGTAGAAAAAATGACACTTCAAAAAATGTCAGCCAATTTGATCATTGTAACTTAACAAACATGAAACTATATTTAAATTCTGAAGTCTATCCTTATGATAATTTAAATTTAAATTTTGACAAACATCAATTTGCAATCTTGTACGAAATGTACGCTCAATTTCAACAATCCTATTATTATAAAACCGCAGGCGAACCGTGTCTTAGCTTTACGAAATTTAAAGATTTAGCACCGCTCGTTGTGATCGATTGTAGCCGACAAAACGAAACACTCAAATCCGGGACCGTAGACATAAGATTAGAATTTGAAACTAATAAAAATATTCCCGCAAACACCTGCGCTTTTTGTCTCATTTTGCATGATAGATTAGTAAAATATAATCCACTTACAAATGCTGTAAAAATGTTTTAAAAATTAATTATAAATAAAGTGTTGTGTAGTCATTTTATTCATTCATTCTCGAAAAGATGCCCGTTCCGGTGAAGTACAAGTGCCCTAAATGTAAAGGAGAGACAGATATACCAGAACACAAATGTATATCTTGTTTGATGGATCAATTACAGAAAGACCTCTACGGAAAAAAACATTGGCAGTAGGAAGGGGAGAACTTATTATTTAATTTTTTACACATCTGATTCAGTATATTTTAATCATTGCACCGGGCAAGATGAGAACCTTAATCGCATTACTTTTCATTACCATTACGCGCATTCAGTGCAATACCACTGACTCATGTGAATACTATAAACAAAGTTATGAAACCGCTCAAGCTGAATACGACACACTTTATAATAGCAGTTTTATCATATATCAAGAATGTACAAAGGAGCTCGATGAATACATTCAATTACATGCCAACGAAATAGATTTAAACGATAAGTACATTCAACAAATTGAAAATTGTGAAAAAAGGGTCACAAACTTAAGTGAAGAAGTCGTTAATACAGAAAGAATTAAACTAATTAAAGAAAATATTTTATTGGAATCATCTATGCAAGTATTAAATAAAGCTTCAACAGAAAAATTACATGTCTTAGACGAAAAAATAAACATAGCATATTCTCTAATTAACGAATACAAGAAAAACGTATCACGTTTATTAAATCAAATCGATACATTGACACATGAATTGTATATGATTGGAGCGGATTCCAACAATTGTAGCAAGAAACTACATATAACAATTGATGAACTATTGAAACAACAGGCGAATCAAAACAAAATGTATAAAAATATCAACGATTGCATTGACGGAGAAGAAGATTGTTTGGAACGAAGAAATAAAATGGGTGTAACACTTAATACCTGTCGAAAAAATAACAGAAGATTAAGACAACAACTTAATACACAAACATCATCATCATCATCATCCACACCACAACCGAACAAATCCTAATTATTTTAATTGTAAATTATAACTAAAAGTTTTTTTATTTGTAAAAATTGTAATATTATATTAGAACAAGTCTGAAATAAAATATTACATTCTAACGAAGCGTCTTATCAGTTTCCTGATCCCTCGTTTGACCTAGCGTCTCTTATCGTCTTTGCGTAACCGCTCGTCTGATCCCCCTAGCGACGTTCGAACACAGATTCCTAAAAATCTACATTTTTGCATTTTTTTTCAATCAGTAAGCAACCCAAAAAAAAAACCGACACAAACAAGTGTCACCTGTGTGACAGGTAGCGCAAAAATTCTGTTCAAACCTGCGAAACGATACGCGTTCAAGAAATACCGCTCGTACTAGGACAGTACAAAGGTCAGCGCGCGCGCGACTTTGAAAGCCTCTGCTCGCGCGCAACCGCGGCGAGGCTCCTCCAGCCTCCACTTCTTCTTCTTAGGCCTCTGGTCATTGACGATGACCTTGAAAGACTTCTTCTTCTTAGGCCTCTCCAGCATTGTCCACAAGCCCCGACCTTGAAAGCCTCTGGTCATTGACCACTTCTTACACCCTCTGGTCATTGACGACATGCACAAGAACCAACAGGGGTTACTTCTTCACCGATAAAAACACCCCCTACAATTGGGGTTGGATTTCAACGGTGGTCTCTTCGGATGGAACATGCCATCGAAGTGTCCTAGGATCCCGCTTGCTATACTACTCCTCTTGAAACTCGTCTCGCCGCTTCAAATTCCAAGGCATAAGCCAATGCGTTCTTGGATGTCTTCGGATGGGTCATTCTCAATGCCTGCTGGTTGTCTGGGTCACGGATTCCATCTATGAAGGTCTGCACCGTCAAACATTTGAGCAATTCAACAGGAGCTGTGGGATATGCCAACTGGGCCAAACGCGCTACGTCCGCTTCGAATTCCTGAAGACTTTCTCCGGATTTCTGACAGCGATTCCTCAACTGCGCATGGTATACCTCGGTCAGATGGGCCTGTCCGTAACGCATTTCCATCCTATTCACCAGCTTGTCGAAGTCTTCTTGTTCCTCTGGCGGCATCGTCTGTAGCACATCGATAGCGTCCCCTCTCAAGGCTACAATTAACGAAGTGGCTTTTTCGCTGGCCGTCCATCTGTTCGCCTTTGCTGCTGCTTCGAACTGTTTGAAGTAGTTGGGCCAAGAAAACTTTCCATCGAACGTTGGTGGTTTTATTTTCAATTTCGAATTTTCTGCTGGTCCTTCCACAATTCGGGTTTCAATATTTTCTAGTGTTTCTACTGGTGACTGATCCCCGAACACTTGCAACCCCGCCATGATTTGAAATTTCTGGATTGCTCTCGAAATTTCTCGTCTAAGTCTCTAGATTGGTAAATTGATTAATTTCTCGGGTACCGACAGTGCGAATGTCAAATTATGCATATTGATGAAATCGGAATTTTCAAATCTACCCAAATCTGCTAAAAAATGGGGGGCGTGCTATTAAAGAAAAATGTCGATGACGTCATTGCGAAAAGGGGTGGGGGTTGGAAAAAAGATAACTTTAAAAAAATATTCGCGCTAATAAATATAGGTTTACCTGTTCGAGGATTTTAGCTGCAGATGATCTGGCACTTATTTATATGGATTATTCCACTCTAAATGTTCACAGTGTATAGTGTTCCATTTCAAAAATAATAAGTTAGGTTAGTAACTTATTAAATGAACAACCTGTATATTAGACTCTAGAGGGCTGGAGGGCTGTAGTTTTTTAGTTACGTGCATGTATTTTGATGGTAGTCAAAATCTGACAAGAAAAAATAATGACAGCGTCACTTTAGCGGTACTGACTGTGTTGCCAATACATATATAACATGGACTACGATGGCATAATTAAAGTAAATAGTAACTTAAAACAAATATATTTTTTATTATAATCTTGTCAAAATGCCAAAAGTTAAAACTGGCGGAACTAAACGTGCAATGGTGAAGGCGTTTAATTTGTGTAAATTTAAAAAATCGAAGCAGATTAGAAGAAGTGTCGTTTTAATTATCAACTGTTTGCTTGGTACGATACTTCTCGTTTTCACGGAATACTTCAGTCTTGTTTTAGTTGAGCTGGCAACAGTGTAGTGGTAGTTTTCCAAAATATAACCATAAAATTAAAAATGCCAACAAAAATGTCACTTAACCTGGTCCACCCTAAGTGTGAACGCATATTATAAATAAATAACTTAATTTATCTGGTGTAGTAAATTTGAGTGATGTTTTCTGGCTGGGATAACTTATAAAACAAATAGTAATATTAGACAGCCGAGTTATTGTTTTTTTTTTTTGTATACGTTTCACAGCATTATTGGCCGCTTCATCAGTACAATCTAAATGCAAAGGGGGAAAAACAAACACTTTAAAGTAATTAAATTAAAATTTAAAATTAAAATTTAAACTTTCTTTGAGAAAGACTTGAAAACAAATATCTGTCCCAAGTTTTCAAAATCTATACATGACTTGGGACACCCACTTTTTAGATTTTACTTTTTTTGACAATGCTTGATATGTTATGCTGTGTATTTCAATTGATACCTTTCATCGTTTCGCATGCTTTTTTGTTTTGAATAAATAAAGTTCATAGTTTTTAAGAAATCACGCTCCAAAGTCAAAAACTGTTCCAAGTAACCCAATTTTACGGTACTATTGATAATTTTATCGTGGAATATTGGACATTGAATAACTATATTATACCGCACCGCAGTAAGCTTTCACATCAGAAATTTATTTATTTATTAGAAATGAAATTTATTTCGTTTTGAACCTACAAAAATTTGCATATCATATTTTGAAACAGTCTGTATAGTGCTGTTATAAAAAAAATATTTTAATACGCTTGGAGTAAAACTCCGCATGTATTAGTTTATTATGGTGAAACTTAGATCTCTGTTAATAACAGATTATTGGTAAGACAAAATAGTGAATTATAGTGGTTAGTTATCTAATTTTGAAAACAACCTTGGTAATTTTCAGATTATTGACAAATATTAAACTTAGTTTTTGAAATTTCTCAATAACCAAGATTCAATCCTGAAAATTTTCCAATGTTCACCGTAATAGACCTGATTATCAAAATTTAGTAAGAAGAACGACCGAATTCACACCGACGATATTTTTCTTTTAATTAGCAGGTCATGTATGCTAAAAGATAAAATAAAAGTGCTTCTTTATGTGCTTCAGTTCGTAAAAAACTTCGAAAACAAGATGACTTTTCGAAAATATTTTTAATTTAACAACGATTTCAGATACCTAAAACTCTATATTCGAGTTCATCAATTTGCATAAATTTAAATTTTATAAGTACACTGGACAAAAATTTATAATTGCTTAATCACGATATTTTTCTGCTTCATAAATAGGGATAAACTTACTCTACTATGTAACTGTAATTATGCATCAGTTCAAGTAACAGATATACTCATAAAAGTAAAAGTAGTAAGCTTTCATTTTTTTCCACTTAACTTACAATTAGACATTTAAGGTAGCATTAAGAACTGAATAATAACTAATGAAGGAATAAGTACAACGTTTTTACAATCTCGAACCGGGGAGAAATATGAAGGGAAAATACTCATATAGCAAAACGTTGAGTGTTTTCCCTTCATATTTCTGTCCGGTTCGACATTACAAAAACTTTGTACTTACAATTTTCATCGGACAAGAACAAACTTCAATAATGAAGGAATATTAAGTATTACAGCAAAAAGGTTTAAAATTGTTTCTTGACTTACATAAAGAAGTTTATTTTAATTAGATATTTCACACAAGTTATTTAATAAAAAGCCGTTTTAAATTGTACATACAGTGCTGGACTGAAGTTCCTTCCTTTCTGTTAATTTTGAAACCAAATAATGCCATTAAGATTTGGTAAAAAAAAAACAAATCAAAGTAGATAAAAAATACTAATTCTTGAGATAAAATTATTTTAGAATATCCGCTAGGTGATGCTGCGCGCACTGTGAACTTTAAAATTTAAAATGGCATAGTGGCTGAAGTGACGTATAATTTTAAAGGAGCCTTTAATGCTACATTCAATGAAACTGTCAGTTTTACCAGTCTTCATTTATTTTTAAATGACTTTAATAATAATAATTTGTTGTGTTAAATATTGGATATTTCTTATAAAATCATTCTTTCTAGTAGGCTTATAAATATTAAAATTAATAAAAATCAATCACATCAAACCAAAAACACTAAATTGATAAAAAGTGCCGCTACGCGCACTATGAACTTAAAATTTTAAATAGCATAGTTACTTAAGTGACATATCAGTTTAAAGGAATTTTAATTTTACATTTAATGACGTTCTTAGTTTCTAGCATTTGTTTTTAAATTTGTAACATTTTAATAAATGTATTTATTTTGTAGATCTTTATTTCAATTCCTTTCGACAATTTATTGGCTACGGTTTGAAGTGCTAGATTCTTATTTCTTTTAGTATTCACAAGCCAGACATTTAAGAAAACAAGTTTTCGTCATTATAGATTTTTATTTGTTTTAATATTTATAAGCCCGAACTCGCAGTCTTTCATAATTTTAAGAAACTTTTCCATTAACAAGGAACAAACTTCTAGAATTTTGAAAAGCCATGCTTAATACTTCAATTTGAAATATCTGAAATGAATAGTTTGGAAGTTTTTGTGCATATGTTAGTTTTTGGGCTAGCTATCAGAAGATTTCAAGATGTCAAATTATTGGAGCCTAATATTGGGATTAATGAAATTTGGATATAAAGATGACATTCACCTTTATATGTTAAAAAAGCTTTTCCCATTTTTAAGACTTAAATTATCGAATAACAAAGTTTTCAAAATTCAAAAAAGCCAGACGTCACTGTCAATAGTTTTGAAGCATCTTGAATAAGTAGCACAGAGGTGAGAACCGCACGGCCTACTTTCTCGGACCCGAGCCTTAAGCAAATTGAAGTGGCCATACGTTAGTTAGCAGGTTATGACCTTAGTAAATGCGCCCCTATCGGGTCGGACACTTATTATAATTCACCCTGCATATTGTAGACGATAGAGAAGACTACGCCACTTGGTGGACAACCTTTAGATTTATTTAGAACGGAAAATTTTTAATCATTTAAAATTAGCGCAAGCAAATAATGCTTGTGTAGTTTCTAAAAGTAAACGTGGAAAAGATCGACAAAAATCAAATGAAGACAGGAAAATAAACAAATCCATTTATTTTAAGTAAATAGTGATATTATTTTCTACTTGCGTTTAAAGTTTTCCATAATATAAAATTCCGGTCACATCATATTTACGAATTCATTAAACATTCATAATGTAACTTGTTACATACTCCTACTATTTTTAAACGCAGTCTCCTTCGACTGCAATATGTTTGCGCCAATATACTGGAAGCTTATGCGTACCATTTTCGAAGAAGTTTTTCTGTTGTGTGCGCATTCAGTTTTGCACAGTTGTAATGAGTTCATCATTATCCCAAAGTTTATGACTACTCGAAAACTCTTTCAGTAATGAAAACAAATGACAAATCCGATGAAGACAAATTGGGGTTGTATGCAGAATGAGGCAGTAATTTTTTTTAATGCTATAATGTTAATGTGACTGTACGTGGGTGCGAGTTATCGTGAAGGAGATAAACGGAACCTCGACATTTTGAACAATTACTGTCTCACCACTTCTTATACTTATGTCAACTTCTAACAATTTTGTCACAATAAACAGACGATCAACCCGAATAAGCTGATCAATCGTCCTGACAGTGATAAGCGTCAAGGACATTTTTCGGTCCTTTCATATGGGATATGTTTTCTGCGCGGTTTCAACATTCTCGAAATTTTCTCACCCAGTCAAATACCATTGCCTTGCACATATGTTTATTCTCAAACTGTACTTGAAGTCTTGTAAAGATTTCAGACAGTAAAGCATCATTCACTAAAATAATTTTATGATTGCGCGTTGTACGTCAAACCACGGTACGTCTTTCTCTGACTTGCTAATTATTATATTGGAATATACCAGAACATGAACATTGTTTTGTATGCAAAATGCTATTCAATTCTCACTCATATTTGAACCTTCCGTTCACTTACCTTCAACCTTCTGCCCTCGATGACGGTAATTGTGAGCCTATTAAGGTTCTCGTTGTAAACCAGAGATACTAGAAGTTCTCCTAAGTCCGAAGTAATTTCTTGAACTTCCTAAAATAAAACAATTCGTTTTAATTAGCACTTATTGTTGGTCAGAATGTACTTTACTAATTTCAATAAAATAAGACAAATGAAAATCTGCTATTTATTAGTTTCAGAATAACAGTTAAACACTTGTAGAAAAACATATTTTTTCTATCTGCAATTTATTATGTGAGAATAAAATATCAGACATTTTAAAAGAAAAAATATTAATTCATTATTCACGAAATATTAAAAGAATCATGTGCAACTTAAAACATCCGACTATTTTATAAAATAATCGATGTAACTTTTACTCTTCTCTTTTTTGTTGATGTTGTTACCCCAAGTAACCCCTAATGTTCAGGTCAATGATGTTTACACGCCCTTTAAAAAATCTCTTGCGAAACTTTGTGTGCTTTGATCTCCCGAAGGATTTGTAGTCGTTATTTTCCCCGCACATTTCTGATAGAATAGACTCTTTAACTTCCAAGTGTCTCCAGAGTAAAGACAACTTCACAATGGTCGAGTACCTAATTGTTTGAAACAGTAAAGCAGATCTAATCCCCAAGTAATGCAGACTCAATATGAGACAATCTCCAATCAAGTTTAAACTCATAATCGAATACGAGTATTATCCAGAAGTTCCAATCTGGAAATAGATTTACCCCTTAAATGGAACGTTGAATAAACTGTAATTAATAATCATTGTTAAGATATCCACGTGCATGTAAATGTAAAGCGGGTTAATCAATACTGCTCGGATTATTATCAAAGGTGTAATTGTTAGAATTATTAATACATGGAAATGGAACGACCTGCTTCTCTTTGAAACACATTTCTGCGTAAATAATTGAAGAGTGGACGGACAGTGAATTGTAACAATGAACTGTGGCTTCAAAAATAATTTGCGACGCAAACCAGCCATTCGAATGTTATAGACTTTAGTTATTACACCAATGTGTTCAATACGTTGACTGCAAAGGCGCATATTCTATACTATTTACCAAACAAAACCCGTAATGCCAAATTTTTATTTTATATTATTCCCTTTTCTAATTTCTTCTTTCTTTATTGATTTAGATGTGTTCCTTTTACGATATACTTTAGAAATAAATCAAACAAATTGAGAATTTATTGGGATGGACATGTCGACTTGAGAGAGATGTAACTTTACAGCCGTCGCACACATAGCATTGACGCACACTTAGGCGAAGCGCGGCGAAGTTACACAACGTGACCAAATACAGCTAAAACAAAAGTCGCAGCGCTTCGCCGCGTTATAGTGTGCCACAGCCTTTACCCTTCCTCTTTCGTAGGAAGGAAGTCCATTTGGAAGGGATTGTTTGCCGATTTGAACTCTGAATCTCTAGAGATAACAATCGATTAGCACTTTCCTATTTTTTTTTTATAGCTGATATAACTTTGCTGTGTCTCTGCATATGAGTTTTACAAATAAAGCGACTTACAAAAATCATAACTTGGGGATTCATTTAGTATGTATCAACAGGTTAGCCTAAATGAGGTATTTCTTTCTTAACGCGAAAACTGTTGATAATAGGTAAAAAGTTTCTTAATTTTATATTCTCCATCTTGTAAAAAAGGGAAATTTAATTTTACATCTAATGGATAGGAAAAATATAGGGTTCCATTAACAAAAATGAATTATGCCCATTTTAATGAGCCCTCATTGCCGGCTGTAGATTTAAATTAATTTGAAAAAATATATCTTCCGTGTAGATACAAAAGAAATGACATTTCCTGTAGAAGTGAATAGCAAAATCTCATTTGCCCATCTATATTCTTCTCTGAATTATTCAAGATGGCGTAAAGCACTGCTGCTGCGTACTTTTTGCTTTAACATCGATTTGAACAAAAACGATGCATTTTTGGGTACAACAAATGTTTCACAACCCTTTAAATTCGACGAGGAATTCAAAAATATAATAAAATATGGGTCATTCTATTTAAAATATCGAAGTAGGTAGTTACTTTCGGTATAACCGGAAGTCACTCATATTTGAAAATTTTACAATACAAAATTAGGAAATTTTTTTGTAAAACATTTTTACCTATTATCAGCAGTTTTCGCGTTAAGGAAGTTAAGGAAGTCGTTCACTTGGGCTAGCCTGCATATGGACTAACTGGGCCCATGTATTGTAATATTCACAATAGCTACTCAATTGAAATTTGTCGTTTCGGTATCGGTAAAGTAGTTTATGTGGTTAACATTCCTGTTAATAGAATAATTATATTTATTGTAAACAGCCGAAAATGTAGTGCTCATTGGTTTTAATTAAAATAAAGTTTCGAAATTCCTTTGATGATGCGACGCTCGATGTCGATACATGTCGATATACAGGATGACTGGAAAGTCGATGTAATCATTTGAGGGCGTGTTAATAGAGCTCATTTGCAATTGATTTTGTCATAATATGTTTTATACAAAATGCAATAGTTTCTGAGATATTTTAATTTTTGTTTTCCTTAGAAATACGCTCCCTACTACCATTTATTTAAAATTATTCAGAGAGTATAAAAGTTTTTCTTAATATCCATATTTTCCTGGTTAGACTAAATAATAGTGAGTATTACACAACAAATATTAAGTTAAAAACTTTAATAAGTTTTAAATACAATGGGATCATTGTTTCCAAGACAGAGAAAAAGAATTTTTTTTATTTTTCAATCTAGAAGGCTATGAATCGCACTTTTTCGATCTAATTAGATAAAGTGTTTCGAGAAAATCACTCCCTTGATTTCATTTTGATTTTTAACTTTTTTACAGCATTTGAAATTTTCATTAGATCGTAACTAATTTTTTTTAATGGAACCTCATGTGTTTCTTAGCTTAGTTAAACAGAACATTTTTTTCTGAGCACGCTGATACCGAATACGTTATATTTTCTTTTTGGTTTGGTGTGTCTTCTTTCTGAATCTTGCTAAGAAATGCCATTTACGTCTCACATAAACCCCGTAACAAACTATGTAACAAACTGCGCCAGAAAGTCCTCTTCTGCTGCGTCTCAGGTCTCACTTCCTATAGGTAAAATTTTGTTATACACCCCATATATACCGATGTGTGTTTCTCTAATAAATACACTCAGTTATTAATCCCACCGTTTTTCTTTTATTTTGGGCAAATATCTCCCATCTTATTCACCAGATTTTCGACAAGAGTCCAAGAAAAGAAACAGTGTTCCTCTAATAGAACATATTTAATTTAAAAAATGATGGTCATAACTCTTTTTATCAAATATATCATATCATCAACGGTGGTGACAACGTATTTATTTACTTTATTAAAAGAAATCTTTTCTATTTTACCGTTCTAGATAATCCTCATTTTCACAAAAGGCCCGTCTACGGTAGCATAGTCTAGCCCTTCTATCAGTTAGTAGGAACATTTTTATTTAATCAGTAAGTAATACTCCTAATAATAATATATTTTCTTTGTTTTATGAAGACATCAGCCATGGTAAGAAGAATTAACGAAGGGTACACACATATTGTCCACCCTGACCCTCCTACATTATTAATGTAGATTACAATTACCTACACCTATCTTTTGAATTGGAATTATATACAAAAACTGTCGTCTTTTCGCACTTTGATTCAAATTTTGTAAATTAGAATGCAAGAAAAAACACGATAAAAGTTCGATCTAGAGAGATCTAGCGCATCGTATTATAGTTTATTTTTTATTTATTTGCTGACCTTATAAATCTGAGTTACAAACACGACCTGACTTCTTTAGTATAGCGAATAACGTAACTGCGACTTTTTTAGTTTCTTCGCATGTCACCTCAGATTTAGAAATGGCGACTTTTTTAGTTTCTGCGCATGTCACCTCAGATTTAGAAATTTGAATATCTTTGTTATTTGTAAAATTTGGAATAATTTTTTTGGCGTTTTCTTGAACTATGACGCGAAAAATGTTATCAACATAATTGCTTATTCTTTATTTTAGTAAACTTATGTAATTATTTTTAGCGTGAAAGAGCAAATAGAGGTTCTCTTTTGCAAATGGCTTCTGTTAAAGAAATAGTTCCGGAGGGTTTGAATATTAGTTTTAGTAAAGTGTGCTAAAACTAAGTTTTGCTCTGCGAATCAAACCGCAGCAAAGATGGCATTAGTTTGTTCTCCCTCTAAAAAATTACACGCCAGAACGCTTTTAAATACTTGAATGCACCTTGTTGGTAATGTAACAAACGCGGGTTACTTTTTTACTAAATTTAGAGATGGTCAGCCTCAATGTTCACCCGAAACTCTTTTAACAACAACAAAACCATCGTGGTTTTACAGAAAATCCAATCTGCTCTTTTAGCAAAGTCACCGTTGAAAACCAGTTTTCTTGTACGGTAGCTTGTTTGAGTTAAAAGCCGAAAATAAACTTTCAACGGCATTTGTCTCGAGAAATCGAAACAGGGCTGGTTTTCGCCTGAAGATTGTTAAACTTAAAATTAGTAAAATAAAAGAGAATTGTAATTCTAAGAAATATATTGAAATAAAAAAAAACAAAATAACAAAATAATAACCAAAGATAACAAACCAACTAAACCTTTGCCCGGTAGATGGCATGATAACATCGTTTGGCCAAGGTCGGTAAAACTGATATTGCATCTAGCAGGTTGCCTTGTTCCCATTTAATATGCAGTTTGTAACTCGTGACGTCACACGAAACTTCTATCCGTCACAGTGAAGTAAATACAGTGAGTTGTAATCTGTTTCCTAAAGCTTAATCTAATTTACTAAAAATGGAATCAATTCTATGGTCCTATTGACCAAATAACGCAAAAATCTCGTTAATATGCCCCATGGAATTTATCCCGTGGCATGACGTAATGAGACGTACCCTCTGACCCCTCCACTGATCAAGGCAACCTTCTAATACACAGTCTAGCTCAACCAACCTTGCGTTTGACGCATTGTTTGGCGTTGTTTTTCTCAAGCTTCAACGCGCTTCCAAACTAACCCTGAGAATCGTTATGTCAACATTTCATAATTCAATAGAAGCTGGTAGATAAAGATTTTTCACAATATCAAGTTACATCGTATGCGCATAATATGAGACAAGCATATCAGTTACACGTGGCAAAATACTTTAATAGCTTATCGCCTCCTTGAAACTTATGCCTATTGAAGTTTTCAGATTCTTACAGTGATAAAACCCCTAAGTAAAAACCTCCCCTAGTGTAATGCCAAAATTATGTAAGTTAATTTAATATTTGTAATAAACATATTTATATTGCACTTTTCTCTAACTATGCCCCATTTCCCAGTACGTTAAAGTAAGCGCCTGAACGTTTTAGAAAACGTTAGTGCGAATAAAGCCTTAATGTTTGGATTTGCAGCTGTCGCGAAGAAAGCGCATATTCGCGAAACGCCGCATATGTGACCTTTTTAAGGTAATATAGTCGGTCCATACTCAATTACTTGGGATGTAAGGATTTAAAATTTTTCCGAGAACCTAATCGGACGGATTCACCCACAGTCGGGAGCAGTTACCGAAAGGGCGGAGGCTCTTTTTCTGAATGTAAATAATAATCCATCGCAGTTCGAGTTTAAAAAAGTTAATTAATCTTTGCCAAACGCTTTAAGAAAGAGGGTGCGTTTTCACTTGGTGCCCTGAAGATAGATACTGTCCCCCACAAATTCTTTAGAGGCTCAACGAGTGTCTGAGAGGCGAAACTGTAATTCTAGAACCTCTACTTCAGAGTTCCAGTGCTCCAGTAGGAATCATTATACTCCCATCATTTGGTTCGCTTCCTACCAATTGCCTGTTAACTATCGATCCTGCTGTAGTTTTTTTTTTTAATTTTAGAGCCACATGACATGATGAAAATTTTTGTAAAAAAAATGCAAAAATTAGTTACAAAGTGAGACAAGTTATCATAGTGAATGCTTATTGGTTAATTCGACACTCTTCTGTCAGTTTCTCGCAAATTTGATACAAGTAATACCACCGTGTCATACGGGCCTAAGGTACAGTTGTGGCCCTTGAAAACTGGTACACTCAGAATTGACATCAATGTCAAAAGTTCGTAATTTTGTAGTGTGTAAATTACCTTCATCTATTATTTTGATGTCAGTGTCAAATTTGATATCCATAGCATGGTTTAGAGTGACTTCAGGACCGTTTAGAAACTTCAAATTTATGATTAGTCTATACCGCCGAATTATTGTATTTGTCAAAGTGTACTAGTTTTCAAAGGCCGCAACTGTACTATGCCCGCTAAAAAAATCTGGGACATGTCCTACTGTAAATATAGAAACAAGCTCTAAATAATAAAATAAAATAATAAAAATGCATGCAGAGTGTTGTCCCAGATTTTTTTTTTCGCGCGCATAGTTCCTATATTCTTATATTGTGGGTTACTTTATAAGAGTTTAGAACTTCAAAGGTTTCGTCCTTCGAAAATAAGAAACGTACATAAATAAATGAGAGTGACTCCGTTTTAGTAAACGTACAAGTCTCTTAAGCTTCGGTGGTGGCAGCGTACTTATTAAGAAAAATCTCTCTTTTACTATTCTATAAAATCATGATTTAAGAGAGATCAAGCACATAGGTTATCGTCGCACGTGTTAATTAATTTACTCATTCATAACAACAATGGCGTAATAATTCTAATTTTCCATTCAAAATTGATTCCCTAAAGAACAGGATTTATTTGTAAGCTTTGTGCTTTAACTTTGTTTGAATTAGTCTTGCTAATTTGCTTGGGTGAAAACAACCGATGATTTAATTATTCCATAAAATTGCATTAACACTGTTCTAAAATTAGCTGTCAACTATCCCGTAAAATACACACTTGCCTTCAGCTTCCCCTCCACCCAGAGTCCACCGCTTATCTCAAGTACTGTTTTTAACAATATTTACTTGAAAAGAAATTGTCTGTCGGATTGAATTTAGATACGCTTTAGAGGAACGTTACACCTACCTTTTCCAAATCGAGTTTGAAAAGTTGCTGTTCGTTGCCGTCGCCGATCTCCAAATCTTTCAGCGGAAATGTGACGTGCCCAATCTCTCCTCGCCTTTTTGCACGTCCCCCATCTATTACAGTAAGTTTTAAAATGTGATCTGACATATCTTTCGCTGAGACCTGAAAGACATACAGAATTTGCTTGTTAAAAAAACAACGTACTTTTAGAAACATTGTAAATTTTGACATGATAAGTTAAGATTTAAATTAAGCAAGCTAAATTTAAAAAAGGAAAAACTTATTCATTAACACACATAGATTTAATAAATAATAATAAAATAACTTATTAAATATATTATCTGATCTTTATATTAAACATTTTTTTTATTAAAAATATTATATTTATTAAAAATTTATATTTTTTCTTGTTTAAATTTTTCATACACAAATTCAAAGTCATAGGTCATAGGCACTTACGTTATAAGGCCCTTTAGACACATGTAACTGTTTCATATAAATTAATTGTTACAATTAATTTCTTTACAATTATCTTATTATGACGTGAAAGTCTAGTGAGGATGTGGCATGCATGTATGTAACTAAGTTAAGACAATTAATGTAATTGGGATTCACGTTCAAATATACAGTTGCGGAAATAGAAAGCGGGATAAGTCTTATAACGAAATTTCAGATTATTTTGATAGTGTGAAGTTTTCTTGGTGACATTCGTAACCCTTGTAATCACCTTCTAAATAATTTACTTACGTCAGAAATAACTTCTCACGTTGAGTACTTAAGAATGAATCTTTATTGTAGCAAAAATATAAGAGAAAATTTTCAACCTGTGAATCAAATGGAATTAGTGAAGCCTGTAGAAGAACTATGTGACATTTTGGATGTAGAATATATTAGATATCTTAAATCAACGGACATTTGCATTGAATAATTCAATCAAAAGACTGCATAACCAACTATTAAGAACCGTTATTTTGTTTCATTTAATTTAGCATACATTTACGTTAGTATGATGTATTTGTATTTTTATGAAGTATTCATTTTATTTAATACGAAGATTGATAAATTACTATAGTTACCGAAATTTAGAAGTAAGGGTTAAACTAACGAAAGTTTACTGTCCCACTTTCTGTTTCCCCAACTGTACATATTAGCCGTTTACGATCTTTTTAGACTGTTGAAGGCTATGCTTTTTTCGTTAAATTATTTTAATGCAAGTAAAAACTGACATAAAAAATAATGACAGTGTTAATTCAGCGGTAATGACTGTGTTCCCCATAGGTGAATAACGTGGACTACGGTGGCATAATTAGAAGTAGAAATAACTTAAATCAAGTATATTTTTTATTTTAAGCTTGTCAAAATGCCAAAAATTATAAGTGGCGGAACTAAACGTGCAATAGTGAAGGCGTTTAATTATTCTATAAAGCATCGTCCAAATTTAAAAGACAAAACGGATTTGAAGAACTGCCGTGTTACCAGAAGAATCTGAAGGTATACGCGTTGGAGGAGGTGCTGAAAGAAGTAGATAGAATTCAGAGGTCCAAATGACCATTGAAAAAGTTTTAAGTAATCAGCAACGGCAAGATCCTGCTATTTAAATTCCCGTGCATGTAATTACTTTTTTAATGAAAAAATAAATAATTATAAACTGGTTACTAGGGATGATACTTCTCGTTTTCACGGGAGCTTCAATTTTCCTTTAGTCGAGCTGGTAACGGTGGCAGTGATAGTTTTCCAAAATATAACTACAGAATTAAAAATGAGCGTCAATCAATTTTCTGACAGATGTATTTTTTAATTAAATCAACAAAAATGTCACCCTAACAAGGCCTACTCTGAGTCTGTGATCGTGAACGCATATTAATTGACAATACCGCTTAGACCCGGTCTTTTCATCTCTAATTAACTTTAATCGTTGATTAATTCCTATAGAAACAATTGCCTCTATAATTGTAACTATGGGAGTAAATCAACGATTAAAGTTAATGAGAGATAAAAAGACCGGCACTAACTTTCAGTTTCACAAAATTTATTTAATCACTTATTAATTTAAAAGTGTGATTAAAGCCTGTGATTGGTTTGGTGAAGCAATATAATTGGTTATTCCAAATCTATTGTTAAATTCGTCCAATGACGGTCCTTAATCAGAGAATTAAATTAATCGCTGATTAACATTTCTCTTGTGAAATCCACCGTTGATCTATCTGATTTGAATTCAATTTGAAGTATGTTAAAGTAGCGGTCCTCCGCTTAAATTCATTTCATCCCAAATCAAATTGATTTGATTTTGAACTGAAATGGTTCTAAAACGAATAGAAAGTTTGTTAAAGGATTAATATTATGAAAATACATGAAGGTAACCTGAAAATATGTACGAAATCACATCAAAATGCGAATACTGACTGTAAAAACCTGAAAGCTTGATCAGTAGGGGGTGAGGGAGGAAAAACTAAATCACTTCTTTATTATTGATCGCCAGCTAAATAACTGTAAATGAAGTGCAATCCGTGATATTTAAATGAATTTGAACAGATTAGATTTGAAATATGTTGTAAATCACTCACTCTAAATCGTTACGAGGTAAGCGCCAAAATTTCTGGGTCTTGCTATGAAAGAAACGGTGTAGATTCACAATTAAATGTTACTTTTCAATATCGCCCCTTGACATAACTGCTTCAATAATAATTCAGTACGCCTAAACCATAGTCCCTTGGTTTGTCTTGAAAATGTGCCCAAATTGCAACCTTTGCCTCTTCGTCGTCATTGAATTGGCATCCGAAAAGACCCTTTTTTAAATTTAAACAGGTAATAGTCACTGGAGGCCGCGTCTGACTTTGTGGATGGTGATCGGCTTATTCGAAGGCGTTGCGTAGGGAAGCACGCTTCTAGTCAGTTTTCCTCATCTTTTTCAAGAATATTTTGTCGCAGTTTGTGCAGCGGTGTTGCATAACAGAGGCCCCATTGCCTGTGGTGTTGGGTTCTTTAAAGTCTCCGAACAGTTCACTCACAATTCGAAAAAAAAATAATAATGATCGTCATCATTTTGCCGACCGACAGATTCTGAACTTTCAGGGCGATGCTTCACCTTTTCGTATCCATTCCATTCCTTTGGATATTGGATCCTAGTAAACAATCATAGTTTTATTCCCTGTGATAATTCTCTTCAACACCTTAGCGTTTTCTCTACAGAGCTCCAAACCGCCCGGAAATGTTTGGGAATTCAACTTGCGCTAACTTTATTCATACCTAAATCTGTCGTTTCGGTGAATAAATGGTTAAGTTGATTCATATTTAAATCTGTCGTCTCAGTGAATAACTGGGTAAGTTAAAATTTGTTCAAATGAGTTGAGTGGCTTACGAGAAGCAAGGAGCCTAGTGTATACAATGTAGTACGACCAGCTGAATTGATATGCCATATACGGGCCAGTCCAAAAAGTCTTCAAAAATGTTTTTGCAAGAAATGAAAACGTCGGTATCGTAACTATCTTAGCTAGTTGACACACTCCCGTGGCTTGCTTTACTGGAATTGGACTGGTCGTATATGACGTATCAATTCAGCTGGCCTTGATATGCAGCCAAGTTAAGCACTGGCCTGAAAGGAAGTTATTGTGATGTGTGTTTACTGATTTGTTACAAAAATCATGTTTTACACAACGTTTCAGAGTCTATGTTCTAAAAGTAGTTAAATATGATTTTACCACTTATTCGCCGGGATGGCAGAAATTATCGTAGAACGTCAATCGCTTAATAAGAAATCGTCAACAAGGACAATATTTTCATTCGTCATAATTTCCATTTGTTCTTCCAGTTCTTGCATCATCATACAAAGGTACATGGCTTATTCGAAACTGTTTTTACAAATCTTTAACTACAAAATAAATAGGGAATTTCTTTCCGTATATCCCATCTATGCTATTTTTGATAATTTGAGGAGAAGAGCGTTGTAGAGTAAGGAAGTTGACATCAGTTTGAAACTTAATTTTTATGGCCTCTGATATCATCGCAATAAAGACACTTGGTCAGTGGCAAGAAAACCAAATAACATAAAATTTAAGTTGTTTTATTTTCAAGGCTAATAGCTAATATAGTGTGGTCCATGGTGAATTTCAAAAAGGGTCTCCTCATTTTAATTAACATTGAAGTGTTACTGAAACGATGTAATAAGCGGATTTGTTGACGGATGTATGATGGCTCCTAACTATATTGAATTATGGCCAAAAGTAAAGTTTAATTCAGGAGCTACCGAGCTGAAAACTGAATACAATTCATTTCTGACGGGAAATTAGATACACGTCATTCCTACAAAATCTTTAGATCAACTTTCAATTGCCACATTTGTTTGTGAGCTAAAGGAAATAAATCACATATAAAAAAACGACTCAGAATGGATACTCATTTTGACCGTGTAAAACCGAACAAATCAATACCCTCTTCAGCCAGGCCTAACTCATCGCGTATGAAAATCAGATTTTGAGGTATTATTGAGTATGCGTCCATTTACTAATAAGAATGGAAGGATAATTTAAAATGTGGGAATTCCTGTGGCGTCAAGAATAATTAATTTTCAAATAGGGGTAGATTCTCCCACCTAATGAATATATCCATTAAATTGTTGAATAATGCCATCGAGCAGATTCTGTTTATTAATTAGAAAAAAGTCTACAGATAGCCTTGTGTAAAAATAAGTATTATTGTAGTCAACAGTGGCTTGTCAGCTATTTATTATTTAGGCACTACAAAAAGTTCTTATTGTATTGGTGATTGAAGTACTTGTACTCGTTTTATTACATTTCTTAGAGTGAAGCATGTTATGCGTGTTAGATAGTGTACAAAAATAGATAACCGTTGTTTTACCAAAATTTTGACCTGCGATATTTGAACATATGTCAGGCCAAGATATTTTGACGCTTAACTCCTACTGGATATAATAATACACATAATGTATAAATGTTATAACTATAGAATGTTACATCCTGACCCTATAAACTGGGAAAGAATTCATAAAGATACATACATACATATGGACAACAAAAGTTAGTAAGTCGCTCTTATTTCACCACGTCATTTGCTTGAACCACAGTTTCATGACGGCATACACACTTACACAAAGCATAAAATATTAATAAGCCTTGCTCTCTTTACAAACATATGTTGCACGTATTTTTATCATTCTTTAATGGTATTTTATGTTTTAAATCGATAAGAACGAACAAGTTGAGTATATCCGGAGGTCGTTAAAATTGTAGATGCACGAGACACTTGATGGCCCATGCACATGTTGCGATACATATTGAGGAATAAACTTGTACAGAATCTAGGTGAAGGATATGTTGACTTATATCCTTTTATGCACACACACCAATCTGTGTGTGGATTAATTTCAAATTTAACGCAGAAGGTAGTTGAGGACGATATTTGTACGTAATGTACAGTAATAAATTTAATTTGAAATTGCTTTTGAGAAATTTATAATACTTATCGATTGTGAGTAAACAATATAAATTGAATTACCTGAAATACCAAGGTTTCATCGAAGTACGGATTGCAAGTTTTCTTCTTCTGTTTGGACTGCAAATACCGTCTCTCGTCTGGCATTAAGTGAAGTCTGGAATTATGAAAACATTTGTTTAAAAAAAACATACATTTTTAAAAACCATTAGAAAAGCTTAATTACGTTGTGTTATTATATCGAAAATTAATTGTTTAGTTTGTGTGTCTTTGCTTAAATCTATGTATATTCAGAAATTACACGAGTAAACAAAGTATGGGAGAAAATCACCTGTTAGCAAGGAAAATCAATTTTATCGCCTTGATATTTGCACTTCGCTAGATACACACGTGTAAGCAAACATCTTCTCTTTGCTTGTTATATCTAATAACTGGAAATTGCTTCAAATAAGCGTTACGTTTGTACGCTGCTGATATGTTACAAATATATTAAAAAATAAAATAAAAATTGTGCAAATCGTTTTTGATTGCAGTGAAAAACTCGAGCAGCTTCTGTACAGCTGTTTCAGCCCTGCTTGGGGCTTCTTCAGCAGAGACGTAGCTCGACATTCCCACTGCAAACAAAAACGACTTGCCGAATTTATTTGCAATTGCGTTGTAAGAGTGATGAACAGATAAAATAGCGACATCTTACGATCGCTTTTTGACTTGACATTGCAGTAGGATAGACAAATTGAAGTGGGATTTGCTCCTAATAAGTCCCCATGCAAGGCGGCCATGCTTGCTGTCAAAGCATAATGAAAGTTTAAAAAAAAAAATTTGTACAAATCGTTTTTGATTGCAGTGAAAACCTCGAGCAGCCTCTGTACAGCTGTTTCAGCTCTGCTTGGGGCTTCTTCAGCAGAGACGTAGCTAGACAGTCCCACTGCAAACAAAAACGACTTGTCCAATTTTTTTGCAATTGCGATGTAAGAGTGATGAACAGATAAAATAGCGACATCTTACGAACGCTTTTTGACCTGACATTGCAGTAGGATAGACAAATTGAAGCGGGATTTGTATGGCCGCCTTGCATGAGGTACTTAATAGGAGCAAATCCCGCTTCAATTTGTCTATCCTACTGCAATGTCATGTCAAAAAGCGATCGTAAGATGTCGCTATTTTATCTGCTCATCACTCTTACTTCGCAATTGCGAATAAATTGGACAAGTCGTTTTTGTTTACAGTGGGAATGTCGAGCTACGTCTCTGCTGAAGAAGCCCCAAGCAGGGCTGAAACAGCTGTACAGAGGCTGCTCGAGGTTTTCACTGCAATCAAAAACGATTTGCACAATTTTTTTTTTTTTTAACTTTCATTATGCTTTGACAGCAAGCATGGCTGCCTTGCATGGGAGACTTATTAGGAGCAAATCCCGCTTCAATTTGTCTATCCTACTACTATGTCAGGTCAAAAAGCGATCGTAAGATGTGGCTATTTTATCTGTTCGTTACAAATATAAAATATAAAATAACTATTGTTTCGGAAAAGCTACGGCGCTTCACCAAATGTTACGGTTTCATTGCTACCATTGAGCAAAGTACTTTACATATAAATTTGGATGAGTGTACATTAGATTCTACCAGCAGTGTAAAATTTTTAGGATTAATATTTGACAATAAACTCACATGGAGCAATCACTGCTTCGACCTATCTAAAAAGCTAAATTACTATTGCTACTTAATAACAAGACTATTAGGAAATGTAAATCTTATCATTCTCAAGCTTTTATATTATGCGAATGTTCAGTCTCGCCTATGCTATGGTCTTTTATGCTGGGGTAATTCTACGCATGCAACTGAAGTGTTTTCTGCTCAAAAGTCAATCATAAGAACGTTATCAGGTGTTTCAAGAACGCATACTTGTAGATTACTTTTTAAAAAGCTACGTTTACTAACTCTTCCCTCTTTGTGTATATTATCCTGCATAATGTACGTAAAACAACATTCGCATCTCTTTACAACTACTGTCAATGTAAAAATACTTTAGACAATACTCGCTTGAGTAAGAGAAATCTTATTTACTTACCTCAACATAGAACTCAGCTATTTCATAACAGCTTTACCTATACTGCCCTTAAAATCTTTAATCATTTGCCTAAACATCTGAGGGACTTACATAAAAAAGCTTTGGAAAATAAGGTGAAATCTATTCTACTGGAGAATGTCTTTTATTCTATTGATGAATTCCTTCAATACCGAATCTTTTAATTAATTTTTGAAAATTTGTAAACGTGTAATTCATTATCTGACCGCATACATACATGAACAGTTTCTTAATTTAAGTTTTAGTTACAGTTTACTATTTTATAGTTATCATGACATTGTCGACATTTACAAATGTAAATCTGAAGACAAATATATATTATTATTATTATATTATTATTATTCAGGGGTAGCAGTAATAATGGTCGTAGTCAGAGTAAGGAATACATTTATCATGTTAATAAACAAACAGTTGTTATTTACATGGTCTTGAAAAGATAGAGACTTACACACAGCAGCACTGATTTATTAATATATTGTATGGACTGACTTAAACTAGACTAAGAAAGACTAGACCCAACTTAACGCCAACTTCAACTCCAACTCTTAATGCTCCCATCGGCGTTTACCGGACTCCAGCAGAGCTTGTAAGTGGCTAAGTATTTTTAGATTCTGAACACCGGAGCATTCCGGGGCCCTATTGCACAAAAAATTTAAAATATAAGTGAATTTTCATGTAAATTCGTTTGTACTTAATAGTCCATATTTCTTGTAAACTAAAATAGTAAAGGAGACTGTGGTTTAAGAGATAATTGAAATTAACCTCCGCCCACAATAATTTTTATATCCGCAGTATATTTCGACAGCTAAGCTGCCATCTTCAGTACGCTACCAACTTGAAAGCACTAAAAAGATCTAAAAACAACCTAATGATCCTAATAAAATCATAAAAATGTTAGAACTAACAACGATCTAATCATCCTAAAAGATATATGTCTAAATGTAAGTAAATATAAATTAATATGTAAAGATCTAAAATTAACCGTCAGTAAAACCTTACAAATAAGTTCTAACCAAACAACACGGTAATACGGAAATAAATAGTCCAAATACCCGAAAAAAGCTCTTCTAAAATTTTTCCGTGTCTTTGGACTATTTATTTCCGTATTTCCATGTTGTGTAATTAGAACTTATTGTAAGGTTTTTCTGACGGTTAATTTTAGATCTCTACATATTAATTTATATTTACTTTACATTTAGACATACCGGGTGGAAAGTTTCAAACCCGAACATAGCAAACTATATTTCTGTGAATCGCTGCTCGCTAGTTGAAGATACAAAAATGGCAATGATATTAAAGAAAAGAGAAAATTATGGACAATATTACGGTATTAAAATGATTCCTAAATATTAATATTGGAATGTAAACAAAATTTTCAAATTTAAAACAAAAAAATTAGTCGCCCGTGTCAGATTTAAAACTTTCAGTTCTCTCAATTAATGGAAAATAATTTATACGTCAGTCAAAAAGTATTATAAATTAATGTACAGACCAAATAGGTAGGTAATTTTATAGTGTAAGTTACAACACTTCTTCCTTTATTAGAATGATAATTGTATTCTACGTCATTGTATACAAAAATACTGTTTCTGATACTATCAATAAACTTGAAATGATGCCATGCCATCAGTACCGAGACATGTCTATATTAAATCAGTTTTAAATTCAATTGTACTAAGAATTAAATAAGTATCACACTGTTAAAGTATAAGTAACACACAACTGTAAAGAATATTAAAAAAAACACGTCAATTCCACAAATTCAGTTGCCATCAACATTGTTTTGAAATTAACAAGAATAGTAGGAAAGTAATAGTAGGAAGTAATGCAGGAACAAAGAAATAAATCCAAACAGTTTTTCATCAGTATGCTATACAGATGAATCGAATTTTATTTTGAATGAGAAGCATATTTTACAAAATTGTGGTTATTAAATTGCAAACTTCAAATCTGACGTACTAAGGCGACTACATTTTTCATTTGAAATTTAATAATTTAATTTCTATTTCAAAAGTATTAACACAATACGAATAATTTTAACACATTCGCCTTAATTTTATCTTTCATTCTCAACGAAACTTTGCTATGTTCGGGTTTGAAACTTTCCACCCGGTATATATCTTTTAGGATGATTAGATTGTTGTTAGTTGTAACATTTTTATGAGTTTATTAGGATGATTGGGTTGTATTTAGATCTTTTTAGTGCTTTTAAGTTGGTAGCGTACTGAAGATGGCAGCTTAGCTGCCGAAATACGTATCTACGGATATAAAAATTATTGTGGGCGGAGGTTAATTTCAATTATCTCTTAAACCACAGTCTCCTTTAGTATTTTATTTTATTTTATTTTTGTGGAATAGGGTCAAGAGCTTTCCAGGACTCGAATCGAGCTTTACTGTCCCATCTCTCATCTATCACCACAGCTTCACAGCTTATCCTTTATGCAAGAAAAAAATTCTTGGATAGCATATATTAAATTTAAGCACAATTCGCAAAGAAGAAATTGAAACATATATTATGCTGATCCTTGTCGCGAGACTCCACAAGGTTACGGCGAAATTAAACACAAATCCCCGTTACGAGACATATGCAACGTTTGTAAGTCGTTTGTTTAAATGAGCATTGGGTAGTCTACCAATTTTTTTGTTGGTCATCTTGAGAGCTGTAACAAAATATGTAGCAGCTTTGTTAACCCGCATGGATAAAAGGATTTCTAAATGAATTTGTTAAATTATTAATGTGGGAAAATCCTTTTAAAAGTGGATTAAGAAAAATGAGTTCGCGTTTGGGCTGTCTAAAAATTAAATCGTTGCATTTTTATTCTTTTCAAATTAATGGTAACAAAATTAAAAGTCAAATAAAATTCATCGACTTGAATAGTTAAAACGCGTACTGATTTTTTAAAGAGATTTACAATAAAAACGGTGAAACTAAACATTCAAATATACTGTGGAAAATAATAATCTTTTAAGGAGGGTTTATACGTTCTGTTTCCCGCACAAAACGATATACGTCGTACATAGCACATTATACAGGGTATTTGCAAAATAAATGGGAAATTTTTAACCACAATACGCCGGTAGTACAAACATGAAAAAATGCAAAAAAATCGTATAAGAAAAAGAAAATTCTTTTATCCGTCTCTTATTCGGCGCACAAGAAATAACAAAAATATAACTTACGGAATTTGATTCTCTGATCGTAGACAGTAAACATCGCGGGAATGACTAATGTGCGAGATACAGTAACAGAATATGTAGTGTTTATTTATTTATTCATTTACATCACAACTGTGATACAGAACACGTCAAAATAGTAAATTGGATTGCAAACAAAAATATAAGATTAAACACATAAATATATCACATAACATTGTAAATAATATAAAGAAAATTATAAGTTATAAAATTCATTGTCACTCAACCATTTCTTTAATTCTCTTTTGAAAGACAATTTATTTGTTATAGCCTTCAAGTGACGTGGCAAAAGATTGTATATCCTTATACAGTTGTAATGCGGACCTTTTTCGAACAGAGACAGAGAATGAATAGGACATGATAAAGCGTCACAAAATCTTGTAATGTACCTTTGTTGAATGTCGCTATTTTTTACGAATAGTTTAGGACTTTTTCACATATAAAGAACATTCAAGAATAAATAAATCAAATACAGTATGTACAGCTAATTTGAGAAATATCGGCTTACAATGGGAAAGAATATCAGCACCAACCATATTACGAACGATTCTTTTTTGAATAAAAAAACCCGATTTACATGAATCGAAGTGCCCAAAATAAAATACCGTATCGTAGTCTTGATTCAATATTCGCAAAATAAAATAATTTTAAATGTTCTAAGTCTAAAATTGGCTTGATATTATAGATCAGATAATTAAAAGAATATAAGCGTTTTGATAAATCGGTGATGTGAGAATTCCAGTTTAATATTCATCTACATGGAGCCCAAAAAATTTAACAGATTTTACCTATTTAATAGATTCACCATCGGTTCGAATCCATAAGCTACACTCAGACTGTGTTTAGATGTCTTAAAATAGTTTGACTGTGTTTTATTTTTATTTAATATTAGACTATTTTTGGAACAATATCGAGCCATCTCATTACAAACCACAGTGGCACTATTGACCAACTCCAATTTAGACTCATTGGTAATGACCACAGACGTATCGTCGGCAAACTGACAGGTAAGACCAGAGCTAAGTACTGAAGGTAATTCATTCACTAATATTATGTACAATAGCGGGCCAAGTATGGACCTTTGTGGAACACCCGCAGATATTAAAACTGGTTTGGAGCTGAAGTTATTAATGTGTACAATTTGAAATCTGTTGGAGAGGTACGAACGAAACCAACTTAGAGCTTGACCACGAATACCATAGGCATTTAACTTATCCAAGAGTAGCGTATGGTCTACTGTATCGAATGCACTACTGTTGTCGAAGAGTATGCCCAGAGAAGATTTTTGGCAGTTTCTTTCCACGAGGAAAGTAATACGCTTTTATTTAGTTTCGCATATTCGATGAAACACGATTTAATTCAAGTATTTATGTTTTATTTTTCTCTTGAACAAAGGAAAGCTGACGATGCGATTCTCATGTAGTGTACTAGACGCGCGTAGGAAACTTTGAGAAGATATACTCAGTCTCATTGCGCCACCTAGCGGTCGGAGGTGTATGTGGAACAAGCGTCCTGGGAGAAAGTGGAGAGATGCAGATTGGAAGTTGATACAAATAATAATAATCGTGTCTTTATTATAAACAAACTACCATCAACTGTCAACATGTCCGTTTAACTGCTCTATCACCTGATAAAAAATCATCCTTAAACTATACAAAAAAAAACGTAAGACGTATTTAATTTGATAATAACATTGTTACTAGTTTGATTAGTGGTTTAAGTTCGAAAGGATAACAAAATTATGCAACTGAATTGCAAATATTTTAGCGTAGTGTATTCAATACAATATATTTATTAAAAAATCCTACGATATAGTAACTAAAAGAACGTTCATGTTTTTTGTCTTGATAAGCGGAGGAGTCAGTAAACCTCTGTACCGTAAATTTAAATAGTGAACATCTGTTCGAAATGTAATTAAATTATATAGGTACGGTGGACTTTGTGCAAAACTTTATAATATAGACAAGCAGAGTGAAACATACTTCTGTTCCATGTGTAGCGAGCCCGTCTTTTTAATTTTGTGGTTGATTCTAGAATACTTTCTAATCCTACAAATTAGTCGTAAACTGCTATTTTGTAGTTTTTGTAATCTAGATTTATTTAGCACATCTAAATGAGGTCCATACACTTCATCGCAAAAGTCTATTTTACTCAAAATGTCTGTTGAGATAAATAATTTTTAAGTTCATGTAAGTATCTTGTAATTTTGAAACATGATGTGTGAAATTCAAGTTTTGATCCAAAATGATACCTAAGTTATTTAATTTATCAATAACCTCAATGTTAATGTCACTGATTTTAATTTTCATAGTTTATTAATAATTTCTTTTTTAAATTTGCATGTACCAAATAGTACGTAGAAAATTTGGTTGGATTTAAAACAAATTGATGTTGGAGAGAACTTTTAAGTAAAAAAACTAGTGCTGCTATTAAGAAATATTTGAATTTGATGATTTAAGAATTTATGTTAAATAAAACTTTAAGAGGAGGAGCTAACCGGAATTTTAAAGTTTAAAGTATTAGAGAGTTAAAGTTAAATTAAATTAATTTTGCTTTCTGAATAGCACCATAGGTCGCTATTTTTTTATTAAAGTGTAAATACTGTCGAAATCAGAAGGACAAAAAGAAAAGTAAATCTGAGAGTCATCAGTATAAAAGTGTGAAGTGCAATGTTTTAGTAAAGAGGTAAATTGTGATTAACATTTGAATTAGTTACTTATTACGTGGACCAGCAGTTAAAAAAAGCACACGTCTCATTTCTCTCCGGGCAACTCTAAATTGAACACCAGATTCAATCTTCTTTTATTTAAATTCAGGAATTTTCTACAAATTTGAGTCTCGGGAACGGAAGCAAAAGCTTTCCCGTATAGTGTTTGTGGTATTTCTAAACCGTCACGAACAATATTCTTACCATTTAGCTACTTTTTTTTAATAAAATCATTGGTCCGTATTCTCACCTCATAATTAACGTTGTCTCTAACTAAGAGCCAAACTACACCAGCGCGCTTTTCGCCGCGTTAAACACGCCCGGGTTTGCACTTCTGAATCGAAACCATGCGTAAAAACGAGTGAAATTAGACGAACGGAATACCACGTTTATTCCGTTCGCCTAGTTTCACTGGTTTGTACGCATAGTTTCCATTCAGACGTGCAAACCGCGTTAAAACGTTCGCGTAGTTTCGCTCTAAAGCTGTAATTAAACTATTAAACTATTAACTAAGTTATATCGTTTATATTTATTTTAATCACGGCTTTAGTGAGAGACGACTTTAATCATGAGATGACAATATGAGCCAATGTCATTAAATTTTGGATTACAAGAAGAACAAGAAGAAAATTATTATTAGACTCCTTATTATTAGACTAGGTTTTGTTTTCTTATGTTTAATCTTTTGCAATTATTGTAAAATATTTATTTTATAGACTATCTAGCAGTTATGGGTTCCTATCTCCTTATTATTTTATTGTCTTTTTATTATTTCCTTTCAATATAGAGTATTTGTTAAAATTGACATTCTCTTTTATTTCACAAATTTCAAGTTAATTCAATTCTTTCAACAAGTTACTTCGGAGAAAAAATCTTCATAAGGAGAAAGACAACGAGAAACGAGAGTAAGTATTCAAGCTGACTATCCGCAAATTATTAGAGAAATAACCTGTGGTCATTACAAGTTTGTAAAACAAAGCGAAAAGGCGCGACAGAAACAAAGACCTTGTTAATTATCTCTATCCTGTTACTGGTGATTTCACAGATTTTCTGTAGCTATTTTTATTTTGTTTTATTTTAATTTTGTTTTATTTTTTGTTCAGTTCTTTTTTGAATTTTTATGTTTTATTAAATTTTACAATTAGTTTTACGTGAAGAATAAAGCACAAAAATAGCGACGAATTAGAGCGATGTAAATTCGTAATTCGCAAGAATTCCAACTGTAATTCTTTTATTTTTGAATTTAGAAAGAAATGTTTAATAAAAACTTATACAAAGTAATTCAAAGTTTTTGTTGATTTTTGCAAAAAAATAAATGGGCATCTCGTAATCAAGATGTAATCGAAGCTATGTTTTTATTTAAATGGAACAATCGGTATATTTATATTTCTGCATAATTTAAATTCTAGTGGGACATTTCCAAAATAATTTGAATATTAAATGAATGAAAAAACTCAACTTTAGTTTATACGTCGGACAGACGATATTCATTTGTTTTTTCGATAAACATCAGCAAAAATTTACTTTGTATTAGTCTAAATACGTTTAGTTTTAAACATTTCTTACTAAATTAAAAAATAAAACATTAAGGGGAGTTCTCTCGAAGTCACCCTATACCCACGCCAGTTCAATTTTTTATCTCCTACAGAATAATTAAAAAAATAGAATTAAGGATTTAACATAGATAAACAGATATTATCATATACGGTGATCTACAGATTTTTATAAAAAATATTGAAGCAGAATGCTTCTGCATCCCTTAAAATCAGAGTTGAAAAGTTTAAACCAAACTGTTTAAAACATAGTATTTAAAACCTGTTTAAAAGACCGAATTAAAAACATACTGTCTGGTTTACACAGTGTTTCAAACAAGTTGTATACTAATATGTCAAATTCATTTCTTGTTGTTTTATGCGTAAAAAAGATCACTTCTGATATAAGAGCTTTATTCTTCCAACATAAAACTAAAAAACCAAAAGGCTAATTGTCTATTTAGAGCCGGTATTTCACTATCGGATTAACTTTAAAAATTTGATAATGGATATTATTCCGTTCAAGTTCTCGTGCCCTTTCCCTTAAATATCTGTACAAATTTAAAGTTAAAGTTTTCATAGATCTAAGTTTTACAAAAATTTCAAAAGTTTGAAACTACTAAAAGGAAAGGTAATAGAAAGGAAACATTTCATAAATAAAGGCAAGTAATCTTATCAATATAAGAGTATGAAATTTAATTTGGAAAGACCTAATTTGATCACTAACAAACCACAGCTTAAATTAACCTTAATGAATCGCTTGTTACGGTCATCGTAAACTTTCAATAACCCCTCTTTTGGTATATAGTTTCATGGCGGGGGCGTTTTGATATCGGTTTCATTCACGTGGAAACCAGTGCGGGGGAAGCTAATTTACTGCAGGATATTAAACGAATTTCAGCCGGCAATTGCGATGAGGACATCGCTTATAAGTTACCTCAAGATAGAACATCTTCGGAATAGAAATGAGATTTTTATGGCAGACATTTTGTCGTTTCGCCAGAAAATGAATTGCTGCAATCGGTCCATTAAACGGAGGGTGGGGATAAAAAAATTATATAATTTATCTTACACGTGAGATTCATGCCGATGAAAAAGAGAATATATTTGTGCTAAGGGTCTAAGAAATTAGGGAATATGAAAGGTTCTGGAATAGTAGTTATTATTTTCATTAATTTAATTACTCCATATTTATATGAGAAGATAAGCCAAATGCATGACACTATTTTTAATGGCAAGGAAATCTCATATTATATTCAATAGCTAGGTACTTTTTTGCTCTTTTCGATAATATAAAACTTAAGTAAGTATCGTTCCTTTCTCTTTTAAAAAAATTTGCCAATAAAAAAGTGATTAATACAATTTTAACCTACTACCCTACTAATATTCAATTATGCTTATGGACGTCTTCCTGTACTTCATTTATTTCTTGCATTAAATTTTGACCTTCTATCTTTAACTGTCCAAAAATATCTCGAAGTTATGCAGGGGGGTAAAGCATGATACCGGCTTAATATATCGAAAACTGTTGAAATTTCGTTTGTGATTTAATTGTAGAACGCACGTCGGACGGAGGTTGGAAACTCGCTTTTCATCCCCTTTTGTCCCTAATTCTTTTAGCAATCCGTACGGTATTGAATTTCGATTTCTTTGTTAGTAGCGCCCTGGTTTTAGCATGGAAAGCCAGAAATCGGTTTCCAAATCGTTTTCCCCGAAAGCTCGAATAGTCTCTACTAATATTTGTTTTTGGAATTGTCGAAAACTGTTCACTCCTTATCTCTTTTTCTGTTGTCTTAAAAGTCGTTTCTTCTTATCGTTTAAATAAAAAATCCAAACTTTAAATTACAAAATATATTCAAACAAAAAAAATAATTTTAGTACAATAACGACAAAATTACAAATGAAATAAACATGTGAATTTAATTAAATTAATAAGTAAAATTTCACAAATGACATAAAATTAAAACTACAGTATGAAAGAGAGAAGGAAAGATTAACAAAAATCAGTTTATATCTAAGAACTTTTGTTAGATCTTTGTTATTTAAACTCACCCTCGCCGATCGTGGATGCTTCTTAGGTACACTTTTAAATTAAAATAAATTTGGAAAATTGACTGATTAAAAAAAAAAGAATTTAGAATTTTGAAAACATTATGACTCATGACGCACAAACTAAGTTACATTCGGAATCGAAGAAGCACTTTTCTAGATGACAGGAGTTCGTGCCAGCTGTCGTGACAAACCCTCTCAGGCAACTGTCTTGTCGAACTCCCTTCTGATTTGAAAAGCTACCTATTTATTGGGATCAGATGACCTCCTTTTGGTCTACGTCAACTTTGGTAATGAGAAAATTCGATCAAGGCTCTTCTGCATGATTCATCCTCCTTACATAATTATTTCCTTTATCGCCGATGTTCCAGCGATATTAATGCCCTTGATCTAATTTCTCAGTACATACATCGCAAGCTTAACGAATGCTTTCGTTGCATAACGCTGCACGTGTTTTGTATTCTTCATGAGTCATAATACGAATTCTAACTTAATAATATATCTGAATTAAATAAGCATACTGAATTATAAAAATAATTATCCTAAGAATCTGGATTCTTACATAATCAATAAAACCTACATTGCCAATTTATTTCAATCGTTTATTTGCTCTTGTTTCTGAGATCCAATGCATACTTGATTTTTTTAAATGACAACCTGCCGATTTTTTTCCCTTTATTTAATAGTAAGTTTAGTTCAACAACCTGATGAATTCATTTATTAATAATTTAATTCCCTAAACGACCACTTAAAAATAATTTCCTATTACACAGGAAAATTTTGGAGAAAATAACGTTTGAATGAAAAATCTAGGAAAAATGATTTAGGTTGTTATTCGACAAAACACTGTGCAAGTTTAAACAAAAAAATTGGAAAGGAAATTCTAAAAACATGAAAACTAATATCGCTTCATAGCTTCGTCAGGAGCGATAGTGAAACGTTGAGTGTTCTTCCAAATTTTAATAGTGTCCGGTTAAATTTTAAGGTTTAAGATGTCCGATGAAATTTGTAAATTTCGTCGGACAACAGTCCACTTTAGTGATAAAAATATACTTGATAATGGCTTATGATAAGCTATAAGTATCAACCAAATTTGTACTAAACATCTTTCTCTTAGAGTAAAAAAGAATGGTGCATCTAGCACCACTGTTTCGATTCATCCTGTACAAATGAAAATAATATATTGTAACCCTAAAAACTAAAATTCTAAACAAAAACGTTTTAAAATTTATTAGTATCTTGAGTAGTTATCGAAATATAGCCTGAGGAGACACAGTTGGGATAACCTGTACAAAATCGCTGGCCAAAATTAGAAATTTTAAACTTAAAACATGAAAATTGTTTTTGTTTTATAATATTATTTCAACTAAGTGACATGTTAAACATTTTTATTACCAATTGTTTTGCAGTGGCATTAAGCTGCTTCTAGAGTTGTTGATTTTTTTACATTAGTATTTGACGTTTGTTTGAAAAGTCTGATAGTTTGTAATTCAGCTATGATGTTTATTCCAATTTTTTTTTATTGCGTCATTTCCATTATCTGTCAGCTTTGTCGAGCAATAAAACTAATGACGGTATAAAATTTGACATTTGTCAAAGTTAAAAATCAAGTTCTGCATTCTTCTGCAGCACCACTTTTAAGGCATATGATATGCAGCACTTCTTCATTTACGTTTCTCCTTGTTTTAAATAATTTAATATGAGTAAACCGTTTGTCAATTTGACAATGGGACATGAGGATTTAACAAGGGAAAGTTGGGAATATTAATTATAATTCAAGGAAAAATTAATTGAAAATCTTTATTCTCAACAGCATATTTTAGCAACCAAATTTGATACCTTATTCTCAACAGCATATTTTAGCAACCAAATTTGATACCATCAATGGGTTAATCTCATTATGACATCAAAGTATTTGTTCGAATTTCATAACCGAGATCAAATCTGGCCTACCGCAATTTTTTTATATTGTCACTTTTTTCAGACTTTTAAGTCTTTGTTTGAAATACTGAAATATTCTGTCAGCCTTGTTTAGTTTGTTTTAGTTTTTTTTTTTTAATTACTAATAAACTAATTTTGGCCAGCTTGTTCATACAAATACTCCACTATGCGCCGTATATTTATTGCCAATGTATTCAATAACATTCTGTATAACTGCATAGTAAGAAGAAGAAAAATAATCAAATTCAAACAGTGACCAAGAGATGACACTAGGAGCTAAAAAATAGTGAACGGGGGGGTTATAAAATAGTCAAATTCTAACACTATAATTGATTTAAATAGTGATAGAAGATGAAACTTGTTAAATTAAAATAGCATTCACTTCAGACGAAAGAAATTCAAGCTTAAACGAATTAAAGCGTTGATCACACCACAAGCGATGGTGGATTGTTTGTTCTCCTTATGGCCGTATCGCCAATCTGTGTAACGCCAGGCCGGCGCTATCGACATTATACTTACAAATTTTGAAGTGTGTAAAAAAATATGTTTTAGTTTTCTGTGAATAAAATTTTACTGAAATCCAAAAGAAAGTGTTGTAAATATTAGTTTTGACGAAGAAATAAAAGTGCATGACAGAATTTGAAAAGCGAATAAGTAGAGACCTTTTATTAAGACTATCTTCCAATGTCCTTATTTGAGGGAAAAGTCAATCCAACCCACCCCAACAAAAGGATTTTTCAGAAAGCCTAGAAAAACAAATTCAATCTCTTCATAACTGTCATCATCATAAAATATTAGTTACACTGAGAAAAACATTAAGGTTGATTTTCCTTTAAAAACCGACTCAGCATACTGACTTTCCTTAGCGTACTACTGCGAAATTAACAATATAGAATGGTTTTTCCTAGTGAAAATCATTCTCATATTGTTTATTTTGCAGCGTTCTTTTTAATGCGAATCCAATTAAAGAGTTCGTGCATTTTTCTCGGTGTATTAGAAAATTTCCAATTACATAACACAAAATAGTACAAAACAAATAACTGGAAATAAAAAAAAACAGAAATTATTATGCCAAGACGCAGCTTACTGTGCGTCATCGCTCAACCGGATGTTTGACTTTATACTGTGCGAAATATAGGGAATAACAGCTATGCTACTGTTTCATCTGTCACGCACAAGGTAGTCAATGCACACATAATAGTATGCCAAGATGCGAACAATTCGGTACAGTTTGTATAGTTACTTTTTCTAAAAAGAAAAAAACTATATCTATCTACATAATTCTATAAACTACAAAATAGTGCAATTTTTGTAATTTGATTGTATCTAAATCTCGTAAGGTTGAAACACATTTGAAGTTTGAGTTCGCAGCTGGTCGCGATCTAGACTTAACGCGATCTTTCATATTTTGCCTTGTAAGATTATTATTTATTATTTAGCAAATCGCCTAAGTTCAGACTACGACCAGCTGCGACCACGAACTTCAAATATGTTTCAGCCTTTATTGTTTGTGAGTTTTTTTTTATATCAATGTATACTCGTAAGTATTAACATTCATCATCACCGGTTGGTGTGATTGTCCTCAAACAGATTAATATTCTGATATTGATTCAATGATATATTATTTAAACTTAGATAACATAATAAATTGTTAAACAGAGACAATTTTCATTCTTGTTTTTACCTATTTGTGTTCAAAGAAATGTCTGACCTAATTATGGAGTTTACTTTACTTTCGAAACGAAGGCCCATGTGACACCTTCCAAGATTTTACTATTTCTTGCGCAAAGTAACAGAGAAGTATCAATTAACTGCGATAGCCTATCATACTCGCTTTGTACAAGATCTTACATAGTGTCATATGAGCCTCGCGTGGTATCATACGGGCCTTGAATGGTGTCATGCTGACCTAAAAGTCAAAATCAAATGAACTTTCATAAAAAAAGAACAGAATATGTAATATGATGGGAATATATCGCTATAAACCGCTGAAAATAATTGAGCACCACCCTCATCCCTCTTTCTATTTATGTGTATTTCCATTAATCGCTATGAACATAAATTCTAATTGAAACTTTTCGTGTTTCAGTGCGACAAAATAAAACAGACGAACGGTCATAATACGTCAGCCAGCGGTTTAATTTTAGTTATACTTATTTAGGCTTACCGAACAAATGGATCGCAGCTGTATACCGTTCCCACGGTTCTAGATGGGAGGTTTTTGGCTTTCAGAAGTGACACCAGCAGTTTTTCCGTTGATGGTTCGTAACGTAAAGAAAACCAAATCCTTCCAATATGACCTTCAGGCCACTGGATTTCGTCCAGATCCAAGGTACTCCTGTACAGCGATGGCTCTATGACGCCAAGACCATAACAACCTGTAATAATAAGTATTGAACTAAACAATCATTGTTTGCAGAGAACAGCAGCCTAACAGAAAGAAACGCTTTAATGACAAAAAGGGAAGCGCCGGCGAAAGAGGAAACAGTGATTCTGTTTAAGCAAAAAATTCTAGTGAAAGAATAGCTATCGCGAAAATGTTAACTTTATTTCTCCTTCC
This sequence comes from Prosopocoilus inquinatus, assembly GCA_036172665.1. NCBI lineage: Eukaryota > Metazoa > Arthropoda > Insecta > Coleoptera > Lucanidae > Prosopocoilus > Prosopocoilus inquinatus. The sequence goes on from CM069875.1 coordinate 20,417,961, forward strand.
TGACTAATTACTGTTATTGAGTTTGTGTTAATTCTTTAAATAAAATTGCCACCTCAGATCTACTTCGATTTATTGTTAATGTTTAACATAACATAAACAACGACGCATTATTTTACTTTCAGAAAATGTTTCTGAAACATTATAATATCATATGAGTTGAACATTTAGTTCAAATATTAATAAGGAAACTCTTCAAAATCTGAGAATATACTGTTTGGAAATAACAAAATTCATTTTTAAAGGTTACGTCCTCGTTATTTTAAGTGCAGTTCATTCACAAACCGACTTTCGCCGAGTTTTTACAAGTTGCAACCAAGTATTAACACTTTCTCTGTTTCTGTTATCTTTCCGTAGTTTTAAAATAGCTTTACGTAACAACTTTCTGCGGTTACCACTTCCTCAAATAGTTTAAATTGTTTTTAAATAATTGAAAGTAAGCATTCGTTGTATCAAAAGTTTGCTTTCAATTTCAAATACGGTTCTACCTATTATAAATCCAATCACTCTTTCAAAAGATCTTGTGAATTTATTACAATAATAATTACATAATCAATATTAATCATATCATATATTCTAAGGAATGTTTTCCTTTTTAATTCTGGCATCCATAAGGATGTGACTAGCTCGCGGTCCATTTAAAATGTAAAGAAACAAAAACATTCACGGCACTCTGGGCACCAAATTAAAAAAAAGCACTTCATACAATTTCATTTATTTATATAATGTTGATGTTTTAAGATTTTTTCTAATATTAAAAATTCAATTAATAAATTACTTTAACTTAAACAAAAAAATTAAAAAGAATAGGACTTTCTAATTTAAATAAATCGATCTATACACATATAGAAATTTAAATGTCAATTTTAAATCACAGCACGCTCGGATAAGTAATACTTACTGAAGGAATTAGATCGTTGATTATGCGGAGTTGGAAGAAGCAAGGATTCCGTTTCCAAGTCGGAGTCGTCCTGATCCGGTTCATTTAAATCTCCAAGGGATGTGCTTCTTAGCGGCGGAAGACTAAAATGGATTTCTTTCGTCCTACGGTAAAACACCTTTATTATTAAATCCTGCGAATCGCTTGTCAAAAATCTTTAACCGGCTTCTGGCGTAACACGGAATTCGCGCTAACTCCACGTCTTGACGAATTAATTAAGGAGAAGCATCCTGAGATTTGAAATTTCTCGTCTATTAAAAAATTCTTTTTGAAAGCTTGTACTGTACCGTTATATTGCATTAATCACAGAATGTAAATAAATTAATGTAAATAAATGCACATAAATGCAGTTGCACACAGTTCTCTTTTATCTGCTTAATTAGTTAGTTGCACAGTTCTATAAAGCCTAGCTGTATAAACTAATTTAAATGTTTGTAATTTGCTTTGATTAAAAGTATGTGTGTAAATGCACTTGCAATCTCGAGAGAGCTCTTTAGATTTTGCAAATTAGTAAAACGTAATTTTCAACCATATAATTTTTATACGAACTTTGCATACCACACAACTCAATTTTAACTGTAGATACAGGCTGATTCATAATAAGTAGCCGACCCATTAGAGGGTATTTACTAAGGTCTTGCAAGACCCATTGCAAGAAAGAAATTTATCAGAGACATTTCAAAAATCAAAGTCTTTTGCGCTTCTAAGGGAAACTGTTTCAATAGCACCGATGACTATTGGAATGCGATGCGTAATGTGTTTTTAAAATCTAACTGTTTATGTTTTAGAAACTGTATCACTGTGTCAACAGAAAGTAAATGTTATGTGATGTAACTTACGATTTTTGTAACACATTTTCGGTGTAACATTCTTGTTATGCGGTTATTCACCTGCCATACACAATGCGTTTTAGGGCTAGCTTATTCGGCCAAATTGAACTTATTATTTAATTTATTAAAACTGCAACTACTTCTGGATACACGTTTTGACTCGCGTACTATCTGGAGTATTCATAAATTGAATTTTTCATTTGTACTCTTTGATTAAACATGATTTGCTTCACTTTAATTCGATTAATTATCTCGCATATGAAGCAGTTGCAAATACGTAAAACACTGTGGTAATACATACGTTCAATTAAAAAATCCTAAAGGGCCGCATTAAAAGCACATCATTCAATTCTTCATAGGGCAAGTAATCTTAAAACGCGAATCTCACTAAATTTCTATGAATTGATATGCACGATGACACGAACACGATTCCACTTACAAAATTATTATTGTATCCCTATTTACATCATAAAAATATTAAGTTCATTGTTCGCAATATGCAATTTTTCCTCAGAGAGTCGTAAACAAATCATTTCACGGTTTCACTTCAAGGTTAAATGTTTTTTCCTCGTAATTCTGTTGTTGTTGTGATACATTGAGCTATTCCAGTGACCACCAACAAGTATACATGTGAATCCATTTTATTTCAAAAACTACACAAATTAGACCCCACCATGGCTTCAGTTACTTGCTTTGTTTCTTCAAGGACTATCTGTGATTAACGCGTCGGGCACTTAGTCTGAATCATCCTGTATATTTCTACAATTTCTAGAATAAACGATCACTACTGAGAAATAAAATGACCTACTCAAATAGCCTCAAAAAAGGTCATGTAAAATGTAAGCAAATACAAGTTCAAATTCTACTTAAACGTTGCGTAATGTATTTAATACGAGTCTATTTTTCGTGAATGTAACAAAAACTATGTAGGTTTATTTACTTTACCGCTTTTGAAAATAAAATTTTTATTTATTGAATACTAAGGAATAGTTTCTATCGATTTTACAGAAAGAAAACGCAATCTAAACTAAATCTTGCCTCAGAAATAAAACGACTCGTAATCAATAAAAATTATGGCTCGTTACAGGCAAGGTAAGGTTACATTATACAAAGAAACCGTATGAAATTCCACCTGGAGCACGACATTTTGTCTCTGAAAGGCAACCTAATGTTTCATTCTTGCAGATCCACATTCGTAATATCAAGTATCGAGTAATTTATTTCAGAGCACGTGAAGTATATTACACGTGCGGCTGTATCTTACGAACTTTCTGTTTTCAGGGAAACCTGAAATGCAAACGCAGATGTTGTGTTGTCCTGTTGAGGGACTAAAATTTACACTTAGACAAGTCCCACTTAATTCACTAATTTGCATGTAAATCCGATTCTATAAATAGTTGAGTTGAATTGAAGAAAGTAATTAAACGGCGTAAAAATATATTTTCAGTAAATTGATTCTGAATATGAAAAGCAAGCGAAAACTTGTTTTGTCAGACCAATTACTTTTACTTAATTAAAATATGTTTTTGCAACTAAATTGTTCTCTTATATTACTTGACTTTGTAAGAATTATTACAAAAAAGTGACATAAATTTTTGTTTTGCAATTTTTGACATTGATAAATGCTTTTTAAAGTTTGCTAATTCTCCTTTATTTTAGGAAAATATTTTGACAGTCTTCTACATTCAATATATTATAATTTGCACTTTTTGAAATTTCCTGATCGTTCTCTTTCTGAAAATGTAAAGGTTTAATATTTTATAATGCCTAGTTAACAAGTTGTGACCACTTTTGTTTAAAAATTTAAATAACTTTAACGTCTTCTCTAACGTTAGAAGTTATTTGCAAATAAATTTTGTGACTACAGAAAATGAACGAAATTAAAATTGATTCAGGACTTTTTTACTTAAAATATAATACTTAAATACTTCACTAATATATCAAGTTCTATTGCCGGCGCTGATGAAATTAATACTTTAACATCATCTTCGAATTATTTCTTTGCACTTGATTTGAATTTGGTAAATTATTATAGCACTAACATTAAGCAGTCGGTCATAGCGTTTTTGCAATTTTCTAAAACAAGTGAAAGCGAATAGTTAAGAGGACTTATTAACATGAAATCTGGGGCTGTTGGTATTGGTTTGAAAATGATTGACTTCTGTAGTCCGTTCTTTCTCTCATATCTGTCGCATGTTATAAATTAGTACATTACATTCAAAGTATTCCCGAACTGCTGGGTAAAATACAGTTTGGTTTCTGTAGCAACAAGTGTGTTTATACTGTGTGTCAATTACCTACCAAATGACACCAAACTAAACCTAGGTAGCCATTTAAAAAATATTCAAAATGACTGCCTCTAACAAACACCAGTCACACAAAACAAATGAAACTCGTGTCAAAATATGGGTATTTGTGTATAATTCACCACTAAACGTCAAATTTAAATATCAAACCGTTTCTACATAATCCCATTTAGTGCAATATTTTTACGCACCCTGTATATATATTAGCAGAGCGCGCCTCAAGGCTGGATTTTAGGTGCAATATTATACACTATTTATTCCTGTTTGCCTCACGCTCTTCATTATTGCAAGTATCATTTATATGCTGACGATACGGTTACAAATTTATTATTCTTTTCTTTATAAACATTCAAATGAAGCTTTAACTCAAATAAATGCGAATCTTTAAAATTTACTATAGACATCGGAATCACATTTTCTTAAAAATAAATCCGAATCTAATGTTTTTGGAAAGAAATATAAATGATGATCTGAATATAAAAATTGGGAGTAGTTCGTTGCTGTATTAAAAACAATTCGTTCAAACAACAACGTTCTTGTAGTAATGTTGGATAATGAGTTCAGATTCACTGGTCACTTAACTTTTATTCTCCGAGAAGCCTATGGAGCATTAAGAGAGACCTTGGAAAGAAGAAATAATAGCAAATTTGCAATTCAAACAAAAAATGCACCAAATTATGCGCTAATGCCCTAAAAAATTAAAATATGCATTTATTTATAAAAACGCTCAAAATATGCATTTCATATGCACAATGCATAATTATGGTAAGCTTACTAAATAGTCTTGTCATTTTCTAAGTTTACAGAACTCGTCTGGGGTTTACTAATGGCATAAGAAAATTGCAGAAATTGTCTTACACTTTAACATGGACCAATTGCTTAAATAAGTCACAGAAAAGATCTTTGCATTGGCATAAAACTATAAGATTCAATACACTACCATATTTATGCTTAAGAATAAAATTTAGAACTGACGTCCCTAACATTAATACCAGACCCAAAAATCACAACACAATGCTGAGCTTTTTAAAAGATCATTTTCATAATCGGCAACTGTTGAATGTTGTATTATTTGATTGGACATCGGTTTCATTAAGGTCGTCTAAACTTAACGAATTTTCTAATTGGGGATAAGGCAATCTAATCAGTTACATTTTAGTCGCTCTTAGGGTTTTTTTTATAATGGTGCACACTTATTCTCAATTATTTATCAAAATTTTAGGATTCTCTTTTCTCTCTTTTTTGTGTTTGTTTTCTTTTTGAAGGGATACAAGGAGGAAAAGACAACTCAGTGGGTTAGTCTGTTTGTATTCTTTTTGGCAAAAGAGAAAGGATAATATGTAACTAACATGTTACATACATCTATGTATACAAATTTATCTTTGTTTGCCAATAAAATGTTATTATTATTATTATTTCGCACGTTTTCAAATTATTGTTAATTATACAGAGTCCTCTAAACATATTATTATTGACTTCGACTTAATTTATTTAACGAGATTTTTTTATGGAATTCTTTACAACACAAATAATTTGTTTAGTAATTACAGTGCAGAATAATCGAAATAAAAGTTATTTTGAATTTCTTTGACAGAAAATATTATCTCTTTGAAGAAACACAATCAATTTTTTTATTATAAGCTGATTAGAGGATAATTTTAAGAACTTCTATCTCCTTTTTACTTTCGTGCAATATCTTTGCGGTTTGCAGTCACAAATCACGTTGTGGTCTTGACTTAGATTGATTCAACGGTATACAATAAAAAATGAACCTGTGGAAGCGATCTTTCTACTAAATGGAACACAAATATGTAGTGCTTGGCGTTTTTGGTGTCTTTAGAATTTTCAACGATCAGTATAAAATAAAATAGTCGATTTAGAATTAGCATAATATCTAGTTAAATAGTACAAGTTAAAACATAAACTAGAAAATTAAATTTCCACTTTGCACTTCTTAGGACTTGAAAGCTTGTTTTTAATGTGCAATTAAAAAAGCAATAATCCACGGTTATGGGGTTAAAACCTTCATTTGTATGCAACCTTGCTCACAAGAGCTAGAAATATTAAAAAGAATCACGTCATTCTATTTTGCTGTGCACGCAGCAGTTTGTCGGGGGTTTCAGTAAATAAAGAGAGAAAAAAAAAACAAATTAATTATTAAATTCAATTCTGTTATTATGTACACCGACTTCTTTTAATATGCTGTTATCAAATGTTATCATGAAAGTTTACTGTATATCGAATATCGACTTACTATTTAATCAAATAATACAATAGGACAATTGATTCATTTAAGCTAATTATTGTGTGTAAATGTGAGTAATCAAACTCAACATCGATTTTCTTCTGTGCACAAGAAATTTAGAAAGTCCATTAGGCTGAACTATACTTTAAACACAATAAACGTTTTTCTAAGTTAAATCCGAAAACTTTGTTTTCAGACTGTACAATTAAAAAGTTATATGAAATACACTGACGCTGATGGGAAAGCTTCGTGCAATCTATATTAGTCTCACCCTTTTAAAAATTTATAACGGGTTTGTAATAACGAAGTTGTCTCATTATGGGACTTACAGGAATTGGGGAACATTTCCTTGCTGCGAGGGGTAGACAAGGATGCTGGCCGCCTGCGGCTTCTCTTCTTCATGTTTGCTTCGTTTCTTCAACGCGTACATTATAATCACAAGGATAAGGACTAAAATAAGTCCCACGGCTGCACTGATTGCAGGGTACAGGAAATCTAAATAGGATGATAAGAATGATTGGATATTTGATATTTAATTAGTAATTAAAGCGTCGCTCACCCTTATCATTTTCTGGATTTTCAGCAGTTTGCTGAAACACAATTGTTTCGGGTATTGAAGAAGATATAGGCGAAGTAGAAACTTCATGTGGAGAAACAGACGATTTAATATTGTCTAAAGTTTCTAACTTGTATCTCCGTTGAAGTTCGTTGATCAATTCTCTCTTCAAGTATTTATTGTCCATGTTTAGTAATTCTTTTGACGATGTTCCTTACATTTTGATACCTGAAACAATTTCATAGACTTAGACATAGAAAATAACGTGGAAAATTAACGAGGTTTCTTTTAAATAACAAGAATACTTTCTGTACATGTATACAGATTTGGTAAATGTTTAACTGAACATCCTGAAACATCATGCAACTAGGAACGCACTACAAACATGAAAGAAGAAACATGACTAGTCACGCCCACGAGTGTGGGCAGCGAATGCCATTCGGGTCGCCCGCCAGGCACGAGCGCTTACGATATGAGTCCAAGAGCGCCTACGTTTAAAAGCCAACTGACCAATGCTGTATGTAATTGTATACACCACGGGTCATTTCAAAATTTTAGTTATGAAAAGCATACGATAAGTAGAAACGAGAAATATTAAAGTTGGAGAGAGATAGTATTACGCACTGTTGGTCCTGCTTTTACTCTCAACGCTCATTCCTCCGCAGTCATCTTACGATACATGCGCTTAGCGTTCGCCGCCTCCAGTTTCACAGCAATTCACTCACTCTCGTGCACTGCGATTTCATTGACTCAAATTTTGAAATTTTGTGACCCGTATACTGTTTCTCTTTTTCATTTAGATCTACTTCCGTATACTTTAAAATTCACATGAATGTCATGAATTTTAGAAATTACATGAGAGAACATAGGAAGAGAGGTATTGAACGATTAGAGAGTACGATGAAAGAAAGATTATTTAAATCCTACAACAAATTACCGAGCTCAGATTTAAGTTGTTTACACAATAATAGCCCAAAGGCTTATGCCTCCAAAAACATTTGCGTAACACGAAGCTATGTAAAGTTGTGTAATTATTAACAATTTACAGCTGACATTTTAAATCGTTTAAAATATAAATTAAGGGCCATATTAGGTACGGTCTGTTGTATGCCTTTAAGTAATTATTAAAACTATTTTCAAGCAGATGTGAATAACTATTGGAAAACAAATAATGCCAAAGCTTAAGAAAACTAGTTTTGCTTAGTTTTAAGACAAAAATATGGCGTTTTGTGCTGTTCGTGGTTATTGTAGAAGGAAAGGAGAAGACAGTAAGTAATTAACGGGAATATCATTTCATAAGTAACTAACAAAGTAGATGGACTACACTCGAGGAAGATTTTCATTCTTATTTTCGGAATTTTCGTAAATTCTTAAAATACTAGTATGTGTATACTAGGTGATTCAAATAAGTGTCAGACCCGTTAACCACACTAGAAAACAAAACAAGAAGTTTTTATGCACATACGGTCTAGTATGCATAGTTTTTAAGATAAAAAACATTGAAGATTCAGATTGGTTGATTGACACTACAACAGCTGTATTGAATCACAAGAGCTAGCGTTTACCTTTACATCAAAATTTAAAACTTTTTGTTTAAGGCTTTCTGCGGAAAATCGAACATGCATATGAAATGATTCATAATTTCCATTTTGAACTAAAATGAGGTGATTATTGGAATGCCTCTGATAAATCTATTTCCTACACAATCGTACTTGAATGACCCTAGTAAATATGCTCCTAACGGATCGGATACTTATTCTGAATCACCCTGTATAATATGTTTTATATTTTTCATCAAGTTTCTGAAGTAATAGTTTCTGGAGTAAAATTCATGAAATGAATACTGAAAAAGTTATTGTTTATAACAGTTTTTGCTTGCCCTAAACCCTAAGAACTTGTTAAATTCCCAGAGTCTTTCTGTTGAATAGTTTTGCACATAGAGAACTGCGGAGATACTTTCTATTCGAGGGAAAAGGGAACGCATGTTCCTAAATGACATCATGATTTATTTGTTACTTGTCAACTTATATTTGAGTTAATACATATCAAGCTACTTTATGTTTTAATGCAGCTATTAGTCGCTTTACCTCTGAGCGTTATACTTCAAGCGCAATTAATTGAGTTTTAAATTTTAAGTGAATTTAAACGATTTTTATTCGAATTAGTTTAATTATTGACAATAAATTGACATTTATAACAAATTTCTCTGCTTAATAGCATAGTCAAGTATATGCAACCAATTCTACTTCACTCTCATGACGTTTTCAATATGGAATCGTATGTGCTAACCGTTTGATAAACAGACTTTGATAAATTCCAGTTTATAACCAAAAACAATTGAAAATTCACTTTGGACTTTTGCTAAATATGCCGGAGTTTATAATTTTTTTAGTATCTAGAATAACGACAGCTGCTAATGTCCATTGTGAATTGAAATGTTTGGTCTCAAGATAAAAGAACTATAAAAGAATATTTAAATTAAAAAAAAATTCTATACTTATTTATAAACAGAATAATTAAATGTTGCCAATACTCCTTGAACCAAATCGAAAGTAATAGTAACACTAACATAACAGTATTGAGCGTTTTGACCTACATACATAAGTACGGGGTTTTATTTTACTGAAAGGTTGCTTTATTGAATTGGTGTTTTTAGGTTTTGAATTTACTTTTGAATGTAATGTATGTATTTCCTATCATTTGTATGGGTTGTTTGGATATTATTTGAAATGTACCATCGGATACAAAGAAAAGTAAACGATCTTTCTCGCTATTGTACGTCTGACTTTGATTTGCCAGTACAAATTAAAAGATTCCACATGATCGTTTCAGCAAATTCCCTTAAGCAAAACTAAAATAGATAACCCAAGAGCTCCCTCATGACATTTTGATTGTCAGAGATGACTAAAATACATAATATAGGGTGCGTAAAAAGTATTGTACCAAATGGGATTACGTTGAAATAGTTTGACATTTAGATTTGACGTTTGGTATTTCTAAGTCAATTATCTGCTAAAGGATACCAAACTAAACTCGGGTTGCCATTTAAAAAAATCAAGATGGCTGCCTCTGACAAACACCAGAATTTATGTATAATTTAACCCCACCACGTAACCTACGTAATCCCGTTTAGTGCAATACTTTTTACGCAGCCTGTATAATGGCCACGACTGTAATTTTGATCTTTACGTATTCTTCTTCTTATCATAATAATCAGGACCCAGATTATACCGTAAGTAATTTCTAGTCTTCATTAATTCTGTAAATCTTAACTGTTTTACAATACTCTCTAAATACAATACTTAATGCTTTCCTATTTTCTTATCGAATAAATTTTCATTGTTTTACATCTAAACTTTCTCATATAAATTTCCTTTCTACCCCACTGAATTGTATTCGAAAAAGTGTCCCAATAATGTTAAAGTAGTTCTTCTAATATCTTTAAAATAAACGAAGTGTATACCTGATTAACGAAAAGTCGAATATCGCAATCTTCGCTTTTAAATTGAAAACAAAAGGAGGTAACCAATTTTTGTTTACATTATTGAATTTATCTCTAAACGTCTTAGCCACTAGTTTTTTCTCTTTTAGTTAGAATTAGGATAGAAAGATGGATCCATCCTGTACAAAAATGACCGTGTGACATTTAGTTACATTTAATCTATTAATGCCATTGCACTTCGTGCACTTCCTGCACTTCGTGCCAACTAAGTGCATAAGAGCACAACTAGAATATTCTGTTTAAGTAACTCTAGTAATTTTCAAACGTTCGTTCTATCTGTTTCTCAGTGCACGCAAATTTCTTCAAACGCAAACAGTTAGTTATTCTAACTAGAACCTAAACTATTTTAATTATTCTTTTTCTACGTCATTCGGATTGCTATGCGATTTATTCAAATTTTGAAGCAAGATAACAGGATAAATTTAGAAACTCGTAAGCCTAAATTAATGCTCGAGGCATAACGAATTGATAAAAAAATAAAAATAAAATTTTGCGACCATCAGCTTCAGTTCACTGAAAAATTTCGCATGAATAAAACTTTTATACCAGATTTAATTAAAACGGTAACGAAAAAGGGCAAAGCCGCGAGCTCGGGCAACATCTTAACTTAATGATATAAAATGCGACTGAAAATAATTAAATTAAACAAGGCGCTGAACTTTCTATCCAACAGAAGGAGCTCTAAATTAATAGGTACTCGTTCTGGTTGTTGTTTTCAAAGCCTTTGATCTCGTTATGATTATTTTTCCTGTTCCGAGAGTATTAATGGGCCTCACACAAAAGTCAGAGAAAAGAAAAACCTTTTATTCCGTTGTATTTAAAAGGATTACGCATTTTTGTAATTAAGAGGGAGAATCGTGTTACGCATTATTCACTTAAAATAGCACATGAACCGTATTCAACCAAGCTTCATTATTGCAATAATTTATTATTAAATATTGTCTTTTCCTAAAATAAATAATCATTTTTCTCCTCTGTTTATTAAGGCAGTATTTGCGGAAACATTAAAAATTCCTCAAAGTTAAAAAATGGCAGCTACAGCTAAGGATACTTGCTAATAATAACTTTGTAGCTCTTGCCTTATTTGTGTGTAATACTTCTATTATTTATTTTGTAATTAGTGCAAAGCCAAACAAAATTTACAATTCAAACTTTCTATATTAATTATCATTTCACTTAAGTAATTGAAGCGTTATTATTCATGAGCTCTGATAATGATTTCGGAATGATCTCTTGAAGGGGAAACCAAACAATGAAACTTCAATTAAATATGGTAATATAACATAACTTTTTGATTATTTTCGATATGAATAACCTCTTTCTTTATAGTCAATGGTTTGTTGTTTTCTTGCTTTAAGGTCGCTTCGTTTGACACCATGCAAGATTTGATATAAAATCTTGTACCAAGTGACAGCGAAGTATCGAATCGGTCAATAAGCTCCTTCACTTTGCATAAGATTTCATAGTAAATCTTACGTGGTTTTAAACGGGCCATATTTTGTTGTATTTACTACTTTTTTGCAAGGTTAAGTTTCATTTAAAAAGTAAAAGTTGTAATTTATCACCATACTAGGTCACGAATGTAACTTATAATATATACATACTACATTTTTATAGCCAAACCAATTGTTCTATGTTTAGCAAATAAGTAGAGACAAAAAATTATATAACTCATTCCTTACCTGATCTCCGTCTGTACTAATAATAGAAAATCACCATCCAAGTTAAAATGATGCAAACAAGTATACAAACTGCTCTTTGTAAATACGTTCTGTCGTAATTGTTTTTTTTTTCGTATTTGTTTAGTAATAATAGTCCAAAATATGTTTTATATGTAGAATCCTTTTTGTATTATTTTTATCTTTATTCCACAAGAAAACAGTTAAAAAATATTTTATTAGAACTACTATTTACAATTACAACTACTTAAATGTATTATTAAACAGGTGCATAGAAATACAATCTCTTGCTGGGATCTTTTATAAAATTGGGTTTCCTCGTCGTTGATTCCGAATTAACCCGAACAGACTCCTCGAAGAACTGGAGCTCATCTTTAAGGCCCTCTCCTGTGCTATCTCGATTATTTGCCTCTGTCAGGCTATTTATGCGGCTGGGCAATTTCGGGTCGGAATAAAAAGCAAATGGCTTCGGCACAATGTCGGTGAGGCGTTTTATTTCCTCGGAATCTTCGATTTCATACGCCGTAGGCGGAACGTACTTAGTGCCCTGGCTGACCCTGATCTCTACCTTCTTGTACTTGTAATTTCCGCCGTGCTTCTGAGCTTTGTCGAACTTCTTGAAAATCTCTACGTCATCGGTATTTTTGGTTGCATTTTCCGACGGCGGCATGTTGGTGATGTTCGTTTCCTTTAACGTATCGATTGTAATCGCCCTAGAGGTAACGATTTCTTTTTCTTTCGGCGTACTTCCGTCAGGATTTACTGCGGAATAGTGCGACTTGTGATTTCTTGGAATGAAATTTTTATTGTATTTCCGTTGCAGGTTACGTCGTCGCCGAGTCGACTCTCGAATTTCGACAGCCGGGCTTGATGTAGTAGACCTAAATCGACTTCTTCCTCTCGAGCGTCTTGCGTTAGATTTTTCCGTTGATTCTTCAATTGGTGGTTGCGTTGTCGTCGGTCTCCGTCTACCTCTTGAAGTGGTTTTCCTTGGCTGGTCTTGTACGTCAGGTTTGTCGGTCTGGGGTAGTGGAGCTGTAGGACGATTGGTACTAGTTGGGGCCTGAAGAGTACGCGATTGTGATGATGTGGTTGCTGCATTTCGGCTCCTTTCTCCATGTCCTTCGGACTCATCTTCTGAACTGTACCGGCTATCTGAATTGTGCCTAGTGATTGTAACTCGTTCTATACTTTTGTACTTAGACGTATCTACATTAGTAGATGGACTATAATTTTTAACTTTGGGTAGATACTCTGATATATCAAAAATATCCAACTGTGAACTGGCAAAGGAATTAATTTGACCACCGGGAGAATTTTGTATATCTTTCAAAATCACTTCTTCTTCTTCAATTTCGGATGCTTCTTCCTTCGCTTCCGCCACCTGTTCTTCTTTTGCTTTGGATTTCTTTTCATCTTCAATCGTTTTGTAACTTATATCACTCTTTACTTTAGCCAAAATGTTTAGAAATTCGGGTTCTGTCGTGGAAACTGGCGTTTCAGTTGAAGGTGTTAATGTAATTGTCTTTTCGGTAGGTTTAGGGTCAGGTATATCGTAGTAACTCGGATCACTCTTCAGCTGTTTTATAAAATCGATATACGTTGGCCCTTCTGGTGGCTTCTCTGGAAATTTAAGCACGCGCTCTTCTTTCTTTTCTTTTTCCTTTTTGGATTTAGCGGTAGTTACTTCTTCAACAACGTCGACGTATTCATAACTTTCGGGTTCTGACTCTTCACTCTCAGATTTTTTATCGTAAATAATTCTGCCTTTCTCAACGTCGTAGCGATATGTTTTTGGCCTGTGAGGCACATATTCTTCTTCTTGCTCTGGATTCTCTTCTTCTATTTTTTTACTTTGTCTTCGTATTTCTGAGTACCTTCGTCGGGCGCTTCTTTTGACGATACGTAATCTGTGTGGATAAGATACTCTCCGTTTTTTGACGTGGCTCTGTCGCCGTTTTGAATTCTTAATGGGAGGTGGCTTCATGCCAATTACGTTAAAATTATTAGGTGTTGCTTCTGAATCTGATTGAGAAAATGGCCGAGGAGTATGAATTTCCCTCGGAGGAAGTAAACCATGAACTTCGTATTTACTGGTTGCTTCTTCAATTCGATGGTTATTGGGAATGAAATTTTCATTTATTCCATCTGATTCTAAAGGAGAAATGTTATTGTTCTTATCTTTAGCCATCGGAGTCCAAAATGAGGGCTTGTGCTCGTTTTCCCGAATTAATTCAACCTTGTCTTTAAAAGAATCAATTTTTGAAAAACTTTCACCAATTGGGTTTACGTAATTTCTCATATCTCCAGAGACATAATTATTATATTTAAACGGTACCACGGTTGAAGTAAACTGATAATTTTTTAACACATCTTTAGCACCAATGACAAAAGGAAGACTTGTAGTGGTTTTAACCTTAAAATTTCGACTTGGTAGTTTTCTTCGAGGTCTACTGCTAATGAAAGTTGTTTCAATGTGAGTTGATTGTTTGTTCGCAGGTACAGTGCCAGCATTTTCTGTTGCGGCCTTAATATTGTTGATAATATCAGCAAAAACGTTTAATTGCTCGCTGGGTTTAATCTCGTCTTTGTAATGCACTTCACTAAATGGTTTATGAGTAGCCTGAGCTACTGGCTTGTAGCTGTTACTATAAATTACTGGTGATACTGAAGTCCTTCGATAAGTTGCTCTGTATGGTTTACGTCTTCTTTTCATAATATACGGCGAGCTTTCTGGAAGATCGTCTGAGTCAGAACGATCTGACAACTTTTTTGAATCATCCAAATATTTCAAATTTGGAGTGGGATCTTCTCTTAAATACCGACCCAGTATAATATCGGACACTTTTTCCTTGCGTGAATCTTCTGCTACAGTTTCTTTGATTCTCTCGATCATAGAATCATCATCATCTAAATTATCTCCCACGTTTTGAGTAACTTCATAACTAATGTAATCCTGTATTATGTGATTGATTTCATCAGCTTCATTCTTGTTACTGACTGACGACTTATCTCGAGATTTGCTTGAATCACTCTGTTTTGAAGGAGAAAGATTTTCAAAGATTGTGCGTGGTGTGCCTATTAAATCTTCTTTAAACAAAGGGTTATCTAAGGGATTTTCCCCGAAGTACTTGGCTTTGAAGCAATCGATCTTGTCCCCCAATTTTCCTAGTCGTGGAGCTGGAGCTTCGTTATCTTCAGTTTTTGAAATATTTTCGGCTCTTCTCACCCGAGTGGGGATAGGGTTCACATCACTTTCAACTTCTTCACATTCGATTTGATCTGCTTGATCGTAGAAAGCCATTACACCCGGTTTTTTATCAGGAACATTGTTTAAATTTTCCGAGTATTTAAGTGGTGAATTTTCTGCAACAGATTTTAGGTTATAATAGGGATATTTTTCATTGTTGTGGTCAGTGGTAGAAGCTGATTTATTTTGTGTCACGTCTTCAGTTACCATTCTTTTTCTGCGGTTGAGTGTTTTTGCTGGAATGGGGTCACCTTCTAAGAACTTCTTCGAATTGGAACGAGTCGATGGACTTTCTTTGGAGTATTCGCTATAGATGTTCACGAAGTTGCCGAAATTTATTTCGGGTTTATTAGTTGGAAGAAATATTTCTTGTTCCGTTAGATTTTTATTTTGCCCTACAGCTGATGCAACGACATTTGGACGATTGGAAGTATCTAAACTTTGACGATGTGCGCTGGAACTTTTAGAATTCTCTGCTTTCGTAATAGGACGATTTGCACTATTTTTTTTTAATTCGTTACGAGAAGCCTTAGAATATTCGGGTTGTGTCAGTGTAATTATTTCATACTTCGAATTAATTCGTTGATCTACGCTTAACGAATCAATTGGACGAATGCTACTATTGTCGTTATCCGAATTATTTGCACTTTTACTTTCATTATCTGGTTTAGAAACTTTTTTTCCGGATTCTCTTTGCTTGGGTTGTTTGGTCTTTACTTTTTCCTTTCTCGCATGAACGTAAACATCAGAACTGTCCGCGTTCTTTTCGTGATCTGCATAATCGTAGGCACTGTCTTCATAACCTTCTTCCGTATAAACTGTGTGAGTTTTTGAATCTATAATCGATTCTTTTAATCTTTCATCTTCTGGTGATGGAAAAGGAAGATGTTTTTCAGATTCACTGTGTCTAACTTGTGCATAGGTTTTGAAGGGAACGAATTCTTCCGTTGAGGTATCATCATAGTAATCATCTTGATAATCGTTGTGTGCTGCATGTTTCTCTGTTAGGTGCCTCATGTCTTTATTGAATTTGTTTTTCTTTTTTTCAAAGTCTGTTTTTGCTTTATCGAAAATTTCATGTCCCATATTAGGTTCCGTACTGTCTTCTAAGTCCTTAAATTTGTGCTTGGTTACATGAGGACGGTGCTTTTTTCCATGTTTAGCCCATTGCCTTTGACCCGGGTAGATCGGTTTGGTCGGAATTTCCTGTGGCACTTCATGATCGCTTGAAACTGAAGATTCCTCATTATTTTCAAATTTATGCCGGTAGTTATCACGTTCGGGATTAGCATCAATGTAAATGACCGGAAAAGAATGTTCGTTGTGTTTTGATTTCTTTCTCGCCTTTGATCTCGTTTTCTTGCTTGACTTTTCCTGCGGAGGTTGAATCCACCTGTTATTAATTGCCGGGTTGTACTTTATAAAGCCTTGATTTGGCCTGATGTAGAGCAGGTTTGGATTTCTTTGAACTAGTTGGTTTGGGTGCGGTAGATTTTGAACGAATCTTTGAGAATTTTCTGCACTTAAAACTTGAGGAAATCTTACGTTTTGATTTGGATTTGGTGGGGAAAGTGGGGGATGTTGTAGTGAAAGCCCGAACGTGGGTGAATTTTGAGGTATTTGAAAACCATTTTGGAATTGATGCGATGAATATAATTGGAAGTATGGGGGAGGAAGATTATTATTTGCATAAATTGACCATAGTGGAGTAGTTATTGCATTTGCTGAAGTTACGTACAGCCAAAACAAAATTAATTTCATTTTAGAAAGTGATTTGAACTCTCTCGCACATTATAATATTCAGGGCACTATCATTTTTAATAAGTAATAAAACGTGTTTGAATAATTTCCATGTTTGTTCACTTTTGTGTCACAGATGGTGAAGTGATGTTTAAAGTAGCACACTTTAATATTTGCTTAGGATTACAAAAAACGATAGTTCGTTCTCTCCTTTATTGTTTAACTATCACCAGGTTAAAGTTTAAATTTATGTTTTCAGAATTAAAACGTTTCTATTTATAATTCACACTGATTGTTCACTTAATTTATTTATATATTTTTTTTAGTTAAGTACACGCTATTAATATTTATCCTTTATGATAAAATTGGGTGATCACTTTCTCATTAAGTGTTTGTCACATCAACATTTTTCTCTTTGGCACAAGGAACACGAACGCGTCGAAGCAAGTATAAGATCGAAATGATTTAAGTCCGTCAGGTGGCAAGGTTTATGTAGGTTTACGGTCTACTTGAGGAAACGCAAAAAGTGTATCGGGATTTCTGGTTTTGCATTGGAAGCCGGCGGCGCGGCGTGCGGTTATAATGAATGTGGAACGGTATCCGAAGTGAAAGTGACCGCGACAGCAGCAAAATTGCTTAAAAGCCGTAGATATGGTCGATTTAATTTAACAAGTAATTGTTTCAGATTTACGGGCCGTTTTCGGTCCGAATTTATGTATCTTCGCCAAAGTTTCTTTTTCCATGTTTAGCTTTCAACCAGGCACTAATTAGACGGTGTTCGAATTTTGTTATGCGTAACGAGAACGAAAATGTAATTTTTTTTACCTTCTATTTTATCTAACGTAGATAAACCAACCGTTATTTTAAATTAATTATTCGGGCAGAAATTAAGACACGTTAATTCACATTAACAATTACCAAAAAAGGTGTAGCAAAAAATCTGATCTCCAATTTAATTACATATTTTTTTTTATTAATTCTACCACGTGTAGAAGAAAATGCTTCCAGAACAAATCATTCCCAGAAAAGAAAATAGAACGAAAATTAATAAATTTCAAGTAGGTACAGTTGCGGCCTTTTTTTGACAAATATAATTTTTCGGCGGTGTAAACTGACCCAAAGTCTTAAGTTTCAGTTTCTAAACGTCACTCAAATCATTCTAAATGCTAAGAATTTGTTAAATTTAAAACTGACATCAAATTGATAGATGAAGGTTTGATTTACTCATTATAAAATTACGAATTTTTGACTTTAATGTCAAGTCTCAGTGTACCAGTTTTCAAGGGCCGCAATTGTACCATCGCGGCCACAAAATACTGGCACAAGTAAATATTTTATTCGTTGAAGTGGACTTTCAATAATGACGTTTTCCTGTCAGAACTTAAAAATACTTGAAGGACAGCATGCTTATCTCGAGAACAAATTATCAAATTTAAATGATGGTGACATCATACGAATAATTGCCGTTGAAATTAAGGGTAAGTAAAAAGTTTTATTATCAAATAGAGATGATGACAAGAGACTTCACTTTGACTTTTGTTGAAAGTTGAGTCTAAACTATAATATTTTGTAAAAAAAATTTGTGCAATCGTTCTTGATTGCAGTGAAAACCTCGAACAGCCTCTGGACAGCTGTTTCAGCCCTGTTTGGGGCTTCTTCAGCAGAGACGTAGCTCGACATTCCCACTGCATACCAAAAACGACTTGCCCAATTTATTCGCAATTGCGATGTAAGAATGATGATCAGATAAAATAGCGACATCTTACTATCGCTTTTTGACCTGACATTGCAGTAGGATAGACAAATTGAAGCGGTATTTGCTCCTAATAAGTCCCCCATGCAAGGCGGCCATGCTTGCTGTCAAAGCATAATGAAAGTTTTTAGAAAAATTTTGTGCAAATCGTTTTTGATTGCAGTGAAAACCTCGAGCAGCCTCTGGACAGCTGTTTCAGCCCTGCTTGGGGCTTCTCTTCAGCAGAGACGTAGCTCGACATTCCCACTGCAGACCAAAAACGACTTGCCCAATTTATTCGCAAATTTTTTCTAGAAACTTTCATTATGCTTTGACAGCAAGCATGGCCGCCTTGCATGGGGGACTTATTAGTAGCAAATCCCGCTTCAATTTGTCTATCCTACTGCAATGTCAGGTCAAGAAACGATAGTAAGATGTCGCTATTTTATCTGTTTATAATATTTTGCTTGATTTTCGGGGAACATAACAACTGCTTTGTCCCAGTATTTTCTGGCCGCGATGGTACCTTTTATTAATTCTCTCCAAACTTTGAGGCAACTTTGTCTATTTTTATGACATTTATCAACTCTAGGTATAGAAGGTTACTCTAATTTGATTTCCTAGTATTTATTCAAGTGTTTCATAGAGCAGTTTGGTTCACTAAGGAGGACTTCGAGCAGGAAATACTTATACACCCTTTTTCGAAAATATTTGTCTTTAAACAACCCAACCACATATTAGTATTATATAGTATATTAGTATTTATGACAAATACTTGAAAATGTGGGGCCGGCTTTAGTCCATTAAGCCGGCAAGTATACTTTAGTCTCTTATTAAAATTACAAAAATTATTAGGAATTAAAAAGAACAAATATTTTTGATTCTTAGCATACACTATTACGTAGTTACGTTATTACCAGTTTAAGGTGACCTTATTATTTGATATTCTATTCACCCCGAAAATATCGGCAGACTTCTGAATCACGGTATATTTGTCAAATTTCCGAATGTGTGGAGCTAGCTTTATTCTTTGAGCACCTGATGGTACTGCCGCGAGCAATAAATTTTGGTTATCAATGATTTTCAAAAATTCTAACTTACTTGTATTTTATCAAAAATAAGGAAATTTATGTCTTAATTTTGAATAATAATAGTATTTTAAAAACATAACTGCTTTGTCCCAGTATTTTCTGGCCGCAATGGTACCTTTTATTAATTCTCTCCAAACTTTGAGGCAACTTTGTCTATTTTTGTGACATTTATCAACTCTAGATATAGAAGGTTACTCTAATTTGATTTCCTAGGAACAGCGACAAGTTTAGATGACCGTGGCCTTCTGAACCATGCAGAAACGAATTAACGTCAAGATTCAAAATTTCATCAATAGATTACCAAAGAAGCTGCCTCACACAACACCTGCTGGATAATGATGATTTACTCGATCGGATATTCTATTTAGATGAAACGTGGTTTCGTTTTACTGGATGTGTCAATACGCAGTATTTTAAGTTGTGAAGTACAAATAACTCTCACACTTTTACGGAAAGACCTTTGCAAATAGTAAAGCAGCGATTTCCAAACTGGGAGGCGCGCTTACAGTAAAGGTTGAAGTTTAAATTATTGTTTCTCGAAGATGTCCACTTGGACCAATATTTTTTGAACAAACAGTAACTGCTGAACGATCCAGAAATTATACCTTAACTGTTCTTATAAACCAATTAGTTATTGGACGATGAGTTACATTATGGATATTTCCAATAAGACGGGGCCACACCCACGTGAGCTTTATGACCTTCGAATTATAAGCATGGGTTCCCTTATGGAATATCCATTGTATCTTGTTGATTTAATTATTATTAAGATTAATTTATTTTTCCCTATTTAAAAAAAGTGGTGTTTACTACGCCCGTTCATAATCTTCAAGAACACCGTTAAGCAGTGTACTACTGAATATATAGGCTGAGTCACCAAACGCGTCTTTTCCAATAGCTCATTCTATAGAGTAATTTGCTGTTTTCAAAATTATTGAAGTAACAAGGAAACAAAATATGAAACTGTTAGATTTTAACTGAACGATGTGAAAATTTAGACATAAAATAAATTTTTTAATGTGTTAAGGTCAAGACGAAATTTTATCATGAAATGTCTGGCTGACATAACTAATGTGTGAACATTCTATACTGTTCTTATACATTGTCATAAAATACCTTTAGATTCACTTCTTAACAGAATAAAAATATCACGCCAGGTAAAAATATGGGTTGGTTAATTAAGGCCTCATGCTTTTAAACTTGAGGATCTTGTGCTACACGTTGCGCAGGGTCGTTATAACTAATATAAGGACATTCCATGTGTGTATACTTCCTTAAAAAGAAAAGAAAAATTTAAACTGAATGAAGTAAGCAAAAATTAAAACTGATATAAAAATCATTAAAAAAACAATCACTGAAGTAAATGAAATTTGCTAAATTATGGAAGAAGAAAAGTTTATCAAGGGATGAAAACTCATGAAACAATACAATTATCGTATGCAAGAAACAATACATTTTCTTTGAAAGGAATAAAATTTAACAGATTTGTCCCTTTTTTTACAAAAATAAAACGGTTAATTACCAATGTTTATTATTTCATTATCCATCACGATTAAAGAAAATTATCATAATATACAAGCTGTCCGCTTTTCGAGCCCAAGCATGGGGATCTCACTTATCTTAAGAGATACGAGGTCGGTTAAATTAGGCCAAAGTTGCGTATTTTCATGCTAATTAATAATCTGAAAAGCAATTTAAATTATTCCGTTTCGTTTTGAAGATATTGAGAAAAAACAAAAATTTTTCATTTTCGTTTTTAATCGAAAACCGACAAAACTAGACATTTGTAACTTACACATTGTTAAGGCACTTTTTACGTAGAATATAAATCTGTCATTATATTTACCCGAGCTGTCAAAATTACAGAGATACGACTGTCAACTTTTTTTTTCTTATTGGCGCCATATTGTATACATGGCACTAGCTAGATCAATTGAAAACGCGGAAGAAATTCTAAAAGCTCGAAAGTCATAAAATTTTAATTGTAAACAACTCCTGCTGTCAGTGCAAAATAATCCTTCTAGCTCAACAAACCAAATTCTTTCAAAGCTGCCACATTAAGTGGAATGAAGAATGAAGAAAAAAAAATGGAACTTCTGCCCGGAACTAATGAATGACGAATAAAATTTTGTACATTTATAAGAAGCCAGTTAGAAGGAATTACAAATTTCCTTCAAATTGTGATATGATCCGATGCCGACGAGCCAAATACAAAGTCACCAATGATGAGTAGCTGTTCGAGCAACACAGCGAACATAAAAATCATCATTGTCTGAAAACGGATTCCTAAATTTTCGTAAAAAAACGTTTCTTATGAAATACATTAATAAACAATTGATTTCAACAAGATGGCTTTCTCTCTCATGACACCTGAGTTGCTGGATTGTTTAACTAAAATGTTTTCTAAAAAGAAATAACGGAGACATCGGCTGGCCAGCAGAGGGACAGATTTATCTCCCACAGACTATTTTCTGACGGGTTGGGACAATGAAACACAATTTTATAATACAAAAAGTTGCAAAGTTTAAGTTATTTTTTGTGGGGTTATGGATATGGTTTTTCCAATGATGATTCTTATGTTTCTTTCAAAATTCTCCACCTGGTGTGGTATGTAAAACTGACTGCAGTTTGTCTTGTTAAACCCGAAGAATTGTTTTGTACTTAAAGTGGGGGTTATTTGCAATAAGAATATTATAAAAATTGAGTGATAAAAAAGTGATTTTTAAGAATGCAGAATTTCTTCCGCGTTTTCCGTTGGTTACGCTAACACCACATAAGTGACAAAATCTTGATTGTTTCCACAGCGCTCTTTGTAAAAATAAAAAAATAGATATTTCGGCCAGAAAGTCAAATCAACCATAATGTGTGATACATTGTTAGAATCGGAGAAAAAAAAATTAGAAATGTGAAAATCCAATAAGGCGCCCGAAGTTGACAGTCGTATCTCTATAATTTTGACAGCTCGGGTAAATAATAGTAATAATAATAATAAATGTTCTTTATTGCAAGTTCATTTACGACATAAAAAAAAAGTATATATAAAATTTGAAAGGTAAGATAACGCTAATCGTAAAAAAAAGCTTGCAACCACACGGCGAAGTTCAGTTTGTAGGTTGCCCTACATCCTGATCTACCACTTAAACCGTGAACAAAACAAAATGAATAGTTCAGTTCAGAAAATGCCTAAAAATACAAACCTAGAAAAATACTAAATTTACAAAAAAAAAAATACTAAACCTAGAGGTATTCTGCGAAGAAAGAAAGTAGTAAATATATAAAGTACAAACGTTACAAATGTTTTGAGAGTATTGTGGTTCATATTATTAAGAAGTAGCACATTGTCTGCTGAATAATATAGAACGAAGTTTTCTTTTAAAAACGGATAGCGAAAAAAATTTGAGTTCTGGAGACAGTTCATTATATTCATGATAAATCTGGTAAGAAAATGACCTTTCAAAAAATGAAGAGGCATGTTTAGGGGGTGAAATGAGACCTCTGAATCTTGTAATATTATGAACATCAGACCGGAATCTGATTTTTGTTTTATAAGTAAGGAGGAGAACCTAACATTAATATTTTGTGATACAGACATAGTGTTTGCAATTCTCTCCTATAGTACATGCTTAGCCACCCAGCATCGATGAGTTTATGTGATATATGCTGGAATTTTCTTATCCCGTATATAAACCTCAGACAGGAGTTCTGAACTTTTTGAATACGGTAAGTAGTTATTTTATCAATAGCAGCATGATATATCGGAGCACAAAACGTAAACTGAGACATAATCAAAGCTTCACACAGTTTTTTCTTTAACTCGACGTTTAGGTATGCTCTGTAAGGAAACAAAATCTTCAGACCGACATAGGCGTTACTGATACATTTAGTAATATGTTCCCTGTATCTAAAGGAATTATCTAATATCAGTCCAAGACTTCGAACCTTGTTAACTACTGGAATTTTAGTACAGATTTATCAGGATTTATTATCAGAGAATGTTCACGAGAAATATCCGCTATATACCTTAAATCAGCATTAATATTTGATACTGCCTGCTGTCAACTTGATGATTGAAAACTGATATATAGCTGCGTGTCATCTGCAAACATTTGCGCTGTACAATACTTAAGACCATCAACAAAGGTTGACGTGTAAATGGAGAAGAGAGTGGGACCAAGTACCGAACCCTGAGGTACTCCTCTTGTAACGGGCAGTGAACCTGATATCGAAGCGTCTAATTTAACAGCTTGAGTCCGGCCCAACAGGTAACTGCGTATCAAAGTAACTGCATCACACGAGAGACCAATATAAGACAGTAATGAAATGAGCATATCGTGATTAACAGTATCGAAAGCTTTGCTGTAGTCGAGTAATATTAGGGCTGTGATGTTTCCTTGGTCACAATTTCTCAACAAATCGTCGGTAACATTTAGTAAAGCGGTTGTACAGCTAAAACCAGCACGAAACCCTGATTGAACATCTGGCAGTACAGAATTGTCACTGAGAAATCTTCTTAATTGGCTGTTCAAAACTTTTTCGAACACTTTTGAGAGAATAGGCAGGAGGCTTATTGGTCGTAGATCTTTATACTGCATAGGAGATTTAACCTTAGGCAGAGGTCGCACTATAGCTTGTTTCCAAGGCAAGGGGAAGGTGTTCTCAATAATGCAAGAGTTGATTATGTGAGTAATAAAGGGAATAATATAAGGAGAACAAAGCTTTATCATTTTAACGTCAATTCCATCACTACCAGCAGCATTAGATTTGAAGTCATTTAATATCTTTGTTATAGTTGGAGAGTCTACGATATTAAAATTAAAACTAATATTAGGATATTTTTTTGTGTCTTTGTACCGGCTCGCGTTATGTTGCAGGTTGGTATTGGAAATACTATTTACATGAAAATCATTGATTGAATCTGCATTCTTTAGGTGATCCGGTATCAATGACACTTTATTGCGCTTTGCGCTTATGCGATTAAGCTCCTTCCATAAACTTTTGCTGTTGGAATATTTAGATATAAATTCAAAGTAAGCTTTGCGCTCCTTCTTGAACGTAAATGTAGTAAGATTCCTAAGAGACTTATAATAATTCCAATGTCGTGGAAGCTTTGTTTTTCTAAACTTAGCCTTTGCCCTATCCCTCAGAGTCATGAGAAGCTTCAGGTTGTCTGTTAGCCATGGCGTATATGGCTTATTGAATTTGCATAGTTTTAATGGTGCATGTACGTTAAATAACTCTACAATACAATTATTCAAAAAATCAACTTTCTTTCCCATGTCTGCAATCCCAAACATCAAATGTAACGGTAACAAATGTAGATCTCTATCAAAATCGGTTAAGTTGATGTTCGAAAAATTACGACACAAGTAACTTACTGGATTCAGTTTGTTTGGTGTAACTATTATGTTGCAAAAAATACAGTCATGATCCGACAGTGAACAGGAAATAACACCGGAATCTTTAATCAGGTCATCACCAGAGATAATAAACAAGTCAATCAACGATAGCTTCGAAACAGTTAATCGAGTAGGTTCATTTATAACCTGAATAAGATTTAGAGATTCTAAAAAATTTGAAAAATACATTGTTTTAGGATCAGTAGAATTGCAAAAATCTATATTAAAATCTCCATTACAGAAAATTTTATCCGAATGTAACATGCACTGAGAAATTGAATTTTCAAATTCGTGAAGGAAATAAATGTAATCAACATGTGGTGGTTTATAAATGACTCCAAAAACAAATTTTTCAGAGGATACACTACATAATAACCACAACTGTTCTATATCGTTACACGTTTCTATAATGGTATACCGAATTGACTTACGTATGTAAATTCCGACTCTCCCTCCACGACTGCTTCGATCATTACGAACGAACGCAAAATTATTTACTTGTAAAGCATCCGATGAAGTATCTGATTTCAACCAAGTCTCAGAGACGGCCATAATATCAAAATTGTTATTCAAAATAAATCTTTCGAGATCCGAAATTTTAGGTGACAAAGATCTAATATTAAGATGTCCTGCCTTGTGATCTTTTCTATCATTCTAGGAAATTAATGCTCATTTATACTTGTTTATTAACAGGAACACATACTCTCAAAGCTTGTGTAATTTACAAAACGAAAATAAGTATTTTGACGAAGAAATTTAGCAAAAAAATGAAAATTCCTAATTGCGCGCTTGACAGCTACGCATTTGTAAGATCAGTACACTGTTGCTGACGAAAATAATTTACTAGTGTATTAAACTAAGGTCACTAGAATTACTAATCTTATGTATTTTATCCTCAAGTTTTACAAAAATTTGGCCGTTACTAGTAAATACCTTTCTATGTCCAAACTTCAGAACACATGATTTAACCAAGTTCATTCTCGCGGCCGTTAAGTCCTCCCGGATAATAATTTTTGTTCCTTTGAACTTGCTTTTTGCATAAAATATTTTGTTTTTGACGCTGCGTCGACAAAACTTCACAATAATCGGCCTACTGGAACCTTCACGACCTTTAAGCCTGTGACTGCAGTCAATCTCGGACGGTGAAATCGTTATGTTTAATTTCTCACGAAATAAATTTATTACCAGGTTATCCCTATCTTCAGTACGAGTATCAGCGGCTTCTGGGATTCCATATATGCGCAAATTATTTTTGCGAGAATATTGTTCTTGAGACTCAATTAATGTACGTGCCTCCTTAAGTTGTCCCTCTAGAAGAGTAACTTTTCCTTCCAACGCCGAGTATTTATCAATATGTGAATCCAGTTTTTCGGTTATCGCAGCAATCAGTCTATTCGCGAAGACCGAACTCGCCAGGATTTTTTCGTCCACTTTTTGGACAAGGACTTCATCCTTATCAGCGGAACGCATAGCACGATCCATATTAGCGTGCGGCATTTGATGTAAAACAAATTTATGTAAAGTGACCGTTGAAAACAGAAATTACCAGCAACGTTTGTACACACGTCTAATCACACGGACAGCACATCGCAGAATCAAATGTAATGACAGATTTAGATTCTATGTAAAAAAGTGCCTTAATAATGTGTAAGTTATAAATGTCTAGCTTTATCGGTTTTCGATTTAAAAAATAAAAACGAAAATGAAAAATTTTAGTTTTTTCTCAATATCTTCAAAACGAAAAGGAAGAATTTAAATTGCTTTTCAGATTATTAATTAGCATGAAAATACGCAACTTTGGCATAATTTAACCGACCTCGTATCTCTTAAGATAAGTGAGATCCCCATACTTGGGCTCGAAAAACGGACAACCTGTATACAGGGTGTAATCAAATTAGTTTCACATATTAATACCGCAAGTTCCTCATCATGTAAGAGAATTAATGCTGCAAGTAACAAAAGTCTACCTCAAAAATAAAAAAAAATATCCAGTATAAGAATATTGACTCTTTTGTTTCAGAACTTCTGGTCGGCCGTGCACAAAAACAACATTATAAAACAAAATTCCAGCAAAATTCAAGGTCAATTGCTTGATCGCATTTTAAAAGCTTTATGGAAACACAATAAAATAGAATCACCAACCCATTAAAGACGACAGTTCAAATTGACAACCTCTCGGTTGTGGCCCGTGTGTGCATTTGATTAAAGCAGAACAATTTAAATCTGCTTGCATTGATCAGAATTAAATCTGTTTCATTAGATAATCGACAATAATTAGATCTTGACATCCTGGTCTTTGTAAACCAATAGTACACATGATTTACAGTGCTAATTTCGCGTATTAAAATGTTTTAAAAAAAATAGTAGTCGCTTTGATTGATTGTCGCTTTGTTAATTATTTCCACCAACGAATACGTTTCTTCGTAGTTCGAGTTCGATGACGCTTTGTTTTTTGTACCACAAAATAATAAAAGCGACGACTGCATTCAATAACGATTTTCCGAAATGCAGAAAGAAAATACATTCTTAAACATTTTGCGCAATAAAGAAATAACAATGCAGTTTATTGACGACCAGCAAATAAAGTACACGTTCAATACGTATGAAATAGTAAAATAATTTTAGAAAATGGAATTTCTAATTTTTATTTATTTTTACAGTTTTGTGAGCAGAATACTATTAACAATTACGTGAAAATTCAGAAAAATTGATTCCTTTAATAAGCAATGCGATGGATATTTATAATTCTTTTCCGTTCTGCAATTACATAAGCGAAGATTTTAACCCAGTGCCCTTCAGTTCGATGACGCTTTATTGTTTTACGACGTTTTATGATGCGCTTGTAGAAACTGATACACGACCAGTCAGAGGTGTTCTAACAAAAAGTCTCCGGGCTCTGGGGGGGTTTTAATTTCTTTAATTTTTCACCAATAAAATTCATATTT
The DNA here is from genome assembly GCA_036172665.1 of Prosopocoilus inquinatus. NCBI lineage: Eukaryota > Metazoa > Arthropoda > Insecta > Coleoptera > Lucanidae > Prosopocoilus > Prosopocoilus inquinatus. The sequence goes on from CM069875.1 coordinate 20,446,170, forward strand.
GCAGAAATTACTTTCTTAAGTGATAAAGAACTTACAGTTTTAATATGTGAAACTTATTTGATTACACGCTGTATAATCCGTTGACTATAAATTTTATAATTCATTAGTTTCTAAAAATAAATCGAAACAAGTTTTCTCCTTCTTTTGTTTCACATGTCATATTTAATTAGAAAATTATCACGTTAAAAAAACTTTTTACTTTGAACTTGAACCCCTGACTTGTCAGTGATAAAAGTCACAGCAAGTTCGACACTTAGTGACGCTAACTACGTAACAACACCTATGATTCACTATTTGTTTCTAAATAGGCTGTTAATCTAAAATCTTTCCAATTGTAACTTTCAAATTCGTGCGATTTTATTCAGGAAGATAGTATAAATTACTGTTTCCCTACGTTTAATTCCTAAGCCCATATACGGTACATAAATAAAAATTTGAATTATGTGATGGAAAGAGTAATGAATTAATCAAATATTTTAAAATGTTGTCTTTGTTATTCTTTTTTGTTTTCGATTTTAAGAACACGTGTGTTAATGTTTAAATTTGAATTATAGATATGTTCATTATAAATGAAGCAAATGACACTTTTTAAAATAAAAAATAAACCTTTTTGTATTCTGAAAAATTGTTTGAACAATATTACCCCGGTAACGTTTTGCTCCGAGGAATTATGGTCAGCCTATTTTAGGCATGTTTCAAAACCATTACAATCCAAAGGTAGGTAGTTGTTATAAAGGGTCCGGCAAATACATAACCCATTTTATTTCTTTATTAAAATATTAATTGATATACATACTCCATATTGAAAATTGTATTTTGTATTTATTCAAGTGTTTCATAGAGCACTTTGGTTCACTCAGGAGGACTTCGAGCAGGAAATACTTATACACCCTTTTTCGAAAATAGTTGTCTTTAAACAACCCAACCACATATTAGTATTATATAGTATATTAGTATTTGTGACAAATACTTGAAAATGTGGGGCCGGCTGTAGTCCATTAAGCCGGCAAGTATACTTTAGTCTCTTATTAAAATTACAAAAATTATTAGGAATTAAAAAGAACAAATATTTTTGATTCTTAGCATACACTATTACGTAGTTACGTTATTACCAGTTTAAGGTGACCTTATTATTTGATATTCTATTCACCCGGAAAATATCGGCAGACTTCTGAATCACGGTATATTTGTCAAATTTCCGAATGTGTGGAGCCAGCTTTATTCTTTGAGCACCTGATGGTACTGCAGCGAGCAATAAATTTTGGTCATGGTCATGATTCTCAAAAATTCAAACCTAACTTGTATTTTATTAAAAATAAGGAAATTTATGTCTTAATTTTGAATAATAATAGTATTTTAAAAATTTAGTACATTTTCAATATCCTTTTTAGTAGCAGAAAGGATATTTATAAAAAAATTAGAATTTCTAAAAATTTAAAATTAATCTCCGCTCGCAATAATCTTATATCCGTAGATACGTATTTCGGCAGCTAAGCTATCATCTTCAGTACGTTACCAACTTAAAAGCATTTAAAAAGATCTAAAAACAACCTAATCATCCTAATAAAATTATAAAAATGTAAAATCCTAAAAGATGTATATGTCTAAATGTAAGTAAATATAAATTAATATGTAAATATCTAAAATTAACCGTCTCTAAGATAATAGTATAAGAGCTAACCAAACAACACGGAAATACGGAAATAAATAGTCTAGAGACCCGAAAAAAGTTCTTATTCTAACGAATAAATAAGTTTGAATTCCCTGTTATTTGATACCTAAAAATCTTGAAAATTATATTTTCATGAAAAAAACATATTTTATATATTTTTAAATTGGTAGCGTACTGAAGATAGCAGCTTAGCTGCCGAAATACGTATCTTCGGATATAAAATTATTGTGGGTGGAGATTAATATTTATTTATTTCTGAAACCACTCAACATCTCCTTTACTATTTTAGTTTAGAATACCTGAAATGAATATTGACGTTTTCATTGACAGTGACGACCAAAATTTAATGCTCGAGACTGTAGAATTACTTATTGAAAACTGGTACACTTTGACAAATACTATAATTTGAAGGTGTAAACATCCTAAATCTGAAGTTTCTAAATGTTGCAGAAATTACTTACTAGAAAAATCATTAAATTGCAAAAATTTTAATTTAAAACCTTATATTTTACTGCAGCACCATTAAAAGCCATGACGTATTGATACCGGTGTGACATTTTAAAAATAAATGCAAATGATTTCTGCTGTGGATTTATCAAATTTGACACTGATAACAAAATAATTGCTTTATACATTACAAAGTTTCGAATTCTTGACATTTATATCAATCCTCACTGTACCAGTTTTCAAGGATCACAACTGTTCCTCATTCTCCTATCTAAAATTTCATCCGGAAAAGCGTATTTTGAAAGATTTGTTCTTTAAAGTACTCCATTTATAATTGTAAACTTATAATCTATAATTTCAATGAATAAAATTTTATAAGATGCTCAAGGTAAGTCGTACATTTTTTGAACCTACAGTATGTTACTTCCTAAATAATAGAAAGTTATTCCGCGACTAAATTAGCTCTCTTGACAACTATTAATTCTCTTTAATTAAATGAAAAGGTCAACCTGCAATAAATACAGTAGACAGAGACACGGAGATACATTAACATTTCTTAAAATAACGTAATTTCTAGTTTAAATCATTTTTGATTCGGAGTAAGGTATTTTTTGTCAAAGCAGCCAAGCAAAATTATAATCACAAGTCTTTCACTTGTCTTCGAAAAGCGTTCTCCAATTTTAAATTTTCACCAGCAAAGAACCCCGTCCAAATATGTGCAAGGTGCAAATAATTTTTAACAAGCAATGCGACGGACAAATAAATTAACTCCGACAAAACAAGATATTTACATCGGTTTTGTGTATGTTCAAGTGCAACAACTGAAACGGTAAGCAAGTTTTTCTGCAGCGCGTTCTCCAAAGGCATTTCTGAACAAAACCTTGAAATAATAACTGTCGCTTTGATACATTGTACTCTGTGAGGCAAGACGCGGATTAACGGTGTGCGCCTTGGAGATTACGTGCTAAAAGAACATAAATGGAAAGCCACGGAAAGCACATTTCCCTTCCTGCTATTCGTACCTGTAGGTAGAGGAAGTCGCCCGTGAAATTTACTTGCAGCTATTTTGAAAATTTCATTAAACTTTTCTCGCCGTAAACAAAAACGTAATCTCGTCTTGCATAAATGCTTGTGTTAAATTGCGTGAATTAAAATGCCAAAGGCACCTAAATGTATACGAAATCGCTCTTGTTATTTGTGTTAAGCTATGGGGGGAGATAATAATATTTTATTGCCAAACTAATTATTTTACATAAAAATTAAATTACTAAAAATAACTGCTTTAACTAATTATTTATCATAAAGAGAAAGTCTCTTTCTATACATGAGTATATTATACTTCATTTAATATTCAGTTTTTATGTTTTCATCTGCGTCTAATTAATTAACATAGGTAGAAGGTTACAGCAGCTTCAGGTATTTTGTTCTTTTTTATTCATTGATTCAGTTGAACGCACACCATCGCATAATAAGAAAGTTTCCCTTCGAGATAAAAAGAAATTTCCAGGAAGATTATTCTCATATATTTTTCAAAAAATATATCACCCTGATTCTTTTACGTTCCTTGAATTACATTTTTCACTTTTATCTGTCTTATTGCATTTGCAAATCTTATTTGAATATATCGTTTTGAGGCACTTTTTTAATCTGAATGAACGTAATGAATAATGTGTTTTTTTTAACATTCTCATATAAACTGCATGCAGCATCCAGAAGGAATTAATTCATTTACAAAGCAGAAATGTTCACAGAATTATTATTCATTTATAAAGAGTTAATGATAAAAAAAAACAGGTAAATGATCTCCGTTTTCCTGAACATCTTTATGTATGAAACAGATAATTTTTATCGCCAATACAATACAGGCTCCAGTGGTGTCAACAAATAGGATCAAATTATCTTTAGCGATGAACCTTGATTTGGTTTATGACAAAGTGATGGGTGTTTGAGAAACACGTATAAGTTGAAGTTTGCTTTAAGAGACCATCTCGGTGTAGCGACCAATGCTATGAAATGATATGTATCATATGCATTGGCTCAGTAAACCTCAGTTTTCATCCAGAATAAACTAAAAAGTCGCTCAATAATCAAACAACTTAGACCAGATTATGTTATGTTATACTGTTCAACAAAATTTAACTTTTTGATGTTTCTGAAATGAAAAAACTAAAAAAAATTAATGTATTAAATACAAAAATAACAACGAAAACAATTTGGTAGCTCTAGTTAAGAAAATAATTTATCTGCTGGTATTTTGTGCTTGTACATTTTGGTCTATTCTCTAAGTTTTTGATACCGATTGTTACTCTTTCTATGATTCATATGTAACAATCATAACATTTGATTTCCTAGAAATCATATTTTCTTTAATTAATTGATATGGCGTATTGAGGTGTATGTGAAGATTTATTGTGGTTGTTATACTTACGTATAAATTAATTTCTCCTCAATTATTGTTAGATATAATATTAAAATTAATTAATGCTTACACATGAACATCACAGGAAAAAAATGTATGAATTTTTTTTGTCAGGTTTAAAACAGATAAAGAGCGTGTTTTTTGATCTACCAGGCCTATGGTTTTCTGACAGTTTAACTTTTACTCGTTCTCATGGTTATATAAACAAAAATAACACCCAATTAAAACATTTTAAACTATTTCTGTATTTTTGGTTAAAGAAAGGAACTGTTATCTTCGAAACTAGAGCTAAAAATATATTTAATAGTCATATTGGTGTTTAACGGCGCAAAATAGTTATGATTTGCCTATTTTCATTTTAGAAACAATTTTAGTGTTAGCGTTATCTACAAGAACTCCGGGATGAATTGACTCGTTTATCAGATATAGCAAAAAACGTAAAACCAATACATGCAATTATTAACTTTCTCTTAAATTTTAGAGCAAAATGATAAACAGAATATATTGTACAGAACTTTAAAATACACATAATGTCTTATTTATAACTTTAAATTCGCAGCCGCTTTCCCTTAAAATGGCAAAGATTTTGCAAAATGCGCTTAATTTACTAACAAGTTAGCTATGACTGATAAATAATGGCCATTAAAAATTAAAAAAGTAAGTTCTAAACAGATTGGTTTAAATTTGGAAATTGGGAAATTCGTTAAACAAAATGTATGTTCCATTAACTGGCCTGCACATTCTCCAAGGTCATCAAAAAATTACTTTTTGATGTGGGATAATAATTACCGAATATTGTTGTCATTGTCAATTCTATTTGGCAGACAATTCATATTTCAGTACCAATTGATAAAATGTCCTGAAACTTTTGCTCTTTTTCAGCGTGTACAAACGCATATTTACTTTTACATGCTATTTCCCTATATCTGAAAAACGAATCAACACCGTGTAACACAGGAACAACCTCTTTCCGAGTATGCTCCAACAACTCAGAGGTTGCATTAAAAATTGCAGTGCTGGCTGCTGCATCTAGTTATTAATATTGTTCATTAATGTAGAACCGTTGAAACTTCAATCACTTGATAAGAGATACAAAAACGTTTAAATTGCAAAAAATTGCGCTGGGTATGTTAAAGGGACATGTAGTATACCGGTTGTTTCAAATTAAGTGTACACTGAAGGGATCTCCTAAACCGTAAGAGATACAAATTCGGTTAAATGGAAGAAAAGTTGCACAAATCAATGCCTAAAAATTGTATCCATTGAGAGAATGATTTTTTTCTCATTTCTTCTTGAGTTATTAATAAAAATGTCAAAAATCGATTTTCTTTTTCTCTCTGTATCTCTTTTATTATACATAATTTTGAAATTTTGATTTAACTTTCTACAGGTACTTTTTGATTCTGCTTGGAATAAGAGTAATAGAATTGAAGTCAAACGTTTCGTCTTTCCACGACCATCATCAGTTTCGATTTTTTAAATACAACTTATGTCTTTTTATTGTTAACTATTGAGTGTGATATACCGTTACAATCAGGAGAAAAAATGCTATCGAATCGATAATAAAAGGACATGTTGTATTTAAAAAATCGAAACGTTTGACTTCAATTCTATTATTCTTATTCGAAGCAGAATTAAAAAGTACCTGTAGAAAGTTAAATCAGAACTTCAAAATTATGTATAATAAGAGAGATACAGAGAGAAAAAGAAAATCGATTTTTTCGCATTTTTATTAATAAATAACTCAAGAAGAAACGAGAAAAAAATTATTCTCTTAATGGATACGAATTAGGCATTGATTCCTGCAACTTTTCTTCCATTTAACCGAATTTGTATCTCATACGGTTTAGGAGATCCTTGAATGCACACTCAATTTGAAACAGCCGGTATACTCCTTGTCCGCTTAATTTGAACAACCAACAACTTCTTCTCTTCTATGAGTTAGTTTGCGATCATTTCTTAATCGATTCATTGTTAGAGTACTTTTCCATTGATGCCTACTGAATACTATACTATTTTCGCTCTATTCGTGCTTTCCTGCCCAGGTCTGCTTTAAAACATAAGTACTTTAGTACATATACAGGGTTATAACTAATTAAAGGCCCACCAGGGGGACCTCGTAAACCCTAAGACATGGTTAAATTCCAAAAAAAAGTGCACTATTTTGGGGAAATGTACAAAAAATCTCATCTACCTCTATTCTCAAAAAAAATTCTCAATTTCGAAAATCTCGAATATCTTATTTATTTATTAAGATATAATTAAAAATTCGGTAATTTTACATTAAATTCGATGAACAATCTTACACCGTCGGCAGAAATAAATTAGGAGTGATAGTTTCGTAGATACGATTGTCAACTGTTTTTTCTCTTATGGGCGCTATCTCAGATATTCGTACGACGTGATACAAAAATGAAATCTGAATACGGTGATGTGACACACACTACATACAGAATTCAATATAAAATCACAGAAATTTATAATTCTATCAATAAATAAACAAGTTATTCGAGGTTTTCAAAATAGAGAATTTAACAGCTTCCTGCAGTTATTTCAGAAATGAATCGAGATAGAAAATATTTCTTAATAACCCTAAAATAGGACAACGTTTTAACCATCTTTCTATCTCTTATAATTTACGAGATCGCCATGGTGGGCCTTTAATTAGTTGTAACCCTGTACACAATCTGTACATATTTAAGCTTAGCAGTTAACTTACAAAGTTTAAATTTGCACAGTTAATGGATGTACATTAACTCCTTCGAACTGAGTTTTCTGCTTTCTTCAAATTATAAAGCGAACGCGGAAAAAGATGTTGCATTTTTTATGTCATGCAGTGCAATATACAATTCTTATATAATTTGTTGAACATTTTTTATGACTAAAAACACGGAAACTATATTTGTTTGGATAAAAATCATAGTTACACAATAGTTAGTTGCTTATATTGGTACGTACTGATCCGAATCAGTTTTATTGAACAAGAAACGTGGAACAATTTGATACGTCCAAAGATTTCTTTTTTCACCATACAGCGACAGAGAAACACAGAAATCGCAGAAAACTCAGTTTGGTAGAAGTCGGTATGAAACCGAAAAACAATTCGCCATGTAGGTATTCTACTTCACACATAGAAATGACTTCACCGAAATTGATTCGAAGACATGCTCGAAAACTGCCAAGCGTCGAACGCGTTGCCAGTGCGATTAACTAATCGGCTAGGCAACAACTACTACTAATGGAAAATATCAGGGAGAAAACTCAAATATGTAATACTGAAAAAATTATTGCACTGAAAGTTTTAAAGTTATACATTGGCGGACAAAAAATTTAAAAGTAACGTATTGTCAAAATTCAGTTGCCAAAGGTTAAAAAGCAAGCTATCAATCGACAGTGAAACGTTTCCATTTAAATTCTGTCCGGTTATAGATTACAAACTCATAATTTTCATCGGACAAGAATCAACTGCTATGTTAAATGGTTGGATAGATAACAAAACGCAAGATTTAATGATAAGTTAATCTTTATCACTTGAATTTCTGTGTAATATTCTCGTTGGTATTTATCCATAACATCTATAACTACTAAAAAGATATACAGGGTATTCTATTACTGTGTACAAATAAAAAACCTCAGTATAAGTACACGAAATGCTACCTTCTACGGGTATTTTTTGGTGGTTACAATATCATAGCCAAAAAATTGCGGATGGACCACTTGTTTGGAACTGTTGAAATGTGCGAGAAAGATAGGTCAACTTGCCTTCTTTTCAGTAAGAACACGCCCACCGACACCGCACTCGATGTTCAACGCAGACTTTCGTAATAATAAGCACTAATATCGTTTATTAATTATTTTATTTAAAGTTTTAATTCACTGAGCGAATTAATATGTTTTACGATATTATCTATTGACGAATAAATCCGAAAATTTATGCACCAATTAGGCAAGCTCGTTAAAAATGTTCTTCCTTCAGCCTTTTACGTAAATCAACTTTTTCTGCAATCTCGGTGCTAGCTATGAAAGTATTACTACTTAAGGTCCTTGGAAACAAAGTAAATGTAAAATTTACATATTATTTTCAAAAGACTTATAATAATATGGATTGAGAAATTACAATTTGTTTGTACCTCGCTTTTAATTTGTTCGGCAATAACGAACCGCAGCTTCTTGAATTGCACCAGATTTTAATTTAAAGTTAATTTAAATTGTAAGCGTTTTGACCGACCAGCTTAGCGGAGCAGCTGATTTACGTCGTTCGTTCTCAAGATCAAGTTAAATACGGGATATAATTGAAGAGGCGGCCACGTTCCACTTTTAGCATTGACAAAAGTTCTTAAACGGTTTAGTGAAAATTTGCCACTACATTTTTCTCGAAAACTATTAAATTTTTGTTAAGAACATGAGTTCAATCGTTGCCATTTATGATGATGTATTACAGGTTTAAATATTTGCACACAGTAAAAGAACACCCTGTGTATATTTGAACAAAAGGTCAAACGTGTACACATACATATTTTCCTACTGAATTTACGGTTTACATCTTATAACGTAATAATCACTTTACATGTTGCAATTTGTATTGCAGCAAGACAAATATGCTATTGTGCGCATGCCCGTAGGTAAATGTGTGTTAACAATAATTATTGTCAAGACCACTAAAATATAAGAAATCAAAAATTTGTTACCATTCGTTGCAATTACACAAAAAAAATGCTTAATGGGAATGCTCTTTTCGTGATTCAAAATTAAGCAACGCATACGATTTTCTTGAGTGTTTGCCGTTTACATAATTTTATCTGCTAATATAATTTGTAGTAGTATTTGTGTTTTGAGAAAATAAAGTAATTAATGAAAGAGAAATTTGCTTCTACGAGGAATTATTTTTCATTAATCATTTTTTACTTGATTAGTTAAATTTGTCGACAACACCGACACTGCAATTAAAAAAGCTTCATTAATTTTAACTAACTTTTAATCCAATAAACCTTTTGTTCGATTTATTAAGCGCAGGGGTGCAATCAAAAGGCCTTTGTAATTTTGTTACTTTCAATTTCTGTGTTATATTTAAGCCATTCTGGTCTTGCTGAAATGGAATTTCACAGTCGTTCATCATTCAAATTCAGGTGGTGTAGAATGAAAACATAAGGAATCAACGCAGTGGAGATTTTCGTTCTGTTTCAGTGTTTGCTAAAATATAAAATATTTGCTTATTTAATTAAGGAGACTAGAAATTAACTATGTAGATAAGAAGGCAATAAATCTAATAATTGTATAAATAATTAAGAAATACTGGTTGTATTAGAGATCTCGGCTAAGCTGTAACTCTGCCTGAGCAGCGATAACAATATTTATAAGTGATTAAATACATTATTAATTTCTGTTTATTGTAAAGTTTTGAACTTTAGGTGTTGGAAACTTACGAGCAGAGTTGTTACCTGATTAATTTCTCAAGATTGTCCTGAAGTATAAATTTTTATATAAGTTTCTGTAAACTGAAGACTTTAAATCTCCTGTTTAATGATGTCCAGATTTAAGAAGTTAGAGATATCTTGAAGAAGATTCAAGTTCGTTTTGTATTATCGAGGTAAAATAAGCCTTTTCTCGGGCTGTCTTTCCCGACGTATTACTTAAAGCGAATATTATATCAAGTCAATTAAAAGTTAGTAATTCTACAGTAATTGAATTTAAAATGAAAAGCGAATGCAAATCGACCATTAAGAGAAAGCTATTAAGCATTTGTAATCACTAAATTTGAATGTATTTACACATTTCCTATCAATTTAAAACAATGTATTTTCAGCGTTAAACATGTATAAAGAACAAAATAAAAGAGCTGTAATTTCTGCGATAAAAACTAGAATTGTACCGATAAAACTGGAAGCACGTGAGAAATGTATTTTCCGGACGTGCCTAAAATGTTAGCAGGTTTCCATTTGAATTCGTTTTATCGAATTTGCGTGCATACGTAGACTACGTTTCTCAAATAAGTATTTTCATCCCGTCTGCATCTGTGCGATAAATTAGGTATGAAACGGTCCATTATAAAACGCTGTTGAGCAGCTAATTCTGTGAAACGAAGTTTGTGCAACAATAAAACGCACTTTCCTTCGTGCAACCATGGACAAACTAATTAGTCTTAATTACAGGGTATAACTTAATCTGCACTCGCTAATGGAACTAAAAGCTTAATCGAATTAGAAAATTTCTACTCGGCAATCACGTTTCCTTTTTCCGCATTAAATAACTCGTTCTCATCGGAAATGCAATATAGTAAGTTATTTTTTTAATAACTTTTCTTGCTGTTTTTTTATTAAATTGCAAAAGCCTGTACGGATTGTTTTAATTAATTTGAAGATGACTATGTTATAAAATAACACATGCTTCTTCTCTCATTGCTTGCTTGACAACATACGTATGTCTGAGACCTTGAAATAGAAATGTTATGACTATGGGAAAAGAGCGGGTGAAGATTTGGGTGACTTAATTAATTATTACATCAGGTGTTTATTTTCTTGTAGTAGGTTATTTCTTAGAAATGTCCAGTAAAGTTAAATAAAACATTAAAATAAAAGTCATTATCCAGAATTTCGTATAAAGTGATGAAAATAACTTTAATTTTAATTTGGTATAAAATTCCGGATAATAAATTTAATTTTATATATTATTTTAACTCCGTTAAAAGTTTTTAAGAAACTCTCACGAGAAAATAAATAACATAATTAAGTCACCCAAATGAGGCACACGCGTATTTCAATTTTTTTACAACCTAACCCACTAAGCAAAAAAATGTTATGTAAACATTTTGTGAACGTTATTTAGTCAGACGTAATGTTTCCGGTTAAACGTGTTTAGTGTAGAAAGTAACCTTATGCCGATAGTTCTATGTCCTAGTAAGCGATGTTGCAGAATAACGTTATAATAAAAATGTTGATCCGACGTTTCTTTATTAACGCTGTATAAACATAAATTGCAATGTTTTATTAATATTTAAACGTAATATTATCATTATGTTTCCTATACTTGTTTCATGAACGTTCCTTTAGGAATGTGTCATTGACGTTCCTTTAGAAACATTGTACTACTATTACAAGATAACACACTGTATTTCACTTCTCATCTACACACATCTGTACTTTTTTTAATTTATTAACGGATCGATTTTAAAATTTCGCCTTGTTTAAACATGATAAGTTATTTAAAAAAGTTGTTTAAAATTAGGAAATAACCCCAATTTCTTTATAACTTTTCGTGATTAAACAAAGTCTAATATGTTAATTTTTTGCAATTTGTTTTTGACTGCGGCTTTATAATCAGAAGATGTTGGTTTTAAAAGGACGCACAATTGACAAAAATTTAGAATCGATCCGTAAATAAATTTAAAAAGTTAGGGGTTTGTAGCTGAGAAGTGAAACACAATATGTAACTTTGAAGTAAAACGCACATTAGCATCGCATCATTTTGCAAACTAAAAATCTGCAGCAATCACTACCTAACATATTTTTTGTATGTTACTTCATTCTGTACTTATTGGTGCAAATTTTTAGTTTAGCAATATGGAACAATGCAACACATGCTAACGTCCACTTCAATAAAGCTGCTTTAACACTTGTAAACTTTAAAATGTTTGATTACTTCGCGATCCCTCTGCTGAGGAGCCCCCAAACAGGGTCGAAACAGCTCTCCAAAGGGTGCCATTGTAATGAACTGTATTCATAATAAGTAGTTACAAAGGAGATCTTTCTTATTTTGTGAGACAGAGATAGATTTAATAAATTCCATATGCAAAGATGAAGTATATCGAGTATTAAAGTATCTACATAGATTATATTTTTTAATGTAACACAGAAGGAATCTTACTATGCAAAGTGTTTATTAATGCAATTAATGAAATGTCGATGGACATCAATATATGTATTTACAATCAAAATAATATATTGAAACACCAAATATAAAAATACAAGCCGTGGAGATCATAATAATTATTAAATCTAATCCTCTTATTAAATACTGAACGAGCGAAATAGGCGTACTTGCAGGCGGGGGACAATAGAACGTAATCAGCTGTGTCTGTTTGGTAAGTTGAGTTTGGTCCAAAACTTCTATGTATCGCTGTTAATCATACATTTGTTTCAAAAAATTGTATGGCTTCACCATTATTTTCCCATTATTTTTTTCTCGGTGAGGTTGCAAAATTCTGTAAATATAAATCAAGAAAATGATATATAAATACATTATAATGTCAAAATAATTAAAACATCGTACTACTTACCTTTCATCAGTTTTTCAACATTTCGATTTTTCCTTATTAATATAAAAACATTTTAGATGATGTGACTGAAAATCTGAAATGCATCTCTTTTAAAAATACGTAAAATTAATAAAACATTTTACCTCTATATTTTTCACGTGTGTTCTTTGCGTTCTGTATTCTAACTTTAAAATGTAGCATCACTTTCGAGGATTTATCGCAAAGCGATAGTGCAGCCTAACTGCAGCGGTTTTTTCCCTTTTCCTAAAGCAATGTCACTTTTTAATTAGGAGTAAGTGTGTACTTCTAATAACAAGCCTTCAATAAACAAAACCACTTCGAGTAGCCTTGGAAACAAAAGTACGTACCGTAGATTGAACAGTACAGGTTCTGTGATATTCGCAAGAACTGTCAAAATACAAAATTAAATATAGTATAGTAAAATAGTACTTTAAATTTCTTCTGGCATTGACCACTTTCACCAACAAATATGCAAATTTACAGATATTTAAAAAAAAAGTTGAATTTTAATATCCACATTTTAAAATTAACTCATAGCGTTTTCTACTGACATGCACTAATGCACTGAGTGCGCACTCAGTGTATCTCCCACCTTCTTCTAACCTCACGTAATAAAATGAGTTGGAGATACACTCAGTGCATGTAGTGAACGTTAGTAGAAAACACTATCAGTTTTTGTCACGTGTAAGAAGTCGAGATATACCGGATGTTTAAATTGCCAGTACAAAATAAATTGGTTATTGGGGATGGTGAGTTGATGTTCGGCAAAAAAAATTCCAATAAAAGTCCTTTAGTTTTCGAAATAAAAATTACTAAAAATTTGGCCAAAATTGTTGTTACGCTACTGAGTTAAGATGATTAGCTGTCATAATAGTCACAGCTTGCTACATTGTTATTACTGAAATGAATGCCGCTTATATGAATAATGAGGTGACGGAAATGGCGTTATTTTATGGAAGAAAAAATTAAAAAATAAAAATAATAAAAGAAATTTTTTTTAATGTTTTTTTTTTGGATTTCTTAGGACTTCCAGATGCCACAGTTTTTTTTTTGTACTAGCAATTTTCAAACACCCTGTATTTTTTCGATTGTCAGATATTTTATTTTTCTTTAGGAAACTATGATTTAACGTTCCTACTCCTTTTCATTTTACGTTTTTAACAATAAACATTTGAAAGAGGTAGGAGGTAGTACAAATTCAATCTGCGACATATTGCGTGTATGTTAATACAAGATATTTTCCAAATATATGTATAATATATATTATATACATATGTATAGTATACTTAAGGTGTCACATTCAGTTTTATACGTAAAGTAGAGGTATTAAATTTGTCCATAAACTGTTTACCTGTTCATTAAATAGATGATGTTTCATGTCCCCAAATTAAGAACAGCAACGACAATCAGCACTATCAGTAGCAATCGGAAAATACCTAAGTCTAGTAAATTGTCGAAACTAGTGAAGAGCAGCAAAAGTTGCGACGCCATATTATTACGCACAGGCGCATTAAATAATTGAGAAATATCGTTGAATTTGGGTTGTTATTATAACATTTAAATAAAACTTTACTTATCATAAAAGTATCATGTTTCAACAATATTATGTAATGTTTCATGCAGAACTGTAAAGTTATTTCGATATTTTCAATAAATGTTATTATTCTGTTATGTAGTAACATTACATTGGTGTTTATATAACATTCCACATACCACTTGTAATATTCTATCAACATTTTGTTCAAAATGTTGCTGTGTTGTTGTGTTGAAAACGTTTCAGAAATGCTACGTAACATTCTATGCTTAGTGGGAAACGTCCGGTCTTTAGTTATGAGCTTGTTTAGGTAGAAGAATCAAATATAATTGTGCGAATGGAATAAAAAAATCATAATTAACGCTACAACTTCAAGCAGTGCATTTCTACAATTATACAATGTTAATTATGCACCTTTCTTTTCTTGCGTGAAATTCGTTTTTGGTTCAGTAAAACGGGGTTAATAGAAGTGTGAATGTTGTTAAATTCCTTCATTTATGTAAAATCGGAACAAAGAGGCAACTACATATTTTGCAATATTTTTTCAATGGGATTTTAATTAACACGAGCTAAGAACAATGGATTTTCATTACTTTGATTTAAATAAATCAAAAAAAAATAATATCTTACTACACAAAGTTTAAGTCTATTTCGACAGCTACGCTACCATCTCCAGAAAACATACACACTCACCGGTTAAAAGCACTTCATGAAATTCATGGTTGGTATGACCTTGAATGTAATCTCCTTGCCAAATTTTAATTGATAATGCATTTCCACAATCTTTTCATAAAAATAATATTTAATGTGTTAGAACGAATATTATGTTCTTTTGCCCAACTTTGTGTTAGTACTAGTACAAATAATTTGGGCCCTAAAATTGAAAATCGGCCGGAGGTAAGCACACGATGGCTTGCCGCTCAGGTCGCTGAGTATCCCATTTTTTGGTATAGCGAACTTTGACAGGATTGCATTCCTTTCGTGTCCGAAAAGTTCAAACCCTCTTACCAACCGATTTTCCTCGTCGAATTTTGTAAAGGGGTTATTAACCAGCATTTTGAAAATTCTGATTTCAAAACTCGCGAGTTGACCGCTAATCTATTTTTGCCAGAAATGGCGTTTTTACTAGCCGAAACACTCACGTTTGAAGTGATAAAAGTCCACATGCCATCTGTGATAAACGTTTCTAGCAATTTGCCATTCATTTGTGGATACGTATTGCTGGAGGTCATCTTGTTGGTCCTCATATTTTGCCGAAACAACAACTGGAGCCATTTATCCAGATTTCTTGGAAAATGAGTTGCCTGCACTTCTTGAAATCATTTCGCTACATGTACGATAGGAATTGTGGTACTTGCATGATGGAGCTGCTATTCAATATGCACGCCAAGTCACTACCTAGATGAATGAGAGATTTCCAGATTGTTGGAAAGGTATAACGGACCTATCTTATAACCTCCGCGTTCACCAGACCTAAACCCTTGCGATTATTTCTTTGTGGAGTCAGTTGAAACAACTGGTATATGCCATCCTAGTTAACCCTGTTCAAAATTTGGAGCGGCGAGTTAATAATGCTGCTTTGCAGCTTCGTCAATATCGCCAAGTCATGAACAGCATTAAAGATAATTATTGGATTCACAGAGCAAGCGCATGTATTTAAAACGGCGGTCGTCACTTTGAGCAACTTCTCTATTCTATAAATTGTCCAAATAATTTTTGTTTAATAAGTAATAGGTTCCTTTTTTTACTTTTGGTAGGAGAAAATTACAAAATAGCCAAAAGTCATCGTGACATTGAAATGTTGACAGTTCATTCGATTGACGTTGACGGTTGACGCCTACGTGCCATCAAATTAGAGCGGCAAATTTAAAAATATACAGTGGCTCTCAAACACAAACAATAAATTGTGTATCTCTGAAATCAGTAACTTTTGTATAAGGGAAGTTTAGGTATTTAGCAACTTTCAATAACATGTGAACACTTAGTTCTTCCTGTTGACAAAAAAAATAATTTAATTCGAAGGTCTTTATCTTCAAAAGTACCATAACCTGCTTTGTCCACAGCTTTTACAAAATTTGTTGTAAAAATTAAGGATATCGTTTGCATAATATTGATATCAAGGGGTAATAAAAAAATATTATCAGGTAATAAAGGAAAATAAATTATTATTAGAATTAGAAGTAGAAAGCTTTTCCAAATTATTATGTCGGATAGATGCGATGGAGATATTTTACAAAGAAAATCTTTAGTTGAAGTCGACTCTTGTCCGATGAAAATTGCAAGAAAATTGTTTTTAAGCTTTAAACAGACATTGTTAAAATTCATTTAACGGTTCACTATCGTTTGATAGAAACAAATAAGTTGTTAAGAGAAACGAAAAGGTACCATAATTTTTTAAAAAACTAAAAGTATGAGTTCTCTAAGAACTAAATCAACTTGTTTTTTTTTTAATTATACTCGTATTATACAAATTAAAAACTGACAGATCCGTATCTTATTTAATTAATCCAAAAAACAACAAAATATGTCATTTAAATGGGCAAAATCAGTATGTTTATTAACATTTCTGTGAAACGTCTTTTGAAAACATTAGATTCACATTATAAAATGCCAGTATTATTATCAAAATAAAAATTATGACTACTTATTAATGAATGTTCTACAAGCATTGAATGATTTTGATTATTTTTTTAGATATATTCAGGTTGATCTAAATTTAATTTTGGCTTTTTCTCTCCTGTATAAACTAAATTACAATTTGAATCTGAATTCATAAACTACGTTAGGTTGTTTTAATTTCGCTGTTTTGGCTTTTAAGTTCGAGAAAATAAAATTTAAATTGTTTACAGATTTACTGGCGAAAATTTAAAGATGTTTTTTGAAAGTGTGTTTAAAAGTATTGTCTAATTAATGGATCCATATAATGCAGTGATATGTATTTTTGAAAGTCTTTACATCAACACTCATCCACAACACAAGTTACATTTTTATCTCAAACGGAATATCTACTTCAAGGAGTTACCAAAAGGTAAGTGTTAACATTGAGCTTAGTAAAACGATGATTTAATTATAAAGTTCCATCAGTTTTCGAAATTAATTTTCTACTTTAAAGCTCATTTTAGTACGTTAAAAAAATATTAACGAGACCCTACCAGTGAAAAATTATTTTTTTAATTCGCCATCAATTTCATTCGGGTTAGGAAACTTTATTCACCTCAAATTGAAATTCGGAAATTTTTTAAAGTTATTGAATATTTAACAACCGATAAATATTCAATGGTTTTCATTAATATAATCAAATATATTTGCCCATTAAAAACACGTTATTGCTTCAGACATTTTTAAGTTGATTAAAATAATGATGAAAGTAAATTTACCGTACGTAGCAGACGACTTTCTCGAAATTAGTTATTAGCTGAAAATTATTACCTCTCTTATAACATTTACTGTACGATTGTAAAAATATTGTATAAAATACATTTATAAAATTATGAAGAAAGTTAACTTTCAGAAGATGAAAGTTATATTTAAAGCTGATTTTTATCGGCAACTAAAAAGCACAATTTTTAGCAATTATTATTAAGATGTTTACAGGCGGAGATTTGACAATGAAACGTCTTCAGTTTACAATATGTGTGTAGGTATACAATACCGTTTTGGGTAATTTCAAATTTCATAATAACTGTCACTCTAGAGATTGTTACAAGTTGTGCCGTTTACTGTTTTAATTATTTAAAATTATTTACAAGCGAAGTAACAGATGCTTTAACCATTAAAAAGTTACTGCGACCAAGGCAGCAAACTAGTGTTTTCAAATTGATTTTGTTAATGCAATAGATAATTTTTGATTACTAATAAATATTATATTGTTTTATGCAATATAGAAGTAATATTTATTATTATGAAGAAATTATATACTACACTAACAAAATCAATTTGAAAACAATTTTGTACTGCCTCGCACAGAAAGTTTATAGTAATTGTGTAATTAATTTATCAATATGTCAAGTTGTGTAAAATACTTGACTTAGTTCTGTATTGATCTATTATTTCTACAATGATGACTTATTATTTGTCCATTTACTGGAATTACCACAAATAAAAAATATGTTATACAAAGATTTCAATGCTTTCTTACTGGCTTTCGATCAACTAATGAGGAATTACATTTTCGTTTTAAAATCCCCTTCTGTATCAAATTCTTCATCTTACTGAAGTATATTTTGTGTCTTAACCAGAGATCAAAACTGCTATTTTAATTTTTTCTTTTGTTTGATTATGTTTTAAAAAACTAGAAATTTTTTCGCCTGAGAAATTTTTTGAAATATGTGCATTTATTAAAATAATATGTAAACATTTACCTTTACAATTGTATCGATGTTAATAATACAGCCTCCGGCATTTATCATTGCTAAGGGTCGGACATTCCTAGGATATCTGATAAAAACCAGTATAAAGATAAACAAAGCAGCAACGGCGTAGATTTTAACGTCGCCGCTGAACGGAATGTCCGAGGCACTCTCACCCTCGTCGCTCATTGAATCATCAGAATCAACCGTTCGGTGTAAATAACGTGTGTAACAGAATTACCTTTTTAGTTTCTTTCAAATTAATAATTATGAAAACATTCTAATTCTTCTATGCAACTTTTAAAAAGACTGGCATAATACATTTAATTCATATCAATTATAGCGCCGTCACTGCAAAAAGAATGCGAGCTCATTTAGCAATGATTTGGTTATGTAAACAAGTTTTTATATCCAGTCGACCAGAACTGTAGTGATTGCTGCGTGCCGCATTGACTTCTCGGACAACTGTTTTATTGTTTTGTTTTGACAGGGCAGACGCGTTAAAGATTCGAATTTTTCCGACTATGTTCGCCTCAGCATATTAATAGTTCCTCGTATATTTAACGAATCTGATCATTGCCAAAACGCCAAAAGATTCCAAAGAAACAAAAAGATTGACGTAAGCGATAGAATTTAGATCGTTGATATTATTAGGACCTCGAATTCGTATTATTAAATTGAATAAAATTTGATACTCGACTTGTGGATGATGTTACACAGCAAACAAAATACGTCAGCTGCCCTTTCCATTAAAATAAATGAATAGCACATATAATGATTACACAATAATGATAATAATGGATTATCATATAACTTACGTAACAATAATACATTTTTTTTTTTTATAAAATTGGGGAATTATTTTTTAATTTTTTTTAAAGAAATGTTCATACAAATTTGTTTTATTATTATAATCCAATTATTGTAATAATTTGTAAAGCCGAAATAAAAAATGAAACTGTAGTGCTGAAAATCGAATTAACCGAACGATTTTAGTCTGGTTTTGTGAACTGATTAAAATACATGAAGAGTGTATTTCCAAAATAATGAACAGCTGCGTTAAAAATAGCAAAAGCACATTTCCCCATTGTTGAATTAAATGTCACGGTTGGCATTTCAGCGCCATGCACAACATATCGTCAGCTGCGAGAGAATGAATGCGTGGATGAAAGTATAATGGACGTTGATGCGGCGTGAAACACAATATATTTTTACTCAGGAAAATAGGACTGGTTTCACGAATTTCCTTAATCAGGTCACACAATAACCTGGTTCTTAATAAAGTTGCTGGCAAGGCAATTAGGATAATTAACAGCGTAGTTGGGGGAGGCTAATGTGTTGATTGGTGAATAATTAACATGAATTGGGAATTTTACCAACGAATATATCTATGTGCAATTTGTACCACCTGAAACCACAATTTATCAATTTCTTAGAACCACATGTGTGAAAGCTCGTTATTATAGAAAGGGAACATATTTCAAGCTATTCAAAAATATTTGAATACCACTTTTCAGATGGTTTAGAGGACACATGTAGGTCTTTTTCCTAAATTGTTTATTGAGATGTTTATTGTATTAGCCTTCCACTAAGCACTTAATACCCCAATAGGGTTGCGGCCGCTTATGATTCTCTTTAGATCCGTTTTTCGGGGCGGAACTTCTTTACTTATCTTGTTCCATAATTTACTATTCTGGCCACTTCTTTCACATTTTCAATTCTTACAGCTCTTAAGTCTCTCTTATATCATCTAGCCATCTTGCCTTTGGTCTAACTTTTCTTCTCTTCTCAGCTGGTATCCGTTTTAAGTACATGTTCTAAATTCCTGTTCTTTACTGGATCTTCTTGTATTTCTTGCAATATCTAATGATTTTTTCGTGCTTCGTATTCGGTTTCTGTTATTTTTATAGGGTCCATTATTGCTTCTCGTTAGTGATTGAGACGACTAACGAGAAGCAATAATGGGCCCTATAAAAATAACAGAAACCGAATACGAAGCACGAAAAAATCATTAGATTACAAGAAATAGCAGAAGATGCAGTAAAGCAACAGAGAAGAGAACACAAGAACAAGAGGAAGTTTTTCTGCAATGAAGAACAAAACGTCGGCACTCAAGTCCACTTTTTTTTCGATTTTAGTGGTCTTTTTCATCGTTTACTTGTTCCCACATCAGAATCAAAAGTTTCTTTCGCAATTTTTAGATATTTTTCTTCTTTCTATCGCGGTTTTGAGTCTTTTTATCAGAAATCCTCAAATATTCACCTTTTTTGATATCAGTTTTCGTCTTTTCGCTATTTACTTATTCTCATACCACTTATCATCTTTCCCATGTTCCGAATCTAGAAGGATTCAGAAGTTGCCTTACCATTAACTCTAAATAATACACACAGAGAATGAACGAAAATACATAATGGATATGTGGATCAATTTGAGGATTGATTTATTTGTGGATAGATTTGTATA
Organism: Prosopocoilus inquinatus; assembly: GCA_036172665.1. Taxonomy (NCBI): domain Eukaryota; kingdom Metazoa; phylum Arthropoda; class Insecta; order Coleoptera; family Lucanidae; genus Prosopocoilus; species Prosopocoilus inquinatus. The sequence goes on from CM069875.1 coordinate 20,467,326, forward strand.
ACTCGAGCGATTCAATTAAAACCTTATGAACCAATCGCCCCTACTTTGATAGTCTGTCTCCTTACGAAGTACTCAAAGAAACGATTAAAAACTCCAAACAATCGTAGCTCTGCTACTTACCTGTAGATAGGCAGGAGATTGGCACTGATTACGATTGGCTTCTGTGCCGCCGGCAGCTGTAGTGAGACGGCGGGATTATGTCAAACGTACGCGATATCATCCAATGGACGCCACTCAATTTTTTGGGGGAAACATGGGAAAAACTAAGAAAACGCGCACGCGTCCAAATTATATAACAATCCTTTATTTACACAAATCACATCAACCAATGAGTACAGGGTGAGCCAAATTTGACACTTTTGAAGGGGAACGCCTATTTCTAGATGAGTTAGATAAAAACTAACCTCGGTGTCTGGAGCTGGATGACAGGTTTAATGGAAGAAACCGCATTTCGATATCTTGAACCGTTTGGGAGCTACGGGGTGTTTTTCAGAATTCTGCGATTTATAAATCCCTTTAAAACATTTTTGTTTATGAAAATTTTCTATTTCTGCAAAAATTTCCTTAAGCCACTTTTTTACGTAGAATCCATTACTGTTAGTTACATTTTCTAAGACGCAAGTTTTTTAGATATAAGCCGAACTTCCGGATTTTTTATATGAAACATCCTGTATATTTTACATTTTTGAAAAGAGAATAAATATACGTTTCCAAAAATGTAAAACACTTGGTATGTTAATCAAAAGGTTTGCGAGATGTAGAGTTTTAAACATTTTTTTTACAATACTCAAGTAGGCTTATGACTTACAATAGTTAAAAAAATTTCTTAGAAAAATTTTGTGCAATTTGTCTATCCTACTGCAATGTCAGGTCAAAAAGCGATGGTAAGATGTCGCTAATTTATCTGGTTTTGCAAAATCTCAGTAGGCCTTTTCAAAGTTTTGCACAATTTTGCCATCCCAGATTAGCACATAAATGGTCAAATAACGCTTCTGCAGGGAAATTTGCGTATTTAGAAATACAAAGTTTTATTGCATGTTACTTTTCAAATTTCGCTATAATACCGTTATTTGCTGCTTTGAGTGAAATGGCATTGTAGGCAACAAATTGGTTGCAATTTTTCATTTGTGACACAATATCAGAACAAAAATTTGTCGTGAAATGTTGCAAACTAAGATTGTTTTTTCTTTCGGTTGGGTGTGTCAAAACGATCCAAAATTCATTAAATTACTTTCTGGTTAAAAGGAAATATCCCTGAAAGACTGTCCTCTTTCAAAGTATCATTCATAAAAGATTACTCTGCGTTTTCATTAACTTCTATAAAACATCTTCACAAAAAATATAACACCAGAATTGATTAGAAAATACAAGCACTGTAATAAATTGTGTCTAGTTTTGATCTTGCAAAAAACTGATATTGTTTAAAAATTGTCAGTCATAGCCTACTTGAATATTCTAATTTTATTCTCTTTTCAAAAATGCAAAAGGCTGCTCCATTAAAAAAATCAGAAGTTCGGCTTATACCTCAAAAACTATGCGTCTTGGAAAAATGTAACTAACAGTAGTAATGGATTCTACGTTAAAAAGTGCCTTAAAGAAGTTTTTACAGAAAATTCTCATAAACAAGAAAGTTATAAAGGTATTTAGAAATGCGAAGTATGATCACGACTGATCAATTAAGCAGCCCAGTTATAGAATTGATATTTAGAAATCGCAGAATTTTGAAAAACACCCCGTAGCTCCTAAACGGTTCAAGATACCGAAATGCGGTTGGTACCATTAAACTTGTCATAAAAACGAGCTCCAGATACCAAGGTCAGACTTTGTCTAACTCATCTAGAAATAGGCGTTACCCTTTAAAAGTGCAGTGCAAAGCGCAATTAATATACAGGATGTTCTTTTACTGTGTGCAAATATAAACTTGCAATATATCACCATGAATGGCAACGATTGAACTCATATGTTCTTAACATAAATGTAATATTTTTCGAGAAAAATGCACTGACAGTTTTTCACTAAACCGTTTGAGAACTGCTGGCATAGCTAAAAGTGGAATGTGGGCGCCTCTTCAATTACGACCCGCAGCCGAAGTAGGCCACGGTCAGTGCCTTCCTGGATCTCAAGGAAGAACGACATAACTCAGCGCCACTCCGATCAGCGGGTCCGTCGAACCGTTTTACAATTTAAATTAACTTCACTGCAAGTAATTACAAGCTTAAATATTTGCTCCTAATAAGTCCCCCATGCAGGGCGGCAAATCCCGCTTCAATTTGTCTATCATACTGCAATGTCAGGTCAAAAAGCGATCGTAAGATGTCGCTATTTTATCTGTTCATCACTCTTACATCGCATTTGCGAATAAATTGGACAAGTCGTTTTTGTTTGCAGTGGGAATGTCCAGCTACGTCTCTGCTGAAGAAGCCCCAAGCAGGGCTGAAACAGCTGTACAGAGGCTGCTCGAGGTTTTCACTGCAATCAAAAACGATTTGCACAAAATTGTTCTAATAACATATACTATAGTTTATTTTAGATTTTTTACTTACATTTAGACATATACAGGGAAGGGCAAAAGTATGGAACCGGCTTAATATTCCTAAAACTGTTTGACGTAATTATTTGAAATTTGCTGTGTGATTCAGAGTCAATAGGACCTACATTACCAATTTGTTTCAATTGTTTATCTGCTCTTATATAATATATATATAATAGTTCGTTTAATTCTTTAAAAGACCACATAAAAATATATATCTATTGCATAAGAAAATTGTCGAGAAAATAATGTTTGAAGGAAAAAGTTAGAAAAAATGGTTTACGCTGATATTTGGTATTTGTTTTCATGTTTTTAAGGCAATTTTTATTAAAATTTTCTTTAGCGCTGTTTTAAAAACAGCCCATAATCTTGTAGTCTTCCAGTTTTTTTGTTAAAACTAGAATTTTTGTCGAATATCAGACAATAAACCATTTTTCGTAACTTTTTCATTCAAACGCTTTTTTCCCGAAAATTTTCTTATGTAATAGACAAATATTTTTATGTGGTCGTTTAAAGAATTAAACAAGCTATTAAATACAGTAAAAAAATCGGCAGGTTGTCATTAAAAAAAAATCAAGTAGGCGTTGGATTTTAGACAAAAGCAGATAAACAATTGAAATAAATTGGTAATGTAGGTCCGATTGACTCTGAATCACACACCAAATTTCAAATAGATACGTCAAACAGATTTCGAAATATTAAGCCGGTTCCATGCTTTTGTCCTTCCCCATATTTGTTTTCATATTTTTAAAATAACTTTTGTTGAAATTTGCATTAGTTCTATCTTAAAAGCAACCCATAATCTTGTCGCCTTCTAATTTTTTTTTTGCTAAAACTAATATTTTTGTCGAATATCAAACATTAGACCATTTTTCTTAACTTTTTCATCAAACGTTATTTTCTAGAAAATTTTCTTATGTAATAGATAAATATGTTTATGTAGTTAGTCGTTTAGAGAATTAAACGAGCTATTAAATACAGGAAAGAAATCAGCAGGTTGTCATTTAAAAAAAATCAAATAGGCATTGGATCTCAGAAACAAGAGCAGATAAACAATTGAGAGAAATTGGTAAAGTAGGTCTTATTGACTCTAAATGACATACTAAATTTCAAACAGATACGTCAAACAGTATTCGAAATATTAAGCCGGTTCCATACTTTTGCCCTACCCTGTATATCTTTTAGGATGATTAGACTGTTGTTAGGTTTAACATTTTTGTGATTTTGTCAGTGTGATTAGATTGTCTTTAGACATTTTTTAGTGCTTTTAAGTTGGTAGCGTACTGAAGATGGCAGCTTAGCTGCCGAAATACGTATCTACGGATATCAAATTATTGTGGGCGGAGGTTAATTCATTTAGCCAAATACTTTTATATGAAGATATCTCGATGATCCCTTTTTCCCACTCCTTGAGACTACGCAATCGTTTTAATTTTTTCTTTTTAGATTTGAGTGTACCCACAAAATAATTTAAAATTTAAAATTAGTATTCCTTTTAAATTACTCTGTGTAATAATAAACCTAAATTTTCTACCTCCAGAACTTCCACTATATCTTCTCTTTTGCCTTCTGAAATGTTTACTTCCCTGGGAACATTAAACAAGATTACCTGCGTTGCGTAATTAACTGGCATGCGTTGTATACATTCATTTCCAACAGTTGTGGCAAAATTAGGTCAACAGTTTACATAAATTTCTACGACGTCATAACGAATACAAAGTGACCATGCGAACACAGAAACGCTCCGTGGAATTGGCGAATCAATCTTCACGAGCGCGTATAAATTAAAATCAACCGTGCGAGGAATTTTTCCATTAAAAAACAATTATATTAACATAACGCTTTCTAATGGAAGCGAAGTCGAACGTTATTCACAACTTGTTTCCCCTGTCCCTTTCTTCTCAATTCTACCTTCTCATAGCTGCGATTTCGGAGCTTGTCTTGTAGGTAAGTTCGTGCTGAAAATCGTTATGCAAATTTTATGGGTTCGTAAAATTTAGCAAACTACATCCGGTTAAATTACGTTAGCCAACTACCGCTTCTCCATACCTAATTTGCTAGGAACGTTAAAGTTATTAGAGGCATGTCACCTTACGTTAGTTCAAACAACAACAAAGTTGCGTATGCACATTTCAAGTTGTACAGATAACATCTATAAGAAACTCTTCAGTTATAATGGGATTTCCAACTTCCGTCGCCCAATTAACCCACTTTTCATGAAAGAGGGGCTTAAAGAAAATATGTTTACATCCCGTTTGTTGTTTTCTGCTCCGGTTTTATTGGTGAATTAACAGAGTGTATTGCATGTAATTACGTGATAAAAATAAAGCAAAATCTTCCTTTCAAAAAAGTTGCTTCTAATATATTTTATTTTTAATTGTTTATGATCACTATACATAAAAATAGTAGTTTATGTATCAAGTACAAAACAAGGTTTTAAGGGATGAATCGTAATTAAGGACGAGACGACGAAGGAGCCAAGTCCTTAATGAGATGAGTCCTCTAAAACCACTTTGCGTACGTGGTACATCCAATACTTTTTGGTACCAGCTTGCCAAATCACCAAGATTAATGTTAAATTGCTTGAATTTCAAATTAACAAGTCTAAATTGCACCTCTCATCAGACATTGCAATGATCGACAATCATAGCAACGAATTGACACAACTACAATTGTCTGGGAAGTCACATATCTTGCTCAAAAAAGAATCCGCTAAAGTGTTGCCATGGCAGCTTTAAGTACTAGGCCGCTAAAAATTTGTACCGGACTCTTAAGTTATAAGTTAAATATACGTTTTTCGTTCTGAAAATAATCCCCTGAGAGACTATTTTGCAGAGCCTGTACCAGAAAGTAAATTAAGTATAATTTTTTGAAAACTTATAAAAGTGTATGATTGGGATTATTAAGTTTTATTTTTATTTTTGATAACACGACGAAAAGCGATAAATAATAAAAGTAGTAGTAAAAGTTAAAAAAATCCGAGTTTCTAGAATTACTCATTCCTTAATTGTGTATAAACCAGTTACAGATATTGACAATTTCATTATTATTACATTAATTTTATTTTCAATAATATTAATGTCTTCTTGAAATATCGTAATCTCTGTTACCTAACATCCAAAGCTGTAATGAGTAAGCCAAATTTCACCCAAACACGATAATCTAGATAATATAACAAGGGTAGATTATATTTTATAACGACGCCAAGTTGAGCATAATGTTTTACAGCTTTCGAATACGAGCATACCAACTGTAAAGTTATTAAAATTATTAACGATTATGTATCGCAATTTATTTAGGACCATTAAGTATTTTATGGAAATTTCAAATAATCTGAACTGTTCATAACATGTGTGTAGGCAAAGCGGTCTTCCTTTTGAATCTCTAACAAAATGTTACTAATATAAAATGTTCCCTGTTTCAAATTAGGGGGACATGCCAAATTCAGACATCCTAAGAAGTTTATGGAAAATTATTGATTGTAAATATTGTTACGAATTTAAGGTTCGTTCTAATTTATTTTAAAATAAAATAATGGATAAATCCAATAACTAATTTATTAACAGCGTTACACTGGCACTAATTTATTTCATGGAGACTATGAACTAATTTATTTTTATAAAAGTCAAACGATCAGTTAGTTAACTTCAGTGCGAGCTGTCGATGTCTCCTCTTCTATTTCCCCAAACGACTGTTTAAATATGCGGGGCTGGTTTTACGAGATTGTTCAATTTCGCGAAAGCTCCGTCCCGTCCGATGCCCATCTGACGCATGTACGACTAATTCGTCATGCATTAAATCGTCACAATTTAAAATGTTAACATCATTTACGTATTCGATGATAAAAGAAATACGTAAAATATAATTTCTCAATTATGCTCCACGCGCATTAGTACAACCCTATTGTGAAACGGTCGCGAATTTGCTTGTAAATCAAATCGTATTTTTGCTTGTTTAATTGTAAATATTAAACAAAGAATGTTAGATTCCTAGAATTTCATGATAGTAAATTTTAACCGGAAAAAGGCATAAGGAGTAATTGCTGTGTTTTCAAAGTTTCACAGATCCCTCAGCGGGAGTCGTAAAATTGAAAAACTGTTCCAATCCGACAATTTCACTGTGGATGTTGTTGGAAAAGTCATAAACCTGTCGTTTCAGAATTTTGGTTTTATATTGGCTGCAATTTCGTAAAGAATTCGTCATGCTTAATTGTCAAGACATGTTAGTTTTAGAAAACATCTTGTCACATGCAGTGAAGGGAAGAAGTTACTTTGTTTAGTTTTTAAAATTTAGAGATAGTAAGCAGTAAAGACATCAGAGTGACATTTGGAGGGTTTTGATATATTAAGGGTTTGAGAATTTCAGAATTTGGAAGGACCAAAATACGTACATGTCAGCTTAATGGGGTGGGGCGGGGTAGTAATTCATGTATATGTGAAAGAAAATTCTCAGGACGCGTTAAAATGGGACGAAAGCTGCAGCTATTGGTCCAAGTGGTTTTAAAATTTACTTTCGGGGCAAGAATTTTGGCGTCAAGGTTGAAAAGCAAAAAATCACGAACCTACAAAAAGCTTACGGGCGCTTTAACGAACGGTTGAGTTTAACTTGGCTTAACGAGTTTTTCTTATAACTTTTTGGCAGATGTTCTTTCACTTTTTGCTTATATTCATAATTAAATCAATTTATTTCGGTACGTTAAAAATACAGTATGTTAAAAAGAAAGGCAATTAAATAAGAAAAATCCGATCCTTCCCGGTTTCGTGCTGCCAGTGATTTTAAAACAAGGTGTATACTTGTATGCATTGCGCTAATTTCGGGACGCGGGTTAGGTAATTTGCACTAATTTGTATTTCTCGACATACTTGGTGGTATAAATTGATTTAAAAAATTATTTTATTGTAATTGACTCAGAAATCGGTGGCCAAAGAACTTGTAAATTTCAGTATTTGCATTATTTTTGGCAATTTTGAGTTTCAGTATTTGTATTTGCATTTTAGTCGAATTTGAATTCCAATAATTCCATTCATTTTAGTTAAATTTGCTAATTATTTGTGCATAAATTATTACATTGTTTGATTGTCGAATAAACCTATTTGTGTGTGCGCTGTTCAGTTCGTTTAGTTCGTCAGGTTGCGCGTTCTGCGACTTAGTCAACCAGGGTCAATTAACTGTACCCTCAAACCTACTGGGAAATTCAATACAGTGTACTTTGGAAAAAATGTTCTTTCTTTTAGGAAGTATTCTATGACAAGTTGGGAAATACGCTAACCAGTATATTTCGACTTGTTCAAAGAAATCTCCAGTTTCCAGTCTTGATCTAGGGCAAACTTATATCTGCCGACTAAACCAAGTGCGACCAGCACGATTTAGTCCCAGAAAACATAGCCAAATTATTTCTTCTTTCTGATTCGTAACGACGAATTTTTAAAATTTTGAGGCCGATCAGATTGAACCAATAGTCATTGCTAACCTTCTTAACCGAGCTTTTCTCACATCCTGTATGTGGACCGAAGTGTGGTTTTTGGTTGAGAGATTTGCAAGTTAATTTGAAGCATTTGTCGAAAGGTCAAAACTGCGTGCGAGGGGTCCTTTGCGCAAACAAATTAGTTAGATAGGATTAGGCGACGGAAACGATATAGGGAGAATGAAAAGGTGTACCAATGGTACCACACCCGTAAGGTACTTGGACGTAGTAGGTGAAAGATCCTTGCCAAGTGACCTAAGACATCAAAGTGTTACTCTTGTGTATTTGGTACTTGGACACAGAAGAAAGAGATCCTTGCCTTGTGACCTAAATAATTAGTTAGCTAAAGTTAGGGTTTCCCATCACCTCCTCTAGACGAGAAGGCCCTGAAAAACTAACGGCAATTGCTATAGCGATCGCTAAAAGCGGCGTTTTGTATAACATACATTTCTCAAAACATCTGATTAATCAATTAATTATATCACCCAATTAAATACACTGTAGACCCACTGTGTCACACTTGCGTGGATTCATTACAACAAAACGTGTCTTAACGTACGATTTGAGGTGATGGAACACTAGTACCAAGAACAATCTCAATTGAACTTTGATTAATTAATTGGTAATTTAATCAGGCATAACACCATTAACGATTGAATTTATTTTTGTATTGGTGCATAAATTACAATGATACGCTGATTTTATAAGATCCATCAGTGACTGGTCACACCAAAATCAGAATCCAGTTACTGCAACAATGTAGTGACCAGGGATAATTTAGACGATCACGACAATAAACAATGTATAGGTTTATTACTGACTTTCCAAAGGATTTCAACGAGTAGAAGCAGGTTTATTTGGGTTATTAGAGTATTTCCTTGAGCACCGGCCATAACCCTTAGATAGGTAGGTGTAGACCGCTTATATTGCATACTTATTACGGTAATAAAACTTTTGCAACCTTTTGGAAACTCCCAGAAATACCCTTTCGGTTTACGCATTCATTTGTTTACAAATTCAGAAGTTAAATTTTTTAGCCAATTTCTTTAATTGGTCAACTTAAGTAATTTATTTCATTATTTATACAGTTTTATTGATTATTTGGTTGTTTGAAAAGGCAACAAATAAGGTAGCACATCAATGTGTTACAACTGATATATTAATTTTCAATATTTCGACTTTTTTTCTAGAAATTTCAAATATCTCCCTAACTTCAAATGAGAAACATTTTATTGAAATGTTCGTCAAAGTTCAATCACTTTGTTTATAGGTAAATTTATTCCTTCTTGTGTTATTTCCACCACCCAGTCCAACGTAAAGTTAGACTTGAACTACAAAGCATGAAATTTGAATTCAAAATTTTTTAGTACATTATACATAACGCGAAATCAATCCGGGAGCATGTTGTATTATCACGACCAAAATTGACATGAACATCTTCAGTAAAGCCCAAAATGCGCTTGCAACATTGATACATGTATAGTCTTGTTAGAAAATCAGATTTTCTGGAATTTAATGACACTGAAGAACATGCAATTACTTTATTTCTTGCACGTAAAGTTGAAGAGTCATATTGTTTTTAATATACACCACAAAATCCTGTACTGTATATAATTGCGTCCATGCCGCTTAATGGGAATTGGAGATCATGAACACAAACTACTCGGTGCTTCCTGTGGATATTCCATGCCTCCAAATATGAAAATTTATTGCTGAAAGTAACTGCAAACCAAATACCATTCCATTTTTATATTATTACACCAAGTGTTCAAAAGTAAGGGACAATACGAATTTAGCTGGAAGAGGGGGTTAAAAATACACATTCGAAAGTAAATAGCACTAAAGCTATCTTCTTTACTAAACAAAAATTGACTTGGTAAACCATTGGTTAAGCAACAATCTTTGTGAACAGAGTTCTTCCTTCATTGTCAATAATAATCCAATATGTATAATTATCAAATTCACTTACAATTAGTCAATAATAACATAGCAATGTATTCAAAGCAAATTAAACTATTTAGTGAGTTGATGATGTGGACAAGTTATCGAATTAGTCAAACAAGATAGCACTTAAGTAAGAGTTCTTAAAGCTTTCTGGTAATTTTAGTCTGCACTATAATTTTCGAAAATCTGCTATATATGAAAAGCCTTATTGCAGATCAATTCCGTAGGAATCTTGAGGAAATTGACATGATAATCAGTAGGACTTTCTAAGGACTCCATTAGTTACATAACCGAGATTTGTTGTTTAGATGCGCCCCAAATTAATTTACTGCTGTTTGCAGAAGGTCCATTGAAGCTGGACGTCAATTAAACGTTACTTATACTGACGTTTCGAAAGCCTTATCTGTTATCTTAAAAATTACCTCAAGTTTATAGTACTGTGAAGAATGATAAGCACCCAACTCTTACAATACAAGATACATAATGTTTCTCTGATATTTAAATGTTGTGGAAATTCGCAGGATAACTATTATACGCTGGTGTACTGATGCGTTTAGTAATTATAGTTAAATTTGATTCCACTATTCTATTCCAGTGGTTCTGACTGAAGACAAAGGTTGTCGCACACTTAAATCTTGGACCAACTTTTAACCGCAATGTTCCAGTACAGTTACTTCAGCGAGCTCTACTGTTACATGAAAGTTATAAGTTATTCTGTAAATTGGTGCACATGGTATGAGCGATATGGCGCTCGAATCGTCCATCACGACATCTTCATTACGTGAGAAAACTATCAAGGGTGCTGTTGAGTTTTTGGTTACGTTTGTTTATTTCCAATTTGGGAGTTAATTTGTCCGTGTGATCATAACTCAAACTGTGACTTTAGACATATCTATCACTTCGTTCTTTTCTTTCTCTCAGACTTTTACTGTTAGATCCACAAGCTTTGTCAACCCTTTGGCTGCTATTCCCTCGGCGTTTATTGCCGCCAGCTTGTTGGATTTTTTTTTTACTATTGTATTCATTCCTCGGCCTCGTTTGACGGCTCCGCTGACGTTTTGCGTAGTTGATTTACCGAATAACGGACTACAGGACATCTTGTCAATCCCCTATGTCAAGTAAAAATTAGAGCGTAAAGCTACTTTTTCTGCTTAGAAGTTTGGGTATTTAAGGAATGTCTGACTTCCAGATTTCTATGGGTTACAATGCAGTATTTAACGCAATAATTCTAATTCATCCGAAAAAGAAATGTATTACCAAAAAGAAGAAAAGCAAAAAAGAAAAATCATCGTTTTGTGAACAAGCAACTTTTTAAAGATTGGAATAAAGGCGGCACGTTAGTACACTTCTTGAAGAAATCAAAAATTGTAAGGGGTTAACGGGCGATGGTGATCATTTGGGTATTCCGTCTCAGTGCGGTCCTTTTTTCGACCAGGAACGTGAAACGTAACTGAACTTCCAGTTCCATCAATACATTTTAATAGGGACAGTTTGGGTTACATTTTACATCGCTGGTTTTGACTGAAAGGATCGGACATTAAAAGTCCAAATAAAAAAATTCTGTATATTTTTATAATACGCAAAGAGTATTCAGTATAACTATTTAATCTAATATTAAAAAAAGATTTGGATAATAAAATTTTATCAAATTCTGATATCCGAATTTATTGTATTTCAACAATCATAATTTATCAATAAAGGAGCATATTTAAAAACAATCATTAGAATTATAAAAAAAAACCTAAAAGAATAAACTTAAGAAAACATGAATGTTTTTGATTCTCTGTATGTATTTTGATTTAGTTGAAAACTTATTAAATTACAAAATACCTATATTAATTCTCCTAGTTTTGATATTATTTGTTGTTGAATTGATTACTATTTTAATTACTCTTTTTAATTTCGCTATGCTTCTAGTTATCTCTTAGTTAATTCTTCCACTAATCATAAGCTTATTGTAAAAAGCGTATCCACATTAATTATTTAACTCGGTTGTTTAGGTCATGGATTTTTAATCAACTTGTTAAAGAAAATAACTAAAAGGAATTTTAAAAGAACCGCTACACCCAATCGTGATCTGTGTTTAACTTTTAAATTGAATTAATGAAATAAAAACAAGAAAAAATCATTATAGCGTTTTCTTGTAATTTTTTCTGCCTTAAGTTATTTCATCCGTTTTCCATCTTTATTTTTCTCAAAATATTTTCTGCATCTATAAGTTTATGCCAGCAATAATTCAGCAGAACATGTTTTTAAATGCTTCAGCAGCCTGCGTTCACACCAAAAATTTTCCGATTTGAAGTGCTATTTATAACAGCTGACTGGAACGAATAAAATTTGAAAAACTGTCTCGTCTTTCCCATTCGAATGTATGAAACTTATATTTATGTTTGCGGAGGTGTGCGATGGAATGGCGGAGAAATATGGCCTCGTTTTACGTCAGAAAGTTCTTGGAGGATCGAAAACTTTTAGCAAACGGAAAGCTGTTTGAAATCGTTTGTTGAAAGCGTGTGAGGGAAACTTGTAAATATTTCGTTAAAGCATCATGTCTTGATCAGATTCTAGATATTAAATACATATATATTTCAAAATTTCAATTTCCTTAAACGAATATTAGAAATGAAAAAATTGGAACATCTTAATTAGGTAAAGACGTGTACTAGCCTGCATTTTATTATGCAATTTAAACGAGAAGCTACGACTTCATAAAATGCAGGCTAATATATGTATACGTATAAACGTACTACGTACTACTTAACAGAAACGGTATTAAATTGAATTCAAATAAAACGAATTAATTAATTAATTAATTAATTTTACGGTAGCGTTAAAATCAAAATATTTTACTTTTCTCCAAGTACCAAGAACAAACGAATGAACCCAGCATTGAAACAACTTTTTAATAAAACCTGCGGAAAGTAAAATCATTTGCGGAACGTTTGTCGAGCGTATTGTAGATAGGTTTGTGTTTATAATTCAAGTGCAAAAAAATATAATTTTCTGAACAAATTTAAATTTTACTTTCTACTCCGGATTTCGAATATTAATGAAATCTTATTTTTCTTGAATCATATCTCTGGAAACGTCAAAGGATGATCTTGATTTATACCTGCTGCGAGTTTGTGCTTTTGGCATCGTAAATATTACATTTGCTGAAATATCGTAGGGATGGGTCGCGATAATTCACGTAGAAATTTAGCTCTCGAGAAACCGTTCTGCTGCCACATTTTCTTGTCCTCTTATATTAACTGGAACTCGGGAAGACTTTCGTGAAAAAAGCTACATATTTTTCTCAATTAATTATTAAAAGAGAACTTGTGAAACTGTCTTCCATAAATTTTGCTTTAAAATATGTAGGTTCTAATGTTCTCCCTATAAAAGTGGATAAAACGACATAGTTTAATAAGATTCCATTCTCCTGAAATATCCAAAATCCACAAACCTGACGTAAAATTACAACCCAAGGTTGAATTCTTATCTTTCGGTTGGAACCACGTGTCTAGGATGTCTTCTACTGCCGACGTTTCGTTCTTCATTGCAACAGCCCTGAGGAAGTTCTTCAGCAATGAAGAACGAAACGTCGGCAGTAGAAGAAATCCGAGAACGCGGTTCCAACCGGAAGCTAAGAATTCAACCATGGACAACGCGACGGCCGCGGAAGTGTTTAACTTTGAAGCCAACCTACAATTTTTCCAAATACCTTTCACAAACCCTCAAACCTCTCGCAGGCAACAACAAAAACTTTATTATCATGGGTTCCTGAACCCATTGTTTAGAAATTTCACGAATTGTCAATAGATCCTCAAAATATTCTAATTAGCTTTTCTTCAAAGTATCTATTCAAGATTTCCATTACCTATAATTGCTCAAAGCTCAAATCTACCTGAAGATTCAGCCCTCTTAGTGGAACACAGTTTATCATTCACTTGCTTTATTTTCCGGGACTAGTATTTCGAGCAGATGTCAAGTGCAGCTTTGGGTTCGCCTCTCTCTTCTATTTCAGCTAATATTTTCATTGAAGCAATTGAACAACAAACCCTAATGTCTTTTCACCTTTAAAACGTCTTTAAAACCCAAATATTGATCCAGATGGTATCTTGGCAATTTGGACACATGACAAAGAATGCCTGCAAAAATTTTTTATCCACTTCTATTCCCAACATCAAAACATCCGTTATAATGTGAGACGTAAGGTCATCTACCCTTCCTTGACGTTTTCGTAAATAGCCTGCTAAACGGTAACTTCGTCAGGAATGAAAAAAAATTTTAAAAAAAAACACTTTTTTGTCACTCTAGGTGGCTTCGTCAGGAGTGAAAAGAAAGTAAAAAAAATCTATAGTGAAACGTGTTTCTTCTTATTTGATCGATGACTTCCGGCAAACAAATTGTAGTATATCAAACAGCATTTAACAGGTTTTTCGGTCCTCTAAAGCCGCGGTTGCTGCATGTCCAGTTAAACCAAAGAAACAAGCAATCATTTGCTTCGCAGCACTGCGTGAACTTTTGCTGGTTTTGGTTCATTTTGAAATACCCAAATGGCGGATTGCTGTTTACTTTCTGACTCGTACGAATAGATCCACGTTTCGTCACCAGTAACGATGTTATAAACTAAATTTGAACGACCTCCACTGAATTTCTTGAGCATTTCTTCGCACCATTTGACACGACCCTGCTTTTGCGCTTCTGTTAAATTGTGTGGGATCCAACGACTGCAAAGCTTTCGTATAACGTGGTGTATTGCTTTCATGTCAAAGCGTAAGGATGCTAGAATCTCACGGTATGTCACATGTCGATCTCGCTCAAGCATTTCACGCACAGCATCTACATTAGTGGCAACAACAGATGTTGATGGACGACCTTCACGAAATTCGTCACTGAGAGAGATACGTCCACGCTGGAATTCGGCAAACCAATTATAAACACTGCTCTTTGATAGTGCTTCATCTCCAAAAGCCAAATGAAGCCGATGGAGGCATTGTTTCGGCGTTAGAGCACATTTGAAATCGTAAAAAATCATGGCACGAACATTTTCACGCGAAATTTCCATGTTTACACAAAATTACTTTTTCTCAAATGCCGTACAAACAAAACTAGTTCACTTGGACAGGAACTGTCAATAGAATTATAGGCGAAAAGCGTCAAATTTTTCAAATATAACAGTTGATAAACGCTAACAATTCTAGACCTATTAGATTCCAGAAAATTTTCCAGCAGCCCACGTACATGTTTAGTTCTCAAAAGGAGCATATACTTACAGAAATTACAAAAACCAGCTTCCGCAAAATTAAATTAACTTTCTTGCTTTCTTTATTTGGCACATAAATACAAGATTTCTTTATTCTATCTCTAACAGGCAGTTTGTCAGCTGGGACTTCGAGTCCGACAGGCCCATTTGTAAAGTGGGCACTGTAGTTAACCAAGCTGTTAACGTCTCATAACGTTACTTATCACAGGTTTTACCAAACAACAATTACACCAAACAATTAATTCAAACAACTATTTCATGTAAAATCGAAGATCACGTAATTCCAACTCTATTCATCGTAATTTTAACTCATCTCCGAACAGATGTACACGATCTATGAATCATTAATCATTACTTATTAAATTTAAATTAAATTGAATTGAATTAAAACAAAAATTAGAAATGAATATAATTACATGACACTGGAATTTCAGGAATTGCATTTGATAGATTCAACTCGAAAGCAATATATCTGTTATCATTCTTTTTTCTTGGCTGAGTTATATATGAAATATAAATGTTCGATAATGAGCAGATATTAATAGAGTAAGTCAACAAGGAAAAGAAATTAATCATGCCTACACGCTTAAAAATAATATAGTAATTTCAACTATAATTTGTTTTGTTGTATTGTTTATGCTATCATAACTTACTTTTTAGTCAGAAAACTTGACGCCTATAGTTATAAAAACCGTTTTCGAAATTTCTTTGTGCTTGTCACAAATAAGACAAATTAGTTGTAGGTGGTTTAGTTGCATAAAATAAAAATTCAGTTATTTCTGCCTTTTTATAAGCTGTCATTACTTTTTTCATTGTTAAGAAATATCAAAATTAGTTGTTGCAACTTTTATTTTGTTGCTGAAACCAAAAATAATCACGAATATTACACTGTTTCTACAACTAACACACCATCAGCTGGGACTATTTTCACTAAAAAATTAGTTGTCATCAAAAATTTAGTTGGGATTTTTAAGCGTGTTGTTCTGCCGTCTAAAAATGTTTGCGAAACAAATTAATTTCTGGTTTTGAACTACTCGATTAATATTTACTCATTAATAATTTCAACTTTTTACATAAAAATTATTGAATTACAGTTAATTACCGGCATCTATTACGTCTGATAATATTTTTTACTGATGTGCAATAAATATAACATTGACGTTAAAAAAAAAATCAGCTTTGTCGATATACCTTAAGTAAGCACATTTGTACCTTCCGGGCTAAATGGCTTCTCTTTCCTGCCATCTCCGAGTATAAGACGCGCAGTTCTGTGTTCAGAGCCTTTATGGTCACCTTTCTACTTATTCATTTTCGCTTGTTGAAATGAAATCTGTCGCTAGTTCTTCGACTAAAAGCTGTGTGTTGTAATTTGAAAATTATTTATACTTTAACTAAGCTTAAAAATATACAATAGAAATTAAAGAAAATAATAACATTACTTGCAATTAGCAAGAACTCCATGTTTAAGAAAATTCTTTTAACAAAATTTGAAATAACAAATAACGGAACCTTTGCTTTAAATTTTATAGGCTTTGGGGCAGTTTTTTTGAAGGAAAATATATGTAGTCATTACCTGAACATACACAAAGTACGATAACAAAACGAATACGTTTGCGTTGTAAAAAATGCAGTGAATTGTGCAGTTCCTAAAAATGAAGAATAAAAACACACCCGGTTGATCATTCTGAGCGCAATAAATTATTTTTTCGGAAAACTCTGGTAATTCTATTCCTCGATGAATTTGTTCCATATAAGGGTAACTTCATAATGGAGATGAGATGATAGATTTTTACTCGTTCAATTTTCATTGCCATAATTACTTATACCAGCGCTTATGCGAAAAGCGGGGATATGAACACAAGCATTTGAATGTGTTTTTTTTTATATCATTATCAGTGCTATTCAAAATCACCGCTAACATCAATCATCATAGTTTCGTTATGAATTTACCCTAAAAATATTACAATCGCTTACACATTTTTGTGGTTGCTGTGGTTACAGTTGCAGCGATATTCCAACGATTAACATTACTCATATTGCCCATTCATTTTCTAGTCTTCATTTTTGCCAGAGACTTTATTATGTACTTCGTTTTCCAGTTGGCGTGGTACAGGCAAAGAACTGGTGCCGCCGGCCGAATGAAATGTATAGACGTGAATGTAAACTAAAAGTTGTAAAACAGTAACGTACTGCATCTGGGATATTTTGCGAGCGATACTTTTGGTATACGTGCAGGGTTAACAAAATACGTATACATAATATGCATTCGCTCTTTTTCCTCGGCAGAGCAGGCCGTGTTCTCATTTCGTTAGGTTGTATAAATTCTGATAGATGCCTGAATATGACATGGAAAATATTATGACAATTCCACGTCAGTAATTATTATTACCAAATACAAAGGAGCAACCATCTACGACCGACTCTGGCATAAATAATGTAACCACTGCTGCAGTCGAGGTAGTTTCAGTGTACTAACATCATAAACTTGAAATATAAAAAAATAAATATAACCGTTTCATATAACGTCGGTATTTCATACTAATACCACCCTAAGTTATCTACTCTGACGAGGAAACCGAATGAATTCATTATGAACTCCTGAACAAAATTAACCCACCATTGTGTTTTTATTTAAATTTTTTTATTTTTTTCCATTTCTCAAATTCTTAGTTAACGTTAATAGGTGAGTTTGGATTATATTGCATTATGTAACGCCATAAAGGCGCTGTGGAAAATAAATTTCTTGTCCTTCTTTAAAATTTAAACATTGTTGAAGGATATAGGAATGGTGTTAAGGCGTTTCCATAGCCTCTCTTTATGGCATTAAAAAAAAGCACACGTTAAAAGTCAAATAATTGTGGCCTCTCACAAGTATTCACAAATTAGTGAAGCAAGGCAATAATTCCTCATAATTTGATTAAATTAAAAAGTGTTTTTCTTTGTGATTCATAATTGTCAAGAATTGTATGTAATCTTATAAAGTAATTCTAAGACTTTATCATGAACACAGTATTTTTCTCAATCATGCTCTCCAAGTGATTTGGACATTTCTTCTGTTAATGATGAGGGTAATACAAACACAAATACAGCAGGCCCTGCATTTTTTTTTTCGTATAATTTACAACTTAACATTGCAATACATCCTGTTAAAAAAAGGTGGCAAGTCACAAATCAATAAATTTTATCGACCATTGATTTCTATTATATCTATACAGGGTGTAACAAAAATACAGGCCGCTACTTCAGGGACGTATTCTACAGATCAAAACAACGAAAAAAAAATCATATAAACATGTGTACAGGACGTTCATTGAATTTTTACGAAGTAACTTGGAAAAGCTTCCGGTCATATCGTACCCAATTCTATGGTTATATTGGAAAAACAAATGACTGTCAGGTTTATGAGATTTTCAATAGTTGCAAATCGTTTTTGATTGCAGTGAAAACCTCGAACAGTCTTTATACAACTGTTTTGCTGTACAGAGGCTGCTCGAGGTTTTCACTGCAATCAAAAACGATTTGCAACAAAATTTTTAATACTGTTAAACCTTTTCTACGATATCTTTTTTCGTCATTTATTTCACCCATTAAACATGGTTTTATATCCGTTAAATCCACTATTACAAACTTAATTTCAATTTCTCAGTTTCTTTGTGAAAGAGTTGATCGCTCCAAACAAGTTGATGTGGTTTATATAGACTTGACCAAAACATTTGATCAGCTTGATTATCATCTTCTTTTAGAAAAACTAAGTACTTGTGGCTTACCTTCTCATATGTTCTACCTTTTTGCTTCATATCTCACTGATCGGTGACAATTTGTTGAGTATAATAGCATAAAGTCAACTGAATTCGCAGCAACTTCAGGAGTCTCTCAAGGTTCTGTACTTGGGCCACTGTTATTTGTTATCTTTATCAATGATATTATTAAGGATGTCAGAGCTGACCGCCTTATGTATGCAGATTGTCTTTGTACAAACAGGTTCGAATACTATTTGTCAGTGGTATTCATCTAATAAGTTATCCTTAAACCCATCCAAATGCTCTGTTGTTTCCTTTGGTAAACAAAAAAGTTACTGTCTCATAATTATACCATTAACGAGGAAACTACCGTGCCTTCAATTGAATTCCTCATTAAAGTAAGCTGTGATTTTTTTATGAAGTTGGCGACACAATTCTAGAGAAAACAGTTGTCATTAACTGTCAGTACTGATCATAACAAGTTTAAAGTAGATGCTCAAAGTGCTCTCCTTCAGCTTGAATAAATAACCGTACTCTGCTTTTCATGTTTTCAAACCCGTTTGCTAAGTGTTAGGGTGTTATGTTAAGCACACACATCTGTAATGCCCGCACGAAGTTCTTCGATTGTGTGACGCGTAGTTATAAAAACTGTGTTTTTCATGTGCGGATAAATGAAGTAATCCATAATTGTGAGATCCGGAGACCTTGCAGGAAAATTTACAATCCGATTATCGAAAAACTGCTGCAGGAAAGTCATTGTTTGATGAGCTGTGTGGGCAGTGGCATCGTCTTGCTGAAAAAAACCCTTCTGTAAATTCATCATCATGTAGTTGATTAATGAAAGGTTCCAAACTGCTGTCGAAACATCTGTACACACTGATTAATTGAATACACTAACTGTCCATATTCTATTCTACCGGTTTGAAAATAACTTTCAACAATAAATATTTTCTGCTGTAATTCTAACATTTTGAATTAATTGAAAATACAAAGTGTCAATTTGACATTTGTTTAATTAAATAATTGAACAGCTATCAGTGCTGCAAATCTTAGGAGAAAAAAACAGTGAAATCATAGCCCACTTTAATGAGGAATTCAATTGAAAGCACGGTATTAATCGCTATGACAATATTAAAGACTTAGGAGTAACATTCGACTACATATTAACATTTATTCGCCACTTGACAATATCACGAATACCGCGTATAGTCAAAATCAGGAATCAAGAGTAATACGTCATTAATGATGAAAACTCGTACCATCTTAAAGTACTTGAGAAATCTGTAAAGTGCCGTAAGCAACTGAGAATTAAGTTGGCAATATTTCACCAAGTTGTCAAGTGTAAACATAAACATTCGTACATAACCTCAGTAATTTGTTTCCTGTGTCTGACAGTTGTATATCAATGTAAATATCTTGACTGTAAAATGGATCGTACTCTAAGTTCAATTACTTCCTAATTTCATTCTACCAATCTGAAAAGTAATTATTAAGAAACTAAGTAAAAGAACCTTTTACCGTTTTTATTGCATGACGTTTCATATAAATTTCTGTTGGGCGCCACTACCATTGCCATCTCAATACACATCCAGACCTTTAGGTAGCACTCATTACAGACACACGTAATGTTCTCCAACGGACAAAAAAATGCTTCATTGAAATAGCCGTTCTTCGTTATGTAGATAGTAATTTAGGCAAAGTAAAATAACTGTAGTAATAACTTCTGATATTCTTCACGAAAGCTTGGATTCAATCAGTTGATCTAACGAGATCTACGTTGTTTTATTGATTTGCGCTTTAAAGCGCTTTAATAACAAGTTTAATAGTGTTTTCTAGTATAATACGAACAATATGAGACTATAGAAAATTAAAATACCTGTCAAATCTGGTAGCGGTTTTTTGTATTCTGCTAATTACTAGTCTCCATGGGCGTGTTCTGTGATAAAAACTATTAAATACGCTTACCCCATCGTTTACGGAGCAATTTTATTTACTTTTTCTTCACAAATATCGATAAAAATAATAAAATATCAAATTTCGAGAAACGTCAAAACCCCTTTATCGTCATATGTTAATTTCTGCCTGACGTAATGTGAAGATGACAATGCCACTGCTCGTGGCAACATCTACCTACTTTGACGTCATTACTAGCTGTGACGCATTACGCTTGCTTGTGACGGGATTTATATAAAACTTTAGGTTTGATAAGTAGAACATCTATATGTTTTAACAATCTTGCTAAAATTAAGTAGTTGCATAGCCGAGTTGGTTGAGCGCTCTGACAAAGCGTTTGACGCTGGGCTAGGCAAGTATTAGGCGAGAATTTGAATCTCTTCCTGATGCATATGGATTCTTGTTTCGGATTCTTACCGGCTCCTTCAAATTGAGTTTTCTGCGTTTCCCCAGTTTGTAAGGCGAATGCCGAAGGAGAAATAACAACTGTAAGACGGCCGCAGCCGCAGACGGCAATAAGAGTAACTAGCCACACGCCTCCCCGACAAGCTGAGAAAGCTTGGGGCTAGAAAGGTGTGCGAAAAGAAAAATAAAGTAAACTGTATTGTAGTAATCTTAGATCTCGACTGGAGTACGGCTCTAAAATTTGGAATCCTAATTATGGCGTTCACATTGGTAACATTAAGAGAATTCAGCGCAAAATTTCATTTAAATTTTTTAAAGTACTCTTCAAAATGAATCTCTCTTTGAAGTTTGAGAATTTTTCATTAACTCAGTTTCAAGATATTTAAAAAAAAATAAAAAAACTGTAACTAACTTCAATTTATGTCAAACTATCAGCACAGCGTTGATCAATGACAGTGAAAACTGGACAAATAATCAACAAATCTAGTCGTTTTTGAAAAAGATTCACAGAAAAATCTTTGTAATTAATTTATTTTAACATTTACTGATCAAGTCCGCGCTGATAGTTTGATATAAATTGAATTTCGTTACTTAGTCTTTTTTAAATATCTTGAAAATGTACAAATAAAAAATTCTCAAACTTCACAGAAAAATTCATCTTGAAAAGTACCTTAAGAAACCTATATGAAACTTTGCTCTAGAACCAGTATTCGAGCACCTTTAAATTAAGACGGGATTTCCTATGCTCCATGAAATGCAGCACCCTGTGTGTTATGTATCATAATCATCGATTCAGAACCAAATTGATATTTTCAATTGCCCGCTTCATCAAATTGCGACTAATTCACTAATAATAATAATGAACCGACCCAGAAATTTAACAGAGCGCGAGGCAGTGCGAGCGTCGATGTTATTGGACGAGAGACATTCGAAACGGTATGAGGCAAATTTGCTGTGAGTATTCATTCCACTATAAGTAGGATGATCAAGCGGTTTAATGAAGAGGAATTTGACTCCCGTATACACCATGGCAAGAGAGAAAAAAATCAAGTAGTGCCCGGGAAGAAGCTTTTCTCAGATATTTTGCACTCAGAAACAAGAGTACAACAAGTTCCGAGCTGAGAAGTGTACTTGGTGAAGTTCGAAATGTATCCATGTCATCTCGGGCTGTCAAAAAGAGGTTGAATGAACATCTGCAAGCTAGGCAGCCAGCCATTGCATTTCTACTACCCTTACGATTAGCTAGAGATTATGCCAATTGGACTTCAGATGACTGGAAGTGAGTCTTGTTCACTGATGAGACAAGAGTTGGCTTAAGACGTCCTGATGGACGAGAGCCAGTATAGCGTAGGCGAGGAGAAAGATATGCTACCTGTAATTTTGCTCTAAGGGAGCCATTTGATGGAGGATCAGCAATGTTTTTGGGAATGAATTTGTTATGATGGCAATACAGAGTTAGTTCCTATACGTGGGAGATCCATGAATACTGTTTTTTTTATCGGGATAACATTGTACAGGAACACGTCGTGCCATTTGGTCCGTTTATTAAGGAGAATTTCCTTTTTATGCAGAATAACATGCGGCCTCACGTAGGGAGAACGGTACTGGATATTGCCAAAAAACAATATTTTTCACTCTTTTCATAACACCCTTATTATTCATTTTTGGAAAAGATGACCTGATGTTTTCTCACCCTGAAAATATCGGGAATCACAGTGTATAGCGTGTCCCAGAAACCCATTAACTTGCTAAGTACATTCGTAATTTTAAGTGCAATGTTAGAATTTTAGTCACTGTGAGGTTAATCGAATTATGCCAATATTCCAGTTACGGATTGGCCACCCAGAAGCCCAGATCTAAACCCTATCAAGCATCTTTGGAATACACCAAAGCGATTAGTTAGACACCAGGTATCTGCTGAGGGAGTTTGAAGAAGCCGTGGTTAATGAATGAGACAATATACCCCAAGAAGCCAGTCAAAATTTAATTAGAAGTGTGCCAAGAGCTGCAATAAATGCCAAAGGACGCAACACACGTTAATATATTTTCTTTGTTTTGTTTTTTGTTTTATTTTATTCTCATGCAATTTTCTTGTTTTCAACTTTGGTGTTGTTTTAGTTTTAGTTTACTGTTTTCTTTCATTATATGCTTCCTAAACATTAAATTCTTTGCTTTAGTTTGATTTCATACGCCATACATCAATTGAAAAAAAAATATTTTAATTTTTCGTTTTTTAATTAAATGGTGCATTAATTTTGTCCAGGAGTGTATATTGTATTTGTGAAAATACTTGGTGTCCACAAACTTAAGGATTTCGAAATAATAAGAACTGTATGATGATAGCTAGTTGGTTTTATTTAATTTCTGTTTCATATTTATCAGCAGAGCCGATTGTTTTGGATGATATAAATGAAAGCGTTTATTTTTAGTACTTTTAATAAATGAAAAATAACCAAAAGTTTTTTTTTGTTTAACCAAACAAGCGCTCTGAAATTGATTCGAATAAATTATCCTATCTTATGCCAAAACCTTTTTAAACCGTTGCTTGATCAAGTAGCTTGTTTTAACACGTGTCTTCGGTTTTCCAATATTTTAAAGTAATTAGAGAATTAGCGAAGATAAATTACAGACAAAGAAAAGAAAATTACGTACGTAATAAGCTTCAAGGTGTAATAGCAAATTTACCTCTGGGAAGGATAATGGCTTCATTTCCGGTTTAAAATTACAGAAACATAAAATCTGCAGCTCATTCAATTTTGCAAAGGTAGTTACTGCATTCTATTGTTGCACACCTCTAATATAGAACCTGCAACCGTAATATTGCCTTTGATTCTCAGACTTTATTGTTTGCTACAACAATACCAGCTACGATTTGTAATGTTAGAGCGGCAAGAAGTTCCGTCGGAAATTAAAAATTAATGGACGGAATTCGCATCGTCTTTCAAACATGACTGATGACATAAATTTTCACGAGATGCGTTTACTCATATAAAACGTTATACGATTTTTTTTCTATTTTATTTCTTCAGTTAAAATTTCAAGAATTTGTACTAGTATTCAACATACTACCAAAATTACAAAATACAGGGCGGGTCGTTGGTATCGATTTCTTCAATAGCGCCTTAACTATTCATTATAAAAGAAAATGTGTTCTACAAAAGTTATCGCCTATAACGAGTTCTATCTCAACAAATTATTTCCACAAACACATCATGTCCCATAAGTGATTTATCTATCAAACTTATACTTTTTTAATGGAATGTACCAGTTTTTATTGAAGATATTGGTAGATCTCTTAAAAATAAATATTTTCTATAGTTGCTGAATAGAAAATACTTTTAAGAGATCTATCGATATCTTCAATAAAAAGTGGTACATTAAATTTACAAGAAGTATAAGTTTTATAGATAACTCACTTATGGAACGTGCTGTATACTAGGTGTTTCGTAACCTACGGAGGAGATTAAAAGGGTAGCTAGGGGAGATCAAATTAAAGATTTTTTCTTAATAAATTTTTGGCAAATAAGCAATAAGTAAAAAGTTAGTTTAAAGTGAAATTAATTAACGAGTAAAAGTTACTCCCTGTAGTAATATTTTACCTTTTAAATTCAAATTTGAAGCATTTATGAGTTAATTGAACACTGCTTTACAATAAACAACTATTTTAAAAAATGTAGTCACGTTAAAGTAACGGCTATTTCATTTTTTCTTTTAATGCCCAAAAACGTATTTTCATCTCGTTGTGCACCGCCTGCCTACTAATTAAAAACAAAACCAGGAAACAGATTAACATTTAAGAATGGAGGTTTTGATAAATTTAGAGTTTATTTAATAATAAAGTTGCATTTTGTGAAATAATTTTGATTAATTGAGAAGCTATAGGTGTAAATTAAAAAAGAAATTAGGAAGGTTAAACTGCTGTAAGTTTCTTATTACTGCGTTTTTGTCAAAGGCGAATTAAGAAAATGCTTTATTTGATGTCCTACGGCTGCCCTTTCAATCTCCTCCATGCGTTGTGGGACACCCAGTATGTGGAAATAATTTGCTAAGATAGAACTCATTATAGGGGATAACTTTTATAAAAGACATTTTCTTTTATAATTAATAATTAAGGCGCTACTGAAGAAATCGACACCAATAACCTACCCTGTATAATAATTTAATGGAAAAAACTAGATATTCGAAGAATCGATTTTTAAGCGGTTCAAAATCTAAGGATAATATGCAGAATTGGTATAAATTATGCGTTGGAACTGTTTCGCCTTTTTTCGATTGTGAATATTACTGCATTTCTGATAGCTGTTTGTGAATTTTAGAAAAATATTCATCGGTGTGTGCATGTTTTGTTGCACTTTACTTTGCTCTGATTGTTAAAATTTCACCGTACTTTTTTGAAAACTAATTTTCCTAAATAATAAATAAATAAAATAAACAATCTCAACGGACGATGTGTTTGTCCGGCTCGAAGGACCAAACGTACTGTAACGAAGCGGTTATCGTTAGTTTCGACGCTATTATTATCTGGGCGTTTTGAATTTGATTTTGGTATTTTATTTCACAATAAAACATGGTCAATATTTTTGACAACTCTTTTTTATTGATTATTTTTACGTAATATTTTTGTTTGTTACCGTGAATACAATGAAGGTACGTTTTAAAAAGAACACTTAGGACGTGAAAATATCCTTTTCTGCTGTGCATTTATAACTAACCTGTCTAAATGGAAATTTTTCTTACCGTTTCTTGTATAAATTTTTGTGTTAACGTTATTTAGCATCGCGTTTAATTTTAAGAGAATGTCAGGTTTAAGTAATTACCGGATAATTTTAGCTAAAGCAATTATTAATATTTCACAGATAATAATGGCCATACGCAATGTGTGATGTGCATGAATATTTAATGCGGCGCTTCATGAATTTTCATTGGACCCGCTTTACTCCTGAGTTATTAATAAGCAAACAATGTCGAATCTGTCGTAGGAAATTAATGTGCAAGTTACTTAGGTAGTCGGTCATATGTGCGATTTGATAGGTAAATGTCGTCAGCAATTGCTTGTCAAAATTTAAATATCAAACTTAATTAAACACTTGTTCCTTCGTGTGAAAGTTATTAACTTCATAAGTTTCTTAATTGCGTCCAACTTAATTTGATGTAAAGAACTCTGAGCGGAGTTTAAAAGTTAACTTTAGAACTTGCCGGGTTCTACACAGCAAGGAGTTTTGTATCGCGCGCTGGCCCTCTTTAAACTTAATGGCCAGTGAAGTTTCTAAACTTTTGGAATTCTTGTTTAATTTCAGCAACAATTTATGTGACGCTCTCGGAATTTCAAGCACATAATAAAACGCTGTTAAAAAACGAAAATAAACAGACTTATTTTTTAAAGTTCTTGGAAATATAGGTATCGTCGAATTAATCGAAAAATAATAGTAATTAAATACCAAGGGTGCGAAGATATTTTTTCACTTCATTGCAGTTCGGCTATAAAAATTCTCGGACTCGTGGCTTAAGTATTATTTTTTTCGTTACTAGCACATTATATTTAGTATAATTTTTCTAACCGTTTTTATATTTATAATAGTTAAATGGAAATTAGTTAAAAATACTGTTTAAAAACAAATAGTCTGTGAAAACAAATAAATAGCAGCTAATTTGAATTGACATTTCTTGAATGAAAACATGACTTGACCTCCACATGTTCGTCTGACTACAGCGCTGTTCGCTTTCGCTACCCAGCCAGGCACATATGCCCGCGAAATTTAATATCTCTCAACGGTTCTAATTAATTCCCGCCTGAAAGTTTACTTATTTCGTTTTAACAATGCATTATTTTGAAGTTAAGTTTGTTGTCGTCAGTGTCAAAACGTGACACTTATGATTAGATGATTAGCTCTTTTCATTATTAATTAGTAGGAGAGAACAAAAAAAAATATTAGGCAATATCAGGAAAATCATGTTCTCCGTTTGAAAACAATGTACAATGTTCTAGAAATAGTAGAGAAGAAAGCAATTTTAATCTCTCTTGGATGCCTGGCTTTGATTTACTAATGTTGGGTAATGATATTTTCAGAGTGAATAGAACAACAGAAAATAAATCTTTTGATATAAATTTTTTTCGAAAAATTAAAAATACAGATTTATTGTCTTCAAGAAAATTAAAATCCGATGAAGTAATTTACGGTTATACAAAATCTCATCAGCTTTTAGACAAAAGTGTGCTTTGATTAGTCCTCCTAGATAAGATAATGCTCAATAATTTATTCTTTTTCGGTCTGAATTCCTGAATTTTGTAAAGTTGAGACTTTCTTAATATTCTCCACCTTCTTCGATTTAAACTTATAAGTGCACCATATTGAATCATTAATCTGTCTAGACTGCCAGTAAATTATGTTTCATACTTTTCTCATTAGCAACACTACGATCTGCTACTTGGTTTTCCACTTTTAACTGACCCTTTTCTTCTCCGTCTGCGAACCCACGGATCAATGTCTTGCGTTGGATCCAGTTACTATTGATGTTGAAATTACCTTTATATACGAATAAGAAAATTTAATTGAATAAATGTTTTGTTAGAGTTTAATTCCCTGGTTCTTTTAAATATTGATGTGTGGTACATTTTAGTTGTTGAACGTTGGCCACGCTGTTCGTTTCCGTTTCCGGTTTAGGCGCGTTGATATTACGCTCCCATTGGGTCTGGAAGTCACGTTATCTGTAATTGTAATCTGATTGGTCGAAATTGCTATCGCTACTCGGCATTACGCCAGCACGAGAGACAGGCACGTGTACGTACTTCCGTGAATTGTAATTTCTTATGCAGAATTCAAATCAGCTACAATGATAACTAGTATTATTTATCTTAGTGAACCTATGGAGTTGTTAGATACAGCTTATTCCAAGCGGATTTTCCTTTTCTGCGTTAAACAGGCAGGTATTTAGGTGATGCCAGTTCAACGACCCAAGCACATATTAGATTTCCTTGTTCTCACAGAGAAATTCGCTTTTTTAATTCCTCCTTGGAGTCTTATTTTCTTCGAAAATCTTGTGTAAGGTACTATTTTTTATTTTACATATTGGTATGGTTTGGAAAACTGCTTTCCAAGAAACAACCTGTATATTAAGTTTGAGTCGGATTTACTTTCGATTGCAAAATATTAGGACACGGCGTGTGTGGGAAGCGCTTCATGCCGCACCTATTTAAACTATTTAAAATCGGAAAACAGCCATCAGCATGGTAGGGGAGCATGACGAGGTATATCCCCTCTCTTCGCAGTATTAGTTGCGCGCTAATCAAAACAACCAATCGGACCCGAACATTTTTTGTAACTTCCAAGAGATCACACTTGTTTGTTAATGGATTCATTTAAACCGTCGAAGAGAAGTGATACTACAAACTGGATCTTTTCGGATTTATATTTTTATAGTTTTACAATTACAGCTCAACTTTGAGTTGAGACTTAAACTCTTAGCAACGATTATTTCAACAATTGTTGTGAAGGATTTAAACTTCGGTTCAAAGTTAAACCGTCATTGTAAAACTGGGCTTAATTGATCTCACGCTTTGCGTTTTAACTCAGACACTTTTGTGCATTCGTTTTAAAATACTCCGACCATAACACGGTGTAAAATTCACGACGCATCGGCACTTTTATTTTATGATTTTAATAACTAATATTTTTCGGAGTTTCTATTTTTAGATAGAATTGCCTCATCTTTTGAAAACGTTTGCTGCGCATTTCATCTCTTTCGTGAGAACCGTTCGACATTATTATTTCGCGAAGTTGGACAGTCATAAAATTTCAATCACTGTATATTTATTTTGTTACCGGACTAGTTTATGTGAATTACAGTCTTTTACGAGTTAATATTTCGACGGACAGAATAAATTTGTTTCACTCTCGACCTTTAATGCCACTGGTTTTTCTTTCCGTCATGTTGATACTCGTTGGTTCTATTTGAGGTCACAATGTTTTCGATTCGCGCAAATCATTCGTTAGTACATTTGGAGGCACAGCTAGTTTTGCTTTATTAATTAGTAATGGGTCGGGTGATAGTCAGTCGTTTAGCGATATCTCCAGCGACTGGTGGTGTTATGTGTAGGTGGCGCGGCCCCATTTTTACGTCGTGGTCGTCCTGAACCTCGGTTCACATTTCGGTTTCGGGAGGAACCTCGGGGAGGTTTTCTCTTCTCTTTCATTTTGTCCAGTTCTCGTTTGGCGTTGATGGAACTATAAGCTCGTTCAGAGTTTTACTCAAACTTCGTCCTTGTAGTTTTGGATAGGTATGTTTTAAACTGTCATTCTCCCTTTCTTGCAGGTTATTATTGTCAAGCTTTCCTTCCCTTACAGGCTTATTTTTAGCCCCGGTTTATTTTTGGGTTCCAGCTTTGTCTACGACCTGTTTCCTTTCGTGAGGTACGTCATTGGTAGAGAGGAACCGGAACGGCCTTACGGGATGACAAACAAGTGGGAAATACCCTTATTTGTGACTACCGTCTTAGGCCGAATTAACATTAATCATTGTGACTGTTATGATTTTGCTTTGGGCGCTTCACAGCAAACATATTTAAGATCACGTTTTAATTTACATATTGTAAAACTCTTGTCGGATTCGGTTATTTTCTATTACCTTTGAAATATTCTTAGTGTACATTACTCTGCCTTTACGTAAAGTCATAATTTAACTTACGTAAAAATTTTATAGTTTTAGTGGTTATAGTTCTCTTGTTAAGGACAGTCTTGGAGGCGGTAAGCTCGCAACACCTTTTGCGTTGTTTGTTGTTGTTGACGATATTAAACGTTATTGCATAAAGTGAGTCATTTTCTTTTCCTTCGATCCTCTCCTCATCTCGGGTGAAGATTAGGTGGGGCCATTTTTTTTCGTGTTTAATTAACACGCACACCCGTCACGATCGAAGCTACTGGCTGTGCTGCACGTTAATTTCCTCAGCACAAATCTTGTTTCTACAACAGGTAGGTAGCAATTTAACATTTAACTGTCAAGAAGGATGATCAAAATCTGTATGAAAAAGTTGTGGTTGGTCTTTTTAAAATTAAAAATTCACTTGTTTTAGGTGCAAAAAAAAAATTAAATAAACAAAACATGAGCTTGGTGCGATACTTTATCACCATTCTGTATGTATATTAAGCGAAGGAGGGGGGAGGGGGGCATGGGAATTTATATGAACTCCATAATTTACGCAAATTACGCATAATTCAATTAAAACCATATTTCAATAATCGGTTCTGAAATTGTCACAGAATTTGTTGCGATCGACAATTTCCTCGTGACCTTTAACATTTTCCGTCGCTTGCAAACAACTCGTGTACAACGATTTAATTACATGAAGCTATTAAAATTTGAGAGGCATTAGAATAAGGTATTTGATGTTATTGTTCTGCTGTAATGTTGTTTGTACCGAACACATCGTCACCGCTAAAAATCAAGCGGATACAGGGCTTCGTGTTAATTACCGCTGAAGTTACGCTAATAATACAAACATAAAGGACTGAACAAACCATAGATTTAAATAATTTCATTTAAATTCAAATTTTCTTTGATTAACGGAGGGTTTAAACCCACATCTAAATAACGGGGTTCTTTTGTGTAAAGGATCGTTGGAGTTTCTGAAAAAATATTTCAGATGCGATAGATTTCAGTGGATTTGTGGCTGAATAGGAATATTCGGAGACGGCCAAGTGGAACACATCTGAGTTCTGAACTGGAAGATATTTGTTCGCGTGGGAAATAACCAGGCCTTGCAAGAAATATATTATTCACCTGAAATGAAATATTAGAAATAAATTCGTTTGTTTGATTAGTAGCATGAAAGTTTTTGTTTTACTTGGTTTGCTTTATTTATTTTGTGATTCAATCTTGAATTTAAGAAACAAAAACAAAAAAGAAAGCGTAATTTTGGTGTTAATAAAATTAGGAATAAATTCTTCCTAAAAGAAAAAAAATGTTATAATTCTTTTCGATTACTGTCACTTAAGTTTCATGCAAGCATTTACAAAAATATTTTTCAACCCCTTTTATCTTCAATTCTTTTGACTGTCCGTATAATGTTGAATTGAATTTCGATTTCTTTGTTAATAGCGGCCTGGTTTGAACATGAAAAACCAGAAATCGATTTGCAGATCGTTTTCCACGAATTGCTCGTATTCTAGCGATTAAAAAGTAAATTTTCCATAGTTATAAAGCTTTTTTTATATAAAAATTCCACACATATATCTAAAAAATAATTATAATTTTATTTAAAAATGTAACGTACCTTAAATATGAAAAATAATGACATTTCCGTACTTTTTACTCACTTGGTTTATTGATTAATTTTTACGACACTATTTCGGAAATTATTTTCACCTACAAACAATTCAAAATTATTTCAGAATGTCTGCAACCTCACTTTCTTCTCTGACGATAAAAAAATGCCTCCTTAAGGTAGGATTCATTTTATAAGAGACAGAAATAATCCTTTTAATGATTTGGATGATAATGAATTTAACATATAAAATAGCGACATCTTACTATCGCTTTTTGACCTAACATTGCAGTAGGATAGACAAATTGAAGCGGGATTTGCTCCTAATGAGTCCCCCATGCAAGGCGGCCATGCTTGCTGTCAAAGCATAATGAAAGATTTTAGAAAAATTTTGTGCAAATCGTTTTTGATTGCAGTGAGAACCTCGAGCAGCCTCTGGACAGCTGTTTCAGCCCTGTTTGGAGCTTCTTCAGCAGAAACGTAGCTCGACATTCCCACTGCAGACCAAAAACGACTTGCCCAATTTATTCGCAAATGCGATGTAAGAATGATGAACATATAAAATAGCGACATCTTACTATCGCTTTTTGACCTAACATTGCAGTAGGATAGACAAATTGAAGCGGGATTTGCTGCTAATGAGTCCCCCATGCAAGGCGGCCATGCTTGCTGTCAAAGCATAATGAAAGATTTTAGAAAAATTTTGTGCAAATCGTTTTTGATTGCAGTGAGAACCTCGAGCAGCCTCTGGACAGCTGTTTCAGCCCTGTTTGGGGCTTC
Source organism: Prosopocoilus inquinatus (assembly GCA_036172665.1). Taxonomy (NCBI): domain Eukaryota; kingdom Metazoa; phylum Arthropoda; class Insecta; order Coleoptera; family Lucanidae; genus Prosopocoilus; species Prosopocoilus inquinatus. The sequence continues at coordinate 20,499,645 of CM069875.1, forward strand.
TTCAGCAGAAACGTAGCTCGACATTCCCACTGCAGACCAAAAACGACTTGCCCAATTTATTCGCAAATGCGATGTAAGAATGATGAACATATAAAATAGCGACATCTTACTATCGCTTTTTGACCTAACATTGCAGTAGGATAGACAAATTGAAGCGGGATTTGCTCCTAATGAGTCCCCCATGCAAGGCGGCCATGCTTGCTGTCAAAGCATAATGAAAGATTTTAGAAAAATTTTGTGCAAATCGTTTTTGATTGCAGTGAGAACCTCGAGCAGCCTCTGGACAGCTGTTTCAGCCCTGTTTGGGGCTTCTTCAGCAGAAACGTAGCTCGACATTCCCACTGCAGACCAAAAACGACTTGCCCAATTTATTCGCAAATGCGATGTAAGAATGATGAACATATAAAATAGCGACATCTTACTATCGCTTTTTGACCTAACATTGCAGTAGGATAGACAAATTGAAGCGGGATTTGCTCCTAATGAGTCCCCCATGCAAGGCGGCCATGCTTGCTGTCAAAGCATAATGAAAGATTTTAGAAAAATTTTGTGCAAATCGTTTTTGATTGCAGTGAGAACCTCGAGCAGCCTCTGCAATGTTAGGTCAAAAAGCGATAGTAAGATGTCGCTATTTTATATGTTCATCATTCTTACATCGCATTTGCGAATAAATTGGGCAAGTCGTTTTTGGTCTGCAGTGGGAATATCGAGCTACGTTTCTGCTGAAGAAGCCCCAAACAGGGCTGAAACAGCTGTCCAGAGGCTGCTCGAGGTTCTCACTGCAATCAAAAACGATTTGCACAAAATTTTTCTAAAATCTTTCATTATGCTTTGACAGCAAGCATGGCCGCCTTGCATGGGGGACTCATTAGGAGCAAATCCCGCTTCAATTTGTCTATCCTACTGCAATGTTAGGTCAAAAAGCGATAGTAAGATGTCGCTATTTTATATGTTCATCATTCTTACATCGCATTTGCGAATAAATTGGGCAAGTCGTTTTTGGTCTGCAGTGGGAATGTCGAGCTACGTTTCTGCTGAAGAAGCCCCAAACAGGGCTGAAACAGCTGTCCAGAGGCTGCTCGAGGTTCTCACTGCAATCAAAAACGATTTGCACAAAATTTTTCTAAAATCTTTCATTATGCTTTGACAGCAAGCATGGCCGCCTTGCATGGGGGACTCATTAGGAGCAAATCCCGCTTCAATTTGTCTATCCTACTGCAATGTTAGGTCAAAAAGCGATAGTAAGATGTCGCTATTTTATATGTTCATCATTCTTACATCGCATTTGCGAATAAATTGGGCAAGTCGTTTTTGGTCTGCAGTGGGAATGTCGAGCTACGTTTCTGCTGAAGAAGCCCCAAACAGGGCTGAAACAGCTGTCCAGAGGCTGCTCGAGGTTCTCACTGCAATCAAAAACGATTTGCACAAAATTTTTCTAAAATCTTTCATTATGCTTTGACAGCAAGCATGGCCGCCTTGCATGGGGGACTCATTAGGAGCAAATCCCGCTTCAATTTGTCTATCCTACTGCAATGTTAGGTCAAAAAGCGATAGTAAGATGTCGCTATTTTATATGTTCATCATTCTTACATCGCATTTGCGAATAAATTGGGCAAGTCGTTTTTGGTCTGCAGTGGGAATGTCGAGCTACGTTTCTGCTGAAGAAGCCCCAAACAGGGCTGAAACAGCTGTCCAGAGGCTGCTCGAGGTTCTCACTGCAATCAAAAACGATTTGCACAAAATTTTTCTAAAATCTTTCATTATGCTTTGACAGCAAGCATGGCCGCCTTGCATGGGGGACTCATTAGGAGCAAATCCCGCTTCAATTTGTCTATCCTACTGCAATGTTAGGTCAAAAAGCGATAGTAAGATGTCGCTATTTTATATGTTCATCATTCTTACATCGCATTTGCGAATAAATTGGGCAAGTCGTTTTTGGTCTGCAGTGGGAATGTCGAGCTACGTTTCTGCTGAAGAAGCCCCAAACAGGGCTGAAACAGCTGTCCAGAGGCTGCTCGAGGTTCTCACTGCAATCAAAAACGATTTGCACAAAATTTTTCTAAAATGAATTTAACGTTTCGCTTTTCCAAAGTTTTAGAGTTATGGAACTCTTTGGTCCCACACTAGAACCTGCAACAAGCAAAAATAAATTTATTTTATGGTACAAATCAGTTGCTGATAAACTTACGTTATTATCCACTGAAATATTTCAACAACTGATTCCTGATACTTTCAGAAACCATCGATACGTAGAATAATTCATCGTGTCACTCATCTTATTGCAAGGCAAAGCAAACAGTTAATTAAATTGCCAATAGAAGAAGCTCCGCGCGTTAACATTAGGCTTTTCTCATGTCATTGGTACCACAGATTGTACCCCATGTTAAAATTATTTCACCTGGTGGTAATCCAGCTGAGCTGTACCACAACAGAAAATATGTTTTTGCCATATATGTTCAAGTAATTCAAGTGCACTAACGTTTCCTTCCTCCCTTTCTTTTTTCCTTTTCATTTTTAGAAATCACAACTGCACTAATGCGAAGAATTTAAGATGTATTTATTTATTTTAAGTTTCTAATCTCACACTACCTGACTACAGGCCTGACGCCACGCCGATCAGACTACTTTAAAGTGCCTTAAATCAGAGTGTGGACATACGTGAAGTCGATTTCTATTGGTCGCGAGCGATTTTCGACTTTACTTACCAAGGTCGGTAGCCATATTTGTTCTAAGCGTGTTTGATACGGTAAGAGAAATGTTATTTCATATGGTTATTCGTTAATTTAACCTACATTGAGACGATTGTGACTGTTTAATAGTGTTGTTGATTAATCAGTTAATTGTTTTTGTTAATAGTGTATACTATATTGTTGTCGACTTTATTGTTACTAAGAAATTAGTTGTCAAATTCGTAGACAAGAATTTTTGTTATTTATTGAGTGTGGCACAAAGGTAAGAATTTCTTTTAATATTATCTACAAACATTTTTTAAAAATCCTAGTCCAGAAGTATAGTATTGTGTAACAACTAATAAAAAGAAATAACAATTTGATACTGTTCGTGCTCTTATAACCTCGTAAGTTATTTTTGGGTAATATGTACCTACATTTATTAATGAATAAAAGTTACAGAAAAATTAGTTTTTTTTTGATCTTACAAAATAACGCTGATGAGGTTTATAAGTACTGTATCGAAATATGCACTTATGGTATTTATAAAACAATTCTTTACAGTACTATGGTTGGGTGTGTTGCAATTGGTTGTTCGAATCAGTCATCGTAGGGATTTCTGATGAAAGCTTTTCTTCGAGATCGTGTAAGGAGGAAACAATGGACTGACCAAGTAAATCGAAGTGACTGGGAGCCCACAAATTATTCATGGCTGTGTGAGGGAGGTACGACTTTTGCCAATGTATTAAAATAAACACTGTAACATATTAAAAATATCAAACCAACTAAAGTGTGTATCTTTTAGGTATATTTTACACCTGAAATGTGAAGAAAGCCCAGAGTTGATGCCAAGAGAGTAGTAAGAAGAACGAGTCGCTTGTAAAAAAACGGAAACCACTTGCCGAAAGAACAATTCCACAGCCTACAGTTCTTGTACAGCAGGCAGCATTACAAGCACAGCCTACAATTCCTGTACAGCAGGCAACATTAGAAGCACAGCCTACTTTGAAAAGTTTTAAGAAAAATTGTTTATTTTATAGCAATCCGGAAACATTTCATTTTTTTATGAGTCTAGAAACTGTATTCCAACAGTATTTTGAATTTCTTGAAAATAAAAACCTAAATAAAATCTATTTTAAATTGCCGATTAAAAATGAAAATAATAAGTAGATTAATTACATTTATGGCATCACAGTAGTAATAATACAATAAAAATACTATTAGATATTTATGTCGATGGTATTTGCTGTACATTATATAATTATTTTTATTATATAAGTGTTTTAGTGTCTACATATTAGCATAAATGTTTATTTCATTTCATATCTGTTTATGTTCTTTTCTTAGTTGTGTAATTATGTTCTATGAATAAATATACTTAAAAGTGAAGCGCTTATGTTTTTCTTACTTGAAATGCATTCATGGTTATAGGCGGAGGAAGAAAATGGCAAATTAGGAGAAGTCAACAGACGCCTGCCTAATTTCAAATTTGCCTCCTAAATTAGAACAAATATGGCGTCCGTATGGCCACACTCTGATTTAAGGCACTTTATTTAAAGCGGTGTGAAAGTGACAATTTTTCGATGTTGCCAAACGTAAACTCCAATTAGTTAATCAAAGATTAACATAATAGTTTTTTGTTTTGTGAAACAGCATCAAATTTTTAACACTGATTAAACTTAACGGTTGATTAGTTAATCAACGTTTTAACAAAGCTCTGTGAAACCGGCGATAAGTATACTTGGTTTCCTATAAAACAACAAACGTCATCGTCATCTAAAAATACGTAACAGGTTTTTTAAATGTTTGGAATCCTCTTTTGGTGGCTCCTCGCTTTCTATTATGTAAGCAACGTCAAATCCAGATATACCATCACGAAATATATAAAATAAATACACACTGTCGCTTTTTCTTGTTGGCTTTACGCCAATGTACGGCGCAGTTATCCTAGGAAACCCATGCTTTATTTTTAGGTGTCCTCCTTTGAGTAAAGAAACCAAACGCGTTGCGTACCTATTTATCAACTGTGAGAATACAGGAAATCTGTGGAATTATGAACACTACAACTTTTTTCTTCAGTTTACATTGCTGATTGAAATTTTTCAATTTATTTCATTTTTCCTGGCACTTTCTATTACGTTAGTAAATAAGCTACCTCGTTCATTACAAAACGAATTCTGTGTGTGCGGAATTTGATTTGGAGCATATCAGGCAAATTATACAACCATAACATGAACAATGGGTTTTTATTGATTTGCATTTTCGGGTAAACATTGTTCTTCCAGTTATTATAGGTAAAATTTTCAATTATAAAGTAACTGGATGGCGAACAAAACGGTTGCTTGATTACATGTTATTTTTCAAAATTACGGCATGCATGCGTAATTAGTGCTCGACACACAACATCATTTTCCCAGGAAAACCCTCTGCGGTAGAAAGCCATCGCATGAAATCGATAACCATCAAAGTGTTCTTTATTGACTGAATACATTTTGTTTCTGTATTTGATTATGTCAGTCTGAGAAATCGCAGGTTACTAACACAAGACCTCGATGACATTTAACACAGATAACAAATTCTATGGAGTTATCTTATTAGGTGCGTCATCTTTAGAAAACATTTCTCTCGACGTGATTGGTACGATTTCATTGTATGTGTTATTAATGAGGTGAAAATACGCAGGCATCTGCTGAGTTTGATGGAGCTACAAATAAATAACTTTAACGTCTTTAATTGTGACTTAAACATGTACTATTGTGACCGACTGACACATTTCATATTCGCTTTTATGGTGTACGATCAATAAACTTTTACATGTTGACGAAATAGAATAGTGAAAGTTGGCAAAAGTAAGTAATAAATATTTTGCAGAAAAAGTGGTTTTGTTTTCTGTATAGTTCGTATAATATCTTTCTTCTTTCGTTCTCCACACAGCCAAGTTCCTGTTTGAATTCCGTGGATTTATATTTTATAGCATTTTATTGCTCAAAACATATTCGATTACAACAATAAAACATTACGTTATATTCTATGAATCGATACCTTAAAAGCATTTGAATTAATTCGACCTTGTTCTGCACTTATAAACGAAACAATAACATACGTATATTTAATGGAACTTGAAGTTTGTATAGTAATTATTTGCTGTAAGAACGTCATTACACGTCTAGACCTATTTTGAGGGATGATAAAATATAAATTAAGTACTTGTCAAGCTGGTAATGAACTCGATTGTTCGTTGTTTACTTCCTTGGTTTAATTAATTACGGTGTCTGCTGAAACTACATTGCCAGCTAACGATGGGAGAAACGCATTTCGGCGGAGGACAATATCACTAGATTAGCAGATAACTGACGCTGTCGAGCAAGTCCTAAGTGATTATTGCTTGAAGTGGGCTTTTCGTTTGGCCCAACATAAATATAGGTCAAAGGTCAAGTTATGTTACGAAAAAGAACCGGAACGTAATTATTAAGGTGGATGACACGATGAAGTTTTACACCCAAAGAGTACCCTGTATATCGTCTATGTTAACATTAATATAATTATGATGATAATTATAAATTCATTCGAAGCAAATAAAATAATTTTAATGTTTAATCATTGAGTTTTAATCCTTAAGACAGCGTTTCCCAAATTATTAGGTTTCGCGACCCCCTTTTGAGCTGTGTTATTGTAACGCTCGCCGAGGAAACTGCACTCAAACATTATTTTTACTTTAGCATTAAAAAAAATAATAAGTTTTTTGTGTTTAATTAATTAATTATGCCGAAGACACGTGAATTATCGACGGCCGAAAGAAGTCAAATAGTGCTATTAAATTCTTTAGGTTTTTCGCAAGTTGCGATTGCAAAAAAAATAAAATGTTTGCGTTTTGCCGTTCAATACACGTTAAAACATTACCGGGAAACGGGTTCTTACGAAAATAAAAAAAGAACCGGACGTAAACGCATTACCACAACTCGGGGCGACAGAAATTTAGAAAGAATGGCTTTGCGAGACCGACGAAAATCGTCAAAAGACTTAGCAAGCGAATTGTGGGTCCATCATAGAATTTCACTTTCGACAAGAACTGTTAGAAGACGCCTCCAAGAAGTCAATTTAAGTGGCCGTATTGCCCGCCGGAAGCCCTTGTTAACCGAGAGCCACAAAAAAAAAACGTCTTCAATGGGCAAGAAGACATCAACATTGGTCTGTTGAAGATTGGTCAAAAGTCTTATGGTCTGATGAATCTAACATTGAGGTAACTTTGAAGAGTGTTTTTTTTTCATTTAGTGATCACCTCAGACTACACTTTACGTTTTTACAATTTTTTTAAAAAGACAAAACTAAAACACTCCTTTTTTTCTTAATTATTCTAGCTTTTTGGACGACCTGGGACGCAGTACGTGCGGCGCAGAAAAGGCGAAGCATTTCACCCTGCTTGTATCGTACCTACAGTCAAATTTGGAGGCGGAAGTGTGATGATTTGGGGGTGCATGTCTGCGTCCGGCGTTGGAGAAGTTTATTTATGCGAAGGTCGCATGAATAGCGCTCGGTATACAGCGATGTTAGACGAGGTCCTAGAGCCATCTCTACTAAAATTATTTGATAATGATGATCTCGATTTTCATTTTCAACAAGACAATGCGCCATGTCATCGTTCCAAAGAGACAACACGTTGGTTCACAGAAAGTCATGTGCGACTTTTAGAATGGCCTGCACAGTCCCCAGATTTATCTCCCATCGAGCATCTGTGGTCCATTTTAAAACATAATGTGTCAAAAAAACATAATTGTGCATCGTTAGCGCTATTAAAGAAGCAAATTATAAAAGAATGGGAGGCTATACCTGCCGAAGTCTGCAAGAACCTTGTGTCAACAATGCCTTCTCGCATCAAAGAAGTAATTAAAGCACATGGTGGTGCAACGAAATATTAACACATGTAAATAAACTGTTGTTTAGAATACCTAAATGCACGTAGTTTTATTTAAATCCTTGTACATTGACATATTTTCATAATACTTAAGGGTGCCTAATACATCTGGCCATGACTGTACATACAGTATATGTACAGTTGTGTGCATTAAATTTTGGTTGTCACTGTCAAACAAAACGTCAGTTTTATTCAAATACAAGTTCCGTGCCAACTTATGGCAATTAATGTATATACAACCTCTTGCACATAATAATATGATATATTAGTTGCAGTTTGCGTTCATTTGTTTTTACTTTTATTCTGCTGCGCCCCCCTTGGCGGACTTACGCGCGCCCCACAGTTTGGGAAACGCTGCCTTAAGATATTGATTCTTAAATTTTTAAACTCTTTGATAATTTATGATTTAACAATTATTACGGTGCTCAGAGGGATTAATGCGACACCCTCTATAAATTTTCTTTCGGTGAAGTTTAAGCAATAGTACTAACATAAAATTCAATGGCGCAGTAACATTTTATATGTCGAAAGGGGAGAAAAGTTAAATGAAGAAAACGGTGTCGCTCTGCAACAAATTTATTATATTTTTTAGCACGACCGGTTTCGCTGTTTCCTGTAGCATTATCAAGTGCGGTAAGCGTACATTTGAGCTTGAGCAGTTAAAAAAAGGCGCTATAAAATACATATAATAAATTTGAGACAGAGCGACATCGTTGTTTTTTTAGATAAGGAAGGAGAGAGGATGCCGCACGCCGTACCTAACGCATGAGCGAAAACTGTTACCAGAAGGGACCAAAATAAAAACACTTCGCATTGCACTAACGCGTTACAGCCAAAGTGAATTTCGGTATTTTTGTTATAATAGTGTATGAAACAGATACTGATAGTTTATAGAAACAATGTGCAATGTGTAGCAGAGCCGGCCGGAGAAGAAAGAGCCCGGCAAAACTTTTTTGTTACTTAATATATTGAAATGTGGTTTGAACTGATTTGGATGGTAATTTAAGTACTTTTGTGGGCAATTAAGAAAATCAATTTAATTTTTACAAATTCTTGGTAATCTAACCCAACCTCAAAATTTTAAATTGGGACCTCAGAATTTTTTAATCCTTTTAAGAGAGATTCTTTTTTGAATGCAATGGTGTATCACATCACACGGAAAATTCCTCAAAATTTTGAAAAACTGATACTTATTCTTTTTACGAACAGAAATCGCAGTAATCACAAAAACTTTGCTTTTTGTTTATTAAGTTAGGATGCAATCTCACTGACCCATCACAGCCAATCGTGCACAAGCGTTTAAAATTTAATACCAATATCACATCAGCCACGGGCATGTTGTATCAAAACGAATATCATTGGTTCAAATTCTAATCACTTTGTACAAGATTATCTACGGACGATCAATGGGACTGCAGCCTTATCTATAATTGAGCTTCGTATATTTCACGAGTAAGTTCTACGTTCTTGTAGCCCTTGTATACCGTACAGTCGCGATCAAGCGAATCGAGACCTATTGACAGTTCTGTAACCTTTAACAACTTTAACAAGGACGCGATGAGCTAGCAACGGTCTCGATTAGGATGATCGCGACTGTACAAAATTCGTTACATTTTTCAAAATTTTTCATAAGTTGAAGTAAGTAATAACACTGATACTATTGACAGGAACCTATGATGATAAGCGTGCTTTTTGTTTCGAAACATAATGTCGCTAATAATTTGATTTCTCAATCATCTGTCAATAACTTGTTATTACAATCATTGATCAAGACCGTGCTGGTAGTTATATTGAATTTTTAAAACATTTTGAAAGTTAGCAAGGGAAATATTCTACTAAACTACACAGACAGATTCATTTTGAAGAGTACTTTAAAAACCTAACTGGAATTTTGATTTAAAATAATTAGGGAAGATGTTTGAAGATCTTTAAATTAACGCGGGGTTTCCTATGTTGCATTCATACATTTATTAATAGAGCACCCTATATTCAAGTACCCTAGAAATTATGGAAAAATTGACCGAGGAATTGAACATGTTTAAAATTCTGCTTATTAAGTTTAAAATCACTTAAATTGCACAAGTGTAAGACAACAATTTTAAGTTCTTGCTCAAATACGCTAGTGAACAATAAAACTCTGGCACTTTTTATAATAATAAGTTGGTGAATTTGTTAAGTGTTAAATATCCATGAAATTTGACATTTCGTATTCTTTTACGCTTTGCCAGCAATATAACTGCCTTGAAACAAACTTATTTACTAACTTGTCTCAAAATAAGCATGATATGTTTGTCCGGATTTTATTGTCCGCTATTTTACTTAAAGTTGATGAAAAAATTAATTAATAAATTTATGTGATTTGAGCTAGGAGTTTGATTTCATAATACAGAGTTTGCGTAAGCACTTCGTTACGTTATAAATGCAAACGTTATTTATTATTTTTTTTCTGTGGAGTTTGCCCAACGGGGTCCTACCTAAGTCATGGACTTTTCAGGACCTTAGGAGTGAGGTGGACATTGTGTGTCCATGGCTTTGTTACTTCCAAACCTCCTCGCCGTTGAAAGGGAAGCAGTGTCGAATTTTCTCCCCGACACTGAAGGCACTTAGGCAGCAAAGCAAAAAGTCGACGGAGTCCAAGATAACGTGGGGCGCAATTAGCATAGACCATAAAACTGAGATGGTTGTAATTACTGAGTCCCCAAAAAAGCACTTCGAACCTTCAACGAAGATTTAAAAGTTCACATCGAAATTAAATACTCACGTCGATAACATATTTAATTGAAGTTGACGCTAGGTTTAGTCACTCAATGAGTCTAACTGTAATTCTGCAGTGGTATACACTAGTCCATTAGCGCACATTTTTTTACAGTAAGTAGAAGTGATACTCATTGTCAGTAAAACTAATAGTTTCCAGATTGCATTAAAGCATATTTTTCGCTAAAGTGCAGGATAATAAAGACACCTACTTTTAGGACAATGCACTGTAACACGATAGAATTTCAGGAACTTTCTGCAGAATCAGAGGTTCTAGTCATAGACCAATTGTGTCTCGGCGATATTTTCGTCGGTGCCCAGGATTCAGGATGGAACGTTGCGTATTTTAAAATAACATAACGCCCGAATTCCAAATACCGATCAAAATATCGCGCCAGTATGAATTTTTAACCTCGGTGCTGACTTGGCCACTCGAATATGTTCGGCACATGTTAGATGAAATGATTATCTTCACCTGAAGCTTCACAGCAACTACAAGAAATGTTACAGTTACAAGATTTTCTCCATTTGTCGATTATATTTCCCAATTTGTCAAATCATATACAAGTTTCTGAATCAAATCGCAATTCAAATAGAAAAGTCATTTGACAAACGGAAAACATAACTGGCAAAAGGGGAAAATCAAAAGAAAGAGGTCGTAAAAATTTTCGTCTAAATCTGCTGTTTTTATGGAAATTCAAAATGTATCTAAAAATATATCTTAAATATCTCAAATGAAATGATACTTTTGTAACTGTATCTAGATGCGGATACAAATCTGTATCTGGATACTCATTAAGTATTTAAATCGTGTATCTAGTTACTTGCGTCTAGATACTTAACAACCCTGGTGATAATTACTGTCGTGAAAGTAACTATTGCTGTCAGGAGAACAACTATCAATTACTTGAAAGTCGCGCTTTCATGACACATCCTTCATACTATCTCATCTGTCTAGATAGTTGAAAGTAGCTCTCGCAATAGTGTAATTGATCTAAAAACATTTCGTTTTCACGATATTTCTGTGAAAGTTGTTGTCTTGAGAGGTGTTGTCACGTGAGCAATAGTTACTCTCACGAGAGTATCTATCTGAGAGTAACTATCACAAACCCCCACCGTGAAACGAGGCTGAAGTCTGCCTATTTACCTAAATCAGTAACGTAGCACTTGGAGCGTAGCAAAATTTTTCAGTGCGAACAAATTATTGTAAATCTATGATAATTTTTGCAAAAAAATACTTTTACATAAGCTAGATAATATGATTTTTACCTTCGTATTGCTTGTGACGGAAGTAGGGAAAAAAGATGTTTTCTTAAAAATCACAGATCGTTGTATTTCTTGGAGATTGCTTTCTTGTATTAACGTCGCATAATTTATATTTTTGATATTAGTCCATACGTTACTGCAGTTACTTTAAGAAATTAAATAGGGATGATAAAAAATACAGACACGAAGAAGCGGATGTATTTTCAGCTTTAAAACTTGAGAACAACTTGAATTGTTTCTGCAGCTTTCGCCAAACTATTATTACAAATGTAATTCCCAGAAGTGTGATAAAATCCAGCCGTTACAGCTGCGGTAATTTCAATAGGTGTACGAGAACAATGTAACCATAAATTAAATTCAATCCCTTAAGCTAAATCTTAACAAACAAGGACGACTTACTAATGTCTTACGTAGGGAAACGTAATTGCATTCCACTCCAAAGTACTTCAGAAAATGTAGATTGCAACCAGCTGTTTCTAAATAACCAAGTTCTGATTAACGATTTCAGTTGATTATAATCCAGAAGAGCAGTCAGATACAGCACATTTTTCCAGTGAATTAAAACTGCTTTATACGAGCGTTATTCATAAGACAGTTTTTCATTTGAATAATAATAAAGCTTACTATACCACTAGTCATTTCATGTAAAAGAAATCCACAACATCTCTTTTGTGTCATTTTTACTTTCTTTGATGTACACCAACCAATAGTTCGTTTATACAATTGTTCCTTCTTAGTTTGTGATTTATTTGGTAAAAGCCAAGAACCACGTTTACAGAAACTTCTTCAATTTCTAAACGCAGGCGCTCTGTAACTAATGCCCGATTTCTTCAACTTCTGATAACTTTATCTGCCAGGTATTATCCTTGGAAACCATTGTATCGATAATAGATTCCGAGGATACTACCTGCAGATAAATTTATCCGTAGGTGATGAAATCAGGCCTAAATGACTCGTTATTACATGATTTCACTATCTTTATGATATGTTACCATATTATTAATTAACTTTAATCCTTGATTTTTAATTAAAAAAACAGTGTCCGATTAAAATTTTTAATTACAAAAAAATACAAAATTAGAATTGAAGTCGACTCTTGTCCGATGAAATTTGTGAGAAAATAATTTGAAACTTTAGATGGACACTGTAAAACGGCGCTCTAATTTTAGCTATCGTTTGACAGAGCTTCGTCAGGAGTTTGTTTATTATTTTTTATTTTTTTCACTCCTGCCGAAGCTGTCAAGCTTTAGCGAAACGTAGAGTGTTCCTTTCCATTTTACAGTGTCTATCTAAAGTCTAAAAACTATTTTCTTATAAAATTAAATTTGAATTTGGGTTTTTCTCAATTTTGGGTTCTTGCCAATAGAATTTCATGAACTAGAGCATATTACAGAAACTTGTGATTTTCAATCTTCACACTCGCAGTGCTGTTTTGAAAATTCCTATACAAGTGGAACTATGTAAAGTCAAATTAAATTCATTCGAAATTACAATATTTCTTTAGGAAACTATTTCGGTGTGTTACAGAGTAACTAAACAACTAACGCGTAATAATTAATCTTTTGGAGCCATTTTCTCAGTCAAAGTTTAACTTTAATCTTCAATTATACAGTGACCGCCAAAAGTTCGTACCATATGGGAACATTTTTTATTATTGATTTTTTTTTAACTTTTCGCGCTAATAGTTTGTGCATAAGCAAGTATAAGGGCAACTTATAGTGTTACTAAAAATAGCACTTATTTAAGATATGAATATAAAAAAATTGTAATTTGGAATTGCTGGACATATTAGACAAAATTTTTATAGGATTCAGTACTTATTTACAAAATGTGTTTCTTGATTGCCACACAAAATTTCCTTCGGTCTAGTATTTCGAAAAAGGGAAGATTTTCAATATTCTCAGTTTTGCTCAAGATGTAAAGCAGCCAATGATTATTTGGTATTTAACTCTTACGAGTGGTTTCATCCATACTCATAAAAAATATTTAATAGAATAAATTTTCCTCTTGAGTTCCAAATTGTTGCATGTACAAAAAAATTTGAAACAGTTTTTCACGTTTCTGGCGTAAGGCCATTTTTTACATACGATTTCGTGTTAATGTTTTTGATTTCTTCATAATACGTTTCTTATAATCCCAAATTAGTCTAATCAGACCGAAAATTGCAAGAATTGCATCTACTTTTCAGTTTGGATCTGTTTAAGATCCGTACTTATAAAATTGATATTTTTCGTGGTAGCCATGAAATCGTATTTACTGTTTGTACCAATATCGATTTTAAAAGTATGAAACAGGTCCAAACCAAAAAGTACACAGATACAATTCTTGCAATTTTCGGTGTGTTTAGGTTAAATTAGGGTTAGAAGATTTGTGTAATCAAGAAATCACACAATTTTAGGTAAAAAAAGCCTTGCACCAGAAACGTGAAAAATTGTTTCAAATTTTCTTGTGCGCGCAACAGTTAAAAACCCAAGAGCAGATTTAATTGTTTTAAATACTGCCTATGGATATAAATGAATAAGCTAACCACTCGTAAATGTTAAATGCTTAATGCTAATTGACTGCTTCACATTTTGAGCAAAACTGAGAATGTAGAAAATCTTCCTTTTTCCGAAATACTAAACCAAAGGAAATTTTGTCTAATATGTCCGTTAATTCCAAATGACAACTATTTTCTAATTTTCGTGCAACTTTTAGCAACAATAAAAGTTGCTTACCAGCATTGTCCTACTTGTATTTGGTTATTGAACATACACAAACTATTGGCGTAAAAAGTTTTTAAAAATAATCAATAATAAAAATTTTTCCCATATAGTGCGAACTTTTTGGCGGTCATTGTATGTTATTTTAAATAAATAAATTGAAAAATTAAACTATGACTAAGAAATGTATTCTCTAAGCCCCAGTTTCTCCATCTCAGTTTAACTTTAAGTTTCGCTTGATTCCCATGGTAACAATTGTAAGGACAACTGTTTCCATATGAATAAAACGGAGTTTAAAGTTAAGCCCTATTTTAAAAACTGGTCCTAAGTCCTAAGGAACCCCAAACACTCCTTTGCGGAACCCTAGGTTGAGAAACATTGCTCTAAGTTCTCTGAGATTATCATTGAACCAGGTTATTTTAGCTTTATCAACAGCTTTAAATTATATGACAGTGGAAACAGTGTACTGCGCTTTCAAGGATCATTATAAATTTGACAGCTGCTTCATCATCAGATCCTTCGGAAATAAAGTGCCAGTCGACTTGGTCTGCATAAGGATTTTCAGATGCAGTTTTAATTTTAGTAAAAGACATACTAATCAAAAGATCAGTGGTCAGATAAAAAAAAAAAAACTATTTATTATCATACATAATTATAAGTAATGAAAGGACATTCCAAGGTATCAAACAAACAAACAAGTGGATAAGGTAACCCCTTCAGCGGGACTTATTAGTAGTACGTAAGTGGTCCACCGTGCAAGGTCCACGGGCCCGCACTAAAAACATTTAAAAAGCTAAAATTCAGGAGCGCAAAATGTCAGTCGTATACTGTATTTCTCCAGCAAAACATTTTCTTGCAAATGACACTCTACCCTAACCGCAGAATATAAGGCAGTTCTTTTCACCGAAACGACGGAAAATACTTTCAACAGACCACCGCAGAGACACGTAATTTTATACTTAGGTTTAGAATTAGTTCCTTTTATCTCATCGATTCAATTATTTAATTGATCGTAACTCCGCGTTGCACTGAAATCTGGCGCTCAGCTCGTATTCCTCGCACGCTCATTACGATGACTCTGCCTTTTTCCTCCGTCTAATAATTATAAGGTACGCGAGATACATAAGGTTTGTTCATTGATACATACTTAAGTTATCCAAACACACAAAACAAAATCGTACACAGCGAGTTAAATTGTACTATAATTTGTCAACTGAATTATCCTTAAATTCTGGAGTCCCCCAGGGACGTACGTTGGTATCTTGTCCTTTGCTTTTTATTATTTATATTGGCAACCTTTTTAATAATCTAAGAGTGAGTAAATTTCATTTATATGCTGATGATACTCAGCTGTATCACTCTTTTTCTAAGTGTAATCTTACTCAAGGGTTTGCTGATGTTAATTCTGATCTAGACACTGTTCATTCCATTTGCACTAAACATTGTTTATCTCTTAATCCTTTTAAGTCATAAGTTTTAATTTGTAGAAAAAATAGAGAATGGGTGGTAAGATTGAGGGATGAGGTTAAGTTGAATGTTGGTGGGGCAACTATCTCGATGGTTGAATATGCTAAAAAGTTTAGGCGTCTACATAGACAGAAATTTGTGTTTAAGTTGCATGTCACGAAAACTATTCAAAGGGCTATCAGTCATCTTAAAGTTTTATACGCTTGTAAAGACTGTTTAGATATCAAACTAAAAAAAATGTTCTGTGACTCTTTGGTTTTGAGTCATTTTAATTATTGGGGCTCTGTTTATGGACCGTCTTTAAATAAAAATGATATACAAAGAATTCAGCAGGTGCAAAACTCCTGTATTATTTCTTTTTTAAAAAATTAGGAATCCATTATCTTCTTTTTTCAAAGCTAGATAAGAGTAACTGCATTAAAGCTAACACAACAAAATAAACGTTATTGACAATAAGAAAACTAATTGAAATAGCTATAGGGAATATTACTACTAATCGATGTAGAGTTTCATTCTGTATCTCATGATCTAAAAATATACAGGGTGTTCTATTTACGGAAACTGGGTTTTGGGCAATTAAACATAACAAGGTTCGACACCATATTTTGACCATCCTGTGAATTTTTCAGGGATAACTAGTATATGATTTGAAAGGCTGAACATTACTGTTTCAAAAGTGGCAACTTGAATCTTAAAATTTGAAAGTGAAAAAAAAAACAGAAACAAAAAATATTTACTGGTGTTGACAGTTTATAAAAATAAGAATTTTATGTCAGCAGCTCACAAAATTGTGATTACCTTATTTGTTCGCTATTCAAATTTTATATGTAATTAGTTTTATAATTTAAGGTAAAACTCATTTTTTTACATAAAGCACACGGAACTGAATAATCTTTTCCAGATTAAATAAACTTTCTAATATATTAATTAGAATATTTGCATACTTCGAATAAATTTCTTTCCTCAGTTACTGGAATTTATTTAAATATTTTAATAACAATTAGCTTGCCTGCCAATACTCTTTCGATACCGTGCAACGGGAAAGCAGATATTTTGCGTTACAATGTACAGATTGAGATTTCTAATTATGCGGCAAAGACGAAAGTAATCAACGAATCTGTAATTATTGATTGTGCCGTTACTTATTTTGTTTTACGTTTCCCTGCTTAACGGAATACCCTTGTGAAATCGAGCAAATGTATTTTAAAAAAAGGAGATAAATCATATTTTTTTTCATTTTTTGCCGTCAAAGACAATGGAGTTAATATGTGTTCAAATATCTCACGTTTCTAAAATTATTTTTCCTGTCAGAGAAATAGATGCTGTAGTACTTTTGCCTTTTCACCCGTAAAAAAACCACCCCACGCAAGAATGAGACTACGAAATTTTATAAAGTATAACTCTTGTTTTACTTCATCCAAGTGGAACTCATCGCCTTGTTTTATTATTTAAGATCTTGACTGAAAGAAAATTGCGTTTGTGAATTCAAATCCCGGTAGTATTTGATCAAGATTTTATAAGGATCTATTATCGTGAACCTTGCTATCCTTATGTAAAATTTATCTTTATTATTATAGACGATTTTTTAATGTAATTTAAATTAAATCCACTGAAATGACTTGAATCACGTAGAAGTGACTATGTGGCTTAAAAAGTACACGTATATGTTACTGTAACGTCACAAGCAAGAAAGAACTAGAATCGACTTGTCTATTAGCATCCAACTACGACATTGTGCAGTTGTAGTTATTTGGCAGTAAAGTATGGTTATATACATATGTAATTATGTAATATTTCAGTTAAATATATGTATTACTTTTTGATTTACTTTCATAACCTACACAAGGCCTATGTAGAAGATTATCGAACAAGTGCCGAAATTAATCGCAACGCAATCTCTCCAAGTCTTTTTCATCTCTGAAAAGATCATACGATATGTGAGTTCATAACTGAATCATTAACAAATTCTACGATTCTTCGTGACATAGAACATAGAACAGAGTAACAAAATTTCAGCGATTGTTAACATAAAATGTGTGATTTGCTTACATAAATAAATAAATAATAAATAAACAATAAAAAAGTTGCTATAAAAGTAGTATTATTTTTCAAACACTGTATTAATAATTACTACATTTTTTTAATTTTTTTCCACAAATGAAGGAACAAACTTCTATAGAAAATAGAATTTTAATAGAATACGTTTAACTTTATTTACAAATTTAAGTTACACACTTAAGGATTTTCTCATTAAAGTGTAAAGTTTTACTAAAAATATTACTCTACAATTGCTTGGAAACGTCTTGCATTTATTATTCCTGTCTTCCTTTCAGGTACAATTGGTAGATATAAAGTCTACAATTTTGTTAACAAACTACATTGATTTTTCTCTGTAGGCACAATAGTGTGGAACAAATTACTTTCCGCAATATTAATATTTAAATTGCGAAATTAAATTCTTGATGTCAATTACACTCGGTACATTTTCCATGACATTTGAAAGCACATGGAAGTAGAACTTCCTCGTTAACGTTTCGACCACAATAAAATTAAATTAGTTTCGCCTGTACCACTTTAGACTTCGCTTTGCATTTAAGTACAGGTTTATTTTTTCTTATAGTTTACTCAGATATTTATATTTAGCCTGCATTCACAATTTATTGACGACGTTGCCTCTTTGTGAAAAGCCAAGAGGAATTTGATCACACACGTCAAGTTTACAAAAGCCGCTTCTTTCTCCCTACGGTGCTGTTGTATGTAAAAATGTGATTTAAATTTCCCACCGACGCGACGACGCTTTTATGGTAATGTAAATACGACCACGATGGAGGAATTTTTTGGCGATGTTGTCCTCGTTGTTTACATGAAATTAAGATGGGAGCAGGGACGTTTTATAACTTGAGTGTTTACAAAATCGGGTTGAGATAGGGTAGTTTTTCGACAGTCTCGTAAATGTTGCAGAGGGGCTGAAAAGTGCAACTGGCAAGAAAGAATAATTTAGTATCTTGAAAATTTAATAGACTGATAAGATTGACGATAAACTTCTGGGATGGACTTGGGAGATTTTATCCTGGAGCTATGAAAAGTTAATTTGCTTTAAAATAGTAAAATAACTAATTTCCCCAGTACAAATGAATAACAGGTCATTTTTAAAATTTTTAATTGGAGTAAGTCATGATTTTGATAATTCAAATTGAATTAATTCAGGGCGGCTTTATTCATTAAAAGCTTACTTTAACTGTTAGGAATAAGGGTGTGTCAACTAAAAATCCGGAAAATCTTTGTTCAACTATATTTTATTAACTAAACAAAACATTATTTATTTAAGAATTATAACAATTTATCTAATGTCAAATGACGTGATCAGGACCATAATCCGCCGCTTGCCGCACTTTGGTATGTACACGAGCCATCAAGGTCTGAAAGTGCGAAGAATTGAATTGGCGAAGTTTGTTTTTGATTCGGGCCTTCAATTCTTCCACTGTTTTTGCTTCCCAGCCACCTTCATAAACTTTCTGCTTCAGTTGATACCAAAAGCGCTCGATTGGTCTCAATTGAGGTACATTTGCTACATTTTCTGCTCGTGGAATGTATTTAATTTGATGCTGCTCGTATACGGCTAGAGTATTACGCGCGTAGTGTGCCGTAGCCATGTCCGGCCAAAAGATGTAATTGTTGTCATTGTGGTATTTTCGTAGAAATGGTACAAGTCTTTTACGGATACATTCCTTTGAATATACATTTTGGTCAACACAAAGTCCTGAAGGGGCGATGAAGGGAGCAGACCTTCCTTTGCTGCTTATCGCTAGCCAGACCAAAACTTTCTTGGAAAACTTAGCGTGCCTTTTGTAAATGACTTCAGAATCGATTTCCACACCTTTTTTATAAAAGTAGCTGTTATTTCCAGCAACTTCGGTACCATCTAAAGTAAAGTAAGACTCATCATCCATTACTACAAAATTTTGGTTCGCTGGCTTCAAATGCCCTTCGCGCAATTTACGCAGGAAACCTTTTTGACTTTTCAGTTGAGATTCACTATATTTCGGAGCAGATTTTCTCTTTCTTAGAACTACATTATCTTCCTTTAGTATTTTCCTTACGTACTCGTGACATATGTTAAATTTTCTTGATAGTTTTCGATAAGATATTCCAAGTTTTCCAACTGCCTCCTGAACAAGTTGCTCTTTCTTTCTCTTGGGCATTTTTTTTGCTATCCTTCCACTTCCTTCGATTCTAGTAAGCGTTTTTTCATTCTCTACTCGTTTTATAATATCATATATACTACTTTGCGGAATTCCCATTGTTTTGAAATGATTCACGGTGTATAATTTCCCTTGCCCTCTATGGTCTATATAAAATTCGCCAATGAGTTTTCTGCGAGAATTCTCTTTCAACGTCTTCATCTTGTCACGTACACAAGTTAGAAACACCACAACGCTTGTTTTGACATTTGTTAAGTTGACATAGACAAATGACACAATTTTTTTGTCAAGGCTAACGGTATTTAGAAAATAGCTAAATGATAAAAGCATTCCGGATTTTTAGTTGACACACCCTTAGTTTATAAAAATCACTCCGATTAAAAATTTGAAAAATGAACCGTTACTTATAATTAGTTAAATTAACAAATTAAGAAAACTAAGTTATATTATTATCAAATATCTTCTCTAATTAAAATTTAAATGAAACATTTCTAATAAATTCTTAAACATATTTAAATAACAACAGTTTGAAATAAAGAAACATGTTTAGAAGCGTCCTAATTTCATTAGAACTGTGATTTTGAAGTACTATTATTTTAACAAATACTGTTATTTTAACAAATACTGTTATTTTGGCAATTAACATTGAATTAATTGTAATTTCGAGTCCTTATAATCATAATAAATAATTTCTAAATTAATTAATTCTTCTTTATTTTTTGAACGAGTTTAATTCAGACTACTTTAATTGTTTAATGCAATTTCTATTTGACTAATTATTGTGAATATAATTATATAAAAATAAATCGTTTCTGATATTTTTCGTGATTAATCATAAACATTTTCAAGAGTTTCTTGAATATGTCCAAAGCCACGTTTGTCAAAGCGTTGTCAAAGAAAAGTGCTAATAAATAATATATAAAAGACGAAACAAAGACCCATAACACAACAATTTACTTTTTTAATAAATTGATTGATTAAAAGAATATACTTCAAGTTCTGTAACCGTTGTATTACCATCAAGGCCGAGAAATAGTTAGACAAATATGACTCAACTCAACTCAAACATAAACATTCCATTTTAATCGGATTACATAAATGACCACTCAGTACAATATATAACCGTTACGGTACTTTACAATCGAGTATTTCGTTAGAATTAAACCTAAATATGCAAATCGATTAAAACAGAAATGTAAGCAGGGATTAGTTTCGATTCCCTACATATTGATATTCTAGAGAACTATATTTCTTTGACATTTTGTTGTACAGGAAAAATATAATTAGTGACAATATAAATTTAAATTTATGACTATCTGCCACGCTGACAAATATTACATAAAAATGTATTAAACCAGAGGCAAGGAAAAGTATCAAATCAATCAATAAACATCATTGTGGTAGCTTCTCATATTAAATTGTATATCGTCTCATACGGACATTATATAAATTTCCCACCTTCAATTTTTTTTTGCAAAGTTGGTTACATGCTTTATCGAAATACGCAAGCAAACGTTTGTTATGAAAAGAAGAATTTATAAAATACGTATGAAAACAAAATGATAAAACAGAAAACAATGTAGCGAAAAGTGTCAGGAATGAGTGTGCCATACTGTATAAAACCAAACAAATATAGTGATATATATGAACAAATCGAAATGAACTTTTTTTCTTAATTCACTTTCGACCACACACAAAGAATAAAAATCACTAAACAGGAACGCAGGAAATCTACGCTTATACTATACATATACCTATAAACCAAAATGAAAAAGTACTTTGTATATGATGTCAAAAAATTGAATTCACTTTTGGTTTGTATATGGTCCGAATAAAGGTAAATAATGGACGGGAATGAAGTGTATAAATTAAAAATTAAATAAGTTCTTGAAAATTTAGTATTTCTTCTCCTAACAAATTTACGGCAAAATAATTAATGAAAGTTATGCAGAATTAAAATTAAAAGCATTTATTTATTTTCTTCTAACATCCTCTGATACTAAAATAAAAGACAAAAAAGAATTCAGAAAGCACTAGTACTAGCCATGGAATTAGACTTATCCAATTGGATAAATCTTTTTGCATTTCTGTTTCCTTTCAGTTTAAGATTCCTTCAGTTACATACTCTGTTAAAAACAGTGCCTTCATATTCAAACTTTTCTATAATTCTTCGAATTATCGGGAATTGATAGATCTGGATAAAATGCAACAGAAGCTTGGATTTCTTTCAAGATAATAAACCATAATATCACCTAATAAAATTTATTTTTTCATTCAATATTGAAATTTGATTATGTTTCAAATTAATTGTTACACAGCTAGTACTTTTTCGCATATTCTTTAATTCTGTTTTACCGTTTATCTCAGTACCAGAAGATGTTGGAAGAAAATAAATATTACAAGAATCAACTTTTAATTTTAATTCTGCACAATATTCATCTTAATTATTTTGCCATAAATATGTTAGACGAGTAAATATTTGATACTTCTTTTTTTCCATGTAAAATCCTGTCTATTCTAAGTACCAAATGCTCATTTACTTCTTCACATCTTGAGCAAAGCTGAGAATATCGAAAATCTTCCTTTTTTCGAAATACTATACCGAAGGAAATTTTGTCTGGCAATCAACACCCACATTTAGTAAGTAACTATTGAATTCTACTAAAATTTTGTCTAATACGACTAGCAATTCCAAATTACGACATTTTTTTAATTTTCGTATCTCAAATAAGTGCTATTTTTAGCAACACTAAAAGTTACTCACTAGCATAGTACTTACATTTGGTTATCGTACATACACAAACTATTGGCGCCAAAAGATTAAAGAAAAATCAATAATAAAAAAATTTCCCATGTGGTACAAACTTTTTGGCGGTCACTGTATATTTCGGAAAATACTTGAATATGCTTGGGAATTCTTTACGTTTTAAATTGCTTAAATTCCATGAACAGCGCCAGTAGGCATAGTTTCAGCAAAATTCTGATTACTCTATATTAAAAAATGTTGTTCTACCATGAGTATTTATCTTAAATATTTGGAAAATACAGAAAATTCAAATGAGCTGTATCCAAACAGAGAACAATATACAATGTGAAAATTCAATTTCATAAAAGAACCCAATGTTGGTACAGGCTTAGCTCTGTAACTACACGAAAAAAGTAATAGTGGAAAAGAAATCATATTTACCAGCGTCCGTGAATCCTGGATATATGATTATAAAATCGATTTATTGTAACTTATATTTAATCTTAATATATAATTTTAATTTGAGACTTGAAATATCATATTCTCAAAAAAATAACTTCCATCTAACTGGAATTATTAAAAAGTTTTAGAGTAGTAGATTAAAAAAAATATATATACATAAAAATTTCAAAATTTTATTCATAAATAAAAATGCTCATCTTCTCATGTAATTTTATACATACTGATGGTTTCTTTAAGATTTATGAGAAGGCGAAGACAGAACAGATGAAGCCAAATATAAAATAAAGTGTAGAGCTTTCGCTTCTTTGCTTAAATCCCAGGCAGCACATTTTACTTTCTGAGTAGAACAGAAAGATATGAGGGGCCCGAGAGAAACGCATACATTTCCAAATCAAAATAAAACATATCATGTAATACTATGCAGTGCTACGTTAAGAGCAATGGCATCTCAAAATATAAATTTTTCTGTTTTGTATTGAAAACGAAGCTATTGACACACCCAAATAAGTATCTTTAATTGTTTGTGCAGTGGGCTCTTGGTGAAACATTATGAATAAATTGTAGTAAAAGAAAACACTTGTATTTAACTGTTTCACGAATTTATTTCAATAACTCTGACATATGTTTCGGTAATACACTTTTACCATTCTCAAAGAGTATAAGATTAATACTAAATAAAGTTTTACTGCTGGGGCGTTATATTGCAGTCCAGGTCCATCCTTAGTTCCAGGTATTGATCAATAATTGGTGTATTCGGAAATTCAATGTGATTGTTGGTTACTTGTTTGTTATTGTAAATGGCCCGTTTTATTTCTAAAGTTTCGAGTAAATTTAATTTTTTGCTTTTATGTATATGGTGTAATAGTTTACAGTCATCCATATCGAAGAAATGGTTGTTATCAATGCAATGTTCTGCAAATCCGGTGTTCTTGATGTTATGCTTGATTGCTTTTTTATGCTCATCTAATCTAGTTTTTAATTTTCTACCACTTTGTCCGATATAGATGGCTTCACAATCTGCACAATTTATTTGATAGACACCTGTTTTTTCTAACTTTGTAGTCTGTTGTTTGTTGTTGACAAGCATAGTACCGAGATTGCCTTTATTCACACTGACTATTTTGAGATCTATTTGTTTTAGAATTGAGGTGACTTTGTTATTGAAGGGTGCAAAGTAATTTATATAATGCCAAATTTTATTGGGGTCATTATTGTTTACTACTGGATAAAATTGTTGTTTTAGTAACCGTTTTGTTTATTTTTAATCATTTTGTCTATTAAATTTTCTTTATATCCGTTGTTTTTTGCAATGGCTTTGATTGTTTGTATTTCTATTTGGAAATTTTGTTCATTTAGTAGTATGTTAAATAGTCTGTGTATGTAACTGTGGACGGCTGCCAATTTTATTTTCCAATTTTGATTAGATTGTGCGGGTATGATAGTGTCCGTGTACGTGGGTTTTCTGTAGATGCTATATGTCAATTTATTGTTATTTCGTTCGATGGTTAAATCTAAGAAGTTGACTTTTTTGTCTTTTTCTAATTCCATTGTGAATTGTATTTTATTATTTATTGTATTAAGGTGTGTCAGAAATTCATTTATTTGTCTTTCTGTTCCTCGCCAAATGCAGAAAATATCGTCGACATATCTAGCCCAAAATTGTACGTGTTTGATATGTTTGTGATTACTGTTGAATAGTTTTTCTTCGAAATCTGTCATAAAACTTACTTTGCACCCTTCAATAACAAAGTCACCTCAATTCTAAAACAAATAGATCTCAAAATAGTCAGTGTGAATAAAGGCAATCTCGGTACTATGCTTGTTAACAACAAACAAAAGACTACAAAGTTAGAAAAAACAGGTGTCTATCAAATAAATTGTGCAGATTGTGAAGCCATCTATATCGGACAAAGTGGTAGAAAATTAAAAACTAGATTAGATGAGCATAAAAAAGCAATTAAGCATAACATCAAGAACACCGGAGTTGCAGAAAATTGCATTGATAACAACCACTTCTTCGATATGGATGACTGTAAACTATTACACCATGTACATAAAAGCAAAAAATTAAATTTACTCGAAACTTTAGAAATACAACGGACCATTTACAATAACAAACAAGTAACCAACAATCACATTGAATTTCCGAATACACCAATTATTGATCAATACCTGGAACTAAGGATGGACCTGGACTGCAATATAACGCCCCAGCAGTAAAACTTTATTTAGTATTAATCTTATACTCTTTGAGAATGGTAAAAGTGTATTACCGAAACATATGTCAGAGTTACTGAAATAAATTCGTGAAACAGTTAAATACAAGAAGAAATTCGATTAACGCAGTTATAACGGGAACCCAATTCAAGTATTAATTAAAATCCTCAAAAGTGTTATTGTGACCTTGTAAACTTTGTCAGGAATATAACTATATCCAGAAAAGCGTCAAGAAAACGACAAAGCTGGATATCTGAAAGAGTGACCTGTTTTCCCAGCTTGCCACTGCATATCGTCTGCAAACGCAAATAAATTATACTATTAATTATATTATTTACGAATAACTTAAACAGCTGTACAGAGGCTGCTCGAGTAATTCACTGCAATCAAAAACGACTTGCAACAAAGTTTTTTTTTATTATTTACGTTATTTTTGTTTTGAAAGCCGGCTTCTAACTTAATTTGACTACTGTTGGTATTGGTACTTATCATGGTTGTCCCGAAGCGTATCTTTAAATATATAATATTAAATATTCCTATGTTTAACTTTGAAAAAAAAACATATAAATGCATCTCAGGTTAAATATAAAAAAGACATAAAGTTGTCAACATTTGTTAATCGTTTTGCATTGTTCTTTAAATCATCGAGGATATTTTTTTCACAAAGAAATGTTATCTAGTCACTAATCTCACGGATAATCCTTTGATTTTAAATGATGCCAGCCTAGCTGCTAATCCATAATTTTATGAAGTTGTTGCAGAAGAGAAAAACTACTAGCTCCAGAATTTTGTTTCTTAAAAATTGTAAAGCCAACAAGGTGTTTCCAAAACTTATTTTCAATCATTTAAAAATGAACATCACGTCGAATCCTGCAGTTAGGTACTACCACTTCCAAGGCTCGGTGGATAAGGCTCAACCTTAAAGGGAGGAAGGTTTATGCTCGGCTACGATTAATTTCAAGAACCCTCTTTTTCATTCAATCCGATTTAACTTCAAGACTTCACCCATTGAATAGGAAGTTTTACATATCAAGATCAAAGATTTAACTTTCCACGAAGGACATCTAAAACTCGTTGCGCTTAGAAAAAAACTTTATCATTTAATCGGACTTGCAGATCCTGTCTCGCAAGAGAATCTTCTAACCGATTTAACCAATCTCTCAAACTGGGACTTACACACCCTCAGCAAGACGAATCATCAACATGTAAATCAACCTCTCAGTTTTACCCGCACATATTCTACAAGAATTATTTCTTCTGCAGCTGACCAATCGGTAGACCCAGGAACGGTTATTTCCATCCATAATTTTATTAATACTTTTCACAATTTTCTAAATTTCACATTCTCGGACACTCATTTAGATTGTATTGTAGCCTCGGATAAGTCCACTAAACTTAATTTTAACTTTAGTTCAGATTGGAGCCATTTAAATTTTAACGCAGGTTTAAAAAGAGAAAATGTCCCTTCGGGGAAGTTGTAGCTACATAATAATTTTAATGAATTTGATTTGAATCAGTTTAACACGCCCAGCCCCTCACCGTTAGCTAATTTAAACTTTAAATTACCGGAACTGGATAACATTTCCAATGACAACAAAAATTTTCTTGCACATAATAATTCCATTGAAAGTCCATTTTCAGCTTACAATCTTAATTATGAGGCTGAACATATTTTTAATGCAAATTTTATAGTGACTTCTCCTTCGTTGATTTTTTTCATAAATAATTTTTATCTAGTCACTAATTTCATGGATAATCCTTTGATCAAGGATAATATATGGAATAATTATAATGATTTTATTTAAAAAATAAATCTCGATAAAGCTTGGCTGAAACTAGTTTTGTTTCATCAAAGGTAGCCTGCGATGTATTGACTCGTTCTTTCTAAAATTGAATTTACATGTTTACATTGTATGATCAAAATTAAAGAAGTGTCATGGTTTGTTATTAATATAAATTTTTATATTTTTATTTTACACTTTTCAATAATAACATATCCTAACCACTAAAAGTGTTACATAACAATCATTTAATACATATTGAGGTAATAGATATTTTTAATATCACTGAATCTACTTGGTGTCAGAAATCGACATTTAATCGATAGTTTCGAGAGCTTTGGTTGGTTCAAGGGAAATGGGAATAGAGCGACATTTAAAAATTCACATGTAATCATTCTAATTCCAGAACAACTATATGTAATACATTTTGTTTCACTCTGTATTAAGTATTATGAATTGATTATTTAAAATATTAAACAAATTCATTCATATTCATTGTTATTAAATTAATTATTTCAGCTTCCAGATTCGAATCCCAAAATCACGAACATTTCTGAAATCCAATTTTTCCTTGATGAAAGCATTAACTTTTTACCTAATATCATTTTCATTTTAAAATCGAAAACTTTCAGTGGTAAAAATATAAATAAATAATGAATGTAATGGCTTGAATAATTCTGTCACAGTAACTAGTGGCCATTTGTCATTATTACTGGCAGGTGAGCACTCTTTAATCATGTCGATTTAGGGATTTATTTGCTATTTAAGGTATAGTTTGGAACATTTTCCATTGGTAAAAGTAATAATTTTTCCTTCCATCATAATTCTATTAAATTTTACAATTTCCTTTCGTTTTTATTTTTTCTATCTACTACTCTCTGCAGCACACTCGTATCTCACCTCGTAATTCAATCAAAACAGCTTTAACGGCAGTTCTATCAGTTTAATTGTTCCCTATCGTCCTTTTTAACAACCCGCTGGGGGCGATTTATATTAGCGTTTTCAGCCGAATCGATTCAGAAACCTTTCTTCTAAATGTGTACTTCATTTTCAGGTCGTATTTATCGGCCCGGGAACACGCCACGAAGTTGGAGCTAATTACCACCAAGTGATTTGACAGCGATAATACTAGTCGATTGGTAAAATAATGTGCCGCACGCTACTGGGGTTGTAAGTTGGTTTTAATTCATGCGACCCTCCTGTTATGTCATTCTGTTTACATTCGCATTTCCTTGTTGTCAGAGGAATGAAATTAATTTGCATTTATTGCAGTAACTTTTCTTAGAGTGACACACACCACTCTTATTAAAAACTTTTTAAGAAAAATCTAATACATCTACTGAGATTCCGAAAGAAAGCAGAACATTTTTAAGTGAATTATTATTATTTATCCTGGACATTAGTTTTAAATTGTTTAATTTATAAATAGCGAACTGCAATGGTTCTGAATTGGTAGTACAAGAAGTCGGTAACTGAAGTCTAATATAATCAGACTTCCCCTTTAAAACGATATCACATGCTAAAACTACAGTTAATAAAAAGAAAAGAAGTGCAAAAGAAATTGACTTATCTACGATTCAATAAACAGCTGCGTTCTTTATTTAATTTCATTTACTCTTTTCGTACTTTTACATGTATCAAAACAGCTTGAGCTCTCACTCAGCTTTTATTTCATTCTTGCACCGCGTTAATAACCGAACTCAATATTTATCGATAAAACAGCGACATCTTAAGATCGTTTTTTGACCTGACATTGCAGTAGGATAGACAAATCGTCTCTGCTGACGAAGCCCCAAGCAGGGCTGAAACAGCTGCACAGAAGCTGCTCCAGGTTTTCACTGCAATCAAAAACGATTTGCAACAAAATTTCTTCAATATTTATCCTTAAGGACAACAAATTTATTTAGATTAAGGAAATAGTGATTAGCTAATTGCATGAATTATGTTTGCTATTAAACAAAAAGTGCTGGCACACGTAGAACTTAAGCACTTTTAGATTATAATATATAAAATAAATATACTAAATAAATATAATTAATATTCAAGTGTGTCCAGTGTGATAACGCGTCATAGGAATTTCAATGCATTTTTCTTTAATTATAAATTCCTACTTTCCTATCAAATTTATCATAAAGCAATAAACGAGATAAGCCATAGCCTAATTCATTTATTTTCGACTAGTATTCTTTTCGAA
Source organism: Prosopocoilus inquinatus (assembly GCA_036172665.1). NCBI lineage: Eukaryota > Metazoa > Arthropoda > Insecta > Coleoptera > Lucanidae > Prosopocoilus > Prosopocoilus inquinatus. The sequence continues at coordinate 20,529,017 of CM069875.1, forward strand.
ACTCTTCATTTCTAACTTAATAATCTTTCTTTAGACATTTTAGTCATTACACACATCTAAGAGCCATATTGATCGTTGTATGTTAACCACAAAACTTAGTTACCTCCTTTTAACACACAGATCTCTATTTTTTTCAATTTTCATTGTAATTAGTGTTTTTAAATTCATTTATATCTCTTGAAATTCTATTTTCCTTGCATTGTTTAAAACATGAAAAACCGGATAAGTTGAACATATTCGGCTTTCTTTTTATACTAGATATAATAAAACAGTCATGGAGGTGGAAAAATCTTTAAAATTTGGTACCCTCTACTTCTATTTAACATTAACATAATATATTTTCGATTTAGACTATTTTTTGATATGATATTTATACTGGTCTAAACGCTTCTTTAAATGTTGACCTGTTTTTCCTTCTCCTTCATAAACCGATTTAGAATTTGAAATAACATGTTTTGTAGTTTTCTCGATTCATTAAATAGGATTAAAAAATACTTAATTTAGTTCCAATTTAGTTATTTTTAAGTTTATGTTTCTCTGGACAATTCGTTTTCCACTTTAAAATTATGTTGTTTTTCGTTTCTCTTGATAACTTATTTCTCTTGAAGACTTGTTTATTTTTTCCCACTCCTGATGAAGCTATCAAGCTATATCAAAAAGAGTGTTAGTTGCGATTTTACAGTGTCCGTTGTAAAGTAAAAATTATTTTCTTACAAAAACTTTTACTATATAAATTTCTCCTTGATCCTGATCAAGCTATATCAAAAAGAGTGTTAGTTGCGATTTTACAGTGTCCGTTGTAAAGTAAAAATTATTTTCTTACAAAAACTTTTACTATATAAATTTCTCCTTGATCCTGATATCACTGACACTGAGCTCAACAGTTGTCAACAACTATCTATTTTAGATACTATTATGTTCCGGGCGAATGCAACAAGCTTTCTGATTTAACTTCGAATACCTAATATAGGTATAAACTCTACTGATTCTGCTTTCATTCTTGTTCGCCATAATTTTCGATTTTTTCCAACATTCTTAATTTCTTGTTTAATTTTACACCTATTTTCTCTTTAATTAATAATATTTCACAAGCCGCAATTTCATTATTAAATTCTAAATTTATCAAAAAAATTTTAATGTTTTTTTTTTGCTTCAGATTTGAACCTGTAACCAATGATAAAGTCATAATAACTTCACCGCTAACAAACTGGCTACACATAACCTCATTCTATTAAGCCTGCAACGTGAAAATTATAATTTCTTTTTGTTTATTTGTAAGTAATTATCATTTAATCATAAGTTTTATATCAAAATATTTTAAATACCACAATTTTTCCGATTGTAGTCTACATATTCGTATGAATTTTCTCAATTTTTGTTTTCCTTTGTTAAATCTTTATGTCCTGTTGTCCGGTGGACATACGGTATGTGCAAACATTCTTTGCTGCTTCACTTTGTGGACCCTTTTCGCTATTATTTCCCACCAAAAGCTTCGCACGGCAACACTACCGACGGCAGTTGAATCTTTAATTAAGTTTTAAAATGGCAGAATAAACAAAGTGTGTTTATGTTTATTTATTTAACAAGTCAGTAAGAAATTTACATATTTACATACTTGTTTTCTTTATTTCTTCGCTTTGCGCAATCACCCGCACATGATTTTCTTTTCGCATGATACCATTCCAGACAATTTGCTTTGTTTAAGTACCCTAACAAGACAAACATCCATGACACTGGTGGGATTCAGACCTATGCCAAGGAGTGATACGACTTGATAAGTCGGCTAGGCTAACCACTGAGCCACTCGCCTGTCCCACATTAAATATCAATTGTAGTTGTTTATTTAAAATTAGCTTAAGAGTAGTTATTATTTAAATCTCATCGAACACCGAAATTCTCAGTCTTCGAACTAGGTAATCACATTGAATATTTTATTAATTTATTCAACTGGATTATGAAACTTTGATTCATTGGCTATTAAGAAATTAGTATTGCAGAACGTAATGCAGATTTTTACTTTTTTTGTATTTTTGAGGACGTTACTGTTGCTCTGGCCCATAGTGCGACGCCTCTAGGATAATTAAATATTAAAACATCTAGCTTAATTTAGCAACGAATAACAACAGACGGAGGCAGAACATTAATAATTAAACTATTCTTAAAGACAAGAAAAGACAAAATAGACAAGAAATTACTTTCAAACCTAAAAAAGCTTGACCAGACGAAATAATTAAATACTTAGCGCAAGGTTTGTAGCAAAATACAGGGACAGAGTAATAATTCTTGGGTAAGAAATAACGTAATTAGGAATTCTCTTTGCAATGAATTATACGAGATGTTTTGCTGCCGTTGCTATTGAAGTTGGCAGAGACGCCGAATTAAGCAAAACATTACGAGGAAACGAAACGGAAGTGTTAGTCAAAGTAAGTTGCGCAGACGCTAAATAGTTGTAGCTGAATTGTATTTGCAAAATGGAGAGATTTATCGCTTCCAGGTTTTGTATTACAAGCGCCTATAATTCCTTTTAATTTTTAAGGAGTTTCAGTTTCAAAGGAAATATATAGGATACGTTTCTAATAATCAAACACTTCTTTCTGTTTTATGCCATGTTCATCATTCATAATAAAAAAACATGTTCATCATTGATAATTTAAAAAAGTACTTCATATATAAAAAAATGAAGTTTCTTAAGAAACTATTGTAAAAACTATTGTGTTTAGTGTAGTCTGCAATGTGTAAACTTAATGACACTACTAATGAAGACTACTGTCTTAATATTTTTTTACTGAATCAAATGACTCAGCGATTTTTCTCCACCGTGTGTATATCCAGGAATCAACACGTTATTTTTTATAAATGAGTCGCAGAGTGAATAAAAAAAACATTGTTCATAACGGTTCAAACTCACCATGTGCATACATCATATAGATACTCCACAGAATAGATTTAGAATTCAATTTGATTTTAAAAAGAGCTCTTGTATAAGATTTCCGAAGATCATCAGAAGCAATAAGTTACAATTAAATGCATTTGATGCCTATAATCGACTTGACATGATTCTATACGTCGGTATTATTTATTATTTATTATTATTACGCAAGTTAAAACAAAGTAATTGCATTGTAACAAGAATTGCATAAATTTTCAAGATGTTTAAGTGCAACTCCGCAAAGTAAATGTTTTCTTCCTCCACACTACTTTGTTCGTACGTCATCCCGTCCCGCGTTAATTATAAACTCCAACTAAAACTTTATAATCTAATTAATTGCAACTCACCTTCCAACCAGCGAAGTACAAGCGACGGGAACTCCGGAAATTTATTCCGTAAAGTTTCCGGGTGGGTAGCAGACGTGAACTGAATGTAAAACTTTCCTGTCTCGAAAGAGGCTTGTAGTTGCGTAAGGGGTAATCGACTTCACGACCTCTTCCCGTGAGCAAACAGTCGGGAATAACGGGACTGCCCGGAACACCGGAGCGCACTGAGATTTCTACGCCCACGCGTTTTACCGGAGTCGAAAGCGGTCGACGTGCGGCGATTAATTGCGAATGATAAGTTTTCTGCCGTTCAGGTATTTGTTTACAACTCGCTCAATATCATTAGTGATAAGGTAGGTCTTGAAAATGGGAGCTCTTTTGAGGAGTTGGTAAATATTTACTTGCATACAATGCTTATAAATTGGGGATTAGTGTTTCAAAAACAAACAAATAAGTGATTATTAAAAACTGATGTTTAGAATTAGAAGATTTAGTTTAACAAAAGCAATTCACAAAAATAGTAAGGTTGACTTCAGTGGCGTAGCTACAGGGGTCGCAAGAATTGCAAAGCAACCTGGCGCTAAGACGCCATAGGCGCCTGTTCGAAGTCTAAACTATTTTATTTTTTTTGCCTGGATCTCTAAAGGTTTTCACAAACGCGGAATAGTAAAACCTTCATAGTCATGAAACAATAAGTAAAAAAATAAGAAAAAAATAAAGAAAATGAAAAAAGAAAGACGAAAAACTAAAAGAATTGAAAACATTTTCAAAACAGCTGGGAAATGTTAAAAACAAAAAATTTCGAATGAACGTCGTTTGTAGCGCCCTCTATTAATCCGAGCCGTACATTTGTAATATGCGAAGAATTGCTCCCAAAATAACTGAAAAACGTTAACAAAGTTCAAGGACGATGTATTCAAAAGAACTTAGAATAAATCAGTGGCGGCTCGTGGCTAATGATTCAGGGTAAACGACATAGTAAAGAAGAAATAGCTAACTGTATACTTTAAGTTTTATAAATTAGGTTTATACGACGATCTTTTAACAAAGAGAATTTTTTAATTATTTCTTCGTAAACGTTATCTTCTTTGTAGTTTAATCAATTACTCTTTCTCTATGGAAAGCAGTGCAAGATAGGTTAATCTTTCTTGTGTTTCTTAAATAACTTTTCACGCGTTTTAAACAAGAAAAATTTCTCTCCACAGTTGTTGTAGTAGCTGGTATAGTCGAAATTAAGTTTAATAATTTATAACTTTCTGAAAAAATTTCTGTAAGTTCTTTTTCTATAAAATGTTTTTGTATTTGGTACAGTTTCATAGATTGAAATTGATGATTGTATATAATGCTTAATTCATTACTTAATTTCTGTTTATCAAATAAATCGCCAAATTGTGATATTAGATCATTTACAAGCTGATGCGGAAAATAAGAAATGTAATACGTAAATTTAGAAGAGGCTGAAAAATAACTAATTTTACTAAGGTCTTCAAATCGTACTTCTAATTGCAATAAAATATTATCAAGAATTTCAAAATATAAATTTCTGTATTGCACATCCCTATTTGTTGCTTCCCTTGATAATTTAATCGTTTTCCGTGAATCTACATTTTCTTCTAATGTGCACAACTTGTCTTGCGTAACTTTATAAAATTCTTCGAATTGATTAACTGTCCGTAATTTTGCTATTCTTTCCTTTGCCGGATTAATTTGTTTTTGGTAATAAATGATATCTAAACATTTGCTTTGTAATATGTTATAAAGGTCTGCTATATTAAATATAAATCAAAGTCAGAAAAACAAATTCGAAATTATTTAAATGCTTTAAATAATCTTTGGCTCGATTTATAGATTCTGCTGATGACGAACTGTCTTGCACTATTTCAAGAAATATTCTTTAAGTTTTCCCGTTCATTATTGACTGTATGAATAATTTTAGATTTTGATGTCCATCTAACAGCTACACATTTTGGAATTCTTTTGTTCATAACCGAATCTAGAACAAATTTTCTTTTAGCTGACAGATTCAAAAATCCTGGAATAGATGTAATGCTTACAAAAAATATTCTACGTTTATTAATGTGTTTCTATTTACGCCATTGGTTGACATACGGCGATTGTGTTTGAGGTGAAGAAAACAAGAAATTATTTTGTATCTTAAAATGTTTCATTTTAAATAAGAAAGAAAAGATTTCACTTGCATCTGCAATCGGAGAAAGTCGTAAAAAGTCATCTATTCTTATTCAGATTAAGTTGCTGATCCGTTAGGTTCGCATTTACTATGGTCTTGCAAGTACGAAATGGCGAGACATAAGTTTATCAGAAGCATTACAAAACTCAACTTCTCATGAACTTAAGATGAAACTGTTTAAATAACACTGATTGTCAGAATCTGATCACATATAAGAAGGTCAATGCGGACACAAATAGCGTGCCACCTCATAAATTTAAATGTTGTTTCAAGTCGGCTAAGTTGCAATGGAGTCGCCAAGCATCCCCTATAAAGTTATTTAGAACATATCTAAGACCTCATCAGTAAAGACGTCGCTCGAGAACTCCATCGCAATCTGACTGAGCCGCGCCCGATTTTACTAATTTAGATTTCGATTCTTCTTCTAATGAGGCCTTAATTAGGGCTGAGAAGGGCACCCAGAGGACACTTAATGGTCCCGTTTCGGTTTAATCAACTTGCAGTAAGCTTTAAAATGCTTTTTTGTAATCAATACTTCTCGAGGTCAGTAAATTGAGTTTTTAAATAATAAGTAAATAATACTTTAATAAATTTTCGTTAAACAATCTTATTTATCTTCTATAAAGTCAGTATTATATATGTTTTATTTACTTACTTATTTATTTATTATTATTTTTTGGTACAGTAATTTTTCTAATATACTGTGATGACTCATCAACCTTAGATACCAGTTACATGCGTCAGATCCTGGTGCGCCAGACTCTGGAAAGTTCAGGACAGGCCCGCTCACTTTGAAACACTTCCGACAGTCGAAGAACCGGGACATACATTCTAGAGCCTTCCAGAGGGCCTGCGTAAATCGTCACAGATTATAAAATCCGCCTGGTCAATAGACATCGACAGTTCGCATTTGAGAGGACAATTGATCGTTCGGCTTATGTTTAAATAAATTAGTTTTTAAGTGCTCTTTTCCGCGTTAACATAAATTATTGTTTATAGTTACCCTAAATAAATTAGTTTATTAATTATATCGGGTTTTTATTTTAAAGTATATTTACAACGAACCCTAAATTCGTAATAATACGATAATTTATTATAAGTACAAGGTTTTTTTAATCTCGAACCGAATAAAAATATAATAGGAACACACTCAACGTTTCCCTATAGATTATAGCTTCGTCAGGAGTGAAAAAAAGTAAATAAACAAGTTGTCAAGAGAAACAAGTCGCCAAGAGAAACGAAAAAATAACATGATTTTAAACTAAAAAACGAATTGTCCGGAATAAAGGGAAAAGTAACTAGAACTAAATTAAAACATTTTTTTTATAATTAACAGATCTATATCCTATTTGAAGAATCCAGAAAACTACAAAATATGTCATTTAAATTTTCAAAGTCCGTACGTTTATTAATAGAATTTGGAGACATTTTAATTTTACACATTTCTATGAAACGTCTTTTAAAAATATTAGATTCACTGTATAAAATGTCAGTATTATCAAAATCGAAATTATGATTATTTACTAGTGAATGCTCTACAAGCATTGAATGATTTTAAATAACGTAAATAAACGTTTTTTTTTTTAATTTTGGCTTCTTTCACCTATGTAAACAGAATTACAATTTGAACATTTAATTTCATAAACCACTTTAGGTTGTTTTAATTTCGGTATTTTGGTTTTTAAATTAAGTTTAATTAACTTTTCAGTGAAATTTATTGCAAGCAAATCAAGTTGTCAAAGCTATTGATGATACAAATTAAAAAGTGACTGAAATAAATTAAAAGCAGTAAAGGTTCTAAAATGGATATAAGAATTTTTAGAAACAATATTTGGTTAACGATTTCAACTTGAATTTATCACCAAATAAATTAATTGAATTCATTTTATTCGTATAGCCCGAGTCATCATTACAGTCTTCAAAAGTAATCCTTAATTTCCGTCCCTAGGTTATAAAATAAATATGGTTTCTTTTAGTATCCTTTACTTACCATAGCAATTTGACAACTGAATTTTCCAACACCCTGTATATACTTTTTCTCTAATTAGCTTTAAACTTTCAGTGTCTTTAAAAAATATATCTTAATTTTCATTTTTTTGTCATTTTCAGATCTTTGTAATTTTTTCAGATCTGAGGAACCATTAAATTAGCACAACGACAAATTAATTTTACAAATTTTCTCATCGGTCATTATATTCAATTTTTATTCGAATCTGAGAACATCTTGTATATCTTGTATGTGCCAAGAGTCAACAGAATCAGCTAATCTCAAATGTTTTTTTCTCTTCGTTTTAATTTGTTTATCTCGATCAACGAAAACTTTTCCGACTTTATTAATTCAAATCAAATTTCCTTTGCTTTCTTTAACTCAAATAAATTACAGTGACTTTTAGATACCTTTTAGGCGACGGAAAGAGATAAAACGTGGATTACGTGTGATGCTAGTTTATTGGCTACTAGCTAGCTAGTTTAATGGCGGATATTATAAAGCTGTGTCGATTACATAAACCTAGTTTACAATTAGCTTCTTTACTATCAACCAGTGAACTAGCTGTCTAGCAACGAGTAAATTAGCTTCGTGTAATCGACGCGTTAAATACTTATTGTATGTACTAAATATTTGCACAAGGGTATCATCGATCTTTACATTTATCCCCGAATATAATGTATTTCAATATAATAGAAAGTGGTAAAATAATGCACGTCCCCATGTGCGATCAGAAAACAGATATCGGTTTGTAACTCCTAATAAACTTAATAACATTACAATTTGTATTTTCATACTTCAAGGGTATCAAGAAATTATCAGCCGTATTGACTCAGTTATAAAGGTTCCAAGGTTTTCTGGATCAACAGGATTACTATTTTTTAAAGCTTTCAGAATTGGATAACACCGATTGTAATTAAACTGTTTATAATCATACAACGATCGCGGGATTATTATCTAATAAATTAGGGGTATTTAGCCTAAATACTCACCCTAAACTCTTTTACTTTAATAAGCAACATAACCACGCGCGCTTTACTAATAACCCAACCGACGAGCTACCGCTGGAAGACGGTTTTCTTTTCTTGCTCGGTAGCTACTTTGAGTTTTATAGCCGAAAAAGGTCTTCCAGGAGTTTTCGCACGAAACGCCAGAACAGGGCCATTATTTATCTAAAATTTCAATGTCAGGTTGTATTGCGGCGGAGTAGCTCACTCTCAAGCAACGCGAGAGTGCTCACGCCGATGTGGCAACGCCCTTTGGTTTGGGCAGTGTAAATTTTAATATATTTGATATTTTTACGGTCATTAACTCTAATGAACTTAAATTATTTTTTTTTGCGGTATGTATACTTTCGGGAGGGGTCTCAAAGATCACCTGTGACTTTTTCCTTATCAATTTCATTTGGAGATATATGGTGTGACTGGTAAACACACATTTTAAAACACTGGTTTCGCCATTACATATCATTTCTGAGTTTATCTGATATTGTGTAGGTGTTGACAAGCAAGTGCTACAGTAAACAGTATAAATACATATAGATTAGATATTTATTAGGGTGTTACTATCCCCCCCCCCCTCCCCAAGAAAGAATACAAAACAAGAGTGTATTCAAGTATTCGCGTTATTCTGGACAAATAATATTTTCATGAATGTATCTATCTTTGATCAAAAGAAATTAATTAATCTTATTTTCAAAAAATAATCACTGGGAACAAGATACAACACGAGTTTTTCTAGGCTCTTAAAATCCACGAACAAAATTGAAGAGCAAATTGTCAATTGTTTAAACCAACTTCGGATCAGCGATTCTGTTTGGCATTTTATAAATTTGTTTGTATTTTATTTTATTTTTTTTTTAATTTAGTTTGATTCTGACATTGGTTTAATTATTAGGTTTCGAACTTTAACAGATGCAACGGAAGATTCCGTACTAGAACTGCAATGTTAGCTTTTGGTATGCGCAACCAAAAATGAATCATGGTGACTTGTGTTCATCTCATATTTCACTGACACTTAACAAAAACATATTATGTTACAATGGAGTATCGTTTATATTCGGAGAAATATGCTAGCGACTCGATTTCTAAATGAAAGCTTCGTCATCGATTGAGAGATTAAACAAAATTAAGTTTTTTTTTTCTTCGTACCGATAAAAATTCAAATCCTTACAATCATAATTTCAACTATATTGAAAAGCACAACACTGTCACTTGAATTTCATCCAACTTTTTCTATGTTTGATTCAAATAATCCAAAATATTGTCGAATATGTTGTTACGGATGTTTTGTGACATCGTCATTATTTTCACTCTCAACAGTTATTTTGTGAACCCGATCCTATCTATCTGCTCCGCATTCTATGATCCGCATGTTGCTAGCGCTGAGGCATGCGCCTTCTCTTCGATATAATTTTCTGAATTTACGATTGACTACATCCAGACACATAGGACGAGTGTTTTCGCGCTCGAAGCGTCCATCACGGCATCCACGTTACTTGGTTAAATCGTGAAGGTACTGTTGCGTTTCGGTTACTTCCCTGTGTTTCCTGTTTGCGAGTTAATTTGTAAGTGTAGATATTATTCGAACGAAAGCAGTGCCGGAAGTTGTGGATAGTTAAGATTATTGCGTAATGAATTGAAACCTTAGCCATATCGTAACATTTCGTCCTTTTCTTTCTCTTAGGCTTTTTCCCTTTTACACTGAGATTTTATTGTAAATCCTACAAGATTTGCCGCCCCTTTTGACTATTTCTCCTCGGCGTTTACCGCCGCCAGCCCGAAAAGTCTTCTCAAATATTGTCTCATTCCTCGGCCTCTCAGGAAAGGAACAGACAATAAACAGTTATTAGGAATATGATTTCATAAATGAGTGACGAAGTGAACATTATCGTACTCAAGGACGATTTTTTTAACTTATTTTCGGAACACATAACTTCTTTAAATAAACGCTCATAGTAATACGGCGACTTGTACATATTTTCATCAAGCTTCTAAAATAATACGAGATTGCCTCATTCGAACAATTTCAAAAGTCAGGGGGTTTAAATTCCTGATTACTTTTCTGTTGAAGATACCATGTCAGTATTAACAAAAGTGATCTCGTTTTCTATAATAGGAATTAGCTGTTTTTGTCGACTCTGTGAATCTCTGTGAAATTAAACATCCAAAGAGGAGCCGAGGAGATGTTAGTAATGAACAGTAGGTATGTATCTTTACAGAGAATCGTCAAAAAATGTCACGAATATAAAAAATATATGTAAAAACAACAATAATTTTAAACGTTTAATTTAATGTTATAAAAATAATGAACATTTCTATTTATTTTGTTCATTTCGCATTATGCAAACTTAGGCTTCACAAAGTTTGTTTTTACTTTAACATAGCTTACTTTCCAATTTCTCTGCTTGTGTATTTTTTTTCTAATCAAATAGAAATTGAATTCATATCATTTGAGCATTGACGTCAAACTCTCCTAATTTAACAAAAATAAACACAACCTCCCCACATTCGCGGTTACAACAATTATTTACTTTGCTCAAGTAAATAAATTCGAGCTCGTAAGGGTTCGAGCCGCAATTACCGGAAACACATTAGGCGTGATATTAGGTATTGATTTTTTGAGAGGCTACTTATACAGATTAGTTTTCCAGTCGCGTTTTCCCAAGCGGGACTTTTTAAATTGACGTTTAACAAGACTTTGGGAAACGTTCTCGTGACAATGTGGCCGCCGTTGATTAAATCGATTAAAAATGTAAATGTTTTTGGCATTTTCTAATTTTCTTTTACGAGAAAACATTCGAATATTTATATAAAACCTTGTTACCTACACGGTATTTCCTAAGTTTACTTATTTCTGGGAAGTAAATTTGTGTAGGTCGGAAAGGACGGTAAAGGATTAATTTGCTTTATGTTCTATATTATCATAACCAAAGTAAGCTAAGGCTCTGCACACAGGCGAGTATATCAACAGTCTGTTTATAGAAAGTAACATTTTCGGGCCATTTGTGTAGCAACGGCGGTGCATAATTTTAGTAGAGTTACAAGAAACGAGAAAGTAAATAGTAAAATTAAGAAGTTTACTTCTTGGATGATGTGGTGTGTTAAAGTAAACCAAGAAAGTACACAAGAATTTATTATTTTAATTCTATTTATAAGTTAACACACTTAATAAGAATCTTAATTATTAGAGAGAAGAAAGGAAAATAAAATGCCAAGTTGGTGTTTTTGTTTTTTTATTTATCTGTGGTGCTTGCCGAATGAAGTCCTAAGTCGTAAACTTGTCAGGACCTCAGGAGCGGGAGTGTATTTTTGTGTTTGTAAAGTGTTCCATAGCTTTATTACTTCCAAACCTCCTGACCGTTGAAAGGGAAGCAGTATCGAATTGTATCCCCAACACTAAAGGGTACCTGAAGTGAGTAAGGACCACACCCGAGAAATATCTCGAGCGAGGTGCGAACCCACGATCTTACTATTGCACCTTACCACTTGGGTCGTTCAGGCGTTGTGTGTGTTTAATAACAATAATAAAAGCCTCAGTATTACTGATGATTGTGATAATTTAAATGAGATTCGATAAGTTTCTATTAAAAAAATGCAAATATTTGATTGACAGTAAAAGAACAAACTAATATTAGAATTGTTTCTAAAGAAGCAAGCTTATTCCTATAAAATTAAATTTTTATTGGCATACTTTGTAACTTATGTGAAAAAATTCAAAATAGTAACATATTTAAGTTAATTATTTTCCTATAAACACGTTACAATTTCATCGATTTGAGAAAAATTAAATTAAGGTTTTGCCATCAACGTTGAAAGATATCTTCCAATTCCCATTTCTGTTCATTTCACCTTTTATCTTTACTGTGTTGTGTATCTCCCGAGCTTTATTGAACCGTAAAAGTAAAGCATAAAACTGCTTTCAGTGTCTATAATTCGTTTATGCCGTTTATAACCACGTATCATATAAAGGAGTCAATAACTGAAACTGGAATGGAAACCGGTGGAAAAGACGTTGCACACTCGAAAGTACAATACAATGGATATTTTTACCTTCTGGACGGCTATGAAGTTACTTTTTTCCAACATATTTTGTTAGCAGTAACAAATAAAAATAGCTTTGTGGAGGGTAATTGATCGTATGGTATATCAATATCATTAAAGTAATTACATACACCCTACCCTGGGTGTTTCGTTTTTCAGACATAGCAAATAGCAGGTAAAACTAAATATTTGTAATTACTGACTTTCTTGTAAATTTTTAGAGTAAAGTGGTGAAGAAGAATAATGTTCAGAACTTTAAAATGCACTTAAGATCTCATTACAAACTGTAATTTTCGCAATTTTTTGTTTTAAACTGGTAAAAATTTCTGAAAAATACACTTATTAACCACTAGTTCTTACAGTTACGCAGATGCCCATAAGAGATATCGAAATTGATCCTCCCTGTACACACAACACAGAACGCACAGATAACGATATAAGTTAAAACTTTTAAACTTGCGACTTGTCCGTAAATAAATGTGAAATTAGTAGTAAGTTAGGACTTAGGATACTTTCCGAATGAACTCGATATACAACTTTGTCGAGAAGTTCAAACCGTAATTGTGAATTTCGACTTAGCTGTTCTTCTACATTGCTTTAGATTATAACAAATTAGGATAAAGTATTGTTATTGTATTATATTGTTTCATTTGTATTTTATACGATTTCGATTTTGCCATATAACTTTTATTCAATTTCGATTTTGGTTAGAGACTAATTTAAAAATATTAATTTCATTTCTTTTCTCGTGGTCATGGCTAATAGCTAATAAAATGTCCTGAAACTGAAGCTTTTACTATTTTTGAGAATATAAATATAACATTCAAAAATATTCAAAATAAGGCATTAAGTGGATTAAAAAGAAGAAGTGAACCTTGTACTTTACCGTTTTGCGCTAAAATTTACTTGAGAGCTAATATCTGCAAATATTTAATTTTACGTGCTATTTTCCTATGTCTGAGAAACCAATCAACACCGTGTATGTAGGGGAATTCCAAGGAAGTACCTAAACGACTCCTAAGGGAATTTTGCGTTATTTTGGTTTTGTAAAACGACTTCCATCCTATTTTTTGACAAATGTCTGTGACAATCGAGTAACATTACTTTGTTATTTAGCATTAGTAAATCAAAGTCCCTATACCGGGTGTCTCAAGACGGTCGGCGACCGTCGGTATATAGCTAACCGTAATACCTACAGCTTCGAAAGAAAAAGAATTATAGTTAAAGTAACCCAGAGAAATCCAAAGAAAATATTTTTAAGTATCTGAGTTGACCGCAAAGGGGCGCAATCAATAGAGTAATCAATAAAAATCCAATTTTCTAACACTTTTCTAACTTTTTATCAGAAATTAACGAACTTCGGCTAATTTGAAAAGTTTCTATTCAACGATTACAGATAATTTGATAAAAAGTAGCTAGAGGGCGCTCTTTGCAAAAGTATTAGTTTATCATAGTTTTTAAAAAGAATTTAAATGAAAAGGCGTATTTCTTTTACAACAATTTTTCTCCTGAAGCTGTAACTATTATGGTTAGCTATACAGGCTGTCCGTTTTTCGAGTGCCACTATGGAGATCTCGCTTATTTTAAGAGATACAAAGTTGGTTAAATTCGGGCAAAGTTTCGCATTTTCATGCTGAATAATAATCTAAACAGAAATTTGAAATATCTTCAATGGTTTTGAAAATTTCAAACACTTTTTTATGAGAAATTCGAATATGATATCCCCTTTTCAATAATTTTCAAAATGGCGGAGAAACACCTGGCAACTTCATTTTTTCATATGGTCGCTATTTTTAATTTTAACATTTTCAGATTAGGTAGGTTTTTATTTCTTTTTACAACGATATATCACACATGGTGGTCCAATATCACATTTTTGCCAAAAATCTAATTTTTCATTTTTTGCTTTGGAAAAACAAAACGTTCTTTTATTCTGAACAAAAGTTTGAAAGTTTGATCCTATGTCAAGTTTTGTCAGTTTGCGCTAGTTTTATCGCGAAAATGCCTTTGTCAAGTGAACAACAAAGAGATATGATACAAATTTACTACACTTCACATCCAAATGCCCTCATGACTGCGGCAAAATATTTGCAACGTTATCCAGAGCGGCAACAACCTGGTTTGAGATACTTTTCTATGCTTGGGCGAATATTGTTTGTTTAAAGGACGTAGACGAAAATAAGCGATAAGCCCAATGAATATGAGCAGGAAATTTTGGAAGAGGTAAAAATTTTACATGATTACAAATACTAAAATCCATCTGTCTCCTCAAAAGAAGTTGCAGAGTTTTCCGTTTTTACCTATTCTTATTATGTATTTCGGGGATGCCCATTTCGAATTCTCAATAAAAAAGTTTCTGCATAATGTCTCTTGGTTAGAAATCTCTAGTACGATTAGTTTAGCACAAACGTAAAAGACAAAACTTGACATAGGATCAAACTTTCAAACTTTTGTTCGGAATAAAAGAACGTTTTGTTTTTCCAAAGCACTCTTCGCAAAAAATGAAAAATTGGATTTTTGGCAAAAATATGATATTGGACCACCATGTGTGATATATCGTTGCAAAGAGAAAAAAATACGTAATCTGAAAATGTTAAAATCCAAAATGGCATCCATAAGAAAAAATGAAGTTACTAGATGTTTCTCCGCCATCTCGAAAATTATTGAAAAGGGGATGTCATAATCGAATTTCTCATAAAAAAGTGTCGGCCTTAGAAATGCCTAGTATGATTAGTTAACGTTGAAAAAATTAAAAACGAAAATCAAGAATTTTTGTTTCTTTGCGAAATTTTCAAAACCATTGAAGATATTTCAAATTTCTTTTCAGATTATTATTCAGCATGAAAATGCTATGTGTCTCTTAAGATAAGCGAGATCCCCACAGCCTGTATACCACCGGTCGCCGCCCATCTTGTGAGGCCCAGTATATGGTATATAGAGTCATTTTTAAGTAAAGTCTCCTACAAATGTTAAATTGCTGCCTAATGACTTCTGCTGACTTTAACAGATAGACACATGAGCAAACGAGTAAACAGATAATCAAACAAAGTAAAAACATGGATAAAATTCAGAACGTGTTTGTTTACCTTTTATAAAATTTTATTGGGAAGACGTTACTTTTAATTAAGACTTTTTATCGAACTTTATTAAGAAAAGTTGTGCAAATTCGCATTCTGCAAAATTATAATTATTTCCAGCTATAAAGGGTGTTTAATTAAGTTTTACATTATAGGACAATGGATTTCAAAAATGGTAAACAGGAAAACGCATCACCCAAAATATTGGGAAGATTTAGTTTCGAGCCGCGGCTAAGCATTTGGCATCACATTCGTTTATGGTCTGCCGTGAGTCGTGAAAATTCTTCAGACAGAATTTGCGCAAAGACAAAAATTCAGAGAAATATCAGGATATATAAGCAACCCACTGAAGAAGTAAATAGTAACGCTCCACCCCTAATTAAATGTTATTTATTTATCTATAAAGCGACAGCAAAATGAGTGCCAAAGCAAATGTCCCCAGAACTGGAAAGAAAAAATGGCATGATGCTTGTGAAGAACGTTTGCGTCGGTATGGAGCAGAGGGAAATGCCCTTCTTACAAGAGTTGTGACTGCTGACGAGTCTCAAGCGCACTATCATAAACCTGAAACCAAGAAAACAAGTAAAGAATGGCTGGCGTCACACATCTTCGCCAAAACCCAAAAATTGGCACACAGCTCTGGAGAGGAAAATTTATGCTGACCCCTATTTGGGATGCAAAAGGGGTGATTTTGGGGATCAGATGTCTAATGGGGTTACTGTTACTTGTGCCATATGCTCAGAACTCCTGAAGGACCGCCTCAAGTCTGTCATTAGAACCAAAAGTCGAGTACTTCTGAGTAATGACATTGTTTTGTAACACGACAAGGTGCGATCACATACTGCATCTGCAATGGTGGTGACCATCCAAGGTTTGAAGTTTCAGTGTCTACCACATCCTCTTTATTCCCCTAACCTAGCACCAAGCGATTAACATGTCTTTGGTCCACATTAGATAAGAAGAAACTTGAGTAATGATGAAGTGGTTTAGGCGGTGCCTGAGTGGCTGTGCACACGACCAATGGAATTTTTTCTTCCAGTATTTAAGCAAACGGTGAAGAAGGTGCAGGGGACTGTGCCGCAAAATATCATACGTACTTGCTTTAATAAATTTTGTTTATGCTTTAATAAATTTTGTTTACCAACGTTTTTAAGGTTATTGTTAGGAAGAAAATTATGGTGTAATAATTTTAAAAGCTAATTCTTTTATTTATTTTCTTCTAACATCCTCTGTTACTAAAATAAAAGGCAAAAAAATAATTCAAAAAACACTAAGAAATAGCATAGCAAGCCATGGAATTATTAGACTTTTACAATTGGATAAATCCAAGGATATTGTAAAACATGGATGACTTACTACAGGGATATTGAAGCGAAGCAAGTGATAAGTTGTTTTAAGGGATTATGGTTTATTTAGTGAGGTGTACGATGATTTCTGCGTTAATTTAAATAACCGAAGAGTCAAGAGAAAGAACGTGCTAAGTCCAAAATTCCTAATTTTCTGTTTCTGATGATATCTTGTACACCGTAGTCTATACTATCGAAAATATATAATATAAAGTCTAAAACCGTGTTCAGTTTCAAAATATTAAGTAAAGAAAAATTACTGTACATGGAAAGAACATGTTAAATCCATAAGCGTTTTATTTTTCGATTTTTGTTTTTATTGATTTCCATTGTATCGTCTGTACTTTGTCGCCTTTTCTTGTTTGTTTCAAACGTTTTAGCTCTGTGAAGTGCGTTATACAGTGTGTAATCTCCGGATTAACTTCGCGATCCGTATAATGAACCAAAAATTAAATAAAAAAGAAACTGAATCTATGTAGGGAAAGTGGTATTTCTCTTGAATATGGGAGAAAAGTTTAGTAAGGAGAAAATTATTACCGCTTGAAATGATGGAGATATACCAAGTTTCAACAAAGAAGAAAAAAAAAATAGAATTACAGAAAATTAATATTTCTGTACAATTGGAAGAAATTAATGCTGTCAGGTGCAGTGGCAAATAATAGTCCACTCAAGTCCACCCCTGTTGAGGGATGAACTATTATTTGAACAAACACATTTATTTTTCTATGTATTTTAATCAATAAGTATGTAGATGGCGTTGACATTTTACAACTTTACTGAAATATTATTTATAATTTTATTATTATTAGTAATTTTCCTTAATTCAATTTTTCTTTCTATTTTCAAATGGTAAAAATTTTAACTCAGTATTTTTTTCTCTCTCTTTTACTTTTCGCACCAAGCAGATCTGAAATGCAAAACATCTGAATTCAAAAATGTTTGGTCCATTATAATTATCGTGATGTCAATCCAGGGACACACTGTATCTATCTATCTAAATAACTATTCGTACAAACCTTTTTTTATAGAGGCAAGAATTGAATTAATAGATACTTCTCGTTGCTAAAAATTTCTAAAGGAAAATGTACAGATCTTCAGAATTTGAAAAATTTTTGCGACAATCCAGCTGCTAAAATATATTACGAAATTTTGCCTCATTGTTTACTTTGCTTTGAAAATGCTGTTAAATTCTGGACTAAACACTTTTTTCCCTGTAATTTTGTATGTTACGTCTTTTTTCTTTGATTATACTAATTTACACATAACATTGCTTTATTCTATTTATATCCTTAGCTTTAAATAAAATATGAATTTAAGAAAAAATATAAGGAACAATATAACAAAGACACGTAAACTGGAGTAAGCAGTGAAACTTTAAAAATGCTCTCCTTTTAAAATTATAAAAATGTGA
Source organism: Prosopocoilus inquinatus (assembly GCA_036172665.1). NCBI lineage: Eukaryota > Metazoa > Arthropoda > Insecta > Coleoptera > Lucanidae > Prosopocoilus > Prosopocoilus inquinatus. The sequence continues at coordinate 20,547,323 of CM069875.1, forward strand.
CTTGACACGTTCTTTCCCTGGACCCTTCAACTATTTGCATAAGAAACGGTATGAGCTTGGAAAACTTTATTATTTATTATTAAATTCTGACCGAGACGTTTAAATAATCTGAGCAATTGTTATTCAAATAAAAAAAGGTAAGGCCAAAAATTTTATTTGTCAAATTTTACTTTTTTGGTATAATTCCGAAAATATTCTCTTGTTGGGAATGTTATCTTGGATATACTGTACTGTATTATCGTATCGTCATATTGTAGGGTCGATAGCCATTGTAGGGTCGATAGCCATGTTTGTGCTAAATGTGCGTGAGAGAGGTTATTCGAAATTAACTTAAATTTCGACGGTTTTTACAGTGTCAACTTAATTATTCAGGTCAGTATTTTCAAACATTCTACAGGGTGACGCCTATTCCTTTGAAGATGTTTTAGTAGAACTCATCTGCTATTAATTTATCATAATATGCTTTATACAAAATGCAATAGTTTCTAAGATTAATTTCTGTGTTTCTTTACTAATACGCTTCCTACCTATTTAAACGTTAAGTTAAAACACTAATGAGCTTAAAATACAGTGGCTGATCCAAACTAGTTGAACATTCATTCTAATTTATTTCCAAAATTTAATTTAAATAGTATCAGATAGCAAATTATTCCAAGAAAGACTTAGATATTACCTTTCGAGTGAGGTTTTAAGTTTTAGTAAAAATTTGTGGACATCAAACAATACTTATTTCTTAATAATTACAGTATCTCTTAAATTGAAAACTATGAATATTCTACCTAGTTCTTGCTGGGTAGAATATTAATTGTTTCCAATTTAAGAGGATAACTTCTATTAAGTATTAGTTTTCTGCACTGTTGTTCCTTTACACGTAAGCAATGCTTTGGTGAGAATTTCCAGCATCTAAACAATGTTTGTCTACTTTTACATATAAACAATGTGTAGACTATGTAGACAAACTAGACAATGTAGATTATGTAGACAGTGTAGAAAATCATTTTCCGTTGACGTTCCCGAATGAAATTATTTTGTTTTACAGTGTAAGTTACCAGTTACCAAAGACATTTTCCTTATAAACTTAATTTTTGTTGCATAGCATGTACTGTCAAGTTAAATCCAACCAAATGTCTATTTTTTTATTACTCAACGAGTTATTAAATTTAATATGTTAATGTTTCAAAAGGTATACCTACTTTATTTAGCTATTGGTCTTAGCAATGATTTTCACGATTTTTCATTAGTGTAAATGATCCTTCGAATTCAGTATCTAGCCATTTCCATAACAATGTGATCCTAGCTACACAATTAATTATGTCTATTCTGTAAGCATTTCATGTCAGTTGTTATGCTTGTTACGATTGATATATAACAAGCATAACAATTAATTTCATAAAAAGCGTATTCTCTTCAACTGATTGTTACGGCATATTGGTCATTGGTGGATTGCTGTTGTTGCTATGGTTACATGTCAATTAATTCTCAGCAATTATTGTTAATTATCAATTGAAATGGGCTGATGCTTATTTACCATCAAGTATTTTATTAGGTTGGCTATTAAAGTTAAATTAGACAATTTAATTTCATGTCATTATAACATATGCCAAAATGTGACACTTCAAATCAGATAGACCAACTCTCAACTTTAAGAAATCTACAAGTCAATTTGTTATGTAAATAATTAATTATTTTATGCCAAGATGGTGAAAATTGTAAGACGCGAGATGAAAATTGCTATACTAAAAGCATTTGTAAGGTACCAAACCGACAGGCCAGATTTGGGGAAAATGGAAATTACTAAAAGATTAGAGGAAATTTTTGCAGTGAGTACAATATTTCAAACTTGTAAGCATACTTTTCATTTAGAAATACTTATTGTTGATGTCATAAAAGTATATACGGAAAATATTGACGATAAAATGAGAAAAAAAAATTGAAAAGTTCTTCTTCTGGAAAACGTATTGCTACGGTCAAATTTTTAAATTACATGTTTATTAAATAAAATATTTGCAACGACTAATTTGGCAATATAATATGAGAAAAGAAAAATACCCCTGTGACGAAAAGAAAATATTGCAACATTGCTTCATTCGCAGTAACCTTAAACTCAAAATCAAAATGACTTTCATTGTCAAAGTTTAGTTACTTGCATAAGTACCACTTTTTCCCTAAACTTTCACGCCATACTTCTTTAGTTTAGTTGAAAAGTCCACTAGTTCTCGAATTAATACTTGGATTAATGAATGAGTATCATCTACCAAACAATAGTGGGTTTGCTCAATCTCATTTAATAAGTCGGCAGAGTTACAGAATCGGTTTGTAACTTTGCTTGTCTACTAACCAGGCTACTAACCAGGAGAGGGAGCCAATTCCCATGTAAATTTTTTGACCACTTAATATGACGTAGTAGTACTTAGTAACGTATTTATCTGTTGCGATGGCGCCACTATTCTACGCGCGCCTTTCTACGGGCCTTTTTAATTTAAATAATTCTTTAGGTTTTCTTTTCCATACATTCATTTAAGTAATACGTTATATTCTGCAAAGACTCTAATATGCTGTAATATACATTACAAGTCTTTACAGAATATAACGTATTACCTAAATGAATGTATGGAGAAGAAAACCTAAAGAAACGGAAAATCATGCTTAACTTATGATATTTACTGGATTTTAAGCTAACAAAACAAACCACATATTATTCTCAAATTACTATATTTAAATAAACTAAAAGTAACTGCAAGTAATAACACATTATTTGTACATTGTTATTCATGAAGTTCATAATTTATGGAAATGCTTTCAAAATTACAATTCAATATATTCTTTCTTTATCCGTACACATTATTTTTGACTTTAAGTGTGAATGTCTTCAAAATTACTGCAAATTAACCTTTTTTTTAACAATTTTTATTCAGAATATTGTACTTTGACCAACTTTAAATTTTATAAATCAGCTAATCACTCACACATAATAATACTTGTTACACTTTAATAAAATTATTTAAAGTGATTGATTCATAGTTGTAGCTCCTACCCTCTGCACTTTCATTTCTATTAAAATGATGAATTTTCTCGGTAGATAATACGATGTGGGATCTCCGTATTAATTTAATCGTCCTGCATTCATGTCCTGGATACACATATCTGTAACAATTTATATTTTATTGCCATTGTAAATTTGGTAAAATAAGAACCTTATTATGGATTATTATGATGCTAACGGTAATGCTAACCTTTCATCAGTGAGACATATACACATCTTGCATCGAAATTGTCATAGGGCTTCGTTATCTAAATTAACAGCCCCAATTCCAAATTGAAGGAAATTTGATCTAATTGGAACATAAATTGCATCCAATAACTACACATTTAAATCTTCTTTTGCAGATCTTGCGAGGTCCATTTTTCTTAAGGGGACGATTCATTTCAAAATGGTGGAATTTCCTTCCCATGTAAATAATAGGAGGAAAGAACTTCGATATTTTTTCCAAAATTTAGGCACTAGTTTGATTTGAAAACGGATGTAATACGTTCCACAAAGCATAAGCTACGACGTGATCTATTTTTAAACTGAAATGGAAGTGTAAATTACTTTGAAATAAATAAATAAATCAGTCGATGTCATACACACCAACAGAAAATATTATTTTAAGAAATAATGACAGGAAATCAGAAGAAATAAAATAGATCACGTCGTAGACAAACATTTAAACTATAAGTAGTATCAGTTATTTCAGTCTATCCATTTTCTGAAAAATTTGTAGAAAATTTAGCTTAAATTAAAACCAACTGCAACGTTTTGCTGGTAAGGCGGATTTTGCTTTAAAATACATGAAATTCAAAGGTTCAATAGTGCTGAGACAGATGGCTCTGAACATAAAAGTGAATTAGGAGGGGAATACAATTTGAAGTTGCAGTCTGTACGTGGTCTGTACCAATTATGATACCAAATTATTATAACTGCTGAGCGAGTCTAGCGTTCGTAGCTTGACGTATGTGTTTATTTAAAATTAAATATATCATGAAATAACAATTACAGCAAATGTTTTGTACTGTCGCCGTCAAAAGAAAATGTAGCTGTAATTAGGAACTGTCATTTAGGAATGACAAACAAATTAACTTCTTAAACATAAATTCATTTTCCATTTTTTACCTTAGCTGTATGGCTAACATGAACCTATATTTTTCAAACAGAAATAATGACTGAACTTTATTATTGTCTGTCATCCGTAAATGTCTGTTCATAACAGCCACCCACAAAAAATCTTAGCAGTAGTTACATTATACAGGGTGTTAATAAAAAAACCTATACAACGTTTGGCAGGTGATAGTAGAGATCAAAATAAGAAAAAAGTCTAATGAACCCATGTCCAATACTTAATACAGGATGAGTAGTATAGCAAGCGGGATCCTAGGACACTTCGATGGCATGTTCCATCCGAAGAGACCACCGTTGAAATCCAACCCCAATTGTAGGGGTGTTTTTATCGGTGAAGAAGTAACCCCTGTTGGTTCTTGTGCATGTCGTCAATGACCAGAGGGTGTAAGAAGTGGTCAATGACCAGAGGCTTTCAAGGTCGCCTTGTGGACAATGCTGAGAGGCCTAAGAAGAAGTCTTTCAAGGTCATCGTCAATGACCAGAGGCGTAAGAAGAAGTGGAGGCTGGAGGAGCCTCGCCGCGGTTGCGCGAGCAGAGGTTTTCAAAGTCGCGCGCGCTGACCTTTGTACTGTCCTAGTACGAGCGGTATTTCTTGAACGCGTATCGTTTCGCAGGTTTGAACAGAATTTTTGCGCTACCTGTCACACAGGTGACACTTGTTTGTGTCGGTTTTTTTTTTTTTTTTGGTTGCTTACTGATTGAAGAAAAATGCAAAAATGTAGATTTTTAGGAATCTGTGTTCCAACGTCGCTAGGGGGATCAGACGAGCGGTTACGCAAAGACGATAAGAGACGCTAGGTCAAACGAGGGATCAGGAAACTGATAAAACGCTTCGTTAGAATGTAATATTTTATTTCAGACTTGTTCTAATATAATATTACAATTTTTACAAATAAAAAAAACTTTTAGTTATAATTTACAATTAAAATAATTAGGATTTGTAAAATTCGTAAAAATGTAGATTTTTAGAAAGAATGTAATATTTTATTTCAGACTTGTTCTAATATAAATACAACAAATGTTACAATTTTTACAAATAAGAAATTTAAAAAAAGTTGATATTCACATGTTATATGTACTTGTTACGGGTACAGTTTCATTATGATTATCAGAATCTGAGTCATTAAAATTACAAATACAAAATTCTGATTCGACAATTAAAATAATTAGGATTTGTAAAATTCGTAAAAATGTAGATTTTTAGAAAGAATGTAATATTTTATTTCAGACTTGTTCTAATATAAATACAACAAATGTTACAATTTTTACAAATAAGAAATTTAAAAAAAGTTGATATTCACATGTTATATGTACTTGTTACGGGTACAGTTTCATTATGATTATCAGAATCTGAGTCATTAAAATTACAAATACAAAATTCTGATTCGATAACATCGTACAGATCTTTTTTACATGCTAAACAGTTCCCGATGTTATTGAAGCGAGAGATTTGATTTACGTTTATTTGATGCCTATCTTCGGTTGACAACATCGTATCGAATTCCATCAGACGTAAACAGTCACTTATTTCAACGTTCCAGAATCTTTCACACGGTGCACATATGCGAATGACCAGATGTCGGTTACCAAATAATTGATAAACGGAATGCACCCGGGATACAACGCAAACTTTGTACTCAGCCATATTTTTATGTAATGAACGAATGAATCGCTCAAGCTAATTTATACGTATGATCGTTTCCACCACTTAAGTAGTTATTTTTTCTTTTTGGATAAAGGTTTTTCTTCAGAGCTTGATTGCGAAATCTTTTCATTACATTGTATGAATTCTAAAAACGGACTCTTACTCAATGATGTTTTTTCATCGTTATCTTTGATACTAGCAGTGTGTTTTTTTATAGATAGTTCACAAAAACAGAAAAACTTTTGACATTTTCTACAATATTGACTCATTTTAAGAGTTTCTAGTTATTGAATACCGCTCGATCCAAATCCGTTATCACCTCGAACCGTATCTGATAGTTCCATCACTTCTTCTAATTCAGGGTAATAAATTTTTTGACAGATCAGTTGTGCAACACGATCACCGCGCGTTATTTTGAACGTTATGTCGGAATGGTTAAATAATACGACTTTAATTACACCACGGTAATCTTCGTCGATGACGCCTGCTCCGACTTCTACACCGTTTCTTGATGACAGTCCTGACCTTGATGCTATGCGTCCGTAACAACCTTCAGGAAGTTCAATTCGTATACCAATATCGATGATTTCCCTGCCTCTTGCTGGAATAGTATAATCATAAGCGCTGCGTAAATCATAGCCAGCTGCTTTTGTTGAACTTTTGGTTGGTGCAAATGCGTGAGCTACAGCTTTCGTAAATTTTAAATGTGGTTGTTGATTTTCGGCTACAACATGAAAAAAAAAATATATTTAAGAAAAAAAAAAAAATACTTACATGTTGAAGTTATTCTGAAATTAGCCTTCAACTGTTTGATAAGTTTTGTTTTAAAACAAAAAAAGTTATTTCCTCCCCTTCTAATTTTTTTTATAGCCCCAAGGAATGGTATCTGTATGAATAAAATTAACAATTCTTTTATCATCGAATGGACTCAGAGCTACTTTCTTTTGTTCAATCGTGTAAACTTCATGTTTCTCTGATTTAATTAAATGCTGACAGGTATCTATTATAGAATTATTAAATAGAGTTTAATAATAATCTTCGAACGATATAGAACGAAGTGCTGAATTTTTTATGCCTTTTGCTTTTTTTATAATGTTGCTATTTTCATTTTTTATTGCATACATTTTTGATCTAAGACCGATAAACTCTAACATTAATTTTCCATTATTTTCATCTTTCATCAATCCTAAAATCTTTTTATTACGAAGAGGTATTTGATATCTGTTATCAGGTGAATAATCTGATGTGTCAAATTTTAAAATGTCTTCCTTGATGTGTTCGTATATGTCTTCAACGAAAAAATGATAAATTAACGAATCGGTATCAGTATAAAGTAATTTAGCATTGTTTTTAAATTTATTTTTAATATAATTATAATGAAAATCATATAAAAACGTTTTAGAAAGATCTAATATAGCAAAACCTATGTATATAGGTTTGTTAAATTTAATATTCAATCGTTTCATTTCGGTAATGATCATATCGTTATCAAAAATGGTACAACTGTGAAAGTTTGGCTTCGAGATATAACATTTTGCTCCGTAACGTCCCTCCCACTTAGTTACCAATTTTACATCTTTATATTTCCTTACGTTTTCCATAGTCTTTCCGAACACCGAATTGTTCATTAGTTTATAAAAATTTTTTTCAAAATCATTTTTACTTTTTTTACGTAAATCATTATTTAAATTTATGTACGGTTCCATCCAATTCGATTGCTTAAATTTTAATACTCTAGTGACTCTTTCAATTTTTAATCCTAATTGGATTGCTTGTTTTAAATTTCTGTAATGTATAACGTATTGTTTTTTATCAAATAAAGTTGTTAATAATTTTGGAACTTTTGAAGATAATGATGGTGGTACTAAACGTTCAGGACAGAGTGGTAAATCTCTATGATTTTCAAATAGTTCTTCGGGATAAAGTAAATCACATTCCAAAATATAACCAAATTCAGCATCATCTGAGACATTGATGATATCTATCGAGTAAGGATCTACCCATTCAAATTGAGCAAAAGGTAAAGGTAGACACATAGCTGTACCGCACAAGTTGTTAACATCATAATACATTAAAAATGATGAAGGTTCATCAGCATTGAAATCGTTCATGTACTTGTTATTCGCTTTACCATAACGATTAGAACACTGTGATACCCCACCTCTGATGCATTTTTCGATAAACATTATCACGTCAACGTCCGTTAATAATTTTAAGGTAATGGAAGTTGTTTTCAACATGCTGTCGAAAGCTAAACCGGGTGCTGTATAATAATGTAACGCGTCTAAATGATAAGTTTGCAAACATGTTGACCTGAAATTTTCAAAAATATCAGCTAAAAGCAAAACATCCGTTTTCAAGTACAATTCTGCGTACTCTTGTAAATTTTGAATATTGAATGTATGCCATACATTCAATGCGTGCTCATATTCACCGTCTGATATGTGAGATTGATTAATTTTACTGAAAAAATTATCTTTTGATGGTAAATTTGTATCTTGTAATTTTTCCCAATTGTCAAGATATTCATAGGGGAAAATTCCTTTCCTTTCAAGCAATTTAAATTCAGTATTATTTTTACAATGAGCTTTGGTAATTACTTTTTGATCGCTCTCTAAATATGAGGAAAGTTTATCTAAACTACTAGCCATGAATCGAAAAGAATCTAAAAATCTAAAATTAATATTAGTATTTGAAATGTATTTAGAAAATGAAATATATTTTTCCTTATTAATCGGTAATAAATCAATTTTGCCTGGAATTTCTGTAGCTATAGCTTTTATTATAAAATGACTATCATAACCTGACATATTGTGAAAGATTACGGGTACTGCGTTACTGTTTTTATAATTTAGATTGCACGCTTGATGACAACTTCCTCGATACCTGCCAGTTAAGTGACAATGATCACGTACTTTTATATCAGTAAAATTGTTGAATGGTTTTAAACAAATGTGACAATGTGTGGCATTTCGATAGTCACACTCTTCTTTTACCGTTAATTTCTCACACGGTACCACGTTCGAAAAAATATCATTAACTTCTAAGCCGATTTTTTCTAGTTCATTGACAAACCAGCTTACACAATCTTTCCCAGTATGTAATCTGAATTTTGAAAGTGTTCGATTATATGAACAGAGCAAAAAATATGCTATAGAAAAGGGTTCATGTTTTTGATGCTTTATGTGTTTATTTGAAGATTTTAAATCATTATATTTTCTCAATATACATTCTTTGTCTGCATAAATTACAAAGGGAACTTTCTCTTTATTTTTAAAATTTTTAAATGTTGGATATTTTTCTCTTTCAAGTGGTATCGTAATTTTAGTTTTTATTTATATCTCTGCACGAAATTATGTGCTTTTTCAAATTCTCTTCCGATCCGAAATGATTTAGACAACGTTCACAAAACCACTTTTTATTATGTAAGTTACCGATTTGTCTGTGAAGTAGACCGGACAAATTTTTTATTAAAGCAAAGTGAAATGTAATTTCTGAGTTTATATTTAAGTTAATTTCATCATCATCAGAATTTTCTTCTTCTTCACAGGGCATCATTAATAAATTAATTCGTTTTGTAAAGTCGAACTTACTCAAGGAAATTGGTAATACTTCTGTTTTTTCTATTGTAAATATGTTAATTGAAAGTTCGTTCAATAACTCAAATTTTTTAACGTTTTTCAAACTAATAGGAAAATGAATACCTTCAAATTTTAAAACATTTGAAAAATGTGGATAAGATGAAACACGTTCAGATTTTTTATGTGCAGGTGCAGGATATAAAGCTGCCACGATTGACCATAGAAAACAATATTTGTCGTTGTTTTGTATATTTAAGACACACTTTTTATTTTTAATAAAATTAGGCATTTCAACATACGTTGAAATACTTCCGGTTATAGGTGTATAATTATTAATGTTAATTTTTAATTGTAAAATTTCATATAGAGCCCATCCGCTGTCCCTTTCTTGAAATTCCTCTAATTTTGATAAAATTTTATTTTTAACGTTTATCTCGTACCATTCCTTTAAATTTGTAGAGTGACCAATTACGTGATTTCTAGTCGTAAAATGTTTGATATCTGTTTCACCATTTTGCGGTTTAACAAAGTTGGCTAAAAATATTACATTTACTTTTAAAACACTTTTCGATAATTCTTTCTTGATTTTAAAATAAAAATGTCTATAAGATTTTAGAAAAAACAAATTTGGGTCTTTAATGCTTAAATTAATTACTGCACCTGTCCTCATTCTATTTTTAAAACATGACTCTAGATCCTGCCAAACCAAAGACTTTCTTTTTTGGTTTCTCTTTTTTCTTAATTGTTCTTTAAAAATTTCTCTATAATTTAACAAAAGTGTTAAATACGATTCGATTTTTGAATAATTTGGAATTTTTTCTTTATTTAAAAGCTTTAAGTACTTCTTGGTTAAAAAAATTGTTTTTTTAATGAAGTTAACCCATTTTAAATAATCTTTTTTTGTTTTAACTAACTTACCAACAGTTTCAATCTTCTTCAAGATGCCACCCAACTGCTGACTGAAATTCATGATTCACACTTTTGTATGTGTGTGTGTGTGTGTGTGTGGGATTTATGCAAGCGTTACTAATAAACTGATATTTGTCTGCTGGTAAAGCAAATTTTAATTTCAAAATCAATAATATTCAGATAACAACAAAGTTGAAGTACTTAATTGCATAAAAAATGTATATGTACTATGCTTTCTAGAACTTGCAGAATATTTTATAAAAATCTACACGTGTTCGATTGATGTCATACAAAATGTCTGTAAAAATCATTTTAATATTTAGATAGCAACAATGTTGAAGTGCTTAGTTGCTTAAATTATGTTTATCCACAAAGTTTCCGTCAATAAAATGTCTGTAAAAAATATTATTGTTACACAAGTTCAATTGATATCAGCAAAATGTCTATAAAAATCATTTTAATATTCAGATTGCAACAAAGTCAATAAAATGTCTGTAAAAAATATTATTGTTACACAAGTTCAATTGATATCAGCAAAATGTCTATAAAAATCATTTTAATATTCAGATTGCAACAAAGGTCATGCTTTCTCAGTAATTTGTGTTTTCCACAGTCTGTAAAAATCATTTTAATATTTAGATAGCAACAAAGTTGAAGTGCTTAGTTGTTTAAATTATGTTTATCCAGAAAGTTTGCAGAATATTTTATAAAAATATACATGTGTGCAATTGACGTCAATAAAATGTCTGTAAAAAATATTATTGTTACACAAGTTCAATTGATATCAGCAAAATGTCTATAAAAAACATTTTAATATTCAGATTGCAACAAAGGTCATGCTTTCCCAGTAATTTATGTTTTCCACAGTCTGTAAAAATCATTTTAATATTTAGATAGCAACAAAGTTGAAGTGCTTAGTTGTTTAAATTATGTTTATCCACAAAGTTTGCAGAATATTTTATAAAAATATACATGTGTGCAATTGACGTCAATAAAATGTCTGTAAAAAATATTATTGTTACACAAGTTCAATTGATATCAGCAAAATGTCTATAAAAATCATTTTAATATTCAGATTGCAACAAAGTTGACGTCATGCTTTCTCAGTAATTTGTGTTTTCCACAAACTTTGCAGAATATTTATAAAAATATACAAGTGTTATTTTCAATTAGTTTTCAAGTAAGCAAAATATGAGAATGTCTGTAAAAATCATTTTTAATAGCGTACACTTATCGTTTTTCAATAAAAATAGTTGAATTTTATGTAAAATTAGATTAAATTTCATATAAATGCTGCAGAGTTTCACAGAGGGATAGTGTCTAAGAAGTACCAAACAGAAGACTAAGAATATCAAAATGGCAAACGTACCATGCACATTAATCGTTCAAACCAATGACGTGAACGATTTACCTATAAAAATGTTATACGTGATATGTAAACAATTATTTAGGTAAGATTTTTTTTTTTTTTTTTTTCATTGTATTTATAACATAAGTTGCTTAATTTTTTTATTTTATTATTATTATTATTTTTTTTTTATTATTTTATAGATATGGAATGAAATCGTTGCAAATTAAAGGAAAAGATCAGGTGATTATAAGTTTAAGTTATTCACCGAAAGGTGAAACTTTAACAAAAAAATTTGGAAATTTACCAATTCAATATGTACGGTTGGCGTTGGAGACAGAAGAGGAAATGAATTTGTTCCAGCAGGCGATGATGAAATTTTCATTTAATACAATCAGCCAACAAGACGATGATGACCGCATGTTAGAAGAAGCCCCTTCTTCTGAAGGAACATCCAAAAGAAAAATTAAATGGACTGCCGATGCAGTGAACAGCGATGAGGATGGTTGTGCGAAGAAAATTAAAATTCTAGAAAATAAAGTGCTAAAAAAACCTGACCTTCCAAAATATAAGACGAAATATGATGAAGATGCACATCTATTCGAATCACAAAAGTATTCAATTGTGTTAGATGATTAATAAAATTATTTTGTATGTGAAATTCCTAAAATTCAGGAGAGGTATATGATGAAGATGTATATTTATATATATATATATATATATATATATATATATATTTGTATGTATGTGATTCAATAAACCATAATTAAATATTTATATTGTTTTATTATAGTCTTTAACAAACTATTGATATAATAAATTAACATAATCCTTGACGCAATTTACTAATTATATTGATCTAAATCTATAATATTATTTAAAACCTAATATTTACAATTTTTTATTACAATCTGTAACAAACCATTGATATAATAAATTAGCATGATCTTTGGCACAATTTAATGTATTAATTTCATGCAGGTTACAATGAGTTTTTATGTAATTTTTTGTAAGTTTCAACTTTTTCAAATTAGGACAATTAAATTGATCTAAATCAATAATGTTATTATTTAAAAATTTACTTAACACTTGCTTCTTGTTAAGTCCCTTGACCAATACAATTCCATTTCCTATTAGACTTTTGATGTAAATGCCAATATTTTCCTGCGGTATATGATAATAGTCATTTGAAGTATTCCAATTTAACCCATGAAGTTTTCTAGTTTGCCAATCGATGTGACGGATTAATTCTTCACAGAACCAAGACTTCTTCTGTGGTGTTGACACTAAAGAGTGATGCATCATCTTACCATTTACATCGTAGATCGCCACCTCTCTTATAATAAATTCACTTTCTTGATATTGGAATCCTTGTAGATCAATTATATACATTTTATATAATTTGAATAAAAGAAATAATTAAAGCAAAATAATTAATGCTTCGTTTCTTTTTCTTTAGTGTTAGATTACGGTTGTAGAAACGTTTATATAGGTACAATTTCCCCCCCCCCACTATACATACATACACGGATGTTACTCTTATCTTCTTTAGTATTTCATCATCATATGATATTGTTTTTATTTATAACTATTATGTATATGATTGAAACCTATTATATACCTATAAACAAGTAAATAAATAAAAGAGCTAGTCATTTATAAATTATTTTATTAAACTGTTTTTCTTTTTGAATAAATATAAAACCTTTCTACAATTCTTTTTAAAACTTTTCTTTACATTCTCTCTTGTAATTTTCTCCTCCTTGCCATCTTATGCAATGTTATTTTTATCTATCCAGCTGTTATGTGTCTTATCAAAACCTAACCATTTCACGAACACTTTATTTTTATTTCTTTTTAAAACTTTTTCCACGAGATAAACGTCTGGATATTTTACTTTTTGTAATTGTTCTTTATAAAATCCTCCTGATATGTCACTTCCGGTTGTGTCTTTTAATAAATAAGTAATCGGATTTGTGAGTTGTACTTTTTGAATCGTGAAAATCTCCGTTGACCAATTAGGCATATATGTCTTATCGAAGATTCCTCTAATTTTAGAAATACGTACGTAATCACCGACATTGAATTTTTTACTTTTAAAGTCAACTAATTTAACTTTGTTGTACACGGTATTCAACAATTCTTGTTCGTTTTCCTTTCCGACTTCGATCGGCTTCATGCCTATTGTTCTGTGCTTTTTGTTGTTGTATTTTTCCACGACACGTTTTAATAAATTTATCCATTTGTAGTTGCCTTGTAGGTTAAAGTTTTTAAACATATCGTTCTTGATTGTTCGATTTACTCGCTCCACTATCGATGCTTTTTTCTCGCTGAACACATTATAATGGTTAACGTTGTATTTTTTCGTTAATTTCTTGAATTCTTAATTAAAAAACTCCTTTCCCAAGTCCGTCTGAAGATTATTAGGTGACTGTTCGTTAAATACCTTTTCCATGGCATTGCTGACTTCGGATCCGGATTTATTCTTCAAAGGGAACGCCCAAACGTATTTTGAAAAGCAATTAATCACGATCAATATGTATTTATAACCGTTATTTTCCTTAGCGTAAGGAATCATTTCCACCAGGTCGGCTTGATACAGATCGTTCAAAGATTTAATTATGACTTTACGCCATTGGAAATTAATTCTTGCAGGTTTGTGAATTTCATCTACTACTTGTTTTTTAGCGTCTGTAATTAGATTCACCAATTTTTTTTTTACCTGATGATACGAGCTTCTCTTAGTTCCTCTATTATTGAATTTATTTCATTCGTGTGGCTCGTATTACCGGCCGCTTGTGATGCTAACAATAATCTTAACCTTTCAACAAGCTCATTTGGATCATTCCAATGTACGTAATCGATTTTATTATCGGTTGCTTGCATCAACAATCCACTACCTGTACTATTACTGTTGTTAATTAAAGGAGCTACAATAGTTTTATACTTTTGCATTTTACTGCCATCTACTTGTTCATTCGATTTATAATGTCGTCGATGAGTATTAGTCCTAAGAATGATTTGTTTATAATTTTTAGTATCTTCTTTGGTGTAATTCTCGGGGAATTTTTTAAACAGTAACTCATATAATCCTGGAGTACCTTTGTACCTTCTATTTTTAACAATTATGTCAGCTCCATCGAGATTTAATGATGAGTCACCGATTCTTAAGTTTTCAGTACTTTTATCGAGTCTCACTCCATATTTATGATCAAATTCTTTATTTTCATCGTCTGTGTACATATCATTGATGTATTTTCTAGGTAAGGGATGATACTGATCTAAATAATCGACATAGGCTTTCTCATCGAGACCCTTAAATCGTGAATCTTCCTCTTCATCCGATTCAACACTTTCTAAAATAGATTCTTTAAATCTTTCCGATTCGTCAGCTTCATCTTCGTTAAAATCCATCACTGATGGTTTACGTTTTCTTATAGAAGAAAATCTTTTTGGAGTTGCAAAATCATATTGTTTGGGAGTCGTAAAATCATATAGTTGTTGTTGTTGTTGTTGTTCTTGCTGAGAGGTTGAAGGTTTTACGTGGATGTTGGATAATTCATTTTCGTTTCTTGGTTGTAATTTGCTTTCGATATTTTTCAAATGTTTGGTAATAGGTTCAAACGTCTTTTCTTTGGTTAATTCACCATGTTTTTTAAATAATTTAATTTGTCTCGAATATTTTTACGTTTTAACAAAAGTTTTTGTTTCATACATTTATCGGTCATCTTGAGAAGTAACGGTTCGTATGATATTTCAAACCTTAATAACTACAATATAAGTTCATCAGAGATATATATACTGATCAAATCCTTTCCTGTATCTTCCATCGTCCATGCGATTATCTTTAAAAATAGTTACAAATTCGTACGGACCGCTTCCCCAACAGAGAGAACAAATATTTTTAAATTTATCGAAATTCATGTCAGTGCCAACGTGATCGTTGTAAACGTGTTTTAAATTTAGGTCATCTTGCTTGAAAAGTATGAGAGCATTAGCATTGTCTCTAATCAAATGTTTTTGCACTTTGGCATACGTTTGAGAGAGATAAAACGAATCTATGTAATTATGTCTACCCTTACTAAAATATTCTCTAATTATGTCTTGATTGTTGCATGCAACATCGTCGAAAATAAAAATCGAATTAGGTTTCGCTTGTGAAGGTGGAAGTATGTTCTCACCTGCACTGTACGCAAAATAACCGATGCCTTTGATCGGCTCAATAGCTGTTGTAAATAAACATACTTCGGTTGATTTAATGATTTCGAGTACACGTAAACGTTTTCAAATGCCAAACCGTTTTCATGTTCGATCAAGTTAATGATAAGGTTCGTCTTTCCACAATTCGAAGGACCTACGATAATACATCTCAAGGTCGCAGGAAATAGTACACCGTGTCTTTTAAAACGTTCATCTTCAAAACTATTATTTTCTATTTTTAAAGTTATTTTTTGTTTAACTAATTTCATATTGTTAGACAGATGGAGCATCACATGAGAAGAAATGTTATGAAATAGTTTTACATTTAAATTTATATTCAGTTAAAGAGTTGTCGTTTAAGAAATCACGTTTGTTAAAAAAAAAAAAATTAGAATGAAGTGTTATATAGGAGACGGATTATTAAATTCAGCTATCAATAATTTACCCTTTGAAATGCACATACCTACTTATAGATTTTGCGGACCCGGTACTAAACTACATAAACGCTTGGCACGCGGTCACATCGGTATAAACGATTTAGATGAGGCATGCAAGGAACATGACATAGCTTATTCTCAAGAAAAAGATTTAGCACGTAGACACGTGGCAGATAATAAATTATATAAGAAAGCAATGGAAAGATTTCGATCCAAGGATGCTTCGTGGGGTGAAAAAGCCGCTTCATTGGGAGTAGCAGGAGCCATGAAAGCCAAACTAAAATTGGGAATGGGATTAACGACGAAAAAGTCTATTAATGAATGTTTTAAAAAATTAGAAAAAACAAGAAAAACAGCAGAGTCTCTGGTTGAAAACATTGAATATTGTATAAAAGTTTTAACACAAAACGATACAGTACAAAAGGATAAGAAGAAGAAGAAGATGGTACTTAAACCTAATGTAAAGAACATTAAAGAACGAGCACATAAAACAGATGTAGATATTACAGATAACTTCTCAATGAAACCGCATAAAATTAATGAAAAGAGAATAAATGAAAACGATAATATTGAATACAAAAAAAAAATTAATCCAAGAAACCAAAAAGAACGAATTAGTACAGAAGAAAACGAAGGCTGTAAAACGAAAACTTAGGAACAAAACTAAAATTAACCTTGAAGAAGAAGATGAAAAAATGGATGTAGATATTATTGATGACTATCCAATCACACATCAAAAAAGAAAGAACAAAAATAAAACTGAAAAAATAGATGTAGGTTTGGTAGAGGACTGTCCAATGAAACTGTCCAGACGTGAAAAACGAAAATTAGATAAAACGGACGATAACGATGATTTTGAATTTAAAAAAATTAAAATAAATCCAAGTGATCCCGTTATACAACAAAATACATCTTTGAAGAGAAAATTATCAATCGATGATGATGATGTTGATGATGACAATGTTGAAAAGAAAAAACCAAAATCATATGATAATATATTGAAATCAATTCTTCAAGTAAAAAAATAATGTTTCAGTGTGTAAATAAAATTCAACGAGTGAGGATGACAAAATTACGTGTTAAAACTAAAACAAAGAAGAAGAAAGAAAACCTTTCAAAAGTAATAAAGCAAATACAGAAACATGTGCTTCAAAAAAAACCAAAAACTCTAAGTAAAGCAGTTAGAGTAGCTGTAAATTCATCCAAGAAGTTTAAAAATAAGATAATATCACCCAAAAAACGTATAATTAAAGTACCTAAAACTGGTGGAGGGTTACCTTTAATACCGATTTTCGCCGGCTTGAGCGCTTTAGGTGCCCTCACCGGCGGTGCTACCGGCATAGTGAAAGCGATAAACGAAGCGAGAACAGCAAAAGAACAATTGAAAGAATCACAACGTCACAATAAATCTATGGAAGCGATAGCAATGGGCAAAGGATTATATTTGAAACCGCATAAAACCGGACTTTTTTTAAGACCAGGACTCGTAAAAAAAGCCAGATTTTAAAAATTCCTCACAATAAACCGATGACTAATATTGATTTGGAAAAATATGCAAAAATTTTGAAAATTCCTCATTTTAGAGGTGTATTTATGAGAAACGAGTTACCTAAAAAAATTAAAGGAAACGAAAGAGGAATAATTAACTTGGATAATGCAAACGGTCCGGGAACACATTGGACGGCGTACAAGAAAACGGGATCTCAAGTTATTTATTTTGATAGTTTTGGAAACTTAAAGCCTCCTGTAGAAGTTGTAGCGTATTTTAATTCGAAAGAGCCTTGTAGAATTAATTATAATCATAATGCATATCAAACCTATAACAGTTCTAACTGCGGCCAATTGTGCTTATCTTTTCTTAATAATGCAATAAAATAAAATAAATCATATTTAGTGTTTCATTCGCTTGATAACCGTTGACCTAGTAAAAATGTCTTTCTATACGTTCACGTTATCGGGCAAGGAATCCGTTTTAACCGCACAAATATATCCTCCGATTATTTTAGAAAATAAGAAAACTTACGTTCTCGGACTGATTGATTTTTATTCGTACAATGCCATTCCCAACGTCGACGAAACAAACAATAAATTTTACATAGACAAACACATTATAGAAATTCCAGAAGGCGCTTATGAAGTCGAAGATATCGAAAACTACATAAAGTCTCGATTGGTTGAAATTAATTTCAAAAATCAAAAAGGTAGTAGTAGTAATAATAAATTATTGTCTACAAAAAAGAAAAATGGAAACGTTATCAATAAAGATAATGAGGATCCTTATATAACACCCAAATTTATGTTCCCTGACAGAAATATAAATACAACCGCTAATGATGATGAGGTCATAGTACTAAAAGCAAATACGAATCATAATACATTGAAGTATGAGTTAAAAAGTAACAAGATTATACATTTCGAAAAATCAAATTCTATTACACCTCTGTTGGGATTTAACAGAAGAAAACTGAGCGCAAATAGAAAACACATATCCGATTTTGCTATTAATATTTCTAAAGTCAATGCGATTTTCGTCGAATGCAATCTAATTACGAATTCTTATAATAATAACAATCAAGATCACGTGCTACACATATTCTTTCCTCAAGCACCTCCAGGTTATAGAATAATAGAAAAAGTAAACAACGTCATTTATCTACCAATCAATACCAACTACATCGATGAAATCGTCATTAAAATACTAGACCAAGATAGAAATTTAGTCAATTTTCAAAACGAAATCAGAACAATAAGACTTCATTTAAAAGAGTTAAAGTAAAAAAAAAAAAAATGGTGTTTCAGTACAATATTTTTCCGTTTAGGGATATAAAAAGACAATTTACATGTAAGAGGTTCAGTTTAAAGAAGCAGTTAAAGGAATTAACTTCTGAAAATAAACAGTTTTTATTATCGTTGGGTTTTCAATTATTATAAAGAAGATAAAAAAAAAATGAGTTTCGGTATGTTAAACATTGGTGAGCACGTTTTCACGGACGATTCTATTACAAACTGTGAAATACACAGTCATCCACCGTACGCAAACACCACGTTAAATAAATCAGATGAAATTCGACTACCGATTCAAACGCAGGACATCTACACGTTACCATCTCAAAGTTACCTGTACATCGAAGGGAAAATACTCGATCAGGACAACAAAATCAGCAATACTTTGAACTTTATCAATAACGGTATTGCTTTTCTGTTCGATGAAATCAGATACGAACTCGGTGGATCGGTCATAGATCGCGCTCGAAATCCTGGCATAACGTCAACCATAAAAGGATACATTTCTTTTACGCACAACGACTGCACACGATACAACAATGCCGGCTGGAATCATCTTGAAAATCCTACAATCACCGACTTAACGACAGGAAATTTTAGCGTTTGCGTTCCGCTGAAGATTTTGCTCGGATTTTGTGAAGATTTTAAAAAAATTTTAGTGAACGTACGACAGGAATTAGTGCTCATTCGAAGTTCTTCAGATCTTAATGCGACAATTACCACGAAGAACGGGGAAAAACCTAAAATAGAACTTTTAAAAATTCTATGGAAAATTCCTCACGTTCGAGTAGCCGACGCTGAAAAATTACAATTGCTCGGATATATCGATAAAGGAAGAGATCTCGAGATCGCGTTCAGAAACTGGGAACTACACGAACTACCTCTCCTACAGCAGACGATGAGGCACACGTGGAACGTTAAAGCTAGCAGCCAATTGGAGAAACCTCGTTTCGTTATTGTCGGTTTTCAAACTAGTAGAAAAAATGACGCTTCAAAAAATGTCAGCCAATTTGATCATTGTAACTTAACAAACATGAAACTATATTTAAATTCTGAAGTCTATCCTTATGATAATTTAAATTTAAATTTTGACAAACATCAATTTGCAATCTTGTACGAAATATACGCTCAATTTCAACAATCCTATTATTATAAAACCGCAGGCGAACCGTGTCTTAGCTTTACGAAATTTAAAGATTTAGCACCGCTCGTTGTGATCGATTATAGCCGACAAAACGAAACACTCAAATCCGGGACCGTAGACATAAGATTAGAATTTGAAACTAATAAAAATATTCCCGCAAACACCTGCGCTTTTTGTCTCATTTTGCATGATAGATTAGTAAAATATAATCCACTTACAAATGCTGTAAAAATGTTTTAAAAATTAATTATAAATAAAGTGTTGTGTAGTCATTTTATTCATTCATTCTCGAAAAGATGCCCGTTCCGGTGAAGTACAAGTGCCCTAAATGTAAAGGAGAGACAGATATACCAGAACACAAATGTATATCTTGTTTGATGGATCAATTACAGAAAGACCTCTACGGAAAAAAACATTGGCAGTAGGAAGGGGAGAACTTATTATTTAATTTTTTACACATCTGATTCAGTATATTTTAATCATTGCACCGGGCAAGATGAGAACCTTAATCGCATTACTTTTCATTACCATTACGCGCATTCACTGCAATACCACTGACTCATGTGAATACTATAAACAAAGTTATGAAACCGCTCAAGCTGAATACGACACACTTTATAATAGCAGTTTTATCATATATCAAGAATGTACAAAGGAGCTCGATGAATACATTCAATTACATGCCAACGAAATAGATTTAAACGATAAGTACATTCAACAAATTGAAAATTGTGAAAAAAGGGTCACAAACTTAAGTGAAGAAGTCGTTAATACAGAAAGAATTAAACTAATTAAAGAAAATATTTTATTGGAATCATCTATGCAAGTATTAAATAAAGCTTCAACAGAAAAATTACATGTCTTAGACGAAAAAATAAACATAGCATATTCTCTAATTAACGAATACAAGAAAAACGTATCACGTTTATTAAATCAAATCGATACATTGACACATGAATTGTATATGATTGGAGCGGATTCCAACAATTGTAGCAAGAAACTACATATAACAATTGATGAACTATTGAAACAACAGGCGAATCAAAACAAAATGTATAAAAATATCAACGATTGCATTGACGGAGAAGAAGATTGTTTGGAACGAAGAAATAAAATGGGTGTAACACTTAATACCTGTCGAAAAAATAACAGAAGATTAAGACAACAACTTAATACACAAACATCATCATCATCATCATCCACACCACAACCGAACAAATCCTAATTATTTTAATTGTAAATTATAACTAAAAGTTTTTTTATTTGTAAAAATTGTAATATTATATTAGAACAAGTCTGAAATAAAATATTACATTCTAACGAAGCGTCTTATCAGTTTCCTGATCCCTCGTTTGACCTAGCGTCTCTTATCGTCTTTGCGTAACCGCTCGTCTGATCCCCCTAGCGACCGTTCGAACACAGATTCCTAAAAATCTACATTTTTGCATTTTTTTTCAATCAGTAAGCAACCCAAAAAAAAAACCGACACAAACAAGTGTCACCTGTGTGACAGGTAGCGCAAAAATTCTGTTCAAACCTGCGAAACGATACGCGTTCAAGAAATACCGCTCGTACTAGGACAGTACAAAGGTCAGCGCGCGCGCGCGCGCGACTTTGAAAGCCTCTGCTCGCGCAACCGCGGCGAGGCTCCTCCAGCCTCCACTTCTTCTTACGCCTCTGGTCATTGACGATGACCTTGAAAGACTTCTTCTTAGGCCTCTCAGCATTGTCCACAAGGCGACCTTGAAAGCCTCTGGTCATTGACCACTTCTTACACCCTCTGGTCATTGACGACATGCACAAGAACCAACAGGGGTTACTTCTTCACCGATAAAAACACCCCTACAATTGGGGTTGGATTTCAACGGTGGTCTCTTCGGATGGAACATGCCATCGAAGTGTCCTAGGATCCCGCTTGCTATACTACTAGGATGTCCATGCCATGTCTTCACTCTTCTAAAACTTTTATTTTTTACATAAAATTTTTTCACATAAAATTTGGGATCGATAAATTAAATAAAAAGCTAAATTTTTAGACGTAGCACTTGTGAGTCCGAATATGTATCACTTGTTAACTTTTTTGTTTCTTTAAATTTTCGAAGCTATATATCCTGTATTTTCGTTCTAATGCGATCAAGTAATTCGAGAAAGCCATTTACTTTGCAACATTTTTACAGCATACAAAATTTTCATTAGGTCGTAACTTATTTTTTTCAAATGGAATTTCTTACGACCTTATTTCATATGCTGTGAAAATGTTAAAAATCAAAATGCAGTCAAAGAAGTGTTAAGGCGAAAAATTTAATCTTTCTTTTAATTTATCGATCCCGAAATTTATGTAAAAAATAAAAATTTTAGGAGAATGAACACATAGCATAGCACCCTATATTGAGTATTGGACATGGGTTCATTAGACTTTCTTTCTTTTCTTTCTACTATCACCTGCCAAACGTTGTATAGGTTTTTTATTAACGCCCTGTATACAAACAATAAATTCTTTGTACTTAATCTAATTACGGAAACGGGGTTCACGGCATAATTGCAAGTAAATTAGAGTAGGGCGATCAGACGATGCCATAGAAGTCAGATTGTAATTACGCTATTCTCTCTTCTTAGAAAGGTTACGTCGTATTAATTATAAAAATTCATGCAGGCATAAACAGAATGGATTGTTTTTGATTGTCTGCGAATAGTTTTGATTGTATTAGTGCCTGCGTAAGAACTCCGAAAAAATTATTTATAAAGGTCTTGCAAAATATAGTATTACTAATATTACTTTTCAATGGAGAAAAGTTCCCGTTTCCACTACAAATTTCCTACCAACAAAGTAAAAAATAGGTGCTTTCTTTCGCTCACAAAATCGTGATCCAAACATGTTTTAATTCAAAAACAGACATTCTTTTCCTTGAGTCTACTTTTAAAACTTATGGTTATTTAGAAGTGAACTGTCAATAAAAAATTCAAGTCAGGTGTTTTGTTGCAACAACTGGAATATTCAGGTCCAATCTATTCGAAACACGATTCAAACTTTTAAGCGAAAGAGAGCACCTAATATAATGATTTCTTTAAGATATTTATTCCGTGACCGTTGTTTAAATTAAAACTACATTTTTCAACACATATTATTCAAACTATTTGACAAGGGTCTGCAATGTATAAAATATAAACGTCAAGTGACATTTTGGCTGCGGTAAGTGAACGGTCGAAGTGGTCAGACCAAATCACGTGATCACTTTTCTCAATTGCTGCTTGGTCACAGGCTTTAGTCGGACCGTTGACTTGACGATTCTGTGCAATTTGACCGCTCACTTAACTCGACCTTTATGAACAATGGTGTCCAGCGAATGAGAAGCCGTTCGAAAACACGTATATTTGAATATTTTGTTTTATTTTATATTTTATTTTATTTGAATATTTTCGCTTTTATTTATTAATTTAAGAGAATGATAAATAGAAACAGCGCATAAATTTGATATTTTCACGTGTGTTATTGACTATAGTCTCTATTACAGTTACAGAGCTTTATTTAATAATTTGATATTATTGTCATGTTCTATTGTTAGAAACATTTCTAAATGTCTAATAGTGAACGTTTGTTTAAATGTGATCCTCCACACAGATGATATTCGGTGAATGTGTCCCGCGATGTTTGCTGTCTATGATCAGAGAAGCAAGTTTCGTAAGCTCTTTTTTTGTTATTTTATGAGCGCCGGATAAGAACGGATAAGAGAATGTTCTTTTTGTTACAAGATTTTTTTTGTATTTTTATCGTGTTGTATGTGCTGTCGGCGTTTTGCAAACAGCCTGTATAACAGCAGCCAAAATTTAATTACATACGCATAATTATGTCACTGTTTATTAGAATTTTCAACATAATTAAATAATAAAGAAATACGTCCTCACTTTCTATCTAAATTTTTCGTTTTCCCAATGACTATTCTATTGAAATCAGAAATAAATTTAGTACTAATCAAGTATTTCATAAAATAATATACTTACTAATTAATAAATTTATTTGTATAATAAATTGATATGATTCCGTTTGCTTCAAATTACTTTATTCTACCGATTTTCTGAATTGCGGCCATTGCGGGTATTTTCTTTATTCCCCACAGCTGTTGTAGCTCTTGCGCCCATGGACAAGCTCAGGGGGTGGTAAGTGAGATTACATTAGTGGGCACCAGGTTTAGTTATGCATGGTAATCATAGATGCCGCTGTAATCGAAATAATTTAAGGTTGGCATTAGAAAAACTAGTAGTTTTCGATACACAAGGGATTTTTATTATTTGAGGTTGTACTAGTGGACGAAGGCGTGTAATTTGTGTTTGGTTTGTTTAAGATTGTCTATTTTTTTGAGTTTGCTATAATCTGTACATTTGTGCTGTATCTGATTTTTTTAATCGGTAGGACCGATATTTGACTAGTAGCGGTATGAAAACATGAGGGTTAGACGCTAGTGTCCCTTGTGGAGTGTAACGACAGAGGTACGTAATTGATAATTGTGAGTTTTAAATAAATTGATAATACGTGTGTGCATCAAATATGGTACCTACTGTATGTGCTATACTTGCAGATTTTTTACGCCTGCAGATGAGCGCATCGAGAAGGTTTTGCTGAAAAGAATCGGTAGGCAAGATCTCTCAACAAACCATAGCCAATGTAAAGAAAAGCTAACCAGTGTGCGAAATACATTTCGATCTAGTGTCTGGGGATTTCTTAATAAACAACGCGGAAACGTGAATTTTCACAGGTGGATAGGGTGAACCTTGCGCTTTAAGGATATGGAGTCCAAAAAGTTGTTCTCCCCTGGAATTTTCAGTAATTTGACGGAATGTCGAACGATGCACGGACTCTTTACGGGCCAAAAATGAAATTGCACGCGCAGAAATTGATAATAAATTGCGATGATTGGCTAGTTTTTTGCGTATCCGGATGCATCTGAACTAAGCTTTCATTTGCCCCAAACCACGTGGTATCGGCCATTTCTGATCTTTGTTACTCTTAGGGAATGCTCATATTATCTTTCTCTCTCTAATGTTAAAGCCGATGCAGTCCTATTCAAAATGATGCTAGACTCCATCTAACCTTATTACATCATTGCACAAAGGTAAGAATTTCTTTGGTTTATAAGTACTGTATCGAAATATGCAGTTATGGTATTTATAAAACAATTCTTTACAGTACTATGATTGGGTGTGTTGCAATTGGTTGTTCGAATCAGTCATCGTAGGGATTTCTGATGAGAGCTTTTCCTCGAGATCGTGTAAGGAGGAAACAATGGACTGACTAAATAAATCGAAGGGACTGGGACCCCACAAATTATTCATGGCTGTGTGAGGGAGGTACGACTTTTGCCAATGTGTTAAAAGTAATCAAAGAAGTAGGGATGATACACGTAGCAATAGAGAACATTATTAAGTAATTAATAGATTGATAAAGTAATCTGAGATGTAAAAGTAAAAAAACTTCAGCTTAAAGCAGTTTTGAACCAAAGATGTTCTGAAAATGTAGCGACGTCAATAATTTCATAATTTATCTCCTTTGCACTGTGTGAAAAGTGATAACTGAACCTTTACAATAACCACTGTAAGGTAACCAACTAAAGTGTGTCTACAACTTCTTTTATCTTTCAGGTATATTTTACACCTGAAATGTGAGACAAGCCCAGAGCTGATGGCAAGAGAGTAGTAAGAAGAACGAATCGCCTGTAAAAAACGGAAACCACTTGCCGAAAGAACAATTCCACAGCCTACAGTTCTTGTACAGCAGGCGGCATTACAAGCACAGCCTTACAGTTCCTGTACAGCAGGCAACATTAGAAGCACAGCCCACTTTGAAAAGTTTTAAGAAAAATTGTTTATTTTATAGCAATCCGGAAACATTTAATTTTTTTATGAAGCTAGAAACTGTATTCCGACAGTATTTTGAATTTCTTAAAAATAAAAACATTAATTTGACAAGTTTTTTTTTGCAAAATTTAATAATATAAAAGACAGTTAATCTATTTTAAATTGTCGACTAAAAATGAAAATAATAAATAGATTCATTACATTTATGGCATCACAGTTATAATACAATATAAATACTATTAGATATGTATGTCGATGGTATTTGCTGTAAATTATATAATTATATTTATTATATAAATGTTTTAGTGTCTACATATTAGCATAAATGTTTATTTCGTTACATATTTGTTTATGTTCTTTTTTTAGTTGTGTAATTATGTTCTATGAATAAATATACTTAAAAGTGAAGCGCTTATGTTTTTCTTACTTGAAATGCAGTCATAGTTATAGTCGGAGGAAGAAAATGGCAAATTAGGATAAGTCAAGAGACACCTGCCTAATTTCAAATTTGCCTCCTAAGTTAGAACAAATATGGCGCCCGTATGGCGACACTCTTATTTTAAGGCACTCTAGTTTTTCTAGTGCCAACCTTAAATTATTTCGATTACAGCGGCATCTATGATTACCATGCACAACTAAACTTGGTGCCCACTAATATAATCTCACTTACCACCCCCTGCAAGCTTGTGCCATTAAATTCTGTTGTGTTCCCCCCTACTTTGTAATTTAAGGAGAATACTAGCATTACAATATAGCCATCTACCCGGTAAAACTGTAAAGTCAATATTCCTTGTATGCAAAAGGTGCCGCCACTTCCTAAACGATATTTACTTATGCAATCTGACAAGCAGAGAATGTAATCCCCACCAAATGAAACGCGCCCTTAAACTCTGTTTATATTGGAGACTATTCTCTGGTCACACAACAATAATTTAATCATCAACAATGTTTATTTAACTGACAATTTGATTTAACTAGAGATGGGCCAGGGAATGAACCCGGTGCATTGAAAGCACCCACATGGGTGCATTCAGTAGGATGCATACATGAATGCACCGGGTGCATTCAAAAATTTAAATTTCCCGCGCAAATCGAACGAGAAATGGCCTGCTCTTGATGTTATTTAATTGTTTGCAGGTGGTTTACAGGTTTAATGTTTTATAGTGTATGGTGAATAGCTGAATGGTAAACTTTTAAGTTTAACCGGAAGCTTTGTATCTTAAAATATGAACAAAATGAGTAAGTTTTTGAAATTAACGTTACAAAATAATTGTTTAGCGAAAGTCCGTACAAGATATATTATATTTGGTGTCATTTTGAAGCATTTTCTATGTCTTATGTAAATGTTGGCAACCGGGTAATGCAGTCAATGCACCGGGTACATTGTGGGTGCATTCCGTGATTCCACCGGTGCAAAGGATTGCACCGGGTGGAATCCCATCTCTAGATTTAACCCATTATATTTGTGCCAGTTTTTTAATTTACTTAGACGATCACGATCTCCGCCATCACTAAAGCAACTGACATTGACAACATTCAGGTGACCGAGCAATACAGTGCTATTGCTATTAAGTCAGTGGTTCGCGTGAAAATATGAGCGAGTTGAACACGTAATTAATATAAATATGCTTTGGTTCAATAGCTACACCTACACTGAGTCACTGTAACTTACCCGCTCCGTCACCTGAACACGACATTTGTAGTTGTAGTTGCATATCTTGAAGTTTTGTTTCCTTGAATATTTTTTAAACTTGTGTTTTACTTTACTGAAAAAAATGTATTAAGAATAAGCAAAACACATTCGATTATTATTGAAGAACTTCTTTTTCGAGCTGTTCGATCAAAAGGCCAAAAAGTGTATAAAAACAAGAGACTTTTGATTTTAATTTTTAAAGAAAAAGTTTAGGGAGCAAATTACCGATATCGTAGCTCAAAGCAAAATCCTTATGAATACGACGCATTTGAATCGTATAATAATCATTATTTTCTTCTTCCGGAGAAACTCATAAAAGTTGATCAAATGGAAACAAATTAAAATAGATGATCGAGTATATACACTATGCCCACGGATTAAGTTCACTATAAGCCAAAGGCTTTTATTTTATTCTTGGTTGTTCTAAAAGCCCTAGAAATGTTATATAAAACGGTAAATTCCTGTTAATAATAAGTAAATAGCTGAGAAATATGGCACAGTTGAAACATTCTGAGTAAAATTATATTAGCTGCTACTGTCAGTTAATATTACAATTTACGTGTAAAAACTATTCAGCAAAGAACCCACACAGCACAAAACGTCCATTGTATGTACATTAGACGTACATTACATCCATATCATGTCCAAACCACGATGAATGTACATTAGATATCTTTTAGATATACATGCCTGGACATACAGATGTCCATAAAATCTTTATCATATCCAGTCCACAGTGAATATATATTAGATGTCTTATGGATATTTACGACTACACATATCTATATCCATAATATCTATATCATATCCAGTCCATAGTGAATATACATTAGATGTCCTGTGGATATTCATGACTAGACATATCTTATGTCTGTCGTATCCAGTCCACAGTAAATTAGTGCTTGCAAAAACCGGAAAAAATTGAAACCGAATAATCGGTTTCTTTAAAAACCGGTTTTGGATAAAACCGGTTATCCAAATAATGGTTAAAACCGACTATTCGAATATCCAAAAACCGGTTTTGGATGAAACCGGTTATCAAAATAATAGTTAAAACCGACTATTCGAATATCCAAAACCGATTATTCAGATATTCGAATATCCAAAAACCGATTATTCGGATATTTGAATATCCAAAAGCCGATTATTCGGATATTCGAAATACCGACTATTCAAATATCTAAAAACCGACTATTTGGATATTTGAAAAACTGTCTTGAATATATTCAAAAAACGACTATTCGAAAATCGGTTAATTAGGTATTAACAACAATTGATTTATAAAAAAACAGACTCCACTGAATTTTATCTCTAAACGCGAATTTTACAATGGCCACATATTTTTGAAATATAATTATGAATTACGTGTTACGTTACAGGTTATAGTACAGAAGGAAATGCGATGTACTAGTGGTTTAAAAGTTTGTTATTTCCAAGGCAAGAGCGCCACTAATGTTTCTGGTTTTTATTCAGATGAAGATGTTTTCAAACATTTCAATTTTGTGCTTCTCATCTCCATTTTAAAGTATTAACTATATTTCTAATTTATAAGGACTCACACATCTAAAACTTGACATAAACTCACTAATAATAGTTTTCGTTTTCTTTTTGTTAAATAAAATAAATGTCAGTTATTCTTGTTCTATTTAATGAACAATGTTCAACAAATCATAAAAGTAACGCAAATATTTTGTGTTGTAAAAATTCATTATGGTGCCGAACAACATCTGTACCATAAATTATGGTATTATGATCTACAATAAACTTTTCTTGAATTCTCCGAAAGACGGTTGGGTACGGTCGAAAAGGCTACTCACAACAAAAACTAAAATTATTTTAATTCTTCTTCTAATCTGTGGATTAGATCGTACCACTTGACCACTTACATTTTTTTACGTAGTGAACATAACAGATAAGATTTACCTTCATTTTTTTGTATGTTTAATACTTCCAACATTTTCAATTTTATTTGAGTTTTAAATATGCTGTCTCA
This sequence comes from Prosopocoilus inquinatus, assembly GCA_036172665.1. Taxonomy (NCBI): domain Eukaryota; kingdom Metazoa; phylum Arthropoda; class Insecta; order Coleoptera; family Lucanidae; genus Prosopocoilus; species Prosopocoilus inquinatus. The sequence continues at coordinate 20,577,066 of CM069875.1, forward strand.
AATTCCTAAAATTATCTTTAAATGCGTGAAAAAAATAAATACGTAATTGTGTACAGTTATTTCAATTTGAGGTAGTTGGGCTATTTGAATATTTTTCATTGTTCGAATAACCGGTCATTCGAGTATCCGATTATCCAAAAACCGATATTCGAATATCTGATTATCCAAATAATTGGATACTCAAATAACCGATTATCCGGATAACCGGTTATCTGGATAACTGGTTTTCGGTTTTGTTTAAAACCTCGGATAATCCAAAACCGGTTAACCGGTTATCCAAAAAACCGATTTGGTTGCCAGCACTACAGTAAATATCCATTAGATGTTGTTACGATGTAAATAGAGTGCTTTGTATGAATGCATACGTATTATGTATAATTATGCATATGTATTTAAGAATGCCATGAATTTAAATAAAATAAAAAAAGCTCTTTAGAACATGTCACAGTAAAAATTCTTTCTTTCTACAAAAATTAAAATACAGTCCATTCAATCGCCATTACAGATGTCATGTGGATATACACGTACGTACGTACGTGCGGCTAATCGTATCTAATCGCATATATTCGAGTGTTCCGTAACTGCAGTCGCTAAGCCCTTGTCGGCTTGGCGCGTATCGTTCTCTTCGCTTCTGAACTCAAAGAGTGATCGATGTGTGTTCAATTATTTTGATAAGGCAAGTAAATTCTTTTATGTTTATACATGTACTTATCCAAGAGATTACAATAAAGTTGAGTGTTTTATTTTTAAATGAAACAGATAATTAATTATTTGATATTATATTAGATATTCGTATAATAAAATTGGCAGTGATTTTAACCTTCAAAAAATAGTCGCAGGAATATATTTTTTTATGTGAATTTCTTCCGTTGATAATCACTAATCGTGGTTATGTCTTGATTTTATGCAGCATTACCATTTTCAGTGTTTTAATACTGACAATGAATCTCTTGAGAAAATTTGGAACGTTGTTTCTTTACACGTTGTGTTATTAAATTATTTAAATTAACTCTTGCTGTGCAATTTAACTAGACAGATTTTTATGGTCTATGAAAGTATCGCTTCATTCGAATGAACTTTCAAAGTGTCAAATTTGCTAATTTTTACGGCATAAAACTCATAAAAAAGTGCAAAAATGGTTTTCACTATGCAGTGATAAAAATTTCATAGCAAGAGTTGATCTAAATAATTTATTAACGCATCGTATTTCTTGAGTAGTACTTCGAATTCATTTCTAATGGGGACAGGGTAAACCATACAGTGTGATCCATTTAAAATGGAAACACCCCTTTTAAAATATGTTTATTAGCCGACTTGAACCGATTTTTTTTAAGATAGAGCTTCAGAAAATTGACCCGTTAAACATTTTAATGAGGACATGTAAGAAGAAAGATATAATAAATATATCTAGAAGACATTTGCGCAGGTTAGTTTCTAAAGACAGTAGAAATGCAAGAGTATCCCAACGTCATGTCAACTATTTAAATCCTCATATACAACCAGAAGCCAGTAAGGAAAGCGTGGAAGCTAATAAAAAAACATTGTTCGGTTTTCATTGAAGAAGAACTACAAAATGAATTTTATAATAATTCATTTGAGCAAGAAAAATGTCGCTCAGAGGATGAATGTTTCAATACAACTCATGACAATTCATTAAACATCCATACTAGTGATGGTTTTATAAAAAACTCAGAGGAAGTAGATGAAAATGGAAAACAAATATATGAAGGTGACAGTGTTACGTTCAATATAAAACATGAATTGGCCGCGTGGGAAATTAAATATAATATTTGCCATACAGCTATAACCGATTTATTAGTTGTCCTACGAAAACAAGAAAATAATTCGTCTCTGCCAAAGGATGCCAGAACTTTACTCCAGACACCAAGAGTTACAAATTCTGATATACAAATTGATGTTGGCATTGATGGTTTACCACTTTCAAACTCTAACAATAGTCAGCTCTGGCCAATCCTTGGCAGTATTTATCCAAAGGGAAACGTTTTTTTAATTGGTGCGTATCATGGATACGCAAAACCAGAAAATCCAAATCAATTCTTACAAGAATTTGTCGATGAAATGATTCATCTGACAAAATGTGGTATATTATATAAAAGCTTTAAGTTTAACGTACGACTTCGTTGCATCATATGCGATGCGCCGGCCAAGTCGTTCATAACGAAAACTAAAGGACATACCGGTTATTTTGGATGTACAAAATGTATTCAAGAAGGAGAATATATTGAGAGGAGAATATGTTTTCCTGAAATGGATTGTTTAAAACGTACAGATGAAAGCTTTGTATTACAAACAGACAAAGATTTTCACTTAGGACACACAATTTTGACAAATATTTCAAGTTTCGGTTTAGTATCGCAAATTCCACTGGACTATATGCATTTAGTTTGCATAGGTGTTGTCAAAAAAGTTATCGGTTTATGGTTGAATGGTAAGCTGAACGTACGACTTCAACATAAACAAATTTGTAAATTATCGGCCAATCTGTTATTTTTAAGACGTCATATACCAAAAGAATTTGCTCGTCGACCACAAGAAATTAAAAATATTTCGAAATGGAAAGCCACAGAACTGCGACAATTTTTATTGTACACTTCACCAGTGGTTTTATTTTGTATAGTACCAAAGGATGTATATGAACACCTACTGTCATTCCATGTTGCTATAAGAATACTATGCAATAACAAGCACATACATCAGTATGGAGAATATGCACACAACCTTTTAAAATATTTTATTCAGTGTTTTCAAATTTGTATGGAAAAAGCTTACATCACATAATGTTCATGGTTTATGTCATCTTCTAGATGATGTTAACAATTTAGGATCACTAGTTTTAGTGGCTTTCCTTTTGAAAATTATATGCGTACTTTGAAACGTATGTTACGCAAACATGAGCAACCTTTACAACAATTACATAAAAGGTATTTAGAACGAGATAGTTTATTATGTGGGGAAGAAGAAGATGACAAGAAACCTTTTTTTTTTAAGAAACACTTAAGAGGGCCGCTTCTTGATAATTGTACCGCTGAGAAACAATACGAAGTTATGAAAACAGGAACATATTGTCTGTTAACTTCAGCACCAGATAATTGTTGTAAAATAAATGAAGAAGTAGTGTTAGCTTTAAATTTTGTTTATCATTCATTGAATGATTGCATGATGGTGATCGGTAAAAAATTTTTACAAACTACAGAACTGTACAGTAGTCCTTGTTCTTCGACGTTAATAGGCTGCGCATATGTAAAAGATTTAAGGCTCCCCTGGAGTAAAATAAAATTTCTTGTTGAATGTATGCTTGGTTGCCTGTATATATCTGCACACAAAGGTCTACGAAAATCATGACAGCTGTCAATCAAACCCGATTTGGGTCCCGAGTGGACGTCCTAGGATCATAAAATGCAAATTATTTTAACCCAAAATGAAATTTTGCTATTGTCATTTTATACTTACTGCTTGAAATTGTTATTCCAATATAGAGATCAATTTATTAAAAAGAGATTGAAATCGCATAACAGTACATGTTTTCCACTGCACATGTGTGATTGATTTAAAAAATAAAAAAAACAAAATGTTACAATTTGGTTTTATCGAATGTATATTTTTATAACATTTTTACTTTTTACCCGGCTTTTTTTAATGACGTATTTATTTTTTCTTCCACAAAAATTATTTAGTATTATAATTAATGAAATCAAAAAAAATGATGGACACATCGAATATTTATTGCATTATCATTAAAAATTTCTTTTTTTTAAGAAATGACGCAATTTTTTGTGAATTTCAGCATAGGTGTTCGATTTAGTTTAAAAGACTACAAGATCCATGCATTGTTTATTGAATATTATTAATTACTTTTTCATAGCCGATTTATTTATTTTTTTATCTGCATGTTTCCAAATAGTATGCGTTTCACTTACACGCACAGGTTTCTTTTTGTCCCTGAACATACAATACAAATATTCGTATATTAAATTTAAAAAAGTGCCAGTACATTGCAGGATAGGATGCAAACAAAAAAGCTTTGATAAAACAAATCTCAAATATTAAAAAAAATACTAACATCAAGAGGAGCGCATTTCGAACAATTATAATGTTTGTAGTTAAAAAATATATTTTCATAGTTCATGATTGTGAGTGGTCTTGTTCATCATATCCTTTATCACAGATAGTCGTCTACAATGCATAGACCCGTTTCATAAACTGAAGGAGAGCATTTAGAATGTAAAAAACTTATGAATATTTTTCTTCTTTTTCACAATAATTTTGCTTCATGTAAAACAAAGTAAAAATTGTTGCTACTTTTTACAAGTTCTAACAAAGAATAAAACAGTAAAAATTATTGTTTCTGGTATATATATATATATGTGGTCTAGTTGCATGTTTAGATTTCGTTGTACGGAAGTAAGTAGATTCAGATTAGCAAGAATCTAATTGATAATCCTCATAATCCACAAAACAACTTAATACTTATTTTTCACAGAAAGATTTCTAAATAAAACCAAGAAAATAAGTAACAATAACAAGTAATCAACAAACAAGTAGGTTCAGATTAGCAAGAACGTAATTGAGAATCCCATAATCCATAATCGACAAAACAACTCCTCCTAATCTACCGGGTGTCCCGCGCCTCGTGCTCACCCTTCTAGAATCTTTATTTATTAATCGATTAACCTGAATTTTGGAGACGATAAACTAAACAAAAAATGGAATTTTCCGACATAAGATTCCTTTGAAAGTCATTTGAAATAAAGGGAGTGGAAAATTTCAATAAGACATGCTCTATTTAAAATTATTTCCAAAGAAAATATGACGAATTTGGTATCAGCGTACTCAGAAAAAAATGTTCTGTTGAACTAAGCTAAGAAACATACGAGGTTCTATCGAAAAAAATGAGTTAAGAGCTAATGAAAATTTCAAATACTGTAAAAATGTTAAAAATCAAAATACCTTCAAAGGAGTGATTTTTTCGAAACACTTGATCGCATTAGATCGAAAAACTTCGATTCATAGCTTTCTAGATTGAAAAATAAAAAAGTTTTTTTTCGTTGTCATGGAAACCAAAATTTACAATTGATACGTATTTGGACTCGTAATGCTCCGTAGATTTTAAATATGTAAAAATATATAGGGTGTTCCATTTAAAATAAGAAAGTTGATAGCACTTCCGGCGAAACCGGAAGTCCTATGACGACTATCAGTATGTCGAAAAATTTCATTTCTTGTTTAGTTTATCGTCTCCAAAATTCAGGTTAATCGATTAATAAATAAAGATTCTAGAAAGGTGAGCATATGGCGCGGGACACCCGGTATATCTTCATTATAATTGATTCGTAATAATGGTAGTATTGGGGAATTTTCTACAAAGTACTTAGAAAAACGATTGAAACTCAGAAATAATCCGGCAATTAGAAGGGAAAAGTAATACTTCTGTGGTAGACTCAGATTATGGTGCTGATACTTGGGAACAAGATTTGCCAAACATGATAGCAGAAGAATATGACAAAACAAAGAATATTTTTTTAAATGTTCTTTACAATTGCGATGCAGATATTATTCAAAAAAATACGTTAGGGCAACATACAAATCCTGAGTGGTTTAAGGAGAAATCTACTAGGTTGACAGCAAGTTATTTTGGAAAAATTTGTAATATGAGATCATCGACAAATACTAGTAATACAGTAAAAGCAATTTTGTATTGGCAAACATGTGGACAAACTGGAAATTACCCAAAACCGTTGCAATATGGAATTAATAATGAAGCAGCGGCTATAGAGACATTTAACGTTAAGTTTAATTTATCGGTCTCAAAATGTGGTTTGTTTATGGATAATCATAAAAAAATTTTGGCGGCGTCCCCGGATGGACTAGCAGGTGATGATGCGATAATAGAAGTAAAATGCCCGTACTCAGCGCGAAATATGACTATTTCAGAAGCAATCAAGGCAAAAATAATAACGTTTTTAACTATTGATTTAGAGGATGAAATTAAATTAAAATCTAATTTTAACTATATGTTTCAAGTTCAAGGTCAACTACATATTACTAATAGACATTTTTGCTATTTCGTTGTATACACGGGGAAAGATTTAGTATGTGACATTATTGAAAAAAACGATAATTTCTGGAATTCAGAAATGGTGGATATTTTAGAAAAATTTTATATGAAAAATGTTACGAAAAGACTTATGAGTATTTATTGATATATCAATATTATCGATAATATCGATATTTATCGAATTACGATATTTCAATTTAAGATATCGACATCATCGATATCTGCCGGATTTACAGAGATTATTGGTGGTATCGCTATATCGATATTATGGATAATTTAATGGAATATTAATACTCATTCATATTTTATATTAATTCGTTGGACTAAATCTATAAAACATGAATTTTATTAAATTACAAATTTCCTATATGGAACGTGATTACGACTCACGGTCACGATATAAAAAAAATTTAAAATATTTCAATTAATTTGTAGTCCAGTCAATTATGTTTTTAATACTAGACCAAATGTGTGAAAATGGTCTTGTCTGATCGATAATGATTATAATCCATAATATCAATACAATATTATTAAATCGATAACATCGGTATGTCGATCAAAAATCGACATATCAATAAATATCGATATACGGATAAAAGTCGATATTTCGATATTTTTTAGTTATCGGTATCCGATATTGAAAACATTAAATCAACAGTTATTAGCGAACTTCAATACGTAATAGCTTCCACAGAACCTGGCAAAAAGCGTGTCTTGAACTAAATTATTTACATTGGAGGCCTTAAGCAAGCCTGTACTACCTGCTGCGGTACCGGTCGTAAATCATCAATATGCTGTACACAAAGTTGCCTAACTTAGTCGTTTTCTCGGAGTGTTACCGGACCTTTTAATTACCAAAATAACAATAAATTTTTAAGTAGAAAGTTTTTTTAATCTCAAACCGGACAGAAAAATGAAGGGAAACACACTCAACGTTTCGCTATAGATTTATAGCTTCGTCAGGAGCTATAAATCTATAGCGAAACGTTGAGTGTGTTTCCCTTCATTTTTCTGTCCGGTTTGAGATTAAAAAAACTTTCTACTTACTATTTTCATCGGACAAGAACAAACTTCAATAATAAATTTTTAACTTTTACTTAAAAAGAAAATGTCTCCGCATTAGATACTAAGCTTCCCTACATTTTGACATAAATATGATTGAATGATTTTGTTTTGTTACCGAGAAAAACGGAATCTTAATTTTATACAAATTAATTAAAATAAAAAAATCTAATTGAATTTTGAAAAAAAGAAAATGTCACCGCACTGTAGTTTACAAAGCCGAATTCTTCTAGATTGCGAGCATTTTTCTAATGTAAAAATACGCCTGTAAAACGGATTCTACGAATGTACTATTTTACTATGCACTCAGATAGGACTCCAGTAGAGCCTTAAGTACAAATCTAGAAATATGGCCAATTGCAGAAAAATCGTGCAAATATTTTAAAATTCCTCATAGAAATGGTTACGCCATATTTCCGATTCTGCATACAGATTTATAATTAATTATTTATTAATTCCGTGTCCATATAAATACAATATTCAATTTATAACTCCTTCTTCTGAGAGGAAACGTTATCCATTGAACTGTAAGTAATATTAATTATTTAAGGATTATTTTAGATTTAATTTTTCTTGAAAAGTTTTAATATATTCAGCTATGGAGCAAAAGCAATGGTGTGTTGTTGAATTCAATGATGGCGTCCAACTTGTACCAATTCATTGGATTAAAGCCGATCATTGTTATTGGCCCTTATTTAACAGCTCTTTGAAATATACTGCAGCAGTTAAAAAAACAACCTCAAGACGATTGGCCTATGTATGAAATGAAAATGTTGGGAACTTATTGTGAGTACATAGACGTTAATTTACTCTATAATTCTAACACTTTTTCATTACTATATATTTTGAAACTTCAAATTAACCTTATCTGGCTATGAATAGATTAAGTAGCGACATCTTAAAACCGCATCCTGACCGTATATTGCATTAGGATTGACGAATTGAAGCCAGTTTGCTACATAATAAGTCATCCCATGCAAGGCGGCCATGCTTGCTGTCAAAGCACAATGAAAATTTTAAAAATTTTGCCGCAAATCGTTTTTGATTTCAGTGGATCACTCGAGCAGCCTCTGTACAGCTGTTTCAGCCCTCATTGAGGCTTCGTCAGCAAAAATGTAGTTCGAGAGTTTCACTGCAAACCAAAACGACTTGTCCCTAGTTATTCACAAAAGCGATGTAAAAGTCATGATTAGATTAAGTAGCGACATCTTAAAATCGTATCCTGACCTTACATTGCATTAGGATGGTCAGCATGCGATTTTAATTAAGATGTCTTTACTGAATCTATTGTCACGTGGTTAGGGGTAGGTAGCGGGTTCTCAGTGGCAGAGCTTCAAAACACAGTTTACCAAAACAATGTATACCTTTATTTAATGAATATTATTATCTATCGGCGGACGATCTTTAAATGTGTGGGGGTGCGTTTTCGTGATTCTCGTAATCGCGACGAGTCGGCTGCGACAGCGAGGATGAGGAATCCCTCTGTGCTGGGGTTGAAGAGACCCGACGATTCGGCTAACCGGATCCAGGGCAATCTCGAGGGCTGCAGCAATTGCGATGAGATGTCCTGATGAGGATGGCGGCAGCAAGGCGTCGGTGAGGATGCCTCCGTGGAACGGGCAGCGTCCTGATGAGGGTGGCGGCAACAAGGCGTCGGTGATGATGATCCTTCTTGGAAACGGCAGCGTCCTGATGAGGGTGGCGGCGGCGAGGCGTCGGTGATGATGCCTCCGTGGAACGGGCAGCGTCCCGACGCGGCGGCGGCCGCACGGCGTCGGTGAAGCAGGTCCTCCCGGAGAAGTTGGCACTAGGCCTACTTGGTCGACGGCTGGTTCCACTCCGAGGGCGGCTGCCCTTCTTACAGTAGGCACTAAGCCTACCGGACTCGGGTTCGAGTGCCTTCCCATCTTCTTCCGTACGTTATATAGGCGAAAATCTGTCTATTCGACTGTTATGACATGTTTCTGTGTTCTCCTTTCGTCACCTGTTGTATTAATTTGTCCCACATATAGCGCGTGCCATCGGTGTTTTGTTATGAAACGTGAACCGCTTGTAGCTTAGATTTCGCAAGATTGCTGTCTTAATTGTTCTACTTTATTCCTCGCGGAAATATTTCGTCGCGACTCCTTTACATTTTATAATTATTAATTTTAGGCTAAAAATTAAATCCTTATCGTGACACTATTCATGACTTTTACATCGCTTTTGCGAATAACTAGGGACAAGTCGTTTTGGTTTGCAGTGGAACTCTCGAGCTACGTTTCTGCTAACGAAGCCCCAATCGGGCCTGAAACAGCTGTACAGAGGCTGCTCGAGTGATCCACTGCAATCAAAAACGATTTGCGGCAAAAAAATTTAAATTTTGTCTTATCTGGCTAGTTTGAATATCATTTGTAGGAGAATAAAGAGTAAATTTTATTATTTTTAAGCTTCTTATGAAGTTGGTAGAAAGAAGTTATTGCTTGCTGAAGAGCAAACGGATCTGAGCACTGATTGGGAGGCATCAAAGAAAAGTAGAAAATCCAGAAAAAAGAGACGGCTTAGTAGTGATACAAGTGAAGACGAAATGGAGCATTTACGATTGAAACCATTACCGCCGCCACCAACTCCTTACTTGAATAGAGTTGCAGAGAATATCACCCAACCAACAAGACGTATTGAAGCATCACTGCTAGATACAGAATGTACTTTAGAGAATGTCATACTGCCAACAAAACTAAAGAAAATAACACGCGTGGACATAGATGAATGTACTACTTCAAAATCAGGCAGTGGCAGTAGCTCAACTGACTTAAACACGGACAGATTCGATAGTGTCAGACAAATCTATAGCAGATCAAGGTAAGTATACTATTAAATTGATATTTTTTTGAAAACAAAGTATTTATAACGTTTCAGAATTTCAAAACAAAGTAAACAGAGATTTATCCTTTATTAAAATGCACTTAATAAAATTATCACAAAGTGTAGATGCATTAACTAAGAAAAATTATACACAAGCTGAAGATGTCAATGATGAGGGTGATGTATTGCAGGATTTTCCTCTAGCTACAGAAGAAAAATTAGAACAAATGGAGGAGCAGTTGAAGTCCTTTGCATTCAAAACAAACATATACATATATATATATATATGTATATGTATATGTAATATTATTTGTGTGTAAATTTGTCTGTTTTAAGCCTAGCATTCATTTAAACAAATAATGAGTAGAGCATATTTTCAAATTTTACTTTGTTTATTCTACAGTGTGCCCACGGATTTTCTGCAATGGCAGAATGACATCTGATTCTGATTTTGATGCATTGTTTTAATTCATTTAAGTATTTTCTTTCTTAAAAAAATGAACTTTGCTGACACCAAGGTCTGCAGCTCGTTTACGCAAAGACGATTTTGGATTTTCATAAACTGATACCACAGCCATAGCTTATTTTCTTCCTTTTAGCTATAGAACCAGTTTCGTCGAACTTTTGGATAATGTTTTTTAACGTATTAATTGTAACATGAATAGCAGGATATTTTACATTAAATTTATCGATGATCGTTTGGTAAGTCGTTTCTCCGATTCCGTCACATTTTATTACGTAAATTCGTTGCTGCAACGTAAGCGTAACTTTAACTAGAGGTATTAATTATCAATAAGCACTTAAAGAATAAGTTTGATTAATCACTTTGGCTAGTCCGGGTAATGCGATAATTATGAATGTAATTTAAACTTAGGCAAATATTTGAGAGTAAGTAAGCATGTTTTCTAAATTTAAATCCATAAACGAGGCAGTGTGTGAATTTTTCTATAATTTTTGAAGGTTTTAATGCAAGCAAATTTTTTTATAAAGAGTAAACGTTTTTCCTAAAACATAAAATAAAAAAGATTTTCTTCTATTGCAGAAAATTATTTTGAAAGTAATTAAAGACAATTATTATGTACAATATTTTCAGATCAACAAATTAGAAAAAAATAGGTGGCCATGGTGTAGACAATAGAACAAAGTTATTATTGCAAAGGTTATTAACCGATCAACTTGCTGCCAAATTCAGCTGGTTAGGAACAAAAAAGAAACAAATTTTTTCAAAACTTACTTGTGCTGCAGTTGTTCTGCGTAAGTTATTTGTCCGACCGATGGGCAACTATGTATCTTTTAAATTATTATAATTTATATTCTAGGCATAATATAGAGAAAAGAAGGTTGTACTGAACAAAAAGCTGTAATCAGCATTAAAAATTGGTTACGATATGCATCTACGCGGAATAATAATAAGTGAGTATGTTTTCAGTTTATCCGACATTAAATTTTCCGAATTCCTGTTTATACAGTTTGTTTTGAAAACAAAACATTCTTGAAATTAATGATTAGGAATAATTTTCAGTTAAGAGATATGCCTATGGTCTATTTTCTCCTGACAGGCGGAAAACGCGTAGTTGTAAATGAATGTGGCTCTCTTATTAGTCAGTTATTTGTGTTCTCTTCTTTATTTTATTAAAACGGCAACTAGTTGGTAACGATTCGGGGCTACTTTGAAATCTTTTGTCGTCTGCAAGTTGTGTAACACTTTAGAACAATCTGTAAATTTCTGCCTATCAATAAAAATTAGAGTATAACTGTTAACAATTGGGGTCAACTTTGAATGAATTATATTATGGTGACTTATACTGGGTGTGCCGTGAGGTAATGTCGCCACTTCACCGTCGTGATAATCGATTAAAATTAAGTAAAAAACTCTAAAGTTTGTTCTAAAGCAAACCGTTTCAGAAATATTGAAAGTATAATGTTTATTTTTTTTTCATCCTTATAATTTTAAAGTTCACCTAACAATTTCTCCGTTCACCTAATAATCAATTCAAATAAAAAGAAACTAATAAAACAAACCGTATTTCAAGAATACGACGTTTTTATTGTGATTATCAAAAAAATTAGAAATCTGTCAGCAGTGGTAGTGTTTTCAAAAACGAAAATTAAAAAACACGTTGTACTCTTGAGAAACGATTTGCTTTGTTAGTTTTTATTATTTTCTATTTATTATTAACTTTAAAATTAAAAAAATAAAAACTTCAACATTTAACACCCAGTATTTCTGTAACGGTTTTCTTTAGAACAAACATTTATTAGAGTTTTTTTTTTACTTGGTGTTAATTGATCACAAGGGTGGAGTGCTGGCATTACATTACGGAACTTCTTGTATAACAATGATGTAAGGCACATCTCTTAATTCAAAATATTCTTTTTATTATTTTTCTAGTATTATTTAATTATTTTAGAGAGAAGAGACTTTTAGAGGCAGCTAACGAAAGAAATTAAAGAAGACTTTGAAATTGAAATTACATATATTATAATACATTATAATAAAACAAAATCAAATATAATCTCTTGTTTGTTTTATAGGATGTCATTCTTACACATCTCTATTTTTTTTTTATTTGACGTACCTACGGGATGCTGTCTGCATATTTCACAACGCTTTCGATTGGGTGCACTAAGTCTATCATAAAAAAATCCAAAACCTTAGAAAATTGCACTTCCTGAATATAACATATTTATAAAGTATGAAATTTTCGTGCTAGATCTAACTTTGTAATAAATAAGCATATCATTTATTCAAAAGGTGGTGATATTTTTATTTCGCTGTATTGTGCAAGGAATGCAGGCCAATTCCACAATAATTTCAACGGATAGGCGGATATTTGGATATCCATTAGAAAATCATAGGATAACCATAGATATGTAATGGAAATTGTGGATGTTCATAAATTGCACGAAATGGATGTCTAATGGATGTACTTGTGCTGAGTGGATGGATATCTAATGGATATCGTTATGCTGACCACAGAAAGTCCAAAGTAGGGATACCTGTATATCTAATGTACATACATAAGACGTATTTGCTTGGATATACATATAAGATATGGATATTAGGCGGACATTTGGATAACCATTAGAAAACCATAGGATATCCATAGACATCTAATGGATATCATGGATATCCATAAATTACATGAAATGTATGTCTAATGGATGTACTTGTGCTGTGTGGGTAATGTTAATTCTAGAGCAGTGCATTTATTTAATTAATGCTGGATTGCATAAAATATTTAAGTCAGGATTAAATTTAATCCTAAATTATATTGTGACATACACCATGACACCATCAAATATTGATTAAAAGCAAATTGAGATTATTTAGTGAATGTCGCTATTATTTTACCATTGAGTGACTTTACAAAGAATTGGCAATTTAAATATTTCAAATTACTTACAAAGACGGTAAGGTAACCTTTTTAGAAATAAAATTTTAGCGTTTTTGTTATTGTAAGACCAACCATTTTAATTCATCGCATATACAATACATGCGTTACTAAAAGAAGTCTCCACATTCAGTAAAAGAGAATTTTTGACGGCTATTAATCGGAATTTATTAGTTTCTAGAATTTTCAGGATAGTATTACATGGGATTTCGATTTCTTTTTTGAAAAAAAAAAAAAAATTAGAAATAAAACGGGCATCAGGATAGGTTTTTATTGAAATTATCTTCTTTCAAGAAGAAACTAACGGTAGTCGGTCATCTGTAGTACTTTTTAAAATCCCTATAGATTTGATTTAATAGGTTCGTTATTGTAACGTTCAGTAAGTTTGATGGACCGGTTAAAATAATCTACAGAAACCGGATCTCAGAGACTTATCTCCATCATATAGCAAAATCTTCTGGAAAATGAATCTACTGTTTATTCTACTCCTTTTTTATTGCGTTGTCATTTCGAGGTACTTTTTTGTAAAAGTAAAAAGGTTTAGGGAGTTTGTTACACAATATCTGTTATGATCGTCATTTTATTTATAGAAAACTTATGTTATTATTTCATAATTTTCTAACACGTCACGTGACGTGTAAGTTTAACATCATGAAACTTCACATCACTTTTTCTTACTTCTTAAGAAGAAAATAAAAAGTCGTGGATTAATAAAATAAAGGCAGATGATATCGTCTTTATTGCGCTAAGAACAGTACACTTTTACCAGTGCATTTAACATTCTCCTGCATTGATGTCGTTACTGTTTCAAGAAAATGTCCAAATTCTAATAAAGTCTTTTTGCAATAAACATTGTCTTTGCACAACTGTCAAAGCACCTCAATAAATTAATGACAATTTGAACAGTATTCGGTATTTAAAAAGCAAAGAAGTCCCGGTAAAAAAATATTTTTTCTTTAAAATACGTGATTAATTTCTTTCTTTCATAACTGCCATATCTAACATTGGACTTTTAACTGCACTCTTAATTTTTTGTGTTAAATTCAACGTACATTTCAAGAGTTAAGATGAATTCAGAAGTTCTGTGGAGCAGATTTCAGTTTCTTTACTTTATTTAACCAATAACTTCATTATGAGCTACAAACGTGAGTTCTCTACGTTTTGTAATGCAGTATGCACTTCTTCACTACTTTATATTTACGTTATTATTAGTTTCACTACGGATACACAAATGATTGCAAATACAGAGAAAAATGTTAACATTTATTATATTACATACAGTACAAACTTAGGACTAGTATAGACAATGAAAACAATTTTTACAATCATAGCTATCTTTCTATTTACAAAAAATTAATATATTAAAGTATACAACTATTCTGTCTACAATTAATAATAATATTTGGCACATACAGTTAAACACTGTTGATTGTTAATTACTAAATAAACAAACACACAATTACATTGAAGTTGTTCAAAATGTTCACAATAATTTTAGGTTTGCGTGTTTGCTTATTTAACAAATTTCCTTTTGACATTTGAATCAATAAATTGTTCTTTGGCAATTTCGTCACATACCAATTTGAAAATAAGGCACAGAATTAATTACTGTCCTAGTTTGTATAATGCTACACACTTATACATGAAATTACTTTCACAAATGTTTCGATTAAATGTAAAAACAGCGAGATTCACTGCAATTATTAAACAATTCGGATAAATGCTTAAATAAATACAAAACAAAAAACAAATTATTAACAATCACATTCGCTCCTCACTTAAAAATATTAATAATCATAATATATCAATATGTACACACAGAGAATTCAGTTCAAAATCAGCACAGGTTAATTAACCCTTAAGCTCTAAAACTAAAGTCTATATCTAGTATCACAGAAAGACACATGCGAACGCACGAAAAAGACTAATTCAACAACAACTGGCCATTTCGAAGTGAGCTCTCGCGTAAAGTCAAAATTTGGCACAATAATTCATCAAAGATTATGTTCAAGCCTATCTTCAAGGCATCTTTATAAAGCTACTTAAATAACAACTTTTTAAATGTCATGGCATTAAATTAGTCAATACATTCGATTCTTTTTATAAATTGGCAGGTTCATAATTTTTTAATTAAATTAAGAACTTAATTACCTCAGAATCGTCACACAGAAACAAACGTTATTTACATTTCATATCCATTTGATGTTTGAAATTTGAAAGTAAAAATGCCTAAGTGAAATCATAAATATATAAAACATTATAAAAGCTGTTTGATCTTTGCAAAACGGTTTGGAAAAGTTACTAAAAAAGGATTTAAAAAAATGTTTAAAAAACGAAATAAATCGAAGAATTACATTGATTTAAATTGCAGTTTAATTTTTTTTTGTAAATTTATAAAAAAAAAACTTTGGTCTGGGGAAGTTATTAAGAAACAACAAAAATTAGAAAAATAAATAAATTAAAAATCACCTTGGTTTTTTCAAAGTGCAGTACAATTTTTTCCATGAATTTATAAACATAAAGAAATATTTTAAACGTTGGATTTCCTGAATACATGCCGATAGTTAACATTGATCATAATCATTTTATAGGTCACTTTAACTTATGGCGTTTTCGACTGTTCACTCTGAGGCACTCTGAGAGAATCTACAAAATTTGTTTTTACATGAGGTTAAAACAAGATGGAGATACTCTAGCTGCGTTCGGCAATCACCTCTGAATTGTTCGGTTTATTCACTCTTACATACAGAAAAACCTTCCTCACACTTTTGATCAGAGAGCATTACCGAACTCGGCTTCTGAGAGCGCACCCCACAGTCAGTCAAAAACGCTATTAGGTACAATTTCATAAATAAATGCCATTTACTTCAAAAAAAAAAAAAAAACAAATTGGATTATTGTCCAATTGTATAGGGTTTCTGGTTATATTTATTTTGAGTGGTACCTATACATTCTATTACTTTCATCAAATATACCTATCAAAAAATAGTAAGTACAAATGTTTTAGGAATTTACCTGAACCGCCAGAATTTACCAGAAAAGGAAACAAATGACGATCTGCTATTTTAAATGGAACACCCTGTCAATTAATAAAGCTGTGTGAAGTTGGCCCCCGACTTATTAAAAAAAAAATTTTTTATAGCTAAAACGACGCCAAATTGTTTGTAGAGTTATGTAGTGAAAGAATTTTCGTTTGTAGTAAAAAAATAAAAAAGTTATGGAAGGGAGAAAAAATGGTCATCCCCCAAAATGGGGGGATGACTTCTAACCGGTACTAATCAATGCCAAATTGTTTGTAGTTGTTTGTAGTGAAGAAATTTTCGTTTGTAGTTATCCAGAAAAAAAGTTACAACCCCTTGAATGTTAAGGGTGACAGTATTTCCACCCCCGCAGGGGGGATAACACTATATTCGGTAAACCGTCTCCAAATAATGCGTAGAGGATTGTAGTGATGGAATTTTCGTTTGTAGTTATCCGAAAAAAAGTTACAACCCCTTGAATGTTAAGGGTGGCACTATTTCCACCACCACAGGGGGGATAACTCTTTATTCGGCAAACCGTCTCCAAATAATGCGTAGAGGATTGTAGTGAAGGAATTTTCGTTTGTAGTTATCCAGAAAAAAAGTTACAACCCCTTGAATGTTAAGGGTGGCACTATTTCCACCCTCGCAGGGGGGATCACACTATATTCGGCAAACCATCTCCAAATAATGCGTAGAGGATTGTAGTGAAGGAATTTTCGTTTGTAGTTATCCAGAAAAAAAGTTACAACCCCTTGAATGTTAAGGGTGGCACTATTTCCATCACCGCAGGGGGGATCACACTATATTCGGCTAACCGTCTCCAAATAATGCGTAGAGGATTGTAGTGAAGGAATTTTCGTTTGTAGTTATCCAGAAAAAAAGTTACAACCCCTTGAATCTTAAGGGTGGCACTATTTCCATCACCGCAGGGGGGATCACACTATATTCGCCAAACCGTCTCCAAATAATGCGTAGAGGATTGTAGTGAAGGAATTTTCGTTTGTAGTTATCCAGAAAAAAAGTTACAACCCCTTGAATGTTAAGGGTGGCACTATTTCCACCCTCGCAGGGGGTATCACACTATATTCGGCAAACCGTCTCCAAATAATGCGTAGAGGATTGTAGTGAAGGAATTTTCGTTTGTAGTTATCCAGAAAAAAAGTTACAACCCCTTGAATCTTAAGGGTGGCACTATTTCCATCACCGCAGGGGGGATCACACTATATTCGGCAAACCGTCTCCAAATAATGCGTAGAGGATTGTAGTGAAGGAATTTTCGTTTGTAGTTATCCAGAAAAAAAGTTACAACCCCTTGAATGTTAAGGGTGGCACTATTTCCACCCTCGCAGGGGGTATCACACTATATTCGGCAAACCGTCTCCAAATAATGCGTAGAGGATTGTAGTGAAGGAATTTTCGTTTGTAGTTATCCAGAAACAAAGTTACAACCCCTTGAATGTTAAGGGTGGCACTATTTCCACCACCGCAGGGGGGATAACTCTTTATTCGGCAAACCGTCTCCAAATAATGCGTAGAGGATTGTAGTGAAGGAATTTTCGTTTGTAGTTATCCAGAAAAAAAGTTACAACCCCTTGAATCTTAAGGGTAGCACTATTTCCATTACCGCAGGGGGGATCACACTATATTCGGCAAACCGTCTCCAAATAATGCGTAGAGGATTGTCGTGAAGGAATTTTCGTTTGTAGTTCTCCAGAAAAATAGTTACAACCCCTTGAATGTTAAGGTTGGCACTATTTCCACCCTCGCAGGGGGGATCACACTGTATTCGGCAAACCGTCTCCAAATAATGCGTAGAGGATTGTAGTGAAAGAAGTTTCGTTTGTAGTTATCCAGAAAAAAAGTTACAACCCCTTGAATGTTAAGGGTGGCACTATTTCCACCACCGCAGGGGGGATAACTCTTTATTCGGCAAACCGTCTCCAAATAATGCGTAGAGGATTGTAGTGAAGGAATTTTCGTTTGCAGTTATCCAGAAAAGAAGTTGCAACCCCTTGAATGTTAAGGGTGGCACTATTTCCACCCTCGCAGGGGGTATCACACTATACACGGTGGCCAGAAAAATGCGGACAAACGTCACGCAGGCCAAATCTTTGTTTAATTCTGAGTTGACAATCTTAATTGAAAAAAGTAGTACAGTGCTTTCTTAAGTCACACGAGCAGCTTAAAAGAATTGTAAATTTGGCAACACCTAATCAGACAAGTACTGTGGTAGTAATCATTTTATTATTTACTATAAATCAGGTAAATACGCAAATTAGCAAGAATTTTATGTTAACATGGATACCAATTGTATTCAAATTTAAAGATAATATGAAAAAATTATAAGAACTGTTCAAATTGGTAGCCATCAGTTTCCAGACATAATTCCAATCTTCGAGGAAGCGAATTCAAAACGCGCTCCAACATATCCGGCGTGATTAATCGAACTGCCGCCGTAATTTTATTAATTACATCCTCTTCGTTCACTGGAGGCGTTGCATAGACCTTTTCCTTTAAAAACCCCCAAACGAAAAAGTCCAAAGGATTAATATCGGGAGATCTTGCCGGCCATGCTATTGGACCGTTACGCCCTATCCACCGATTCGGAAAGTGTTCGTTTAACCAATCCCTAGAAATTCTGGCATTGTGAGCAGGGACTCCGTCATGCATGTACAACATGTTGGGTCTCAAATTCAGTGGAATATTATCCAGTACTTCTTCTAAAACGTTAACGTACTCAATTCCATTTAGACGATTTGGAAGAAATATTGGTCCAACAACTCGAAGATTTAAAATCCCCAGCCAAACATTTACCGAAAATCTTCTCTGATGTCCAATTTCCCTTACTGCCTTGGGATTTTCGTCCGCCCAAAAATGAAAATTATGGCTATTAAAGACGCCATCTCTCGTAAACAAGCATTCGTCGCTCCAGAGAATATGCAATAAAAAGTTCGGCTCTTCTTGAATCCTTTGTAAAATATTGTTACAAAACATTCTTCTGTGCACATTATCGTTCACATAAAAAGGCTGCACTTTCCTTCCATGAAACGGATGCAACAAATTTTGAGATAGTACTGAGTGCACTGTTGTTTTGCTAGGAATATTTAGTTCCCGAGCTATTTGTCTTGTGCTGGACGTCGGATCTTCGTAAACAGGATCCAATATTTGCTCTTCTAATTGAACTGTTCGACGCCCTCTAGGTCTACCGCTGTTACGATAATTCGGTATAAAGGAGCCAGTTTCTCTAAATCGCTGATCCATTCTACGGAACGTGTTGGTGGATGGATGTCGCCGTTGAGGATACCGTATTTGATATTCTTCTTTTGCCAAGTTTGCATTTCCATTGCAAAATCCGAATACCATATACATGTCGGCGTATTCTCCAAAGGTAAACATTGTTCGGTACTAAGAACAGCACAAAATGTTTATCTTATTTCAAGAGCCAAATGTCACATGAGAAACGTCAAAAATTGACAACTACTTACTACTTTTAAACAAGCAGCCTTACAGTACCACGTTGCCATATGTACTTTAATTTCAAAAAAGCCAATGAAGAAATGTTAAAAATGTAAACCATTGGTATTAATCGATTAGTTACATCAATGCATTTGAGATAATTCCATTTCTAAATTTCACCACAATGATTTTACATAGATAAATTTGACGAATTTTGCTAAATTTTAGCCGTACATCTTAAGGTTTGATGGTCTCGTGCGCCTTAAGGAAGGACCGCATAACTTTTTTGGATTAAGATTATCGCCTCAGAATTGAACAAAGAATCGTTCTACCTGGCGTTTGTCCGCATTTTTCTGGCCACCGTGTATTCGGCAAACCGTCTCCTTGAAACTTCTTTTCTGTATAACTACAAACGAAAATTCCTTCACTACAATCCTCTACGCATTATTTGGAGACGGTTTGCCGAATACAGTGTGATCCCCCCTGCGAGGGTGGAAATAGTGCCAACCTTAACATTCAAGGGGTTGTAACTTTTTTTCTGGATAACTACAAACGAAAATTCCTTCACTACAATCCTCTACGCATTATTTGGAGACGGTTTGCCGAATATAGTGTAATCCCCCCTGCGGGGGTGGAAATAGTGCCACCCTTAACATTCAAGGGGTTGTAACTTTTCTTCTGGATAACTACAAACGAAAATTTCTTCGCTACAATCCTCTACGCATTATTTGGAGACGGTTTGCCGAATATAGTGTAATCCCCCCTGCGGGAGTGGAAATAGTGCCACCCTTAACATTCAAGGGGTTGTAACTTTTTTTCTGGATAACTACAAACGAAAATTTCTTCACTACAAACAACTACAAACAATTTGGCATTGATTAGTACCGGTTAGAAGTCATCCCCCCATTTTGGGGGGAAGACCATTTTTTCTCCCTTCCATAACTTTTTTATTTTTTTACTACAAACGAAAACTCTTTCACTACATAACTCTACAAACAATTTGGCGACGTTTTAGCTAAAAAAATTTTTTTTTTTAATAAGTCGGGGGCCAACTTCACACAGCTGTCAATTAAGAAAAATATTTTTCTCCTAATTTCTAATATACAGGATCATAATGAGCAGAACAAATTTTACCAGTATGTAGAAAACACTTTTTTAAGTTAAAAAGTTCCTATAAAGCTATGTTCTAAGCTGCATAATTATGAAGCTACAAGAAGTCAAAGTTTTTTTTAATTAAAATTAAATTCAAAAGGTAAGACAGTGCGAATCATTTAAAAGGCCGCTGAGTTAAAAAAATAATGGAATTGGCACACATTTATAACTGCGTCAAAGGATTTTTAATGCGTGCTTATATTAAAGCTCAAGGAGCACAGTTTGAACAGTTTTTGTAATACTATGATTTAATTGAATATTTGAATATAATTTTCACAGTTGCTATTATTAAATATTTGTTTATTATAAAATATTGGCTTCTTGTAAGTTCACAACTGTGCCGTTCAGGATATAGGTTTACAAGAACTTTGTTCCGCTTATTATGATTCATCCTGCATAGTTTGTCTGCGTTTTGTTTCAGACTTTTTGCAATATGTAAGTTTCGTATGTTTTGATTATTTTATTTCATATAATATGTTAATTTGTCTTAGCTGTTAGCATTTTACCTTATATAGGAAATCCCATGTTAATTTAAATGTGCTCGAATATTGGCTTTCTTAATTATTTCACAGCAAAATTCTAATTATTTTTTTTAAAGGGCTCTTTAAGGTGAATCTGTCTATGAAGTTGGACAAAAGACTCTATACCTAAATTCAATTTATACCAAACTATCAGCACTGCCTTAGCCAATGATAGTGAAAACTGAACAGATAATTAATAAATCTACTCCGTTTTTGAAAATGATTGATAGAAAAAGGTTTACCAGTAATTTATTTTAACATTTACTGATCAAGGCCGTGCTGATAGTTTGGTATAAATTGAATTTCCTTACTGATATTTTTTAAATATCTTTAAACTGAGCGAATAAAAAAATCTCAAACTTCAAAGACATATTCACTTTAGAGAGCCCTGTAAAAAATCTAAATGGAATTTTGCTGTAAAATAATTAGGGAAGCCAAAATTCGAGCACCTTTAAATTAACTTGGGATTTCCTATGTTGCGTTTCAAAACGCAGCACCCTGTACAAACTCACACATAATAAAATTCTTATTAACTCTATGCCTACTGAAGTAAATTCTGTTTGTTTTATTTTTTCGTGAATTCTGGCGGTTTAGGTTTAAAACGTTTGTGTTTAACATTTGTTTATGTGTCTGATAAAAAAGTGTGTTAGTACAATAAATTGAAAATATAACCAGAAACCTAACACAGACCTAAGGAGGGTTATTTTGATCGAATTGAGGTATGAGTCTTTTTAAATCGCTCTCTAATAAACAATACAACTTACCCCACTTTTAGTTTGATTTATAACCTGAATAATAAATTGTTGAATAAAATGAGTATAATTACAAGAAGCGTTTAAGATCTTTCACCACTGACTCAAATATTATCGATATAATATCATTGGGACACTTTATCATAAAATTATGTAGAAGAGATAGAAATGTGATTTCGATGTTTTCCTCTTTTAAATTGTCTAAATCAGGAATGGGCATTAGCGATTAACCGTACTCCCAACACGCAGCTGCAACAGTTGTGATTATTTGCCGGGCGCATCTCTGTGAATGAATTCTCGTTTCTCCGAAAACAATCGAGAGTGGGGTCTTTTGAGGCGCCCAAGAGCATCCCCGGTCTAAGTGAATCAACACAAACGCCCCTTCATTTTAACAAAAACATAACAATAAAAGAAAATAATAAATTATAAAACCCTACGCAAAAACTATTAGCCGCATTCAATTGCGTATGCACTGGGGTGGCCAAAACAAGTGAACTTAAACTTAATTCGCTGACAAGTCTTGGACTCTGTGTATTAACTAAACTGGAAATCTTTTCCGCCTCTCTTATGCAAGCCTCCAGTTGAAGATCGGAGGGATATTTCTCGGTAGTCTCTACGATGACGAAAATATCTAATTCTATGGTTAGATAACCTCTTAAAGTGCACTGGGCCACTTGTATTCGCCTTTCAAGGGCTTGAAGTAAAGCCTTCAGTGTTAGTGAATACGTAGATTTTCCTTTCAAGACATACAGAGCTCTATCAATTTGTTTGCGCGAGTACAACAAACGCAAGCCACCGGCGCAAATCGGACAGCAAGCTCCGGGTGGTGTAAATCCCAAGCAATCCGGATCTGGGAGAGGACGGCATTTTACTTGGGCGCATTGCTGTGTTTTCTTGTCGGTTATTAAACCCACCGTTACGCAGGAGCCTTCATAATCTACACTCGCAAAGTCCGCCCACGCCGCACATTCGGAAGTGTATGTCTTTCCGTTAATGCCGCAGACTTCGCCGATACGCTTACAATTATGCAAACAGGGGCCATGATATGCAAATTTTCTGTTGCTGTGCGCCAGGAAGCACGGATTTTCATATTCTATGTTATCGATGTCGCACACAGGATCTCTCGCCACGTTCTCGCAGTGTGTTGTACCGTTTACTGAAGCAAACAAACAGACAATTAATTATCTTGGAGAGTAAAAAGATATTGGCGCGTAACAAGTAGAATTATACAGCATCGCTTCTAGGGAAACAGGATGTTTGAACTTTGTTGTTTACGTTGATACAAAGTAACTGCTTCAGTAATTTATTGTTAGCGTGTAGAACTCGCAATTTGTATAATTTCTCGCTTCTTATACTTGGCAAGACATTTGTCTTTTTTAAGCAAAAACATTCTTTTAACTTAAATCTGCTTTTACTGTATGTAGGTAACTTAATTCTGCCTTTAATGTATGTAGGTAATTCACATGCATTTGATTGAACTGGAATGTATTAAAATATATTAAAGGATAATTATGTAGTGTAAAAGACATACCAGCGGGTGCATAAAACGAAAAGTGAACGATTTATAAATCTGAGATTATTAATTGATTTATGGCGAATTATACGTACTAATGTTTTACCAAAGTATTGATTGCTATTTTAAGTTAATTTTACTTATACTATGTTTTTTGACTGATTTGGTCGATACGTGGTGGAAATCCATTTAAACGTAGACGTAAATGTAAAAAAAATAATCTTTTTTACTCACAATTTCCACTATATTATTACCAGGTGACCAGGAAACTTCTTATTGAAGCTTCTTTTAATAATTTGACTGATTTGGTCGATACGTGGTGGAAATCCATTTAAACGTAGACATAGATGTAAAAAAAACTAATCTTTTTTTTACATCTACGTCTAAGTTTATATTATTTGAATTAATCTCAGAAGAGATAAAGAAATAAACAGTAACCAGTGATGAACATATAAAATAGCGACATCTTATTATCGCTTTTTGACCTAACATTGCAGTAGGATAGACAAATTGAAGCGGGATTTGCTCCTAATGAGTCCCCCATGCAAGGCGGCCATGCTTGCTGTCAAAGCAAAGTAACCAGTGACATATAAATTTTGTTTTATTGCTATGGCAACCAACTTTGTTTTTTTATAAAAATTTTGTTATGCTTTGACAGCAAGCATGGCCGCGTTGCATGGGGGACTTATTAGGAGCAAATCCCGCGTCAATTTGTCTATCCTACTGCAATGTCAGGTCAAAAAGCGATAGTAAGATGTCGCTATTTTATTTGTTTTTTTAAATGGTATCTACCAATAATTATTTTTAGCGATTTTGAAACAAGCATATTTTTCTCCATTTAGTGATACAATTTTGTCATTATGAGCAAAAAATAAATAAAATATAGGAGCAGAAATTTGATAATTGAAGTTATACATGACAAACAAGTTCCAGGTAGATTTTTTTAAATATAATATTTCTATAGTATTCTAAATTCTTGGTTAAAGCTGACGAATGAGTCGTACTAAATATTTTGTTTTTCATCGATTTTATTTTAATTTTTCTTTTCTTCAACAAAATTATATTACTGAATGGAGGAAAATATGCTTATTTGAAAATCAGTAAAAATTATTATAAGTACAGTTGCCGAAATAGAAAGCGGGACAAGTCTCATAACTAAAGAGCGGATTCTATGCTAAATGCATATTGCATGCATATTTTGCATATTTGAGCATTTTGTTCAATTTTCGCATATTTCTTAAAAACGTGCATATATATGCATATTTGAAAGAATTTGTGTCGAAGTGAGTAAATTTTTTCCTGAATTCTTAATTCGTCAGAACATGTTGCATTAATTAGGGTCTAGTTTGCACCCTTCTTGGGCTTAAGCAGGCAGAATTTTCCAAGTAGTGAATTAGGGATTTCCAAGTACTTTCTTAACGATGCGGTGGGGCGTTCATGTTTGCAATATTGTTTCATCACTTCTTCACGGATTATTAGTCGGTTATTGCTGCGAACGTTTAGTTCTTCCGTAAAAGTATTTTTGTTTGTGAGAAGTGCAATATGCCGAAAGACAATTCGAGCCTGGTTAATTCCTGGATCAGAAGCTATCCCGAGCTTGCTTACACCAATGGAAGCGTATTCTGTAAAGCCTGTAGTAAAATGGTAAGTTTTAAGTTTGTTTTCTTCCTCCTTAGGTAAATATTTGCTTGGTTCTTGAATATTGAAAGTTCAGACAGTTTAAAAAATTCAAGTTCTTGTTGTAGATACCAACCCAACGAAAATTTTCGGTCACACAACATGTCGGGACAGAACTACACAAGTCAAAATGCAAGAAGATGAATGAATCGAAAACATTTCAATTACCCTTAGACAGTGGGCCGTCGTTGATGACTTCTTCTAATGAACAACAAGAATTTAATGCTGATTTATGCGAGGCGATGATTTGTGCAAACATACCTTTGAAAAAACTGCAAAATTCTATTTTTAAAAGTTTTTTGGAAAAATATACCAAGAAAAATGTTCCCGATGAAAGTACGTTAAGAAAAAATTACGTGCCTCGCATCTACAACGATACTCTAAAAGAAGTCAAGAAAATCGTAGAAAATCAATATATTTATTTTATTGTGGATGAAACTACTGATTCTTGTGGGCGTTACATTGTAAATTTGTTAATAGGGTCTTTGCGGGAAGATAAACCTAGTGAATCTTATTTAATAGCCTGTACACAGTTAGACAAAACTAATCATTTAAGAATTTTAAGATCTGTTAATGAATGTTTTATGAAATTTTTCTCACCTAATGTAGTTCCTACTGAAAAAATTTTACTTATGGTATCAGATGCTGCCCCTTACATGGTTAAAGCCGGGGAGCAATTTAAAACAATTTATAAAAATTTAGTTCACGTGAGTTGTTTACCTCATGGATGTAACAGAGTAGCTGAACATATTAGATGTGAATTTTCTGATGTAAATCTACTAATTAGTACCATTAAAAAAATATTTGTCAAAAGTCCCCTACGAGTTCAGTTGTACAGGGAAAAATTGCCGAATGTACCTTTACCTCCCGAACCAGTGTTGACTAGGTGGGGAACTTGGTTGGAAGCGGCAATGTTTTATGCTGAACATTTTGTAGCAATTAAGGAATTGGTTGTAGAGTTTAATGCCCAAGATAGTGCTGCTATTGCAAAGGCACAAAATATTGTAACAAAAACTTCATTGGCAAATCAACTGAACTTCATCAAAATGCATTACAGTTTTGTAATACAAACTATAAACAATTTAGAAAAACCGAAAATGTCTTTAATAGAATCCGTTAAAATTGTTAAAGAATTTAAAGAGAATATTTCAAAAGTTCCAGGTAAAATCGGCAGTTCAGTAAATAAAAATGTTTATCCGTTTTAGATAAAAATAGCGGCTTCAAAACCCTTGAGGAAATTTACGAAATTTTGAATAGAAACTTTGAAATTGACTTAAGTGTAGAATTTTCAGCTATGAGTCACTTTAAATATGCCCCAATTACCTCCGTGGATGTTGAAAGGAGTTTTTCAATTTATAAAAATATTTTGTCAGATAAAAGGCAAAATTTCCTGGTAGAGAACTTGGAAAAACACATTGTTGTAAATTATAATCGAAGATTTTTTTAGTCGTTATAATATTTACTTAATAATGTACATACATAATATACATACTTCCTTCATATAAGCGTTTACAAATAAATGTAAATAAATTGTATAAAATATAATGTTTTTTATTTGAATAAGAATGCCCATAAAACACAGTAGACCAGTTATTGCATTATTTGAAGTGTTCGGCCTATCTTGCACATATTTCGCCATTTTTAGTGCATATATATGTGCATATTTCATCATTTTTTAGTGGATATATATGCGCATATTTCATCAAAATTACTCGCATATAAATCCGCTCTCTACTCATAACGAAATTTAGGATTATTTTGATAGTGTGAAGTTTCCTTGGTGAAGGTCGCGACCCTTCTAATTAATTTGTTATCGTCAGAAATAACTTGTCAAATTGACTTCTTAAGAATGTTTCGTCATTCTAGCTAAAATGTAAAAGAAAGTTTTCGACCAGTGAGTCAATTGGAATTAGTAAAGCCTATAGAGGAACTATGTGCACTTTCCTATGTAGCATATATTAGAAATCTTACTTCAATCAACGTTTAGACATTCACATTCAACAATTCAATCGAAAGGCTGCATGACCAAATATTGACCGTTATGTCGTTTCATTTTACTTAGCTTGGCAGGAATTGTAAGTAAAATATTTGTATGAAGTATTTGTTCGTCACAGTTTTTTATTGAAATTTAGAAGTAAGGTTTAAACTAACGAAAGTTTACTGTCTCGCTTTCTGTTTCCCCAACTGTATCTTTAAAAAAAACAAAGTTGGTTGACCTGGCAACAAAACAAAAGAGGACCCAGAGAAACAATGTACGTCAAAGCATGCGTAGGAATGTATCAAAGAACTTTTGTATTAAACATTTTTTCATAACTTTCCAAATAAAAAAGTTACAGCTATTATTTGCTACTGTTGTTCCACCCTGTATATTCTTGAATGTTTGTTGTAGCTGACAATGAAGTGTAATATTTTTTTGTGTACCCTACTGTATAGAAATGATGACGTCGTCGACATTTTTTTTTAATAATACGGTAACATCTTTTTATCAGCCATGATAATTCGTTTGTTTTTTCAATTACGTATTTTTTTTATCCTTAGATAAAAAAATTTTCAATAAAACTCAAAAAAACTGCCTACATAACGTACCATTTAACAAAAAAATCTTAAATCTTAAACCGGACAGAACTATGATTGGAAAAACACTCCATGTTTCACTATTGATTGATAGCTTCGTCAGGAGTGAAAATTTTCATCGGACAAGAGTCAACATTTACCATGTAACATTTAAAGCACGCTAATATTTCTAGCAGGCTATAAGTAATTTTATAGTTAAATACAATTATTTACCAAATTAAATAAAATATGACAAATTTTAGTAAAATTACTCATAGCGTGCTATAAATAATTAAATGGTAGTTTAAACAAATTTGTTGCAAATCGTTCTTGATTGCAGTTGATCCCTCCTACCATTATACTTTGACAGCAAGCATGGCCTTGCTTGGCCTTATTACGTAGCAAACTATCTTCAATTTGTCAATCCTTATGCAATGTTAGGTCAAAAAGTGATTGTAGGATGTTGCTGTTTAAGCTATTCGTTAAATGGTAAATTATGTAGGCAGTTTTCTTGAGTTTTCTCGAAAAATTTCTTATGTAAGGAAATAAAAATTTCATGTGGTTTAAAAAAGAAAAGTATTTTCTATCATATCTCTTAAGTGTGCTTTAAATTTGCACGCAGGTAACAGTATCTACAGTTCACATAGTATTTTTATATTGTTGAAAATGCTGCAATCAAATATTATGAATACTTATAAAAAGAAAATCACAAATTTCTTCGAATTGTGTGGACTAA
This sequence comes from Prosopocoilus inquinatus, assembly GCA_036172665.1. Taxonomy (NCBI): domain Eukaryota; kingdom Metazoa; phylum Arthropoda; class Insecta; order Coleoptera; family Lucanidae; genus Prosopocoilus; species Prosopocoilus inquinatus. The sequence goes on from CM069875.1 coordinate 20,605,826, forward strand.
ATGCTTCACTATTTTCAATGCAAACTATTTTCATGTAATATTACTTTTTTATCTTGTTTTTTTTTTTGAAATTGGAAAAGAAAATATCTAGATCTGATATACTCTAAAACTTAGTAACTGTAACCTATACTAAAACTTAGGTTTCAATTTTACTTAATATTTTTCAAGAAAATAGTTTTTAAACTTTACCCGAACACTATTAAAGTTGATAAGAGCTATTCATTGACCGTCAGCCATTAGAAAATTATATTAATTTTTTTAAACATATAAAATAGCGACATCTTATTATCGCTTTTTGACCTGACATTGCAGTAGCATAGACAAATTGAAGCGGGATTTGCTCCTAATAAGTCCCCCATGCAAGGCGGCCATGCTTGCTGTCAAAGCATAATGAAAGTTTTTAGAAAAATTTTGTGCAAATCGTTTTTGATTGCAGTGAGAACCTCGAGCAGCCTCTGGACAGCTGTTTCAGCCCTGCTTGGGGCTTTTTCAGCAGAGACGTAGCTCGACATTCCCACTGCAGACCAAAAACTACTTGCCCAATTTATTCGCATTTATTTATTTATTTGCGAATAAATTGAGCAAGTTGTTTTTGGTCTGCAGTGGGAATGTCGAGCTACGTCTCTGCTGAAGAAGCCCCAAGCAGGGCTGAAACAGCTGTCCACAGGCTGCTCGAGGTTCTCACTGCAATCAAAAACGATTTACACAAATTTTTTCTAATTAATTTTTTTATTTTTGAATTACCTACATCTATTTATTTGTTGATAATATTCTTATTTCATATATTATTCTCTTTGTTGTGCTTTTATAAGATATGTTCTACACAATAAACGTAGAACGCAATACATGGTGATTCATAACACATGAAAAATGAAACCTTTACTCTTTTTTTTAAATAGATAAAATAGCGACATCTTACTATCGCTTTTTGACCTGACCTAAAAAGCGATAGTAAGATGTCGCTATTTTATCTATTCATCATTCTTACATCGCATTTGCGAATAAATTGGGCAAGTCGTTTTTGGTCTGCAGTGGGAATGTCGAGCTGCGTCTCTGCTGAAGAAGCCCCAAGCAGGGCTGAAACAGCTGTCCAGAGGCTGCTCGAGGTTTTCACTGCAATCAAAAACGATTTGCACAAAATTTTTCTAAAATCTTTTTTTTAACTTAAAATGTGATTCTGTGAGAGGTTTCACTTTTTCATCCGTTATGAATCGTCTAGTATATCATTTATTAATATTTTTTGCCATCCTTATATTCTTCTGTATTTTCTTACTAGTCTGTCTTGTCAATGATAATTACGCTGCAGATTGAAATACGCTACTTAAAAACTAAAAGTAGTCATTGGGTTTTGTTGGTCTGTTGCTGAAGCTTTTCAAACACTAACTTGATTAAATGTAGATTAAGTGCGAAGAGTGTTCGCAGTCGGTTGCAATAAATTAAACACTTACATACAAACAAGTCTTTTTTTAATAAATTACATTCAAATGTCGATAAAACGTAAATCAGGAGGTCGTCACATCCTTTAGCTTATGTTTGGACTTACAGATGAATCGCGAGGCTTAAAAAGTTTATTTCGGATTTATTTGGGGGAAAAGTGGGTAACAAGTCTTAAGACTTTGAGAAAGAATGCGTTACAAGTATGCCAAACCTAATTTTCAAATTTTAAACTCCACCAATGCGCCAGCAAAAAAATCACTGACTACTTTTATCTTTTGGACATTGTATGATTACATCAACCACGAGTAAGGTCACTAAAATGTCCGGTCTCTGAAACGATAAATATTTTTATGTAAAGAAAAATTTTTATTGAGAAATAACTTTATGAAAAGTATAAAATGTGTACGTTGCTACGTTTACATTTATTTACGGACAAAGATTTGAGAAATGGCTTTTAGAAGTTATAGTGGGTTTATCTCTACATAAAGTTTATGTATCGTTTCAAAAGTTGAACATATATCTGTTAAGCTGCACTTATTCAGCTTTGGTAATATAATAGCAGAAATGTTATCAGAAATTCGTTTTTTTCAGTTTTACATGCCGAAATTAAGGTCGTCTTTAAAGAAATACTTGTGGCTGTTCACTTACGAAAACATCTCTCAGTCCACGATACACAGTTAACAAATTTCACGAAATTAAGAGAGAGAAAATTATGTATGTGAATTTCAAGTTCGGATATATAGGGTGTTCTTTTACTGTGTGCAATTTAAACCTGTAATATATCACCTTAAATGGCAACGATTAAAACCATATGTTCTTAACACAAATTTAATAGTTTTCGAGAAAAATGCAGCGGCAGATTTTCACTGAACCGTTTGAGAACTCTTGGCATAGCTAAAAGTGGAGCGCGGTCGCCGCTTCAATTAAGACCCAAGCCGAAGTAGGCCAAAGGTCAGTGCGTTACTTGCTCTTGAGCACGAACGACGTAACTCAGCCGCTCCGACCACAGCTGATCGGTCAAAACGTTTACAATTTAAATTAATATCACTGCAAGTAATTACAAGTTTAAGTATTTTTAAATTAAAATCTAGTGCAATTCAAGAAGCTGCGGTTCGTAATTGCCGAACAAATTAAAAGTGGGGTACAAACAAATTGTAATTTCTCATTCCTTATTATTTTTAATAGACTTATATAAATTTACTTTTTTTCCATGGACCGTAAGTAATAATATTTTCATAGCTAGCAGCGAGATTACAGTAAACGTTTATTTACGTAAAAGGGTGAAGGAAGAACAGTTTTAACGTGCTTGCCTAATTGGTGCATAAATTTTAAACTTATTCGTCGATAGTTGATATCGTAAAACGTATTACTTCGCTCAGTGAATTAAAATTTTAAATAAAATAATAAACGATACCGGTGATTATTATTACCACATGGCGGACAGAATAAAGTGTAAAACTTTACTACTGCAACGAAGCGGTGCGATGTTATAAATAGATTGTGTATACGCCTCATATTTGCCGGCGCTGCGCGTCTAGCTGATAGTGAACAATCGGTAAGTCAAAGTAATAAAGCATTCGTTAGGACGGCATGATTCACAATAATGTCGCGGTTGACTGCGATGCTCGGACACGATGCGCACGACAGAGTGTGCTGCAGAGACGTGTCGTGTTTCTATTTAATTCAAATCAATTAAATTGTTGTTTCCAAATTCAAGAAAGAGCTGTTATTAGCTTCTGGAATTATATTCGCGTTGTTACCGTGACGATATTAGACTGATTGATTAGAAATCACGTATAAGCGGGCGGAACATTTAACGCTTCGATTTAGACCCCCGCGTCGAGTCGGACTGCTGCTGTCTCAAACTGGTTTCAAGCAGTTCACTTTCTTAGATCCTCCCTTTGATTATTACGAAACGCTACGAAATGGTTTTGACTGCGGAACTCAGCGCGGGTCGGTGTGTAGGAAGGCGTTGCGACCTTGCAAGTATTTCTCTCTCGCACATATCAACGGTTCCAAATAAGTGGAACCTCCAAAATTTTTTGGCTATGGTACGGTAACCACCGGAAAATACGCACAGTAAGTAGCATTGCATGTACTTATACTGAGTGTTTTTTATTTGCACACATTAAAAAAACAACCTATATAACTTGTATAAAGAACTTACCACACTGGTATTGCATACAGGGCTTATGCTTCAACGACAAACATACTTTGGTGTCTGGAACACACTTTTGACCAATAGGACAAGGATTGCTTCTACAGGGATCCTGACAAATTTCATATTGTATATCAGCGTCAGTTAGTTCAGCGCACCTAAATTTAAATAAAATTAATAAAATAAAATTAATAGGAGTATTTTATAAAATCAAAACCAATAAAGTACTAACTTAGCCAAGCAAGCCGAAGGATAGATATTCCCATTTCTTCCACAAACAGGTACATAATGAGGAGGACAATTACACGGTAATGTAGTGTACGCCGTGTTTCTTCCACTCAAAGCAGTAGTTTCGCACTGCTTTTTGCTGCAGATGACCTCAGTAGCATAACAACTGCACACGTTACATTCTATGGCAAAATTAGTTCCATGTTGTTTTTCTTGACTGGTTCCCATCCAGCAAGGGCTCAGCGTAACGCATGGAAGAGGCTGGCATTGTTGGATTCCATCCCTCGTACACTTGCAAATCTTTAAACACCCTTTAGGATTATTGGGGAGAGGAATGCGAACGTAAGTTTCTTCGGGAACCATGTATTCCGAAACCTCCCCCAATTTACAGCCAGCCGTGCATTCGTACGGTAAGGATTTACCAGGCACATAATTTCTGTTGATGGAACAGATCGCGTTAGGTCCGCAAGGATCACTTTTGCAAGGCGAAGAAACTTGCCCACTTTGATAAGTATATTCAGAGGGGTAAAGATAGTTTTGTAAGGTTATACAAGAAACGCTGGGGTCGTCGGGGGATAATGTGGAACAAATTGATTCCGGGGAAAAATCAGGCAAAATCCTAGTCCAATCGACACATTGCGACAGGATTTCTAGGCAAACTTCTCTGCAAATTTGGTTTCCGTGAGAATAACGCGAGCACGGTTTTATTTGCATTGTGCAAGCCACTGCTTTCCATGTATTTGGGGAACATTTAGAAATATTTTTGAGAGGTAAAGTTAATCCAGGTAGGCTTAATTTGTTTTGCCTCTGCCAGAGGGTGACGTCATTTCTTGCAGCATCATCAGCTTGTGGTGTGCAGGATCTAAACAATTCCGTTGGACGATTGTTAAAGTTCGTGCAGAAACTTAACCCATCACATCCCAGTTCACATGGTTCATCAACTGTAAAGGCATTTAATTGATGTATACGTTACAAATGACAACTGAGGGCCAGTTGTACCAAGGAAGTTTAAACCTATGCACGTTTCACTGAACTAGGTTCAAAGTTAACAAAATCGCATCAAATTTTATTTATAAATGCATTAATTGCCAAATATCCTTAAGGTTCTATGTGAATTTGTTTACTTTCAACCTGGTTCAGTTGAACGCCGGTTTAAGCCTCCTTGGTACAAGGGGCTCTTAAAGGCTTACCTTCATCTAAACAATTTCGAAGTCGCTCCTCGGATAATTGACTCAAGCATTTATTGTGGAAATCCTCCCATAAGGTTGACCAGTCTTTCGTGAAAGTTTTTGAGCAAAGTTTTCTACATTGATTGCTGGAGGCCCTTTGGCAACAATGCCATTTTGCCGAGTCCATTCCGACCCTGTCTATTGTAGACATTTCAACGGACGTGGGGACGTTATCGTCAACTTTTATAAGGCACTGCCAAAATTGATCCTAAAATAATAGTTTGCTTTATGTAAAATTTAAAAATAGAAATACTAAATCTACTTGTAACAAAGGTGGACCGCAACCTCCTTTTTCTAACACATTCATGATATCCTGCAACATCATTGTATTCTTCGTCGACAGAACGCTTTTACAACTCTCCCTACATTTACTCTTGTTCGTTTTGTCGCAGCACCGCAAATCTAAACCAATTCAGTTACTCGATTAATACAAAATGTAATTCAATCAATTCAAACTTACGCTTGTGCAGATTTGTGGCCGGAGTAACTTTGGTGAAATTCTTGACGCAGTTGTACACTTTGGGGTTGCTGTGCTCACAATGTTCGATGACTGCATTTCGTTGCTCCTTCGTAGGCGTTGACGAGTAACTCCTGAAAATGTCATAGCACACGTCCATGCACTTGTCCGTTCTTGCTTGAGTACAACATTGTAATCCTTGATCTTGACGGTCGAGGCAACTGAAGAAAGCGATTTCATCGCTCTGTCGACATCCTTGCGACAAGTCTGTTGTTACAGTTGCAGTCACGCAAGCTCTTTTACATGTTTCGCTCTGTGGTAGCCGGCAGCATACCCTTCCTGACCAGGACTCTCCCCTTGATATTTCTGAAAATATTGTTTTTCTAATCAGTAACTAGTTTGCACAGAACAGATAATCACCCCCAAGTTGTATCATTTTATGTTAAACATAACGTGCTCTTTTTTTATATAGGAATTTTAATGTAAACGCGTCGATAACGTCACTACGTTTAACGTGAATGATACAAAATAGTGGTGAATGTTACTGTATCTTTAAAAAAAAACAGGATTTAAGATGAATTGTTGCGAAAAAAATGTTTTCGTCTTGTGTGCAAAGATTTATGACTGCTGGTGTATTTTTCCTTGGATTGTCTGAGTCAGAGGCTTGATTGTTGTTTTTGGTTATAAATTTTAAGAGTTTTGGTAATATTTTCATTTACTTTTTTTAGAATATCATGAATAGATGTAGGCGAACTTTAGGTGGAAGGTCTCGTTAAGTATACGAGGAACTACTATGCTGAAGCGGTCATAGCTGTAAAAAATCTCCGCTGCAAAATCAAAACAATTGGCGATTCAAATTAATTTTTTCCGCCATCGGTAAACATGGAAACAAGAGTTTTATGACGTGGTAAGTGAGGAATCACGTGATGGTGAGTAATGTGAGTGAGGAATTTTCAGAAAATAATCCGATCCATATTTGAGGTACTCGAGAAAATTACGTCCTTCAATTATATGCCCTTCATCTTATTGGATATAGATATATTCTATGTATTGTATGAAATTTGCTGTGTTATATTTAAAGTCATTCTCAAGGAAGTACAAGTACTTCGCAGAACTAAGGTTTTCTCGGAAAAAAATGGACCAATGTTTTGATTTTTAAGGATTCCACTCCAGATATTTGTTTCAAATGAGAATTGGTCGCGTACTTCTATGAAATAATGGGGATTATCGTTAGATTGACAATTTTAAGAAATTTCATCAAAATCTTTGCCTTAAAATGTATATATAAATAAAAAATACACAACGTTTTTCTTCATCTGAATACGATATTCTGTATTTGATGACACACCAATTAAGCAAACATGAACGTTTCCTATGCTAGCTATGCAGCATGTAATTGAGCCTAAGGCTATTTAATACGCGCTCATGGATCTAATTTCAGGTTTTCTTTCAAAATTTCTCATTGAAAATTAAAACTAAATAGCAGCAAATGTGACAAACCAATGAATTAAAAAAAGTAGTATCTACCACTATAAAGTCCAGTTGCTGCGATGCTGATAAAAGTTAATTTCGAAATAAAGCGTAGAAAGTCCTATGTTTAATCACGGATTAGACGATGCAACTCAGCCTAAATAACAAAAGTCGCGCCCATAAGAAAAAATGAAGCTGACTCTGGAAAAATCTAGTTCGGCATTCAATCAAGCAGAAAAATTTGATTCAGGAATGTTTTCACAGATTGTGAAAAGAAGTCATAAGCAAAGAAGTTATATTAGATTTTCGAAAATAGCATGTTTTTGTTTTTCTTCGATTACCAAGAAACAGCTCACGATTCTTCAAATTTCTTAGCCGATTACTAATCCGCATTATATTGGCAACTTTGCCTTCATTTTTTATCTCTTATAGTAAGTAAGATCCTAACACTAGCTTTCAAATTTCAATCCTCCTGTATATTTTTTAATTGGGCAATGTTAAAATATTTTATTTTTTATATCATTATGTTTTATCAAGTTTTAGTTTCAATTACAAAATAAATTAAAATTATTCCATGAGCTTTTCTGCTTCTCATTTCCTAAGCTCCCACACAACTTATTGAGTCACGTACTTCCTATTACAAAAAAGCCATTAACTTATGGCTCCATTAATTGCAGCAACTCGTAATTCTGCAAGACTGAAAGGAATCTGGGTGTAATCACTACGACCACTCGATAATTAGAGAATATTTTCCTTTTATTTCGCTCTTTACTGAAGTATATCAGGTAGCCATCTAATAAATTAGTGACTGAGATTAGATCGATGGTAACCGTAACACGTACCACTTCAAGTATCACGGGACATTAAAGACAGAACCCGTCACTGATAAAATACATCGTGGTCTGAAAATAAATTACGATGGCACACCTGCAGAATTAAATTACACGATGTCGAGCGTTTCTGAAATTCATCCGCATATGTACTTTCTGAGTCTTGGATTGCTACCAGTACCATACAATGCAGAAGCAATAACAATAGATCCGCCGCCGCCCACAAGGGCACTGTCCCCGACAACACCGAGGGGAGACTGTCAACTCAGAGGGAAGCGGTAACTCACGACCGTACTTTATATCTTCGGCTGGGACTTGTATTGTTTTTCTTTGGACGAATCACGACGGTAGTTGCCGCGTGCAACATAGTAATGTATTTTATTTATTTATAAGTTCAGTTTCTAAGGGTCGCAGAGTCAAAGGTTATCTATTATGGTTATCTAAGAGTCTCATATGAGATGGCGATTATTAACCGAACATTCCGAATAGTAACAACACTAGCTGCAAAATTATAGTTTTCCGGCGTTATTTTAAATTTTGCGCTTTTTTGTGTCAACTGTGTTTTCCTGACAATCATCAATTAACAACTATACGATTTAAGAAAATGGAAAGATATAACAATGTTATTTTAAATTTTGCACCATTTTTCTTGTATTCCTGCTTTCCTGACAATCATCAAATAAGAACTCTACGATTTAAGAAAGATAAAACAACGTACAAACATACTCACGATGCATAAAAATAGTGAAAATTCATAATTTAATCATTCTTGGACGTATTATTTTGTGAAATGGAAACATAAATTGGCTACCTAAGATTCGATCTTCATTTTCTTCTAAATATATCTGCCCCTTAAAATCCCCGAAGACAATTACATAGAGAGTTACTGGGGGGTGCATAAGTCTTCAAAGGGGGGCGCAGTAGAATAAATATTAAAAAATTGAACGCTAATTACAACTAATTTATCATATATATAGAATGATTCAAAGTTTTTGTTGATGTTTACAGAAAAACAAACGAACATCGCATAATTGATGAAATTTTGATTTTTTAAACAGAACACTTGGTATTTTAATACTTATTCAAAATCTGAAATAGTAATCGCTTCTCTTTTTCTTATTTTTAAAACTTTTCTCAATTAAAACCTAACATTTTGTCTAAAAGACGATTATTCACATTTTATATCGCGGGTTTCCAACGGGATCGGTATCGACCCCTTGGAGGTCGATGGAAGACTTGAAAGCGGTCGATGAACCTTTATTAGGGGTATTTCAGGGGTCAGGAAAATCGAATAAAACAAAAACAAAAGACGACCGTCAAACAACTCAGGACGAAAAAAAAAGTGTGTGAAGCTCATTAAGGCCGAGTTTCTGGGAGCGATTAATTGATCGATTAGTTCAACTAAGAGTGAGATTGTGACACACATATTATAACGTGTAGCGCACCGCGTCACAATCTAAACATTAGCTAAACTAATCGATCGGTTAATCACTTCCAGAAACCGATCCTAAGTCAAATCAACTATCACCAGAATCAAATATTTAATTCAATTTAATAATTAAAAAATAAAATAAATTTGTTCAAAATGGCAATCAATTAGCGGCATTAAAATGTAAAATAAAATAATCTTAAAACGTGTAAAAAGAGAAACAGAAGACGTTCAATTGATAACTAAAAAAATCAAGTCATGTCAAATAAAATCAAACCGAAGAGGAAACAAAAAACAAGATAATTAGTTGTTGATTTAAAAGTAAGAAACAAAACGAATGAAATCGATTAAAAAAAAAACATAGGTCTGTCAATTGACTGTTAAAAGATAAATAAAATAGAGTCGAACGAGGATTGTATAAAAGGAAAAGCCGTTTAGGAAGTTAGGATCAAATTAAAAATTATATAAAACTAGCAATAAGTCAAATTGATTTAAAAACTAACAAATTTTATCACCATCCACTTATCACAATCCAAAGAATTTTAACGAAACCGGGCGATCAGTGAATAATTTAAAAACAAAACAAAGTAAAATCGAATAAAAGAGAAAATAAAATGACGATCAATCGACGTGATTAAAATGTAAAATGAATTCACACTCAATAAACGAAAACTAAAACAAATCAGCGAAAAAATAATGGTAAATGGTAGTTAAGAAATAAAACAAAACGAATGAAATATGTATACTGAAAAAAAAAGAAAACTTGATCAACTGATAATATCAAGTCAAATTGATTTAAAAACTGTCAAATTTTATAACCATCCACTTATTACAATCCAAAGAATTTTAACGAAACCGGGCGATCAGTGAATAATTTAAAAACAAAACAAAGTAAAATCGAATAAAAGAAAAAATAAAATGACGATCAATCGACGTGAATAAAGTGTAAAATGAATTCACACTCAATAAACGAAAACTAAAACAAATCAGCGAAAAAATAATGGTAAATGGTAGTTAAGAAATAAAACAAAACGAATGAAATATGTATACTGAAAAAAAAAGAAAACTTGATCAACTGATAATATCAAGTCAAATTGATTTAAAAACTGTCAAATTTTATAACCATCCACTTATTACAATCCAAAGAATTTTAACGAAACCGGGCGATCAGTGAATAATTTAAAAACAAAACAAAGTAAAATCGAATAAAAGAAAAAATAAAATGACGATCAATCGACGTGAATAAAGTGTAAAATGAATTCACACTCAATAAACGAAAACTAAAACAAATCAGCGAAAAAATAATGGTAAATGGTAGTTAAGAAATAAAACAAAACGAATGAAATATGTATACTGAAAAAAAAAGAAAACTTGATCAACTGATAATATTGACAATTAAATGAAATAAATTTGATTAAGGAATTAAAAAAAAGATGATCGTTGATGAGACTAAACGAAAAATTCTACACATAAAATTAACATAAAATCAAATAGACATTGACATTGGCGAATTTTTAATTGCGTTTGATTAAAAGAGAATCACACTGAAATCGAATCAAGAAAAAAAAAGACGACCGTATCATTAAAAAATAAAATAAAATAAAGACAAATAGAATAATAAATTGTCACGATTTAACAATTTTTTTATATCTGCATGAAACATTATTAATACATCTACACTTGGTGTTTCTTTTTAATATTATTTAAATCTGAATGGGGTCGACGGAAATTTTAATTTTTGTAAGGGGTGAGTGGTTTAAAAAAAATGTTTACAGATATACCGAGTGTTCCATCTCAGAAAACAACATGTTAGTTTATATCTCGGTTATTTCATGTGCATATGTTATTCGGTAATCAGTAAAAAAAAACTTTTAATCAGCCTGTATAAGTTTTGTATCAAACGTTTCTTTCTGATAAAAAAAAGTTGAAGGGGTTGGGAATTCTCGCGTAGTCAGCCTGCACGTACAGTTGCAAGCAATAAATTGTGATAGTGACGACCAAAATTTAATACTCACGACTGTATATACAGTTAATTTTTTTTTTTTACTTTGAACAAACAATATAAATATTCCCATGTTCAGGTTTCGAAACAGAACGTATCAGAATAAGCAAACAAGTTTCAGCAAAGCAAATGTGCTGTTATTGTCAGTTATGAAATGCAAGGACGAGTCTCAAATATTAAAAAATAAAAATTCTATGAAAGCATTTGATAATAGTTTAGCATCAGTGGTCAGGTTCGAGATTCGACTGGAAAGGGGGTGTGAATCATAACTTAGGCCTCGAATCTGAGGGTCCAAACTCAGAGGCGTTGTATTCCGCGCGCGGCGGGGCTCGATTTCTCGCTGCATTTCCGATAGGCACGGGGATTCTACGATCGAATTCTGCGTCTCATTAATTTTGATTTTGACGATTCGATATTTATTTGATTGCTCAGTCTCTATTGAAGAGTTTAAAATTTACCTAGAGAAAGCGTCTCTCACAACCTGTTATGTTGAGAGATCATTTTCTCGCTTTAAAAGACAAGACAAGACTCACGGCAAATCGAGACGAACGAACGAACGAAAATTTGGAACGTTATTTAAGAATTAATTTTAATAACAATTAATAGCTGAGAAATTTTAGTATTTTCTTCCCTATTCGAATTTAGAATACCTGAGAATACTCAACAACGCGCGTCTCTGTTAAACTGGGCAATCGAACGATTCAGATTTGCGCTACACCGGGGGTGTTACGATGCATAATCGGCATCTGGGAGACTGGACGGGCTATTTTCCTCGATGCAGTAATCATAACACAGCTCAAAAGGGGGTCGCGAAACGTAAAAGTTTGGGAAACGCTAGATTAGTTCGTATTTGGCAGTACAGTCACATTACTAGTGTGGAAATGTCATAATATTTTTCTTGTCAGATTCTGGCATCTATCAAAATTCATGCAAACAACCGAAGGAAAGTAGCATATGGCCTGCTCTAACAAGAAAAAAGAGTGAATACTTAATAATAGCTGTTAGTATCACTAGGCCAGAAACTGTACTTTTGCGAGTGTGGGTTTGCTAATATTCGCAAAAAAGTTTCTGGACGCGTGATACACAAAATTATTTCGGACGACAAAGTTTTTAAAACAATTATTATTATTCAAAAATTTCAGATATTCAAATATATTCAAATATTCAAATTCAAAAACAGACATTCTTTTCTTTGAATCTCTCTGTTTTTATAACTTATTTGGATTGAATTATGGTTATCTATAAATGAATTGTCGATCAAAAATTCAAGTCAGGTGTTTTGTTGCAACAACTACGAAATTCAGGTCGAAACTATTCGAAACAGGATTCAAAATTTTAAGTGAAAGAAAACACCTTATGTTGGCGGTACAATTCTACGCAAATTGATTTACAAAAATAGAAAATTTTAGCGAAATGTGTTCACGACTGATCACTTAAGGAAAAATTCTGTAACTGGGCTGCAGTCAAAAAGGTCAAATAATACTCTTTTAAAAATACTGAAATAATAATTTCTCTTCATTTGTTTCAATGTCACTCAGCGTTATCAATCTAAAAATCGTTCATGCAAAATCTCTGTTTTCATTTTCCTACCTAGGCATGCAACTGACTGTTTTCAGAACAATTTGAACGAATGGAAAATCAGTAATTTTAGAAGGATTCCGAAAAACAATTTTTTATATGCATCGAATATTTCCTAAAAAGAGTTAATCATAATGAGTTCCTTGTATTATAACCAATCAGTAATTTTAGAAAGAGGCCGAAAAACTTTTTTTTATATGCATCGAATATTTACTAGAAAGAGTTAATCATAATGATTTCCTTGTATTATAACCAATCAATTATCTCTTCTAGTATAATAGATTAGCAAGAGAATTTTTTATAGCGTGCACTATGTGCATTGACAACACTGACACTGTGCGCGCAATGTTTTTAATCGATAAATAATAAAAATTTAAATATGGTAGAGGAGGCAATACAATATACATGAAAAACAAATTGTTGATTTTGTAAACTAGTTCAACTACTCTAATCCAAAAAAAAATACACCCTCTATCCTTTCACCTGCTCCTAGAAAAGACCGGTCAATTTTCATTTTTTCTCACCCTTTCAGATTAAATATATGTAAGTGCAAGATTTCGTAAAAATATTGTTACTGTTGATGATGTATGCATCGCGTAAAAAATGTACTGTGCCCGCCAAAAAAATCTGGGACATGTAATATGTCCTAATGTAAATATAATGACATGTTTTTATATTACTACAGAAACAAGCTCTAAATAGCAAGGTGAATTTCTTAAAGCTGCATTCAAACTAATAAAATAACTCAAAAATGCATTCAGAGGGTTGTCCCAGATTTTTTTGGCGGGCATAGTACATCCAGTTTTTAATAAACGTATAATTTTGTGAAACGTTTTTTTTTTGTTTTTTTGGTTTAATTTAAATTTTATTGTATCACTTCAAAAATTATGTTGAATCAAAAAAAAAATTAACGTCTGTATTCTATATTTCCAAATAATTAAAAATTTCTTGGTTCAAATTTTATTGAAACATGCTCTTGTACAAGAAATAAGCTAGTCTAAAATTTAAACTTTTCAATTTCAAGTGCATTCAAAATATAATGTCTTCGAAAGAGAAGAAAAAACATTATAGAACTGGAGGCTTACTTTAATTTATTTTTTAACATGCATAATGGTTTTAATAATTTTTGAATTGCATGAACATTTTAATTTCACTTAAAACTTTTGACAAGGTTACTCCCAATAAATGAACTGTTTATTGAAGTTTGTTTTATTATTGTGTTAGTATCATCGAATCCAACGAAAAAAATTGTAAGCAATAATTTTATATACATATTTCAAATGAATAAAAATAATTTAATTTTATACTTTTGACCTAAAGTATATAATTTATTGCAATGAGTTTTAAAAGAATTGAACAGAACTAATTCTTTTAAAATTAACGGCAGCACTTCACTGAAAAAAGCTCGAAGTTATAAAGCTCTCCTGCTAATGCCTTTACGTCAGTGCGAAACGTATTTTATGCCGCTTAATAGACTTCATTTCGTTCTTTCTTTGGAGGGCTGATTAAAGCGAACTTCGCACAAGAGTGGACTGAAGGCAATAAATTAAGAGGCCGGTCGGAGGATTCCAGCTTGGCGAAGATTCAAGTAGCCTCGTATCGCACATCTAGGATCCGGTCGCGGTGTGGACGAGTCCGTTGGCTATCACATGCGAATTACCACACACGACTGTCCCATCACATACCAAGAATAACGTCACGAACTGCCTCTACCGATTGGTGGCAAAGCATACGTTAACTATTGACTTAAAAAAGATAGAAAAAAGTGATGTGATATCATTATACATACGCAGTATTTACCTAACAAATGGCAGTTTTATTACTAGTGAAAAAGTTGTAGAAAGTAATAATGAATGATTATCTGAAAAAATACTGAACCATCACATGAAAATAGAAATACTCAATAAATAAATGCAACCACAAGCAGGATTGGAATCCAATCTCGGGATCCCGGGATTCTTGATCTCCACAACAAATCTTTACAAAACTGTCGACTTGTCACATACAAATCCTGATGAATCTTTAGCACAAGTCTTCGACAAATACTAGCACAGGACATCGTTTACACTATGTGACCTGTTCACTACATATCTAGTATTTAATAATAAAAAAAAGTATCGCTCGTGAAAGATGACAATCAATTTTTGTTTTTGGCCGCGGCAGCATAATATTACTATGCTCTTTTTGGATCACTCCATCGTCACAAACCATCAGATCGCTTAATAGTTTAAAACAGTTAACTATTCTGCACGTGCGTAAAGTACCTTTGTATGGTCTGCGATCGCTGTTTTCCATTAATTTGGAATACAAATCTGTCTGGTAAAACATGTCGGATACATGTCAAATACATGAAAAACGTAATAGAGACAAATTTCAGATTCATTCCAGACTTGTCAAACAATATGTAGGACACATGTATAATACAAATATGTATGTAATGTAAACGCCCGTTTATTACCAACGTTAACAAGGGCGCGGTTAGCTTGCAATAGTCTCGATAACAAAGTTTTGTGATCATGGACTAGCGATTTCTATTCATAAAAAGAATAAGTTCTGTTTCCCAAAATTTTGAAGAAGTTTCCATATAATGTGATACATCATTGCATTTAGAAAAAAGTCTCTCTTAAAAGGGCCAACAAAATCACCAATTTAAAATTTTAAGGTTAGGTTAGATTATTGAAAATTTGTAAAATTGGGATTACTTTTATTAAGTGCCCATAAAAGTACTTAAATTATCGTGCAAACTAGTTCAAACCGCATCTCAATATAATCAAGTTGGCCATGACAAGTAATATTTGAAAATGGATTCTTAATAAGCTCTCGAACCTGCACCTTTTGCTAATTTAATCATCTTTCTATCCGGGTACACTGTATACGTCAAAGTTGCGTAGGAGACGTTTTTACCGAAAATGCAGAGCACGACTATTTCTTGGGCAAGGCAGAAAAGAAAACAGGCAGCCGAAGCTGAGGGTGACTACGGACTAATAGAAGAGGTGATCCCTCTTAAAAACTTAGAAGAAAAGAAATCATCTTTAATGGACTACTTGAGCAGGACCCAGGTAGAGTTAGAATCGTTAGAGGGAAACACTGTTGGCCAAAACACCAAAGTGAAATGGCATAAAGAGCGAAGACTAACAGCAACGAAATTTGGTATTATCTGTAAAAGACGTTAAACAACTGATGCCAAAAAATTGGCGTAAAAATTAATTTCCTCTAATTTTTCGAAAGTATAGTTACAAATTGGTGCCGTAACCATGAAGAAATTGCGAGAAAACAATTTTCACAGAAATTTGGACATAAAGTTGAACGGCGGATTATTTATATCTAAAGAAATGCCGTATCTTGGAGCTAGTCCTGATGGACTAGTTGGTGAGGATGCTATAATTGAGATCAAGTGTCCCTATAAGTTAGCGAAGTTCAAAATAACTCCTCAGGAAGCAGCAAAGATGAAAGTTATGCCCTATTTCTTTTTGCATGGCAATACTGTGAAACTGAAGAAAACACATATCTACTATTATCGGATTCAAGGGCAGTTGGCTTTAACGAATAGTTGTATTCGTTGTATGGACACCTTTGGGAATGATATGTGAACAAGTAATGTTATTTACATAAACGTCAAGAAAGTTCTGAATTCATCATAATACATTATTTTTTTCTGAAATCTTATAAGATTATTTTTGTAATAGTTTCAACTTTTAAGCACACGAAAGCTATAATTTTGACAATAAAATAAGTAAAACCGATTTGGTTTTGAAGACTAGTGTATAAAATAGAAATTATAGACGATTTTAGAAAAAATAACAAGCAATTTACATTTACAACACACCTGTAATACGTTTTCTTTTTCAGATTAAAAAAGATGACAATTTTTGGCATAAAATGAAGCCGAAGTTAAAATATTTTCATTTAGAACATATGCTGCCTATACTGGCTTTAAAAGAAAATTAAAATAACGATCCTGATCGATCTGGACAGTTGAAACCTCTTTCTGATAATCTGGTGACAATTCTGAAATAGATCTGTATTTGAAATCTGCTCTGCAAGATTCCATATTATATAATGCCATATAATATCTAACTGTACTATGTCCACTAAAAAAAAATTGAGACAATTGTTGTGCATACATATTTGAGTTATTTTATTATAGCGTTTTCTGCTGGCTGCACCGGTATGCACTGAGTGTATCTCCATCTCGTTTTATTACATAAAGCTGAACCGAGTTGGAAATACACTCAGTGCGCACTAGTGCAGCCAGTGGAAAACGCTATTAATTTGAATGCAATTTTAAACTTGTTTCTACAGAAACTTAAAAAACACGGAAATAAACAAACGGACGAATACATGATAGCAACAGTAATTAACTTCTCGTATTTACAACAGAACGTATTACGTGTTCCAGATTCTTTTGGTGTGTAGTACAATATGATTCAAAATGGCCGCACTATTGTCACCAGAATGTTAATATTAACAGGATCAAAAACAACCGTGGTTGTAGATTAGGTTACAGTTGATGATATCTGAATCCTCGTATTAATCAAGTATTTATATTTTATTCAATTAGTTGTGTAGAAACAAAAATTATTTGACGCAGTTCCGTTTCACTATTTGGGTGAACTTGATATTCGAAATGTTACATCACCGACCCATTTTACTCATTGTTTATTCCTGTGTTATCACATAATATTAATTACATGCATTAACAGGCATTTTTAATAATGTCAAGGTAAATGTGTACACAAATAAATAACAAAATATTGAACAAAATGTTGAACATTCCCTTCTTAAAACTAATTAAGTGCATGACTACCAGATTTGCAGAAGTTTATTATGACAAAAATGTTTCTTTCAATGTAGCGTAAAAAATTTACCAAAAAGCGGGACTCTGAAAAGAGAAATCTTTATAGAATTATTTTCTGGCAGCGCTCGGTAGCGTTCGTGTGTTTACGGTGCGTGTATTCTGTGTTTCACTCATACACACACTGAAACGCATTCGCTCTCACTCATACTCTTCAGCTGTCACTAAATCGGGAGAATGAATGTGCGAATTCGCCCCTCTTGCACTAGGTCCGAAGGCGGAGCTAGCGTGTATCACATACCACATTTGATTTCAGCGATTTCATTCCGAAAATTTCAAATTTGTTTCCCATTTCCTGACCTTATTTTTAAAAATAAAAAAAAAACTAAACGGTTTATTATTATTGAATACTGCGAAATTTCGGCTAAAGGCTTACATTTTCGAATTTTTTTAATTTTAATTTTTTTTTAAGGCCTTTTTGGCAATTCTCAAAAAACGAGCCTTTAGCCGCGTTACAGAATCTATTTAAAAATTTTTCGCGAAAAATTGGTACGATTTTAATGAAAAATAAGCCCAGGAAATCGGAAAAACGATTTTGGGGCCGAGCAAACAGCCTTAAGGCTGTATGCTCGCTTACAGCTGAATTCGATTTCAAATGGGCGTATCACTATTTTTCGCATATATTTAGAAGAAACATACGTTCAACATGTGTTCCTGCATTTTTACACACAAACGAAAAGAACAGAGAACAGAATTACCACCTAAACATTTTCCTTGTAATTTATGACTCTGCTGTCACTGATCTTTATTTTTGATTGGTTTACGTGTCAGTTTGACACACCCACAAGAGAATATTCCGATAAGGCCTCATTCACATGGCTACCGCCCGCGGCCTCCTGCAAATTCTAAGGTCGAGCGCACACTCAGATGAGTAAATTTTTTTATGTAAAAGTGATGTAAATAAAAACGGCGACCTGATCTAACACAGAAACTATGTAAAACTCGGAAAATAAAACTACGTCTGTCGGAAAGTGAAAGTTTATCAAAATTGAAACGACACAAAAAAAAAACGCATAGCATGTTCCTCTGTAAATCAATAACGTCATTTTGTTGTTTCATTACCGTTATTATTACCCCTATAAAATTGTTTTTTTTTTTTTAATTTTACGTGGGTTGCTTTTTTATCTAGACTACACTAGACTAGATCCTGCACTAAAATTAGGCACAATGAAGTATTGCGGTTTAAAGTGGACGTAAAGAAAAAATATACATTATACAGAATAATTGTGCTTATGATTATTGGAATAGGAATTAATACTGCTCTAATGTACCGACGCTCATAGAGCAAGTTAATGCGTTAAAAAAGGAGGATAATTCATTGCCCTAAGCACGTAATCGGCGATCATTCTGATTGTGACGTTTATTTTTGCACCGGGTTCAAAGATAATGAAATTAATTTAGTTCCAGACTTAGTAGAATGTGGATGACTTCATGATATTATTGCTTGCTGCAATCATTTGACGCATAATGCACAGTTTACTTTTAAATATGAACATTAATGCAGCGGAGACGTACATTTCAATTGTTTCAAAATTTGTTGGTGGAAAAAGAGTTAACTTCTCTTTGAAAAATAGCTACGAAGTGAAATGCCACGCTGCGAGCCTTTCTTAAAATTTCAGTGAGCAATATCACCACCGCATTTATAAGAGAATGATCGGGAAAAGTCCAGGCAAATATACCAAAGTATACAGTGTGCCCGGATACGTAGGGACAGCATGGGTAACTTCTGTCTTTGAAGAGATAGAGAGATGATTAAAGTAGCAAAAAGATGCAGGTTCGAGAGCTCATTAAGAATCCATTTTCAAACTTACTTGTCATAGCCAACTTGGTTAAAATTTTACTAAAACCAATATCTCCTCATTTCTTTTATTTACCGTAACTTTTTTGTTATTTAAGATATTGAGATGCGGTTTGAACTAGTTTGCATGATAATTTAATTACTTTTATGGGCACTTAATAAAACTAATCTCATTTTTACAAATTTTCAATAATCTAACCTAACCTTAAAATTTTAAATTGGTACTCCCTAATTTTCTTGACCTTTATAAGAGAAAATTTATTTCTGAATGCAATGATGTAGCACACGATATGGAGACTTCTTCAAAATTTTGAAAAACCGAACTTATTCTTTTTACGAACAGAAATCGCTAGTGCCATGATCACAGAAATTTTGCTTTTTATTTATCAAGTTATTCTGCAGTGGCACTGATCGATTGCAGCCAATGGTGAGCGAGCCATTAAAATTTTAAACCAATATCACATCAGCTAGGGGTATGATGTGCCAAAAAGATAAGAATTTCATTGGTCTAAAATTTTAATCGCTTGTACACGATTGTCCACGAACGATCAGTGGCACTGCAGCTTCATCTGTGTAGCCTTTTCTGGATACTGAGCTTCGTATATTTCACGAGTAAGTTCTACGTTCTTGTAGCACTTGGTATACGTATAGTCGCAATCAAGTGAATCGAGACCTATTTAAAGTTCTGCAATCCTTAAGGAGTGCTTATATTACATACATGTCTTCAATAAATTCAAAAACAAATCTTTACAAAACTGTCGATTTGTCGCATACAAATCCTGATGAATCTTTAGCACAAGTCTTCGACAAATACTAGCACAGGACATCGTTTACACTATGTGACCTGTTCGCTACATATCTAGTATTTAATAATAAGAAAAAGTATCGCTCGTGAAAGATGACAATCAATTTTTGTTTTTGGCCGCGGCAGCATAATATTACTATGCTCTTTTTGGATCACTCCATCGTCACAAACCATCAGATCGCTTAATAGTTTAAAACAGCTAACTATTCTGCACGTGCGTAAAGTACCTTTGTATGGTCTGCGATCGCTGTGTTTTCCATTAATTTGGAATACAAATCTGTCTGGTAAAACATGTCGGATACATGTCAAATACATGAAAAATGTAATAGTAGTATGAGACAAATTTCAGATTCATTCCAGACTTGTCAAACAATATGTAGGACACATGTATAATACAAATATGTATGTAATGTAAACGCCCGTTTATTACCAACGTTAACAAGGGCGCGGTTAGCTTGCAACAGTCTCGATAACAAAGTTTTGTGATCATGGCACTAGCGATTTCTATTCATAAATGAATAAGTTCTGTTTCCCAAAATTTTGAAGAAGTTTCCATATCATGTGATACATCATTGCATTTAGAAAAAAAGTCTCTCTTAAAAGGGCCAACAAAATCACCAATTTAAAATTTTAAGGTTAGGTTAGATTATTGAAAATTTGTAAAAATGGGATTAGTTTTATTAAGTGCCCATAAAAGTACTTAAATTATCGTGCAAACTAGTTCAAACCGCATCTCAATATAATCAAGTTGGCCATGAAAAGTAATATTTGAAAATGGATTCTTAATAAGCTCTCGAACCTGCACCTTTTGCTAATTTAATCATCTTTCTATCCGGGTACACTGTATACGTCAAAGTTGCGTAGGAGACGTTTTTACCGAAAATGCAGAGCACGACTATTTCTTGGGCAAGGTAGAAAAGAAAACAGGCAGCCGAAGCTGAGGGTGACTACGGACTAATAGAAGAGGTGATCCCTCTTAAAAACTTAGAAGAAAATAAATCATCTTTAATGAACTACTTGAGCAGGACCCAGGTAGAGTTAGAATCGTTAGAGGGAAACACTGTTGGCCAAAACACCAAAGTGAAATGGCATAAAGAGCGAAGGTTAGCAGCAACGAAATTTGGTATTGTCTGTAAAAGACGTCAAACAACTGATACCAAAAAATTGGCGTAAAAATTAATTTCCTCTAATTTTTCGAAAGTATAGTTACAAATTGGTGCCGTAACCATGAAGAAATTGCGAGAAAACAATTTTCACAGGAATTTGGACATAAAGTTGAACGGCGGATTATTTATATCTAAAGAAATGCCGTATCTTGGAGCTAGTCCTGATGGACTAGTTGGTGAGGATGCTATAATTGAGATCAAGTGTCCCTATAAGTTAGCGAAGTTCAAAATAACTCCTCAGGAAGCAGCAAAGATGAAAGTTATGCCCTATTTCTTTTTGCATGGCAATACTGTGAAACTGAAGAAAACACATATCTACTATTATCGGATTCAAGGGCAGTTGGCTTTAACGAATAGTTGTATTCGTTGTATGGACACCTTTGGGAATGATATGTGAACAAGTAATGTTATTTACATAAACGTCAAGAAAGTTCTGAATTCATCATAATACATTATTTTTTTCTGAAATCTTATAAGATTATTTTTGTAATAGTTTCAACTTTTAAGCACACGAAAGCTATAATTTTGACAATAAAATAAGTAAAACCGATTTGGTTTTGAAGACTAGTGTATAAAATAGAAATTATAGACGATTTTAGAAAAAATAACAAGCAATTTACATTTACAACACACCTGTAATACGTTTTCTTTTTCAGATTAAAAAAGATGACAATTTTTGGCATAAAATGAAGCCGAAGTTAAAATATTTTCATTTAGAACATATGCTGCCTATACTGGCTTTAAAAGAAAATTAAAATAACGATCCTGATCGATCTGGACAGTTGAAACCTCTTTCTGATAATCTGGTGACAATTCTGAAATAGATCTGTATTTGAAATCTGCTCTGCAAGATTCCATATTATATAATGCCATATAATATCTAACTGTACTATGTCCACTAAAAAAAAATTGAGACAATTGTTGTGCATACATATTTGAGTTATTTTATTATAGCGTTTTCTGCTGGCTGCACCGGTATGCACTGAGTGTATCTCCATCTCGTTTTATTACAAAAAGCTGAAATGAGTTGGAAATACACTCAGTGCGCACTAGTGCAGCCAGTGGAAAACGCTATTAGTTTGAATGCAACTTTAAACTTGTCTCTAGAGAAACTTAAAAAACACGGAAATAAACAAACGGACGAATACATGATAGCAACAATAATTAACTCCTCGTATTTACAACAGAACGTATTACGTGTTCCAGATTCTTTTAGTGTGTAGTACAATATGATTCAAAATGGCCGCACTATTATCACCAGAACGTTAATATTAACAGGATCAAAAACAAGCTTTTAATTTTTTTTTTGAGATGCTTGACGAATGTTTAAAAATATCGTATAATGCAGATGCACTTACAAATTTGAAACCGTGGTTGTAGATTAGGTTACAGTTGATGAGATCTGAATCCTCGTATTCATCAAGTATTTATATTTTATTCAATTAGTTGTGTAGAAACAAAAATTATTTGACGCAGTTCCGTTTCACTATTTGGGTGAACTTGATATTCAAAATGTTACATCACCGACCCATTTTACTTATTGTTTATTCCTGTGTTATCACATAATATTAATTACATGCATTAACAGGCATTTTTAATGATGTCAAGGTAAATGTGTACACAAATAAATAACAAAATATTGAGCAAAATATTGAACATCCCCTTTTTAAAACTAATTAAGTGCATGACTACCAGATTTGCAGAAGTTTATTATGACAAAAATGTTTCTTTCAATGTACCGTAAAAAAATTTACCAAAAAGCACGACTCTGAAAAGAGAAATCTTTGTAGAATTATTTTCTGGCAGCGCTCGGTAGCGTTCGTGTGTTTACGGTGCGTGTATTCTGTGTTTCACTCATACACGCACTGAAACGCATTCGCTCTCACTCATACTCTTCATCTGTCACTAAATCGGGAGAATGAATGTGCGAATTCGCCTCTCTTGCACTAGGCCCGAAGGCGGAGCTAGCGTGTATCGCATACCACATTTGATTTCAGCGATTTCATTCCGAAAATTTCAAATTTGTTTCCCATTTCCTGACCTTATTTTTAAAAATAAAAAATAAAACTAAACGGTTTATTATTATTGAATACTGCGAAATTTCGGCTAAAGGCTTACATTTTCGAATTTTTTTAATTTTAATTTTTTTTTAAGGCCTTTTTGACAATTTTCGAAAAACGAGCCTTTAGCCGCCTAACAGAATCTATTTAAAAATTTTTCGCGAAAAATTGGTACGATTTTAATGAAAAATAAGCCCAGGAAATGGGAAAAACGATTTTGGGGCCGAGCAAACAGCCTTAAACAGTGGCATTCTACGATCGCAAAATTTGATAAAATTGATTTGCAAATTGATAAAATTGTAGTTTGTTAAAAAGTTTTATTAATTAAAAAAAGTGATCGTATATTCATAAAAAAATGAAAAGGGCCGTAACTTTCTTATTAGTGGGTAAAAAGCGCTTTACTTTGATCTCCCGTAATTGCCCTTCCAATCTCCTTAGTACGTTAGGACACAGCCTGTAGTATATTTACATATACGACTGAATTGATTATTCAAATAACTTTGTGTTTAAACTACTTTCAAAAACTCAACAACCCTGTATATTACCTCATATTTAGAACCTGGACTACAAATATTTTTTCTTTATTTTCTTGGAAAGCTAAATTAACAAATTATATAAACTCAGACGAGCATTAATCACTATAAAGCCGGCAATACATGTTCCAGTAATTTCATGTAAAAATTCATGTGTGTATAAATTCATGAATTGTAATTTGCAATACACGTTTCAATTATATTAATAAAAATATGTTCTGCTAAATAGTAATTTAGAATGTTAATGTTGGTGAAAATGGTAATTCATTAATGCTTCTAACTTCAAGTTACTTTCTTTGAGCAGCTGGGAATGTTGGATTATGTTATCAAGGTTATCATCCAAACGGAGACCACATGGTCATCACTGATTAAACTGTTTTGAAGCTAAAATTATTTATAAACATATACCCACATAAACCAGTTGAAGTCGTTCTTCATTCATCTGAGCCAACAGCCAACAGCAACAATCAAAGTCACTAGAATTTACTAAAATTTCACGTCTTCACGTTTCTTTGAGAAATAGAACTTGCTCTTTGTTTTCAATTTTACAAGTATAAATTCATGTAATTCTTTTTGCTCGCTATACACGTTGAAAAATAGGTTTTGTCATAAATTATATGTAAATTTCATGCAATTTATGATCGTCTATTGTGGGCTTAAAATATAGATTTTAAACATGTAAAATTATTATAAAATAATCTATTTAATTATTATAAAATAATCTATTTAAAATAAGTAAGTTGGGATTGCTTTCGGCGAAGTCCTACAAATTAATATAACGTTTAATTTATAAAATTTTGTTACAAATCGTTTTTGATTGCGGTGGATCCCTCGAGCATCCTCTGTACAGCTGTTTCATTATACTTTAGCAGCAAGCATGGCGGCTTTGTATGAGATGACTTACTATGTAGCGAAACTGACTTAAATTTGTCAACTCTAATGCAATCTCAGATTAAAATGTCAGGATGTCGCTACTTAAATGATAATAATTTATACTTGCCAAAATTCATTTCAATCGATAAAAAGCAAAACTTCTAGAGGAGTGAACAGATGGCATGAGATATCCGGTATTTATTATTCCTTTTATTTTTAAGTAAATAGTTTCGAAAACTTTACTTTCGTTTCTGTTTTTTTCTAAATGAAATAAATAACGATTTTTAATACACTGAAATAAGTAACAATATATTGATAATTTTATTCAATCTTCACTGCGAATCAAATCGCACTGGCAAAGTTTTTTTTTGTAGAGAGAGATCACAAGTTTTTCGAAAACGGATTTATGAAATTGCCTGAAATATTGCAATCAAGTCTGCATAAAAAATCGTCTTCGTAGTATACAGAATTAAAAGAAAGTGAAATTCATCACATAAATAGATTCTTAGAAAAAAAAATCAAAAAAGTTTCGTTCTTCCGGAGAGATTTAAATAAGTGAAAGAGGTTTTCATAACATATTTTTTGCCTTAATTTATTGGCCGAGCAATTATATGATGGCTTATTTACCAGTCATTAAGCGCATTTACCAATCGCTGTGATTGCATTCAACTGCGATGTGAAACCGCCGCTTTAGAGTCCTGTTCGTTTTAAAAGATAATTAGGCATTATAAAAGGAAATTTTGCGTTGAAATAAATTGCGAATGCCTGGTCTATCGTAACAGAACCAAGACATTGAAAGCACATATCTTCAATCTGCAAATATTGAAATCTATGGTTTAAACGTATGTACATGTTTTCCCAAGCTAATCGTGAGTCCGTATCAATTAAATTTCAGGTTTTTCACTTTTTGCATCATTAGTTTGGTGTAGATTATATCCGAGTGCGGTTTTAATTATCTTATTTTAGTTTAGTTCAGGGTTCGCAAATCACGATACTTTGTTTTGCGGTTCTTATTGCATTTCGATTGCGAATGCTTTAAATAAACAATTTTTTTTTGATATCAGTGTCGCACACTATCTAATTTTTAATACACTTTTTTATTAAAACATTTAGAAAATCATCTTTACTTGCACAAGAATTAAAAGCGTTACTAAGCAATACATGAAGAAATATTTTTATTTAAAATTATATTGTCCGTGGTCGGTCTCTTTTATCCCTGTTTTTAATGTAATAATAATCTTAATTTTTTTGTTATTAAATTTGACTCATTTCAGTTAATTAAACTTTGACTTGAAATATATTCAGAATTTGGCATGCCCTGTAGAGTTTAGAAGGACGTCAATAGACATTTATGTTCAATGTTTAGTTTATTTAATCGCATTAAATGGCAAATATTTTAAAATTACTTTCATTCCAGAAATCACAATATGATTAATCAAATATGAGAACAGCCGAGTTCTCTATGTCTCATAGTTACTATGGAATACAGTTGTACAGTGTTGGCTAAAAAGAAATGTTTTACTACCATGTTGACGTTATCATACACATTGTATTTGTAAGGCAAAATATGATTCAAATATGAGTTATTGTATACAGGTGTAAGTTTGTGAACAGTTTATTTTAATAATTCGCGTCGTATGCTAAGACATAAGAAATTTAATGAATTATACGTTGGAACAAAAGCAAGTAACATTAGTAAACAATCAGAATCGAGGGTTCCCAGGCAGTAATAAAAACAATCCCGAACGTCACCAGAATCAATAATGAACGTCACAGGTGTAATAAAATGCTCGAGAAGTGTTTAAGTAGACTCTAATGCAATTTGTAAAGCTATCATCTCGGGGCTACACTGCTCCATAATAAGGTGCGTTTAGATTTGAGCACGCACGCACTGATCCTCCGCGAACGCTCAAGTGTAAACGGCTATGCGCGCACGCTCACGTTGTGTTTTCCTGTGCGCGAGCTCGAATAGCCGTAAATATAATTCCCTTTGGTGCATTTAGACGAGCACGCACGCACTGATCCACCGCGAATGCTCAAGTGTAAACGGCTATGCGCGCACGCACATCATGCGCGAATGGCTGGCAGAGCGAGCCGCTTGGTGTCGGTCTCGGGTACGTGCTCAAAGGAATTAATTGCTTCACGCATGAATGCGTAGTTTGAACGAGAAAAAAGTCGCATATTGAAAGCCAAGCGACACAGTCCTCGCAGAAAAGGTTTCTGAATTTTCAGTTAGCCATGGAATGGACCAATAAAACAGCTTCGTTGCTTTGCAAGATTATGAAAAACTGCCTATTTTATGGAATGTGAAGCACGCAAAATATTATTTTTAAAAAATGACCTACCAGGAGCTTGTGAACAAATTAAATATTGAAAATTTAGACAGTGCGGAAGCACAAAAAAAGATAAAATGTTTCTTGGAGCGATTTTAGTCATTGTAGTAAAATTTTTGAATTACTTATGACAACTCTCTGACACTAAATAATAAGTAGAGTAATTTATTTTGTCTCTTATAAAAATTAGGCGT
This sequence comes from Prosopocoilus inquinatus, assembly GCA_036172665.1. NCBI lineage: Eukaryota > Metazoa > Arthropoda > Insecta > Coleoptera > Lucanidae > Prosopocoilus > Prosopocoilus inquinatus. The sequence goes on from CM069875.1 coordinate 20,633,261, forward strand.
TTGCCACGAAAGTCGATGTCTCGTTCGAATTTCTTTTTTTTATTAAAATATAAATTACAATTATACAGCCGCTGCTATTTTGTCGTCCGTTGTGTGCGCGAACAACTGGATCAGCCCATGCGCCAGAAAATAAATGCTGGTGAGCGCGAACGAATGCCGTGCGCGTATGCTCAGCTCGTTCGTGCTCAAATCTAAACGCACCTTTTGATCTGAAATCGTATCTTGTAACTCATTTCAATACAAATAGTTCATCGGATTTACTTTACGTCCGAACGAGGTGCAGCGGCACAGCGGATACTTGGTCCATCGAGTTCGGGGAGAACAGTGGAGATCACTATCATTTCTTAACTGGTTTGGTTTATGGCCCTTGTTCTGTCACATGTGGGTAGGGTAAAATACGATTTGATATGCATACGTAAGTATTTGAGGTAAGTAAGTAACTGTTGTTTTATTCAATCGTGTAAAAAAAGAAACTGGTAACAGACTAACAGGAGACAATTTTCACTCAATATAGATATATAACGGGTACATGCAGTTTGATTTTTTTAAAATAAACGTGTGGTTTCCTTCAATTCTTCAGTACGTGCACCATCAGGGTCAATTAAAACCATACAACTTTGAAATTTTGTGGCTCTCATCGAAATTGAGAAGGGATGGCTTCGACATACTATTTTAAATGTGTGAGCATGAGAATCTGTAAAACAAAAATGTGTAGTTCGACACACAAACCATTTCTCAAGAGAAAATTCTGCAGAGAAGTATGTTATAAAACTTTTATTTCACATTAAAACATGTTTGATTATCTACCTTAAAATATTGAAGGGCAACAAATTCGACGGAACTAGATACAATTATCGATTATTCTAGTTGGCTGCTAAGAGATGCAAAAAGAAGTTTAAGAAAAAACAAAACAAAAAATAAAATTGAAAATCAAACAACAAGAAAATACATAGGTCTTCGCTGACGTCATATTTAACACCGTGTCTAACGTAGGCGATCCAAAGAGGAGGCGAATTTGAAGCGAAGCGAAGCGATGGCGAGCGAAACTTTTTCATTTTGGAATCTTCGTTTTCGAGATATAAAGGCGTTTGAAGGTTTGAAGTGTAAAGACCTTTATTTAGATCAAATTATAAAACTTTTTAGAAATTTTATTTTTCTAAGCTTTAGGTAAATAAGAATCTCAAATTTTATCCGTAGACATCAACTTTACACATTTTATAATTTGGGAATCTTCATACACTTGGACAGTTTAACAAACGAAGTAATGACATAAATACGAATATCTCAATATTCATTTTATATTCCCTTTATTTAAGCAGTCACGTGTATTCTGTGACCGCCAACTCATTTCGATCTAACAATAATTGAAGAAAAATGAGTTGATATGTAGCTGTAGCAACTCACCAATCAGACGTCAATATGACACAATCAACAATCAATTGAAGAGAACACGATTTTAGAAAAATAACATCAATACGAAATACTTACAGAATAGATTTAAATGTCGCGTTAGAAGTTCATTTAAAATCCAAATATACCGAGTATTTCATTAAAAAAGAAACAAATTCGATCATCTATTTATCGGTAATTTGTTTTTCGTTAAACTTCAAGAAAAAGTTTGAATTAATAAGTAATAAGTTTTGTATAAAACATTTTTTTCTAAATTCAAAAATAAAAAACCTGCAGATGGTGGGAGTTTTCGCGTAGCCACCCTGTACTCACGATTTTTTTCATTTAAAGATTCCATCGTACCGTAAGATGTTTACAATCAAGCTTAATATTGCAGCAGAAAATATGAGTTGCGGTAGCGGATAATAAAATTCTCGCGAAAATTTAAATTAGAAAAATGAAATCTCGCAGCAACTCTCCCTTTTGTCACAACTACACAGGCAAAGTTAATACTTTTATTTTTAAGCAATACTTAATTAAATCATCTTAGGAAAACACAAGATATTTAAGCACGAAATAAAGTATTCGTTTTATCTGACCTAACTGACCAAACTGAACGCAGTGAATCTAATGTACAGCTGAGGAAACATAAAGCGGGACAAGTCTTATAATGAAATTTCCGATTATTTTGATAGTGTGAAGTTTCCTTGGTGACGGTCGTTACCCTTCTAATTAATTTATTACCGTCAGTGAATGTCAGAATTAACTTGTCAAATTGGCTTCTTGAGAATATATCGTCTTTCTAAGGGAAATGTAAGTGAAAATTTTCGACCAGTGAATCAAATGGAATTAGTGAAGCCTTTGGAAGAACTATGTGACATTTTGGATGTGGAATATGTATATTAGAAATTTTAATTCAATCAATGTCCGGACATTTGCATTCAATAATTCAATCGAAAGGCTGCAGGACTTATTTTGTTTCATTTTATTTCGTATGGCAATAATTGTAAGTAAAATAAAAGCTGACTATTACACTAGCATTATATATTTGTATGAGGTATTTGTTCGTTATAATTGTTAATTATAAACGGAATGATTAATCATTTTACTTAACGTGAAAGTTAACAAATTACCATAGTTACCGAAATTTAGAAGTAAGGTTTAAACTAACGAAAGTTTACTGTCCGGCTTTCTATTTTCCCAACTGTACCTATGGAGTAGTAATTTTTTTTCTACTTTTTTCACTCCTGACGAAGCTATTAATCAATAGCGAAACGTAGAGAATTAATTCTGTCCATTTCAACATTAAAAAAATGAACTTCATTTAAGGTAAAAAACCAAAAACGGATTTTCGTATTGCTGTGCATCGCCTACTTATTATTAAAAAAAAAAAAACTTAGAAATAGCTTCACATAGACATTTTATTAATGATGGTTTCGATAAATTTAGAGTTTGACAATAAAGTTGCAGTTTATGAAATAATTTTGATTAATTAAGAAACTGTAGGTGTAAATTAAAGAAAAAAATAAGACAGTTAAACTGCTGTAACTTTCTTATTATTAGGTTTTGGTCAAAAGCGAATTAAGAAAAGAGCTTTATTTTGATATCCTACAGCTGCCCTTTCAATCTCTTTGTACGTTATGAGACACCCAGTATAACTAGAATGAAGGTTAAACTTAAAAAATAATTAAAACTGCAAAAAGCAAGAAATTAAAAAAAAAATACTCACATTCTTTTTGTTGACATTTGTTTGTATGAAAACATGCATTGCCTTTATTAATTTATTCATAGTATGATGATAATGTAAAAATCATTAGTTTATGACGTATGTGAATTTTATTAATGCAGTACATGTACTCAGAGTATCTTCCTCTCGCTTTAACTTCATAGGATAAAATCCATCCTAACTCCAATTTTTTTAACTTCACAAACGGAAATACCGTAAATTTGGCATTTTATTTAGTATTTTAAATATTAATTTACCAATTTACATCCCTGGTGATCATGCAATATATCGTCGGTCTACAAGAGAAGGAGACCAAGTCCATCGATAGTATTTTTGAGTTATTAGAATTTTAATATTCGCTTATGATTATAAAATCAATTATGTTACATCAGGTTAGTTTATATTGATTTTTATGATACAATAAAGTTTCTAGAATATGTATTTTAAATTAAAAAAGATTGAATGTAAGAAGAATGAAGATTGTAATGTACATGGGTAAATATTAAAATTCTAATAACTCAAAACTACTATTTTGCAATTGAAATTTCCTTCCCATTTTTTCTTATTTCCAATTTTCGCCTCGCAGTTTTTGTAGATATTATTATATTAATTCTCATTTATTGCTTTTCATTGGCTGACAAGTTTTTGCAGACAGTTCTTATCTTACGTAGAATTATTTTAATCTATAGTTAGATAACAGATAAGATTGAAATCTTTAGTAAAGGTGCCAATTTATAAGCATGAAGCATTTTAAAGGCGAAGAATGAAACCTGTACCGTAAAGGTATTTTAATGCCGCACATAATTTTTGTCAAACAATAAAGCCGATCAGATAGTACAAGAATGTGAGTACATCATAAAGAACCAACTGTAAATAATATGCAAATTCAGTTTAACTACCTTGGAAACACATGATGCTTGTAATAATACACAAACAGCCTCCGGCTCGCGAAGCCGTAAAAAAATGATTTATTAACGGACGGGTACTAATTTTTTTCTGTCATTTTCGCTACAAAAATCATAAACTCGCTAACTTTAGTTACTGGGATTATCCTCATTCCCGTTGCTTGACTCATGAAATCTGAACAGCGAAGAATTTCACCGGTAAAAATATCTAACCGGAAGGCTTAAATATCAAATTTTCCGCCAATTGAAATTTGGTTACCAAATTAAAAACACCTGCTCACGTTGTATTTATTGCAAAAATATTAATTACCAGTGAAGATGCTACATATACCCATCAGAGATTCGACAACATAGCTGTAGAAAGATAATAATTAATTGGTTAATAAATAAGGCACTCACCTGTAAACGTTGCGTTGAGGCACTCCCAAAATGAGTTCTGCGAAAATAAGAAAAGAAAAATTTATTGGTTAATTAAAATTTGAAGATGTAATCGCATATTTTACTGTTGTTTGGTATGCATACCCACGCAAAGTACTTGTTTCAACGAGATTATTTACATTGATTGAAGCTTTCTGATGATTTACATTGTTATACAAAACTATTTTAGTTTGAATTTGGAATTTTTTTATAATTTAATTTACCAATGTCAAAAATAATAATAGTAAAAGATAAAAATATTTTTTATGTATGGAGATACTTCCCTCTCAATTGTTAAGAAATTTTAAGTAAAAACTATCACGCTATATTATATGAGTTTAAGAGTAGTTTTTTAAACTAGATGAAAAAAAAATTGTCAAGTTAGTTGTACAGAGATAACTGATTAATATATTTATATTACAATATAAATATTCAAAATTGCATCGCTTTTTAACACTTGTTTATGGGCTTCTGCATATATTCATCATCAGAAGAAAACTTGGAAATCTTAATTTAATTTAAGAACCAATACTTTGAAAAATATTATAACTTATTAAGGTAACTTATTGAGAAATGCCACAGTTTATACTTTTCGTAATGTTATCTTTCATAGTGGATTTATACTGTAATTAACACTAATAACTAGCGTTTAGTAATTAATAATTAAAAAGCCGAAATTGAGGTTAAAATACATGCACGAGCAGAACTGGTTTATACAATTTTGCTAATAACTAAGCATTACTAACTTACATTTAAGAAGGTGGCTACCTTCAACATCTGAGTTAAATTGTTAATCATCTTGTATGAGAGCGCAAAGGATAAAGAAAACACTTGGCAACAAATAAACCGTATAATGTCTAATATTGAGGTGGATGAAATCAGATAAGTATGTACACGTGAAGATGTAATGGACGCACTGCACCGCTGCTGTATTGTTACTGGGGGTGGAAGCCCTTCGTTGCTTTTGGTTAGGCAACTGTAGATGCATGTGTGCACCTGGGGCTCAAGAGGGTGGCTCCCTCGGTTGAAGGGATGATGAGACGCAAGGGTAAATTACATTCCGACACTCTCCCTTAATTTTCCTTAGCGTCGCTCTTCTACTGGGAAAACGCCGAGGCCTTGAGAACAGAATTCGTGTTTTGATCGAGGAAGTGCCTTGGTTAGGATATCCGCGATCATGAGTTCGGTGGGCAAATGCTCAAGTACCAAAGGTTCTTCTCTGAGGACTTGACGGATGTAATGGTGCCTGACGTCTATGTGCTTTGTCCTTGAATGGTAAACGGGATTTTCTGACAGCTTGATGGCTCCGCTGTTGTCGTTAAAGATCTGGACACTGAAAGTTGAATTGATTCCTAGTTCTCTCAGGAAACGAATTAGATAGACGGATTCCTTAGCTATTGAGGAGAGTCCCAAGTATTCCGCCTCAGTGCTGGATAATGCTACAGTGCGCTGCTTGCGCGATTCCCAGGTAATGGCTCCCTCGCTTAGTAGGAATACGTACCCTGTATATGACCTGCGATCTTTGCTACAGTTGGCCCAATCCGCGTCGACAAAACCTTGGAGATTCGTATCGCTTCGCTTGTAAGAGAGACGGTGATTCATCGTGCCCTTCAAATAGCGTAAAACACGTTTGGCTGCAGTCCAGTGCACGTGGGAGTGGTGATCATTAAATTGGCTTAAGACACTCACTGAATGTGCGATATCGGGACGCGTGGCGATTGCTAGATACATAAGAGCTCCGATCAGCTCCCTGTACGGAAATTTTGTGCCTTTATCTTCTTGCTCCACGGAAAAATCATGCAAGTTGGACCCTAAAGCTAGTGGAGTGGAGACCGGTTTGCAGTCGGTCAGGTCGAAGCGCTTTAGAACTTCCCTGATGTAACCGGACTGCGATAGATGTAGGCTCTCCCTCGTTCTTTGGATTTCGATTCCGAGGCAGTAGTTGGCCTCACCTTGGTTCTTGATCTTGAACTGCTCCGACAACGCATTTACGATCATGTTTTCCTTTCGACTGTTGTTCGTAACGATCAATAGGTCATCCACGTAGACGAGAAGGTACGTTTCTTTTTCGTTATCGACATATATACATGGATCTGAATCCGTTGGTGAGAGTCCGGCCTGCTGGAGTACGTCGGATAGTTTGGAATGCCACTGACGTCCGGCTTGTCGAAGTCCGTAGATGGCGCGCTTCAACTTGCAAACTTGGTTGCCCTTTCGAATCCCTCGCAACATGTCGCAGGCTTTGTTTCGAAGATGAGGATCGTTTTCTTCGTTCTTAATTCGGGTCAACATTTCATCCAGCAGTTCGGGTTGTTCCATGTAGACCTCGGTGTCGATATGGCCATATAGATAGGCTGTAGTGACATCCAACTGGGTCACTTTAAGGTTGTATTTGGCCGAGAGCGCCATCAGCAGCCTGAAGGAGCTCAGCCTTGCGACTGGGGAAAAGGAATCGTAGAAGTCTATCCCCGGTAACTGAGAAAATCCCCTTGCGACGACGCGAGCCTTTCTTCGTTCTAGTGTGCCGTCGTTCTTGAGTTTGTTGCCGATGTGTTCGCCGAGAGAGATATCTGTAGGATCATTCAGGAGTCCGGATCTTCCGTTCACTGTATTTTCAGCGATGATGTCTTCGAAACCATCCCTTGATTCCGATTGTTCGAAGAATTTCACGTCTCGCGTTATCCTGATTTTGCCTTCATCCGGCATCCATACTCGGTACGCTTTAGAGCTCTCAGAATAACCGACGAATTTTCCCTCCGAGGCCTTGGGATCGAATTTTCCTCTACCGGGCCGCTTATCCAGGACATACGTTTTACATCCGAAAACTCTGAGGAATTGCATGTTTGGACGTCGTCCGGTCAGCTTCTCGTAGGGCGTTTCTCCATTGAGGCTTCTTGTGGGGCACCTGTTTCGGATGTAGTTTGCTGTAGCTACCGCTTCGGCCCAAAACGGTGGAGACATACCGGATTCTAGTAACATGCAGCGAGCCATCTCCACCAGAGTCCTATTCTTCCTCTCAGCCAAACCATTTTGTTGAGGAGTATATGGTGTCGACAGTCTTCTTTGTATTCCGTTTTTCTTCAGGAGCTCATCCATACGAGAATTACAATATTCTTTGCCATTGTCAGATTGTAAGGCCTTGATTTTACATCCCATTTGATTTTCGGCGTGGGCTTTGTACTCCAAAAATTTGTCGGCGACTTCAGCCTTATTGCGTATGAAGTATACTTCGGTCCATCGACTGAAATCGTCAGTAAAAGTTAAGAAGTATAGCGCTCCTCCGTGTGAGCTGACACGCATCGGTCCGCAGACGTCAGAATGAACGATGGCGAGGGGCTTTGAAGACTTATCTGTGCGCTTTGGGAACGGTAAACGCGCTAGTTTACCTCTTATGCAAGTTTCACAGGACATGGTTCGATCGTTGCGTGTGTCCAGACTATCAATGTAACCGTTTGTGGATAGCGAGTGCAAGTCTTCGAAATTTACGTGCCCGAGGCGTCGATGCCACTTCATCGTTGTGGATGAACTTTGGACGGCAGAGTTTGCCTCTATATTGTTAAGTCCTTGTCTGAGATAAAATAGGTCGCCTCTCCGATCGGCTTGCAATTTGATATTACCGTAAATATCTTTAACGGTCGCCATGGACTTAGAGAATGTGACAGTGTGGCCCTTATCCAGTAATTTGGCAACAGAAAGTAAGTTGGCTCGCAAATCCGGTACAAAGAGAGCGTTTTCAAGTGTAATTGATTTGGAAGATTTACCTACACTCGTCGGAATTCTGACGTTTCCTTTCGCATTGATCTCCGTCATCGCGTTGCTGGCTAGGTGGAGTCCGCTTCGTACTTCTTCGGAATAGGTGAAAAGCGATTTGTCGTTGCACAGATGCGACGTGGCTCCACTGTCGAGACACCATTGTTCAGAATTTCCTAATGATTTGGTTGGTGTGCGAGATTCGGCTTTGCACGCGTCAGCCAAAAATATTTCGTCTGTTGTCAAATTTACCTTTTGGCCATCCGCTCTTTTCTTTTTTCGACACTCTGAAATTTTGTGTCCTGGGATCTTGCAATAGTGACATTTTAGATTCGTTTTCTTATCTGATGAGTATTTGTCACCTCGCCTCCAGTGTTGCACTGAGTTGGACCCGGGCCGTTGGTTTTTGGAAAAAAAAGCACCGGAGCTGTTGTTTGCGGCTTTCTGCCTCCTGGCTTCGCTTTCTTCGATTATTTTTACTTTCAGGGAGTCGGCACTAGGGAGCGCATCGCGCGACTCAATTGCGCAACGAAAGTTTTCGAAGGAGTCAGGTAGACTATAGAGAAGCATTATGGTCAGTAGATCTCCGTTGATTTCTACATCCATGGATTGAAGCTTGTCGACTGCGTCGAAGAATGTGGATAAATGTTCTCTGATGTCATCTCCATCGCGCATTTTTTGTTGCGATAGCTGTTTTAATAACGTTGCTTTTCGAGCCGGTCCCTTTGATGCGAATATCGAGTCGAGTTTTTCCCAGATTTCCCTCGAAGTCTGACAATCGCGAACTTGCTTCAATTCTGACGGGCTTATCGTCAATATTAAATCAGATCTTGCCTTACGGTCTTGTTTTATCCACTCTACCAGAGCCGTTTGAGTTGTTGCATCATCCTCGGTTACTTCAGGTTTGGGTTTCTCGCCCGAAACATATGGCCACATGTCATTTCTAATGAGAAGAGCTTCGACTTGGATTCTCCATGTGTCGTAATTGTCTTTCGTCAGGGTTTCAAGGCGCATGGGATTGACAACGTTCATGTATGCCATTTTCGATGCCGCTTCTTGAAGCTCGGCCCGATCGCGAATGTGTCGATGTTACAATTTGGTATTCTTTGGCTCGTTATAAGTGCTGTTGATCGATCGCGAAAATGCGCGCACTCGACGGGTACCAAATACACTGTAAAGTCACACTGTTCACGAGTTTCGTGCCCGAACGCCACGTGCTACCGATTAACTATTTTCTTTTCCTTGTTCTGCGTTATATCTGGGCCCATAACCTCTTGTATGAGAGCGCAAAGGACAAAGAAAACACTTGGCAACAAATAAACCGTATAATGTCTAATATTGAGGTGGATGAAATCAGATAAGTATGTACACGTGAAGATGTAATGGACGCACTGCACCGCTGCTGTATTGTTACTGGGGGTGGAAGCCCTTCGTTGCTTTTGGTTAGGCAACTGTAGATGCATGTGTGCACCTGGGGCTCAAGAGGGTGGCTCCCTCGGTTGAAGGGATGATGAGACGCAAGGGTAAATTACATTCCGACAAATCAAAATGTTAATGCCCATGTCACATAATCATCTGATATCTAATACTCTTAATAAACTTTTTAACTAAATATAAATGACGAATTATAGCATTATATTTACCTTCTATTTGCATTAATAAACAGCACCATAAAGACAAAATGACGTACTCATGCCTTAAACATTCTTGAAGATAAGAATACAGCGCATATTTTCAAAATTTCTGTATAAACAGCTATTTTGCATTAACGTTAAGTTGTTGTTCTTAATTTTCTGTAAAAACACACCATCAATAATGTCTTTCATGAGATTGTTCTAGAAGCTTGGAATAAAGAAGATATAAACCAATATATGAAAACAGAAACAGGTATACTTACCAGGGAGACTATGAAATAAAGTTCAACGAACGTTAGTTAAACTCTACAAAAATAACACCCGGCCATAAAGACCTACTACCCCAGTGTGCCTTGGAAAAGTAATATACAGGGATATTCACAGTGAAACTATGCTTTACAGGTTGTTCAAAGTCAACTCGTGGTAATAGCTGATAACAAACTATTCAAATAATACTTTCGCTTCCACTGGAAGTCAATACTACCTTTTTTTATTAAAATGGTACACTGCATATAATGTTATATTTTTGATTATCCTGTTCAACCGTAATATTTTGTATTCACACACATCAGGGCTAAAATGCATTGATTTGATTATATTCTATTTTTTTCTTAACTAAATAATTACAATGATCACAATAAATTGGAGAATTCCAAAAAACAGAAAAGGTAGAAAATAGTACGTTTCTCTGTTTGATCGCAAAGATAAAGTAACATTCATTTTGAATAAAAATTCGAAAAATTCTCTGGAAACACTTTTTGCTGAATTTGCAAACAAATGTAACAGATACATCAACTTAGAAAACATGAACGTGTTAAATGATTTAATTTGATAAGAATTTAGTAAGTTAATAATGTAATAAAATTAATGTAGAGTTGCGTCTTTGATACCTGGTACATTTTGACAAATAAAATGTTTCGGCGGTGTAAACTGATCTTAAATTTGATGTTATGGATTTGTCAAATTTAATACTAACATCAAAATGATAGATGATAGAATGCTTGATTTACGCATTACAAAATTACAGTTTTTTACACTAATGTTAATTCTCCATATAGTAGTTTTCAAGGGCCGAAATTGTACTATCATGGCCAAAAAAACCAACTACACTCAAAATAGTTATTGATTGAAATATGCTTCAAAAAGAACTTTTGTCATTTTCACAAACCAAATAAAAAATTCCGCACTTAAATGCAATTTGGAAGGCGATAATTCAAACGCGATTGCAAGAGAACCAGCTTTTGAGCAATTGTAAGTATTGCAATTGAATCAACAATTAGTCCTGTACCGTTTTCCGCACGAATGAAATAGATGAGACTTTATAGGTTGACAAAAAGTGACAAACTCAAATTAACGTTACACAAATAATTTTTGAAAATAGTTTCACTTTGCTGTAGTCGGTTTTTATGATTACGATAGTATCTACGTAAATTCAAAAATGATAAGTCCTTATTGAACGATATTTTCTTGAAAGTACTTTACTATTTTTAACCATTGCAGCCAATTACGTATTGCTGCATGAATTTTACTTCGTAAATCGAGGGTCTAGGACAGCTCGTCGTCGCCGATTTGCCGTCGCCGATTCGAAAACTCACTGTTGGTACATTCGCCGTCAGTGATTAAAGTTTTAAATCCAGGTACTTATCGTCGGCTACGCAAGCAAATCGCGTAACTCCGAAACGTCGAAGTTTACAGGAGAGACGAAAAACTTTTTTAAAAGAATTTTCTGTTATAAATAATTGTAAAATAATTATACGTTTTATATTTGTCACCTATAAACTTTCTTAACAAGCAAAAATGTGTAAATTTTTTTTAAGATTATTGTTTTTAAAAAGGGTCTCTTCTACAAAATTTGACAATTCGGAGTTACGCCATTTGCTCGTGTAGCCGACGATATTAGAGTTGTATCGTTCATGACTGAATTGTTCATATTATTAGTTTTTAGAAAAATTTTGTGGAAATCGTTTATGATTGCAGTGAAAACCTCGAGCAGCCTCTGTACAACTGTTTCAGCCCTGCTTGGTGCTTCTTCAGCAGAGACGCAGCTCGACATTCCCACTGCAAACAAAAACGACTTGTTCAATTTATTCGCAATTGCGATGTAAGAGTGATGAACAGATAAAATAGCGACATCTTACGATCGCTTTTTGACCTGACATTGCAGTAGGATAGACAAATTGAAGCGGGATTTGCTCCTAATAAGTTCCCCATGCAAGGCGGCCATGCTTGCTGTTAAAGCATAATGAAAGTTTTTAGAAAAATTTCGTGCAAAAAAGGTTCGAAAAGATTCGGTCGTTCACGAACGAACGAAATGAACGAATCTTTACTCAAAAGATTCGTTCGAAACAATTGAATCGTTCGTGAACGACACAACTCTAGACGATATCTAACTAATAACATACGATAATTATATTTAAACAAAATAAAAAAATACCATATTAGATAATAATAGATAAAGAAACAAATAAAAGTTTTTGCTCTTCGTAATTTTGTGTCTTACGATAATTAGGAATGTAAGGACGGTAAATTGGGTCGACGGCCAATTTGTTGTACGACGAATTGGCGACGGTTAATCGGCGACGGCGAATCGTTCCGTCCCCGTAAATGCAACCGCATAACTGACACTAATGGCATTGCAAAACTTCGTATGTGACATTCATAACGAGGAAGCGGATGACTTTTATATTTTCCCTAAGGTAATTCAAACTATAACCATTGAACAAATTTATTTTATAATTACCATCATATATTATAATTTTTATACAATTTTTAGTGTAAAATTTAATTCATTCCATTACTGCCAAATGACACTAAACTAAACCTAGGTTGCCTTTAAAAAAGATCAGCAAATAACCTTCTTCCTTCAGCCTCTGACAAACACCAGTTGCACAAAACAAATGAAACTCATTTCAAAATATGGATATTTATGTATAATTTAACCCCACCAAACATCAAATCTAAATATTAAACCAATAAACCAATATCCATTTGGTGCAATACTTTTTACGCACCCCGTATAATTTAAAAGCTCATCTTTTAAAGTCGAAGTGACGGGGATCTACCAGCGGTTGATTATTTTATTTTGAATAGTGTTGATTTCAAATAATATTTCAGACTATCCTGCGAGGTTAGGTTCCCGATTGTTACAGTACACGATAACCTTTACTGTGTTCAATGTATTCTTAAACAACAAATAGGAACAATCATACGATAAACGTATGTTTCTCTTGTTTAAATCCTGTCGACGTGTGTGACGTACAATAGTGTATCGTGAAACTAAAATAACACAACTTTACTATTACATCAAAATTTTGAACAATTTTTAGTTTAGTGTTTTTTTTTCTTGGGTTACAGTCGATTGAAGTTACATCTCAATATTTTATGCATTCTTAAAGAAAAGTATTGTTTAGATTTATTTAGACGTAACTTATAACTTGTTTTTTTTTTTATTTTCAAGTTTGAAATGTTTTGAGCTGCAATTTAAATCACCTAGTTTTCAAAAACGCCTTTGTCTAAAGCATGCAGTAGAAAATGGTTCGATAAGAGACACGCAAATTTTTGTAGTGGTCCTGTATTTTGTGACTGCAACACGTTCTCAAGGAAAGACATGTGCTTCCAGTCCGATAAAATAAACACATAAAACGAAAAAAAAGACCCTTGTTATCTTCCACAATATCGGCTCTGGGTCGCGTCTCTAGACTACTAAATTTTAAACTGAGAGATAACGTGGACCGGCATGCGTTTTCGCCGTCGATGAACCGCAGACATCCAACATAAATCGAAATCTAAACAAGACGTCATCCACAATTTCGCGACTACAAGGGCTATTCTGGAGTGAAGTGGATGGCTGGGCAGAGTCGAGTGCGGTCATTAGCTGCCATCAATCAAACTCTCGACTCCGGTGACGGAGACACGAAACATGCTTTGGGGTGACAGAGTGGAATTGGCCTCTCGAAGCGATGTTGCTTTCCCAGAATGGAACCACATGTCTGATAAAATATAACAGAGGATGGCCTATATGAATCACTATGATTTTATAGTGTGCCATTTTATGAATGAAGTGTTATATTAAGTCAAAGAAGAAGCAGAAGAAAAAATAGCATCGGAATATGTAAAATTATTCCGGTTTCTCTGAATAATTTATAGCACAAACTAACCCTTATTATAACATTTGAAATAATTGTTCAACATTTAATAGTCGCTATCAATCAATGTTTATGCCATCTTTGTATAATTTGCATAATATTCTAAAGTTCGTGAAACATATACGTTTAACAATATCCACGTGTTTATTAAGTGCAAATATTTTAACATGGTAGCTTGGAATTAGCAAAACCTTTCGAATGTCTCAGAAATACAAGTCTCGAGTATCATTCACGAAAATAAATAAAACACACTTCAACTTCCCAAGATTATTTTTTGAATTGAAGAATATTAAAAAATCGAAATACTGCACACTAGGAAATTTCGCGGTGAATAATCTCAATAACTATTTTATAAATAGTGTAGGTATGAACTATATCTACCTATTGACAGCAACTTAATTGATTATTATAATTCTAATACAAAAACCGATTCTAAAATTTTACTTTTTATATCTGAGGAAATTTTTTTTTTGTTTATCGTGATTTTTGTATTTCATCGTTGCAAAACATTGAAAAATAGGTAAATCCTGGTTATTATAAACATACCCATTCGTTTTTCAAATTCAGAGAGTATTCAGTGAAAGGAAGATTAAATACATTTTGAGATTTTTATGGGACATTTTGTCGATAATAAACGAACATTTATGGAATTGAAAAAGAAACACATCACGTCGCGTCATTTTGCTGCCTCTAAAAGTTGCCATGGTTTTAATTGAAGCAATTCTCACTCGGCAACATTTTATGTCAAAAAAAAACATGTAACATCATGACGGGACGCGACGCACTGCCCGTGTAAGAATTGAGAATGTGAATGTAAAAAATGCACTTTTTTAGTAACATGCGGCATCCCATATCCCATATTGTCACATCGTAGAAAATTTTCTACAATTTCTACGTAATTGTCTTTTCTGTTACACAAGAATTCAAGTACAGGGTTGGTTTTATTAATGAGAACCCCCTCTCCTTCATTATTTTAATTATTCCTTTATTACTTAATTACTTAATTATTAACAAATTTATTAACGAATACAAGAAACTAAAAAGCTCGTCCTGTATGGACTTTATTCATGCTAAGAGTTCAGCAGTAGTGTTTTCTGTATCCAGGGAGAGCAAAAAAAAAATCTTTTTAAATGAAACACCCTCTATATTTTGACGTATTTCGATTCTCTGAGTTATTCTAAATATATTTACATATTGTGTAATTAGTTCATTCGTTTTTGTGATATCCGTAAAAAAATGTAGTAATGTTAAGGTAATGCGAAACAAAAACTAATCAAAATACTTTTAAAATTAAGTGTCCTTTCTGCTTGATGTTTAATAGATTCTTTTAGATAAACATCAAGCAGATTCGTTTTTAAAAATATTTTTTATTTGTTTTTGTTTCGCATTATCATAAATATATTCCCATATTTTTTTAAACTGATATCACAAACACGAATGAACTAATTACACAATTTGCTTATGTACCGGGTGCCCCACGCCGTGATATTCACCATTTTAGACTTCAGAAACTTTTATTGAAATACTTACAAACACGTTTTTTTAATTACTTTAATCAGTAAACTGAAGACATTCACAAAACAAAGTCACAGACGAACTTTTGACAACAGAGCCAAACAAAAGCTATTTTTTTTTTCACCACCGCCTACTATGTTTTATAAAAAATAATTGAATAAACAAAAATCTTGTTGCGCTGTGAATTTGTAGTATACACTCTGAGGCAGTTGGCACGAATAAGCTTCCCCTTTGTTTCGATCATTAAGTTATGTCACCTTCTCCTGAAATATATTACTCATATTGTACTGTTTATCGTACTTTATTACTGGCAATTTTACATTACATTGGATTGAGTAATGAAGCAATCGAGTTTTTCAGGCAGTATCTAACTGGAAGGTCTCAATGCATAACTATAAATGATCTGACCTCAAATTTTCGAACTCTAACTTCGGATGTACCACAGGGTAGTATATGTGGACTTTTACTTTATATTATTTAGCGTATCCAGCGTATTCAAAATTCTTGTCTGAGATTCATATACGAAATTTAAAAAATTCAGCGTATGTTACTGTTTAAGCGACAAATGGTTGAACATGTCTAACCGTCGACTACTTCACTGTGCTAATTTTTATTATAAAATTATTAGAGGAAAAGCACTACCTTATTTATATAATAAAATAATAACAATCATCATCATCATCAATATACGTCACAAAAATGTAATTATGTCCTTTTCGTATTGCGTAGTAACCCTCAGGAATTTCGTATCAGAAAATTTTAAAACACTTTTCTTCTTTCTTTCAAACCTACTAGTTAATATTTTTTGTTTAAATTACTGGCATTATGTATTTCTTTTTTATATTTTTGTTGGTTTTGACATTAAAAACAGCTTTTTAAGACTAGGCTGAGTGAAAAACCTATACAGTTCTTAAACATATTGTAAACGTTATAAATTTTTTTGAGTTAATAAACGCCTATTATTATTATTATTAAAATATCTAAATTATGTAATGTAATGTAATGTTTCTTAAACAACAAATTAAATTGCCTATTAATCACTTTCAACTACTATGACGAGTACGCGTAAACGAATAAGCGACAGGTATTTAAATAGATAAAATCACGCTTTTATTTTTATTGTGTAGACATTAATTTTAGATTGGACTGTACGTAAACAACGTTATCAAGTTTAACAATTTCTTTCTGCCTGGTATGCTGAACCCATCAAAATAATGTTTCCAACTTTAGGGTCTATATGGAAGATAGAAAAGAAGCTGTGTATGCATATCTGGATTACCCTGTATGTACGTGTTAATTAGTTATTTCAATACGTACAAAAAAAATATTAAGAAAGTATGTAAGGAATTATTATTTCCTATTTCCAAACAAACCGTTCTTCAAATTTCTAATAAAAAAATCAAAAGGCTTTAATATCCTGAAAATTTTTTTAATCATTTTACAATCATTTTACAATTTTTCTTATTCTGATCTTAATTTAAACGAAAACAAAGTTGTAACAAGTCAAGATATTAAAAAAAAGTAAAAGTAGTAAATTATTATACAGGATTATTCATTATTAATCAACTACTGCTTTATTATTAAATCCGGTAAAACCAGTATTTAACTGTTTAGTACAGTCGCTTCGGAACTAATTTTACTGCAGAACTGCAACCAGCTTCTCTAATTTAATGTGTGTGTAAACACTCTCTCTCCTATTTCATTGGAAGCCATTTGTGTAGGACTTGCTTTATTACGACAAATATAATGTTCGTGCAGCCCACGTTGCTAATTTTATTATGCATTCATTCAAATTAATGGCGTCGAATTGCATTATTTTATGACATTAAACTCCACCGAATACGGCAAGCGAATATTTACCTGAGTAACTTTTTTAAATCGATATTGGCGTCATGACTAAAATGTTATTGAAGTTGTTACCTTGTCCAAGAAGGATTTTTGGGACAAAATAATTGTTAGAGTGTTATTTTTAAGGATCTGCAACCCATCTTTTTAAAATATCAAGTCTGTCCGACAACCTCCACTTGTGAGGTAGAGCAATAAATAAAGCAGAAGCTCTCAAAGAAGTTGCAAGAGTTATTATGATTCTGCTGACTGACAAATTGCCATTCACTGCGTGTGCGCCTGTCGGTCTATTCACTTAATACTTTTAAGTATTCGTGTAAGGGACTACATTATTGCTTAGAATTAAAAAATAGCTTTAAAAAAAACTATTATTATTTTTTTTTAATCTGGACGAATGAGTCATTCTGCGCTTATCAACAAAATTAAAAACAAATTTGAAACTTTTGTAACATAAAAAATAAATTCACTGTTTGCAGAATGTGAAATATAACGAATGGATAAGGTACACAAGAACAGAAAATGATGTAATTACTGTTGGAATATAAGATTAAAGGAGAAAGGATCGGTTTACTAATGAGACTTTCTGTTGTAAAAATGATGCTGGCAAAGTCATGTAAGCGTGGTTTCAAATGAATCAAAGAGGTAAAGAAAATGCGACGTAAATGTTACACACGCATCATTCCTTCTCTCTTCTGTTGTACTCCAAACATATAACTAGAAAAATTAAATCAGAGAGATATTTCGAAATGTCAAATGTATTTACACATAAACTGCAAGCTTTAACCCGTAGCACATATTTACTATACTACATTAAAACACTTAGGGCCGGTTTTTCAATCACAGGTTAACTTTAAATTAACTTTAACCTTCAGTTTATTGCCATGGAAACAATTGTCTTCGTACTTGTTACCATGGAAATAAACCGAGAGTTGGGGTTAACCTGTGATTGAAAAACCAGGCCTAAAAAGTTTAATATGATGGTAGAAATATAAGTAGAAGTACGATTTTTTGAAAAGTATTTTTTCTTGGTTTTAGTATATTCTCTGTAAGTAAAGTGTTTTTAGAGTTGTCAATATTTTAGGTTAGAAAAACTCCTGAAAACTACAGCCAAGCGAAAATACTTTTCAATTGTTTCTTAAGCACTCTCTTGAAGAAGAAACTTTATTCTTAGCTATTTTGAAACTCTTCCCCGGAAATTAAAAGGAACAAAACTAATAGCGACCACAGATTAACAGACGGTGGCACTTATGTTTGAATCTTCTTATATTCTACAGGGTGTTAATAAAAAAAAACTATACAATGTTTGGCAGGTGACAGTAGAGATCAAAACAAGAAAAAAATTCTAATAAACCCATATCCCATACTCAATACAGGCTGTCCACACTATGTGTTTACTCTTCTAGAATTTTTACTTTTTAGATAAAATTCGGGATCGATAAATTAAATGAAAAGCTGAATATTCCAACGTAGACTGGCCACCGTACGACTTCCGGTTTCACCGGAAGTGATATGAACTTTCTAATTTTAAATGGAACGGCCTGCGTATTTTTATATATTTTTTAATTTGCATTTTTACAGCATATGAAATTTTCATTAGGTTGCAACTTATTTTTTTCAAATGGAATTTCTTACAACCTAATAAAAATTTCATTTGCTGTAAAAATGCAGTAAAAGGAAATGGCTTTCTCAAATTACTTGAAACTATTAGAACGAAAATACAGGATTTATAGCTTTGAAAATTAAAAAAATAAAACAAAAAAATTTTTCGTTGTCATGGAAACCAAAATTACCAAGTGATACATATTCCAGTTGTCAAAATTTTGAGTTAGAAAAACTCCTCAAATCTAGCTCTAACCGAAAATATTTTCTAATTGCTTCTCAAGTACTCTCCCTATCGAAGAAATTTAATTCTTAGCTATTTTGAAACACTTTCCAGGAAATTAAAGGGAATTAAATAGAAATATGACCACAGATCAACAAATGGCGCCACTTTTATTTGAAATTTCTTATATTCTGCAGCTATTTCCTTTATTTATTCGAAATTATTCTTTTTTCGTTATCGTTTATAGTCAATTGTATTTGCTCGCTTTGTTTATCCTTTTGATTATTTTTCTTCTTTCTGCGACTTTGAATTAAAAAAAATGAAAAAATAATTATTTTTCTTTCCCCCCGATTTCTTGCGTCTCTTTTTACAAATTCTGAACGCCAAATGTGTTATCCTTTGTAATGTAAACGCCTGAACGGTCCAGTGGTAAAAGACCGACCTTGCAATCGTAAGGTCGTGGGTTCGCAACCGCTCGAGATATTTCTCGAGGGTTGTTACTCACTTCAGGTACCCTTTAGTGTTGGGGAGAAAATTCGACACTACTTCCCCTTCAACGGCGAGGAAGTTTGGAAGTAACAAAGTCATGGAACTACTTTACACACACAAAAATATATTTCCGCTCCTAAGGTCCTGACAAGTCTATGACTTAGGACCCCCCGTTGGGCAAACACCACAAATTAAAAGTTTTTCTTTCATAATCGATCGTCTTCTGTTTGATAATTGTCTTTCGTTTGGTAATAGGTCGTCATTCGTTGGATGTCCAGTGTTCCTTGTTTTGTTCTTCTTCTTTCTTACTTTTGATTTAAACAGGAAAAGAATCCCTAACAAAAAAAATTATTAATCGATGATCTTTTGTAGTGGTTGTAGTAGATTATTATTATTTTGTTTGAAAAATATGAATAATACATGTTTTATTTGGATTCAAAATCAATGAATAATTTTGACAGTATTTTGACATATTATTAGCTGCATCAGTAGCGTATTCAACAAGACAGCTCACAGAATTGCTGGTTGTTACTAAAGATGTGTCATCTGCAAACTGACATGTCATAACATTCTGAAGTGAGGGACTTATGTCATTGACAAATATGACATATAAAAGAGGGCCCAGGATTGATCCTTGTGGAACTCCAGACTTAATGTCAAGCGCTGTAGAAAGGACTTTATTTGCGGAGACAATCTGAGCACGGTTGGAGAGGTAGGATTGAAACCACTTTAACACAGATCCACGAACACCATATGCATCTAATTTATTTAGTAGGATATTATGATTGACAGTATCGAAGGCGCTACTATTATCAAAGAATATGCCCAAAGCGGATTTATTTGTATCTAAACTCTCGTAGATGTAACTTAGGAAATTATGGAAAGCCATTGAGGTCGATTTATGGGGCAGGAATCCATATTGAGAGGGAGATAGCAAATTATATTTATTTAAGTAGTTTAATAACCTCACAGCCATACATTTTTCAAAAATTTTAGATACAGCAGGTAGTATAGAAATGGGTCTGTAATTAGAGATATCACTGCTATCTCCTTTTTTATGGACTGGTATGACTTTTGCTATTTTCAGAGATGTTGGAAAATATCCTTGTTTAAAAGACTCATTTATTATGTGTGCTACAGGTACGCTGATAATATCAGATAGATTTCTTAAAAGGGAACAAGGCACGCCATCTGCTCCTGCTGAATTTTTGTTTGCAAGAGATTGGATAGTGTTAAAGACTTCAGTTTCAGTAACCGGGTAAAGGTACATTGACTGATTAGTCATATTAGTTATACAAGAGGAGGAAGAGTCTAAAGTAATATTGTGTCTTATGAAATACTCATTAAATAAATTGACTATCAGAATATCATTTAACAAAATTCCTTTATCGTTATGCAAGGCTATTTTATCGCAGGCAGAGGGCTTGCTGTTTTCATTGATAATGTTCCAAGCAGTTTTAGTCATGTTAGTGGAATTTAGTAGTACATCAGAGTAAAAGTTTTTTTTTGTCTGTAATATTATTTTTTTATGGTATTTTTTAAATCGAACGTAATCATCCTTATCATCTAAAGACCCACTGGATCTCGATTTAATAAACATATCTGATAGTTTTTTGGAATTTGATTTGATTTCATCTGTTACCCAACTTTTGTTTTTAATTAATTATTTAATTAATTTAAAATTAAATTGTTATACCGGTTGTTGTGTAATATGAGTATGGTAGCGGACAAAAAATCTGGGTAGGTCATTTTAATAACGTAAACGTGACTTTAATATTTCTGAAGTTTGATTCATATGCAAGTAACTCGCATTACTTTAAACAAAATACGTTTAAATTAATTAATTAAATTTTCAAAATTTTCTATAATTGTGACAATTTGAGAGGTATGATACATGATTATTTTTTATCGACATTTCTAAAGAAATTCTAATCACAAATCATCTTAATTTATTGAGAGAATCTGTAGTTGATGTGCGCAATGAGACAACTGTAACATATTGCTCAATTGTACACGGTTGATCAGTGATACTGCGGTACTAAGCGAACTAACATTGAACGACAGGTTCAAGAATATTAACTTACCTAAACAGCTTATTTTTGAGTAATTACGTACTTTTAAAATACTAATGTACTAAAAATTAATAGCGATAAAATGAAACAATTTAACCTACACTTACTATGAATGGCTCTATATTATAAGATCCCTTGATAGAAATTAGAAAAAAAATACGAAAAAAAATAAAAATGTTCAAATTTTAAATAAGTTTATATCTGTAGGAGATGCTAAAATTAAAAAAAAAACTAGTCCATAAATAGCGTATCCAAGAAAATAAACAAAATCATACATTGCTTGTAGAATATTCATTAGTAAAAAAAAGTCGATTGTAAATGAAACAATGAAACAACAACAAACAAAAGGCAGTCAAACAGCAAAATTGACATTCGGTATTTGTAAAAAGTACGTAAAAGATTGACGAGGGAAAGAATAACAGACTTTTTTAAAGTTTTTTTTTATTCGTAGTCGATGAAAAAAGGAAGAAAATCGACAACAAACAAAATAATAATAATCTACTACAACCACTACAAAAGATCATCGATTAATAATTTTTTTTGTTAGGGATTCTTTTCCTGTTTAAATCAAAAGTAAGAAAGAAGAAGAACAAAACAAGGAACACTGGACATCCAACGAAAGACGACCTATTACCAAACGAAAGACAATTATCAAACAGAAGACGATCGATTATGAAAGAAAAACTTTTAATTTGTGGTGTTTGCCCAACGGGGGGTCCTAAGTCATAGACTTGTCAGGACCTTAGGAGCGGAAATATATTTTTGTGTGTGTAAAGTAGTTCCATGACTTTGTTACTTCCAAACTTCCTCGCCGTTGAAGGGGAAGTGGTGTCGAATTTTCTCCCCAACACTAAAGGGTACCTGAAGTGAGTAACAACCCTCGAGAAATATCTCGAGCGGTTGCGAACCCACGACCTTACGATTGCAAGGTCGGTCTTTTACCACTGGACCGTTCAGGCGTTTACATTACAAAGGATAACACATTTGGCGTTCAGAATTTGTAAAAAGAGACGCAAGAAATCGGGGGGAAAGAAAAATAATTATTTTTTCATTTTTTTTTAATTCAAAGTCGCAGAAAGAAGAAAAATAATCAAAAGGATAAACAAAGCGAGCAAATACAATTGACTATAAACGATAACGAAAAAAGAATAATTTCGAATAAATAAAGGAAATAGCTGCAGAATATAAGAAATTTCAAATAAAAGTGGCGCCATTTGTTGATCTGTGGTCATATTTCTATTTAATTCCCTTTAATTTCCTGGAAAGTGTTTCAAAATAGCTAAGAATTAAATTTCTTCGATAGGGAGAATACTTGAGAAGCAATTAGAAAATATTTTCGGTTAGAGCTAGAACAAAGAGTCAATAAAGCAGGTTGAAGTGACAAAATTTCTAGGCCTAAATGTCGATGAATACCTCAAATGGAATAGTCATATAGATGATTTTGCTAAAAAATTATGCTCCCTAAACCACATCATATTTAAAATCAAAAGTGTTGTGGATTTCAATGTTATTAAACTATTTTATTTTGCTAATATTGAGTCGCGAATCAGGTACGGTTTAATGTGCTGGGGAACTTCTTCATATGTTAATCGCATCTTTCTTATCCAAAAAAGGATTATACGAAACATATTAAATACAAGCTTTCTTGTTCATTGCAAACCTTTATTTCAGGAACTTCGCATACTAACCGTTTTTGACTTACTTATTTATGAATGTTCTGTATTTGTAAGGAAAAACCCATCACTGTTTACCACGAATAAAGATATACAGCAACGCTATCCTACCCGATCGAGTAATAACTTGAGTTTTCCTGTTCATTGTCTATCTCTATATGAAAGAGGACCACACTATAGCTGCATAAAGATATATAATCATCTACCATCTTTCTTAAGAGAAACTTACAAATTATCAACTTTTCAAAATAAATTGAAAATTTGGTTGAGAGACAAGTGTTTCTACTCATTGGCAGATTATCTCAAGCAGACCCAAAATTAACTTGATACAGGGTACCTTTCTCTCTTCTTTTATTTAACTTTCTTTATTACACTGTATTAAATGTTGTCTTTTTGTTTTAATGTTCAATTTCAACAATATGTGACGTGTTCTATATCGCTTGGGCGATCTATTGAACGAATAAATTATTATTATTATTATTATTATTATTACTATTATTATTATTATTATTACTATTATTATTATTATAATTGAATTTATTTTAAATTAATTCGGAATTGCTAATAAATCACAGGACACAAACTAGAATTTTAGCTTCGGTTTATGCACAGATCAAATTTTTAATTTCATCAGAAATGTTTATTTTATTTTATATTTTTGCTTGCATTTCAAGATACACTTGTATACTCGAAGTAGTCAGTCCATCTTACGAACAGTTTGGCGAACACACAGTTATTATTTTATGAAACATAATATTTTTTTCATTTCCGTTTTCCATAATTCCTTAAAAAAATCCTCCACGAACATGACATTCATTTGCAAAAATTATTGGCATAAGAATTTTGTATTTTAAATTTATTGCGAATTTTTCGGTGGTAACTGTACACTTAAAGATACATCTGAAGATTTTGCAAAATTCTATTTGGTTATACTCATTCTCAAAACGGCATTTCCCAAATTTGTTATGTAAATAATTAATATTTAAAGTTTCTTAGTTTTATTTATAATAACTTACCTTTTTGTGTGAAGTGTTTTGATTTCTTTTGATTTCACATTTTTTTATTTTCAATTGTTGAGTTTAATAGTAACCGGTGATTAAAAATCACTAATGTTTTAAATAGCTCGATGTGTAAAACTAAAACTCAAATTTACAATTAACACTTAAAATTTCGTAATAAATTAAATTATAAATCTTAAAAATTAAACAGATAAAACAGCAATCGCTTTTTGGCCTGACATTGCAGTAGGATAGATAAATTGAAGCGGATTTGCTACCTAATAAGTCCCCCATGCAAGGCGGCCATGCTTGCTGTCAAAGCATAATGAAAGTTTTAAAAATTTTGTTTTATCTGTTTATCACTATTACATCGCATTTGCGAATAAATTGGACAAGTTGTTTTTGGTTTGCAGAGGGAATGTCGAGCTACGTCTCTTCCGTCGAAGCCGAAAACAGGACTGAAACAGCTGTAGAGAGGCTGCTCAAGGTTTTCACTGCAATCAAAAACGAGTTAGAACAAAATTTTTAAATCTTAAAAATTAAAAAAAAAAAGTTTTCTGCAGTGAATTGCTCTAACGTACGAGTGATTTTGAATAAATCTGTAGTATTTATGCTGCGTAGACATATCTGCTTGCTATCAACGTGTGTCTGCCTGGTGGATTTAATTTTTGTTTGGAATGTACTCACTAATTAATCCTAATACTTTTTGTTTGATGCCACCACTAAATGGCGACTTTTTCTTTAAAATTTTAATACAATTTTTATCTAGTGTTTCTGTCTCATTAATTGTAATTTATTTCTTAAAATTTTACCATATACACTTTATCTCTCCTAGGGGACATACATGTTACTTTTCAAATAACTCAATTACTTTCTACAAAAAAGCGAATTCAAAACTATTGTATTTTGCGATTGAATTATTAATAAATATACAATGTTTTTATTTTACTCTGCAACATATCCCTATGTTGCATTTTAAAATAATCATGTCAAAGCATTGTAAATCTAGGCAACCAACAAAACACCCGTAGTTGTTTACTCCACGTTTATTCTCAATCAATGACTGCTTCATGTGACATACTATTGTGAAGTCTGTGAGAAATTAAGCAATTTTTAAAAATAAAAATGACTTAATAAGTTTGTTAGTAGAGAGTTCCTGGCGCCTCAAGTTTATTAGTTCATGAGTATGTTCAGGAAATATTATATTAAGAAAATTCATCGTAAAATATGAATAGAGCATCATCTTGTTGATACCAGGGCTTTACAATTTGCTTTATTTGAAGAATTATTGAGTTACAGAGATTTAAATAATACACCTAAAAAATTGTTATTTATTATTCCTAACCAGACGCTAACTTTTTCTTTAGTCCTGCATGTGAGTGCAATTTAGTAAGTGTACATTTTCTTGTGCTCAGTATCTGTTTAAAAAAGGATTACAAATGCATTGATCTTAAATTTGTATCGAAAGTTTTATTTCAAAGTGTGCTACACTTTAAATTTTTTGAATTAACGTTATTAGTTGCCCATGGTTACCATGCTTTGATATGATTATTTTATAAAGCAACATAGGGATATCTTGCATAATAAATTAATGTCACTGTTGGCATGTACGCATATATTATTAAAAATATAATATTTATATGCCCTTAAGCAATCGTTTTTCTACTGGGATGCCAAAGATTCAAGGCAAGATTTGACTACGGGAACCTGTTACCGAGCATCAGTGACATTAAGACAGTGGGTTTTTAAGTTGGATATTGGATAGCTAGAGCTGAGTTTTATTGTATAATAATTGACAGACATACATAATGCAATAAAAAATTTATAAATTTATGAGAAACTCAACAACGAAATTTACAAAATCTACATGTCAGGTTATCAAGGACATGAAGCAAGGTTTGTAAACTTCGAAATTCGAATGTGATAATCGAAGAACAGAATTGTATATTTTGTACAATTAAATACAAACGAAGCAGCAAACGTGTAACGCTGCAGCTACGCGTCAATGTACACACGCTCATTACGCCTCGAAATAATTCCGCCCTATAGTGATAATAATTACAAGATTTCAGAATCAAAGTACAACTAAAATATGTGTGTGTATACAAGTAACTTGTTAATAAATAAATTTTCCTTGTCTAAATTTTATACTTAGTTTTAGGTACTTATACTGCATTAAGTATCAACAATAATTAATTGTGTTTTTTACATAATGCCATTATTTCTCGCCCACCAACTACATAAAATACGTTAAACATTACACTTGGTCGTTTCATGTTGACGCGCTTTTGTGTGCGTTATTTATGTTGTATATTTTTAGACCATTGTTTACATAGCGCACAGAAAAATAAGTTGGTATTTAAAAACCCCCGAGAATGCTAAGGATGAAAGGAAACCTTATAGGCATTTAAACGCAACTCGTTACGCAGGCGGCCAATAAAAGAGCAGATTATGTTCTGTTTGTCTTTCTTCGAACTTACCAGTTGCGAAGAGCAATATTTTCGCAGCTCTTGTATTGTTTGCTGTCGCATTTCACCGTCTGCGGCCAGCTCCACGAGTAAAATCTGAAAGCAAAAGATATAATGATAAATTAAGGTTTAGACATTTTTTATACGTTATTATTATTAGCCATCATTGACTTGAAGAATAAGAATAAATTGTAAAAGTTATAGAAGGAAGAATGATTTCCCTACAAATATTTTGTAAAAATGATTACAATTTTTGCAACTCATGAAAACGCAAAATCAATTTTTCACTATAAATTTCGAGCCATTAATTATAATGATTTACGGACTGTAATTTAATCTGTCTTGCGAGTTAATTCCACCCGGGCAAGAACAATAAAATACACGAATAACTGAAGATCACCTTCGACCTCCAAAGACACTCGGGGGGATTTGAAAAATGCTCGTAATGTATTTTACGACGTTTACGGCATCAGATAAATTTTCCATCGATGCATCAAGCTCCGATGGTACAGGGAGATAGCGAAAGGGACGTAAATAAAGCGGTTAATTAAATTTTATCGTCGTACTATCCGCCTTTTCAATCCGTATTGTTGCTGTGTAAATAATAAGCTGAGAGATTAACTCTCGCACATTAAATAAAATATCAAAGTAGAATATCGCTGCGATCTGTAATAAAATTCAGCGGATATCTCAAGTTCAACATCTAGCATCATACGGTGCAACAACGAAACGTGTCATGTCCCACCGAGCTACGGATTCTAGATCCTGCTGCTAAAATATGACTCACCATAATTTAATGTTACAGGTTTGGTAACCCCTTTTGAGATTGCATTTTGTTTCATTTTTTCATTGTTTGAAAATTTTACACAATAAAACTTAGATATTATTACTTCTACCACTCAAGTTATACCAAAGCTCCATAAAAGATATGAAAGAACACACATAATATGAAATTATTTTTCTGTTTCCTATTTACATAACTAATTACTTTGTCTTCTTTTAATAAAGTCTAAAGTTACCGAACTTTGGTCACAGAAAACGTTTCAAGCAAATCTTGCTTTGAATAAGCTTTTAAGATTCAAGAAGTTTCAGAACTTGTTGCTATTTTCTGAATCCCTTATCGTATTTATCATATATCACAAAAAAAAATTATTATATTATTTCTGAAAACAATATAGTTGAATTCAACTTGTTTAATTAATTCCTTTCATTCATTACTTTGTTTAAAAGTAATAAGAGTTTCTCGCTTGATTATTAATATAATTAATAAAGTATTAACAACCTCTTTTTATCCCACATCTACACTTTCTAAACTCTCGCATACTTTTTTTTTGAAACAGTTGAATTATTACAATTATATGAGAAGAAAAATGATAATATAAAAATCGATTTAATTTTGAATGCATTCAATGCATCGTCACGAATTTATCTGTTGTAAGATTTAACTATCCCATCATTCTTCCGTAAGGATTGTTTGCCTAGTCACAATGTGATAACTTAAACAATACATCACCATATCAGTGATAAATCAGATAATTAAATCATCCCGTGGACGTCATAAGGCGCGACAAGACTTCAAAAACAAAGGGGTCAAGATCGAGCAGGGTTTGATAAACGGCTTGACAAATAAGGGGTGTTTTGGATGTATAGTTTCCCGGCGGGGGGTCTTCCCCAACACGCACTCAGGTATTTGTCTGCGTCCTCTTCACAGACGTGATCGTTTTTTTCTGCATTATTTATATATTCTTTTTTGTATTGATGGGCATTATGATATTTAGAGGAGCAGTCATTTGAGCGCTTCTACGAAAATCTAATTTAAAATAAAACTTACAGACCTAAATGTGAAGAATTACACATAAATATCAAAGAACTAATTTTTGTTTCAAATATGAACAAAACAGGTTAATGGTCATTTACTAAAGCGGTCAATGCTTAACTTACACAAATGATCTGGTACTATCAGGGATTATTAAACATGAGCTAAAGAAAGTGAAGTCCATGGCTTCCAGTCGGAACCGCGTGTCTCGAATTTCTTCTATTGCCGACGTTACGTTCATCAGTAAAAGAAATCCGAGAAAAGCGGATCCAACGGGAAGTCATTAATTTTATTTTGTTTTTTCTGTACATAAAATCCAAGGAAAGTGCACATCAGTGATTTTGAAACAGATTAAATTTTATTCAAGAAATATCACCGCATCATAAGGGTTTTGATATTTGCAACTTCTTATTGAGAAAATCGTTGTCATAAAATCAAGTTAGCTGTTCTGTCCATGTTTTATTCTTGCTGAATAGATCAGACGTCTCTGCAATGGCGTAACTATAAGTCAAGTCGCTGGATCGCAAATTTTTTACCACCACCTTTTATATTGCATATTCAAAGAAGACATCTATAATCGAGAAGGTAAACATAGATCGTTTAACTATTTTATTTAAATTTAAAATAAGGAAATTTTAAAAAAG
Organism: Prosopocoilus inquinatus; assembly: GCA_036172665.1. Taxonomy (NCBI): domain Eukaryota; kingdom Metazoa; phylum Arthropoda; class Insecta; order Coleoptera; family Lucanidae; genus Prosopocoilus; species Prosopocoilus inquinatus. The sequence continues at coordinate 20,662,569 of CM069875.1, forward strand.
AATTTTAAAAATTTATCTCTTTGGCTACATATTTTGTTACTTACTTTATTCGCAAAGTAAAACTATTTAGTTACTAAAATATAAAAAAAAACTTTAATAAAACGTTCATTTCTTTTTTTAATTACTTTGTGTGATAAGCAAAGCAAAACTATTCAGTTTCTTTTGGATGTTCCTGCTTCTTAAAAAATGACCTGTCCAAATTTTAGGTTAAAAAAAGCCCAAGCACTAGCGCTACGTTCTCTAGATTTGATTGACATTTGACGTGTCGGGGAGGGTTCGGAAACACAACATCAGATCCGTCATTTGTCAAACTCCGAAACTCGTTTACGAAATAGCAATACTGTAGGCGCTTTCAAATTTCTCAAATGAGCTACTCGGAGCTCCTCCGAGCCGATCAAACATGTTCCAACTGCAGGGTGTGGAACGCACTGGAACTGATCCGTAACTGATCTTTTTTACTTTCCCCCGTCCCCTCACGCACTTGTACCTACGGCTGTAGTAAGTGAACGGTCGAAGTGGTCAGACCAAATCACGTGATCACTTTTCTCAATTGGTGATTGGTCAGAGGATTTAGTCGGACCGTTGACTTGACGATTTTGTGCAATTTGACCGCTCACTTAACTCGGCCTAAGACTGCACATATGTCACGCTTATAAGACTTAGGTAGCGTTCCCATTAAAATTTCGGAAGTGTAGTTAGGATCAGATCAGTTCAGATCATCTCACGTGTGCTTGTGTTTTATTCTTTCTAATCCACGGGACCATCATATCAGGTTAAGTCAGCAACTATAAAATCTGAATTTACTAACGAAACTGACGTTGTATTTCCGAACCCTCTCTGACATGTTAAATGTCAATCAAATCTAGGGACGCTAACTAGAGCTGAGCAGAACACGCTTAGGACCGGTATTTTCATCTCTCATAGTGCTTGTGCACTATGTGCACTGAATGTATCTTCATCTACATCTTCATACATTCAATCGAAAACGCTATTAGTAACTTTAATCGGTGATTTATTCTCGTAATTACAATTATAGACACAATTGTTTCTACAGGAATTAAACAACGATTAAAGTTAATCAGAGATGAAAAGATCGGGCCTTATAGAGTTATTCATGTAACTGTAAATTACGTTAACGTCGGTTATGGGATGGAAAAATGGTGAGTGATTCCTAAGTGGAATTTTTTTTTAATCGTGTGCAGCCTCATCAATAAAGATAGTTTCCCAAATAACTTTGTCAAAATGTAACTCAAAAATGAAGGCGGAATTAAAAAGGCGTCGAGTGTGGCTGTGTCCATTTTATTTTCATAAACCTACGTTTTCTTTCTCAAAGGAATAACGTAACTTTCGGTCAACAAATTAATCAGTAACCAGCGCTAACTATCGGGCTGTAACACAAGTTTTTTTTTGCACCGATCATAATATTTCAAAAAAAATTGTTTCGAATTGTTTTTGATTGCAGTTAATCCCTCGGGCAACCCTATTTGGAGCTTCATCCGCAGACGCGTTGTTCGAGAGTTTCACTGCAAACCAAAACGACTTGGATATTCACTAATGCGATGTAATAGTAATGAAGAGCTTAAACAGTGACATCATACGATCACTTTTTGTTCTAACATTGCATTAGAAATGACAAATTGAAGCTATTTTGCTACATAATAGGTCCATTTTGAGGGAAAATTACATCCAAGTTGACTAGGACGGCGGCAAATTTACTTTAATCAAAGTGAAAATTTGTTGTGATTAAAAATTGCGTCCAGCAAGAACATGGAGAATGAAGGAAAAATAAATTGGAAAAATTACAGAAAACAAGTTTTTGGATGTAGATGTTCTAAACGATCTTCAATCTTAAATGGCTTTTGATCTTTATCCTCAATTGCTTCTTCGTGTAGAAGGCCTCAATTTTCATGATTCAGTTCAGGTCCAAAGCGTCCTTTTTTATAACTTTTTTCTGGATTTGAAGTTCATGTACAGAGTGCATCTGAATTGCTTGACTAAACTTTACAAAAATGATGAACAGAATAAAGCTGTAACAAAAGTTCCTATACGCATGTGTCCAAAAATGGTTAAAAAATTATTCTTCGAAGTGTGCTTCGCATAGTACGGATGGAGAGTTCTGCATGAATAGCAACTTTACCCATACCACTTTTTACCGGACAGATTAAATGAGCCAAATTACAGGAATTTTTCGAAAAATTATCTAGCTGGATTCACTGTTGTACAGTTAATTGCAGAAAAACACATCGAAAATATCAAGAGTGCGAAATTTTACAAATTTTTGAAGATGTAAACTTGTCTTTCTTGAATTCTAAAGTTTTATTTTTCAAATAGGTTATATTTCACAATAAAAATATCTGTCACGTTGATCAAAAGTTGCACTAACGAACGAATTAAACCAGCAAAAATTAACTGTATTCGATTTTTTTGAAATTAAGTGTACAAAACAGCATCTGTGATCGAAAATCAATTTCACTGAGACGTGTAACTTTTTGTGAAAGCATTTTTGGACACGTTTATTTGATTTTTTTACAGTTTTGTGCCACATGTCACGATGGTAAAGCTTGGTCAAGCAATTCAAATACAGTCTATATAAGCATTACTACTTCCACACCTTCCAAAATTGAAATTGCCATCTTATTAAATATTCAAATTTCGCCTTTTGAGATAATTATAATTCACGCTTTCCTTTGGGATAAATATAATTTACGCCATTAGAATTCCACTTCATCAAAGTAAACAGATCGTCATTGTAATCAGCAAAGTAAATTTTGATAAACTGTTAGATTTTCCAAGTAACGTCCAAGTGATGCGTACGCAGCATCTAAGTGCTTTGGATCAAAATACAGGGTGTTAGGTAATTGCTTGGACAAATTAAAACTGTAAATTAAGGATGTCAAATGTGATCAGAAAGTTTCTAGACAAGATAAATTTTCGGTGCAATTTGAAAACAATGTAAAAAGAGCGAACTATTGCAACTTTAGCGCAAGGAAAGGTATCCTAATCGTGTTTTACCAGAACATGTAACAAAAGTAATACTTCCGAGGTAAGGCCTCCTACAAATGGAACCCCGGTAATAGATGAAGTTGTCCTATAGGAGATCTCAGAAAACGCTGCAAAGTGGTATGGGAAATTTTAGATATTCTTTGTTGAATCCCTACTGTCTATCAGAGTTCAGGCTCTTCTTCCACTGCGTAAAGAATTTTGTCAGTGGTATCATCAAAAAATTTGATAAAATTGTTAATTGAAAAACAAATTTTATTTAGGATAAAGCGAAATTCTCCAGAAATGCAATGTGAACATTTCTACAAGTCAAATTTGGGCCGAAGAGAACCCTCATCCTATCAGAGAGTCGCATTTTTATGATCAATTTTCAATTATCGTATGGGTCGGTATTATAGACGATTATTTAATACGTTCAATTTTTCTATTAAATAGAAAAACCGTCACACTTGGTGCCTTAAGAGGGCAGAAACATTATCAAGCATTATACAAATTTTATGTAATGCTAGTTGATAATGTTTCTAATACACTAAATGAAGGTGCGAAGGAGAGCAAAAGCCTGTAGAGAAGTAGGACGTGATCATTTTCACAAAAAAAAACAAATTAAAATTCTAGCACCCTGTAAATCGAAAACCAAGCATTCTCGGATTTATGTTTATATGAAGTTTTCGATTTAAAATCTGCATGAAAACTTATTAAAATAAACATATAATATTAAATAACACACCGTATATTTTCAGTGGTATCTCAACTAGTATCTCAAATTTACATAAAATTTCTTATGTTATACTCTACAGGCTGTAATTGTAACAATTATATTTCATCTTATATCAACGGTATATTAATGTATAAATTTAAAGCATTAATGCATAAAAGTAAACGAAATATTTTCAGAATGAGTATTTCAATGAAATGGAACAGTTTCTTTTTCACATGATCAGTGTAGCGTAATAAAATTATGTACAGCCACTCCGTTTCTAAAGGAAAGCAGCATTTTATTGATATGAATTTATTATAATTTCAATTGAATTAGCAAAATATATATCTGCAGGATTCCACCTGCCATATTTCTTCAATATTTGTAATCGCTCTTTTCAAATCTGAAATATGATCGCCGTTAACCATGATGCGTTTTGTATGACAGTAACACAACCGTGTAATTTCAATAAGCAACGCTAATATATTCATAGGAATGGAAACGTACCATTGATCCTAAGTACGGTGTGGCATTAATTCACAATGGACCGTAGACAGCTGAGGCACTTTATTACATAAATTGATTCTATGTATATAAAGTCGTTTAACAGAATCGTCTGACACGCTCCCATTACTTTTCAAGCTATCATAAGTACATACACGCATACACTATAATATCTCGAAGCTCTTAAAATAACTACGTAATAGAGCCGTATGAAATTTTAAAGTCAACAGCTACTTCCTCCCGATGATTATTAATGTGGTATTTCAAGAGCACGTTGGTCCTCTTTTTTTATTAATATTGGGTCTGGTGTGAGCTCCCTGTTCTAATGTAATAAGCCAAAGTTGCAGATATAAAACACTCTCTCATTTTTCTTAGAAATGCTATTTTCAATAAAATTTTTAATACTTTTATGAACACCAACAGGCTCACTTGGGTGGTCAGCAAAACTGATCTAAATAACGGAGATCCATCGATTCACAGGTGGTATTTTTCATATACGTGTTTTGTCATTTTTGAGTCACTAATTTTCTGTCTCTCTTTCTGCCATACGTCGCATTTCTATACAGGGTGCTACATTTTGAAGAAATGCCATGTCCATAATTTAAAGGTGCTCGAATATTGGCTTCCTAATTATTTTGCAGCAAAATTCCATTTAGGTTCTTAAAGTACTCTTCAAGATGAATCTGTCTGTGAAGTTTGGGTATTTTTAATTATCTCGGTTTCAAAATATTTAAAAAAGATTCTGTAACTAAATTCAATTTATACCAAACTATCAGCACAGCCTTGACCTATGATAGTGAAAACTGGACAGATAATTAATAAATCTAGTTCGTTTTTGAAAAAGATTGATAGAAAAAGCTTTTCCAGTCAGTAATTTATTTTAACATACTGATCAAGGCCGTGCTGATAATTTGGCATAAATTGAATTTCTTTACTGATCTTTTTTAAATATCTTGAAACTGAGCGAAAGAAAAATTCTCTAACTTAACAGACAGCTTCATCTTGAAAAGTATTTTAAAAAACCTAACTGAAATTTTCTGTAAAATAATTAGGGAAGCCAATATTCGAGCACCTTTATATTAACATGAGATTTTCTATGTTGCGTTTCAAAACGCAGCACCTTGTATAACAATGATACAGGAGCTGAAAATATTTCAGTTAGGGTAATAAGAAAAGCACCTTAACTCAACATACAGGGTGTTCATGGGAAGCCGCTACAATAGCTAACTTTCTTATTTGTATTTTTATGAAGTAACTTAAATTAGAAAAGTTTTAGGACCTTTGCTCCTCGTTTTTATGTTACTTTCGGAAAAACAAATGACAATCAAGTTTTCGATATTTTCAATAGTTTTCAACTTTTTTTATTTGAATGTTACGTTTTTTATCATCGCATCGCGTTCAGGATGTTAAATTAAAATATCATCTCCGAAAGCCTACTATTTTAGAAATGATTTAGTAACAAAATCTTGGTGTTCACGGAAAATGGCTACAATAGCTAACTTTTTTATTTGAAGTTTCACGAAGTAGCCTAAATTAGAAAAGTTTCAGGACCTTCCGTGCTTGATTTTATGGTACCCTTGGAAAAACAAATGTTCAATTGTTCTCAACTTTTTTAAATGGAACATTATATTTTTTATCCGCGTATCGTGTTAAGGCTGCCAAATTAAGTATTTTTCTAAAATATTCCCCTCCTAAGTCTACTATTTTATAAATTATTTGGCAAATAATGGTATTAGACATTTTAACATGTCGCGCTTTCAATATTTGATAAAAGTGTTTTTAGTTTGAACTAAATTTAAACAAATTTTGAATCATGACAGTTCACAAAGGTCTGACAGTTTGAATACAGTTCCTTTATTCTCTTGTTTCGAAGCACACCATATTGTGTTCGTGAATAAAAAGGCTATCGCCTAGCGATACACTTCTCCCCGCGAATATCAAAACTGAATTATTTATAAAATATTCTGCTTTGAGAGATGTTATTTCACAGACATACTTAATTTGACATCCTGAAGGCGATTCCATGATAAAAAATATAATGTTCCATTTAAAAAAATTGAAAACAATTGAGAATCTCGAAAACCTGATAGTCATTTGTTTTTCCAAAGTTACCATAAAATCAAGCAGGGAAGGTCCTGATACTTTTCTAATTTAACGTACTTCGTGAAACTTTAAATAAAAAAGTTGGCTATTGTAGCCATTTCCCGTGAACACCAAGATTTTGTTACTAAATCATTTATAAAAGTAGTAGGCTTTGAAAGGTGATATTTTAGAAACATAATTAATTTGACATCCTGAACGCGATACAGTGATAAAAATCAGAACATTCCATTAAAAAAATATGGAAAACAATTGAAAATCTCGAAAACTTGATTGTCATTTGTTTTTTTGGAAGTACCATAAAATCGAAGAGGAAAGATCCTAAAACTTTCCTAATTTAAGTTACTTTATAAAAATACAAATAAGAAAGTTAGCTATTGTAGCGACTTCTCGTGAACACCCTGTATATGAGGGTGGGATGTTTATCGGCTAGCCTTCGCGTAGATGGCGCTCATATCGAAACTATTTATAAGTTGAAGTTCAACTCTTAAGTTGTCAATAGTAAAAATTTCATGTTAATGATGCCCGGTTTCTGAAATAAAATATAACTTTATGTAAAGATAATTTTTTATTGACAGATAACTTTATGAAAGGTATAAACTGTGTACATTGTATACGCTTTATCGTTGGATAAAATTTTGAGAAACGATTTTTAGAAGTTATGGTGAGTTTATCTTCAGTTTATCTCTAGATAAAGAAACGGATAAAAGAAACCGGACATGAATCAAGTAATTTCTTGTTAGCAACTATTGGAAAAATACATATTTTGTGTTTTATTAGCAATGCAAGATATTTAGTACCGCGCTGTTATCAAATTCCTTTTCAAGAAGAGTCTGAAAGATTCAGAAATTTTTGAGGAGATGTATTACAAGAAAATGCTTCATCGTATGCAACCATAAAAAACTGGGTTGCTGAATTTGGGGGCCGTACAAGCTTCCAAGATGAAGGACATCCAAAAAGTGTCACTACAACAGAAATGGTTATCAAAATCCAACATATGGTAGTACAAGACAGAAGACTAAAATTGAGTGAAATAGCCAACACTGTAAAGATCTCAAAAGAGCGGATATGCAACATTGTAACCAAAGAATTAGGCATGCGCGTTGGCTGCCGCGTTTGCTTACACCTGAGCAAAAACACATTCGAATGAAACTTTCACAAGAGTGTCTGGATCGTTTTAAGAAAAATCAAACAGATTTTATGCGGCGATTTGTTACCACTGATGAAACTTGAGTTCACTACTACACGCCTGAAACCAAACTGCAATCAAAGCAGTAGACAGAACCTGTTTCTCGGCTCCAAAGAAAGCAATGTCAGTAAAATAAGCTGACAAGGTTATCAGTATTCTGGAATGCAAAAGGGATTTTGATGGTCGATTATCTTCCAAAGGGACTGACAATAAATGGCAAATATTACGCTAACTTTTTAGACAATTGCAGCTGAAAATTCAATAAAAAAGGCTCGGTTTGGCGCATAAGAAAGTCATTTTTCATCAGGATAATGCAAGGCCTCACACTAGTGTTATTGCTGTGGTCAAAATTCATGAATTAAAGTTTGACTTGCTTCCGCACCTACCCTACTTACCTGATCTAGCTCCATCTGACTTCCACCTATTCCCCAAGCTCAAAATTTTCTTAGGCGGACAGATATTTCGCACGTACGAAGAGTTGACTCCTATTTTGCAGTCATTGAAGAATCGTCTTTCCTCGGTGAGATCGAAGCTTTAGAGCATCGCTGGACCAAGTGCATTGAACGTTTAGGAGATTAAGTATATTGAAAAGTAAAAATGATTTTGAAACCGTAAAGCCCGTCTTTCATTCCCAGGTTAGACAATTATTATACCACCCTCGTACACAACGTATACTATCCAAAAGTTTTCTCTTTGTTATTAACATTCTTATTAATTTATGTAGTCATGACTTTCGTTATTAAATTATTTTTGTTTACCGAAAAGCGTAACTTTGTACCAACCTAACCATCTTTTTATTTCTTAAATAAGAACAATTTTCATAGTTGTTCCACAAATGTGTTAAACTCGGTATAGGTATCTAGATAAAATATGATTTCTAATTCTTAACAGAAAATTTCTTCTTTTCCAAAATGTAATTTAAAACTTTTCCGAAAGTGCAAGACATATTACTATGAGATGCAGATCTAGTTACCGTAGATAACGCCCTAATAGGGCCGAAAAACTTGTACCGAGGTTGTTCGAGAAATCTGTTACAACCAACGTTGATCTGCTACCATTACTTTACAGTTACGATTAGTACTGAAATTTAAAAAAGTAATCAAAATGAGTAAAAATTCCTCGATGATGAAGGGCCAAAAACTTAAAGTTACTTCCAAGTAAAGATTATGTAACAATGCAAAAAAAAAAACTTTTTGATTGCGGACTGATTACCTCATTATCTTATACGAATGTGGATACTACTTCTATCTACCTAAAAAGTATTTGATAGAAACAGACTTTTCTAACTAGATATATTCTTGCTCTTCTTATAAATAACTTTATCTTTCTTACAACGAAGTTTTGATAGAATTGAACATTTATCTGAATTCAAATGGGCTACGCTCATGAAATATTAAAGCAAAAGACGTAACAGAGTCTTTCGTACTCCATCAAGTGTGGTTGAGCACGTCTTCTGCCACGACATGCAAATTCGTCTGTTTCATTTGATTTCTCGTCTGCAGTTTTAGTAGTAGTTAGCAATGCATAATGTTAGATGTGACATACGTTTATTTGCACGTTATGGTGACGGTTTTGTTACGTTGTTTTGCAGTGATATTCACAGAATCGAGATCCCATGTGGCGCACAGCGTGAGAAACATTATCCCACTTGAGACTGCCTTTTGAGCCAGGTCTGAAATACAATCTTCGCGTTAAGTTTCGCCATAAATGATACTTTGATTGTACTTTATGTATAGGCAGGACAGTGTTGGGTTAGGGAATCGCGACTGCCTCATTTTGGTGGTTCGTTGTTCAAAATAAATTATTCGACGACGACGACGTCGTTGGCCATCTGCAAGGATTATTACGTGTTTCGAACGTGGCTATTTGTTATATGTTAATTTTTGTGGCGGCTCATAAATTTCAGTCGGTGCATGATGCGAATATGAGAAGACGCATTTACGATAGACTGACTTGCTCATGGTTATGGATCACGCATTAGAAATACAAATTTATAATTTCGCTTTGCATATAGAATATAAGATCTTGTCCTTCGAATAATGAACATGAACGGCATTTTTATAAAAGGGAACAGAAGAAAATTCTGAGATACCTTTTCACTTAAATACCTTTTTTTTTGGATAAAATTATATATACCGGTGTCCCGAGCCATGTGCTCACCCTTCTAGAATCTTTATTTATTAATCGATTAACCTGAATTTTGGAGACTATAAATTATACAAAAAATAAAATTTTTCGACATACTGCTAGTCGTCATAGGACTTCCGGTTTCGCTGGAAGTGATATCAACTTTCTTATTTTAAATAGAACATCCTATATATTTTTAGATATTTAAAATCTACGGATCAGTACGAGTCCGAATACGTATCAATTGTTAATTTTGGTTTCTTTGACAACGCAAAAAAAAAACTTTTTTATTTTTCAATCTAAAAAGCTATGAATCGCATTTTCTCAATTTAATGCGATCAAGTGTTTCGAGAAAATCATTCCATTGATAGTATTTTAATTTTTAACATTTTTACAGTATTTGAAATTTTCATTAGATCTTAAGCCTTTTTTGTTCGATAGAACCTCATATGTTTCTTAGCTTGCTACAACAGAACATTTTTTTCTGAGTATGCTGATACCAAATACATCATATTTTCTTTGAAAATAATTTAAAATAGAGCATGTCTCATTGAAATTTTACACTCCCTTTATTTCTAATAACTTTCAAAGAAAATATAATGTATTTGGTATCAGTGTACTCAGAAAAAAATTTACTGTTGAACTAAGCATATGAAACATGAGTTTTTATTTCAAAAAATGAGTTACGACCTAATGAAAATTTCAAATGCTGAAAAAATGTTAAAAAGCAAAATACAATCAAAGGAGTGATTTTCTCAAAACACCTGATCGCAATATATCGAAAAAATGCGATTCAAGGCTTTCTGGATTGAAAAATAAAAAAGTTCTTTTTTCATTGCCATGGAAACCAAAATTATCAATTGATATGTATTCGGACTCGTAATGATCCGTAGATTTTTAGTATGTAGAAATATATAGGGTGCTCCGTTTAAAATAAGAAAGTTGATATCACTTCCGGCGAAACCGGAAGTCCTATGACGACTAGCGTATGTCGAAAAATTCCATTTTTTCTTTAATTTATTGTCTTCAAAGTTCAGGTTAATAGATTAATAAATAAATATTCTAGAAGGGTGAGCACATGGCGCGGGATACCGGGTATTAAAATCAATTATGCACTTCAACCTAAATGTTTTGTAATAATATGAAAAAAGTACACATTTGCACAGAGAAATATTTTAGGAATATGTATTGGCTAAGCTTCAGGTAAAAGCTTCTCTCTATAAGTAATGAAAGCAAAACTACCAAAAAAAATTCTCGGACTCTTCTTGTGTGAGTATACATTTATAACTTAAATGGAACACGTAGTACTTCATTTACTTTGTTGAAATTAGCGTATAATATTATATTATAAAAATTAAATTAATTCGAGATTCAGTTCGTCTTTTAGACACATTGTGAAAAATCAAACCCTTGGTTAAATTACTATTTCACAACATCATAAATACATACTGGGTGATATGCATCAGAAATTTTACGTAAAATAAGTTGTCTCAATCTTGCAGCGTCTGTAGATTTTGAAGTTAATTCGTTTAAGGAAACCAGGAGTGGTTGGAATTTCGCGCTAGAAATGTTGGTATTTCAACCATGTGTAGAATAAGGTTACCTCAAGCTTTAAAGGCATTTAAGGTACATCCTGTAGATAGATTCCACAATAAAAGAAAACCAGAGATTGGGGCGAGTGATTTCTATCTTAATTATAATATACCTTTATTTTAGAACTTATCAGCTTATAGAATAGCATGTATTTCTGTACGGTATGTAAGTTAGTGAAAATCACCAGGTGTGATTTACTGGACAGCCACAAGGGCTGCACAATGCTCTACCACCGAGATCTAGAAAAAAAAAGTAAAAGTAAATTGCCTAAAGTGATAATTTAAACTTAGAGAATTATATGACAGATTTTTCAAGCACGTAGATAAAGAGTTGCAAGCGGAGACCTGATACGTTTAAAGAAAGTAATTTTATGTAAAGGTGAACTAATAGTTCCTTTGAAATTTATGTTAATATTATGTACATTTTCTCGACATTTAACTTTTCTGAAAAGATACAGAACGACTTGGTCAGTAAAAATCTTGTAATACAAACAAGCGCTAAGCAAAGTTCTTCTGTTTAGCATAGTTAGAAACCCAGTATCTCTTAATTTATGAACTATACGATCAAATTTATATATGCCTCAAGCACGAATTCTGTACTCGTTGAATTCTGTCAAAACCGTCAAACCTGAACGAATTATCTTTGATTAGACCTAAATTTTTAGCTTCTGTTTGAAGTGGGATATCAATACCTTCTACATCCAGGGAAACAAAATTCCGAAGAGCATTGCACTCCACAGGTTTGCCAAATAATAATAATACTGATTTCGATGCATTGATGATTAGTGAATGTTTATTAGATACTTCGGATATTCTGGTTAAATCATTTTGTATGTTAGACAATGCATGCTGATGTTCGTCAAGGTTAAAAGAACAATAGAGCTGAGTGTCATTAGCGTACATATGAACATTGCAAGTTTTAACCTGTGGAAATTTGAAGTATAAATAACGTATAATAGAGGTCCGAGGATTGAACCTTGTGGTACACCACTTGTTACTACTCTGCTCAGAAATACCAGATGAAGAATAACCCGCTGTATCTAGTATCGCTAGAACAGTAATCTTACCTTGATCCCTGGCAGCAATAATATCATCTGTTATATTGAGAGGCGCAGTGATACAGATGTATCCAGCTCGAAAACCTGATCGACATGGAGGAAGGATGTTATTTATTAAAAGATGCCTGCGCAGTTGACTGTTCATGATTTTTTCTAGTACTTTAGATAAAACGGGTAGAATACTAATGGGTCTAAAGCCCTTGAATTCTGATGGAGTACCGGTTTTTGGAATGGGAATGACGGTAGCATTTTTCCAACAGACAGTTATATGGTTGTTTGAGTTATATGCGGACAACAAAGTGAAATCATGGAGAGACTTATTCCATCTGATCCTACACTTTTGCTCTTTGAGCTATCAATTCTGGATGGCTTGAGAAGATTAACAAACAAATCTCCCAAACAAATGTATTTGTCTCTGTGTGATGAGCATAAAGAACAACTAGTATTGTATGAAACAGAAGGAGCCTTATATACTAACCGCAAGTGTAACAGAGTTAATTTTAATATGAGCCAGATTTGCTCTATGTTATTACTGGTAGCAATTCTAATAAATTAATAATAAAAAGCGCCAATGTCTACAAGATAAGTGTTATTATTTCTCGAAGTAATCCCTTTCGAACCAATGTAATTCCATTTGCCTCAACTTTAACCCAGTCATTTCTCTAGAATTTTTTATATAGAAATTTCATTGGTTCTCAAGGCTGCAAAACCTAACTGTTCCAATTCCACCTGTCCCTAGTACAGAGAGGCCAGTCTTGGAGTGGGGAGCGGCTCAATCTCGGACACCCACTTCAAACTGTTCGCCTATCTTTCTAGTAGGCATTAGCTGTGTTCCTTTTACCACAAATCTTACCTCACCTCACACACACAAGGAACGTTGAACTGACATTTTCACCTACCACCTTGCCACTCGAGCACTTCTATTAGTTGCCAAGTCGAAATATACATTCAAACCTACTTGTTCGTGCTAACGGAAGTGACGTTTATCTGATCTGAGGTGAGATTTGTGGCAAAAGAAAAGCACCTATCGATGGAACTAACTTTTTCGGCTATACTCTGGATCTCTGATTGAACCTTTTCCGAAATATAATAATCAATCAAGAAAATGCCTCTTGCATTTCACAATACTATTGCTTCAGTATTGATTTGCCTCACTTTGTACACATTTTGAATTATTCTTTCTTCTCGAGCGTGTTTGTTCAAGTCTCCTTTTTATGATTATAAACCATCAAAAAATTATTGAAACAACGTTGCCCAAAAACGTTCAATCGAATATGATCTAGTCCAAATACATTTGCATTCAGTTATTATAAAATAATTTGACATTAACATAAACGCAATCAATTAATGATAATAAAGCCAAGAAAAGGAAGTAATAAAAAAATCTAAACAAATTCGATTTAAATTTGCTTAAACAGCGTGAAACGAGACGAGCGTTTGAGGACATATAAAAACTACATTTTAAACGAATGTCGGTATGCGGCTTATTTATTTTAGTAACTGTAAACGTCTTCATTTATTTCAGTATCATAATAATTTACTACCACTTTTACTTACTCGCAGCTAAATGAGCGTAGTAAAATACGCACGGATAAAAATGTGCCGGACGATAAGTGGCAGGCCGCTCATAACCGTATTCATTACATCACGTAAAATAATGCCTGCTGTCGGAATTCTTTTAACTTTTCCTCTTTTAATTGTATAATTAATGAGTTTACCATACCTTTTAATGCGTGTTTATGCCATTCAATGCCGAAAATATGAGTCTTGGAAAAACGTACCTAACGCAAAATTTTGGAATGCCGCCAATTTTTACACAATGAGAAAATTGTTTAATGAATTTCTTTTTTCGTATAAAATTTGCTACAATGAAATCATAAATTAAATATGTAATCTGAAAGCAGAATTGGAAGTTAACATAGGAGTATTTGCTAATTCTTTTGTGGAACAATGAATGCATTTTCTGACGTTTTAAATCTGTCTCTATACATAGTATATTTATAATTTTACTTTTTATCAGTAAATTCTTTGCTAACAAGGCGATTTTCTATATGTATAAAAACGAAATACTTCAAAACGATGCCATGTGATTTGATATTTTTCGTAAAGCTTAGATTAGTTAAGTAATACATAGATTAGCTTGTCTAAATATATGTTCAACAACAATCAACAGAGAAAAATTAATAATTACTTTCATATACTGCTCGGTGTCAGAGAGAAAACATAAAGACTTGTAGGCTCTGTAGTCTCTTGACGCATAATGCTTCTCTACTTATAATGTAATGTTATCCTGCTTGCAATTACAAATTTCTTCAAACTTCAATCTTCAATTATATGCGTTTTTGTTCCCACTGATTTTCTATGACCTTCTGCTTGACTCAACAACCGATATATACAGGGCGCTGCATTTTGAAACGCAACATAGGAAATCCCATGTTAATTCAAAGGTGCTCGAATATTGGCTTCCCTAATTATTTTACAGCAACATTCCATTGGGGTTTTTTAAAGCACTCTTCAAGGTGAATCTGTCTGTGAAGTTTGAGAATTTTTCATTCGCTCAGTTTCAAGATGTAAACATCAGACGTCTATGAAATAGTTAAAACAAATTCTGCTTATGTAAATAAATATCTATTTTAATATATCAAATCTTAATTTGGTGATATGTATCTTCCACACATAGATATACAGTTTACGTTTTGAAACGCAACATAAGAAATCCCATGTTAATTTAAAGGTGCTCGAATATTAGCTTCCCTAATTATTTTAGAGCAAAATTCCAGTTAGGTGTTTTAAAATACTTTTCAAGATGAATCTGTCTGTGAAGTTTCAAGGTATTTAAAAAGATCAGTAAAGAAATTCAATTTATACCAAACTATCAGCACGCCCTTGATCAGTAAATATTAAAATAAAACAGTGGAGAAACTTTTTATATCAATCTTTTTCAGAAACGAACAAGATTTATTAATTATCTGTTCAGTTTTCACTATCATTGATCAAGGATGTGCTGATAGTTTGGTATAAATCAAATTTAATTACAGGTTTTTTTTAATATCTTGAAACTGAGCGAATGAAAAATGCTCAAACTTCACAGACAGATTCACCTTGAACAGCACTTTAAAAAACTTAATAAATTTTGTTCGTTTCTGAAAAAGATTGATATAAAAAGTTTCTCCACTGTTTTATTTTAATATTTACTGATCAAGGGCGTGCTGATAGTTTGGTATAAATTGAATTTCTTTACTGATCTTTTTAAATACCTTGAAACTTCACAGACAGATTCATCTTGAAAAGTATTTTAAAACACCTAACTGGAATTTTGCTCTAAAATAATTAGGGAAGCTAATATTCGAGCACCTTTAAATTAACATGGGATTTCTTATGTTGCGTTTCAAAACGTAAACTGTATATCTATGTGTGGAAGATACATATCACCAAATTAAGATTTGATATATTAAAATAGATATTTATTTACATAAGCAGAATTTGTTTTAACTATTTCATAGACATCTGGTGTTTACATCTTCCTTCACAGAAGCAAGTGAAAAACTCTTCCCGAACATGTTTATATTATGTAAGATGCTAATTCGATTATTATTAAAAAATACATTTGTAAATATGGTTAAATCATTCGCGGCCCCTATCCTCGACGGAAATACTCTGAGAATATAATATTTTAATCATCAATCACTACCAAGTACATATTTTTCTGGCGTAGTTTTTTTTTGTCTAAAACTGTGTCACAAGCATGTTAATAAATGTGACAGTAATACTAGCTTACAAACATATGGTTTCTACATTTAAGAGTCTGTTAATATAATAAACACTCAACCGAAAACAATAATTTGAACGCGCCCGTTAACATATGGACGGCACATAGACAAAAAAAAATACATTCAGTTTTTCCTTACGTCATGAAACACCCATTGTCAAAATACAATTCTCTCCCATTCACGTGATCACATTCACTATTTCAACATCAAGCAGTAAAGAAAGCTTTGTGGAAGTCCATTGTAAACTCATATTTCATGATATGACATTCGTCCTTAGGGTCTTTTGTGAACTATTTAGTTTAGGATTACTCGCCCATTCTACAAACATAAATATTGCCTGCAGTGGGTCTTTAGACACGGTTAAATCTGTCACTCAGGGGAACTGCGTACAGAACCGGCGGAAACGCGTAAGAAAGGAAATTTTAAACGTCTATAGGCTTACGAAGATTAAGTTAATTCTACGTTTGTTGGATGTATCAGACTAGTAGCTGCAGCTGCTGCTCCAGTTGTTGCAACAAATTTTATGAGAAATTAATTCGGTGTAATCCCAGTGCTTTCAATTTCATCAGGTACTGAAATATTTTCCTTCAAAGATAACATAATTACTGAATTAAGGAATAGATCTTATTTCGTGCAATTATATTGTTACACAATTCCTTGGAATTGTCGATTATAGTAAGACAAACAAAATTTGAATTTTCAGGCGCATTATAAAATAAATCATTTTGAAGTAGCTGTATTTCAACTCGCACTTTAAAAGTTTACGGACTTCCCCTTTGATTTTCTAATTCTTATTATGTACTTATAGAAAAATTTTGTGCAAATCGTTTTTGATTGCAGTGAGAACCTCGAGCAGCCTCTGGACAGCTGTTTCAGCCCTGCTTGGGGCTTCTTCAGCAGAAACGTAGCTCGACATTCCCACTGCAGACCAAAAACGACTTGCCCAATTTATTCGCAAATGCGATGTAAGAATGATGAACATATAAAACAGCGACATCTTACTATCGCTTTTTGACCTAACATTGCAGTAGGATAGACAAATTGAAGCGGGATTTGCTCCTAATGAGTCCCCCATGCAAGGCGGCCATGCTTGCTGTCATAGCATAATGAAAGATTTTAGAAAAATTTTGTGCAAATCGTTTTTGATTGCAGTGAGAACCTCGAGCAGCCTCTGGACAGCTGTTTCAGCCCTGCTTGGGGCTTCTTCAGCAGAAACGTAGCTCGACATTCCCACTGCAGACCAAAAACGACTTGCCCAATTTATTCGCAAATGCGATGTAAGAATGATGAACATATAAAACAGCGACATCTTACTATCGCTTTTTGACCTAACATTGCAGTAGGATAGACAAATTGAAGCGGGATTTGCTCCTAATGAGTCCCCCATGCAAGGCGGCCATGCTTGCTGTCATAGCATAATGAAAGATTTTAGAAAAATTTTGTGCAAATCGTTTTTGATTGCAGTGAGAACCTCGAGCAGCCTCTGGACAGCTGTTTCAGCCCTGCTTGGGGCTTCTTCAGCAGAAACGTAGCTCGACATTCCCACTGCAGACCAAAAACGACTTGCCCAATTTATTCGCAAATGCGATGTAAGAATGATGAACATATAAAACAGCGACATCTTACTATCGCTTTTTGACCTAACATTGCAGTAGGATAGACAAATTGAAGCGGGATTTGCTCCTAATGAGTCCCCCATGCAAGGCGGCCATGCTTGCTGTCATAGCATAATGAAAGATTTTAGAAAAATTTTGTGCAAATCGTTTTTGATTGCAGTGAGAACCTCGAGCAGCCTCTGGACAGCTGTTTCAGCCCTGCTTGGGGCTTCTTCAGCAGAAACGTAGCTCGACATTCCCTCGAGGTTCTCACTGCAATCAAAAACGATTTGCACAAAATTTTTCTAAAATCTTTCATTATGCTATGACAGCAAGCATGGCCGCCTTGCATGGGGGACTCATTAGGAGCAAATCCCGCTTCAATTTGTCTATCCTACTGCAATGTTAGGTCAAAAAGCGATAGTAAGATGTCGCTGTTTTATATGTTCATCATTCTTACATCGCATTTGCGAATAAATTGGGCAAGTCGTTTTTGGTCTGCAGTGGGAATGTCGAGCTACGTTTCTGCTGAAGAAGCCCCAAGCAGGGCTGAAACAGCTGTCCAGAGGCTGCTCGAGGTTCTCACTGCAATCAAAAACGATTTGCACAAAATTTTTCTAAAATCTTTCATTATGCTATGACAGCAAGCATGGCCGCCTTGCATGGGGGACTCATTAGGAGCAAATCCCGCTTCAATTTGTCTATCCTACTGCAATGTTAGGTCAAAAAGCGATAGTAAGATGTCGCTGTTTTATATGTTCATCATTCTTACATCGCATTTGCGAATAAATTGGGCAAGTCGTTTTTGGTCTGCAGTGGGAATGTCGAGCTACGTTTCTGCTGAAGAAGCCCCAAGCAGGGCTGAAACAGCTGTCCAGAGGCTGCTCGAGGTTCTCACTGCAATCAAAAACGATTTGCACAAAATTTTTCTAAAATCTTTCATTATGCTATGACAGCAAGCATGGCCGCCTTGCATGGGGGACTCATTAGGAGCAAATCCCGCTTCAATTTGTCTATCCTACTGCAATGTTAGGTCAAAAAGCGATAGTAAGATGTCGCTGTTTTATATGTTCATCATTCTTACATCGCATTTGCGAATAAATTGGGCAAGTCGTTTTTGGTCTGCAGTGGGAATGTCGAGCTACGTTTCTGCTGAAGAAGCCCCAAGCAGGGCTGAAACAGCTGTCCAGAGGCTGCTCGAGGTTCTCACTGCAATCAAAAACGATTTGCACAAAATTTTTCTAAAATCTTTCATTATGCTATGACAGCAAGCATGGCCGCCTTGCATGGGGGACTCATTAGGAGCAAATCCCGCTTCAATTTGTCTATCCTACTGCAATGTTAGGTCAAAAAGCGATAGTAAGATGTCGCTGTTTTATATGTTTATGTACTTATAGGTTAACGATAACGACCTATTAAAATATTGTTTTTCCAATTTCGGACATTTCTATATATACCGGAAGATACTGTCAACTTTGTTATTTTAAAATGGAATACTCCACTTTCTACTGTATTTTTGAATTCTTTGAACTCCTGAATCTTTACCGCTAACCTATACGAAATATAAATCCCAATAAGAAGTCCTAAACTTTTAATGAACAGTATGCCTGAAATACGTCCTCTCTTCTTGTCATAACAGACCTGCACCCAAAACAACTTTCAAGTAGAAGTGTTTTCTTGATGACTTTTCAAAGATTACTGAAATGTTTTTACACGTGTAAACAACTAAAGAGGGACTTACGATTGCAAAATATGAACTAGCTAAAATTAAGCATGTACGAAGCTAAAAGATAATAATTCAAAGATATTTTTAAATGTACGACGGTTTCATTGAACTTTTATTTAAAACCGAGATATAAAAGTATTTGTGTTAAAGATGCTTGAATTAAAATACTGTTCCAGGATAAACCACTTACGAACTTAAACATTTGGAAGCTTTTCTGTGAATAAATAAATGACAATAAATCATGATTAACATATTACTTGTATGAATTAAAGTCAATTAATTACACGTACTTATGCACATAAAATTGCTATTCATTCATTGTCACAGTAGCTGATTTGATTGTCTCAGTTAACTGTAATCAAAATAATCTTTAAACAATTGAAAATTGAAACGATAAGTAGAATTTGATTTTTCTTTCTTGCGACATGACGGACTGGTACAATTAATTAATAATATTAACTGTACTCCCTTCTTCACTATAAACTTGAACAGTCTGCTTTTAATTTGAATCCTAAGACTCAAATCAAAAGTCATTAACAAAGTAAACAAATACATCGGAGAGCTTTCTAACTTTTAAAAGCGTAATAAAATAAACTGTTTTAGATTATTTGCCGGTTTAAGAAGAGTTAACTGTTTATAATAACAGTTTAATTATTCAATATCTACGAAAGAAATTGATTGTAAAGTATGACAAGGGTTTATTCAAACGAAGGCATTTCGACGATATGATTTATTGATCAAGATTTTACTTTGCAACATTATTATTATTTATTATTTATTGTCTCTGGGAATGTGGTTATAAATAAATGACACTCGTACTTTAGGGTAAATTGCTTATAAAATGTTTTTACATAATCAAAAGTCTTTCAAAAGTTCTCTCGAAGAAATGATTTTGTCAGATACGACTTCTATTCTTAACAGGACTGTATATACGACTACACAAATATATAAAGGGTTATTTTGATCAAATTGAGGTATAGTTTGGACGAAATCAGTTTGGGTGTGACTCATAACTATTCAGTACAAGTTTTGCCTATTGATTGTATTCTATTTCATATATGTGCACTAATTTTATTATAATATTAAAAAAGAAGGAAATCTGTAATAACTTACATGTTATTGAAGAAGTACGGTTTCCAGGTATTGATCTCGAAGCAATGATTTTGTCAAATACAACCTCTATTTTTAACAGGCAGTATTATCATTACATTTCTGCCCAACAAACACATCAAATAGAGTGAAATCTTGCAAAGATTATTGTCGAAGGTTAAAATGTTTAAACGGCATAAGTTGTTTCATGAAGGTGGCAAAATGGTGCAAACTTCTACATATTGTTGTCGATACTGCACTAGTTGAATGCCAGAGAAAATGCAGATCATTTAAACTTTCTTTTTTGAGATCAGCTAATTTAAGTACCTACATAAAAAATATCTCTTGTGACTACTATTTGTTTAGGTCCCTAAAGGAATTTTCAAGAGGAGAGAAATATGAAGGGGAAAGGATTCCCGCGCGAATGGTTCCATACATATCAAAATATTTTTTTCTATTTAAGCACAGCTTTCATCACTCCCAAACGAGTGCGTTAAGAAGATTTGAGTGGTTTAATGGCCTTGGTAAAATTTATTCCTTTAATGTTGGTAGTACTAATTCCAAGTGAAAACGAGATGTCAAAAATTGAATTTCCCGGTGTCTATTTAAACGATGTTAAATAAATGTCACCGGTTACATCAAAATTCCTTAAATTTTAAAATATCGTTTTTTTTTCTTTAAAAAGGGGAAAGGTGCTAATTAAAAAAATGTATAAATACCCACTCGTTTCAGAAGGCTATTCAAGCACTTATCTGTTTTTTTTATGTACAAGATGATACGCGAGAATTCCCATCCAATTTAGCTCTTTTATTTTTGATTTTAGGAAAAAATGCTTAATACACAACTTAAAGGGACTAATTCAAAGTTTCTCTGTGTGTTCACAGAAAAACAATTGAATGTAGGATAAACGACATATAAACTAAACTTAAGTTTTTTTTAATGGAACAACCTGTATATTATTACGTTTTTCGATTCAAAATTAAATTCTAATGGGACTACATGTATAATAAAACTAATAATGTAGAAGGTGTAAAATAATTCCTTATTTTTGATTTTAGAAAGAAAGAAAGATAAAAGAAGTTGTAGAATTTATTTCAGTACTTTTAGTTATTCACTAAAAAACAATTGAGCGTTGCATACCCAAAAAAATAAACGGACTTTTGGTTTTAAATAAAATAATATTATTTTACCATTAACATATTAAATAGATTTAGATGTTTTCTAAAAACTTTTAAACTAGAAACGAAAAATGTTTCGGAAAAATTGAACTTTAAAAAATGACGTACTTTAACGTAAAACATATTCAAAACGCCCTCAAATTTTTTTTACGCAAAGTGTAAATCTTTTTAACATGTTTTAAATCACATCTCTTATTATAAAATGATCATTATTCAAGTTTTCTATTTCTAAAATTCAAAAACAAAATTAATTAAATAGGTATTATTTTATAGACACCTTCTACATTATTAATTTTATTATGTACGTAGTTCCAGTAGAATTTAATTTAGAATGAAAATCGCAATAATATACATGATGTTCCATTAAAAAAAAAACTTAAGTTTAGTTTATATCTGGTTTATCTTAGCATCAATTGTTTTTTTTGTGAGCACACAGAGAAATTGTGAATTAGTGCATGCAAGTTTTGTATTAAGTATTTTTTCCTGAAATCAAAAATAAAAGAGTTAAAGGGGCTAGGAATTCTCGCGCAGTCACCCTGTACTATTTTATACTTTATATTAAAAGTAGATAACTTAGGTAGATCTGTGGAACACAATGAAAAGTGCCATCGGGTGCAAATACAAGTAAATGACTTCTAAGGGTTTCTTTTGCATCGTGTTAGTTTTGTAAAACCGGCTCAACTACACTTTTTGATAAATATTTGAGACAATCAAGTAACACCAGTCCGTTACTTAGCATGGTAAACTACACATACAGTAAGCATTAAAATGCACCACCCCTCAGTAAAAAAATATATTTCATGCAATTCTTTACATATTTCTTAAATAATTTATATTTAAATAGTCTCCTTAATATTAGAAATATTCTCGTACCTACTTATACTCAGTTCTCAGAATTCTCCAAGCAACTTTCGAATGAAGAAAAAGTCAAACATTTCAGAATCTCTAAATCAAAACAATGTTTAAAATTCTAGGTGATGGATAAGAAAGACATGTTTTAAGAAAACAGACTAATAATACGGACGTTATATTGAAGTGAATATAAACTAGCCAAGTTTGTCTGAGATTCTTTACCAATACTTACGTCAAGTCTTTCCTTTTCTTTTTTTCTTTTACACACAAACATTGCAAAATTATGCGAAGATAATTCCGCTACCTTATAAAATAAATATTTTGATGTGCCGGGATTGTTTAGGAGATCATTAAGTGCTATCTTTGTGGCACTAATGAAACACTAGAATTGACGTTAAGCGCAGATGCTCAGCTATTTTCGGACTCACTGATGGAAATATGCGCTCCGTTTCCTTCCATTATAAATTTTATTTATTCCGTAGATTTCCCTCGACGCCGCGTGAATGGAAAAATCCTGCCAAAATCGCCTTCGCGGCCAAGAATTTCTTATTATTAATAAAGAAGTAAATATTTAGAAGAGTTCTGCGCGGGCTTTCGCATTCTCGCACGGTAATTTAATGAAGGCAGCAATTGTTTACCGAATAAATTTATAAAGCAGCATACACCTGCCTCTTGATTTTCACCAGCTATAACACGAACTATTGTTAAATAACGCGCTGTTATTTAAAGAAACGAATTTATTTTATAACTTTCCTAGTAAACATGGTTTCGTGTATGTATTTCTCGGATGTAAGTTTTAAACATTGTTGAAGAAAACGTTTTTACTTTATGTATTTATTTTTTCAAATTCATTTAGCATTACATTGTTTATAAATTATATCGTTGTAAGAACTAAGAAAATATTACTGTTTATATCTCACATTTCATCAATGCCATATAATTTGAAACAAACAGATCGCTACTTGAACTTCAACTATAAATGGAAAATACATGTGTTTTTTAAGTAGATTGCAATTAATGAATTGATTGATTTGATGCATTTTTGTTGTGTATTAATAAAAACAATGAAGAAACTCAAAATAACGCAAAGAATTACACCCTGAAATTACGGACCGTACTTAGGAAACAGCCTGTATACTGTAAAATTAAATTTCACCTATTATTTTCCAATTTGATTTGAAAGAATACAGAGCCATCAATGCATCAATAAAATTTAATAAAAATCGATAATAAACATTTTGAAAGATCCGAAGTACGTTCAAAGGAAATTTAAAGAAAAGCAAATGTAAGTAAACGTAAACAAAACGTGTCTGGCTTTTCCTCTGTTCTCCACAAATGCAAATTGCATGGCGGTGATACCGATTTGCACTTCAAATGGGAAACATTTACATGCAAATGACTTCTGTAAATTAGTAAACATGAATTTGCACATAATTCACAGGGAGCACGTTTAATTGTCTCTGTTAAGCCTTGATTTGAATCTGCTGTGCTTTGTGTAAAAGTCATTATTAATTTCCAGGTTCTCAAGACCTCATTGGAAAGTCTCGAGAGATTGTCCTGAGTTCTCGTTTCGCCGAGACAAAATTAATCGAATTTAATTAATTTAATTCACTTAAAGAATGAAATGAAACTAGGAGGATTAAAATATATGACAATGATGAATATGTACATAGAGGAATTAATTAATTACGGAGTGCATAATTGAAAAGTAGATTGATATGTCTTTCCAAAAACATTTATTTATACCAATATTTTGTTGTCATACTTAGAACTTAATAAATGTATTTTGTATCTTTCCAAATGACCGGTAGCAACATGAATAAATTTAATATGTTATGTAGACGTTTAGAATAGTAGTATTTTAAAGTTGCAGTTTATTTTTGTAATTATTTTCAACCATTTTCATGAAAATATTATCTTCTAACTGTCACTATTAACGGTTAAATGGGCTTTAAATTATGCAGAATGAGGAAGGCTAAGTGAATTAGTGCGTCAGTTATAATAGCCTTCGACACCCCTACTAATTCTATTATAAGCAACATTAATTGAACTCGACTAACTCTTTTACATTCAGTAAAAGCGAACTAAGAGAAGAAGAGGATCTCGTATCCCTTAAAAATTCCATTACGTTGAAGTGCATTACAAATTATTCGTCGACGTCGTCGCAATCCCATAAAAATATCCTAATGCTATCAATCTTCATAGGATCAGATCAAGGATTACGCGCTTCCTCAAATGACTGATAAAATAAACGTATCCCAGGATATTTTTGTGAGCTGTAAATCATGCGCCATTACGGTCGTTAATAATAAATTTTTCCGGTAAGTATAAACTGTCGCCGGCACTCCTCGTCTTTGTTTAAATTACTCGTAAGTTATTCAGGATGCGTTTTTATTCACAAAGCATCGATATTCTAACATTGGGCGTGTTTATCATAATAAAATAGGGATAATAGTTTCTTGAAACGTTGTGCCTTACGCATTAATATTAATAAGACGACCACACGATTCTGAACGGCTACATGTTTTCTATCAACGTAGACGCTCAGATACTAAATATGCAAAGGGTAAGAAGTCTTGTGTATTTTAAAACCTCCAGACAAAATCGTATTGTTATTTAAAAAGAGTCATAGAAGCATTCTTTGTTATGACAAAAGGATAAATTTTGTGTTTATTTTTCTTCCTATTTTACTTATAATAAGTTTCTTATTTAATGCGTTTCATTATTTTCGACTACAAACAAGTATAAAATTATTTAAAATGTGACAGTGAGACAATATTTCTTAATTTTAATCAAATATTCTTTTATTAAAACACGTGGGCGTAACTAGGATCTTGTTCATGGGATTGCAAAAGTATATTATATCTTACCGAAATAAAAAAATAATAAAAATGTAAAGTTTTAAGGAGATTCGAAAAACTATGGAACATTGAAAGAAAAAATGCCAAAAATTAAATATTTTAAAAATTTAATAATGTTAATAAATTTCTGACTGAAATATGTTAATAAATTAGTATAATTTTTCTTGAATCACGGTCATCTATTTTTTCTTTTCTTGCTGCTCGTTACATTAACGTTTTCGACAAGGATTTTTTGTCATCTTCAGAAGTATTACTTACTTATGTCGACGTACCTAAAAACTGTAAGTTTTTTAGTTTATTTGTACTATTTTTTTTATTTATACTAATTTTGGATATTACTAACTGTTATCATCCTCTTCTTTTTTTATAGTAAGCAATACGTCTGAAGATGACAAAATACCCTGTGACAAGACTGTGATTCAAGAAAATTATTATTTTATTAATATTTTAAAAATGAAGAAAGTAATGATCATTGAGAACTTAAACACGATATATTATATATATATATATAAAAAAAATCGAAGTCAACCCAAAAATATAATTTTATAATAGATAAAAAAATGTAAAAAATTATGAAAAATCTGAAAATTATGAAAATCTGAAAATTATGAAAATCTGAAAATTATGAAAATCTGAAAATTATGAAAATCTAAAAATTATGAAAAATAAACTGTAGGAGACTGAAAAAGAATTCTTCAAAATAAAAATTTTAAAAAAATTCAAGGTCAACCGAACCCAACCCAACTAAACCGAAGCTATGCGAATCCAACCCTATTGAACCAAACCTAAATGAACTCAACTTCTTTTAAATTCAAAATGTGAAACATTAAAAACGTTCCAAGGTCAAACCAAATCAACTAAACTTAACCTAACTGAGTCCAACCTAGAAAAGTAATTTTAGAAAACGTAAAATAGTAAAAAATTATCAAAAATCGAAACAAAAATATAAAAAATTTTAAGGAAAAGTGAGCGTCAAACTGAAAAATTAAAAAAAATCCAAAAAATAAAATGTAAAAAGTGTCCGAGACAACCCAATTTAAAATTTTTTAAAAAAAATTAAAGTGTAAGAAATTATTAAAAATCGAAACAAAAAATAAATATTAAAAAGCAAAAATATATTAAAATTTTTAAGCAAATGAAAAAAATTAGAAACGAAAATTTAAACAAAAAATAAATTAAAAAGAAGCCTAACTAATCTAATAACTTGTTTATCTCTAGAAAAGAATGTAATTTTGAATACAGACGGAAAAATTTCTAGAATTTCGTTTCTTGAAGAAAATGCTACTGTAACATCATTTGTATCTTGTTTAGACTTCTTCCACCTTTAAGAATTGTTTTCAAAATTATTATAAGAGCTTTTCTATTGTATTAATATTAAAGAAATTTACTTTTTATTTTCACACACAACCGATTTCGCCTTAACAAAAAGGCATTTTCAAGTGTTAAAAATTAGCATGGAAGACTATATTATTAACTTTTCTATTGTCTTTGATTTTGGATCGAAAATTTCCTTTGTTCATCGTTTTCCCTCCTTGATCTTTTCCATCTTTCTTCTTCTGCGTTTTATTGCATCCATTTGTTATTTTTTTCTTTTGCGTCTTTCTTTTCTTTCATCCTTGACCTTTTTCTTGCTGTCTTCTAGTCAACAACCCAACTTTCTTTTTATTTGACAAAATGTTTATGTAGTATAGAGAATTGAAATTGTTTTTTTCTTGGCTCCGTGAGCTAGGGGTAGGCAACTGCCACATTTGCCCCAACTTGGCTACGCCCATGTTAAAACAGATAACACGAAAACAGAAACTAATAATTAATATATATGTATAAATAAACTTGCTTTAATTTTATAACAATGTGACTCCTTGTAAATTATTATTAAGATACAGTAATTAAAAATCCCCATCTATGACTTATTACTTCGCTTTTGTATCAGTTTCCTTTTTTGGCATAGTATTTACAGGTAGTTTTCAAAATTTTGGTTGAAACCGTTTCGATCGGAGAAGACCAATTAAATCAAATAGAAGATTATTATACCAATAAACTAACTATTTTCAAACCACTTTCTATGATTTTCTAACATCAGAAGTGGGATTGTACCCCGTGCTTTGTGAGCCGCATCCGCATTTATTGCGATTTACTGACAACGGAGTGAGGGAATTACGCCGCAAACAGCCGATGAGCGAGGAAAATTGGTAAAGGTGACCTACGAACAACTCGAGCCGCAATGAATCTCTATGGTCGCACCATGGATGAATTGGAGGGTCGAAGGTGTGGATGATTTCAGCGTTATGGTTCGACATACCGAAAGTATGCGAACGAGTCCTCGGGGGTGGCGACAACTCCAGGGTTGGTCATAGGAGTTGGTTGCGAAAAAGAAGTTTCGCAATTTGGCGCTGTGATGGTATCCAGGATTGAGAGGGTGGTTGAAAACAGACATCTGACAATTTGTAGGTAACTATGGGAAGCCTCATCACGAACGATGTAACACTTCCACGGGGAAATGGATAAATTGGAAGGTGTAATAAGGTAATTAAAAACTGCCTAGCACCAATAAATTTGAAGATATGGAATGGAACCACCCGAAAACCATTACCATGTTGGAGAAGACCGTTTAGGGTCAGTAAGTGTTGGAAAACGACGGATATAGGGTAACTGACGTACCTGACGCTACTCTTTCAAGGGTACCCTATAAGATTATTGCAGGTTTAGAAAACATAGAGCCCTGAATACGATATTATGATGACCAACGAAAGGAAAGGAACATTGCAGGTGAGAATCCTGGTACTTTATTCTGGTATAGAATAGTGCAGGTGAAATTCATGGTACTTTGTTCTAGGCAGAGCTCTGGGTAAGGGAACTGACCGCAGGTGAAAACTCTGGTACTTTTAGTCCTATCCGGAAATAATTGGAGATCCAATATTATTTCCAATTTGATTTTCGTCACTTGATTATTTTTTAGAAATTTTATATTTTTGTATTGCCCATATTTGACTGTGTATGCATACACGCGTTCCCTGGAAGACCAAAAGATTACTTAAGTTGACTGCACTAGTTAATACGTCGTATTAATACCTAATTATTTTCTAAATCTAATAGAAGATTTTTGAACCAATAAACCAACTATTTTATATTACTTTCTATTGTTTTCTAACAAAAGATTACATTAAGTTTAATTATACGCGTTTTACATCTATTTTTTATTTTATCAAATTAAGATACTTTGTTCTAGAAGGGTTAAGAACTATTTCTGCTTATATGTATTGTTCACATATCGCAAGCGCAACGTGGATGATAAATATAGGTGATACGACGGCGCATACAGTATTTGCGCTCGGTGAATCAACAATGTTTACGCTTTGAGCATGGCATAACATCTCGTACCCGTGGAAGACACGAAAACACAAGCACTAGACTATACCGATGGAAGAGATTACAAAATTACAAATATTTATACGTAAAAATTTACCATTTTCGCCTATTAGATGGAGTTCAGGAGATACTCTATAAATCATACATACACTAAAAAATTAAATATTCTCTAAGTAAGTAAGTAATAGAAGAAATTCTGAACTATGCTGTAACATTGATGTGCATACCAATTGAAGAGAACTTGATACAAATCAAGTCGATTGCGGAACGCGAATTGAAGAGACATGCATATTAACTCGATATCACACATGATACGGATTAGAAGTTGTTACGAAACTCTTTACAGAATATCAATTGTGCAAGATCACTTGATTCATAGCATTAATTGTTACGTATCAAGTCCATATCAATGTTACAGAATACCCCATTATCTGAATTTCCCTGTAGCCTACACAGTACTATGAAATGAATCATAAAATTGTCGATATTTTACCTTATTTTATTGCAAGTGATTCTATGAACCATGCACCATTTTCATTAGGAAGATTTATCTTTTTTTTCTGATACTAAATTATCATAGACGTTTCTGAAACAAGAGAGGAAATTCTTGATAATGATGGATGTTAGTGACACAAAGTCAGTCAAAGCAGAAATCTACTGAAAGAAGAAAATAATTGATAAGAACGAATCTGTAGTTGAATGTGAATGGTTCAGAAGTTTTTGTTATTAGGTACTTGCTTGAAATCTTCATGAAAATACAGATTCTATTTTCTGAAATACTTAAACTTATTATTTCTTAAAGTTGCGATGGGAAAGTTAGCTGATGGTGAAAGCGAACTGTCAGACGAACAGTGCGTTCATCGTTTGTTCTATTTCTAACTTACATAATCGGAGGTATGCATGTGTGTGAACGACAGTGCAAAAATGGAATAATGATCTAGCATCTAACTCGTCTAAAAATAACGTCCCAAGAAAGATCAACACGCATATCGTCCACTGCACGATAAAAGCAGTGCCGGCGACCTAATTTTAAAACCCATAAACAAACTTCTGTGGATCCGGCCAGCCTCGTAAAAATAAAATTCGAGCACTTCTGGTTTGCTTCAGAAAGCACGTTGACATGTCCGTCCCCAGCTAATGGTTATTAACTGTGATCAAACGTTTAAAAATAATAATTCGGTGACAAAGATGAATGCACTCACTGAACATTTAAATTGATTTTTTTTCTTTCTATTTGAGGGCTTCCAAGTTGTGGTTAATTTATACTGTACAAACCCAGTAATAAAATGAAAATTCTCACCTGGAGTGTTATAAAAATGCCATAAAAACTGAATTAACATTTAAATATGGGTGCTGCTGTTGCAATGTTGAATGAAGCACAGCAACAAAAGCGCTCTTATGTACACTTGCGTAACTGATGATTAGTTTTGTGTCAACGTTTACGAGTGACCTCCAGGCTAATGCATCTTTATTAAATTTTATTTCGATTGGTTAGTATAATAAGATATTTTACTACTTTTTTATTATTTCTATTTTATATCATTAATAAAAAAAAACCATCATCCTATCTCTAATTCAGCGATAAGTTTTTTTTATTATGTTTCTGATTATTTTATTTAGTAACAGCTTCATATTTTTTCTTCTACGACGGATATTTTATGGATTGGTCATGCAATCATTTGAGCATTGAGTTCTTAAGCAAACATGGTGTATAGTAAGATGCATGTTATTATAAAATATGAAGCCATTCGCAAATCTAACAACATTAAATTAAAAAGTATATAAGTTCCAAAATGCTTTATAGCCAACGCAAATAAAACAGAATCGAAAAAAAAACTTAATTAAAATGGGGTTCAAATTGAGAGTATATTTACGATTTTGATTTATTTTTTGACATCTGTATATGTAATATTTTTTTGCCTCATTCCTTCAATTTAATGTCAGAAATACTCTTTGACTAATTACTTAGAATACTGTCCCTACGAGACATAATTTAACCGAAAAATCTGTTCCTCATCCGTCATCAATCAAGAGACAAACGTCCTGTCATTTGCCATGTCCATTTCAAACCTTTCCCATCCCTAACAGCGTGAAACGTGTTGGTATTGTCCCAACAATATTCCACCATTATTTCCATTCGGAACCACACACGCGCGAACGTGCGCACGGCCTCGGCTAACTGAAATGCCATAGCCATAAAAAGTTGGATATCAAACCAGGTATGAAATTGAACTTCGTGCTTCGATTCGGTTTCAGATTAAAATGCAAATGTTTGAATCGACGCGGTTTAAACGCTCCTGCTGTTACGGTGCGTTCATATTAATTGAATAATTTCATCGATCAATAAATTGAATTCATACACCAGTCACATTCACCTGTGAAATAAATTAGAAAACTAAAAAAATACAGTTGCCATTAAATAGTTATAATTACAAACAAATGAAGTGACATTTTCAAAATGTTGTTAATGTTTCCGATTAAGTAATAAGTAATTTAATTGTTCACTCTGGAAAACTTTATAATTGTTCATTTCTCGATTTATTCATTACATGAACTTCGGCACATCACTCCTTTTGATATATTTTCTACTTCTGTAATAATAGATTCCTCCATTTAAAGGCAACGTACACGAAATAAAATTAGAATAAAATGCAATAAGTTTGTACATTTCTGCAGTAAAATGTTTTAAAATATTACTGTTAACATTTGCAATACATTATATTACAATGAACAATGATAATTTTTAATACTTTTCAATACGTGCAGTTGAAATTTATGCAAAAATTAAGATTTTCCTGCAGTCTATTTACTACAAAATTATTTTACCTTTTACCGCAGATTACTTTCTTATGAATTACAATTTACAAAAATATTATCTACAATCGTGTTGTTGCCACGATTGTAGAAAATTTTACTCTACAATTTTCTTCAGAAAGAGGAGCATTGGTAAATGACTATTTTAGAATTTCCTTTGTAATTTTATATTATTTTCAACTTACAGAATTTTATTTATTGATACTGAAGATTCAAATAACCGACTTATTCAGCAATATTCTAGATAATGTTTATTTTATTAAACTATATTATAATACCTTTTATCAATTATTTCTGTTTCATCAAAACGAATACACATTTGTTTTGATTTGTTTATAACCAAAACAATTTATAATTTATTGACATTATGTCATGCGCGTAAATAATGCATAAAATTAAAGAAAGTATGTATATATCACGGGAGACATACAAAATGAGAACACTTATAAAGGGTGTAACAAAAATGCAGGCCGCTACTTCAGGGACGTATTCTACAGGACAAAACAAAGAAAAAAGTTCATATAAACATGTAAATACTGTGTTCATGGGAAGCAGCAGCAGTAGTTAACTGTCTTATTTGAATTTTTACGAAGTAACTTATTTGAAGTCATTTATTTTCCCCATATTGCTATAAAATTGGGCAGGAAGGGTCCTGAAACTTTTCCAATATAAGTTACTTCGTAAAAATTCTAATAAGAAAGTTATCTATTGTTGCGGCTTCCGATGAACATCCTGTATACATGTTTATATGATTTTTTTTCTTTGTTGTGATCTATAGAATACGTTCCTGAAGTAGCGGCCAGTATCTTTGTTACACCCTGTATTGCTTTACTGTAAACTAGCGTTTCCGAAAACTGAGCCTGTTCTGACTCCACTTTTAAATTCTACACTAAGTTCTGCATTAAATTCACTCGAGTCAAACTTTCAGTGGTTTATTACATCTAAAAATTACTATACTCTTAATAACTGCTCGAATATTTGAATTGGATTCTACAAACCGTACATCACTAAAAAGCGTGTCAAAAACGCTACGGAATGGCGTGGAAATATACAGGGGGTTCCATTTGAAAAAATGGAGTTTTGTTATTTGTAGTTGATCATATTCAAAAAATCGTAGCAAGCGTTGGAACATCTCTCTTCACGACCCGGCAATATCTCGAAAGATTGGCCACAGCCTAGGGCATTGACTGGAAAAAAAATTGATTGCGCTATCTTTAAAAGTTACGAATTTTTGCACAGAACTAGAGAAAAAGTTGACAGTTAATGCAATAGAAGTGCACATATTACAAAAACAAAAATCTATAATAGCAAAGAAATTATGGAACTTTTACAGAGCTGTGGGTCATCCTGTGTAAGGTGTTCCTTTAGAAATACGAACATTGTGTTTTATGTACAAGAAACTAGATGCTCTGGATAGCTTTTTGAAGTAAGTAAAAACGACACCTAAAATTTTCGTCTACGTCGCCTATACGCATTCTAGAAGAAAAAACCACACTCGGTGACATGGTGAACAGTAGTATGTACCACAGCGGAGAAAATACTGCGACAAATAAATTGTCATTTTTGACGAAAATCAAGTAAGATGTGTGGTTTAACCCCAACTTTGAATAAAAATTTCTTTTCATGGTCTTACTTCGACCATTAAACTTTTCTTATTTATTCTTAATTCATCCGAGATTGAATGATACCAATTTAGTAACAACTGCTTCATGTTCTTCGGGTAAGCGTATCATCTTTCAAATATTTATAAATTTTGACAGGAAAACGTCATGAATAAAAGTCCACTTTAATTAATAAAATCTTTCCTTGTTCCAGTATTTTGTGGCTGCAATGGGACTTATTTGGTATTTTGTCAAAAAACGTGTCTATTGGAATAATTTGCGTCTGTTCTTAGTTAAGACATGAGTGTTCCTTTTGATGTCAGACTTATAAGTCGTTTATTATTTTGATGCTCGTCTCAAACTACCAAAAGTAATGTGTCAGGATATTTTGAAAATTCCAAAGAAAAACAAATTAATGTTAAACAAATTATTTTTTTCAAAATATCTTCACATGAGAAAAATATCAATTATACTTAATTTCATATAATTGTATAAATCCTTCAAGAAAAAGTTTAATAGTTTTCGAACTACTACTACTATCTTCTGTCTTTGCGGTTCTCTACGGGTTTTCCGTTAAATTATATTAATAATTATATTAAATGATCGGCTAGATACTGTTATTTTGTTTTAGTTGACGCATAGATTGATCGTAATTATGTTTTTCACCAAGAGAATTGCACAAAATGACAAATCATTATTTATAATTGAATTCACTAGTTAATGCAGTCGCTACCTTGAGAATTTCTAAGTAACGCGCTATTGATCTTTTTTATTGTTTTGGAATGGATGTTTCCAGTAAATTAATAAAAAATAAAAGCTTTGGATTATAAATGTCAGTTAATACCACAAAAACATAATATACAACATATTCCTGAATCAATGGGGAATAGCACAGCTATTTCCTGCAACAGCTGGAATTTTTTTACTTTGTTCAGACTACGAAGCTGTACAATTTTATTATAAAGTTTTTTTTTTGTAAAATATGTTAAAATATATAGTCATAATTAAAAGTAATGTCTTTCCAATAAAACTTTAGGTTGCTGTCTGACAGATAAAAAACACAAGTGGAATTTAATTCGTGTACTTATTTTGTATTTGTTTACCTACTTACTGCTGCTTGTCTGTTTATTAATTATAATGGTCAGAAGGCATCAGGCTGCAATTTAAAATTTATAGAGGAGACATTACTAAAAATTATGACTGCACATTATTAAATATTTTCTTTGGGAAATTCTCTATACCGCATCCATGAACGGCCCTACAGGTATAAACAATCCAGACCTAATGAATATATTACACTAATTTTGTAATGTTCCGTTCTTCAGCACATAAAAAAACTGTAGCACCTAATCAATTCGCATTTTAGTTTATCGTCTTATTAGTTTGCCCGGATGTGAAGCGGAAGTTATCTTTAACCGCGGTTCTGACTGATATGTTGCAAGCTGCTTTGGAATGTTGATTACTAAAAAGCTAATTAGTAGTAAGATTTTTTATTCAACGTTAATAAACAAATTATAGTACTGGAACGTGTGTAGATGCATCAAAAATTAAATTAAGAGCAATAAAATTGTGAAAAATAAAAATATTTTTCTTCTGATCCGTTCAAAATTACAAGACTTAAGTTCTCAACCTCTCCGACTGCAACGGACGTTTAATTAAATATTTTTCCACCAGACGACATAACGCAGAGTCAGAGAAAAGCGAAAACACATTTAAAACAGTTGCCTCTAGCTATTATTCACGTTTAATAAATCGGTTTACAGGGCCTGAAACGTGTAATTAAAACACTTCTTACTCGGTTTTATTATGGGAGAACGATATGATTTGTATATCTAAACGGTAAATTGAATTTTATGGTTCATAAATCGGGAAGGTGAAACGCTAACGATAATGGTAAAAGCATGTAGGACGGTGATACTGAAACTGTAACATAAGCTATCATTAATCAGCATGTAAAATGATGTGTAAGGAGAAGGGTGTAACCTTCAGCGCCGGGGTTGCTGCTCACAAACAAGCACATCTGCTACGTCTTGGTGAGAACCTAATTTGACAGTATCAGCGACTCGGATAACTTTATTTTTCTTGTCTTTACTTACGCATTCACGTGAGCAATACTCGCGTAGTATTACTCGCTTACGTGCAACTCATACAAATCCAAGTTCCGGTCTAACGAATTTGGTATAATCACGATTTAAAAACCCTGTGCCGACATTATTAGTAGATGCTATTAATATGCATTAATTTTTTTTAACTTCCGAATCGTAAAATGACGTTACGAATACCCTTATTAACAAGTAGTTTATTTAAACATCAGAGTAAATACAAAATTATAATCAGTAACAAACATGATTTTATGCCATTTAAATCATCTGAAATGACCATTAATTCTTTCTATCATCATGTTCTGAACAGTATTGAAGCAGGAAAATGACTTATCCGACTTTCTTGCAACACGACCCGTGGTTTTGATTGTGTTAATAATAAAATCCCATACAATAAACTTTTTAACTATGGAGTCAGAGGTGATATTCTTCTGGATTGGTTAATACCTTCTCACACGAATCGTAAGAATTACATTGCTTCGGATCATAAAGTTACTAAAAAGAAACAAATAGTGTCAGAGAAATTAGAACATTAACTTAGGCGTCTCTCAGGGCTACGTACCCCGACCCATTTCATTTCCAATGCATATAAACGATTTCGTCAATTTACACTTCATTCTGAATGCAGACTATGTATCACTTTGATTGCCTGAGAAATCACACTGAAGTTTAGCAGAAATGTAAAAATATATTAACGTCTGGTTTGAAAGACATATTTTGTATTTTAATAACAGTAAAATATATGTAATTAACTTTTACAATCGTCGAAAATCGATTACTAAATTGAAAGTAATTTTAAATAGTATAACTGTTGTTCAAAAAGAAAAGGTTAAATCTTTAGAAATCATGTTTGATGGCATCTATCATGGAATAGTATTGTGCAGGTAAATGTAGTAAACTAAACTTAAATCAACAGTAGTTACTAAATCTATACATAATGCAGTTTGTATTGTAAGCATTAAGATAATAATTACATAAAGATTGCTTAAACATAAAGCTGCGAATAAGGTTAAGTTTTCTCTACAATTTTCTTATCAATGCATTGCACTTTGATTGTCAAACTTTAATATTTAGGACATCAACATTTCTTTATTGCATTGCATACATTAAAGTATTCTACATTTTCTAATTCTGCACGTACAACAGAAAAAAAATATTTAGAATAATAAATTGCAGGAGTTTTAACCATTCCAAATTTTAATTTTAACAGAATTATACATTTCTGAACAGTGCAAATATGTTTTCAGTAACAGAACTAAATTTATCCGTACCGACTCTTTTCCCAATGAAAACACTAAAAGCAAATTTGATTTTAACGTACTTTTTGTATCTACTAATATTACAAAAGCTTGATACAATTGCGTGCAGCTACAAATATTGTATCACCAGTCGAAGGAATTAAAACTTGTTCATTTTCAGCAGAAAACTGAAACTAAATGTTTAGATTCTTTAAGTGATTATTTCAGTTACTGTTGACTTGTAATTAAGCAGTTATATTTTTAATCACTGGTTCTTACTGTGATTTTACTTGGTAATGTGAAGAGTACTTTTGGGTAATGTATCGTGTTCTCTCGCAGTACTGAACTATTCTTTAACTTACAATTTACAAAGCAGCTATTATAGAGTTTATCCAAAGGCATCATTACGTTATAAATACACAGTTATAAATTAAAAAAGGTAGTTAATGTTTCAAAATGGAATAATTAGAACAAAATTTGAAAAATATACTCTTAAATTTAGATACTTTTTGAATATGGTGCTTCTCCTGTTTGTGTTTTCAACGATTTTATATTTTATAACGATTGCATTTATAACGTAAAGATGTTTACTATATTAAGTATATTTTTAAGTGATTGCACTGGCTGAGGAATTGTATTGTAAATGACATGTATAAGAAATTTTATTGTTTTAACAGCTTGTTAATAAGTTATAGAATCTTCTCCAAAATGTACTAAATAAATATAAATTCTAAACTCTAAATATAAAATTAAAATGTAACCTGAAGTTTATAGGTATTTGTAAAGTTTGTGATCGTAAATTTTCTTTCACTTTCACTTATCTTAAATCGTGACCGTTTATGTTGCGGAATATGCGAGATACTGACGACATTGATCGCACATTGATAAAATTGACATTGACTTATTAAAGTTCGCCTCTATGAATATACAAGACAATCTTAAACGTTAAGACGAACTTACGAAAGACGGTCTTGCACTTGTTTAACACACTTTATGAGTACGGACCTTAAGACTTAGCAGTGTTAACAAGACTGATTTATAAATGATTATAAACATGATTAGTGAATTTTAAAACTGTAAACACCAAGAAGTATTTTACTAATATTCGCATAACACAAAGTTTTAAAAAAAAGTTTTACTTACTGTTTCGTACATGCGGCAATATTTAGGAAAGTTCGATTAACCCAATTATGCAAGTTTAAATATTATTTAAAACAGAATAACAAGAATCAAATTCATTAACGTCATAAAGTTTTTCGCAAGTTTTATGCAAAGAATGGAGAAAAATTATATTATAGTAAATACAGTCGAACCGCCAAGGGACCTGAAATTAAGTTCGAATTACAGAATATTTGAGTTAAAGGACATGAGTACATACCATACATGTTCATACATAGTATGTATTTATTTACATATTTTAATAAGAAGTAAAAAAGAAACATATAAACAAAAGTATACAGACATTCCTCAGCAATATTTTTCTTTTTGACGCCATTTTCGACTTTTTTTAATTTCAAGCTGTTGTTGGACTGTAAGACTTTTAAGTTGATGGAAATTTATGTGTTTTTAAAGAAAATACGACCAAATTAATTAAAACACTAAACGCAACTGAAGTACATAGTATTATTGTCTCACAACCGATTCCTAGAAGCACCATTGCTGGAAACGTAAATTGATGATAAAAGGGTGGGGATTTATCATAAAAATTCGAATTATAGAGCTTTGTGAGTCCTTTGTTCGTGAAATTTATATCGAATTACAGACATTTTCGAGTTAGAGAAATTCGAAATAAAGAGCGAAAAATCTATGCGAAACGCTAGGCAACTGCAGGGGACAGCAAGCGACTTCGAGTTATAGAAAAATTCGAGTTATAGGACTTCGAGTTAAGGAGCTTTGGACTGTATAAATTTATGCGAATTTATGGTATGTCAAAAAAAAATATTTCCTTGAAAAAGAGAACCAAACGTGAAAAAAGAAGAAATTGCACAGCTACGATAAAATATAAAGGAGAAAAAAGTTAAATATTAGCATTTGATTTTTTTATTATTTATTATTATGTCCTGCAATAATAAATAAATATGTATGTACGAGGTCCTTTCAATCGTAAAACGAACTTTAGTAATATGAATAACCACAAACCTGTCAAAACCTAACCTGTAGCTTCATTTAAAGTCGGAATTTCCAGGCGAGGATTAAAAGAGGATGAGAATCTATCAGGGATTATCAAACGGGTCGTTAGATGAATAAATTTTATAATTCCTGTGGGTGACTAAATGAAATATGTTATGCTCATTAAAACAGAAGAACTTTTTTTCAATTACGAGAAGACCGTTAAGTTTAACCGTTACGATAAAACTTTTACAACTTTTAGTTTCTGATAAGGCTGCAGTAAGTCATTATTAATAAGTTCTCAAATTTTTTAATTAGATCCGCTTAATTATGACATTTGTGCAATTAAATTATTTCGAGGTAGTTTTAAGAAGATAATTCAACTTAAGAAAATGGGATATAGATACATTGGGTCTGTTAAATAATTTTTAATTTATTGACCACTTTCAATTGACCATGAAAATAATTTACAATTTAAAGTGTAACAGATTAGGCTTTTGTAGTAGCACACTGAAGGTGTTCATAAAACCCATTAGTCATGTTTAATAACTGATTGCTATTAACAATATGTTGAGCGTATCGTTTAGTTTCGCGGTTCTTGGGAGCCAAAAAAAAAAATTAAATAATGTAATAAAAAAATAACATATAATTAAAACGCATTCAATTTATTGTCTTCCTGTTATGCACCTTAACATCAACGATCATGGCGAACATAACAACTTCATTGTCAATGAATAAATTATATATATAAACTTCGTCTATAAGTATCTATAAAAGAGTGTAGGTAATAAAGGAAATTCATAATGATATTCGAATAGTTGTATATGTTAAATTATGTAAATTATCCTGTAAGAGGAGGTATCCAGACGCGCAAATATGTTCGCGAACATGCCAATGCAGTGATAACAAATTTTTCTTTGGCAAATGAGACAATATAAAAGCAGGACATAAAACATAAAACATCAGCTTAAAAGGATGCAGCTGCCATCCTCGTACATTCCTGTAATCATTGAATATATTTATTCAAGTAATTAAAAATCATTGTAATTCGGTAAAAATATGATACATAATACATTGACTAGATCGAAACTGGCATATCTAAATGAACAATTTACCAAAAATTTTGTCCAAATCGTTTTTGATTGCAGTGAGAACCTCGAGCAGCCTCTGGACAGCTGTTTCAGCCCTGCTTGGGGCTTCTTCAGCAGAAACGTAGCTCGACATTCCCACTGCAGACCAAAAACGACTTGTCCAATTTATTCGCAAATGCGATGTAAGAATGATGAACATATAAAATAGTGACAACTTACTATCGCTTTTTGACCTAACATTGCAGTAGGATAGACAAATTGAAGCGGGATTTGCTCCTAATGCTATTTTATATGAACAATTTACCGATTTTCAGTTAAAGAAATCTCGATTATATCATGGAAGAATTGGACAGATCAGTCCGGCAATATTTCTCGAGGTTCCAGAATGTGAACAACCATTTTGAAGGAAAATAGAATGAATAGATTTTAGAATTGAAGTTGATTTCCGTTATATTCACAATCAGTTAAGAATGCAATAAAGTCCTTTCAATTTCAGACCTATGTACATCTTTCCAAGTCCTCGCGTGTATGAAAGTGTACATACACACGTCGCGTCGTTGCGTTTGGCGGCACCTTAAGGTTAACTTTATAATTTCTAAAATATTTGAAGTTTAACTAAATACTGTTATTTAGCATATACTTCATAAGCATCATTAAACTAGATGTAAAAATTTGAGAATCGCATGATAAATGGCTTTTCTCTGTCAGTTCTCCTTGTAAATTTAAATTATATGAAGACAAATCATGTCGTAATAAATTTCACTGTGTTATAACATAACATAAAACAGAAGGAAATGATTTGCGTTTTAAGGCGACTCTCCAAGGAAAAAATCTAAGCGCATGCATAGCAATGCGCACAATGTGACAGTAGTTAAATAGATAAAATATTATTTACAGGCTAATTATAAACATTCAGTGCGCTTGTATAAACCTAATAAGATAAACAAATATACGCATAAATATTAATAAACTTCCATCGGACGTATTAATTAAATAAATATTTGTATGTTATTAAGAGCTACATAAAATGTAATGCGCGTTTGCCTTCTAAATTATTTGGGTTTACAGCTTGCTTCCTGATGTAAGCAAATAACTTGGTTTGCTTCATTGAAAATTTGCGTAAAATCGCCAGTAAATTACAGTCGGAAATCGCAAGCAACGGGGTGGTATGCGAAAAAAATGGAATTTATATTTTATTTTCAGAATTTTTACACTGGATTAACGACAAAAAACTGACAGTTATTTGTGTTTCCGATATTTCTACAAAATTAGGCAGAACAGGTCCTGAAACTTGTCTAACATAACTTACTTCGTATAAATTCAAATAAGTGAGTTAGATGTTGTTGTAGCTTCCCGTGAACACCCTATATACATGTTTATATGATCTTTTTTCTTTCTTTTTATCTGTAGAATACGTCTGTGAAGTAGCGGCCTGTATTTTTGGTACACCCTGTATAGTAATAAAACTTGCATTTATATTTGTTTAAAGAAATGGGAGGAGGATTTGATAAAGACATTTCCCAGTCACAATAGCGGACAGAGTATATAAACCACATGCATATTGCATATTGAGCATAATATGTTCCGTGAACAGAACATACTGCCGGAAGCAAAAAAAGTAGACAAATTACAGTTTCCTGTAATCATTCTTTCTGAAGATGGTAGTGATTAAAGACGACTACACAGATACTATTTAAAAAGCTTAAAAGCTCTGAAAAGTTTAAAACTTTGGTAAAATCTGTGAATTCGTCTTTCATCTATGGCATTTTGAGAAAGAATAATTACAGGAAACTGTAGTTTGTGTACTTTTTTTGCTTTCAACTATATATTCAAAGAAAATTAGGGTAGCATGAAAATTCGAGCTCGTTAACAAAAATATTATAAGTAAACAGATTTTTAAACTTGAAACGGACAAAATTATAAGGGAAAAGCAACGTTTCGGTATTAATTAATAGCTTCCTACGAAGAGAAACGTTGAGTGTTTTCCCTTATAATTTTGTCCGTTACAAGTTTTAAAAAAACTGCTTACTTACAATTTTCATCGGACAAGAATCAACTTCATTTAAATTATTATAGTGTCGTTGTTGTAATAAGAATTCT
Organism: Prosopocoilus inquinatus; assembly: GCA_036172665.1. Classification (NCBI taxonomy): domain Eukaryota; kingdom Metazoa; phylum Arthropoda; class Insecta; order Coleoptera; family Lucanidae; genus Prosopocoilus; species Prosopocoilus inquinatus. The sequence continues at coordinate 20,704,328 of CM069875.1, forward strand.
CTTCCCAAAAAAGTTAAAGTAAACGAAAATAAAGTATAAAACCAAATGCAAAAAGAAACAAATAAAATTAGATATACAATGTTATGTTTTCTTCACGTGAGTCAAACAGTCAAAAACTTCTGAAACCTTCCGAAGAAAACGCACCAGGTCTACTCAAAACGCCTACGGTAATGATGAATTTTCTTGATTCAAGAATCAAGTATGTAGTCTAAATTTCACAAAATGTTTCAAAACTTCGGTAGCTTCAACCAAAAATACCGTCAGACCAGCTTGCAGAATAAAGGAAAATTTTACGAAGAAAACACCTCGTACTTAGGTGGAAACTTGATCAATAATGAATTATTGTTTTCACATAAACTAAAATCGCAAATGAACGATAGAGATAAATTCTCGATACAAGCGAATGTGCAAAGAGGGTATTGACACTCTGAAAAGACAAGAGATTGCATATACATACAGTCGCGAGCATAAAAAGAGAGAGCCCGGACCTGGGATGACCTCATTGCTATAATTCAGAAAGCTTGGAATGATCTTCCCCAGGATTATTTCAAAAATCTGTGCCTTTCCATGCACAACCGGTTAACTAAAATTATTGCGGCGAATGGAGCCATGATGAAATATTAAATTTCATTTTATTTTGTTGTATTCCTGGTTTATACTGTTCGTTTTTTCGTTTCGACTCCATTTTATTGTTCTATTACATTAATCAGTATCTTCTTATTATAGTCTCTATAATTGTAACTATGGGAATAAATGAACGATTAAAGTTAATGAGGGATGAAAAGACGGGGCCTTAATCAACAAATAAAATACGCATGATACCATATTATTATGACAATCACAGCCATTTCACAATAAATCACTTGTAAAGGTGTCAAAGAATGACACTGACGACCAAAATTTATTGCTTGTGACCGTACGTAGTATCTTCCTTTAGAGCCGTATGAAATGATGTTAATTTTTGTGTAAAATTTACAAAAAATTGTTATAAGTGACAGAGATAAGTTACCATGGTGAATGCTTATTAATTGGACACTTATGTCAATTTTCACAAATTTTATACAAGGAATTACTACCGCGGGTTTTATGGGTCTTAAATAAAAATTACGTTTTGAAGTTTCTGGTTTGTACAAGGTCATTACCTAGAATTTCCACTCCCTTAACTTTTTTATATCTGAATTTAGAGAAAAAAGTTTAATAAAAAACTTATATACTAATTCAAAGTATAAGCTGAAGTTTATGCAAACACAAATGAACATCGCCTAACTGAGATATAAACTGGAGTTGCTTTTTTTTAATGGAGCACCCGGTATATTTGTAGATACATATTTGAATTCTAAATTCTTAAAATGTAGTGAGACTTTGAAGGTTATGGAAAACCAAATGAAAATCGCCTAACAGAGAGATAAACTGGAGTTGCTTTTTTTTTAATGGAGCATTGGGTATATTTATACATATTTGAATTAGAAATTCTTAAAGTATAGTGAGACTTTGTCTACTTAATGCGTGCATAAAATGAATAGTTCTCGACATACCAATGACATGTGCTGCATATTTAGGAAACTAATAAATAGCTTAACAGCGATATCTTACAATCACTTCTTGACCTAACATTGCATTAGGATTGACAAATTGAAGCCACTTTGCTACATAATAAGTCATCCCATGTAAGACTCCCATGCTTGCTGTCAAAGCGTAATTTAAGTTTGAAAAAAAATAAAAATAGGGCAGAAACAGCTGTACAGATGCTGTTGGAGGGATCCACTGCATTCAAAAACGATTTGTAACAAAAATGTTTTGAAATTAATAAATTTCATAACATAGTTCGAAAATGTGTCCGGTAATTACGTAATTCAATCTTATATTACATAACAGTATGTAAACATCTTAAAAAACATAATAATCAAATCTTAATTTTTAGTCCATTTATTTAAACGTTTCGTTTATTTTATATTGCCAAAATCGTATCGTCACACAAACGCGTCCGTTAAAGAATTTAAAAGAGTTCCTTCGGATGTTGTGGAAGACTGCTAAGCAGATGATTAGTTATTCTGACGGCACGCTCAACCGGAACCCTCGTGAGTGATGCTAGTAGTACATCCGGTCACGTCACAGTGTATATTTATTGAACCTTGCAATTATGTTCGCTTGGTTGCGGTGGGTGGTAATTGTTTAATTATTTATTGCAGTTGCGCTGAAATGCGATTGCGGTTTTAAATTGTTTGCAAATTAAAAATTTACATGTGTCCTTTGGATGATGACTGGCGAGAACTGTTTTAAAATTTGTACGACGCCTGTAACAAATTAAAGGCGAATAAATTAATTTAAAAATTCCTATACACAAAACAGAAAGTTCTCAGGAGATATGGAATAAAATTTTCTGCTATAAAAAATATTAGGAATTAAAAACAAAAGATCGTGTTCATAGAATCGTAATTAATTAATAGAATAAAATATTATCCAAGATTCTTTTGATTTTGATCCATACTTCTTAACAAAAAACTTTCCAATAACGTTTGTATCATGCACAGTTTTCCGAGTACTTATTCCAGGCTCCCTTTTTACTACTACCTTTACCTTTATTATTATTAGTATGTATTGTGTTTAAATATTTCTTTGGACTACTCGAAAAGTTGTAATAACCAGTAACTACATGTAAACGAGGCTGCTTCTTAATAATAACAATGAACGAGCAGATTTTTAATTATAACAGCGCACACCTTAGTAACTACGGACAATGTCATTTATTTTTAGCTCTTAATACCAAAATTAAATAAACTATTGCTTTAAACCAATACATTATGCATTTGTTAGAAATTGAATTTAATGAGCTATACAAATGTTTATATACAACGTGTCCCCGGATCGACTTCACGACATGTACGAACCAAACATTTATGAAATCAGAATTTCATAACAAAAATAATAAAAATATCAAGAATAACAAGAATAACAAGAATGCTCTGTGAGAAAACTCACCTTTACTTTGGCCTGCAAAAATCAAGCACTATCACGACCCTCTGGCACAACACACACACAAGTCAATAGACGACTTTATAATGCGTTTCGAATAATTTCAGCTTTCGGTCCTTTGCTTATTTTGCTTAGGCCGCATTAATGTATTACCGCTGATCTCGTATTTCTTTCTAAGCCGTCGGTTAGTCATCGAAAGGTTACAGTTTTGTTTGTTTTAATAAACAGTTTTCGATAGCGCAGCATCGCCTCGCACGTTCGGATATTAAATCATTTGAGTAAAAATAATATTTCTTACACAATTAGGGTTGCAGTGTTATTAAACAGAGAAAAAGAGAAGTTTCTTGGGTCTTTTTCTTTATTAGATTATCAAACTCTCTCCCTAACAATCTCTTCAGTTTGTTTAAAAGTACAAGTTTTATAACAATTTTGCAAATTATGAAAATAGAATAATTCAAGGATCAAAGTATCTCAAATGAAAGGACCTCATTTCGATGTATTCATTCCGAAAGGCTGCTTGTAGGAGACGTAATAAACCCCTGCGGTTGTGTATTCGAGTAAATCGCGGGTGACTTCAATTAGAGAAACGGCAAACTACAAATTACAGTGCACATAAACAAACAAGTCTTCCAGATTTAGGAGTTTACAATACTTAACGACCGGCTCCAAAGAAAAAGCCGATATGAGTTGAACGACTGGCGCGTTCGCTCTTTGAAGTTCAAAGGAGCCGAATAAATTAAGCGTAACCGTAGGGAAACGTGTCACCAACTGTCAGAAGTCTTGAAAAACTCCGCGCTGAACCGGATATTTTTACACTAAATTAGTGTGAAGCCTAAGTTAACTTACAGCAGTAGCACATAGCCCAGAATTATGACCCATTTATCTTAAATATTTCCTTGCAATTTTTTTTTATACGGTTTTACTTTGTTGTTTCTAGACTGTCGATAAGCGAAAAGTTCATCAAAAATTTTAAGCAGTCAATTTCCGCATTTTCTGATGTAGATAATCATTGTCGAATAATGTTCCACACTTTCCCACTGTATTGTTAAGAGAGCATTCGAGAAGAGTCGCTTAAGCGACAAAAGGGCTCGAGCACACTTGTCACATTAAACACGCTTGATTTAATAGAAGAATAAATACATTATTACGAATGCAAATGAAGCTGTAACAATGGAGGAGGGCACAAGTTCTTTGACCGCATCTTTAATACGACGTCGAATTAACCGCATTAAAAACAATGAGACGCAGTCGCTCTGTGAGGCCTTTTTATTCATGGAACGAGCTCATTAATATGGTAAATTATTATAACGTTGACGACTTGCTCGTAACGTTGACAAATTTATGCGGGCACTCAATTTGGTAACTCTTTCTCTTTGCGTTTCGTCGCCCCTGCAATGTTGTCACTTAATGCGTTGAAATTAACGCCGGATGTTTATTGATTTCTGTTTGTATTTAAGCAGAGTACACAATTTTGATTATTTCAACAGTTGTGTTGGTATAGGGTTTTCACACAACGTTCATAAAAAAAATTAAAAATTGATATTACTTTTCCCTGGAAGGTAAACTAACATAAACTACTTACTGCAAATCATGGAGAACCCAACCAATAATAATAAGAATATTTTTATGTAATAATATCAGAAGTGACACAGCAGTAGATAATAATAAAGCAAAGCAAAATCTATACAGGGTGTTGAAAAATTCGATTGCCGATTGCTAGGTTAAGTAATTGAGACTAAAATAAGCTGCTTTTGTTATACAGAGTTCTCCAACAGGTATGACCTGCGTTTATGAAGCTGAAAAAAAAACATAATTAAAAAATGAAATAACTCTACAATATTTAGAAACGTTATATTATGCAATTTTAAACCTTAAAAATAACAGATAAAATAGCGACATCTTACTGTACTGTTGCTGCAAGGCGGCCATGCTTGCTGTCAAAGCATAATGAAAATTTTTAGAAAAATTTTGTGCAAATCGTTTTTGATTGCAGTGAAAACCTCGAGCAGCCTCTGGACAGCTGTTTCAGCCCTGCCTGGGGCTTCTTCAGCAGAGACGTAGCTCGACATTTCCACTGCAAACAAAAACGACTTGTCCAATTTATTCGCAATTGCGATGTAAGAGTGATGAACAGATAAAATAGCGACATCTTACTATCGCTTTTTGACCTGACATTGCAGTAGAATAGACAAATTGAAGCGGGATTTGCTCCTAATAAGCAGGGCTGAAACAGCTGTCCAAAGGCTGCTCGAGGTTTTCAATCAAAAAAACGATTTGCACAAAATTTTTCTTAAAAATAACATCGGATAAATGATTATCTTTGATTTGCAAGAAAACTATTGATTTCTTGAGAAACATTATCAATGTTTAACTTGCAGGGTTCCGCGGCTGTCGTCCATACTTGAATTGGCTCCCTGTCACTCGGATTCCTTCTACTGCCGACATTTCGTTCTATATTGCAGAAGAACTTCCTCAGTACTGATGCTGGCGGAGGTGGTGCTGCTCGTTATTCTCGACGACTAACGAGAAGCAGCAGTAAGACCACCAGCAACAGCAGCACCATCGCACCAACAGCAGCACCACCACCACCCCAGCAGCAGCACCACCACTCCGGCAGCAATGCTGAGGAAGTTCTTCTGCAATGCATAACGAAATGTTGGCAGAAGCCTGCAAATTTAACATTGAAAGACAAAGTTAGACAATGTTTCCGGAGAAATCAATACTATTCCTGACGAGTTGCTAGTGCGAGTTATGGAAAATTTTAATGATAGAACGTCCAGACATCTATCCTGCTGGGAGAAGCTTCCAGAAGGACAACTGGGCACACTTGTCAGTCTTGCCTTACTTTTAAATAGGAGTTGTCCTGCCAGAAGGACGTGTACAGCTTCGGGCAGTACGTAAGCATATTTCAAAAGCGGGTAAGATGATTTTTATATTTTCTATTTATCCTTTATTTATTAAACAAGAAATAAATCTAGTTTGCCGAGTAACAATTTTAGTAATAAAAAAAATAAGGACATGCATGCTACTGCATTAATAACAATATTAATATGAGTTTAAATTAATGAAACTATTTTTACTAAGAACACCATGCAAAATGTGGTATAAAAAGCAATTACGTCATTTTGTTACGAACTTTTCTTATTCTGTTTTAGAAAACATATTTACTTTGAACTCTTTGTTTTCCAGAAGCAGTAGTTAAAGTACAATTTATGAGAGGTTTTATTCCTGTTTAGACTAGTGGTCACTGGATTACAATTATTATTTATATCTTTCAACTCTATTTTCATTAGTATTACTAGTTTCTCACTTATGAATAACAGGCTGCTAAATTTTTGATGAATTCAGCGTGAGGCAGTTTAACATCCTTGCTAAAATATTTAGATGAGCATTGTTTTCTATTCCATAACAATCCGCACTCGATTTTTTCCAAACACGGACTTGCACCAATTAGAATTAGGTTTCCTGTCAAAATTGGTCGCTTTGTGCTGATTCTATCGTGAACAAATAATCACCATCTGACCCAAAATTGCAGTAACTTAGAGAAGTTATTAACATACTAAAACCAAATAATAATAAGAATGAAATTTGTTATTGTATTTAGGATTATTTTACAACACAGCGAGTGAATCCTCGAACCTACAAGATTCTTTCTCATTTGAAGATATTTCAGTGGAAGAAGTTTTAAATCTAGAAATGTATAAGACAATCATTAACGTACCGTTGTTAGATGCAAGTTGAAGGGAAGAAATTGATGTATTCATTAATTATTTCGTTTCAGTAAGTTAATACAGTAGACTCCCAAATATCCGACTTAATGTGAACCGAACCTAGGCCGGATAATCGAAAAAGTCGGATAATAGGAAGTTTTTTAAAGTTATTAACTGTAAATATTAGTAAAATTTTGTGCCGCCTTGCATGGGGGACTCATTAGGAGCAAATCCCGCTTCAATTTGTCTATCCTACTGCAATGTTAGGTCAAAAAGCGATAGTAAGATGTCGCTATTTTATATGTTGTAAATATTAGGGTGTCCAGAATGTTCTGAGTGTTTTTTAGAAAAATAAATAAAATGACAACAACTTCCAACCATCTTTGTTCCAAAAGCTCAATTCCACGACGATAGAAGATGGGCTCTTTCGAGATAAAAAAACAAAAACTGTTGGCAAGCAGCTTCAACATGGTCGATACCTTCAAACTCCCGCACTCTTAAGGTCGGTTATTTAATCACAAGTTAACTCTGACCCTCAGTTTATTGCCATGGAAACAATTATCTTCGTACTTGTTACCATGGAAAGAAACCGAGAGTTAGGGTTAACCTGTGATTGATAAACCGAGCCTTAGGAAGTGTTCCATTGAGCAGAATAAATGATAATGGGATGGCGCAGGGTCTGGACTATAGGGTGGATGAGCCAGCCTAATTCATTCAGCTTTGCCGTAAGCGGTTTTGCGTTATCTTGCGAAAACATTACTTGGTTTCTGTTAACCGATGCAGAATATTTGAGACGCAGAGATTCTTGAACTCGGTCCCGTTGCTGACAATAAAGTGCAGCGGTTATGCTACCACCATTTGGAATCATTTCAAAATGAACAATTCCATCTGAATTCTACCAAACACTTGTGCCAAAAGATTTTTTGTGGTACTGGTAGAGCAGGTTGACCAGGAAAACCACCACCGTGATCTGGATTTTGCAAAAGGATTCATTTTTTGTCGCTTGTAATGATTCGCCGATAAAATCGTCCATCAAGAGCACTTTGCCGTAATTGACGACATAGGTCGATACGTCGTTGCTCTGTTCAGCCATTAATTATCTGGGAACTTGTCGAGACCTTCTGTTCGCTTTTTCAATACGATGAAGATGATTCCCAATGATGGATTTTGACACCTGTAGTTCGGTTGCCAATATCCGAACACTAGTCCTTGGATTGCATTCAATGATTTGTCGGAGGTCTTCAAGATTATAATCTAATGGTCTCGGTCGTCTTGAACGATACTTATCTTTAAGACCTTCCCCATTCCGAAATCTCGCAAACCATCGCCAACAAGTAGACTCTTTTACCGTTCCCGCACCTTCAGTTCTGCATATATTTCTTGTGGCTGCTGCCGCTTTCGGTCTTTTTCCATGATAAATAAACATTAACCATTGAAAATTGGTTAAATTCTATTACTATTCTATTACAACTATTCTATCTATTTAACTAAGAAATGTCAAATTGTTTCTGAACAAGTATACCGGATATTTTTAAAAACTAACAAAAATTACACATTTATATAATATCATGAAACAGAATGCCACAAAGATGCTCAAGACTTATTAAACACCCTAATAATAAGTATACAGTGACCGCCAAAAAGTTCGCACCATATGGGAAATTTTTATATTATTATTTTTTTAGGAAAGTTTTGGGCTAATAGTTTGTGAATATCCAAAAATAAGCGGAACAGATCCGGTGAGCAACTTTTAGGGTGGCTAAAAATGGTGGATTTTTAAATGCGAAAATTAATAAATTGTCTTAATTTCGAATTGCTGGACAAATTAGACATAATTTTAATAGGTTTCGACAAGTTTTCATAAAATATGTCGCTTGATAATCAGACAAAATTTTCTGCGACGTAATATTCCGAGAAAAACAAGATTTTTGATTTCTGAGATTTTCTCAAGATGTGAAGCAGTAAATGGGCATTTGGCACTTGGGTTTTACAAATGGTACCCTTATTCATTTATATCCATAAGCGGTATTTAAAACAATCACATTTGCTCTTGGGTTCTTAACTGTTGCATGCACAAAAAAATTCAGACAATTTTTCACGTGATTGGTGCAAGCCTTTTTTTACATAAGGTTTGTGTTGTCACTTGTGATTTCTTGATTACATATATCTGGTAACTCTAACTTAGCCTAAGCAGACCGAAACTTGCAAGCGTTGCATGCAATTTTTATTTTCGACCCGTTTAAATCCGTACTTACTAAATCGACACTACTACAAAACATTCACGGCTACTACGAAAAATATAGATTTTAGAAAAATTTTGTGCAAATCGTTTTTGATTGCAGTGAGAACCTCGAGCAGCCTCTGGACAGCTGTTTCAGCCCTGCTTGGGGCTTCTTCAGCAGAAACGTAGCTCGACATTCCCACTGCAGACCAAAAACGACTTGCCCAATTTATTCGCAAATGCGATGTAAAGAATAAACATATAAAATAGCGACATCTTACTATCGCTTTTTGACCTAACATTGTAGTAGGATAGACAAATTGAAGCGGGATTTGCTCCTAATGAGTCCTCTATGCAAGGCGGCCATGCTTGCTGTCAAAGCATAATATATATATATATGCCATATCCTACTGCAATGTTAGGTCAAAAAGCGATAGTAAGATGTCGCTATTTTATATGTTCATCATTCTTACATCGCATTTGCGAATAAATTGGGCAAGTCGTTTTTGGTCTGCAGTGAGAATGTCGAGCTACGTTTCTGCTGAAGAAGCCCCAAGCAGGGCTGAAACAGCTGTCCAGAGGCTGCTCGAGGTTCTCACTGCAATCAAAGACGATTTGCACAAAATTTTTCTAAGGAATTATAATAAAAATAAAATATAATAAAATATAATAATGAAAGAATTCTAATAAGAATTGTTTCCTGTTATTAAATTTAAATTGCGTTCCTAAAACTTCCACAAATACGATTACTACATTTTAATATGCATGAAAAATCTAAATAACGCCTTATTAAGTAGAAATTTCAAAACAAAGAGGCACTGCGGTTTTGTACAGGTCAGTTTTCCTTTGAACTAGGTTATTCAAATTTGAAGAATATCTTTTGTATGATGATGCATCTGTAGTATTAATTAATGACATCAGCATAATAAGGTCCTGTAAGGTTGCAATTTCAATTTGTATCATTCAAAGGTAAGATAAATAATCTTTACAATTAGAAGCATGGGCAATTTTCAACGTATAACATTGCATACGCGTAAACCAGCCTTCATAGAATCCACAATTAGTGTGGTTTTTACCGGCGTTAGCAACAGATTTCCAGCAATAGAATTTTAAAATTTTATAAACTAACCAAGCTGTTAAACTGATATTAATACGCAAGTAGATGTTCATCAATATTAACACCGTTTAAAACATCTATACCCCTTTTTTAGAAAAATACTTACTGAAAACAGCAGTAACTACGCCTTAAAAAACGACCCTTACGTATACGACTGACTTGAAAAATCTTCAAAGTAATTATCAGAATACTAATTTACTAACTTTTCTACGCCACATATAAAAAAATTCCGATGGAACCCCTCTTAGTTTATTTTTTATTAAGTCTTAAATCCACGCGGCCCACCGCGCGCGCTCTCTAACAAAATGTCTATTGCTGCGTAGTTGACGTGAAAAATTTTGCAAATGAATACCAGGATATCGATTTACTAACAATTCTACACAACATATAAAAAAATTGCGATGTGCGATATAGAATTTATAATAGATTAATAGAATAGTTAAAGGCGGAGATGCAATTCACCATATTAATTATTTTGAATGAAAACTCCCCTATTATTTTATGTAAAGTATCAGAATGACAATTATTTTACAATCTTAAACGAATGAAACTCTAATGTTATTTTAAGAGGAATTATTGTCATGTCATATTGATTCTGAAAATATCTAGAGGGAGTTTCTATACGATCACTTTTTCAATTTATTTAAAATACAGAATGCGAATCGACACGATATATCGAAGTTTACGGTCAAATGCTTTTAAGTTTACGATTTGATTTTGCTGAATTCCTCGGTTCATTGACGTTCCTGTTTACAATAAGCTGTGAATGTGCAGCGTCAGAGCAAAAGTCTGTCGTCGTCCAAACGGCCTCACAAATTTATCTTCAACTTTCAATTTCTCATGCAGTTATAATCCGAATGTTACATCTCATAAACTAAATAGGCTGACGGATATTAAGACGGCTGAAGCGAGAAAAAATGTTATGAAAGAGAAGCTGGCAAGCGCGAAAGTGGAAAAAGCAATGTCCGTTGCTCTTTTAATACCAAAAAATGACAGGCAGTTCAAAGCAAATTTAGTTCACGGGAATGAAAAACAAACATAAGACATGATTTAGATTTGGCGACGTGTCGAGACGCTGGCTCCATTCCAAAATTATTTCTAAGTTTAAACTCTTAAACTCTGCGCGGATCCCCCCGCATATTTTATCTTCTTTTAAACTACATAAATCTCGGACGGGTAACAAAGTTAGATAAACATCGTTGGGTATTAAATACAGATGAATTATTTTTATTTATTACGTACATTTAAACTAACAAAACTTGCGAATGTTTATTAAATTTATACGTGTTCTTTGATGCATAAAAAGCTGCGCCGGTTATTTTGATAAGTTTCTCAGGGGAAGATTAAAAGCTTCGCCTAGTGATAGATGGGTCTACCGAAAACAGAACAAAATAAATTTTCTACTTACGAATTTTATTTAATGCATACCTCTGTTTTTAAAAGGAACGTTTTTCTGTTAAATTTGTTGCCGTTCCGAATTCATTTTAGATGAAAATAGATCTACATAGATTAAGTGGCTTAAACACATTAATTATATCAATTAAGCAACTGCCTCCACAATAAATACATCCATAACCTAAATAATAGGTTTTAGATGTTATTAATGTTTATGGGGGAAAGACGGTTTACGAGCAGGATTCAAACAAATCCTGCTTTTTATTGAACACATTAACATTTTAATGTTTTGTTTGCAGATTGAAAATCTAGTTAATTTGGAAAATAATAATACAATGAGTAACTATTGCGGGATGATTCACCATAATTTTTCTAGCAAAATTAATGTTTTAAAGGTTCGAAAAGAAACAGAAAATTTATGAGAAAACCTATTCAGTTATTTTTTTGGTCGGTTTGGGTTTGCTTTTCTGCTCTTTGCTATTGGTTTGCTATTTATTTCAGAGATATATTTTTCATCTCGTTTGCCGCTTCCGTGTTCCCCAGTAAGACACATGCATCTTTCCAAGTTTTTTCAGTACTTTGTTTATTTTAGAATAAGAGAAAAAAAGGAAGTCTCACTACAAAATATTTTTAATGCTAGAATAGCAGCGACCGCGGTTTCGTCAGTTAAGATATTGTCAAGCAGAAGTTCCAATAAAAAATATCGATATAAGACCCAAAATCGAGATGGCAAAAAATGTCGATCTTCGATAAATTCGACGGAAATAATGGGCACATTTAGCTCAGCGATTGAATTGCTTACTCAGCAATCGTTTGTGATTGGTTCACATTAAGGTAAAAGCCAATCACAAACGACTACTGAGTATGCAAATCAGTCACTGAGCGTCTCTAAATGCGCCCATTGATTTTAAAAATCCTTGAAAAAAACAAAAATAGTAATTTAATTCTCAAAATTAAAAGGTGAAATTCTATTCTAAAGAAAGGAAATTTATTAATACATAAATTGTATAAAAACCATAAGAAAGTCCATTGGGAGCTTTTTTGTAGGTTAAAATATAGAGATAAAGCGAAATCTCATTACAAAATATTTTTATTGCTAAAATAGCCGCCAATGCGGTTTCGTTGGTCAAGAGATTGTCAAGCAAACATTCAAACTAAAAAGTACAATAAAATGTGGTCAGAAAGTACAAATTTGAAGTACTAAAATCAACTTACACCTGATAAAAAGGGAACGCCATCAGCGAAAGACGAACAAGACAGGGAAATAACCTCCACCGAATGACAGATCAGTAGAAAGGGCGCTGAGGTCAACTTCAATGTTGCCATTGGAAGACACTATTCATACTAAAGCGCATTTGATCGTTGAGAAGAAGAAACGGGTGGAAATTATCGTGTAGAAAAACTTACAGCAGTAGTTTACCATACGCAATACGATTACCAGTCAGTGGCGCAGTCTCGTAAGCAATTTCGAAATGAGAAGCTAATTTGTAACAAGAATGGCTACGGATGAATTGGTAAAAGAACTACTTGCATCAATGATAGAAGAGCGGACACAACGTAATCAGCAGCATCGCGAATTGATTCAAATGCTAATGGGAAGGCAAAATTTCAATTTAGGTGGAGGTGACTCTACAATCGTAAAAGCGTTATCCAGTGTACCCACTTTTCAATCGTTTAATCTCGAAGAAGATTGGCGAACGTATCATTCAAGACTTATGCAGCATTTCGAAGTTCATCATCTGTTATCAGCAGAAATTCGTCGAGCATACTTTTTATCATGGATCAATGATGAAGCGTTTGTATTTTTACAAAAATTATTTGACTCATCTGACATCAGTAAACAAACATTTAGTGCACTTACTGCAACTTTAACTGATCATTTTAAAGAAAAAATGTATCCAGTGACGGCTCGAATCAAATTTCGCAAGATGCTAATGAAAAAAGATTCTGCTCAAGATAAAGCACTTGAAAAGCCGAAGCAACACATCATTGGTGCAACCACGCTTATACACTACAAGCCAAACTCATTCTGGCAACTGATGCATCTTCGTATTGAAGATCGTGGCATTAGCGCTGCACTCTCACATCGTGATGAATATGAACAAGAGTACCCAATCGTATTCGCATCCCAAATACAGAACAAGCAAGAATTAGGTTACAGGCAAATTGAAAAAGAAGCTCTGGGCATCATTTTTGGCACAAAGAAATTTCATACATACCTTCATGGTCGCAATTTTGAATTTCTTACGGACCACAAACCGTTGGTACCAATTTTTCATCCAGACAAGAAAATACCTGCAACATCATTTTAGCGTCTTGCTCGCTGGGCTGTTTTACTTATGGCTTATCGCTATACTATACGTTATCGATCAACCGACAAGCATGTAAATGCTGACGCACTCTCACGACTTCCGACAGGTGCAGACACCTTGTTTGATGAAGATCAGACAACACATATGTTTCTAGAAAACATTGTAGAAGAAACTGATTTTCCAATTGATATAGAATGCATTGCAAAAGTAACAAGCCAAGATCAGGTTCTCCAAACTGTAATATGTTATGCGAACATGGTTGACCAGAAAAGCTACCATCGAAACATAGCAATTTACAGCCGTTTTTTATTCGTCGTGACACAATAGGTGTTTTCTTTCGCTTAAAAGTTTGAATCATGTTTCGAATTGTTTGGAACTGAATTTCGTAGTTGTTGCAACAAAACACCTGACTTGAATATTTGATAGACAGTTCATTTGTAAATAACCATAATTCAATCCAAACAAGTTTTAAAAATAGAGAGATTCAAAGAAAAGAACGTCTATTTTTGAATCAAAACACGTTTGGATTACGATTTTGTGAGCGAAAGAAAGCACGTAATCAGTGTAAAAGCTGGACCACTTGTTTGGTTCATGGATCACAGTCGCCTCATCATTCCAGAAATATTACAACCGAAAGTAAGTACTAGAACTTCTTCACGATGATCACTGGAGAATTGTTCGGATGAAGCAAATTGCCCAGCGATATTGTTGGTGGCCGAAAATCGAAAAGGATCTGGAAAAACTCATCAAAGATTTTGCTCCATACCAACATAATGCTACGAATCCTACTCGAACGTACGTTTCAAATGTGACTACTATCTGATAGTAATAAACGCTTATTATTCAACATTTCCTGTCATTGCAACTGTTCTTGACATTTCGACGCAAACTACAATTGAAGCTCTCCGAAATATTTTTTTTTAGAAGGACTACCGGAAATAATCGTGTCAGATATTGGAACACAATTTACTTCGAAAACGTTCAAGAAATTTTGCGAAAGGAATAGCATCGCCCACATCACAGTTGCACCTTTTCATTCCGCTTCAAAGTGTGAAAAACTATTGTACAGATATCGCACGACACCAAATCCACAAAGTAGAAAGTCGCCCACAGAGCTTCTACACAGTCGCAACTACCACACAAAATTTTCCAATTATGTTGAAAGCTCCTCACTACAAACCCTTTCAGGTGTTTCGACAACAAGATTTAAAATCAATGATCCAGTTTATATGAAACTATACGCAAATAATTCGCATTCGTGAATTAAACACGAATGCGATTATTTGTGGATTAAAGCACGTATAATTTAAGGAATTGGTAAGACGATGAATCTTGTCAGCATAATCAGAAATATTTAGAACACATCGACGACATCAAAATCAGTTGCGTCAAGCCACAAATTGCAGTTCTGTTCCCAACTCAGAAAACGTCGACGATGATTCTTCCAATCTTGCTTCTATTTTGCGAGAGTAATATGAAATTCATCAAGAGAAGCTATTAGATGCAACTGCAAGAGTTCTGTACCGCTACAAGAAAAAATTCTGATCCTCCTATTTCAGCACCGACTGTTCGACGTTACCATCGTCATCGGCTTCCACCAGTTCGTTATGTTCGCGGAAGTTGAACATTTAAGGAAGGAGGAATGATATATCCGTCCACAAATAAATTAATCCAGGCGGCACAAGACCGCACTAGTTAGTTGATAAGCGGAAGTTTAGAGGAATCACAAGTTTTTTTTGAAAAATATAAGAATTGTATCTTTTTGATTACAAATAAAAACAAAACGTCCTTAAAAAATGACTCATAAGAATTACTTCACCAATTTTGATTCAGAGAAAAACACTAATTATCAAACAGTGACACAAAAAGCTTAAAATAACTAGGTATGGCGTATTACAAAATAAAAGAAAACTTCTAAATTCAGTAAATTTGTAATTTATAATTAAAACTAGTGATGGTAAGAGAAAATATCATACAATATGATGCCTAGACAGTGTCTGGGTCATTCCTCTAACAACATCGTTATAGTAAATTTGCTGATGGTATTGCCGAACCACGCGACGATCCAGGTGCAAAATGTAAAGATCAACAAATTCATCATATTTTAATAGCTTCTGAAAGGAAGAGTAAATGTAAATGAAAAATCTACCTTCCTCACAATAAATAGGGGTATTACTTCTGTATAGATCAAATTAGAACTTAAAGATTTGACAATTCACCTTGAAGGAAAAAACTGGAAGCTAAAAGGCAATGCTTAACCTTAAGCTAAGCAAATTAATCGATGTTGCTAAACAAATTTTAAAACTTTGAAGTTGTTCCTAAAAAATATTACAAAAGTCTCTCTCTTGATCAATATGAAATCGGAATAAGCTCATAAAGAAGATTAAAAGGCAGTAAACTGAAGACTTTAATTAGAATAACTAACTTATTAGCAACAGGTTGTCTTTTAAAATGGTAATGAAAGTAAATAGCCGTATTTTTTTACGTCAATGCAATTATGGAATTAAATTTAGTTACTGTTTATTTCTTATATGATAATTGAACCGAAGGAATTCACATAAATATTAATAAAAGCTTGCGCAATTTCATTCAGGTCGAACGCAAATATTTTTGCAAATGAAAAATTACTTACCCTTTCACACACGCTCCGACATGATCCTGTAGTATGTGAACAGCACATTAACTCTGAAATTAATTCAAATACATTAGATTATTATTCGTCGATAAAGCACTTATGAAACTTTATATGTATTAACACACGAGACGGTATTAACAAATTAGCATGCAAATGTGACTGAGCAAGGTAATTATGTGTACATAAATTTAGAGAAACTGGAGCTTTTTCTGTTAATTATAAAGTTTCAAAATTCTTGTATTTAGAAGTTTAAAAATATCTCTGGAATTTTAGAAAACGTTTCAAACCGACGTGCCGGTGTCGTAAAGTTTTCTAGTGCAGATTTGCCAGTAGGCGCAAATATTCCTTTGATGTTTAATTACGACTTTAATTTTTTATTGAGTGGTAATGTTTACAATAATTTAATAACTTTACTACGGAGGAGAATTTTTGATACACTTAATTCCAAATTTCAGAAAATCACATCACGTTTTTTCTAGGAAAGATGAAAACGTGTAACTAGAGCAAAATAAAATATTTAAATGAAAGTACACTAAGGGTCGAACTTTCCACTTGCTAATAAAATTCAGAATAACATTATTTAGCAAATGAGTTGAATCTTATGAATGGTTGTTGTTGTGATTCGTCGAATTATTCTTCAAATAATTTTATTAGGAGGTTGGAAAGGTCGAACCTAAGTATATTCATATATTTAGATCAAAACCACTCAAAGTAAACACAGAATTAAACTGGCATATATCGTCAAAAGTAATTAAGTAGGGAGATCAGTATGCGGTGGATATGCAGCAGTCGCTTGTGTGTGCATGTGCTAACAAGTGGGATGTTATACGCGCTGCGATCCTATTGCAATATTTCTTTTGTTATTTTTGTTCTCATTAGGGTAGTTTGTCTTTTATTTCCACAGTTTTTAAGTCGTAAGAATGTTATCTAATATTTTTATAATCAAAGTAATTAGAGTACAGGTTCAGATTACAAAGAAATCAAATTTTCGCTAGACCGTTTCAAATAGAGATCTCATGTAAAGGTGTTTCGTTAGCGAAAGAACGGTTCGTTCCACTTTCAGGTCGGGACACACACTAGACCGATACCGAAAATATCGCCAGTTGTGAAATAACTTAAACTTTTTAATAATGTATTACATACGATTATACGGGTATGCGCATTCTAAGTCCAATTTCGGCCCTTTTAATGGTTAGATATACAGACAGCTGTAGGGGAGAGTGTTTTACCTCTGGACGCATATAATAGACACTTTGGGCAAACATTGCGTAGACGTATTCGTATCAAGTATACGCACATCTTTACGTATACTTCGAGTTTTTTAGTTAGGGAAATGGATTTTGGTTAATGTGTTACGTCGGACATTTAACAGGTTCGTATGAGTATTAGAAACGTATTCTTACAAAACATAGAGATTATAAAAATGACAAAGTTTAAGTTTTGGATATCTTCACTAGTTTCTGACATGTTCCTAGCGAAAACGTTTGTAAAACATAAGCAAAATCAAAGTTTCTATGATACGCCCAGCAGCAATAAACTGAACGTATCGTTAGGGTTTTTACGACGGTGTATACATATGTTAAGTTTGACGCATCCGTAGAAAGATACGGAAAGTGGGAGGAGCTAAACGTATCACAATACATATACGTCAAACGGATACGGATAAACATTTTGCCCAAAGTGTCTAATGTAATGTAATGTCGCAAGCAATAAATTTTAGTCGTCACTGTCAAATAAAATGTCTGTTTCAATTCTGTAAATTAGAAATTTTCATAAAAATTTGTTTTATTTTGCCAAAAGAAAAAAAAACAAAATAAATAGAATTTTTAAGAAATTATTCCTAGTTCTCAAAGTTAAGACATCAATCTCTTTACTTTTAATCAAATACGAGTCATTACAATATTACAATATTGAAATGTATTGGAGACTGTGGTTTCCGGTACAATGAGACTGATTGAACCTCATAACTACAAAAAGGTTTTTAAAACTATATACGTATATCGGCAGCTAAGCTGCTATCTTCAGTAGATGACTTCTTAATCACAAGAGACTTCGCTCCCCTTTTACTTGAAGACAATCAGAGTTAACTGATATCGTTTACATAAAATATGCACATATCTTATACCGCAGATGTACGTGACGTAATGACCAAAAGTCCATAAAATTTAAATGACTCCGTACTTCACTAGGGTGCCAAACAAGTGATGTCAGTATTTTCACGCTCTTTCCAATTACCATTTCTTTTAAATCGCGAATTAATTAATTGCCCTAACACTTAACACAATTACCCACTTATGTGTAAACTTGTACAGATACAACAGCGACATCCTATGATCGCTTTTTGACCTAACATTGCAGTAAGATAGACAAATTGAAGCGGATTTGCTATCTAATAAGTCCCCCATGCAATGCGGCCATGCTTGCTATGAAAGCATAATGAAAGTTTTAAAAATTTTGTTGCAAATCATTTTGATTGCAGTGAAAACCTCGAGCAGCCTCTGTACAGCTGTTTCAGCCCTGTTTGGGTCTTCGTCAGCAGCAAATTCGCTTCAATTTGTCTATCCTACTGCAATGTCAGGTCAAAAAACGATCGTAGGATGTCGTTGTATTATCTGTTCAGCACTATTACATGGCAATTGCGAATAAATTAGACAAGTCGTTTTTGGTTTGAAGTGGGAATGTCGAGCTACGTCTCTGCTGACGAAGCCCCAGACAGGGCTTAAACAGTTGTATAGAGGCTGCTCGAGGTTTTCACTGCAATCAAAACGATTTGCAACAAAATTTGTAAATTTGTAGTTATTTACAAGTCTTGTTTAGGCTTGCAGGTTCTACGCCTTGGTCGTTGACCATGCAGATCATGAACAATAATTAGCTACTAAAATTTCGTCCAAGGAACGGTTAAGAACATCTGTAATCGCATGTAAGTACTCTTCACACTCGCACTGTAAGACTGCCTCGTGAGCACTCAGGTGTGTCTACTTAATGTGGTGGTAACAGTCTTATATAAACACCTTGTAAATTATCCTATACTCTATTCAGCAGTAAATCAAACATTTAATAACCTTTAATTGTTTAGAAATTTATTTCGAGGAGTTTAGAAAAAACAGAAGGACATGAGTATTTCAATAAGTTTAAAAAATCCGCTTTTTTGTTAATGAAGTCGAAATATAAAACCAAAGAAATTGATCAGTAAAAGATAAATCATATAAGTGTAATCTTGCGTATACAAAGTAGTACATAATGGAAATAACAAAAATATATTCATACAAATGCTATAATTAGATTAAAATATTTACGATTTTATAACCGATTCATATAAGCTTTCAACAACTATAATTTACTTTCTACTGATTTCAATAAGCAAGATAGCTACAAATTATTTCTTTTGCATGTTACAAGTAAGTAACAATTTAAATTACTATTGCTGTAAAAAATAACCAATTACGTAGATGTTCATGCTGTTGGAATTTTGTTGTGTTTCTTTTTGTATTTCTAGCCCAATATTTAAGTAAAACTATTACATAAATTTGCGCATATGAATATAATTATTTTTGAAATCTTGCACAAGATCTAATAAAAAGAATATTATTTCAAAAAATCATTAAATTAAATGAAAGTTTCCATTTGTATTCTGTAATATACAGGGTGCGACACCACAAATAGATATGGTAGAAGTAAGTACACGTGGTAACTTCTTTAAATCAATGTAGTGATTATAAAACAAATAAATAGTATTAATAAACTGTGAAGCTGTGCAGAAAAAAATATTGAGTGTATTATTACACAATAAGAATCTTTCTAAAATGAATATAATGAAACCGTAATCTTTTAAAATTAGGTACGATGATTCACTAATACCACCCAGTAAGATGTTTTTAATAATGATCTGCTTATGGTTCTGATACAAGTATCAACTTATCAATACTAAAATTACATTAATTATAAATGTAAACAGATCAATAGCGCTTTTATTTTAAATTATTAAATGCTTACGTTTACTGATACTGTTTCCAAGAGATTTTGTATTTATATTAACGAGGATTACAAACTATTTAAAATGAAGTAACAAGATGTCAATATTTTCTCAGTCGAAATCTATTTTTAAGGTTATGCAGTAAGTATGTATGTATTACGGTTTTCTCAGATATGTGTTTTTATTTCATTTGTCTAGCTCAGAATCCAAGTTTCACATTCATACAGTACTCATGATCTAATCAGAGTATTATAAACTTCATCTCTGTCTATGATTATTATAGTCATTTAAGAATATTCGAACTATTCTACTTTTGAATATGCGTGATTGCTTATTATGGTATATAATAATTGTGTTCTTCGTGCATCAAAATATTTTGTTTTGCTGAGTAAATATTCATATATTGACAGGTAAGGTTGGCACACGTAGAGAATTCAGAAAAGATACTAACAGAAAATACAGAACTTAAACTACTTCCAGAAGTTTTTTGACAGCTATTTATTATCTTACTAAAAAATAATTCAATTTAGGAATTTTGAATTCACATTTCTAGGAACGCGTTACGCTTACTTCTACTTAGCTTTAATGAATTAAGTGTTTAGGAATATTTAACTTGGTACTTATGAGAGAATTAACGTTAATTAATGTGTCTGAAGTAAATGTTCAACGTCAGAATTTTTTTGTCTTTATATAGACATATGTGTTCATATCGTATTTAAACGATCAAAAATTGGTGCCTTCCGTCTTCTCTTGATTCATGAATAGTTTATGTGGCTTTTTAATAGGGACACTTAACAACATGAAATTCTTTCTTGACGTCATTCGATTCAATTGCTTCATTCTTTTTTCTAAAGCAAATAAAAAAAATAATCAAACAAAATTAAATGTAATGCGTAAACATTGAGTCAACTAACGTTATCCTTGTAATAAAACTTGTAATATTTATAGCGAGAAACAGAGATCGTGTCGTCATTTCTTATGTTTGGCCCAACAAAACTTATTTATACAGCTCTAAATTTCGGTGTTAAACGGGGCTTGTATATTTTTTCACGTCGGTAACTCTATATGAATCACAGAGGGCCGTTTTGTTAAAACGCTAATTTATTATTGTTCCGAGCTGCACAGAAGCGGGCCGGGATCGTGCAACAAACAAATTTTAAATTCGCGTAATTTATTACAGGAACATCCTAGTTTTTGAAAGGAGAAAGCTCAGCACTTTAAAAATAAACAAGTCCATGTAACACCATTTGGTTTCGGTTTAGTTGAAAGCACAATGTGGGTGAAAGAGAGCGCGGCCTTCAGTAAAAGTTCAAATATATATTTCTGTTTATAACGATAGTATTTATCAGCATATAGAAGTGAAATGTCATGAGAAAGAAGTTCTTTCAAACGAAATTATTTATTGCTGTTTTATGAATTTATCTGCTATTATAAACATAAGTTTTAACGCACTTCTCATGAACTTAAACTGTCCGTTCTTATTTTTTTGAATTTAATTTTTGCGAACCAAGTAATAATATGGCAAAACAGGTACCTATTTTATCCTATTTATTTTACTTTGTAATTGCTACAGCCGAAAAAATTTTGTTATTTTTTGAAGTATTCAGGTATTACACTAAACAATCAATGTTCAGTTACAAAGTTCATTAAGTTGTTTTGATTTTTGAAGAAAATGGAGCGGAACCTTATGACTTCCTGAATGTCATAATTTACAATTATCAAACAATAATTGTAGTTTTTTGCTTGTAGTCTAATATGACATAATCTAAAGTAGCATTTCACAAAAAATCTAATTGAAGACCTACTTCACAACGTTATGAAAAATTCAAAAACTCTTTGATGAACTCTTTTTTTAAACACTTAACATATCTATAACAAGTACAAAAGTACAAGTAGTTTTGAACTCTGCAGCAACGTGATTCAAAATTGACGTTCTAACTATAGGTGTACACCGCAACCGTGAAAAAACCCAAAACCCAGTAAAAACCGAAAATTTTCTCGAACCTTAATCGTAACCGAAATCGAAATTAAATATGCCTGAAGTAACCCTAATCAAACTCGAAACATTTATTAATTTTTCGGTTAATTTCGATATCGTTTCTTTACAAGATGAGAGGCGTCTTTAATTGTTGCAAGGCCACGGAGAGAAAGAAAGTGCGTCCCTTGAAAACCTTAAAAAACCGACAGAAAACCCTAATTGAAACCGTAAACGACATCAGCTTCAAAATTGAAACCGAAACATTAACCCTAACTTTTTACAACATGCGTGTACAACCCTGGTTCTAACCGACCTTTTTGACTTTGAAATTTCAAATATATTACAATAGGTACACCAAGTGAAAGGTTTTTCAGATATTAACCATTTACTTAAAAATACTGAATGAATCTGTAAAATATAGAAAAAAAATATTAATTATAAACAACGATTAAAACGAATTACGTTCAAAGTTAATTATGTAAACCAGTGAAATTAATTTAACGAAAGTGCTTCAATGGGTCACTCTGCTCCAGAGTAGAGTACTCTCAGAGTATACCATTATTAATGAGATTAAAGCAAGATGACAATAATCTATGAGATTAAACCGAAAATACATATATACAGACCATTAATAAATTATTTAGATCAACTCTTGCTATGAAATTTTTAACGTATATTAATTAGTGCATACGAAGATACTGGCGTGTCAAAAAATAATAAAGAGAGACGGCTGTCCGAGCGAGAAAAAATCCCAGTTGAAGATTTGAAGGAATAACCGAGATTTTGACAATAAAAATCTGTCAAGCTGATTGCACGGCAAGAGTTAATCTAAATAAGTTAATAACGCAATGTATATTATAAACATTTATTTTGTTTATAATCTAAAAAATGGCGTTTTTATTAAAGTAGGTTGATCTTAATGAAATTTTGTATACGAGCATACCTGCGGACGTACATGCTCGTTCTCAGCAATTTTTTTGCCATATCATGAACAAAATTCTTACTTTAACTGAAAAGAAAATAATTTTCGCTACACTGTCAAACGCAACTTGTTTCTAAAAAACTGAAAACATTCTTATTCACACGAAGCAGAATTTAATTACACAAGCACATTCAGGTACGAGAGCGGTCTCATAAAGAATTAGCTTGAAGCCGATAAATATACAATAACGCAAAAAAGTAACAGCTATTTTTCAATATAATCTCCTTCAACTGTAACACACTTATCCATTATCCATTAATTAACATTTCTAACCCATTGGGAAAATACGATTTTGACACCTGAGTGGATTTTGACTCCTTAGACTTCCTTAGGGGTGCTTCGCACCTACTGCGCTTTTCCATAGATTTCCATTTGCTCTCGGGTTTATAATATGGAACCATAGTCTCATCTTCTGTAACAATTGAACTCATAATTGTCTTTTCTTTGCCACTGCAAAAATTGCCTAGCACACCACACACGTTTCTCTTTTTAAACAGCAGAGCAGTTTCAGAATCAATCGTGCGCTCTCTTTTTTCGTATGAAGATGATCATGGGGAGCACAAAGAACGGTGTTTTTGTAAAGATCTAATCTCTCAGCAATCTCGCGTATTTTCAAACGTAGATCACTCAGTACTTCCTCAATACAATCCTCAATAAGAGAGATTGTTTCTAAAGTCAACACATCAACAGGATGTCCTTCATGTGGGAAATCTTCAACCGATTCTCTTCCAAGGCAAAGTCTCTAACCCTGTTCTTTACTGTGGTATACAAAGAAGCAGAATCGCCGTACATATTCTCGAGACGTTTTTTAACTTCGACCGGTGGCGGTGTTCCTTAAACAAAAACTTAATAATGCTTCGATACTCAGGTTTCAACATATTGTAAAAAATGAGAACAACGTGCCGCTTGATGTGTTATAATTTAACAACTACGTCTGATAGAAACTTGAAATTACAACATTAAACACGGGGAAGATTGAGGCATAGTCTACAATGAAAATTTGAGCAGAAACGTTTTTATAAATACATAGGTCGATTATGGAACCGCCCTAGTATGTATTTTTTGGAAAAGTATAATAAAATGTAGCGTACGTATATCACTTGAAACAGAACATAGTTGGCACTTTTGGCAATAAAATAGTGAAATGGGTAAAATAAATTCTATTTCACATGTACTTTACGTATGGCCATTAACAGTAATACTTTATGTACTTCGACCAATATTGGAAAATACGACTTCACGCATGTGAGTAAATAAACCATTTTCTGTTTATTCATAAAACTGTGATTAAAAATCTGTAGTTCATATCGGTTTTTTCTTCACGACTCAAAAAAAAATTGATAATTTTCTAACATTATGTAATTACATTATCATTTAATTATTGATTTCGCACTGTTCTATGAATTTTAAAATATGTACATATAACATGCTCATTTGTAGTTACAATGTTGTGCTGCTAAACATGACAAGACAGCTAAGCGACACAATTTATAGATAATATTCACGCCAAGAGCAGAATCATTAGCTAATTGATTTCAACATTCATTTTATAACTTACCGTCGTCGGGTAATTTTTATAGCATTTAAATATTTTTCACTTATGTGTGCGTTTGTTTACTTCATCTGGTCATTGTCTGCTAAGTTGAGATCAATATTTATAAGGTACTTCCGGACACCTTTGTTTGAAGTCAAATAAAAAAGAATCATTAAAGACAACTATGTATTTATGATAACGCTAATGCTTCAGAAGTTTTCGTTGGAAATTAAAATGTAATTATCGGTAGCTCTACAAGTTATTTTAACAATTGTCAAAAATAAATTTTTGCAAGAATAATTTTAATTTTAAACATAATTGAAAATTATTGGAAATTGTTATAAAAATGCTTTTCTGGCAATTTAGTTCAAAATTTGTTTTCGTTGAGTGCTAGTAATTCGACAATAATTCATCGGATTGCTTCTAATTACCTTTGAGTACAAAATAAATGCCTCTTCATAATTTCAAAACTTCAGAAAATTTGAAAAGTTTTGTGTCATAATTATAGCGAAAACTGTCTTATTTTGCTGTGACTTCATTGTTTAGATCAATGTGATATATGTTATGTTATTATGTAATGTGAATGAATGTTTATTTTTAAACAAGAAAAGTAGCATTAAACGTACAAGGAACTTTTAGATTAGTATAAATGTGACCGCAATTTTCGTTGGCTACCTACAACAATAGGTGCTAACTTTAGCATTTATAAAAGAATTTTCATTCCTAACGGATTTCAGCACTTGTTTTTAAGATAAATCTGATTTCTTTCCAAGATAAATGCCGAAATCGCCTTTGTTATCCCAGACCAAATGAGCTCGAGAAAAAACGCAAATTGCAAGTACTGTAAGAACGTCTAGACTTGCATAAAATATTCATCTCGAAGTACGAGAGTCGTAAGAGCTCAAATAAAACAAACGGAACAAAACCAGTTTGATTTTAGCCGAGAACGTTTGACTAGTGGAAACTAGGCGCGTTATGAGCAAGGCGCGCCTATTTGCGATCGCATTGACAGATTTACCTCAATCAGGCGTTCAGTGGCAATCAGTCAACCTGCCACGTTCCACGGCGTTCTTCATTCGTGATGGCTTATTTAGAGCCAAGTAGCAAGAAACAAAGTAGCCTTACGAGTTTAGAGCCTGCCGCAGATACACTCGTAAACATGCAGTTGGACTTGCTCGCAGTATTTTAGTAAAATAATAAAACTCTTCATACTATATGTTTCATTTAAACTTGAAAATATACATGCTCATTTTGCTCGTTCTTGTCTCAAATCCTTGATTTTTATACAGACTTTGAATATACAACGAAGTAGACATATACAATGACCAAGCGAACGTTTTAATTTTGTATCTTCTGTGTATTTTATAATAAACCTCGTTCTGTCTTTGACGTTCTTCAACTTTTGGTGAAACAGGTAGTGTATCTCTTACTGCGGATGTACACGTCGGCCTATATATTTGCCGAGAAATTTGTCCGAACATTTGTTCAATCATTTGCGTATAAGTATACTATTCACACAGTGGCCAATAATACGACAATAAGCATTTGGTCAACGATAGCGACGCTGGAATCCCTTTGATTTGTCGCTTTTTACCGACACTCAGGCGAACAGAGACGAACTTGGCCAAATCAAAGCCAGTTAAGACAAAGTTAACTATACGTTCGTATTGGCTAAAATTTGCCAGCGCAACGTATGGATCCGGCATTACAGAAATATGGCAACAACAGCCGGCATATATCTTTAAAAAATACGGCATAGCAATGGGTTTACCGAAATAAAAATATTTGAAACTGAAGGGACGTACTATGCCCCAAAATCAGGGATATTATAAATTTGACATGTTAGGTATTTTTACTATAAAAACGAATCAGAGTGTACTGATATATCCTTAGCCTACTATAGAATACCATAACTTGGAACTCAAGTTATTTTAATATTTCACGTAATTTCCTCTTAAACTAATACACTTACTAGTGTGAGTGTGCAACTCCTCTAATACTTTCAAAACATGCAAACCACCCCGTCACAGTCTCTATTGTGTTTTCTAACTGTGGCCATAGGGATTTATATGAAAAAATGTTGCTTCCTGTTAACTTTTGTTCTGCTAAAACTTCTAAACAAATTTTAGTCTCTAATAATCAATTACACAATTAATTTAATTATTTTAATATTAAAAGTTGGAATTATTAACGAGCAAACTTTTAATATTAAAAATTGAAAAAAAAATTGTTTAAAATTTTGAGCAGAACTTAAGTTAAGATGAGACAAAATGTAAATCATGTAAATCCCTATGGCTACATTTAAAAGAAAGCATGTATATTTACTCTTCGTTGTACTCAAATTTATGTCATTTTGGACACCTTTTCAGTCGAGGGGGCTAGATATAGTGAATAGGAGGAATGTTCAAGTAATTCGAAACCCATTCCGAATTGAATTAATGGTCATGTGCAATTTGTTTGCAAGTGCAAGTCTCCTAAAAACAACACACCTTTTGTTAACAGATCACGTCTTTTTCCTTGATTTTTACTTTGATATTTACTTCACAGATATCCCGAAAAATATAAGCAGGATTTTTTTCTAACTCGAAAATTTTTAGGTCTTGGAAAACCACAAGGCTCTCACTCCATCGACTGCTGTTTCGTTTCTGGGTCGCAAAATTTCAGCTATGGTCACAACGCGACTCAAAAAAATCTGCATCGCCCGAGCTTCCACTCTTGCTTTCTTTTAGACAAGTAAAGAAATGGGTTGGGTGCATTCCCGTCGTAGGGTTTTGTGCGTCTCGAAACCAAAAGAAGAAATAAAGTCAGTGGCAGCCGTAAAAGAACAGTTGAAGTTGATTTTTGTTTTATGAAAATTGTAAATAAAAGTTTTTTAAACTTTAAGCGGAAAGTATTCAAATTGGAAAAGGCACTCAACGTTTCACCTTTTCGATAGTGAAACGTTGAGTGCCTTTTCCAATTTCCGCTTAAAATTTAAAAACCTTTTAATCGTAAAAGAGTAACTAAAATTGGTGAGAAAAACTAAGAGCAATTATCAACTTAATACCTGCACAATTTCTTACAGCCGTTTGCACCATGTCTAGTTAAAAATTAAACAAGGTTTAACAGTAAACCCAGTTTGCACCGCGACTTAAACCGTAGTTACAAACTCGCTAAACCAACTCAACGTTAAACCATCACGGAAGAGGGATTAGATTGAGTTGGTTTAGCCACTTTCTAACTACGGTTTAAGCCGCGGTGTAAACTGAGATTACTGTTAAACCTGGTTTAATTTTTAACTAGACATGGTGCAAATGGCTATTATTGTCGAAAAGGAATGATAATATATTGTTTTTTTCCAATGTAATGTATAAGGGTCGGTCATTCCTAGGATATCTGGTAAAAACCAGTATAAAGATAAACAAAGCAGCGGCGTAGATTTCAATGTCGCCGCTGAACGGCTTGTATGCCCGACGCTCATTGCATCAGAAGCAATCTTTTGATGTAAATTACGTGTGTAACATAAATTGCCTTTATAGTTTTTTTCAAATTAATAATTATGAAAACATTATAATTCTTTAATGTAGCTTTTAAAAAGACTGACATAATACGTACAATTCATATCAATTATAGCGCCGTCACTGCAGAATCAGTAGTGTAAACAAGTTTTTATATCCAGTAGACCAGAACTGTAGTGGTTACTGCGTACCGGATAGACTTCTCGAGCATCGACTGGTTTATTCTTTTGTGTTTACAGGGCAGACGCGTTAAAGATTCGAACTTTTTCCGACTATGATCGGATCAGCATATTAGTAGTTCCTCGTATATTTAACGAAACCTTCCGCCTAAAATGCGCCTAGGTCTAGTAATGTATTTCATAAGAAACTTTAAAGCTGTCATTAAGTGAATTTGAAGTTGATCAAGCCAATCATACAGGAACGTGATATTTCTCACTTTCGAGCGAGTTTCGCTTAGAGAGATATGGTTTATTCAAATTCTAATATAAAAACAATGAATTAAGTAGACTTTTTAATCATGCTTGCTTGCACATATTAAAACAAAATAAATAAACTAAACTTATCAAGAAAGCTATGAGTGGAATAATATACAGACATAATTTTTGGGTGCCGACAATATCATACACACAAATAAATTTTTGATAAAGATATGCCATAAAAGTGTATATGTATGTCGAAACCTACAATGCCAAGCAGTAGTCAATTCATAGATTGTCAAGTGAATAAATAAAATATTAAACTAAGACAAAAGTTTTGACTTCCATGGCATATCTTTATCAAAAATTTATTTGGACATACACATAGTATGCCAACTTGTATATTAGCTTATAGTACAATCGTAGAGCCTCTGATGAACACATCATATTTCGAAATACATATAAAGTATACAACAAAAGGGTGTTTTTGAAATTATCGCCCGAAATTGCCGAACAACCCTGTTCTCCAAAATTGTCCAAAAATTTTGCTACTTCAAGAAATAGGGCGTACTTCCCAAGGACTTTCATACATTATATTATAAAGCTGATGACCAGTAACAAATATATTCTGACTCAGTTTCTTTTAAAATAGTAAAAGTGAGATTAAAATTATAATTAAATATTTATATTAAAAAAACATGAAATAAAAAGATACAAACGGCAATAACTTTCTAATAATACAAGCCTGTGCTGGATGTAAGTATTTCTGGAAGTCAGTTTATTTTCATCGAAAGCTGTCAACCTTGAGATATAACCCATACTTTTTTGGACACCCGATATAATTGTGGCAGAGACAATTGATATCGCCATGGTTATGAATAATAATGACCGTGCCATGTAACACTTTTGCAATGAACCGTCTGTATAGCAATCATAAAAATACACACTTCTCAAGAAATAAAAGTAATTATTTTTTTTTTCTGACGTGTGTCTCCTCTTATGACCATATTTTTTCAATAATTTATGAAAAATACATTAATTCTTTTCCTTATTGTTTATGATCATTTTTTTTAATTTTGTTCTGGACTGTGCGCTTCACGCCATAATTTTTAGATATTTTTTTGACTTTGTATGAAAAGCGAGAGTACTCACGCCAATGCGCCAATACCCTTTGTTTGGGCAACGTAAATTTGAATATTTTTGCGGCCGTTAACCGTCTTCGGAGTTGCGCACATTCACGTTCTTTTTTCTGTGTGTTTTAATAAACGTTCTGTTTTTGGCCGAACCTAAGCATTTTTTGCGGAGCCGATACTTGCGGCAGAGAACTCAAAAATCACCAACATTGTTTATAAACTTCATTTTGAGTATACCATTGGAGAAGCGGATCATGCAATCTCGTTATCATGGGGGAGTTGTACCTTCAGCGGACATACAGGGATACATTTTGCCGGCCGTGTATTGCCTTTTAATTATGGGTTGCGTAACTTTTCTTTTCACGCCGTCTCCACTGAATGGGCACAGTTACGCTGCTTTTCTTCATGCCTTAGTATCTGAGGGAACGAGGGACCTTGCTTCTAGAGGTACGTTAAGTTACGGTTGGCGCAACCCCACAAACTCTTCATTAAAACGCGCTAAGCGCTCCTTTCGTTACCATATAATAAACTGAGTCAATGATTTGGATAAATACTTATCATAGTCGTTAACGGTAAGTTAAATAATTCATACCATTATTTATTAACGATCTTCAGAAACAATAATCACAAAATTGTAACCCAATTTATTTTGTATTGATACAAAAATGTTACCCGAACATGGGCTACTCTGAATGTCAAAAGATCGTTAACGTAAAACAGATATGTGAACTTTGTGTACCTTCCTTTTATACAATATAACTAAATCCTGTGTTAAAATTAAGCAATCTCGTTATCTGTTCCTTTTAATAAATCAGCTAATCGTGTATATGGATAAGAAACTTATGAGCCTCCTGGGTGGTCCACATATCAAATCTCAACTCGCCGGACTAATGTCTGATTGTGATTGAAAAGCTAAAAACATGCCTTCCTCCTTCGCAGATGGGAATATGATGCTTAGAGCATTCAAAACTCCTGCATAGACTGGATTTTTTCCGTGTTCAGCTAAATTCTAATAGGATTGGCAATACGACTTTAATAGTTAACGCCTACACTTACAAGGAGAATTTAAGAACTCGCCCATTAGAAACACTCAAAAAATATCTACATACTCTGAGAGTGCTCTAGTGTAGTCAATTGAAAACGCTACTTGACTTCGAATTAGGGAAAACAATCCTGGGAAGTCCCTATGCATTCTCGACTTTATAGTATTGCAGTCGCTTAAAAATTACCAAATATTTCATTTCACTCAATCGTTTAAAAAATAAAACTAGAAGAGTGAAAACCTGAACAGACGACATGATGTATTCATTATTATTTTGTTTATAAATATTAATAAATTTTACTACCTACGTATTTGTAAAGTATTTTGTAAAAATATGAAACTGTTGGAAGGGACACTAAATCCAGGGATGCATATTGGGATCCCGGGATTGTCAGTTTCATGAACCGGGAGCTCTAGGAATACCTGCTTTGAACGTGTAAAGAAGCGAGTTTTATTTTATATTTATCTACTTCAAATTAAAAATTAACGATTATCAATTTCAAAGTTCTTCGAGCAAGTCTACGAGTATGTATACGGGTTTGTAAAAACCAGAGGAACGCGATAACTTGATGCATGCTGTCACTGTTTTGCAATTAAACATATTGGCACTTTGAAACCATTCAATTTATATGCGATCCCCGATAACTATGCTAATGAGAACGAATTGGAAGAACCTTTACCGATTTTTATAGCCAGATTTATTTGGAATTTACTTAAACACTATTTAATGTGCACTAAGTGCATCGTAACAAATACATATATTGTGTTTACAGCCTAACATTTTGATTACAATTATAGTCATCGAAAACGAGAATAGAAAAGAGACTATAAATATTCAAATTGATGTAACTGTTTCTGATGAACACATGTCACATTAGCAATCTGATTTTAATTAGGAATAAATTAACCGGATGAATTTTAATGAATATAACTGTGTTGCAGATAAGTATATTTAAATTCACAATATTTGATGCCGTCTTTTAGCTGCAGAAAATCAACCTCAGGATATACTTTTTTCTTTCTATTTCGTTTTATCGAGTCTACCTTATTTTCAAACACCTATGACTCCCCAGCTATAAGTAAAAGGAAATTTAATAATCCGTTTGCGATTTGTGTTTTATTGATTTCTATTTTCATTCTGTAAGAAGGTTTCAGAGGCAATCTTGGAAATATTATCGAACATAAGTGCGAACAATATTTAATTTAATACCTACAAAAATTTAAAAAATTAATCAAAACAATAAGCATTACTCAGGGCCGCCTTGAAAGAGCCAAATTAATACAAGTTGGTTATTTATTTGCGTATTTTTTGAAAGGGTTAACCGGTAAATTACCATAACCTGAGGCTTATTTATAAACATAATGAACTGTCAATCATAGCCGCTTTTCGTGTTTGTTTATCTACACGGCCTACTTGTCTGCATGCTGCACACAAGGCAAAAGAATGTGGGTCCACACGAGCGTATAATAAATAAATAAATAAGTCGATGCGAGTCTGGAGGGTATCGCATTGAAAGCAATTACAGAGCATTGATTGATAAGTTAAGAAGCAGAATAGACCGAGGCAATAATTTCACATACGCATCTTTGACTACATAATTGTTCGTTTTAAACAAAGAAATGGGATATTTCCTTAAAAGTTGTTTTTTGTTAGTATCACAAAATATTTTTCATAGATTAAAAATGTGTCTGCTTAATAGAGGTGCCCGCTAAAGAGACGAATAAAAACGATAAAACGTGAAACAGTAGTGCTTATTTGATATGAAAATTAAAAAAAAAAAAACTTAAAACGTTATTTCAAATAATTTCCAAAAAACACAACAAACACTTATAAAAAATCTAATATTGTTGTTTGACAACAATACACGTGTCAAAAGGTTGTTATAAATTAGATGCTTCTTCAAAACCTTTTGAATCCCTGCTATTGCATACAGCGTACAGTTGGGGAAACAGAAAACGTGACAGTAAACTTTCGTTAGTTTAAACCTTACTTCCAAATTTCGGTAACTATGGTAATTGATCAACTTTCACATTAAGTAAAATGATTAACCAATCCGTTTATTATTAAAAATTATAACGAACAAAATACCTCATACAAAGAAATCATACTAATGTAATAGTTTTTATTTTACTTACATTTATTGCAATGCGAAATAAAATGAAACAAAATAACAGTCATGCAGCCTTTCGATTGAATTATTGAATGCAAATGTCCGGATATTGATTGAATTAAGATTTCTAATATACATATTCCACATCCAACGAGTCACATAGTTCTTCCAAAGGCTTCACTAATTCCATTTGATTCACTGGTCGAAAATTTTCACTTACGTTTCCCTTAGAAAGACGATACACTCTTAAGAATTCAATTTGACAAGTTAATTCTGACGTTCACTGACGGTAATAAATTAATTAGAAGGGTCACGACCGTCACCAAGAAAACTTCACACTATAAAAATAATCGGAAATTTCGTTATATTTGTCCCGCTTTATGTTTCCGTAACTGTACGTGAGTTTACGTCTTTTAATTTTACACCGCATGTTTCTACGACTGCAACTACTACACGAAAACAATTTTTATAACGAATTGAACACTATCCGTTTTTGCTAAAATATGTTACGTTGGCAGCCAAAAAAAGTGAACAGTTTTTTAGACTTAAATTTAATAATGCTAATAATTTTGCTGGGTGACTGTGATTACGTATTGACACTTGCGGATGATCAACAAAAATCAATGAAAATTATTTAATTTTGACAAATATCGGCTCTCATAAGCCGTACAGATAAGGCAAAAATGAAAAACTAATTTTTACATAAAACATTTAATTTTTCAGTCATTTGTAAATAACAGTTGATAATTACAAAAACCTAGCAAAATTTTCGGCAACTTTACAAAAAAGTGTCCACATTTTTCAAAAATTTTTGAATTTTAAGTCCCTCGGTTGCTGCGTTATCAAGAAAAAGTAGTACTTTCAGTTTTTTTCAGTTCCATTTTCTTTTTCTTCTTTTGAGAGACATTTTATCTTGCTATACTCAACTAAACTGCTTGTACCGCAACGTTTACCACCAAACTAACGGTTATCTTATATCTTATCATCAATCTCCCTTCGTTTTTACTGTGAAGACATGCACTTTTGGGGAAGTCCCGATATTTTGGGAACGTACCGTCCGCAGATAAACTACGTAGGTTATGGCATTTATAGGTCTGTGTTCGGTTAAAAGGGAGTCCGCTTAAAGGAGAAGACTTTATCGTTAAAATTATATGATTTTTTTCGGTACTCAACAAACTGCCCGTTTAACAAATGTGCCCGCTTATGAGAGAGTGCCCGTTAATAGAGAGTACATAGAGAGTAATTATTTAGATTAACTCTTGCTTTGCAATTTAGCTTGACATATTTTTATTGACTTTGAAAGTTTCGCTTTATTCGATTGAAATTTTTACGACATCAAACTCATAAAAGTGCAAAAAATGGTTTTCACTGTGCAGTGTTAAAAATTTCATAGCAAGAGTTCATCTAAATAATTTATTAACGCATCGTATAATTACTCTTGATAATGATATTTTTGATGTGTTTAATTAAAAATGTCATTATTAAGGGTAGACAGGCTAACCTCCTATGTTCCGCATTGAAAATGATCACCCCGTATAGGCTGTATGCATGTCATTTAAAAAAATATTTAATAACTACGTTATCAAAAATTAAGTACTGATTAGAATTAATTAAAGTGAAAGAATAGAAAAACGATCAGATAACGATTATTAATTTGCAATTAGAATATTACATTTAGGCATGGTGAGTATAGTTAATCACATTGTGATAAACACATAAACTTCTTTTAAATATTAATTAGAATGTGCCTGATATTTTGTTGAACTTAGATGTATAAATTATACACAACTTAAATCTCAAACTCTGGTAAAAATGTTGATATAACTGGCCATTAATAATTTCATCAAAAAAATAGGTACAATTAAAACTAAATATAATACATAGGAGTATAACATAAAACAATAAAAATATATACAGGGTGTCCCACTTAAGGCGGATTCTTTCATACCTCTCTAGTTTTTAAATTTTACGAAAAAATGTTTCAAATGAAAGTTTCACAGGATCATGTGGGGCGTATTTTAAAATTAGTTTGACATGTAGTGTTCCGTTTAGCCTGGGCGTTACGTCACTTCATTATTTTAAAAGGAACACTCTATATATTTTTACATTTTTGGGTTCTGAATTGAATTTTAATGTGACTTTGTGTACCATACATAGGGTTTAATCTAAACCGTTTTCGCGTTATTCAACTTTTTAATAAAAGTTATCGCTCTTGCAGTACCTCATGCAAATGCAAATATCTTCGGAACAAATGACGTTAGGGACTTGTGGTTTTTTGCAAAAGTCTTGAAACGCTTTTTCAGTTACACTGTAAAGAAAAAACGGTTTAGACTAGACCCTATGTATGGTACATAAAGTCACATTAAAATTCAATCCAAAATCCGAAAATGTAAAAATATATAGGGTGTTCCATTGAAAATAACGAAGTGACCTAACGTCCAGGCTAAACGGAACACTCTCTACACATCAAACTAATTTTAGAATATGCTCCACATAATTCTGTGAAACTTTCATTTGAAACATTTTTTTGTAAAATTCATAACCAGAAGAATCCGCCTTAAGTGGGACACCCTGTATTTAACTTCAAAAATTTTCATCATTATGCTTAACTAACAACAGAGCTGGCAAAACTGGTGAGACATTTTGGTTCCTAACGAGCATCATTTTAGATGTGTTCGTTTTGCATAAGTTAATAAGCTTGACTCACCAAACTTACATGCTTAAAGCTGTCTTCGTTTTATAAATTTACAAGCCATAATTTACTTACAAACTTACTAATTTGTGAAGTGAAGTGAATACACCTCCTGTTGTCTATACTGGTTATTGAATCTAATTGAAATTATAAAAATTCCATAACAACAAACAGCGGAGATAATAGAAGATTGAAATTTATCAAGTACGTACTGAATTATGACCGGCAAATACCTACAAAAACCGAAATCTGTCTTTTGCTAGGCCATACCGCTTTCTAGCTGTTGGATTGCCTATGTTTTCACCTTACAACAACGACCATTCAAACTGTATGTCTCAAGGTACTGTAAAAGGGCTTTCCCAAAATTGAACTAGCTCGCTTTATTCCAACTGCTGGACCAACAGAACAAGGCTTCATATAGTTTGAGAAAAAAGAAGGAAAGAAAATAACTTAAGATTTTTACTTGCAACCCAACATAACAAAGAACAAATCGACAATTTTGATAAATTACCTTCTCACATTACTATTATAGACCCGTTTGTAATAATCCATTTTAGCCTTCTCGTGCAAAAACTCGAGATATACTTAAGGCCCAATTGTACCAATGAGGTTTAAACTGACGTTCAACTGAACCAGTTTCAAAGTAAACAAATTCGCATAGAAACCCTTAAAAGATTATTTACGTAAGTACACAATTGTTATTGACAGCTATGTTTCTGAGACCAATGAAAAATGAGGCACTTTAAATGTTATGCGCAACACCATCTGCATGCTATGAATGTGTAGTATCTATAAAAAAACCATAAATCGCATAACAAACCGCCATTCATCTTCAAGACTATAGAGTTACATTGATAAAATTTCAATTCGGACTTATTATTTGTAAATGTTTTCTCTATTTATAAGTAGGTTAATCGTTACTTTGATCACGGCTCATAAATTATAACTACCGAACCGGACTTTTAGGTCGTAGAAATGTTCAAAAAAGGTACCTAATTTAGGCAACTTAATTAAGAAATTAGGTCTTTATTTTCTCATGTAGTTTCTTAAATAGGTCCTTAAAAATTAAATAAATACTCGATCCGTTTATCTTTTTTTTAATACATAATACTTTCGAACCAGGCCTGGTTTGACGTCAGTGCAGCTACAAACTTAATAATTATAAATTAATGAAGATTTCTGAAGTTATAACATTTCAAATATTTAACAAAAGTTGACAATCTAGAAGTATTTTCTTTGGAACTCTTTAATTGTAAGTTTTAAAAAAATATTTTTGGATTGTCAACTCCTATTGTTAGATATTTGAGAAATTTTGTTGCAAATAGATTTTGGATTGCATTGAATTCCTCGAGCAGCCTCTGTATGTACAGTTGTTTCAGCCATATTTGTAGCTTCATCAGCAGAAGCGTAGCACGACAGTTCTGCTACAAACCAAAACAATTCGACCAAGGTTAATCACAATTGCAATGTAATAGTAATGAATAGTTTAAACAGCGACATCCTACGATCGCTTTTTGTCAATCTTTATGCAATGTCAGGTCAAAAAGCAATCGTAGGATGTCGCTGTTTAAACTATTCATTAAACATTTGAAATGGTAAAACTTCATGTTACTTAATTATGAAATTAGGTTTTTATTTTCTCTCAGTAAGTACTTAAAAAAGTTTGAATTCCTGGCTTCCAATTGGAACCATGTCTCTTCTTGGATTTCTTCTACTACCGACGTTTCGTTCTCCATTGCAGAAGAACTTCCTCAGGGCTACTGTTACTTGTGGTGTCTCAAGGACTTACAAGAAGCAGAAACAAGACCACCAGCAGCAGCATCTCCACCTCTTTTTCCCCTTCTTCTCCCAAACTTCTTTACTAACTATCTATCTGGCACAATTTCCAAAGCTCCCTGGTTTCGTAAACATACTAAACTTCTTCCTCTAGACATATTATTATATTTTTTTTAATAATTACTAGAAAAAGCAGTGTTTTATGCAGTGTGTCCCAAATAACATTTCCAACATGGGGATGATCTCGTTTATTATAAGAGAGCAGAGCATTTGAAGAGTTACGAACTACTTTGAAGTAGCGAAAATTCCATCGGTTTCGGAAGTTATAGCAAAAAATCCAAAAATGTCCATTTTTTTTCTATAATAACTTTTTTTGTCGTAATAGATACTAAATGTTTCAAGATAAAGAATTTCTACTGAAAATTATTTTTTTTATTTCCAATCTAAAAGTGATCTAGATTAGCCTTTATCTACAATCAAAACTTTTGTTAGAGAAACATTATACATTTTGTGATTCGTAAACTGAATATCAGAAACAAATATTATAATTATTATTCATTCCGAAACTAGGTGAACTTTTGATTTTACAAGTCGCATTAACTCTTTGATTGATCTGTTTGATTGCTTTTGGCGAAAATCTTGATCATATGGAATGTCAATCAGAACCGTTTTTGCAACATAATCAATGTATGTCATAATGTACTGCGAATGCAGATAACGTTTAAAATTGTGAAATTGTGAATTTTCAGATTTTTAAACAATATGTTCATAATTTGCCTTCGTACTTTCTTTTATTTCCTCAATATTTCTATTATTTAAAGATATACTTTAACAATGTGGAAATAAATAATTCTCATGACTGAAATTCAAAGTGTGCACTACATCTTATTTATTTCTTTATTTAAACTTTTGTTCGTTACTTTAAACAGTGTAAGGTAACAAATATTTCAATACACAAGAAGGAAAAAAGTGTTGTAATAACAAAAAGGACATAACTTCAAACAATCCGCACATGACATGAGCGCAAGGAAATGAAGAAAATAATTTCATTTTTTGGGTACAGCTGATCTTCTAATTAGCCATGGAGTTATTCTTTAAACCTGTTTGCGTATGAGTAATTTGCACAGTTGCTATAATCATGAAAATATCTGTGAAAGTTTGAAATCAGATAAGTTAAGAATATAATTAGACATGCTCGATAAATTATGGTATCCGCGCGGTAAGTGAAAATTATCATTAGTAAGGGCAACGGCGCCAAAACTGCATTTTTAAAAAGCTGAATATGTTATTAAAGCATGTGTTAGCTTCTGTTATTTAATTAACAATGCCATAAATAAGTAGCAGTTAACACAGTGGCCAGCTGGGTTTTTAATTATACAATTAATTTAGTCGCTCGGCGGTGAATGTTTAAAAAAAAAACGTTACGTCTCATATACAAACAGCGAGCATATTCCAGAATAATATTGCAAAGCGCATTCTTTTATTACCTAGCTGTTCATGCAAAAAACAAATATATTCTACTAGCTCAAAATACTTCATTTTAAAAGTCTGAACAAAAATAAGGATACTTCAGCTACAATAATGACGTTGATGTCAATGTTGAGGAATTCGTGAAACCATCCGAAGTTTATCTGCACTAAAATTCTATATCCGTTTTGACGTATTGATGTTTATTTTTAACACAACACATTTTTTACTTGGAAAATTTATTTTATGCCTGTGCCTGTCCAACGAACGTTAAAGAAAAATTATTGTCGTCTGTGAAATCGTTCATCATTTTGCGACGCGGATTTTATCTGTTGGATTTGGTATCCGCCAATTAATTAATATTCGGAAACCAGCGCTATCAAATCGCACAAAAACAGTTCTGGCCCAGATGTTTATGTAATTAAAAAAGACGAGCAAGCTACGACGTAAACACGATTTGAAGTGTAAACGCAATTCGAACCAGCTTGATTTACTATCAAATATCCATTCACGTGCGCAAAACATACACAAAAGCTTTTAAAACCAAGATTTTATTTTCAGCTTCGTTTTTGTTTTGTATTTAGGTGATGTATAATTCATTCCAAACACATTTATCTGTAGAATTGGTATGTATTATGTAAGTATTATTTTTGCATTAAATATTTGCAGTACATCATAACAGCTATTTAAGTATCAAGTGTGCAAGATAATGTTTTAGGGAACGAATCATGGTTAAGAACGAGGCAACGAAGGAGCCGAGTCCTTAATGAGAGGAGTCCATTGCATGGTGCCTTGTACTTTCTATAGTAACCAAAACTTTTAAAAGTTTGAATTTTATTCAAAACTACTTTTGAAAACTTCCATTTTGTACGAAAATAGTTCAAACAATGTAAAATATTTCGTAGTACCTACACATTTATAATTTTTACATTTTAAAAGGTTCTTTGTTATTGATTTTAAAATGTTTTCTTATTTCTCTAATAAAGTGAAAAAGTCACAGGTGTCATTACTGAAAAAACCGATTCAAGTAATCTATTTATTTTCGTTTTAAATATTGGTTTTCTCTTACTATCAAGTCCTCTTGTTTAATCGCAAGACACTAACATTTTATTTAAAAGATAAGATTTTAGAAATCAGTTCGTCAAACATTAATTTTCCAAATTAGGGCAAAAAGCACATGATAAATCTGACGTTATAATTCAATGACACTTTAACCTCCTGTAAAGAAAATAGACAAAAATCGTTATAACACATTCCATAACTGTACCATTTTAGATTTAATTCATGGCGATAAATGAAGCGTCCTTTACGACATTATTCTCCAGGCCGTTAAGATATGCTAATGAATGAAGTTGTTATAATCGTTAAAAATGCCACAAGAAGACAGTGTGAAAGAATGAATCCTGTTTCCCCTCTCTGTTGATATGTATTACTGTTACATAATGAAATCTTCAGTGTTTTAACTTACAGAATCGTTTCATTAAAGTTTTCTATTCTGATATTATACAGGAATGAATGAATAAGTAAAAGCTTTATTTAATCTTCAAGCTGTTTTCCAGTCCGATTTCGTTTCATTTTACAATTTAAACTTATACATCCGCTCGATTAGACCGTGAATGATTTCATTTATATTTATGCAGTTATTTATAACTTTCGAATTTAAAAATCAATAAATTTATTATCTTTACAAAACTAACAATAAAACATGCATAACTCATTTAGCTAGAGGTAAAGCTGCATTGAACCATCCTTAAATAATTATTTCTGTATAAAATATATTAAAATAAGTAGAATAATTCGAGCTAAAAATACTCAAGTATGTATTTCCTTTTCATCAAATAAGCATTCGAATTTACATTTACAATTACAGCAATTTTAATAACGTAGTATCAGACCCTTATATACCTATCTAAATATTTAATTCGAAAATCATATTCCGCACCTGATTAAATATTAATTCCCCTTTCAAGTACTTGGTACCGGTTCATAATAGGGACAGAGTATATTTTCACTCAAAAATTTACGAGTTTTGTCTATCACGCATGTATAAACTGTTTGGAAAGCACTAATTACACTTGCATGTTGTTAGAAATATACATACTTTTTTTCGAATGCACTATCAACAAATTATATGAAATGATTAATAAATAAAAATGTACTTAAAATATATTAAAAGCAAATCATATATTGTATGTACAGGATGACTATGCGAGAATACCCACTACCTCTAAATTTAATTCTTGAACTTTTTTTTTGAACTCTTGCTGATGTATACAGAAAAATAAAATGCTCATCGCATAACGAAATGTAAAGTGATATATTGTAGAATTTGCGCAAAGGCACCGTTACGTTATAAATACATCGTTCTAAATGAGAAAAGGTATTTAATATTTCAAAACGGATGGAAAAAGCACCAGATTGGAAAAATAGACGCTTAAATTTAGATTATTTTTGAATACGGTGCTTCTACTATTCGTTTTCAAGCGGTACTTGCATTTTCAATTTTGTAACGATTGTAATGGTGTGTTTGGTCAAACTCTATATTATGTTTTTTTTAACGGTGTATTGTACGTATATATTTGGATTCCAAATGAAATTCTGACAAAATTTTGTTTTTAATAGTTTGTTCTGATACGTGCGAATAAAGATGTCCGAATGTACAAAGTGTGAAAAGCCATTTCTGGAATAAAATGTTCGGATTTATTTTAGCAAAGTTTTAAGAACTAATATTTCTAAAAAAATTAACTTAATTAAATTAAAATCATCGGAAACATTTTCTCAAAAGATTTATAACATGTGTAAAAAAAAAGGAGACTAATTGAATATCTAATAAGAAAGGAATGAGAAACTTTCATTTGTCTCTCTAACCTTCAATTTTTATAATATTTTTCTAATATAAATATGATCCATGCCGTTCCGATTCTCAGAAAAATTTTGCAATATTTTTGGTTTCTTTTCATTCTGTTAATTAAGTACCTTATAAAACAAAAATTACAATCTATTTCTTTACTCGAAAAGGATAATAATTGAAGAAATTAAAAAATTATGAAGGTTGTATACAGTGTGATTGATTTAATGACTCAGGAAGTTTGAATTTACTGCCGCCTTAAATTGTCATTATTACAGGGACAACACTCTGTTCTGCCACTAGTCTCTACTGTTTTCAAAATAACACACCGACGAAATTTAACCAACAACCAATGTTCGTTCATCGTAGCCACAGTTAAAATGTAAAATACACTATAAACTATGGAGCCAAATTCAAACTCATTTCTAGAAAAAGTCACAGTTTAATTCTGAAAAACGAATCTGATGTATTTTTATAAAGCGTCTGGTGTAAGACAGTTACCAAAAGTTGGCAACACTGCTAGAATAACGTAGGGAACTACACACCTCGACTGCTCCAACATTTTCAATTTCTCAAGTCAAGGGATGCCACTTGAGATACTTTCCTGGATTGGTAGAAAACAAACTTTCCAGCAATACAAAAAAATATATATACAGGCAGATTCAGGCAACACATTCATTAAAAGTTTACGGACTTTGAATTTCTATTTCATATTTTGCGGTTATAAGTTAGGGATATTGATCTATTAAAATATAATATCTTCAACTTTCGGGCCCTTTCGCTTGCACCGGAAGTTGCTGTCAACTTTCTTATTTTAAATGGAATACCCCATTTTTAATTGCATTTCTGAAATCTTCA
Source organism: Prosopocoilus inquinatus (assembly GCA_036172665.1). NCBI lineage: Eukaryota > Metazoa > Arthropoda > Insecta > Coleoptera > Lucanidae > Prosopocoilus > Prosopocoilus inquinatus. The sequence continues at coordinate 20,746,998 of CM069875.1, forward strand.
GGAAATTCTAAGAATGTGTAACATTAAAATTAGCCGTTTAAGAAGTATTTTTATTTTTTAAAAAAAGTTCAAAGTTGCCGTACCTTGTTTATGACGCTGCCATCTTTGTGTAACAAAAGTCATAATTTCAATTTTTGGGCTGTGTAGACAATACTCATAAGCTTTCAGGTCATACCTAATTTTACACAAAATGGTGTACGAGCTGGTTGAAAAGTAACTTCCATTCGAACTGATTTCAACTGACGAAAAGTCATGTTTTTTAAACGGAACGCCTAATATATTTTTGTACAATAAGAATCAGAATTCAATGTTCTTTCGAACTGTATTAGCTTTCTCTATACCCATCTCTTACCTTTCTCATTCTATTAAAGATTTTCTCTTGTTACATAAATTTTTTCACTTTTCAGTATTATTCCTGAATAGCGTGCTATGAAAATTTAACAAACTCAGGTTTTTTTTAATAAATTTCAGAATGTAAAATCAATTTCACTTTAAAAACCGAAAAATAATATTTAAATACATATCTATCATCTGAACCTTTTATTAATATTATGACCACAAATTGTTGGTCATAATATTAGGTCTAAGTTGTCCTCAACTATTATTTATTAATACTTTTGGCAAAGCAGTAGCGTAAAAAAATATCTCAGTGGCGCAGCTATAGCTTGCTCTAAGAAACAAAATCATCAAATTTTGTTAACAAATGCTTTTCCAAAACTGATTTTTATTTGTCGCTCTTGTATTTTATTTCCGCAATCATGGCCTGCTAAATAAATTACTTCGTACCAAGTCGCCAGTGGCTCTAAAATAAATTATAACTTTATATATCAAAACAGTACCAAGCTTTCTCATCAAATACTTGTCATCACTTAATACAAAATAAATTCTAAATTAGGTCCTCAGATGACGCTTTTAGAAAGTAAAATTGGACAAATTAGAAATTTGGTTAATTTTCAACATAAGCCAATAAACGTATGAAAATGAATAAAATTTAAAGTGACCAAGAATGAGCGTTTATTTAAAATGATTTTTATTTTTATTATACAACAGAATATTTCAGTTTCATTAAAATGGCCTGCTCTCGAAGCGAAATTTGGTTTAATGCACCATTGTTATTGATTGTTATTCACATAACTTATAATATTGTCATTGTTGATGTTACGACAAACGTCTGTCAAATAAGCCAATAAACGGTCGTTCGTGTATTATCGAATGATAATTTTGTTGATTGCATCATAGCTGACAATACCTCTTTTAGCCAGTGATATAAGATTACAATTACATTATAAACAAAATTTTATTCACAAAAAGTCAACTAAAATTTCAAAAAAGAAGAAAGTTAGCCGTAATATAAAATGATTTGTAACTTGAAATATCAACCGGTTCGACTTTTCTTATAATTCGCAGTAGTAGTTTTGCCTAAAATGTCAAAATTTAATCTTTGTCTTTTTTTTTTAATAACATTAATTTGTGGATGCTGTAGTTTTTTTTGATTAATATTAATTTTAATTTTATTAGGACATTAATGCATTTTTTTAAATAAATATTTTAATCTCCGTGTGACACTTAGGGCATATTGCCGAGAAGAATTTTGACATTGGTACTTTTTTGAATTGACTTGTTTAAGGAAACTTGCAGCACTATAGATTTGATAATAGGTATCCTTTCGTCCAATTCACAGATAAGTATTTACATTGGTATTAGTTACTATTTATTGTTAATTAGATTAAGATGTGTGTCGACAAATAATACACTGTACCATACCGACCATAGACATGATTTATACTATAAAATAAGCAGAGAAATTATATACCATGATTCAGACATTTCTCCAGATATTTTAAGAGTAAATAGAATATCAACAAATAAGGTCACCCTTTTATAGAATTTTTTTTTTTCAAAAAATGAAAAATAAAGAATTGATAAATTTTAGGGTATTAACATAACGTAATAGGTGCATATGAACTTTTAAACCTCAATTGCTCTGAAACGGTTGCGTTTATCGAAATGCAATAAGAAATCCTTCTTTTGTGCCAAATGACCCAAAGGAATAGCATTTTCACATATCTTTGACGAAATATGTAGAAAATAGAAAGTTAGGGATAAAATACTGAAACCTACCCCTACAAAACTACCCTTTATAAAGGACAGAGGATCTGACAAATATATTGCTAATACGCAGTTAGGTGCCTCTGTGTGTAAAATATTAGTTTGATAAGAAAAGGATTCAGAAAATATTACCAAAAAACAAAATTTTTCACCCCTCTTTCAGGGGTTATAACACCCTTATTATTCAGTTTTGAAAAAAATATATAAAATGGTGACCTTATCTTTTGATGATCCGTTCGGGAGACATTTCTGAATCACGGTGTATATCGGGCGTCGGTTGCACATTGTGTACTGAATCGGGTATTCCCCAAAGTATCATCGAATGCAAAGAAAAGTAATCAACATTTTTTCGCTATTGTATATCTGACTTTGATTTGCCAATGCCTCGTAACGGACTAATGTTACTTGATTATCACAAATATTTGTCAAGAAATGTATTGAAGCTTGTTTTACAAAACTAAAATTCCCTTAGGAGTCGTTTACTTTTCTTTACATCCGGTTTGGTAATTAATGGTAATTTAAAACGATAAATCACGGATTAATTACGGTAATTTAAAATGATTTTAAGACGTACATTGCGACTAACATCATTGCTTTTGGCAAAGGTACATTTCCAAAATACTCCGCTTATCTGTAGTTATTGGGGTTATTTTGGAATTAAAATATTTACGATTTCTTGTCATTGCTCTCATATGTGAATAATGGACTTTTACAGTTTCGCTTTTATTTGTAAATGAACTTTTTATACTTTATATTAAGGCAATATTTTGCAACTCGGCGGGTTGACGTCTAGTTACGCCACTGATATATCCTAAATGTTTCTGATGCCCTCAGCCTGGTTGGACAATTTAAATTCGGTACATTTCTACACTTGTTCCTTAATTATGAGCCTCGCACATCATTTTTTTTTAATTTAATTTGAAAACTATAAGACTGCCAAATTAATTTATTCATTCTCAGTTTCAGATACGGAAATCTGTTGATTGCGTTGATTACTTTCAGAATGCAAATCGCAAAACAGACAGTCCTGAAATCGAACAAAAATAGAATTACAGAAGTCTAATTTAATATTCGTGTAATTTATAAAAAGCAATTCACTCAGCAAGTACGTGTAGAAAAAAGAAGCCAAGTGAAATGTTTTCAGAGTTTAATCCGCTTCTTAACAACTCATTTAATCTCCAGCCCACATATTTATTCTTTGCTAGAAGCGAGAGAGCACTTTATTACCATATAAATTCGAGACATTTCAAGTAGCAAATTACACCAGTCGTTAATCTATAAAAACGACAATAATTATTGTTGAATTACTGCAGAGTTGTATTTATTACTTTTTTACCTCCAACTTGAGTTTCACATTTGCATTTGTAATTCCAATCAATTTTTCAGTTAATCTGAAACACGGAAATTCGGCGATCCGTATTACTGCAAAAATCCCAATAAACCTGTTATTATTACAAGACCGTAACTAATAGAGAGTAGATATAAAAACAAACTTGACAGGCAGTTTTAATTTATTCATATTTGTATTAATCATTGGCAAGAAAGCGAACGTAAACATCGTAACGCCAGTGTTAATTTTTATTATAAACAAATCATTATCAAGTGTTTAAATTAGTACCTTGTGCATTTATTCCTTCCATTGTGTGCAGTAACAAAACAGAACAAATACACACATAAAAATTGGCACGCCAATAAGTCTTTAATAACATTGTTGAGGAAGCACGTGCACAAATTGTTACAACGACGATCGAAATACTCTCATCGCTGCGACCGAGATCAGACTGAATCATTTTCAGCAGCAAAGTAAGGGATCGAGTCCCTCTCTCAACAGTTGATTCCAGTTTGGGAGAAGCTATAAACAAACCATTCGAATCCCCAGCTATCGGGTATGCCTTGACCATAACCACCTACTACTGGATGCCGTATAGTTCACTGTCGTTTCTACCAAGAACTTTTCAGAACTAGGTAGTACATCACGAAGTGAAATCAAATAAATAACACCAGGTGACAGAAATGATCTTAGTGGACAATAAACCTTCTTTCTGCAAATTAGAACATACAAAGATCAAAATAAGACTTTACAATTTCCCCTCATGGGGGTTTTAAGATTGATTATAATCATAAAGTAAGAAATGATGTTAAATAAATATTTTAAGCTGAATTTCACACACAATTTAAGCCAGGTTTAAACAAGTTATAATGTGACAGACTTTGGGCCGGTTGCACACTCACAGTTTAACGTTAATCTTCAATTAACTTCCATCTGTTCCTTTGTAAACAAACTGAAGATTAAAGTTAAACTGCGAGTGAGAAACCGGACTTTTACCATATAGGTACAGCATATTATGTTGCACATTCTAACTTGGGCTTAAATTTAATCCTGGTTTAAATCTCTTATGCAACCGAGTTCTAAGGAAGCAACTTTTCTTAAGCTAAATTAGAATAGTCTTAAATAAATGAAGTTAGCTTTCAAAAATTCCACTAAACGTAGTTCTTTGTTTCCTAAAACATACTTCGTACTAATGAATCAACCAAATAAACTCCTGGACAAAATTAACGAATCAGTAAAACTTCTCATTATTACTTTTATTTTTTTATTTATTTTATTGAACTTTTAAATCATACTATTTACGTGATTTTATGATAAAATGATTTTAACCACGATTTCAACTAATATATGAGAACTGAGGATGGTGTCATTAAAAGAAACACGAATAAATAACAGAAAGAAACAGTAATGTCAAATGCAAAAAAAAAGATATAAATAAAAAGCTTCTAGTCAAATTGATAAATTGTAAGGATTTGAATTCAGTAACGTGTAGATCCTCCTCTAGCCCTTATCACTGCTTCCATTCGTCCGGGCGTGCTATTGATCAAGTTGTGAATGGTTTCTTAGGGAGTATTCTCCCATTCGACAAGAACGATTTGTTCTAGTTCTTTAAGATTCTTAAGAGCAGGTATATGGCGTATAACTGATCGATGGGATTCATATCTGGGCTTCTTGGTGGACAGTCGATAGTTGGAATATTTACGAATCGAAGGTAGTCCAAGGGAATTTATAACTAATAAAATTTAAGATTCCATGTGGGGGAAAAGCGAATTGCATGAATTAATCAAAAGACAGCGCTGGCTAAATGAAATCCTACGATTCCGTGAAAAAAAAATCTTGAGACCTGCCTCAGATTGTTCTAATAACAAAGATTTTTATAAAACTCCAATTGAATATATTCGAAAACAACAATATTTAACACATGCAAATATTAAGCGGGAAAGAAGACCGTATATTTCAACATAACTACCAAGTCAAAAAATTTCTTTTGTCATTTTCATCGATCCATCGCATCAAACAACATTGTTGACTATATCGTTTGACGCGGACTATTTCTGTTAGTATACGTTGATCACAAATTAAAAAAAAAAACACCACCTGTTGCATTATGTTGGTATAAAACATAAGTCCCTTATAGAACATCATCAAAATATTAAGTTGGCAAGGTATTGAAGTTTCATGTCAAAGTAATTTGTCATCTCAATTTTACTGTTATAGCACTTATATTCATTTGAAGAAGTCATTTCAATACCTGGAAAACAGAAATATTTTAAATGTTAAAATGAAAGAAGCACTCGACAAATATTGTGTTGAAATAAAAAACTTGGGGCCAGATTTAAGCAACCGGTAAATACTTGAGTCTGATGGTTTGTGGCTACTTCTTCCTGGTTCTGGAGATTGTTTATATAATTTCAATAGTTTCATGTTACATTTTAACTTGCTTTCTCGTTCTTTTCGCTCTGCAAATGTAAAAATGTAATTACATATCTGCCTGCATATTTCTACAAAAAATTTGTATGTACCTGACACAATGGATAATTACAACTTGTTTGTTATAAAATTCTTTACGAACGATAAGAAAAAACGTGAAACTATTATAATTATTAAATTTAGAACCATAAATCTGTTCAGAAAACATAACCTTGTCATTTATTTCAAATATTACTTCTTAGCATGGCTTGTCAGTTTGTCGTATAACCTTATCGTTTATTTCAAATACTTGCCAATTTTTTACCAAATTTTTCTTGACACTGTTGCCGGTTGTATCTTTCACAAGGCAACACCGCCAGTGGTCTTTTAATTTGTGAACAAATTATATCTAAATCTAAGGGCGTGTTTCGTTGCTTCAACGGTATACAGAAGAAAACACATTTATTGCAAGCTAGAACATATAAAATAGCGACATCTTACTATCGCTTTTTGACCTAACATTGCAGTAGGATAGACAAATTGAAGCGGGATTTGCTCCTAATGAGTCCCCCATGCAAGGCGGCCATGCTTGCTGTTAAAGCATAATGAAAGATTTTAGAAAAATTTTGTGCAAATCGTTTTTGATTGCAGTGAGAACCTCGAGCAGCCTCTGGACAGCTGTTTCAGCCCTGATTGGGGCTTCTTCATGTCGCTATTTTATATGTTCATCATTCTTACATCGCATTTGCGAATAAATTGGGCAAGTCGTTTTTGGTCTGCAGTGGGAATGTCGGGCTACGTTTCTGCTGAAGAAGCCCCAAGCAGGGCTGAAACAGCTGTCCAGAGGCTGCTCGAGGTTCTCACTGCAATCAAAAACGATTTGCACAAAAATTTTCTGTAAGCTAGAACGTTCATGTATTATATCCAAACCAATTAAGTCACAACCAACAAATGAGATAAACAGTTTTAAAATGCTGAAATGTAATTCAATTTCCAGAAGTGTTCTTTCTTAACAAAAAACCAATAACTATTCTTGCATCTATGTTCTGTGTTTTATTGCAATATCGTCACGAGAACGTTCTAATATAAAAATAAATTAAGGCTTCATGAATAATTAAGTGAACAAGATTTTAGTAAGTCTATCTAGGTCAAGATGAACTTTGTTAAACAGTAGAAAGTCCAAAGGGTTTACAATTCTCATTTTGAAGATGAATTAATTTAAATTATTTTCAACTGAAATTTTCTTGTGGAACACATGCCTTTTTGCCTTTTAGAGCATAGCATAACAAATCACGTATAATAGATATGGGGAAAATGCAGAAAAAAAAAGGAAATTATGGAAATTAAGTGATTTGATTTAAATATCAAAATGTTGACTCTTGACAGCAGATCAATATTAGTTGCGAATCATCTAGCAAAATGAAAACTCTCTATTTAATGGCTTTCAATATTTACGAAATGACAAAGTTTAATGTATTAAACTTTGTCATTTCATTTCACGTAATTTAAATTATTTTCAACTGAAATTTTCTTGTGGAACACATGCCTTTTTGCCTTTTAGAGCATAGCATAACAAATCACGTATAATAGATATGGGGAAAATGCAGAAAAAAAAAAGGAAATTATGGAAATTAAGTGATTTGATTTAAATATCAAAATGTTGACTCTTGACAGCAGATCAATATTAGTTGCGAATCATCTAGCAAAATGAAAACTCTCTATTTAATGGCTTTCAATATTTACGAAATGACAAAGTTTAATGTATTAAACTTTCAAATGTTAAATTTAGAAAAGTAAAGAAACCATGAGGTCACACATGACTGAATGCTTAATACTAAAAAAAAAAGAAATTTATTTCAGATGTTCCAGAATTAATTTTGTTAAAAAGGGCTTGCAATGCTCCCAAGCACTTTTTCAAGTAGCAACCCCATAGTTTCTTTATTTTATAATAAAGTATTTTAAATTCTGAATACAATAGAACATTCTATTAAATTTTAAACTGAATACAATAATAATAAAATCTACGCCAACATTCCATATTTTACTGTCGATAGTTATCTAATATTAATATCCTACAAAGCTTTTGTGAGTAAGATAGTACCTACTTGTAAGTTGATTGACAAGGTACACCTCAAAAGAAGCCAACAAAGTGTGGAGTATCACAAGGTTTTGTTTTGGACATACGTAGTACCCAGTTGTTCGTAATATCCTTTAACGACTTTCAATTCTCCTACCTTTATGTGGATGGCACATCTTTTTTAAAAATCACCGGCTGGAACAGAAAAGTATTGTATTGTAGAGTGATCCAGCTAAATGAAATCCCACATAAGAATTAAATTAGAATCATACTGGCATTTACGCTCAAACGATGATTTATAATAAAATTTATAATTATTTTGTTGGGAAGTTTTGGAAAAATTGAAATTTACGTCGGCGTTTCGCTGTGTGTTCGAAAGATTCTTTAGAAAAATAATTACATATTTTGCAATAAAAATAATGGTTGCTGCTACAATTGCTAACTTTCTTATTTATTGCCACAAGGATCAATATTAGGCCCTCTTTTGTTTATAATCTATTTGAATGGTTTTTCTAATTATATAAGTGACAGTAAGGTAATACTATTCGCAAGACAGCATAACAATTATAAATGATACTAGTGAAATTGATATAAATTTTCATCATATTAAATTGTTGTCCAAAGACTGGTTTACGGAGAATAACTTATGCGTAAATATTGAAAAAAAAACTCAAAATTTCAATTTCCCACTAAAGCAGCAATATAAAAATGATGACACTGTAAAATTTTTAGGGATCACCCTTGATACTAAGTTTTCTTTTAAACAGCATATTATATTGTTAAGCAAAAAATTAACATTAATCATCATTATTTTTATACAACGGCGGATTTCACAAACTATGTACAGCCGGCGTAACTAATGTCATAGGGAAATATCTTCTTTAAAGTTTACGCACCAGGGTCGAACCGCAATAAATATAAAATCTGCAGTATTTAAATTTTATGATATGCAAATACAATGATTATAGGAAACGAATTTCAGTGTTGCTATTAAGCTGGTATCACTCTTGCGGCGTTCGTTTCAGTCTTAATGTGTTGAATCGGTGGTGTTGTTTATATACATCCCAAAAGTGATGTTAATTTAACGTGTTTTCTGTTGACCCACAACTCATTAGTGTTCATTCAACAGAAAACACGTTAAATGAACATCACTTTTGGGATGTATATTAACAACACCACCGATTCAACACATTATTTTTCTCAGTGTGTAATACAGATGTTTAATTTACTAATTACATCAACTAAGTAAGAGTATTGATACCTTTCATTAGAAAAATTAATTAATTTTTGGCCCAGGAAATTTTTTGTGCTTGCAGTTGATATATATTTTGGAATTATTTATAACGGAGGTTAGTGTCCTTTACGACCCTGACAATAATTGTTATTGAGATTCATGGTAATCTACCCCTTGTAAAATTTACGCCCGCTCAATTCATTATTTCTTAAAGGAGATTTACTGTAGTACTAATTTTTGTGTTTTTACTTTCCCTATGACATTATTATTTACGCCGATAGTATATCTATCACGATAAGATATCCTTAGGACTTTTCTACAATCAAATTAATTACAGTATCCTTTTGTGGAGAAATTCTACAGAATGGGAAAAAAATATATTTGTCATAAAAGAGCTATTGAAATAATAACAAATGGTAATAATTTAGACTCATGCAGAAAATTATTTAAAGTTAACTAGGCTCTTTATTTATCAGTGTATGTTATACATACAAAAAAAAAACTTTTTCTAAACGTACAGATAATCACCATTTCGATTCTAGAGATAGGGAATCCCTAATATCTCTTAAATGTACTAGGTGTCTCACAACGAATGGAGGAGATTGAAAGGGCAGCTGTAGGACATCAAAATAAAACTTTTTTTTGTAATTCGCTTTTGACCAAAACCCAATAATAAGAAAGATACAGCAGTTTAACTTTCTTAATTTCTTCTTTAATTTACATCTATAGCTTCTTAATTAATAAAAATTATATCACAAAATGCTACTTTATTGTTAAATAAACACTAAATTTATTGAAACCACAATTCATTAAATGTCTATTTTAATCTGTTTCCTAGTTTTGTTTTTAATTAGTAGGCGGTGCACAACGACATGAAAACCCGTTTTTGCGAAATAGCCGTAACATTAACGTGACTACATTTTTTAAAATAGTTGTTTAATGTAAGGCAGTGTTCAATTAACTCACAAATGCCTCAAATTTGAATTTAAAACGTAAAATATTACTACAGGCAGTAGCTTTTGCTTGTTAACTAATTTCACTTTAAATTCTTGTAACTTTTTAGTTATTTATTTTTTACCAAAAATTTATTAAGAAAAAAGCTTTAATTTGATCTCCCCTAGCTACTCTTTTAATCTCATCCGTAGGTTATGAGACACCCAGTATATTAAATTTAGTACATGAAAGCTTTATTAAAACAGGAATATAAAGTGTTTCAATAATCTTCCACAGAAAACAGAGAACTTAGCGTTAAATAAATTTAACATCAAAAACCAGACTTATCTCCTTACTTGTCTCCATATACCTTCAGTAAATATCTAGAGCCGCAGGATGTTATTGAATATGATGATAATAAGTATACCATGTATAGAACATCAAAATAATAGGATTTAACTTAATTTATGTACTGGGTGTATTAGAAATAAATGTATTAATTTTAGCACGGAATGTAGTCAGCTAAATGAAATATTTTTTTCTATTTGACTTTTTTATTTACAGCTGTCTAAACTGATTTAAAATTTGGTACGTATTACATTTCCATAATCCTTAAATACAGTGAAGGAAAACTGTAATTGCACATAACTATTGCACTTTTAAAATTTGCCAAACTGTCAAATGCGATGCACCTTGCTGAAGTGTGTAGACAGTTGATTGAAATGTATGCCTTTTGGGTAAAATACGATTAGGAAACGAATTGATGAAGTCTTTGTGCTTCCATTCAGCATTTCCACAAGCTCTACGATACACCATGAGAGTATCTGTTAATTCTTGATTAGAAAAGTTGTATGCGTTTATAAAAATGACAACTGTCTTGACACATAAATAATTGTATCCGCCATAACAATAGTGGTCAAAGTTGTCATGGTTTGTCGGAAAGAGGTTCAATTCAAAACCAAACAACTCGTTTGCTCAAAAATAGGGATAAAAAATACGAAAAAATTAACATTTTCAAAATGCTATAAAATAAAATTGTTCAGCTTGGCGAGTTCTTCTATCGTTTAAAATTAACACTCGTGTTTCTGATACATCCAGTATATAAAAAGTTGTTAATTTCTCAGGTAAGTCTTGCAATTTTCGGTCTTTCAACTTATCGCGACAGAACTTTCAAAGTTAATGATAGTTTCTGTGATAGTTACTTTCAAGAGAGCAACATTTGTTTTCGCGACAGTAACTATCACAAAAACTGTTATCATAAAAACAAGCCTTTAACTCATATTTGCACACCGACTAAAGTTTTAATATTTTAAAATCACCCAAGAAAAAAATGTATGATTTTTTTCCTATGATGAAAACAACTGTCACGCATACTGTCCATACTATCACTGTGTAAATTACTTAACAGTCGGTTTCACGTTTTCGTCACATAACTTTCATACTAAACTACCATAACTGTCTTGACGGTAATAGTTTCTGTGATAGTTGTTGTCATGAAGGCAACTATCATATCGTATAAATTACTTGACAGTTACCATTTCGTGATACAACTTTCAAACTAGGCCTGTTCATACAGAATTTCTGACTGATTTGAAACCGTCAGAACCAGTTGTCAAAATACAGAGGGTGTTCAATTTAAAAATTGAAAATTTTCTCGCTCACCCTGTATATAGAAACTGCTGAACTGTTAGCATAAGTAAAATCTACATAAAAAATCGTGTAAGACCATATTTTTAGTTTCTTGTATTCATTAATAATTAAAATAATTAAGGACGGTTCTCATTTATAAAACTAACCCTGTACACGAGATAAAATTGTTTTCGTGTCAATAACTATCACAGAAACTACTATCACCATGAAACGAAGTTACGGTATAAAAGTGGTGTCACGAGAGCAAGATAGTTACTATCAAGTAATTTACGCGATGATAGTATTTCCGATAGTTATCATAGCTATCGTTACTGCAACTATCATATTACTATTTTTCTGAAAATGAGACCTAACTAAAGGAGATATATAATTGCACATAAACAAATCTACAAAAAATCATTGCTAGTCAAATTTCGATTTTTTTCGAAAACTCAAAAATAAAGAGTTTTTCCTGTTATGAACCCAATCCGTGGACATTTTTAATTTTTTGTTTTTCTAGGTTTATGGTCTCAGCCAAACTGTAAAAAAACAATGTTTGTAAACTCTTATTATAATGAAGTAAATTTTGATTGCAACTGAAGCCGTTCATTAAATCACAAAAGAAATTTAAGTGCACCTATAAGATTGCTTTTTAATTATGCAGTGGGTGGAACAGTATTTTCTTAAGAAGTTAAACATTCAAATCTGACAGGTTATTTACATAAAACAACGCTGAAAACTAAAATTACATTCACTCTTCGAAAGAGATTACTCGCTAACTGCATTCGTTATACACCAAAGGCGACGGAGTCTTGTTAGCTTTTAATTTGTCGTTGTGCACTGGCTACATTTACCAGAAGTTTCATCTTAAACTTTTGCTTCAACGATCGCTTTGTTAACTTAATGAAATATGAAAATGATTTACACATATTTGCTTAAAGGACGGTGATAAAATTTATATGAAATATTAGGCAAGTTTTCAGTAAAATGGTAATTGGACATTCAAGTTATCTTAAGGAAATAAATTTAATAGTACACACGTGCAAGCGCATCATAGAATAGATAATTCCAGAAATTATTCTGTTTTTAATGAATCGATTATTCAAAACGACACTGAGTATTTATGGTTGTCCATCATGCACTATTATATTTTTAAATAAAAAAAGCTATAAAATTTTAATTAAAAACACGAGTGTTGACTTTAATTTAATCTGTTATTCCTTGTATAATTTCGAAATTAATGAAGTGATCGACATAAAACGTAATATCAAAAGGTTAATTGGTATTAATTTAATCTGATGCTATACACGTCTTATATGTACACATTTCCTGTAATGATTGAAACTATCGAAATTCTATTAATTTTTTTATATTCTTTGATAAATGGCGTTTTCGTATTAGCTGGGAGTATTATGAAAGTTAAAAAACAATGTTCGATATGTGATTACTTGCACTTTTAATTAACAAACAGGCATTTCTGTATGTATACAAGTTACGTTAATTTATTTCTATATAACATCCAACATGCCTATGTTTCAAAGTGTAAGGAACTCCAAAAGAAGACATCAAAACAACTTATCCCTAAACCTTAAATTCACGAACTCATCTAGTATCAGTTCAGTCAAAGAAATGTCGCATCTTCACAACAACTATAAATTATCAATTACACTGAAGAACGCCATCCGATAATTAAAGATGGATAATGTATGCGTGCGTCCTGAAGTACACAAGCCTCGGGCAGAAATTCAGAGATAAAAAGGTCAGCGCAGTAATTGAAAGGTCCGAATGATTAAAAAATCAATTTATCATCGTCGCTTCTCAGAACTCATCAGATATACAAACAAATATGTAAGATTAAATGAGAAGACATCCTATCTCTTTTTATTATTGCTTTGATTATTTTATTTATTCACCACAGTGTATGCTACTTAATGTTATAAGCTCTATAAATATTGAAGTATGTGGTATAATATTGACATCGCTGTTAAGTTATCTCCTTGAATAAGTACGTCTGGAAATGGTTACTTTTTTTTATTAAAATGAAAAATATTTAAAATATTGTCACAATAAAACAGGGGTTTAGTTCTCTCTCTGTCATGATTTTGTCTCCACCATGACATCTTTAACGATTGCAAGAGATACATTACATTATCTCCTGTCGCTATTAAAGGAGAAGTATCTATTCAAGGAATCCATTTAAAGGAAGAATATCCAGACTCAAAGATCATAATTTACATAACCCTTTAATTATACAACAACCACTCCCACGTTCCACTTACTCTTTCACTTTCTTATAAAAAAAATTACAATCCTACCATAAACCACCGTGTGACTTAACAGTAACTTTCCTTTTTGAGTAAAGTATAATAGTAAAGTTTAACTTTGTTGCAAGTTCATTAAAAGAAAAGTGCCTTTGCAAGGAATTCATTTAAGGCAGAGCTGTCAGATTCAAAGATCACAAAACAAAGATATTTTACATAACCCTGTACTTTCATTATACAACAACAACAACAACTCTCACTTTTCCTCTTACTTTTTCACTCTCTTATAAAAAAAAATTACAATCATTTTATACCATAAAGCACCGTGCGTGACGTAACATTCAATTTCTTTTTCGTAAAGTATAAGAGTAAAGTATAACTTTGTCACGAATTCAAACAACCCAATTTTGTCGCAGTATATCATTCAAACAACGGATTTTTTATATTTATTTAAGTATATTAGTGTTTCCTGTGAGAAATAAATTTCTGCTTGTTTTATAAAATAAACGGAAAATCTTGAAAATAATGGCAATGTTGTTTGTTTAGGTTATTAATGTATTCGTATGGATTATTTGTTACTGATTGACTTACCATATTAAGAACACTAAATAACAGAATACAACATTTCGATTATTATCTTTCTATTAATTACACACGTCGTTTTTCAAATAGAAACTAATTTAAACCGCGCGCACGGTTCTGTTTTTATAAAACGTGACTATAATTTCGCACATTTTCAAAAACTGAAGAACTTTCCAGTACAATTTTAGTACCAGCTAAAACATACATCAAATCATCGTGTAACTGTATAATTATAAAAATAAAAATCTATTGGTCGGCAGGATGGGATCCAATAGTACAATGCTGGAAGTCTAAGCTTGATCGCAAGCATCGTAAGGTATTTATGGTTTATGCATTTAAATGATATATAAATAATTAGAGCAGACAGTATTATTTTGCCAAAAGTTGGCAACACAGGCTTACAGTTTGAAATTAAAATTTTAAGTGTCAGAATTTGTCTTGTCTCATAATGGGAACCGGAGGGCGTTTCCTGAACACGTAAGTATACTGATTGAGTGACCTTATATAAATTTCAGGTCACTGAATCAACACACTTACGTGTTCAGGTAACGCCATCCCATTCCCATTATGAGTTTACTGTGTAACAAAGATAACAAATACAAATGTTGCAGGAGAAACAAAGAAAAATTTTACTTTACACTTTCAGGGAATTCTGTTTACTACAATGATAGTAGTTTACGGCCGACTGTCTAGTCAAAAATGTATTAGGTTATGTTATTCTCCTCAGCCATAGGAAATTGTTATTTGTGAAACGTCACTTTGAATAACAAACTTTCGATTGTGTTTTTATCCCCAGATGAGTTTATTATGCGACAAGAATAGATAGAAGAAATCCATAAAAAAATCACTAATATCACTACCTGAACAGAAAATGTGTGCATGCCTTGAGTTGTAAAAAAAGAGAAATACATACTTACAATTTGTTACTATCCGCTGCCATCTTCAGTAGATGCCGTCTTCTTGATCACAAGAGAGGTGACTGTGACGTGCCTATCGCTATCTTATGTACTAATTCGTTCCGCTCCAATGAAGCGTGCTCTCTAAAACGAGCGTCTCACTAGATTATGTCAATCAAGTCAAGCAACACGAGGCCCATGATCGGTGTTCATTAAATCTCTCTTACTTTTGTATATGAAAATGATTTCAAATTCTAGTCTAATTCCCTGTTGCTTGAGGTTGCTTTTACTAACCTAAGATCGTTTAAATCTATTTTATGACTGGTGTCAAAATATGTTGGGCAACACTGGATTTTTCAATTCTATTGTACTTTAAATGAGCTAAGTGTTCTTTAAAACGTGTCAGTATATTTCTTTTTGTTTGCCCAACATATTTTTCAGTACACCTTTGACAAGATATTTCATAGATTCCTGATTTCTGATTTGGTTCAGTTTTGTCTTTAGGGTTTGCCAGTAAACGTTTTAAGGTATTAATATTAGTATGTGCGAGTGTGTACCCCTGCGTTTTAAAAATGTTATTTAAACCTTTGGAGCAATATTTATCAAACGGAATTTTAATGTATTTGGATATGCTTCTTTTGGACTTTGTTTAGAATTTTCCTTAAAGTATTTTCTATGACATCTACCGAGTAAACATTGTGGACTGCTGTGTCTTTAATAAATCTGATTTCTTTGTTGTATCTTTTGAGAGTTGGAAGTTGACTAATTTATTAAGTAGAAAAGAAATTGCAGAATTTATGCGATTTATGCGATAAGACATGCCGTGAGTCATTAACAATAAATCTGTTGGTGCTTGTTTCTTTCCTATATATATCAAATTCTAATTTGTTTTCACTATTTCTAATAAGCAAGGCATCCAGTTTCCCATCAACCTCTTTTTCAACCGTGAATTTAATCATCATCATCTACATACCTAAACCAAATTTTTGGGAAATAATTACAATTTTCTTTGAGGGAAGTTTCTAAATTACACATAAAAAGATTAGCAAGATATGGTGACAAGCAGTTTCCCATTGAAATTCCTTGAGTTTGTTTCAAAGATTCCACATGCACTTGGAAACAATTTTGTGACATACATAAGTTTGTAAGTTGCAAAAATTCATCTATCTTACATTGTTCTGTGTTGTTGGTGGCTAAGAGATCTTGCAGGTAATTTAATGTAGTTGAAATGGGGATACTGGGAAATAATGATTATACATTATAAAATTTCATAGAAAAATAAAATAGATTTAAACAGTCTTAGGTTAGTAAAAGCAACGTCAAGCAACAGGGAATTAGACGGGTTTGAAACCGTTTCCATATACAAAAATAAGAGAGATTTAATGAACACCGATTATGGGCCTTTGGTAGGTTCCATGTTGCTTGACATGGTTGACGCAATCCAGTGAGACACTCGCGTTAGAGAGCACGCTTCATTGGAGCGGAACGAATTAGTATATAAGGTAGCGATAGGCATGACACAGTCACTTCTCTTGTGATCAAGAAGAAGGCATCTACTGAAGATGGCAGCATAGCTGCCGAAATATGTTTTTAGTTTTTTAAACAATTTCTTTGTGGTTAGGAGGTTAAATCCAATTTCTTTGTACTACAAACCACAGTCTCCAATACATTTTAATACAATAATTGTGTTAGTTTTGGATACCAATTTTTCTCCGTGTTGTCTCAAGTAGTCGTTTCTCTCTCCTCCCTGTTAATTTTGAAACAAAATAAGCAATCAAAGTAAATAAAAACGTTTCATCTTGCTAAACGCTTTTCACTTGCACCGTTAAAAAATTCTGACATATGTACTTACAACTTTAGGTCCGGTATTATAAACGTAAAATAAATTTACTACACAGTTTAATGCCTTAGTAACAATTGTAAAAACAATGGTTACTAAGGCATTAAACTCTAAAGTAAATTTAACTTGCGTTTATAATACCGGGCCATGATAAACTTAAAAATATTCAAACTACACTAACCATTTTTCTCTGAATCAAATGCCATATATACAGTTAGTAGATGCACTATTTACTTCTTTTTTCAATGATATAGGGTTGTCGATGTCTGTTGTTGTTTCAGTATTTAAGTTTTTGAAAAATACACGGTATATTATGACATTTGCTGGTTGTTACAGTTACAAAGTAAACAAACTCATTGTTTATCCTTACCTGAAGATTATTAAATATTATGCAACATCCATAAACTTAAAATAGGAAAGTCTCTTACGTAAGAAGCCAGGATAGGTACGCGTTGTACTCTTAGAGTGGAAAAGTTTCCATTAGTGTCAGTGAATGCTTATAGACGTAACAAGACCGTCCTTCAGTAGTTGGAACATTTTTAAACGAATAAATATATTGGTCGGCGGACACTGCTCCTCATTTGCACAACTGCTAAAAACATGTGGCAAATAATAAAATTAGCATTTCAAAAATTACTCCAATACCTAAACACTGGAAAAAAAAACTTTCAACAGATATCGAAAACCCTATATCACTGAAAAGAGAATTAAACAGGACGTCTAGTAATGGCAAAAGACATACAGAGTGAGTCATGTAACATATTATGTTACCGCTCCAAATGCTTACATACGAAGCCTGCACCGTCTACCTACTTGCCTGACTCAATCTATTTAGCATTCCATTTCATAAAAAAAATAATTACCACGGTTTGAATATTCTCAAGTTTATTAAAGTTTTGTAAGAACTTATTTTTCTTGGAATTTTTCTTAAGGATGTAAGATGAAAGTTTTGCAAAAAAGCACAAGTCTCTAACGTTATTTGTTACTGCAACAGCGATAATTTTTATAAAAAGCTGAATTACGCGAAAATGCTTTAAATTAGGCCCTATGTGTGGCACACAAAGTCACAGTAAAATTCAATCCGGAATCCGAAAATGTTAAAATGTGTAGGATGTACCATTTAAAATAACGCGGTGACATAACGCCCAGACCGAATAGAAAAACTTCCATTTTGGAACATTTTTTTTAAATGTAAAATGAGTAACTAAGATGTATGAAAGAAGCCACGCTAAGTAGAACACCCTGTATACATCCAATGACATTATCAGTTTTCAAATTCTGCAGTTTGTTTTTGAACATGTGACCATACCTCTAAAATTTATTAATGTTTTTCTTTGTACAAAGTGGTGCATTATATCTATTATTTTCACCTTTATTTTCATCAGTTGCATTTCTTGTATGAAGTTATGAAACATCCTTTAAGAAAAAATAGTTAAAAAGTTGTGCTTGATTTGAATCACAGTGTCTTTTAGTTAGATGCACTGTACTTTACTTTCAAAACTTTGAACTGTAAATGTTTTTGTTTCTTTCTTTATTTATTTCATTTGCTTGAGTAATTTACCCGTAGCATGAGATTAATTGAATTCACAACTGGAGTAAACACTGTTGGGGTAACGGTTAAAGACACTGATTAACATAAAATGTGAATAACTGTCAAAAGTTAGGTATAAGTATACATATTTGAGTCGGAGCATAAAG
Source organism: Prosopocoilus inquinatus (assembly GCA_036172665.1). Taxonomy (NCBI): domain Eukaryota; kingdom Metazoa; phylum Arthropoda; class Insecta; order Coleoptera; family Lucanidae; genus Prosopocoilus; species Prosopocoilus inquinatus. Next base: position 20,765,996 of record CM069875.1, read on the forward strand.
TTCATTTCACCGGAAACTGACGAAAGGAGATGTTTTATAAAGCCAGATATTTACAGACTACAAAACCAATCACAAACATGTTAACATTTAAATCTTATCCTTTTTTGCAACAAATGTTCATACGGTCTCCTGGTCTGTGCTTCATATATTATTCTCTCCAAGATGTACTGTCTTCATGAGATTTAATAAGTTCGAAACGTACGTTATTTTTATCTTGCCAACTATGCCGTTATAACACCTCGTATTTTCCTTACTTTTTTTCTTACAAATTACTCTGAACAACACAATTTAACTTTTTGAATGTGTCTGAAATGATAATGCTATGTTTTTAATAAAAAGTAATGTATTAAACACAAAAATAACAAGAGAAAACAATTTGGTAGCTCTGGTTAAAAATATAGCTATTATGCTGGTATTTTATGCCTTTAAGAAGGCACATAGTTTCACTTTTACTCATTCCCACAGTTATATAAGTAAAAAGAACTCCCATTTAATGCAGCTATTTCTGTATTTCTAGTTAAAGAATGGAACTTTGTCTTCGAAACGAGAGCCAAAAAAAATATTTTATAGTCATATTGGTGTTTAACAGCGCAAAGTAGTTATGATTTGGCAATTTGTATTTCAGAAACAATTTCAGTGTTGAACAGTGTTGTTACTATTACTATTGAAATTACAAATTCAAATGATTTCAAATTGACTCTAATATTTAATTCACTAAAACTTGCCTCTATTCATCCATAACAGTCAATTACATTTTTTAGACAAGTATCTACGTTTCTAATCCAGTTTGTAGATACAGCTGCACTCGTGGATACATTTTAATTTATTTTGCTGGAAACATATTAAAAATTTCAGTTTATAAACTCTAACTTAACTTTACCAAAAGTCTTACAAGTTTCTATCGTTTCATACTGTTACGTTTCTAGGGTTTTAATTTATTTATTTAAACGAATAAAACACTCGATAAAAACTTAACCGTAATTTAATAAAGGTTAAAAACTAATTTATTTGTAACAATTTATTTACACACTAAAAATCTAACTTCGACGATCACTGTTAGAATTCGACTGACTCCTGAGTCCACCCCGGGCGATTTTATATCCTTTGTTGCCCTCTCGAATTTTCTAACGCTGGAAGATTCGAGTTTGTTCCATCGCCGGAAAAGTCTAGTCTGTTCGATGTAGACCCCGGTGGCGTGGCAGCCAATGACGCATAACGAACCGACTTCTTGACGCCTTAAGCTAAGCCGGGTGGCGCGCCACAATACTAAAGCCGTAGACTGTATTATTAAGGTCGATATTCATAGTCGTAACTTAAGCATTCGCATAAGACCATCTTACGTAGTAAAGAAGTACATTCAAGATTGTCTTAAGTTGTTATGTAATACTATAGTCTCTGCAGTTTAAAAAGTAATTTGTTTGAATCGTGAGAACTTGGAATGTAATATGGGAATTATGTATTACTAACAAGCATGTACTTAAATGAATAACGAAGAGAGCAACAAAAACATAAATATGCACGCAGCAGTTTGAAGTAAAAATTATTCAGGTAGTTTCATGTTACTTAAAAATATTCGACGCATTTAAGCCATAACAATTTTCCACAGATTAATAACCAATATGTGTACAAGACCATAAGTCGTCAACCGTAATAAATAATTTGAATTTACAAGCTCCTCATATAAACGAGCCCTTTTCTCGCTCCCACGTTGATCATGTTCTCGTCTTCGTCTGAGACACAATCGGAAATTCTTATTCCACGTGTGTTGACCACAACGTGTGTGCACTTTTGATTTGTACAGGAGAATGGTGATATCGGTAGGTGTGTTTGTTTGAGTGAGTTATTATTAAAGGTGTGTTCATTGTGATTCTATAAACAAGTCCTCTCCACGCTGTCAGCATGACAAACAAGCTTTTTTATGTGGAGGATATGAAAGGTATAACTTATGGCTCTTGAACTTAATGATTTATAATGGTGCTCAAAAATTAATGCTAATGCGTTGGTGAATTTAATTATATCAGGAATTTAACGAAGGACTTTTACATTATAAAGGAATGTGATAAGGAAAGTGGCAACATTTTAAAAAACACTATCGCCATATCGAGAGCACCACGTTCTTGAAATTCTTCTTTTTGATATGAAAAACAAGAAAGCTGATCCTTCCCTTACACCCCCATAAATTCAGCTTACAATGTGTGGTGCAAATATTTATTTGCAAAAATAAACATTATTATATGTCCCTATAAATATGATTAACGACGAAGTAATAAGTAAGACTCGTTGCATGACAATAGTCCCTTTCCCCTAGAATATTTATAGAAGCAATAAAGACTGAAATACGGTTTGCATTATTTTGCATCTGATATATTACCTACTACTTCGTTGAAGAAAGAAGCCTCATTACAGTAAACTTCCGCTTTCATTATTATTCAATGATAAGTGATTAGCTTTTTAATTTGCTTAAATTGACAACTACATTAAACGATAATTACAAATATTAAGCAAAATCAAAATAAAAAAAGAAAATTAAATTTAAATAATACCTACAAATGTTTTTATATTTTAAGAGTAACATTGGGCTTTTTTGGTAAGTTAACCGGATTGATCTGTATATTTCTCACTCTTACATACGTTGAAACATAGTTCTTCTCTCTCAATTTCTTACCGTGATTGTGTACCGGGACAATTATCCAAAATAAGGATTTTTAAACAAATGAACAAGAAATCAAGGCCCTGCCATAATAAAACTTATTTAAGCAGGTTCTGACGTAATCATCGATGGATGTTATAAAAACAGTAAAAGGAAATTTGCAGAGATATTACAAGAGGATAATCACAACAATCTGTTAGGTACAAATCAAAACATTATCTATAATCACCTGCCAGAATCTCGACAAGTTCATTGAGAACCCTTGTTACTTTTTATGGTTTCTACTTCGATAATAAAGATCTTTTTACTTATTTACTTTTTTACAGTTTTCATTCAACAAGGTTCGACTTCTGTTTATTTTAAGTTCATCGCAGATTGTTCGTATGACCATGAACGTCATCATTGAATTTGGCAATAATTTATTTTGTTTTTTGGTTAACTAGGATATCTTTCAAGTAATATCAATTTTAAAAGAAAATGCCATTAGTAGAGTTAATTAATTAATTAAAATATTTACTTGTACTAGTATATATTGGTACAGGCCGAGTAATATCAAGAATAACAAACTTTGGCAGTTATTCTATATTCTTGTAACTGATTGGTTTAATTTATTTGAAACAATACATTTCTTCTAGCAAAGTAAATAACATTTTGTATGAATTTGCGAAGATGAGGAAACTCATCAAATAATTACCAAGAAGCAGCGAGCTAGGCAAAAAATTATATATGCTATATTCTTCAGAAAAATATTTGCCTTAAGTGGTAGAGCTTCAGGTGAGAAAATTATGCTATACTAGGTGAATGCATCGTCCTATTCGGCAGCTTTAATCTCCAATTTTGGCGGAAAAAAATATAAAAGTAATAGTGTCACAAATTGATAAGGGCGTACTTCACTCTGTCACGAATTCGGCGATTTGAACCTTGTTAAATTGTAAGGAAAACGTAGTTATGTTATAGGGGTACGCCACTACATTCGGTGTTCCCTTGTATCGAACACTTGCTTGCAGGGCAGAAGACTAGCGAACGAAAAGTAATAATCAATTTAAGGTTTACATTACCTAGCCTTCCTGCACCGTACTCAACTCAATGCTGCTCCCCAGAGACTGATTCACAAATAAAAATATATTAATGAATACTCAGTTATTACTGGTGATTCATTGGTTGAATCTCAATAATAATAATGGAGACATTCCGAACTAAACGAATATTAACTGAATGATTTACAAATTTCCCTTTTTAAGCTATCAGTTCAGGATGTGACGAAGTGCATTTTCTAATAGTTCGAGTTCAGAAGTGGATGTATCAAAACTGTGATTAATTCAGCATTGCAAATAAATTCAACAACTTGAATTTCAATTGTCAGTATGGAATCCTCTCATTTAAAATATTAATTTTGCTTATGTTCCAAAGACTGAAAATGAGCAAGCAAAACAAACGTTAGTAATTCATGTAGAGAGCTTTCACAGCAATTAAGCAGGTATTGTTGACCGTACTTGCGAAATGCTAAGTAAACAATTTTGTCAATTTAAACCAAAAATACGCATGCTGAATTTTGTGTAAAACCAAAAGTAAGAAACAAATTTAGAATATAATGGTTCACACGTTACAATAGAACATCCACCTTGTTCACCTGATTTAGCAATGTGCAAGTTTCGGCTGTTTTTAAGGCTTAAAAGGACATTGCGGGGTAGGTTTGCGATTGATCCTGTAGTTCACGCTTATTTTGAAATTATTTCGTAAGATTGGTTAGGAGCTTTTAAACAGTGGTCAAGTGCATCATTGCTAAAGGAAATTGGAGCATATTTAAAATAAAATCCTAGAAAATATTAACCGTGTTTTTCATTCTTAATAAATTAAGCTTGCACCGCGTATATTATGATTTATTTGTAAATGTGCTACTCTCTTCGTATAAGTTAAAAAAAGTGCAAATTTTAGCATTTATACTTCCTTAGAGCCAGTTTTCCAGTGGGAATTTAACTTTAACTACGATTTAAACTGCCACAAGGTAAGCAGTAAAATGATGCTTGTGTATAGAATACCTAGTATAATTTTCCTTGTGAACGATCTTTATTTTTGTAATATTCTAAAAATGATTACTAAATCCTTGAACGTGAAATGAAATAATATTTTTTTTTATTATCTAGAAGGTAGTTGTGTAGCCACAACTAAACGAACTTCAGTTAGAAAAGTCCGTTGCCATGGACAAGGAAATCAATATTGTAATAACTGAACAAGACAGAATATCTGTTTTGACAAAAAATAACTTGTCAAATGTTTTAATTAAATTATTTAATTGGTTTACATAAAAAAGAAGTCGGGTATTTTTCACATCGTTATACATATATTTGGTGTTTATACACAGGTAAATAAATACAATTATATTATTGGTAGACTTTATAATGAAATGTCAAATATGTTGCAGAATTCTTTATTATGGAATCTAGATGGTACCTTGCACCCGGTCAGACTTTAGAAAACACTACGATATCTCAACGTGGCCTTGCACTTCATGCGACTGAAACTGAATGGAAGAAAATTACATCACATTTAGACAGAAATGCAAAAATCGCGGAAGCAGTTCAAAAAGAAAAGGAATACAAAAAGTCCATGAAAGAAGGATCAGATGCTTTAACGAGAGAGTGGCCCGACTGCACTCAGGTTTAATAAAAGAAGTGCAAGCAAACAATAATTTAAATAAATAAATATCATACCTCAATAAGTTTATATCTGCAGATACGTATCGACTCGACTCCTAAGCTATCATCTTCGGTACACTTACAAGTTAAAATTATTTATGTATGAACCAGAGGATATTCTCGTCGTCAATTTCTTTAGCATTTTCACTAGTGATTTGGAGGAGAATATCTTGTGGTTCATACCTGTCAGAGATTCCATTAAGTGTTTATAATTTGTAAGTATTTTGAGTGTGCTGAATGCGGCAGCTTCGCTGTCGAAACTTACTTAGCTGTGTAAACTTATTGTTGTAAAGTGTTTTTCTTTTTTAACTTATTTATTATAATCCTGTTTCCCTTACTATCCTTAATTCAGCAACCATATACCTAATCCAAATTATGTTATAGAACACTCACGTACGTTTAGAAGAACAACGCAGGCAACGAGCGAATGAGTTGGAACAGAAACGAATGAAGGATTACACGGAAATTCGTAAAGAACAAGAAGAAATTAAAGAGCAATACATTAAGAAGGTGAAGAAATCATTGTACTATCAAAAATCTGAACCCAGGCAACTTAATGGGGCTTTGTTAGAATCAGAAGCAATTTACGAACGAGAAAAACAGCTTGAATTTAAGAAATTTATACAAGAGCATGAACGAGAAGAGCAAGAGAAATTCGCGCAGATGGTCAGAGATAAGGCTGAAGAGGAAAAAAGAGAGGATCTTAAGAAAAAAGAAGAGGATTTGAAAAAGAAAGAAGAATTAAGAGGAATATATTTAAAAGAGTAAGAGACGTACTCCAAAAATTTGTTCCTTGCTTATTATCATTTTGGAATAACTTACAGAATGGAAAGTAGAAGCAAAAATACTGCGGAATATAAACGCACCAAAGCAGAAAAAGAACGAATAGATAACATGAATGCTAAAATAGAATGGGACATGCAAGAAAAAATTAAACAAGAAGATGTATGTATAGTTTTATTTTTGTTTTGCTCGTGTATAATGCATGTTTTAGGCTCTAGCAATGAGAGCGGAACGAAAAGCAGATCTTCTAGAATTCATTAGAAAAAGACAGGAATTCAAGAAGGAAAATGAAAAACAAGATGCGGAAATTGATGAGGTTATTCAAATTTTTAGTGAAGCAAAGCACAGAATTGATTGCCTCAGGAAAGAAAAAGAGGAAGAGGTGAATATTCTTTGACTTTCAATCATAATTTTCTTACCTCTTTTTATTTTAGAAAATGAAAAATTTGCTGATACTTCAGGATATAGCTAGCAAGAAAGTAATGGAGGAGAGATCTGAAAAGGACGCTCTGTACCAGAAATTGTTGAGAAAAGGTCAAGAAGATTACGAACAAAAGTATTAACTGTTACAGTCTTTAACCAACTATTACTGTCTTGTTTTCCAGAGAGGAAAAGAAACGGCAAGAGGAAATAGAGAGAGCCCGGCAGTTCAGGCAAGACGCAGAGGATAACAGGAAAGCATATCTTCAGAAAGAGGCAAAAGAGAAAGAAGAGGCAGAAGAATTAAAGAAATGGCAAATGCTGAACAGGCAAAAGACAGACGAAGTGACGAAGAATTATAATGAAGATCAAAAGAAGAAGCAGCATGAAAAGGCGCTGGAGTATCAGAAAGATTTATTGAAACAAATGGTGAAATTACAATTTTTTATTTCTTTTCTACTATCTTATAGGATAAGTGAAACATGTATTTTAGACAAGGAGGTTAAGTAACTGGAGGAATAACAAGCGAGCAGAAATCGAGTCAATTTTCGGAGGCGCACTGTCTTGTATGGCAAAAATAAAAAGTACAAGAGAATGTATGTTTGTGATAAAGTGCGCGGTGCTCAACAGTCCCCTGGACTAAAAGCCCACAGGTGGACCGATTTTCAGTAGTACACGTTATACGGCGTATCGTCCTCCGTGTACTTAACCTCGATGGTTATAGACAACGACTTTTCGTGGCTCCGAAAATTTACTTATATTACACAAGTCAACAATATTTTCAATGCACATATTACTTTGGGACAAAAAGATATGAAAGACAAAAACTGAGTTAAAAAGATATGCAACTTCTAAACTAAATAAGTCTGGATGAACGGCCTTACTTTTCGACACGTTTGTTTTCCTTCTTTTAGGAAGAAAATAAAAAGAAAACTGAAGAAGACGTATCTGCTACAGAAAGATATCTGGCAGAAAAGTTGGAGGAACAGGATAAAACATTTTTTGCATATGCTGATGAATTATTGGAACATTGCAAAAGTCGAGGGCGAACAACGTATCCAGTAGAAAAAGTAATAGAAGTAAGTTGCCTTTATAGTTAAACAGATGAAAAGTTAAAAAGTTGCACCTCGTAATTATTCTTGATATAACATTAATGTTTAATTAGTACAAAAAAATAATTTGTATTATCTTCTGCACCCAGGATTATAAGGTTCAAAATAACTTGAAACCACAACCAGACAGAACCTGCATGCACGTCAAAGAGTACAAAGCAAGAATGAGTGAAATGCTCAACACTCAGCCAGGAAGAATGTGCCATAAACCTAAAACTGATCCAAACTATCAGAAATGCAGACATTGCAAGATGAAAATTATTAGTTAATTTAGTACTTAATGTGGAATCAAAATTTTTAATATACAATTCAGTTACAAATTGATTATTTCATCGTATCTTTCAAAATGCAGTTGTGGTGGATAAATCGTTATTTCTAACGAGATTGTCTTATGTTTAATGTTTAAAGGATATTGGGGATATAAAAAAAATTACCTCCTCTTTATGTAAAATTTATTTAAAATACTAAATATAAACATTAAAGGCACCTTATATTATTGCAGATATATTTTAAGCATAATGATGAATGTGCTGAAGGTGATCGCTGTTAACAAACTCCCCCAATTTTACGGGGAACTAATTACAGTCTCTATATTTTACATTCATTTTATTATGTAAAGTGAATTGTGGGACTTAATTACGATCATCCTGTCTATTTTATTTTACGGGTAAATACCAAAGGTAAATAAATACTCTCTAGATAGTAAGGAGTATATCAAATTAGTAAATAGGAGTATGATTATTTAAAGTAATTAATTAATTATATGTATAAAAATAGCGTAATAGTGACTAGATTTATGACTATGATAAGTTTATTGCAATGTGTCCCTGTTTTACACTCACAAGTTCCGGTTTAGGTTTTGATTGGCGGTTATTATGAAAAACAGTTTTGGCATTAATGAAAAAGTGTAATTTTAAATAAAGTGGTATCCGAATGAAAGTTCTTACTTCTCTGTATTATATCTTCAAAAAATGGCAAAGACTATATACACCCTATTCATTCAACATTTTATATACAAGAAAATTACTTTTATCGTGAGTTTAAAAAGATATCACAAAAATACACATTTGTTTAGTATAGTCCATTCCGTTTTAGAAAATATTGTCTGAATATTATTTCAGTTGAGGAATATTAGGGTATTAGATGTTTTGACTAAAGTGTATAATAAAAGGATATAATACTGTATAATACACTGACGTATAAAAAGTTGTACAATAAAGTATTTTACGTGTGTTTTTACAACAGTATGATATATGTACAACGATGCTCACCATAAATGATACTTATTAGGAGCAAATCTTCTTAAGGGTGTGTTTCGCGTGCACGAGTATCATTTAAGTTGAGCGTCGTAGTACAAAACTGTATAAAATACATATTAATGTATTATTTACTATTACACTGCCTAGCTCTAGATTCTAGATAAATGTCAATTGAAAATAATAATCCGTTGACAAGCAGTCAAGGCTATTTGTCAGTAACTCGATTGTTGTTAACAGATGATGTTTTCTATGAACGTTTATACTGATTGGAAAGTTTCAAACCCGAACATAGGAAACTTGTATTGAAAACTAACAAGTGTACAAGTAAAAATCTGGTCATGTATCTAAGTTGTGACTTGTGACGTAGAATTTGTTCGTACTTTATAAAGTATCGATATTCGTTATATCGAATAAATATCGATACAAGATTTTTTTTATTTAAAAGAAAGGTTTAAAGTGCAATTATATAATTTGAAAAATGATTTCGTATTGCGTTTTCGCTTGAATAATTATTTAATAATAAACAATGAAAATATAATTTTATTACCTGTAAAAAATAAATGAAATTACAACTTTTCGTTTAGTTAAATAGTAATTCATTATTCGACACAGTATATTCGATACTTCATTTATTTGGATCGATCCACCGATATATCGGAAGACAAAGTATCGATTACAAAATATCCGGTATCGGACCGTAAAGTATCGACACATATCGCCCAACATTATTATAGGCTTTGTTTGTAAAATTTTCCAGAACTATCTTGACCAGATTTTTATCTAGGCTTTCGCTACGTTTCTGTACAGGATGTTATCGAACAAAATAATAATAATTATAACAAGTACAGACATTTTAACCTAATTTATCTATACAAAAGTTTTTCGTTTCTGTATAACTTTCTAAAGAGGTAACTTGAAAAGCATACTTTCTTAAATATCTCTTCAACGATTCTAGGTTTCAAATGACAAATTTATACCCGGTTTCTGAAACGATATATAATTTTATGTAAACATAAATTTTTCTTGACAGAAAACTATGAAAAATATAAATTGTTTACGTTGCTACGTGTACACTTTAGCTTGCAGATAAAGTTTTGAGAAACGGTTTTTAGAAGTTATGTTGAGTTTATATCGACTTTATCTCTACATAAACTTATGTACCGTTTCAGAAACCGAGCATTAGTCGCCTTAGGACTGATATTTGATTTATGAATTATCTTTAGGCACAATAATATTATAGACATGGGAACAAAGCGAAACCTAAAGTTAATCCATGACTGAAATACCAGCCCTATATCAGATTTGAAACTTTCAATTCAACAACGAGAATTTTGTGAAATTGGCTTATTCAAAATTAAAATAAATTCATCCGTAAAAAAAGTTGACGATAAGAAACTTCTATTGCGATTTATTTATTCGCTCTTGCATATCTTTGGAAAATATTTTTCTGCCTGTCGCGTAATATCAAATTCTTTTCATGGCAACTGATAGTCGTGCGCATCTTAGCTGACGTTTGCTGAGTTTATACAGAAAATTAAGAATAAGAAGTTAATATAAAACATGAATAACTAACAACTACGGCAAAACAGCTGATTGTATAGAAATTTAATTAACGCAAGCGCTGTATCTTTGAGAAGTTTAAGGATTAAGGTTTTGTCTTTACGGTGCCATGTATTAATGCAAATAAAAAATAAATGTAATGCTACAATTCTCGTCGTCACTTATATTTAGTTAAAAAGTATATTATTACATATCAGATGCTTATGTGACAGACGCATTTCCCATTTTCATTAACAACTTAACTAAAAAGTCAACTTCTTATATGTTAGTTACTAATGCTTAGTTATCTGTGAAGTTGTATAAATCCGTTCTGCTTTTGCATATGTATTAACCTGATTTTTAACTTTTTAAAATAATTACTAAACGTTAATTGTTAATGTTAATTGCTGTATAAACATTGCATTTTAGTTGCTGAAGTCTAACTTAAATTATTTAATTCTTATGTAAAATTAATTGAATTTACGATTAACTTAAATTTAGTATCGATGTACCATTTCCCACGGCACCTATCAAACTGAAATTGAATGACTAAGGCCCAGTTTTACAAATGCGGTTCAACTTTGAACCGAGGTTTAAACCCTTAGCAACGATTATTTCAACAACTGTTGTGAAGGATTTAAGCTTCGGCTCAAAGTTAACCGTCATTGTAAAACTGGACCCAATAGCATCAAAAACAACAGAATATTTATGGTACTTTTGTACGTAATGACGCAGAATATAGTTTTCATTTTAATGAAGAAAGAAATATTATAATTTAGACCACAAGAGTACCTATTACGTGGTCTACATAATTATTCATTTTTATTTTTGACGGACCATAAATTATTTCCAATTGAGTGAAAAGAATTGAAAATATCAAAACTGACATACTACTAAAGCGACAACATTTAATTTAAATTTGAAAATTTAATTTATATTCCGAAAGTATTAATTTCTAAGAATAATTTTAACAATAATATTAGCCATAATTTTCTCTTTCCTCTAGTATCATTGCCAGGTTTATATCTTCAAATGGCGAGCCGTAATCTTCAGAAGTAATTTTCAATGCAAATTTACTATGTTCGGGTTTGAGACATTTTACTATGTTCGGGTTTGAGACATCTCACCCAGTATAACTAGTGATACATATTTAAAATTTTAAAAATTATACTGTAATAACAATAAAAACAATAAAAAAATTAAGAAATTATGCAAACAAATATTAATACTCGACGAATTCAATATGATCTATCTATCACATCCATTAACAGATTATTAACAGAATCTGTACTAGAGAATGACAAAAATTATGTTCATGCCCGCAGTGCAGGTAAAAAAGAAGAGAATTTTATAAATATCGTTTTATACTGTATTATAGTGTAGTCTACGTTCATATAATTCTGTGAATTCGTATGAATGCACATTTGTGCGCAACTTAAGTGCTGCAATTTGACGTTTTTGTAAGCTTTGTAACGCAGGGCCTTAAGGGTGGGGTTTGCATGCCGAAGGTACATTTAAGATGTGTACAACTGTACGTATTATACGTTTTATACATACATTTTATATGTACAGCCGCAAACAATAAATTTTGGTCGTCATTGTTTGTCAAAGATTTGTACGGGTTGCGGTTTTTGAAAAGTGGCACACTTTGTCAAACACAATGTTTCGGTGGTGTAAATTGATCCTAAAACTGAAGTTTCTAAACATCACTCAAATCACTCTAATGCACTCTTTCCACACTTCACATACGGCATCCGGCATTCGAAATCATCCTCTGGATTAGTTGGTTTAAAATTTGAATGTTGAAATATTCAGAAAATTTGAATCAACCAATCACGAAGGGGATTCCGAATGCTGGATGCCGGAAATGTGGAAACTCAGCATAAAACCTGCTATGGATTTGTCAAATTTGACACTGACATTAAAATTATAGATTAAGGTTTGATTTACACATTACAAAATTACGAATTTTTGGCCGTGATGTCAATTCTCAGTGTACCAGGGCCACAACTGTACTTGACTCGAATTTGATTATAAAAACAATGAGATTGACGTCATAATTTTGAGTACTAGGAATAATTACTTAACTTTTTTGGCAAAATATAACAAATTTATGTGAAAATTTCTAATTTAAGGAATTGAAACTGACGTTTTATGTGTCCAAATGACCAAAATTTATTGCTCGCGACTGTATAACTGTTTATGTAACGTATAAAACTACTGTCATATATTTTATGATCCCTGTTTCAGTTACAGCAAAAATTATAAATTTTATTCTCCAGACACACTTGAAATCAATCAGTAATCATTGTTGGCAACTTTGTCATCATACGTGCAAACGTATAATGAACCACTGATTACTAAGATTTATTATTATATTGATGTTGATATTTTACGACATTTTTATTGTGCTATTAATTGAAATGTAACAGTGAGAAAGAATTTTTGTCTTCATTTATATTTCCCTATTTTCTTTTGTCTTAACTTTCTCTTTCTCTTCTTCACTTTGTTTAATTTTAAATTTTAAACTATAATCAAAAATTGGAATTTCGGTTGTCTTAATTGTTTAAAATTCTTTGACAAATTAAAAACCGCTAATGTAACCGCGACCTAACTTTTCAACCTCACTTTATATCAACGTGCTTTACATTGGTTAACATATATCGTTAATGGATTACAATTTTGTGATGTTTAAATTCAGAGAGTGTGATTATTAAACATCAGTACCAATCATCTCCAAAAGATCTTCCCTAAAATTAACTTCGTTAGCATTATCGTTCATATTCAAATCGCTAAACATCTCGTTCAGTTTATTATCGTTTTGCTTGATTTCGATCTTTTGAAAATTGCTTACACTTCTCGGCGTCTCACTTTTATACTGACTCTGAATATTTAATTTTAAGTTTCTGCTGGGTCCAGTTGTACCGCCTTTCGGCCTACGTTCTCCTAGAATTTGATCCACTAATAAATTGACTTCGTTACTATTACTATTTCCTAAGCTTTCCTTCCTCTTTTTCTCCAAAATTCTGCCATTGTCGGTAACAGAGTAAATATTTTCGCCCAAATTTTTAAGCATTTCTCTGGTAATATCATTGGTCTGGTTCATTACAAAACTTCCGTCCATATTTTGAAGCCCCAGTTTAAGCAATAAGGACACTTTTACGTTGAATTGTTTCAACCAGAAGAGGATATCTTCTCGTATTTGTGCGAGCTCGTTTTCTGAGTATAATTTTGAAAAGTTCTCGATCAAGTTTTGTACTTGGTGCAACTGAAGTTGAGTATCGGGATTAGTGACGTAGTTTTCTACCTCATACAGATGTCGAAGGGTTAGTTTTAATATGTCTTGAGAATGAGATATTTGCCATTTGGAAACTATTGTTATTAAATCCCATAATTTATCCATGCTCGTTGCATCTAATCGCATTATTGACGATTGTGCGACATCTTCCATTATGTTTCTCACGTGTAGATGGGAGTATGGCATCTGAGGCCTCATTATGTCTGCTATCAATTCTTTGGATAATAACACTGATATGATGTCATTTAAAACTGAAACAAAAAGTAAATAATTAGATAAACATAGTTGAAATTTAACTGTACTATGCAAAGTGGATAAAACAAATACACTTATGAGATCAATAATGCACAAGCGTACGTTAATATATGAGAGATATAATCAGATGGCTTTTCTTAAAGTGTTCATCGTCCTTTATTGATTTACCAAGAATAGAAACTCCTTGGATCGTTATTCATTTACACCCGCACCAGTGACTTTCTCGAAGTATTTAATCGCATTAGAATGAAAACACGATTCATGGATTTGCTGATTGAAAAACAAAATCGAAGTCTTTCAAACTAAATGTAAGTTTTGGACTCACAATGATTTTTAGATTCCAAATACATAACAGCTATTTATTGTACAAGTGTCTTATATTATAAGGCCAATAAGCCACGAAAGGAATGTTTAACCATGAGAGCTAATTTTTCTTGAGCGACTCATTTGCTATTAAGATACGTGTGTAATACATAGTTTTATCCAACACCTGTTTATTAAGAAGTCATAATAATGCCGATTTTGAATAACAGTTTAATTATGGGTTCACAATTCCACTGGTATTTTATAAACCTCATAAATATTCAAAATCGACGTTATTATGACTTCATAATCAGGTGTTGGATAAAAATATAAAGGCGGTGCATTTAACATTTAAGTTGATATCACGTTTGGTGAAACCGGAAGTGTATAGAGGCCGGTATTAGATATGTCGGAAAATCTGTTTTATTATTTAATTTGTCCTTTACAAATTTCATGTAAATCGATTAAAAAATAAAAATTCTGGCAGGTTGAATATATGGCGTAGGGCGTAGGATACTCGGTATAGCTGGGGGATAAAAAGTTCAGTATTTTCAAAAGCTCGAACATTCAATTATTACTATAGCTTTGTCGCTTTTTTCTTTTAATGGACCCCCCCCCATTATATTCAGAATTTCAGAACAGCACATTTCGTAGGTATGCGTAAAAATTTTATTGAATCACATAAGAAATTTTTTTAAATAAACGCAGTTTGGAAATGAAGAAGTGGTTGGTGGTATCTGTCTAATATTAACAAAATATTTAATTTTAAACTAAGGAAAATTAAGGACTATACCTTTCTCACTCTCTATTAGACAATTTTTTTCTAAATAAAAAAAAATTCTCTTACCATAATAAGTTTACGTAGATACGTATTTCGGCCTCTAAGCTGTCATTTTCAATACGCTTACACTCACAAATACATTAAAAACTAGTTAAAAGCATTCACAAACACTTGCATATTACCTAAACGCCAAATATCGAGTTGAAATGCGCTTAACTCTATTTATACAGAGTGCTGCATTTTGAAACGGTATATGGTAAAAATTGAATTTAGTTACAGAGTTTTTTTTTAAATATCTTAAAACTCAGCGTATGAAAAATTCTCAAACTTAACAAGCAGATTCATTTTGATGAGCACTTTAAAAAATCTGAATGGAATTTTGCTTTAAAATAATATTAGAGAAGCCAATATTCAAGCTCCTTTAAATTAACCTGGGATTTCCTATGTTGCATTTCAAAATGCAGCACCCTGTACACAGTGATCGCCAAAAGGTCGGCATCATATGGGAAAAATCTTTATTTTTAATTTTTCAAAAAAAAAAATATTTTTTTGTGACAATAATTATTTAGATTTTTTAACAAATTTTGTTGCAAATTGTTTTTCGATGGCAGTGAAAATCTATAGCAGCCTCTGTACAGCTGTTTCAGCCCTGCTTGGGGCTTCGTCAGCAGAGACGTAGCTCGTAGTTTTAGGAGAAAAACTTATTCTTTATAAAAAAATTGCTTTTAACAAAACCCATTATAGTCAAAGAAAAATTCAGTAATCACTTAAGATCGAAAACTTGAAATATGTCGAGTTGTTGATTTTAAATATAAGTCCGAATGTTACGTCAGTATTACCTGTAATTGTTGATGTTAGACAAAAGGCAAATGCCATTTCGATAAAACGTTTATTGTTTTTCTGCTTGTAAACAAGGATGGCCACAAAACTCAAAATATTTATTTTATTATTTTCTGAATAAAAAAAGTAAAAAGATATTTAAAAACAATTGAAAATCTCAAAAACCTGATGGTCCTTTCTTTTTCTGATATTGCCATAAAATTGAGCAGGAATGATCTTGAAACTTTTCTAATATAAGTTACTTAGTAAAAATTCAAATAAGTAAGTTAACTGCGGCTTCCCGTGAACACCCTGTAAATTTTTATTGTTGCGGACGCGGTTTAAGATACAACTTATTTGCTCCTGGATATAATCACTGAATGTTAGTTTCAGAAGAAAGGTAGGTATTTTAATTTTATGACGTCCTCATTGCTTTGCTCTTTGCAAGAAATTATATAACAAAAGATTCTCTTGACGATGTAATATTATCTTCTGGCGATATTAAAAACATTTTAGTTATTAAAAGTCATGTTTTCTGTAATAGTGATTCACGGAACAAAACTGCAAGAAAAGGCAGCCTCTGTTTAACGCGTTTTTCTTCATTTGAGGTACGTACATGCTTTTCAGTGCACGGAAAATTCGGTAAACGAATACAAGTTATTGTACTCCGTATTAATTCTAGTAAATTTGATTCTGTCTGTAATAAATTCGTTAATTGTAAATTAAAACAGTGTGAGTGATTATAACTGCATTAGTGTCGTGTAAAGGTAAGTGAATTTTGTTTGTCCTCTGGATTCTTTTTTTAATTTTTCGTCAACTATGTTCTCAGTCGGTCATATGATAGGGGTTCATAATTAAATATTATTTATTCATATCAGACTTATTTATTTGCATCAAGAATTGTGTTAAACTCAAATTGACCCTTTTGTTTAGAAGTTCTACTAATTAATGTAGTGACAATTTGTTTTTGGATCAACATAGCTTTTTCGCCGCTTTCTTCAAGCCAGTAGATTTTTTCAGTTTTCAAACTTTTCGCAAAAATCGTGTTCAGATTTAAAAGAAATTTTATTGACCATGTAAAAATATTTCTTTATTTTTTCTTAGCCATCCTTGTTTACAAACAGTAAAGCAATAAATGTTTTATCGAAATGACATTTGCCTTTTGTCTAACGTCGACAATTGCAGGTAATATGATGTAACATTCGGACTTATATATTTTTTAAAATCAACAACTCGCCATAATTTCAAGTTGTTGATCTTATCTTAAATGGTTATTGGATTTTTCTTTGACTATAATGGGTTTCGGTACAACCATTTTTTTTTTTTATAAAGAATAAGTTTTTCTTTTAAAACCCATTTTAAAAAAGTTTTCCCGGTAAGAAACCTCATCACTTTACACACCGTATATCTGAAGCAATAATTAATCTTTAAAAAAAATTAACTCTAGAATTAAGCTTTAGTACACGAAATTTAAGAGTATTCTAAAAATTCAAAAATCCAATTATTGCAGAATTTAAACAAAATCGAGTTGTTTTATGGCCTTGAGATTGTCCAATAAGCTGAAGCTAAAACACCTTAACAAATCTCATTAAAATCTAAAATTTTGAGTATTTCGACAAACGGTATTTTCCACATATTGTAAGTAAAAAATATACTGTACCGGGTGTCCCGCGCCATGTCCTCACCCTTCCAGAATCTTTAGTTATTAAACGATTAACCTGAATTTTCGAGACAATAAATTAAACAATCGCCGGAGGTGATATCAACTTTTTTATTTTAAATGGAACACCCTATATATTTTTACATATTTGAAATTTACGAATCATTATGAGTCCGAATACGTATCAATTTTTAATTTTGATTTCCATTACAACAAAAAAAAAACTTTCTTATTTTTCAATCTAGAAAGCTATGAATCGCATTTCTTCGATCTAGTGCGATCAAGTGTTTCGAGAAAATCACTCCTTTGATGGTATTTTGATTTTTAACACTTTTACAGAACTTGAAATTTTCACTAGGTCTTAAATCATTTTTTTCGATAGAATCTCATGTTTCTTAGTTCAACAGAACATTTTTTTCTGAATACGCTGATATCAAATACGTCATATTTTCTTTGGAAATTAATTTAAAATAGAGCATGTTTTATTAAAATTTTACACTCCCTTCATTTCAAATGACTTTGAAAGAAAATACCATGGATTTGGTATCAACGTACTCAGAAAGAAATGTTCTGTTGAACTGAGCTAATAAACAGTTTCTATTAATCAGAAAAATATGAAATTGAATGAAACGAGCCCCATTTTTTTTAATGGCTATCTGACATTCAGAATTGGTAAATGACTTGAAACCACAGGGTTTTTTTTTAAATATTTTGCATCATGTCGAGGTTTATTTTAGGAGCTAGAGAAAAACTTTAAATTCAAAAGTTATAGAGTTATATGCCTACTATCTTCTCGAGTTATCATAAGAAACAAAAGCGCATCGGAAATTGGAGAAAGAAATATAATTTTTTTTTAATAGAACAGCCTACATATATATATTGTTTGCTAAGGTGAAATATCATATTTTTCTAATTTCAAAAATATACTGGGTGTTTCACAACCTACGGAGGAGATTGAGAGGGCAGCTGTAGAACATCAAAATAGAGCTTTTTTTCTTAATTCGCTTTTGACCAAAACCCAATAATAAGAAAGTTACAGCAGTTTAACTTTCTTAATTTTTTCTTTAATTTATACACCTATAGCTTCTTAATTAATCAGAATTATTTCACAAAATGCAATTTTATTATTAAATAAACTCAAAATTTATCAAAACCACTATTCATAAAATGTCTATGTTAATCTGTTTCCTAGTTTTTTAATTAGTAGGCGGTTCACAATGAGATGAAAACCCGTTTTTGGGCATTAAAAGAAAAAATGAAATAGCCGTTACTTTAACGTGACTACATTTTTTAAAATAGTTGTTTATTGTAAATCAGTGTTCAATTAACTCATAAATACCGTTTTTGGGCATTAAAAGAAAAAATAAAATAGCCGTTACTTTAACGTGACTACATTTTTTAATATAGTTGTTTATTGTAAATCAGTGTTCAATTAACTCATAAATACCTCAAATTTGGATCTAAAACGTAAAATATTATTACAGGGAGTAACTTTTACTTGTTATTTAATTTCACTTTAAACTCTTATAACTTTTTAGTTATTGCTTTTTTCCCAAAAATTTACTAAGAAAAAATCTTTAATTTGATCTCCCGTAGCTAGGGGAGATTTGAATCTCCTCCGTAAGTTATGAGACACCCAGTACAATATGTTGATATTTGGAAGAATATTTTATGAGATATTTGAGGTTAGAATATTAATTAATTAATGTTTAAAACATTAAGGCGGCCTGGAATTTTGTTTCCTCTTATTAATCTTATTAATTTTTTGATAACTAAACCAACAATTTATAAGCACCGTTCCAGGCCGTCTTGATTTGTTAAACGTCATTAGGCTGACATTTTAAACTTAATTATATCACGAACGACCCCTCTAAATGTCAACATATTATATATTTTTGAAATCGGGAAAATATGATCTTTCATCTTAGCAAGCAATATATAGGTCGTTCCGTCTAAAAAAAAAACTTGTATTTTTTTCTCCAATTTACGATACGCTCTTGTTTTTTTGATCTCTAAAAGATTGTTGGCATAAAACCCCACAATTTTTTTATTTAAAGTTTTTCTCTGGCTCTTAAAATAAACCCTCTAGATAGGGTGCAAAATGTAAAAAAAAAACCTGTACAGATGTTTCGAAGTGTTTGTTCCAATTTTCAAACTATCAAGTAAAATAACCTTCACGCAGACGTTTGAATTTGGATGATTTCTTACAAAAAACCAGAAATCGAAATCGAAAAGCACTGAAAATAATTTAATAAGTTGGTTACAGCGTTTCCCAAACTGGGGGGGGGGGGCACTAAGTCTTCAAAAGGGGCGCAGCAGAATAAATATAAAAAACAGTAATTGCAACTAATTTATCATGTTATTTTTTACAAAAAATTGCATACATCCACGAGCAATAAATTCGTCATTATAGATATGCACACAAGCTTCAATAAAAAAATGTGGTATTTATGTATTGTCAGTTATGAAATGTAAGGATGAGTCTCAAATATTACAAAAATTCTGTGAAAGCATTTCATTATCGTTTAGCATCAAGTTCAAACGCAGAGTTATTATTAGGGAACAGAATCTTGTACATGTGGGGAGGTAGAAGGGAGCCGTCGGAGTTGGCAATCACGCGCTTCGCGTTCTGCTTTGTTGTGAATACTCAGTCTTTAATTCTGCGACGGCTCCCTTCCACCTCCCCTCACGTACGAGATTCCGTTTTCTAGTTATTATATCATTTTCATCAGCTTTTCAATTGAACAGTAGAAGTAATAAAGGGGTTAAGTGCCAATCTTTCAAAAACTGAGATATTGGCACAAAAAGATTTTACGTGTCATGACCTGCATCCTGTGAAACGGGCGAATTGCTCCGAACTGAAAGTTTTTGACAAAAGAACTGTTAAATCAATTCTTCGAGAAACCGAATATGTTTCTTTAATTTTCTTATTATTACATTTTGAATTTCTTTACTTTGTTTGTGTACACAGTAAGTCCGTCTGCCATTAAGACATAGGAATTAACATGGGAAAACAGAAATTAATTTATTTTATCTTCATGAATAAATTCATACGAATTTGAAGGTTGCAGTCGGAAAGACTTGGGCGTTTGAAATATTTTAATATTAAATGTATGATACTTTAACTGTAAATTACTTAAAAATAATGAAAAAAGGAAATAATTTTTATTTTGCAGGCTTAACAGTATGATCAGAAACGAGAAATAAACCGTATGTGTGTGGCCAGGCAGTTAGCGGCGAGGTTGCTATGATATTTGTCTTTTTTTTGTCATTGAGAGGTTACAGGTTTAAATCCTAAGCAGAAAATACTTTTTTTTAAAATTTTTTAACGTGATATTTTTCTAATTAAATAAAGTATATGAAAAAAGAAAGAAGAAACTTGTTCTGATGCATTTTAAAAAATAAATTCAAACTTTAAAAAAAATCATGAAAGAAAGTCGTGGTCTGGATTTGACACCGCAACCTGATAGTTATGTAATTCGATCAAACTCGACACTATCCACTTGACCACGAGAATCATTTTCAAATTTGATTAAAACACATTACTAAAGCGAAATAAAAAAATTTAATTGATTTTTTCTTAATTTACAAAAAATGAACAGATAAAATCCTGCAAATTTGGTATTAAAACGTTTCAAATTTTATGGTCTTTCTGACTACATATATCCTATGTACTCATGTCAATTTATTAAGGCAGATAATATAAAGCGATTTCTGTTCCTTCATATTAATCGCTATGTCCTAATGTCAGACGGACATACGGTATGTACTACGTAGGGCGAAGAATAATTGTTATTAATAACCGTATTTTGTTAGTTTGATGTGTAACCTAATAAAGAAACAGCCTGTATCGTTAAAAATCATTTTAAATTGTGCAGAAAATAGCCTTGCACAAATTTCGTTAACAAAGTTTCTTGATAGAATGGACTTAAGGTGCTTTCTTTCGCTTAAAAGTTTGAATCGTGTTTCGAATAGTTTTTTTTTGTCTGTTTTTGAATCAAAACACGTTTGGATCACGATTTTGTGACCGAAAGAAAGCAGCTGCATATAAAATGCCATTTCCGTACTTCCTTGGAGTGCTGGAACAGCCTGTATAATTTTATGCAGGCATACCAATTCTCTAATTTTTTAGTAATTCATTACGTCCCAGTGCTTTCTTTGCTAAACACTAAAAAAGCAAGTACACTGTACATGCACTACACTTAATTCACCTACTTACATTTTTTATGATTATAGTGCCAGGCGACTAATAAAAAATGACTAATTAAATTTTGTACTCCATGAATAATACGTGAAGCTGTAAAGGCCCAGAAGTATTCCGTAGTAAATTAATATTTTCAATGCGAATAACAGAACGAATTTCCTACAATACTGATTTCCTTGTATCTACGGACATGCATGACGTATTTATTTCTTTTTGAATTTACCGCGTGCAAGAAAAACCAAGTGCAATCTTCTAAAAATACTATAACGTACCAAATGTAGCACGTTCGGTCGGTATGTTCTGCGCGTTGAGTCGTTGTGCTATAACGAAAACCATCTCAGAACCGAGATTAAGTACCAAGAACGGTGTAACGTATTGTGACATTTTCCAGACTAAGCAAATCAATATTAAAAATGTGTGATGAACATTGTGTTAAGGTTAACGATATATTTGAAAACCTGTGTCGCACCCTGTCGTCTAATGGCGACGTCAACCTGACTTCTAGGGAATTTTATTCGCTGCTTACTAATTCTAGTCGTGTAGACTTCGCTTACGATTTGCTTTGTAAATATCAATTATTGCCGGAATTTGTTGTTAACGCCAAGGATGAAGACCTCAGCATCAAGTACAGGCAAGACGGAAATGTTTTATTCAAGGATAAAAGGCTTAATGCAGCTTGGAAGCTCTATACGTTGAGTATATCACATGCACCTGTGAAAAGTGAATGCCTGTCGCTAGCTTACGCTAATAGATCAGCCGTTTTATTCGAAAAACATTTATATAAAGAATGTTTGCAGGTAAGTTATTTAAGAAAAGTATCGTAAAGTTAAATTTAATATGTATGTTTAAATTAGGACGCTTTCATGGCTTATGATGAAAACTAAACTCATAAATTCATTTTGAATTCTGTGTAATATTTTGAAGAGGCTGTTGTAAATTTGTGAACGGGCACTGCATCATTTCTCTCACCCTGATGTAATATGTTCATAAAAAATATTTATGTTGGCAGCATTAATCATTTGACAGGAGGGCAGTAAAGTTTTTTTAGGTTAACCTACTGTTTATAATTTATTATCAAGAACCTGTCTTGCAGATGGGTTTCCACTTTACATTTTATTGTATTCCTAGAGAAACAATAGTTCTTGCGATCACTTAAGGAATTAAGCGGAGCTTAAAATTAAATTCAAATTAATGAACTTGGTCCTGATCATCCTTATCATACTGGGTGGAAAGTTTCAAACTCGAACATAACAAAGTTCCATTGAGAACTACGTTTTTGCAGATTATTGCTCACCATTTAAAGCTACAAAACTGGTAATGGTATTAAATGAAAGATAAAATTAAGGCCAATGTTATCGTGTTAAAATTATACCTATTGTGTTAATACTTTTGAAATAGAAATTAAATTTTTTAATTTCAAATGAACAATGTAGTCGCCTTAGTATGTCAGATTGGAAGTTTGCAATTCAATAACCAGAATTTTGTACAATATGCTTAATATTCAAAATAAAATTCCATTCATCTGTGTAGCATATTGACGATGAAAAACTGTTAGGATTTACTTCTTTGTTCCTGTATTGCTTCACAAAATACTTTCCTACTGTTCTTGTTAATTTCAATACAATGTTGATGGCAACTGGATTTGTGGAATTGATGTTTTTTTTAATATTCTTTACAGTTGTGCGTTACTTATTCTTGAACAATGTGAAACTTATTCAATTCTTAGTACAATTGAATTTAAAACTGATTTAATATCGACATGTGTTGTACTGATTGCCTATGGCATCATTTCAAGTTTATTGATAGTATCAGAAACAACAGTATTTTTGTATGCAATGACAGAATATAATTATCATTCTAATAAAGAAAGAATTGTAACTTAAACGACAAGAGTACCTACCTATTATTTGCTCTGTACAATAATTCATAATGCTTTTTGACTGACGTAAAAATTATTTTCCATTAATTGCAACAACTGAAAGTTTCAAACCTGACAAAGGCGACTAAATTTTTCGTTTAAAATTTGAAAATTTTATTTATATTCCGAAAGTATTAATATTTAATAATAATATATAATTTTAACACCATAATATTGTCCATAATTTTCTCTTTTTTTTAATACCATTGCCATTTTTGTATCTTCAAATGGCGAGCAGCAATTCACAGAAACATAGTTTTCAATACAAGTTTGTTATGTTCGGGTTTCAAACTTTCCACCCGGTATAAGGTCAAGTTAAACCAATTCATAAACTGACATCGTCAACTTAGCGGTCAGACCAAACCACTTGATCACTCAGCGATTGGAAAAAGTGATGGTGTGCTTCAGTCTGACTAGTTTGACCGCCACTGTCTAAACATTTTTAAATTCTCGCAAGGCTCTTAGCTTTGGCTCACACCGTGCTTTCTTTTAAATAGCTGATATACTGAAGTTGTTATAAGTATTTGAACTGAATCTGTCTGTTGCTCCATGTCTCCAACTTCTTAGCATCTTTGGTGGAATGAAGTACATCGAAAGTGGGGCCAAAAAAGGATTCATCAGGTGCGCTTGTTGAAAACTTCACGTTATAAAGAAATTTGTGCTGCACACAAAAATTTAAAAAATTATAATATACTGACCGGCAAAAAAACCAACAACCCTAAAGTATTTTATAATTGAAATTTTAATCGCTTAAATAACGTCTGAACAATAAATGGCTTAATTTTAATGAATCAGAATACTGGGCCACACGTTGGACTAGTTGCATCAGAAATCTTATTTACTGTCTTTGTTTAGCCTTACCAGAAAATCTCCAAAACCTGCAATTTGTTTTTCAAGAGAATTTGAAGCAAGTCTTCAAAAATTTTTAGCGAGTTTGATTTGATTCGATTGCTTGACTATTAAATGAAGTAATTTTAACATGCGTACTACATTTGCACCATTAGACATAACGGGGAAGCTCAATAAAAACAGTCAATGCTAATTTTTACATTGAATAAAAAAATATATGTTTACCCCTTTTTTCAGATACATTTTTTGTAATCGTCTTCTTTTCTTAGCTACTTCTTACAACCTGCTTTTGCATTGAATGGTTATTATCCAATACCGTTATTTAGTTTTTTTTGCCAGTCAGTGTAATTTCCTCAAAGGCAAACGGAAAACCAATGTCAGCATTTGCTTTAATCTATGATTAAATTTTTAATTAAAATGCAACAAATAGATTTTTTAAATATATCGTTTGCGAAGAAGCTTTTCAAATGGTAATACTGAGTGCCCCAGTGGAACTGTCGCATTGTTATTAGGCTGTAAAACAAGGTTGCGGAATCGGTACCTAAAACCTTCAGACTCCGATCTGATTCCAATACTGTCTCCGACTCCGGCTTTACACGATGCCTTATTTCTTGCATCATAATCAAACAGCCGATTCAAGAAAGCGAACTGCCTGAAACCAGTTTGAGACAGCGGCAGTCCGACTCGAGGTGGAGGTCTAAATCGAAGCGTTAAGTGTTCCGCCCGTTTATACATGATTTTTAATCAATCAGTCTAATATCCTCACGGTAAAAACGCGAATATAATTCCAAAAGTTAATAATAGCTCTTTCTTGAATTTAGAAACAACAATTTAGTTGATTTGAATTAAATAGAAGCACGACACGTCTCTGCAGCACACTCTCGTGCGCATCGTGTCCGAGCACCGCAGTCAACCGGGACATTATTGTGAATCATGCCGTCGTAACGAATGCATTATTTCTTTGGTTTACCGATTGTTCGCTATCGGCTAGACGCGCTGCGCCGGCAAATATGTTGAGGCGTGTACACAATTTATTTATAACATCGCACCGCTTCGTTGCAATAGTAAACTGTTGCACTTTTTTCTATCCGCCATCTGATTCAAATGCATGCGCTTATAACGCAATAATATGCGTACTTGACTGCATGCGTGATTTTATAGCGCAGTACACTATTTTCTGAGAGGCAAGGTGACGCAAACAAGAACTCCAAAAAGCTCTACGTCCATTTTGTAATCCGCAATGGAACGAACTCTCGTATAAATATTTTGTCACATATTCAAGACGCATGCATGTCTTGCGTCGTACTGCATGCGTAGATGCATGCAATTAGCGCTTGCGTTGTTACACGAAATGAGGCATCGTGTAAAGCTAGCTTAAATGAATACAGAAATTTCGTGCATTATTGTACCGGTGCGCATTTTTATTTAAAAAATACTGGCGTTAAAAAAATGGGTTAAGAATGTTTGTAATTCATGACCCAATTCCTGAAAACGGGTCCTGCCTGAATACTTTTATATTTTTTAACAAACCAATTATATCAATACGGACCTCTAGGAGTATTATCTTTTATCGTAACACAATCCTTATTACATATTATTAACATATTTATTTCCATCAAAATACATGTATTATATACTCATTCGCAACTAAAATGCACCATCTACACGGAAATCTCTTCCTTAAGATCTTGGACTGAAGGCTTACAGAAGTACGTATCATGTTGTAGCAGTTAAAGTGCGCGCGTGACGTAGAAACGTAATCACGAAAAAATACGGTCCATTTTTCGGTTACATAAACAATCTCGGGAGTCAGAGCCGGAGTCGGTAGGTTTTATCGACTCCGACTCCGGTAACGCAATAATTGCTTCTGACTTCGTCTCCACAGCCCTGCTGTAAAACACTCACTAATCCATCACTTATCACTTATAACATCTTTATTTTTCAATTAACAATAAAATAGTTGCTTGTTTGCTTTCTTTGCTTTGCGCAGTCCACCGCCCATTTTTTCCTTTTGGTGTTAACTATTCCAGGCATTCACCAGTTAATATTGCGCTGGGTCAGTAAACGCACAAATATCCATGGCCCTGGTGGGATTCGAACCCACGCTGCAACGTTACCCGACCTCTAAAGTCGGCTATTCCATTTCAATCCTCTCTCCACTAGCGTCGGGTCGTGCATAACATATTTGGGTAAGCGGCGCAGACATACTCCCAGAGCGCTTGCTCTGTCTAACACACATGAACAGAAAACAAACAATACACGACGCACAACGGTCGCCTACCAAATTTGTTACGCAGAGCCGTCGCTGCTCTCCACCCATCGTCACTACTTTCCTCATTCTTGGAACGGAAACCGCACACGCGGCACGCAGTATACTCATTGGAATTCTCATTTCTTATGTAGATTAAAAACGTTATGACAATATGCGACAGTACCACTGAGGCACTCTGTAAAAAAATAAAATAATAATAATCTCTATTTTTACTTGTCTGTATTTGAAATATTACTAATGATTGAATAAATACATTCGTAATCGCTTAATTTTCAAAGCATCGAATTTGATAGTTTTGTGAAATAGCTTCAATAATTCTACCTTTCAAAGCTGCTAAAGAGGCACTTCGACTCTTCTCCAAATTGTTCGTACCAGATGTTTCGGGTCATCCATCCCAACCTTTCTCGAACTAAAAAAAAAATTGATAAAAGTGTGTAAAGGGCACACTTTTTTATGAAGATATGCTGTTAAAAAATTAGTTGCAACTCTGTTTTGATTGCAGTAGACTTTCCGGGCATCTCCTGTACAGCTGTTTTGTCCTTTTCTTGAGACCTCTTGAGCAAGGGAATCGAAACTGATTTACAACCAACTAGTTTTTTAACTGTATGTATATCGTCATGAAATGCACCCTATACATATACTTTTGTTTTCAACTTATTTCTAATTCTAGAAAGACTGAAATGGGTGACCTCAACCACACGATACCTACAATTTGAAGAAGAGTCGAAGAAAATACTCTTGAAAAGACAGAATTGCTAAAGTTATTTCATAAAAATATCAAATCTGATACTTTGAAAACTAAGCAATTACGAATGTAAACAGTAGTCAATAATTACTAGTAGAGATGGAACGAACATCCTGCCTCGGTACTGAATCCGGCCGATTCGGCCTATGAACGAACAGTCCGGTTTCGGCCGAACAGTTCGGTGTACCGGCCGGACCCATGTTCATCTTTCGATGCCCGGATGACGATCGTAGCGAGAATTTCATGGACGCATAATGAGTTAAAACTTGTGCATGCACGTCGCGCTTCTCGTCAGAAGAATTCACTCCGTTTTTTATACAGGCTGTCGAATAGTGTTTGCAATATATTTCATGATTTGGTTTTTATCAATTCGTAATGGCTGATATTACTAAAGGTAAATTTTTATATTTACCCCAAAATCTAAGTTAAATACAACATTTCTCCTCTAAAATTTAAAATGTCGTTCTGTGATTGATTGTCACCGTAGCAATAAAATTTAACATCCCTTTAAATTTAACGCTTTTGATGCAGAACAGACCCGATTTAACTTTATGGGATAAGTTTTACCCGTTTAAAATTGTTGGAGGAATGATTAAAATTTAACGCATTCGCCGAGGAACGATTGTTGTAATTAATTGAAAAAACTGTGTTTGCTAAAAAAAAAAAATGTGAAAACATTTACGAAATATTATTTAGTTTTTTTTTAAGAACATTGAACTACGTTGCAAATCTACTAATAGGGACAAAACAAAGACATAAGAGATGGTTACAGTCCTGTGTTGAATTTTTTTAAACACATCGGTTAGATGCACAATCTAAAATTCTTTAGACATATGCAGAGTGTTTCATAAGAGTGGGACGACCCTAACATATATTTTTTGAAATGGAACACCCTATATCAGTAGTACAGAGGTAAACTATCGTATCTCCACATTTGGGCAAATGTACGAAAAACGGTCATTTACGTTGTGCATCACCCTATGTAAGCTACACGAAGGAATTTAGAATTGATTACACATTTCTGTTTTCCAATAGTTAAATAATGTATCTATAAAACTTTAAAGAAACATGTTTAAAAAAAAAGCTAATTTACAGTAACAAAGTTTGCCATGTTTTCCGGTAAATTGTCAATAACTCAAAAACCATAAACTTTAGATCAATAAATCCCTATGTTCTTTTCATCCACTCATAATGAGCAATAGTGCAATAATGTATAGGTGTCCGCCGATTGCCGCAGTCTTCTCTACTGGCTAAAGTATACAAGATAGACATTCAATTCAAACGAACTAAGGTATAAATCAGTCAGCGCTACTTTATAAAATTATTTTTGGCTATACAGGCTGTTCATAAACTGAGAGCCATATCAAACACCCAGAATATTTTTACATATTTCGCAAGTACGTATAATGAATACGTAATAACCAAAGATTTCAGAAGTTTTGTTTTTAAGAGTTTGTAAGATACTAATGATTATGTGTAAAAAATTGCTCTATTATGAGCTCTTATAATTTGAGTATTTATTTACATTTCATCTTGAATTTTTAGGTAAATTTCACAACAGCTCTGATCTATTGGTTGTTATGTGTACAGAGTGTTAAGTTTTAAAAAAAGTTAATTTTTTTCAAAATTTTCTAATGGAACACCCTGTACATCTAAACTCTTGTGAAACACTGCTTTAATGAGCTTTCATAAAACGCCAAATTTGTAAAAGTAGTGTGTCATTAATCTAAACAATCGCTCTTTCAATTAAAACTTATGGCAACTGTTTTCCTCTTTTCTAGCAAACGGCAACGTGATTTTGAATTTTTTTTTTTTAATTATTTCAATAAAGTTATTTAAATATTTTCAAAATAAAGGAAAACAGGAATTAGTTTAATAGGAACATATTCAATTACTTTGAACAATTTGAACAATTAAAATAAAACATATCCGTTCATTTATCATCTAACTGAAACTGAAAAACCGGACGGAAAGGCTAAATAACGTTAATATTGAAAGAAAAATAAATAGTTCATTGTTGTCTCTCGATTTTTTCAGTTTAGACAAAAACATTTGGCGTTTTATGAAAGCTCATTAAAGCAGTGTTTCATAAGAATTTAGATATACCGGGTGTTCCATTTGAAAATTTTGAGAAAAATAACTAATAGATCTGAGCTGTTGTGAAATTTCTGTAGACGAGATATTGTATTGACTACCTGCAAAAATTCAGAACGAAATGTAAATAAATAGTCAATCTATAAGAGCTCAAAATAGTGCAATTTTTTACACATAATCATTAATATCTTACAAACTCCGAAATCCGAAAAAAAACTTCCGAAATCTTTGGTTATTACCTATTCGTTATGCGTACTTTCGAAATACGTAAAAATACACTGGCTGGTATGAACACCCTGTTTAGCCAAAAATAATTTTATAAAATAAAGCTGACTGATTTACACCTTTCTATCTTGTACGGTTTAGACGGCAGAGAAGACCGCGGCACTCGGCGGACACCCTGTATAGGCTGTTCCCTTTAGAAAAATATATGTTAGGGTCGTCTAACTCTTACGAGACACCCTGTATATGCCTAAATAATTTTAGATTGTACATCTAACCGATATGTATGTTAATGCGCATACAAATTTCAAAAATGTTCAGCAGTAACGCCACTATCTTCCTCCCACGGCTGTTGGCTCTCCCTGTATAAATGAAGCTAAAATTTCCAAAATTTTCTGTTTCAATTATTTAAGTTATTGAGACACAAATCTTACTAATAATAATTTTAAGAATTAAGTTATAGTCGTATAGACCGCAGCGTAAATGTTTGCCGTATTTTGTCTTCAAAACATAAAATACCATAATATTTAAAATCCCTCATTGTTTTCCTATAACTTAGAAGAACATACCTACTTTTTTTTTTCAAATCAACGCTGTACCAAAAAGGGACACACAAAACGTTAAGTCTTGCCGAAAAACAAGATAAGATTTTCTACATTTTTTTTTATTTCTTGACATGTTTTATATTAATTTTTAAATCAGATTCAATCAGTTTCAGGGTTTGCAGAAAATTAAAAAAAACAAATAAAATTGCTGACATGTGTGTAAAGCCACGTTCATTGGTATTAAAATTCTACAGATTCTACTTGCCAAATATCAATTATGTAATTAATCGTCAAATTTGTTTTAAGATCTATACTGAAGAAGCGTTAAATAAAGTAAAAATAATTTTGCATAAAATTATAAAAAAAAAATTAACTCTGTATAAGAATCGAACCATGAACGTTCGCATTACGAAACATGAACGTTACGTCTGAGCCACGCGCTCAATTGAAATTTATAGTAATAATTTCGTCTATCAGCTATGTTGTAAATATGTGGCAGTAGGTGCGGCTGGACCTGTTCGGTTCGGCGACAGTATCTCGGTGTTCGTTCGGTCCCGCGAGCAGTAGGTCCGTTCCATCACTAATTACTAGTACAAGGACAATTACTTCATTATTTGATCACTATTTGAAAAGTTTTTTGCTGCTGTTAAAATGTTGATATTCTTGATCATTTACTATTTCCGAGAATACGAGTATATAATTTTCGAAAATAAATAAGCCTGTGAGTACATTTAAAAAAACCGATTAACTCTTCCCTTTACTGTTTTACGTTAAAATTTACGTGAAAGCCTTTGTAAATATTTAAATTTATATGCTATTTCCCTTTGTGTGAAAAACGAATTAACACCGTATATGAATTTTTTGTGAAAGCAAATTTTTAATTTTAGGATATCCAAAGGGCCTTTATGAACAACTACCCAAAAAACCTCCATGAGAAACTGATCCAGCGCGAAACTAAAGCGAGTAAGCTTCAGAACACACAACAAATAACAGAGTACTACGAAGGCGTGCCAATTCTAGCAACTCCCAATGCAAAAATTCAATGTGCTTCAAGTTCAATTGAGATTAACGTGAAGCCAAATTTTGGAAGATACATATCTGCCGTTAAGGACATTCGAATTGGTGATGTAATTGCAATAGAGAAACCTTTTGCAACAATACTACTCAGAGAGGACTATCTAAATCATTGCTTTTATTGTTTTCATGCTAGTTATATTCTCTTCCCATGTGATTATTGCACTAACGCATTTTTTTGTTCCGAAAAGTGTAAAGAAGTAGCATGGAGTCAGTTCCATCAATATGATTGCGCAATACTCTCAACTCTGTTGAATTTGGAGATGACTAAACTGAATTTATTAGCTTTGAGGGTTTGTATCTGTGCTAAAGATGAATATGAAAACATTGAGAAGTACTCTGAAACCAATAAGATTTATAAATCTGGACGTTATGAAGAAATACACTTTTTAGTTACTAACAGCAATTTGAGGAAAAATTCTGATTTGTTTCCCAGAGCTGTTACAGCTGCCATAATATTTGCACTTGTTGAAGATCGTACTAGCTTTTTTAATGATTTTGAAGACATAAATAAAGTAAAAAATATTTTTAAGGAATTGATTTTGAGACATTTACAGACTGGCCCATCAAATTTTCATGAAATATCCGAGTTATTAGAAAATGGAAACAAAATTTATGAAACTGTGGAAATTGGTGCAGGTGCATATTCTTTTTTAAGCCTTTTAAATCATTCTTGTGCGCCGAATGTTATTAGGCATTGTCATGGAGCAACTGTTATTCTACGAGCTTTAAGACCTATTTCGAAAGGACAACAACTCTTTGATAACTACGGGTACCATCATGCTGTTATGAAAAGAGGAGAACGACAAAGACACCTCGAGGAGCAGTATTTTTTTCAGTGTAAATGTGAAGCATGTGAATATAATTGGCCTTTATATAGATATTTACCAATCAAACAGTGTTACTTTGAAATAACTGAGGATCACTTAACATCATTGCAACACGGAGATAGTGAGGTTGCAAAAAAATTGCTGAACATCTTGATTGATAAGGCTACAATAATAGAGAATATACGACCTTGTAAGAATTTGGCTGATATTCAAGAGAGCATCAAGCAGTGTTTTGCTATTTTTGGAAATAAGCGTGCTCATCTGCTTTAGTATTTTCTCATTATTTCATTTTTACTCAGGAAAGATTGATAGGATTTTATTAAGCTTTCTGCGTATTCTTAATTTTGTTTGCCATTTTAATTTAAGTAATTTAGTTTTTTAAGCACAATTCTAACATAATATTCCATCTATTATATTAATATTTTAAGGAGAGAGAAAGAATGTATAAAATTGCGACAGTATTTTTATTTTCAATTGATTTTTAAAAATGGAGTGACAGATGTTAACTTCATGATTCATTGAAATTTCATGCAACGGGATTAGACTTTTGGAAACTTAATCGTTGTTTCCTCCTCAATAAAAAAGGTCTTGTTTAATTTTCAATATAGTGAGTGTCTATAAAATGGCGAAACAGCACCCTTTTGCACTGTTCAGAGGTATCCTCTATGCAGGGGAAAAAGTTAAACAAAATTTTGTCGTGATTCTTTCAAGATGTGTTTATAATTTACTAATTCTGAATATTTCAATAATTTTTGTACTGAAAGACATGATGTTCAAAACCAATTTTTATTTAAAATCAATAATGAACGGAGAAAAATTCTAATGTCAGATGTACATTAGAATTATTGTAGAAAGTTTATTGTTATTTTTACTGCAATTGTGGTAAATCGTATTTTAAAATATTGTAATTTATACAGGCGCGCGAGTAAATTTTTACATTATTTTGAAGTAAATAATTGAAATATTTCTAATGTGATAAACTGTATATATTACAGTTTGTGGTGGAAATTTTACATTAGACAATTGTTATTTTTACGATATATGTTCAAATTCTTAAATGTACAGGTATGTGCTATCGTCAATTTACAATTTTTATTGCAATCTCTACATCCGGCTACATTACACTAAAATAATTGTATTTAGTACATGAGACAGATGCTGTCACAATACGAACTCGCGTGTGCTGTAAAATCTATTGGAATTGCAATAGATTTTACAGAATATTTTTTTGTGTGTGCTGTTATGAATTTTTGTTTTTCAGGTTTTGAACAAACACAATCATAAAAATACCCAGACAAACAAGCTATATTAATAAAGCCCATATGGTTGCCACATCTACCGTAAATTATCTTTCAGGAATCACGAGATACATGTTTTTAAACATTTTTCCCATGCTCAAAGGATGTCACTGAATAATGCAAAATAGCGCTATTTCGTTATGTTTTAAGCACCTGTTTAATTTAGTTTATAGAGGAGTCAATACCTGTTATTTAATTACTGCTTGTTTTATTGAAATAATAGATGCTTTCCTTCGCTTAAAAGTTTGAATTGTGTTTCGAATAGTTTAGACCTGAATTTCGTAGTTGTTGCAACAAAATACCTGACTTGAATTTTTGATTGACAGTTCATTTGTAAATAACCATAATTTAATCCAAACAAGTTTTAAAAATAGAGAGATTCAAAGAAAAGAATATCTGTTTTTGGATCACGATTTTGTGAGCGAAAGAAAGCACCTACTTAATTACAAACGAACAACTCAATAATTTCTAAAATAAACGTGAAAAGTAATTTTTAAGTTTTAGAGTTAAATTAACAGGACTTTTCAATTAACTATTAACACATGTAAAAAACTGTCAGTATAGCCACCAGTATAAAATTTCTTTTAAATGTGTAAGTGATAAATGTCAACTGATAAATTGAGTAAAGTTCATATTTATGAAAAGGTCGAAGTTTTCCAAGTTGATGTATAGTATTTCTTCTCTCATCTGTAAGAGTGGTCTGGTTTAATTCTTAATCACACATTCTGAACGCCAGGAGAGTGATTTTACAATTTGAAGCTTCGATTGAGAATTAAATTAAGCTTTAAATAATTTTTAATAAGAGTGGAAGAAATACCGGGTGATCAATGGAATTCATAATTAGAGGAGGCTGTGATCGATGCTGTGTGGTTGAATACAATGAGAATTAAATAATAAGTTGACACTTGTCATATTTGAGGTTATGCTCGTGCTTTATACACTCTGTATTTTGTTATTTTATTTCGTATGGTGCTGGTTTAAACCCTTTTTTTGAGAATATTAGGGGGAGTTCCACAAGACAAATCCGTTTATTATCAATCATTTAAAAAAATACACGTCACAATTCTGACACGTAACATTTTTAATTTCAAACTGTCAGTCTGTGTTGTCAACTTTTTGGAAAATGTCACAGCCTGCTCTAATTATAAATTTTGTTGATCGCATGGTACTTGCGATTTTAAGCTTTGATGATTAAGAATTAAACTGATAGGTCTTTTATCTTAATTGTTAAAAATGTAAAATACTGTCAAATAAATCTGCAAGTATAAAATTCAAAAATCAATCTATGTATTTGAATTGTATTTGTACCTGCCATTAACATTTTTACTGTTAAACGTATTTTTTGTTATCACGAGATGTTAATTTCATACAACTTATTTTCTACGACTTGTTAATTATTATTGCATGAATAGGGATGTTCGATTCATTTTGTAATTCTTGTTGTTTTATTCGTTCATTTTGTTTTTGTGAAAGACAAGTACAAATTAATTTCCATATTTTGTTACCCACTTCAACTTAGAGTGCCCCTGATATACCGGATGTCCATTTCGAATACACACCACAGGAATTTCAATGTAGTTGTATTTAAATGTAAATTCCCGCTTTTCTATCAATAGGAATAAAGGCCGTCACACATTACACCGTGTCGTCCCGACACATGCAAAAGATATGTTGGCATTGCATTCGTCACAACCGTCCAGAAAAGCCCTATTGAAGGCTTAGGTCATCAAAAAATTTATCAAATGTTTGCAAAATTGACATCTGTGAGTGACATTTCTTAAATAATAAAGTGTAGTTTATACAGTCACTAAAACTAATAACTAAACATTAATAACTATGAACTAAAAAATTAAAAGGCCGGACTGATACGAAGCGGTTTATACAACTTCACTAAAAATTAAGAATTCGTTTACTTCAATTCTTAGTGGAAAAGGCGGGATGGCCGTAAATTTGACAGTACTTTCTTTCCAGTTAATATTCCCTCCACGGAATTTTCACACATAAACTTGTATAACAACTTCACTAAATATTAAGAATTCGTTTACTTCAATTCTTAGTTGAAAAGGCGGGATGGCCGTAAATTTGACAGTACTTTCTTTCCAGTTAATATTCCCTCCACGGAATTTTCACACATAAACTTGTATAAACGGAAACTTTTGCGTAGTTTTAATTTTAGTTTTAATTAATTTTTAGTTTTAGTTTTAGTAACTGTATAAACCAAGCATAAGAGGTTTGATATATTGAATACTTTTTTAATTTAGAGTTGAGTTTAGCTTATGTGTATATTTAATACGTTGCAGCTTGTTTTATCGAACGTGAGTACGACTCGCAAAGTGAAATTTCTTTACTTTTTAGGTTAGATGGAAAATGTTTTACTTTAATTCGAAATCTGATGTTAGACATTGTGTTGCCAACCTGAATACATACTTCCTAGCGCAAACAATTTAATTTTTTTATAATTTAAAGTAGGTCGGACCAAAAAATAGTGTGTATCATACGGCCAGAAACTGCTTCGCAAGTGCTCTCACTTGCAAAATGTCACTTTCTGGCCTAATGATACAAATAACTATTGAATGTATTTATATGCTTTTTTTAAATAAAATATCATCGGGGAACCAGGAATTTATAATTAAAAATAACATTGAAATCCCAATGGTGTATAATCAAAGTGTATACCTGGTATAGTTTGCTAAAATTCTTTGAATATTTGGTACTGAAGAAGACTGAAGCATGGGATACCAAATGTATGCTTGCAAAAGTATCGAACATCCAGTATGAAAGCTACATGCTGTTTAGTTATAAAGCAATAAAGGTTCCTCATTAAATTGTGTTTCATTCAACCTTTGTTATTAAAATGTACCACATTTTTTTCTTTTGCCTTAAAACATATGCCATTACTGTTCAGGGAGAAAGGAGTATGGTCACTTGCCATCGTGTACAAAAATTAATGAACATTTTTATAAGCGGTTAAATTCGATAATTTGGT
The DNA here is from genome assembly GCA_036172665.1 of Prosopocoilus inquinatus. NCBI lineage: Eukaryota > Metazoa > Arthropoda > Insecta > Coleoptera > Lucanidae > Prosopocoilus > Prosopocoilus inquinatus. The sequence continues at coordinate 20,802,608 of CM069875.1, forward strand.
TTTTCTTTGGGAAATAGAAAAATAAGAAACTGTACTACTTATCTGTAATTGACTATTCAAGCAGGTGGCGTGCTTTAAATGAGTTAAATACAATTTTGAATAATAAAATTTTGCTGCCACTAAGTAATTTTTAGGAAATAACCCAATCTGCTTAATTGACTCTTTCGAAGGGGGTTCTTGAGCTCAGAAACTGTACAACAAATAAAATCCCTCGTGCTACGATGAGTTTATTCAGCACTAATTTAAATTGATTAAAAAAATAAACAAGTACTAAAGAATACACAGAAGTAACATTTGTTTAAAGAAATTTTGAAAAGAAATTGTTACATAACATATACAAATAAGATAAAAATTACAACACCTTTATCAAGTGGAACGTAGTAACAGAGGCTTTCGGTTGCCGGAGGAGAGGGGGGGGGGATAATTGAATTCTGGGCATCGAGATTGGTTTTCTCCTCGTGTACAAACACACACACTCACTCCTGTTGCCCTGAAGGGGTTTCTAGGGGGTTAATTGCTATGACAAAGACAGCAGCATGATTGAACGGTTAGGAGGATAAGTAACTTAATTTTCGGTTTCCTCAGCCGCGGTACCTAAATGCTTATCTTAAGAATGTCCCCCTTTCTCGTTTATTTTACATGCGTTACAAAGGTTACCTAAATCAGCAGGGGGCAAGTTTAACAAGCTTTTAAAATATTTTAGCACAGGAACAGGAGGTATTCGCACGGTTTTTACGACTCCAGTATTTCCTGTTCAGCTCTTTATCTACTGGGTAAGTTTATGTTAAAATAAAACAGATTAATTCCACCCACAGGGCGCAGTAATCAAATTAAATTAAAATTTGGAATAAAATATGAGATCGACATTTCGCGTTTACATTTTTATTATAAACTTGACAAGTAAGAAATATACCGGGTGGGCCAAATTTGACACATTTTATAGGAAACACCTATTTTTAAATGAGTTAGTCAAACGTCAGACCTCGGTGTCTCACATTTAGAGGTGTTTAGGAACGTCTAAGGGTACGAACATGCCGAAGATGCCTCGCTATTCACCTCGATGTTTAGGTCGCGCTCGATAGGTCAATGTAGAACAAAAGCACAGTTTTGAATGGACGCGTGTATGCCGAAGATGCCTGATGCTAATCGTCTTCGATATGCATGATTCTATTTAAATCTGTACGTTTGTTTTACAGAAAGGTGATATCGAGGTGTCGAACGCTACGTAAACATCCAAGATGAACAGCGAGGCATCTTCAGTATGTTGTTAGGGTACGAAGATGCCTAGCTGTTTACCCTTGACGATTAAGGCGCGCACGATACCATGATCTCAACTCGATGTAAAACAATGTTAAATATAATCCTATATATCGAAGATGAATAGCAGCGCGCGTCTTCGATATATCCGATTCCATTTAAAACTATACGTTTGTTTTACGTCGAGGTGAGGTCGCTGTATCGAGCGCGACCTAAACATCGACTGTGAACAGCGAGGCATCTTCCGCATGTTCGTACCCTTAGGGTAAGTTCACAACGAAACTGTGATGATAGATGGCTTTTTCTGGTCGCAGAAAAGTTCTTAATTCTTATCGCTTATATGAGCACTTATTGTTGCAGCTCGGTTAGAATACGTGTTTCTCATTATCAGCGGTATTCGAAATCTCTGCTATCATCTATCATCATAGCTGTTTTAAATTGAAGCTATTTTCTGTAGCACATTATATTGTCACGATGGTAGTTTTTCGAGTTTTTCTTAAAAAATAATATAAAGAAATTATTGAAGCATGGGTTTGTGAAATCGAGGGCAACAGTGTCACAACAATGCGTGAGGTAATCCGATATAACACGGGTCTTGTTTCAAAACAAAACATCGGCAGAATCGCGGCAACTAGGGCAAGCGATTTCAGCAAGTAGGCAATATAATTGAAAGCCGAGCATATTACGAATAACGCAATGTGCGAATCGACAAAAATTGCGTATAAAATGTACAAATTAAAATTTGTACGCCAGTCGAACCCGACTCCGGTAGGCTTAGTGCCTACTGTAAGAAGGGCAGCCGCCCTCGCAGTCGACCTAGGAACGACTCCGAATTTGCAACATCTGCCATCTCGAAGAACGGGAGCTACCCGGAACGCTGATCCCAAGATCATCAGCATCCTGACGCCGATCGTAGGACGCCTGTCTGCCACCGCCGTCTACGCCCAGCCAGAAGCTGCCGATCTCATCCCAGTCAACTCCAGTTCCGGGGAGCCGCACCAGCCTGCCAGCTGAAGCCATCGCCACACTCCTGCTTGCCGTCGCTACCTCATCCGGCCCCACAATGGTCGTCGCTACTACCCCTAGATTTAGCATCTACTCCGTCGAAGCCATCGCAAGCGCTTAGATACCCGGAATCGACCAGCCTTAGCGTGACATGGTGAAGGCTCTTAAAATCCAGAGAAGAAGACCGTGGTCATCCGTTCCTGAGCCGCCGACCTTGACATCGCAACAACATACCGCCCGTAGAAGCCCGTCGCCACCAGACCAAACCAGCCGCCGCACAGACGACCGAATTTCAACCACCCATCTTGAATTACGAACCCTATCAAATTAAATTTTACATTAATAAAAGGTATCAACTTTTATAAAATAACTGTGTTTCAAGCTCTACCATCTGAAATAATACGCTACCCCCTTAAAGCGACAGGGTGCAGGCACCACGCCTAGCGTGACAGATTCCCTAGTAGCATTTTTTTTGCCAACGGTTGGGAATTAATTGGGGAATGCTAAATATTTTTGCCTTCGAGCCCCCTTTCATTAGCCCAACTTTTGAATCTTGTGCATGCCTCCAGTGGCGGCTCGTGATGATTTACTGCGGATGGGCAGCAATTACAAAAGGGAAAGATGAGTGCACATGGAACCGAAACATGCAGATTTAAATATCGGAACGGTTCCGTCACATAGAGTTCCATGCAACTATTCACCTGGCCGATCCCATTGGGCCGCCACCTCCCTACAATTTACTAACTATGGGTCCAACGCTAATTAATATTAGAACTATTAAGAGAAATAATAAAATGTAAATAGTTGTTAATGCAAGCACAAGACAGCGTAATTTTAACACTTTTAACATGTACAGTCGCGATTAACCTAATCGAGACAGCTGCAAGCTAACCAAGCGTTTGTTGACGCTGGCAATAAGGGTTACAAAACTGTCAAGCGATCTCGAATCGTTTGATCGTGACTGTAAAACTACTTAATCTGTACCTACCGAAAATTTTGAAACGAATGACTAGATCATTTGAAAATAATTCTCAGAACTAGTAAGTTAATACTACAGAACGGAATTTGGTACATGTACCGGTGGAAGGGAGGAGTAGTCTTGTGTTGTTTGAATATAATAGGATCGTGATTCAAATCAAAGCAAGACGCTAAGGTGCGACCGCCCGTTCCTACTCCTCCCTTCCACCGGTACATGTACTAAGAACCGTTCTATAGTTATTAGAAAGAAATAACAAAACTTTTGTGAAAAAGTTATTTCATATTTTTGTTTATTTTAACCGTTCACTTGAATGTTTTTTGCACTAGAGAATGCTGATTTTTTGTCAAAAGCATCAATCTTTGAATGGATTCAAATCGTGTTATCAAATATCGATTCAAGTAAAAATCGAGCAAGAAAGAATCAAGAAATTAAGCAATGTCAAATTTCAAAACTTATTTAAAAAAAATACAAACACTTACCCAAAAATTAGAATTATCATAAAAAACAAGTTTAACCACATAACCACATTATAAATGGAAAAGTACTCAGCTTCCTGACGAAGCTAGCAATCGATACTGAAACGTTGAGTGCTTTTCCATTTATAATTCTGACCGGTTAAAGATTAAAAACTTTTTACTTACAATTTTCATCGGACAAAAGTCGACTTCAATTACAACTATTAAAATAAAACAGCTATTTACTATACAAGTGTCTTATAGGGCAAATGTAATGTTTGGCTATTTTTTCTTGAGTGACTTATTTGCTGTTAAGGCACGAGTGTAATACACAGTTTTATCCAACACCTGTTTATTACGAAGTCGAATAATGCCAATTTTGAATAACAGTTTAATTATGGCTTCATAATTCCACTAGTGTTTTATAGACCTCATAATATATTCAAAATTGGTATTATTATGACATCATAGTAAACAGCTCGGCGATTTCTATACGGTTTTGAGTCGCATCGATACTTCTTTACCGATACGATACGATCCGAAAATACCGGTATTTTTCAGTGTATCGAACATCCCCATTTTCCGTTTCCCCAACCCAAGTCAAAAAATAAATTGAAACATTATTGTTGAAAGTTCCATTTTCGATTCGATTTCGTAAAAAATTAAACTGATTTAATGAGATCGCGAAAATAATCGATATTTTTAACTGAAAAATCGATCTTTTGAAAATTCAATTTTCAAATCGGCATTCTTATTTTGCACTCATGATAAACACTTTGATTAATTACATTGTTAAAAAATTACTTTTTATAATAACCCAGTCTAAAAAAGAAGTTTCAAATGTAACTGTTGGCCAACTAATTAGCTTTACGTAACTCAACTAAATTCCAACAATAAATGTTGCTATTATAGGGTTATTTGCAGTGTTGTTAAAGATACATTTCTAATAGTATCTAGATACAGATACAGATACAGATACAGATACTTTGAAAAACATGTATCTAGATGCAGATACAGATATTATTCCCGGAAAATATCTAGATATAGATACAGATACAAAATAAAGTAATAAAGTATCTGCAGTTTATTAAGATACTTGCAAGTGTAAAATTCAATAACTTATGCACTAGTGGAAGTACGGTATTATTTGCGATCCAAATCGAATTTTTTGTGAAAATTGACGGATTTATCGTATAAAGATGTGAATAATATACACGTTAAAACCTGTCATAAGTTTCACAATGCAAATAAGACAAATGAAGTTGATTCTTGTCTGATGATAATTGTAAGTAAAAAGATTTATTTAATCTTGAACCGGACAGATAAAAAAAAATTTACTTGCAGGTAACAGTTTTTTTTAGCAGTGTACTCGTACCTTCTAAATAGAAAATATTTTGTAATAAGTTGATCAGTAAGTTGATAAATAATCATCTCATTTCAATCAGGCCAACGTAAAATATAAATGAACAGATAAAACAGCGACATCCTACGATCGCTTTTTGACCTGACATTGCAGTAGGATAGACAAATTAAAGCGGAAGAAGCCCCAAACAGGGCTGAAACAGCTTTACAGAGGCTGCTCGAGGTTTTCACTGCAATCAGAAACGATTTGCGACAAAATTTTGTAAAATATAAAATTATCAATAGAAATGATTCAAATGAATCTGGGATCTTTAGTTGCAGAGAGTTTGAGAGCATAATTTTGTAATTGTATCTAGATGCAGATACAGATACATTTTTTTAGTAGTATCCGAGATACGTATCTAGATATTCAAAAGGTATTTATCTAGTATCTAGATACTTGCATCTAGATACTCAACAACATTGGTTATTTGTAAAAGCATAGGAAGCAAAATGATGCAATGCGCTACCGCCATACTCCAAATTTAAAACTCAAGATGAATGTGTCCAAGCGGTAATTTTGTCTGCGGAAGACAAATTGTGAGATCGGATGGGGGTTTGATATCTCACACGATCTCTAATGTATTCCCGTTTTACTGAGACAAATGATTATACTAGATACCCGAAGACCCAAATAAAAGAGACAACACGTAATTAGTGCTGTGAGAAGGCCGTTGAATACAACCCTTCAAATACAGTAGGCATTTGTTCACTGTACTAGGCCCGCGAAAAAAATCTGTGATAGTTATGTTTATTGTAAATACAACTAATATTAATATTAGATAATATTACTCTATTTGTGCGTTCTGTGTTTTCACAATATAGAATATAATAAAGTACTACGGCCACCAAACAAATGTGGGACAATTCTTTATATACATTTTTGAGTTATTTTATTAATTTTAATGCAGCTTTTAAAACAATTCATTTTGCTCTACGTGTAGATCTAATTCTGTGACTTGTAGAATAAGATGTAAATGTAAATGCATAGAATTGTCCTATATTTTTGGCGGGCGCAGGACCTTATTATGTGTTATTATTAACGGCGGCAGCCCTGGTGGAGAACCCTTTCCGTTAATTACTCGCGCTCATTCATAAATGCTAACCTAGTACTCGGGGCGTCGGGTAATTTAAAATCACGCCGCGCTGCTACCCACATGTTTATCAAAATGCACTTCTTGCGAGTATTCTTTCAGTACACTGTGAGTCACACCGTGTCTACGAATGCACTATTTTAGCTCGTCGATTGTTTTTCTTTACACTATTATTACTCAAGCTTAGGAAACTTGTCGGGGAGGCGTGCCGGCTGGTTATTCATATTGCCGTTTGCTGTCGCGACAGGCTTCTCATGAAAATTCTGTCCCACATATAATCCGCATGCACCGAGTGACGATCGAACTTATACCTAAAGTTGCCAAATCACACTGCCAATGGGTCCAAGCAACTCGGCTATGTAACTGCTTCAATATTGTTACGGTAATTTGGATAAGGGGATATAGTTAAATTAATGGTGCTATTCAGAAAACAAATTTAAATACCTTAATACTTTAAACATTAAAATTTAGATGAATAGATAAAACAGCGACATCCTACGATCGCTTTTTGACCTGACATTGCAGTAGGATAGACAAATTGAAGCAGATTTGCTCCTAATATGTCCCCCCATACAAGGCGGCCATGCTTGCTGTCAAAGCATAATGAAAGTTTAAAAAAAATTTGTTGCAAATCGTTTTTGATTACAGTGAAAACCTCGAGCGAATAAATTGGACAAGTCGTTTTTGGTCTGCATTGGGAATGTCGAGCTACGTCTCTGCTGATGAAGCCCCAAACAGGGCTGAAACAGCTGTACAGAGACTGCTCGAGGTTTTTACTGTAATTAAAAACGATTTGCAACAATTTTTTTTTTTAATTTAGGATCGTCCAGAATCATATTTTTGCTTTAGTACTTCACATTTTCAACTTTAAAGTATTAAATAGTTGAAGTTACCTAAATTTGCTTCCTGAATAGCACCATTTAACTCCTCTTAAAGTGTTCTTAATTTTAAAATTTTTAAATCATTAAATTCAAATATTTCTGCGGCCCAATAAAATACAACTAGAAATACATTTATCATAAATAATAGATTAATTTACATAATTATTTTTATTAAGGAAGGTTTTGGATTAAGAGTTTATCACTATCTATTGTTTCTCTGCAAGGTACGTTCAATTATTTCAAGATATTATGAGAGAGAATAAAAATTGTGTTTTGATTGTTAGAGCAAAGGTTAATTTTTGCAAACTTCCAGTTTGCAAAGTTTTTTAGTTTGTATGGGGTCGTATTTTATTTTATTTACAAGTAATTCCCGTAATATACTTTCTACTTGCTGCAGTATCATTATTCGCGGGATCAAGACAAATACGTGCCTAGATATACAGGTGAACCAAAAAGTTTTATACAAATGGAGAAAAAGTTTATCTTACATTTCACAAAAAAAAAATTCTTGTTAAAAAGCTCTGCATGACTTGTAGATTCATAATCAGATACAAAATGTTTAAAAAATTGATTGGCTGAAAAACAGGCAAATAAAAAATGATGGTTTGGATGGAGAGCAAAATACGTTCAACCTGTATTGGAGAGATTTTATAACATCATCAGCAGAGATTTGTTGGACAAAATTTACAAAGGAACATGTGAATTCGCAAACGAACGGCAGGTTTGATTCACAGACGAGTCCAATTTTTTTTATCTCTTCTATCTTAACAAGTGTGTAAATAAAACTCTGGTTAAATAGGTTGTAATCAAGAACTTTCTTTATTTTCTATAAATGAAAACTTGTTAATTTTTTTAAACGTACTTTAATTATGTTTACCTTTAGCTTGATATTGAAATAACATATACAATTTACCTTATGGCGATTTATTTCTTTGTTAAAAGTGCGAAATTTTCTAGACGTACGAACCTTGCTTGTGCATTTTTCTACAAACTGCTTGATGAGTTTTGTTTTCTTATTTAGACTCTCGTTAGTTTCTCTTAATTATTACGTCTTTGTACTGTTGGAAATAAAAAATAGGCTTCTAGATTTACGAAACTTTTTCAATAATTTTTTGTATTAAACTTCTGTGTGTAAAAATATTTCAAATGATTTCATCCTGAAGTGCGGATACCACTTATAGAATAATTATTTTTGGCCTTATTTTAGAAAATTTTGAAAAAATCTCGGTCACGTCAATTTTTAATTTGAATGGTACGCCCTTTGAAGTAAAATTGAATGTACATGTATTTGCCTTAATAGATAGGAGAGCTTGCTAAATAAATCACTATTTGATCATTTGAGTTTAACGACCAACAGTACTTATGATTTATTGATAAAAATAATTATTTTAAAGAAATTTAATGAAAACGTCAAACTGTACAATATTAACAGTTAAAAAAAGACATTTTTATACAGATTTTCTTGCTATTTTAGTGTATTAAAGGTTCTAAATGTATTGCGTTGATTTCTTTGCAAAAACCTAAAAACTGGCAACTCTACCTAGTTTTGGAATTTTCATTAATTCTCATTAAATATTAACATTTAAACCATAAGTATTACAGGTCGTTGAACTGAAAACTCAATTAATCAAATACAATTCAAAAACATATAATTATACAGGGTACCCACAGAGTGCTGCGGTCTTGTCTATCCTCTGTAGTATAAGACAGAAAAGAAATTTAAATGAGCTAGGGTGTAAGTCATTAAGTTCTATTTTATAAGATTATTTTTGGCTGTATAAGGTGTACGGTTATTGACAGCTATACGAAAATTTCATTTTTTAAATGGAACAGTACAGTAACAGTAAGTACGCATAACGAATACCTAGATAGTAACCAAAAATTTCTTTACGCACGGTAAACGATATATAGTAGGTGACGCCACAAGAGCACTCTGCCATGTGTCATGAAAGTGCGAGATCAATTGCGAGAGCAACAGCTGAAAGAAGGTTCGAATATCAATGCAATGAGAGGAAACGGTGTTTAATCCTTCAGCATGAGACAACATTAAAATATTTCTCGGAATTGCGTGAACGTTCCGAACGCCCACGTTATTATCTCTTGATTCTTTTCTGTGCTTAAGAGTTTCTAAGATATTGATGTTTATGTATAAAAAATTGCTCTGTTATGAGATGAGGTCTTACAGCTTGCTTATTTATTTACAATTCGTCGTGAATTTTAATAGGCATTCAATACAACATCTACAGACATTTCAGAACAGATTCCGTCTATCAGTTATTATGTGTACAGGGTGTTGAGTTTTGCAAGAAGTAATTTTTCTCAAAATTTTTAAATAGAACACTCAGAATATCTAAACTCTACTAAACTTTTTTTTAATTTCTTTAAAAAATAAGTCACATAATAGCTGAGAAATAATGTCTTTTTTAAATCAGAAAAAAATTCAAATTTGAATTTCTTCGTTGGTGTTTTTCTAAATTGGAACAAACTTTATACTGAAAAAAGAGTGTCTAAGTACATTATCACTGATATGTGAAATCTATGCTCCAATGTGCCGTTTAGCAGGAAAATAAAAATTATTAATGTTAATCTATTGTTGACAGTTTCGTAAAACTCTTGCAATATCGCGCTGTATAATGTGCTACATTAATACACTACAACATTAAGTTTCAAGCTGATACCATCAGATTTTGCGACTTCCTGCGACCTTACAAGATATTTAATTTTTTATGAATATAGAGTGTTCTATCTAAGACGGTTCTTTTCGTATCTCTTTGGTTAGTCATTTTACAAAAAATGGTTTCAAACAAAAGTTTCATTATATCATATAAGGTATATTTTAAAATTAGTTTTCTGTATACAGAGTGTTCCGTTTAGCCTGGACGTCATATCACTTTAAAGGGAAGACCCTATATATTTTTACATTTTTGGATTCCGGGCTCAATTCTAATGTGACTTTATATACCACACATAGGGCCTAATGTAAACCGTTTACGCGTTATTCAACTTTTTAAAACATATCACTGTTGCAGTACTTTAAACAAATGCAAAAATCTTCCAAACAAATGATGCTAGGGACTTGTGTTTTTTGCAAAAGACTCGTCTTGAAATGCTTTTTCACTAACACCATTAAGAAAAATGTCAAGTAACAAGGTCTTACACACAATTTAAAGTATATATATTATTTTTTAAATGTATTGTGGCGCGCCACCCGGCTTAGGTCAAGGCATCAAGAAGTCGGTTCGTTATGCGTCATTGGCTGCCACGCCACCGGGGTCTACATCGAACAGACTAGACTTTTCCGGCGATGGAACAAACTCGAATCTTCCAGCGTTAGAAAATACGAGAGGGCAGCAAAGGATATAAAATCGTCCGGGGTGGACTCAGGAGTCAGTCGAATTCTAACAGCGATCGTCGAAGTTAGACTTTTAGTGTGTAAATAAATTGTTACAAATAAATTAGTTTTTAAGCTTTATTAAATTACGGTTAAGTTTTTATCGAGTGTTTTATTCGTTTAAATAAATAAATTTAAACCCTAGAAACGTAACAGTATATTTATTGTATGTAACTAAAGTACATCGAACATATCAAGGGAAATTTTACAATTTTTTGACGATATAAACCTGTATTTTTTGAAATCTGAAGTATTATTTTTCAGGCAGGTAACAGGTAAACATTAGAAATATCAGTCACGTTGACATTAAAAGTCACAATAACACGAACAAATTAAACTATCTGACAGAAAAGTACAGTTCATTTAGCAGGTCATGATAAAAATAGACCCTGAGAAACGTCAAAATTAATATTTTGTCTTTCAGTTTGTCGACGCTTTCAATCTTTTCAAGATTCCAGTTCAAGATTCGCTGTCCTCTATGTTCTTTTAATTTTCATTGTAATTATTCAGCATTTTCATTGTTTTCCGTTCTTATTGATCTGATAAGATTCATTGCTTATGTTCGTAAGCTTGCGGTGTTTGTAAATGGAAATTTTAATTTCCATTAAAATTCGTTTGTTTATTTTTAAATATTCGAACTGTGGTTACATTATTTTTACGTTGTTTCTTTTCTTGTATAGGAAGGTAGACTTTTGTTGTGTATTCCTTTAATATTTCTTGAATTTTTTCTTTTGTTCTGTTATCATTAATCATGAAGGGTGGGAAAATATGGAACGTACTTTCTCAAAATAGTTCATCTACGCGTTGTTATATCAGGTGTTCAATTTGAAAGGGTTGTGTTTTTATTTTTTTAATTTTGAGGATATAAATTCGGTTAAATCAGCTAATTTCTATGTTGATGCTGAATTTAATTTAATTTATAATCGAAAAACGTAATAATATACAGGGTGTTCAATTTAAAAAAAAATAAGTTTAGTATATATCTCGTTTATCCGACCATCAATTGTTTTTCTGTGAGCATACAGAGAAACTTTGAATTAGTCCCTTTAAGTTTTGTGCTAAGTATTTTTTTCCTAAAATCAAAAATAAAAGATTTAAAGGGGATAGGAATTCTCGCATAGTCACCCTGTACTTTCTCAAAATAGTTCATCTATGCGGTGCTATATTGGGTGTTCAATTTGGAGGGGTTACCATTGTAAAATTTTTTATTTATGTTGATAAAAATTAGGTTAAATTAGGAAAGATTCTCTAATTTCCATGCTGATTCTGAATTTGTAAACAATTGCATTGCTAGTCAAAACATTTGTACGATCTTATTTTTAATTTTTTTAGCAGTATAGTATTTTGTATTTAATTCGGTAGAGATTTCTTTTTCTTTTTACAACGATGCCAACATTTCTTAATTACTTAGAACATAACTAAACAATAACAGAAAAATATTTTTAAATTAGTAGGCCATGTTCATAATGAAACATTATCTCTATCTCCACTGCAGATTCACAGATTCCTCATTCTGAGGAATAAATTCTGTGAAAGTCTTAGTAATGGCAAAAAGTACCAACCTTTTGATTTCGCTGGAACTAATCATTTTGTAGCAGAAAAGTGTGAGACCTTTTGTGGGACATGCTGTATATTACTGCATTAACGTTTATATATTACAAACTTTAGCTAAATTTACGCTAATATGCGAATTTAAAAATTATTTTAGTTTCATTTTCCTTTCATAATCCTTCTCTGATAACGCAGAACTTAACGTAACATAACACGAGAAGTCTTTTGTTATTTTGGTTATGAACCGATGAATGAATCGTAATTTAATTTTCACCGTCTGTTGTAAATGGTATTGGTATTATCTATACAAATTTTTATAAAAATCTGTACACCTATGTAGCTACAGTAGCCATGTCCAGTAGCTCCCATTAGATCGTTCCACTGTGCGTCGTTTACGTACTAATAACAATAATTTAAGACAGACTTTTTTACATTATATTTAAGTACAGTTTTTAAGTACAATATATTACAAGTAAATTCACAAGGTTATCCTACAAGTACATTGTTTCACAGCTTGATTTTCACATAAATAAGCTTAACTAAAATTATATTTGGTTGATCAGATATTATTTACAAAGTAAACATAAAGTGTTGCAGTTGATACAAAATAAATAAAAAAAAAAAAACAAAACAGAAAACGTGCCTCAGTAAATTGGCTTAAAGTTTAAAGAGTAAGACCGATCTTGTTCTTGAAAAATATTCCCACTTTACACAAATAAATTAAATTACATAAATAATGAGCTTGGTTAAATCCAGAGAAAAACGAAGCTCATAAACAGCCAAATTATTGTGCTTTGAGGTGAAGTTTGACCAGAAGACGCTCGAATTCGGTAACTGCATTGGGACTGAGTCTTGTTGTCCTTGTATTCCGTGAAATTTGGAAACATTTCAATGTTCTCACGCTAAAATAAAGGTATTTATAGCATAATTAAATTCACTTTGACTCACGAATTCATACAATGGCCAAAGTGTCATCTCTTTTCGTGCAAAACGTCATGTGAAGGCCTTTGTAGAAGTACTCTTCAATCTTCTTGGTAAGTAAATGTTCATGGTAGGGAATGTCTTCAAGGTGTGCCATGAAGCTTTTATTTCGGAATTCCTGCGGTTCTTTGATGATGAGTTTTTCAAAAGGTGATAACATAGAGTTCGTATCGCCTTCTATTGTATATTCTTTTGCACTTTTTATTGCCAGGATTGCTCTCGCGTTTGCTTCCGGTGAATTTTCATCGCCTGGTTTGTAAGAGAAAAGAGGAGTTCTTGGAGTCGTTGATGGTACAGGAGAGTCAGAACTAAAACAATCGTTTCATTAAAATGAAAACTATGAAGACTTCCAATTTTATTTCGGCGACATCCAAGTAAATAGTAAAGGCTCTTTGATATGTCCTAATTTTATCGCACAATTAAGTAAATGAAAAACAGTTTATTACCTGCCGTGAAGAATCATTTCCTCAACTTCGGACATATTAGCATTATAAAATTCTCTAACCCCCAGGGTTTCGAAGAAGTATTTAATTGGTGGCATTGAGTAACAACCACCCAAATCTATTTTGGGGTAATGTAAAATGAAGGCAAGACACATTTCTTCAGTTGTTGCGTATCCACCAAGCGTTGGCTTCTTTCTTTCTTTTGTGGAGTACGTGCATTCAGTAACTAGGGAATCCCCAGGCAAAATTTTTATTTCATGCGATAGTGCTCTTGCTTGCTGATAATTGAAATCGTAGTGGTCATCCTAGATGAATTTTATAGTTATGAAAGCTGATGTAGAAAAAATCATATACATATTATACAGAGCTGGTATAAATGATTCATTGGACTTAGTAGGCGTTGAAATGTTCTGCCTTTTATTGTTTTGTTGCTGCTATTTTATCAAACGAAAGGCATAAAATTTATATAGAAACTTCATACCTGTACTAAAGCTGGAAGTTCTTTATGTCCTCGAATATGTCTGAGTTTCAGTTTTCTTCCCGCCAGGTGTGAATGCAATAACACCGACACAACGTTTATGCCATCCCGGGGAAAAACCTGAAACAATATGAGGCATTCAACAAACTTGTGCAAAACGTTGCCTAAAAAACTAACTCACCTCTCTGGTACAATCGTTGCTGCAATAACCGGCGGATTTATACTCGTCTTGTAAAGGAGGTACGACTTGGAGCGAAGACAAAAATATACCAGTGACTAGAATTCCACCGTCGTTTTCGCGTAGCTTCCTGGTGTATTTAACACGAACTCCTGTAGTATCCACAGCTGACTTCATTCCTCTGTTGTCAAAGTGAGTTTCCAGCATATAGTACCTGGTCGTTTTATTATGTAAGGGAATCCCCACGTGTTTTGGAAAATTTTCACCTAAAAATTATTTTATCTATTTAAAAACTTTCATTTTTATCATTTTTTAATGTGTGCACTTGGAACTTTTCCCTTTTAATCATTCAAAGCTGGAAATTTTTTTTTTTGCACGTTGAATTCCAGTTCGAATAAAAGAAGATTTCCTTTTAGAGAAAAGAAAGGAATGAATGTTTTCTTAAAGCAGTTAATTCTATTCGAAAAAAATCTCATTCTTGCATTAATCAGCATTCAACCAGGCATCAAAGAATCACGAACAAAAGCCATTAAGTATGCAGCGATTTTAATTGAAAGTCTTCCACAGTCGGTTTGTTGTAACAACAATGATGAATGCACCGTTGGCCTCAGTTCGAAGCCAATGTGCATATAATGAAGATGTATCTTACCTTTTGATCCGACAGCCCACGTGACTACCGGCGTTACACATTTATCCCAGTCGATGGGCATTTCCGGTGCGTAGCAAAACTTGCCTTCTTGTTTTGAGTATTCGTCCCACTTGCCCAAGCCCTCCGATGGATCGATTGCGCATTCCTTCAGCAACATGTGGTGCACGAAATTGGTGTGGTTTTTACCTATGATTGGTTCATAACCAATGATATGGTGTTTCTGCTGGAGGGTTGGCGATTTAAAGATCTTGCACCAGTAGATTGTGTTCATATTGTTTTTTATTTCAAACTGAAATAATTTTGAATAAATAGGAATGTATAATACAATATATGATATCTTTCAAATTTAAATCTAAAATACTATATTATAAATACATATAGCAAATAAGTTGCAAATAAATATTATAGATTAGTATTTAAAAAAATTAAACAAATCCTAAAATAATGGAAGGAAAATAAGATGACTGACAAGATAGTTATAATTTTTAAAGAATATAGATAAATAAATCAAGAAAGAATCTAGAAAATTAAAAGTAATTTTTAGTAAAACGTGTTGTGTAATAATAATATTTAGATGCGTAATAGATACATACCTAAATGTATGGGCAGTTAGCTTTACAGATCGATTAGGCTTCTTACAGTAATCTGTGGTTGTAACTCTAGCAATGCACAATACTGAAAGATACTTAACTGCTCAGCAATTTGCGAAAAGAATCTTTTAAGCATGCGACGTGAATTTGTTCAACGAGGCGAAGCCGAGTTAAATACACTTTCAATTTGAGAAGAGCTTAAAAGACATGTAGATATTGCAACAAATAAAACAATTGTTTTTGACAAAAAGTATTTTTGTCATTTTCTTAAGTAATTATATTTGGTAACGAGGACATTTAGATATTAATAAAACCCACGTAAGATTGAAGATATAACTAAAATGCCCAACAATAATGTTCAAACTGAGGAAAATCCCGAGGAAATTATGCGCCGAATGGAACGATTCTCATTTGACAGTTTTGATAAAAATCAATTAATATTATGGGTAAAGTCCGGATTTATATGTGCTAAAAAAGTGGAAAATAAGTTTTTTTTATGCGATTAAAATGGATCAAAATATGGATATTATATGCGATAAAAATTTTATTTTACTTATACATACTTTAGAATAATAAAAACATAAATTGTTTCATATAAGTAATTTTAACACTTAACACTTAAATAGTAGGATTACAAAATATAATCAACAGTTGATTTAAATTATTTGGGGTAAAATTTTGTCGTCTGTCTGTCAAAATATTTTTATAAGAGGAAAACGAACGCTCGACATCGCATGAAGTAATGGGCGCAAATTTCATGGATGCTACATCTTTGGGGTCCATGTCCAAATCCTCTTCACTTTGACCTTTTAAAACTAAACAGATTTTCCTCATTTTATTGTAGTCAGGATTACGTAATAGAACCTTGTCTAATTTTGCCATTAACTTCTCTCCTATCTCCCCTGGAATTGATTTTACACTTTCAATTGCATCATCGACCACTTCAAAAGAATCTAATAGAGCCGTCTGGGATGATTCCAACTTTTTAATGGTGGATATTAAAACCGAAAAATGAGTTTTAATGAATGCTAATTGATTCCCGATGTTTGTGTTCGACATGCATTCCTTACAAATTCTTAAAGCCGCTGAATTGGAATCATCCAATTCTAAGAAAATTTCCTTTAATTGTTTAAAGTTATCTGCGTAAAAATTTGCTGCTTCAAGCCACGTACCCCATCTCGTAATTATTGGTTCTGGTGGTAATGGCAGGTCAGCAGCTAATTCTTTATAGTGTTGTATACGCAGTGGGGCTTTAAGAAACGCCTTTTTTCCGTTATTGATCAACTTATTTACTGTTGGGTATTCTAGTCGCACCAATTCAGCGAGCCTATTCATTGCGTGAGCCATACAAGTGAAGTGCATCAGATTTGGGTAAAACACCTGTAAAGCCTGTCCTGCTTTTATCATGTAGGCTGCTGCATCAGACACCATTAGTAATATATTTTCCGATTTAACTTGATTAGGTGCATATAAAAGTGTCAAGCTGTCGTTAATAAAACGTGCGATCGTTGAATGATTTGTTTTTTCCAAAACTGCACTATTTACCAAATAAGATATTGGTGCAACTGTGTTGCTTAATACTCCTGCTAACATATTTGCTACATAACGACCGCAGGCATCTGTCGTTTCATCAACTACTATATAAATATTGTTGTCGCTAAGCTTCTCTCTTATTTTCTTCATCCGTTGCTGGTAGCATATACTTAGATAGTTTTTCCGCAAAGTCGATTCATTTGGAATATGACGATTGCAATATTTTTCCAAAAAGTTCGAAAACTTGCTTGTTCAAGTTTATGCCAAGGAATGTTTGACTCTGCCATAGCACTGCACAAGTCTAAAAAGAATTCATTTCCTGTGTCACTGCCCTGTGAGTTACTGGCTGTTGAAGAAATAAAAGACTGCTTAAAGTTAGACACACATCTTTTCTCCGACTCCTTATGGAGGTTTGTAGCCAAATGTTGATCAATCTGGTACTTTTGGTCTGACGACACTTTAAAATATTGTCAAAATGAAAATGTGATTTTTAAGAGAATTTGTAAGGTATCTACCTGTTTTGAGCATGCATTGCAAAAAATAACTTTTCCATCTGTAGTTAGATGTTTAGATGCTTTAATCCATTTTTTCAATAGCTCGGATCGAGAGGATGCTACTTTCGGCATTTTGAAAAGATAAGCACTGAATTTATTTCGTCTTTAAATTAAATAAGAAAATAACAACTAATTCGCGTTGATAAATACACTAGTCACACACATTCACGGAGTTCTTATCTCAAACTGAAATGCAAAACATAAGTGCAAAATGCAAGTGCAAGTCGCTACAGATTCCCAGAAAATCACATTCCGGGAAATCGTAAAATAAAGTGGCCAGACGTTGAGAAGAATAAA
The DNA here is from genome assembly GCA_036172665.1 of Prosopocoilus inquinatus. Taxonomy (NCBI): domain Eukaryota; kingdom Metazoa; phylum Arthropoda; class Insecta; order Coleoptera; family Lucanidae; genus Prosopocoilus; species Prosopocoilus inquinatus. Next base: position 20,820,325 of record CM069875.1, read on the forward strand.
TTACTTCTTGGAAAAGCTGCAGACTTGAATATTGACCGTATATGGAATTATAATGTTATTTATATCAATATATGGATAAATAAATAAATATGCGCTAAAAGTCTAAAATATTAAGTTATATGTGAAATAAAACTACCATTTTTGGGCTTCTCTAATCGACAAACATATAAATACAAAACGCCAAGTTTAGGTATGTTAGCGTAAAAAACTTGTAAAAACTTATAAATCCGGTCTCTAATTATGGGACTACGTTATTTGTTACCGTAGAGGCCAGGAAAATCAAAGTGCTGATGCATTATCGAGGTTATTTTTTCAACCATGTAAAGAAATAACAACAACCGCAGAAATTAGAAGCAAGAAAGGAGTTGGAACTTATTGAAAAGAACTTAGAACAGAAGACAAAACTCTTTGTAAAATCATGAGTTTGATGGCCAGAGAAACCAAATGACTTGGTTACAGGGCGTACCATGAAAAACGCAACGAACTGTTCAATAAAGACGGTATTGTACTGTGGATGGGTAAAACTATAATTCTCAAGTCTTTATAATAAGAACTTCTTTCAGTTTTGCATCAGGGACATCCAGGCGTTGCAACAATGAGATAAATCATTCGGTATTGTCTATGATAGTCTGGAATTGATGAAGGTATCGATTCAACAATGTCAAGGTTATCAGGAAAACAGAGGTGAATTTTTGGAAGTTCCGTTGTTCTCTTAGAACATACCAGGAGGTCCTTGGCAAAGGATCCATACTGATTCTACAGGAAAATTTGAAGGCCGTATGTGGCTTGTTGGAGTGGATGCATATTCCAAATGGGTTGAGGTCGAAATGATGAAATCTAGCAATACAGAAACTGTTATTAAACATCCTCGTCAATGGTTTGTAAGATATTGTGTTCCAGATCAGATTTTCTCTGAAAAATTTGAAGAATTTTGCAAACAAAATGGTTGTAAACACATTCGAATTACACCTTACCATCCTAAATCAAGTAGATTAGCGGAGAGATTCATTCGCACTTTTAAGAGATGAAGATTAAGATTTTCATCTAGTAAATACGACGATGGTGACATGGATTGACGAGTTCAAAAGTTATTAATGATGTATCGTAGCACACCGCACAAAACGGGTACTGAACTGTTAAATAATCGAAGGCTTAAAACTTTACTGGATCATTTGAAACCAGACCTTCAAAAGAACATGATTCAGGAAATTTGAGAAATGAACGAGAAAGAGGATGGAAACCAGGAACGATTGAACTTAGAACGGGAGACTTGTCTTACCATGTATTGTTTGTTAATTAGTTAAGACCCAGAGGAGGAGCCGTAATTGATAGATCCATTGGTGGTAAAACTGAAGACGTCACGCAATCTACTGCGATATCTCAATCTCCAAGAGTAAATCTTGAAAGTGAATCAAATGCAATGATTCATTTAGAGAGAGACCGACCACATCTAAATCATCCATCAATCATCAACTTCATCAAAACAAACCTATATATATATATATATACCAATCTACTAGAATTCGGAAACTATCGGCGTATTGTAAGGAAATTTTCGAGAAAACTACATTCACAACTGTACTAATACGGCGGTGTCGCCTTCAAATGAATTCAGGCTTAGAGTTGATAGAGAGTCATATTATCTGTTCATGACAGATACGAGTAAAGGAAGTGCAAAATTCAGAGAAATGCTTAATTAATAGTCTTCCTCTTTAACTAGAAATTTAATTGAGTGTATAATATTTCTATTAAGCAATGAATAGAAAAAAATAACTTTACTGAAATTTGTAATATTTCAGTTAGTTTGTAAATCATAAATTATATCTGTAGATGATTTCAAACATAGAATAATTGCAGCAACATCAATATTGACGATGCTAGAAATAAATTAGAACTGTTATAAGAACAAGCGAAGTATGCATTTAAAAGTTTCAGCAGCATGATGTTTATTTTTTAATAATTCGCAAATTTCTATATTTTTTTCGTTATTCTTTTGTCGCTTGATTTACTCATTTTTTGAAACTTGTTTATTTTATTTGATTTTTCAATATCTTGAAATTTTTTCTAAGTAAGGAACACAATTTTATATAGTTGAAAAGAAAAAAGAATTCTCTATCATATATAAAATATCGTGCCAATAAAAAAAAATGTCGATGATGTTATTACTTTTGTACAGTGTAGACAAAAAAATATTTTGTTTGCAATTTTCAAGAAAACTACGTCCCATTTAAGAATATATACTCTTTACTGAATGTTTAAGGAAAAATAAATGAGTTATAGCTTGGGGCCTTTATACTCAAACAGACTTTACATGTGGCGTGTACCGTATACTCTTTCGAAGCGTCCACCGAAAGTAAATCAAAGTGAGTTAAATATAAAGGGTGATTACCGTTACGTTGTAGCTTGCATTTATGTAGATAACTTAATTAATAATGTCTCGTTTCGAATAATTTTTGGGATTTTTAAATGTACAGAAGGTCATGGTTTTCTGTAATTGTCAAACGTTTATCAATTGTTATGTGAATATTATAATGTCTTCACTTGAAAATGCAGTTCCTGAAAAAATTCCAATTTTAATTGGACGAAAATCAACTTCAACTTCAGGTCTAGCAAAAATTTGCCAAACGTCATAATGAATTATGCAAAGGTGTATTAAAAGATTAAGATAAGAAAGAAATGTATAATATGCAATTCATTTATTGGAATTTCGGACGCATATGTATACGTAAGAAATTTCACACTTGCATGAACTTAGTGAATATGCTCTTAAGGTGACGGACACTTATTGTGAATCACTCTGTATACAGTTTTTTCTGGATGATACCTTAACTAATTCAAAATAATTTGAATAATGCAGGATAGTTTTCGAAATGTTTGTAATAGTTATTTATCTGTCAATATTAAAAATCAATGTTACATGAAGATATTATTTTTAATATTTGGTTATGCTAGAATCAAGAAAATATGAAACCGAATACAAAATTCTAATTTTTTTTAATTAATAAATCTTGAAGCACCAAGGTTATGATTTTATAGTAGTAACGTACACATTTCAAATGCAATGTTTCACGTACAATCAAGGACAAAGAACGGTCGCGGCGTGAAAAATTAAGTATGCGAAGTTTATGAAAATTTCCAAATTAAAAAAAAAACTTTTAAAGTATTTCAGGACGATTTTAAATTCATTGAACTACTGCTTACCTTTCTAAGCGTGACGTCCCAAGTTCGAATAAAGTTATCGTTCTCGTCTTCTTCAACAGGTGGCGGACCAAATAAGTGCAAACTTTGCACACCTCGACTTTCTCCGTGGTAGATCATTTCGAAATTGTAATGCGGATCTTTGTCATGCAATGCCCATATGACTCGAACAGTGTCATCCTGAGTGATGGTACGAATTTTTAATAAATACGTTTCAGTAAATCAGCTCAAGATACAAATAATAGTACGAAAACTTTAGCTTGAATCCAAGCTTATTAATACTTGAAATGCTTTTCAAAACGCTGTTATTTGTTAAAACTTGTGCTGTGTTACAACCATAATCTGGTTTAAGTAAAATGGTAAAAAGAAGTAAAGGTCAAATCAATTGCAAAGAAAGATGTACTGAAAATAATTAACAAGTTGGTAAAAATTGATAATGATAATGTCACGTTGAAATTATTTGTCAAAAAAGTAAATTATTGCAATTATCTGCATTACAAAATTATGCGGTATCAGCAACCATTAAATGTTTCAGTAGGTCAACCGCGCTACACACGCTCGCATTTCGCATTGCATTACAAAAAATACAAACATTGCAGAATGTAAGTGTGTATGTGTCAATCAGAGCGTTTTGCAGAGAACAAATTTAGCAAGGGTTAATAGATGCTGAGACCTGAGAACTTTGAATTTTGGAATCCCCAGCCACCAGGGCATAAATTGATTTTGACGTATAATTTAAATATGTATAAGTAATATTGGAAATCGAGCAGTAGGATAGTAATAGAACTGGTAGCACAAGAAGTAGTAGTAAAACGGCAAGATAGTGTGGCGCGCCACCCGGCTTAGCTCAAGGCGTCAAGAAGTCGGTTCGCTGTTATGCGTCATCGGCCGTCACGCCACCGGGGCCTACATCGAACAGACTAGACTTCTCCAGCGTGGAGGATTCGAGACGGCCGCAAAGGATATAAAATGGGCCAAAGTTGACTCACCAGTCAGTCGAATTCTAACAGCGATCGTCGAAGTTAGATTTTAGTGTGTAAATAAATTGTTACAAATAAATTAGTTTATAAGCGTTATTAATTTACGGTTAAGTTCTTATCGAGTGTTTTATTCGTTTAAATAAATAAACTTTAAACCCTAGAAACGTAACAGTGGTGTCGGTGTGCGGGTTTGTGCAAATAAATAAACAATTTAAAGTAAATTAAATTTAATCAGATTATTAAATAAGTACAGTATCGGGAAAAAACAATGGCTACGAGAAAAGTGTTGTTGAAAGACTTAAAAGTGGCCGAATTAAAAACCGAATTGGAAGAACGAGAGTTAGAAACCTGTGGTTTGAAAGGCGCACTTCAACAGCGTCTCCGATGCGATTTGTTGACAGCTGGTGAAGATCCAGAAACGTTCCTTTTCGAAATTTCGTGTGGTCCCGCCGATTTTAATAAAATCTTGAAGGATGAATTTCGAGAACAATCCAGAAATTTGGACGAGAAGTTTCTAGAACAATCTGGAAATTTCAAGGACGAACTTCGAGAACAATCCAGAAATTTGAAAGAGAAGTTTCAAAAACAGTCTGGAAATTTAGAGAAGAAACTTCTAGAACAATCTGGAAATTTCAAGGACGAGCTTCGAGAACAATCCAGAAATTTAGAGGAGAAGCTTCTAGAACAATCCGGAAATTTCAAGGACGAACTTCGAGAACAATCCAGAAATTTAGAGGAGAAGCTTCTAGAACAATCTGGAAAAATCGACAAATTACAGAATAAATTGTTGGAACAATCTAGAGACTGAGACGAGAAATTTCTAGAGCAATCCAGAAATTTCGACGAGAAACTTCTAGAACAGTCCGGAAATTTCGACGAGAAACTTCTAGAACAGTCCGGAAATTTGAAGGGTGAATTTCTAGAACAGACGAAAGGACTCGAAGATAAACTAGTGGTAAAAATATCGGAAGAAACAAGAAACCTGCAAGAAAATGTGGAAGAAATAATATTCCAGCAGGATAACAAAATCAAAAATCTGGAACAAATCATGGCGGGGTTGCGAGTGTTCGGTGATCAGCCGCCAGTAGAAATACTAGAAAATAATGAAACCCGAATTGTGGGAGGACAAGCAGAAAATTCGAAATTGAAAATAAAACCACCAACATTCGATGGAAAGTCTTCTTGGCCCAACTACTTCAAACAGTTCGAAGCAGCAGCAAAGGCAAACAGATGGACGGCCCGCGAAAAAGCCACTTCGTTAATTGTGGCCTTGAGAGGGGACGCTATCGATGTGCTACAGACGATGCCGCCAGAGGAACAAGAAGACTTCGACAAGCTGGTGAATAGGATGGAAATGCGTTACGGACAGGCCCATCTGACCGAGGTATACCATGCGCAGTTGAGGAATCGCTGTCAGAAATCCGGAGAAAGTCTTCAGGAATTCGAAGCAGAGGTTGCGCGGCTGGCCCAGTTGGCATATCCCACAGCTCCTGTTGAATTCCTCAAATGTTTGACGGTGCAGACCTTCATAGATGGAATCCGTGATCCAGACAACCAGCAGGCATTGAGAATGACCCATCCGAAGACGTCCGAGAACGCATTGGCTTATGCCTTGGAATTTGAAGCGGCGAGACGAGTTTCAAGAGGGCATGTCAAGGTGCGAGCGGCTACGGACTTCCAAGAGGAAGAAGAGGAAGAATCCGCTAACTCCAAGGTGGGATCTGCTATAAAGGAGCGACCCAGGGAATATGCCACCGCCGAGGATGTTCGCCGCATTTTGGAACAGGTCTTCAAGCAAAAGAAGCCGCTGGTGTGTTGGAATTGCCAGGAGGAAGGACATGTTCGCAGGCGATGTCCAAATCCCAGACAGGATCCAAGAAAGCCACAGTTAAACTAAGCCGGGTCGGTGCAGAGGGGCAAACGTCGACCCGTATTCAAAGGCCCCCAAGGACGAAAGCCAACCAAGTAATATTCCTACGGCAGTTAACCAGCAGTGTCTTCGTAGATGTTACCATTGATGACATTCCTCACACCATGTTGTTGGATACGGGTGCGACGAAGACCATCCTAAGACCCGACGTCATTAAGTCATCTGGACGCACCGAGCCGACCAAGTGGAGACTGAAAACTGCAACTGGAACATCAGCAACTGTCCACGGTGAAGTAGAGGTTATCATCACCATTGGTTCAACTTCAATAAAACACCGTGCACTGGTGGCAGACATAGAGGACGAGGCAATTTTGGGCATGGACATCATGTGTGCCCACGGGTTCCAATTGGACTTAAAGCGTGGCGTGATGGCGGTCAATAATGAGGAGTTGGTTCTACATCAACGAGAAAACGTGGCCGCTCAAGTAGTCCTCGCTGAAGACGTTGTATTACCCAGCAGGACTGAGGTTATCGTCGACGCAAAAATGGACGGTGTTTTTCAAGATGGGCAAGTCATTATGGTTGAACCTAATACTGATGATCAAAGGATTGGAAGAGGAGTCCTCGTTGGGAAAATGTTGCTGACAGCGAAGAAAGAAGTACCTGTCCGCCTGATGAACGTCAATTGTTTCTCCGTCAATATCAAGAAAGGAACCATCTTGGGAAGCTGCACCATGGTGTCCTCCATCTCCCGCCACCTTGAAGCAAACGTGCCAGAAGCGAAAGTCCCAAGGAAATTATGGGAAATGGTTATGTCAACAGCCCAGGAATTGACTCCAGACCAGAAGACAAAAGCAAAGAATCTGATCGGCCGCTATCAAGATGTATTTGAGGTAGAAAATGGATCCAAGGGAAGAACTGATGTCGTGAAACACAAAATAGAGACTGGAGAAGAAAGACCTATCCGTCAAGCTCCAAGGCGATTACCGTTGGCGAAGCGTGAGGAAGCGGAACGCATTATTCGTGAGATGGAAAAGGATAATGTAATAGAACCATCAAGCAGTCCGTGGGCGTCACCAGTAGTGCTTGTTAAGAAGAAGGATGGGTCCACCAGGTTCTGTGTAGACTACCGGTTACTCAACAATGTCACCAAGAAGGACAGCTATCCCCTGCCATGGATTGATGATACCCTGGACACCCTGGCCGGCTCAAAGATCTTCTCAACTTTGGACTTAAAGAGTGGATATTGGCAAGTGGAGCTGGCGCCTGAAGATCAAGAAAAGACGGCGTTTTCCATTGGTATGGGTCTGTGGCAGTTCACAGTGATGCCATTCGGGTTATGTAATGCCCCAGCGACATTCAAGAGGTTAATGGAGACGGTTCTGAAAGGTCTGTCCTGGACAACGTGCATGGTGTACCTTGACGACATAATTGTCGTGGGAAAGACGTTCGACGACCACCTAAGGAACCTGGAAGGAGTGTTCCAGCGGCTTCGCGGAGCTGGACTAAAGCTTAGCCTCAAGAAATGTCACCTGTTCCAGAAGGAAGTGAATTACCTGGGGCACATTGTTAATGGAAATGGAATCGCCGTGGACCCTGTGAAGATTCAGGTGGTGAAAGACTGGCCAACTCCCAGAAATAAACACCAAATAAGGAGTTTCCTTGGCCTGTGTACTTACTATCGGCGCTACGTTCCTGGATTTGCAGACATTGCTAAGCCGTTGACAAAACTCACTGAAGAAGGTCGTCCATTTGAATGGGACCAACAGTGTCAAATTGGCTTTGAACAACTAAAGCAGTACTTGATTAGTGCTCCTATTCTGAGTTATCCTCTCCCGGAAGGCAAATTCGTCGTGGACACAGATGCTAGCAACGTTGGGATTGGTGGCGTACTCTCCCAGATACGAGAGGGGCAAGAGAAGGTGATCGGCTACTTCAGTAAAGTCCTATCAAAGCCGGAACGAAACTATTGCGTCACAAGAAGGGAATTGCTAGCCGTCGTAAAAACGATAGAACACTTCTACAAGTACTTGTATGGTAGACGCTTCCTCCTGAGGACCGACCATGCCGCTCTCAAATAGCTTCTCCGTTTCAAGAACCCAGAAGGGCAAGTTGCACGATGGATCGAACGACTTCAGGAGTACGATTTTGAAATTCAGCATCGGGCAGGAACTAGCCATCGAAATGCCGATACTTTGTCGAGAAGACCCTGTGCCGAAGACTGTAAGCACTGTAGTCGTTTGGACGAGAAAGTAGCCACGACTGCGAGGACAGCCATTGTTGACGACAAATGGCAAGGCGAAGAACTGCGAACAGACCAGGAGAACGACCCGGATTTGAAATTAGTGCTAGAGTGGAAAAGCAGGGACGCGAGGCCTACCTGGGAAGAGGTAGCACCATGTGCACCGTCCGTAAAATCATACTGGGCGCAGTGGGACTCCATAGTGTTGGATCGTGGTCTTCTGAGACGAAGCATAGAGAATCAGGAAGGCATGGAACAGAAGACACAGTTACTAATCCCCAAGAATAGAGTGCCAGAAGTTCTGAGGGAACTTCACGATGGAACTTCGGGAGGGCATCTGGGAGTTAAGAAGACTATGGAAAAGGTGCGCGAAAGATTTTACTGGGTGAACTGCAAGGAAGACGTGAAGGATTGGTGCAGAAAGTGTGCAGTCTGCGCAGCCAGTAACGGTCCCCACAGGCGGGGTAAGGCCCCCATGAGACAGTACAACGTTGGAAGTCCTTTTGAGAGAGTTGCCATCGATGTAGCCGGCCCGTTTCCAGAAACGAATGGTGGAAACAAGTACATCGTCGTGGTAATGGACTACTTTAGCAAGTGGGTTGAAGCTTACGCCCTACCTAACCAAGAGGCAGTCACTATTGCGGAAGTCCTTGTCAGGGAATGGATCAGTCGGTATGGTGCACCTATGGAACTGCATTCAGACCAAGGAAGGAACTTTGAATCGGCCTTGTTCAAGAACGTGTGTACTCTGCTCGGCGTACGAAAAACTAGAACAACTGCACTCCACCCACAGTCGGACGGTATGGTGGAAAGGTAGACGGTTCTGAAAGGTCTGTCCTGGACAACGTGCATGGTGTACCTTGACGACATAATTGTCGTGGGAAAGACGTTCGACGACCACCTAAGGAACCTGGAAGGAGTGTTCCAGCGGCTTCGCGGAGCTGGACTAAAGCTTAGCCTCAAGAAATGTCACCTGTTCCAGAAGGAAGTGAATTACCTGGGGCACATTGTTAATGGAAATGGAATCGCCGTGGACCCTGTGAAGATTCAGGTGGTGAAAGACTGGCCAACTCCCAGAAATAAACACCAAATAAGGAGTTTCCTTGGCCTGTGTACTTACTATCGGCGCTACGTTCCTGGATTTGCAGACATTGCTAAGCCGTTGACAAAACTCACTGAAGAAGGTCGTCCATTTGAATGGGACCAACAGTGTCAAATTGGCTTTGAACAACTAAAGCAGTACTTGATTAGTGCTCCTATTCTGAGTTATCCTCTCCCGGAAGGCAAATTCGTCGTGGACACAGATGCTAGCAACGTTGGAATTGGTGGCGTACTCTCCCAGATACGAGAGGGGCAAGAGAAGGTGATCGGCTACTTCAGTAAAGTCCTATCAAAGCCGGAACGAAACTATTGCGTCACAAGAAGGGAATTGCTAGCCGTCGTAAAAACGATAGAACACTTCTACAAGTACTTGTATGGTAGACGCTTCCTCCTGAGGACCGACCATGCCGCTCTCAAATGGCTTCTCCGTTTCAAGAACCCAGAAGGGCAAGTTGCACGATGGATCGAACGACTTCAGGAGTACGATTTTGAAATTCAGCATCGGGCAGGAACTAGCCATCGAAATGCCGATACTTTGTCGAGAAGACCCTGTGCCGAAGACTGTAAGCACTGTAGTCGTTTGGACGAGAAAGTAGCCACGACTGCGAGGACAGCCATTGTTGACGACAAATGGCAAGGCGAAGAACTGCGAACAGACCAGGAGAACGACCCGGATTTGAAATTAGTGCTAGAGTGGAAAAGCAGGGACGCGAGGCCTACCTGGGAAGAGGTAGCACCATGTGCACCGTCCGTAAAATCATACTGGGCGCAGTGGGACTCCATAGTGTTGGATCGTGGTCTTCTGAGACGAAGCATAGAGAATCAGGAAGGCATGGAACAGAAGACACAGTTACTAATCCCCAAGAATAGAGTGCCAGAAGTTCTGAGGGAACTTCACGATGGAACTTCGGGAGGGCATCTGGGAGTTAAGAAGACTATGGAAAAGGTGCGCGAAAGATTTTACTGGGTGAACTGCAAGGAAGACGTGAAGGATTGGTGCAGAAAGTGTGCAGTCTGCGCAGCCAGTAACGGTCCCCACAGGCGGGGTAAGGCCCCCATGAGACAGTACAACGTTGGAAGTCCTTTTGAGAGAGTTGCCATCGATGTAGCCGGCCCGTTTCCAGAAACGAATGGTGGAAACAAGTACATCGTCGTGGTAATGGACTACTTTAGCAAGTGGGTTGAAGCTTACGCCCTACCTAACCAAGAGGCAGTCACTATTGCGGAAGTCCTTGTCTGGGAATGGATCAGTCGGTATGGTGCACCTATGGAACTGCATTCAGACCAAGGAAGGAACTTTGAATCGGCCTTGTTCAAGAACGTGTGTACTCTGCTCGGCGTACGAAAAACTAGAACAACTGCACTCCACCCACAGTCGGACGGTATGGTGGAAAGGTTCAATAGAACCATCAACCGACATTTGTCCAAGGTCGTTTCCGATCATCAGAGGGACTGGGACACGTACATCCCCCTGTTTCTAATGGCATACCGCTCATCTGTTCATGAGACAACAGGGGAGACTCCCGCGAAAGTGGTATTCGGGCGAGAGCCGAGACTGCCCTGCGACCTGAAGTTTGGTGTGAAGCCTGGCGAAGTCTCTGCCGACGAAGATTACGTGAGCAAATTACGCAGGAAAATGAATGACACCCACAACCAAGTGCGTCACAATATACAGACGGCCAGCGATCGGATGAAGGAGCACTATGACATCAACGCTCAACACGGGGGATACCAACCTGGAGCACTGGTCTGGCTTTATAACCCCCAAAGACGTCGAGGCCTCTCCCCAAAATTGCAGACCTCTTGGGAAGGTCCTTACAAAGTGATGAAACGGATCAACGACGTCGTTTACCGCATCAAGAAGGTCCCCCATGGCAAACCCAAAGTAATCCACTTCAACCGGATAGCCCCTTACCATGGAGAAGCAGATGAAGGGACAGTACAAAGGGCGCAAGTTTCCGAAGTGAACTTCGAAACCTTCATGTCTCATCACGCCGAAGGAAGCAAGGCACGATTTGGAGTGACCACGGAGAAGCAACAAGATCTCTTTAAAGTGCCACTGTAGTACAGTCTGGCCCACTGCGTAGCAGAAGACCTGAAAATGTCCAAAGGAATCGCTCAGGTGTTTAGGAAGAAATTTGGCCAAATCGAGGAGCTACGAAGACAGCATCCCGTGGTAGGCAAGAGCTTGCAGATCATTGATTCGACGGCAGATCGGAGGCGCCACGTGCATTATTTAGTCACCAAGAAGACATCAAGCGGTAAACCTGACTATCAAAGTATGTGGAGAGCCCTATATAGCCTGAGGAGACAGCTAATAGAGAACCATTATTTAGTCACCAAGAAGACATCAAGCGGTAAACCTGACTATCAAAGTATGTGGAGAGCCCTATATAGCCTGAGGAGACAGCTAATAGAGAACCATCAGATGAAGTTAGCCATCCCCAAATTGGGCTGCGGATTGGACGGACTAGACTGGAGAGTAATTCGAAGCATGCTGGAAGTCATCTTCCACATAACGGGAATTGAAGTCCTAGTCTGCAGCCACCACCCACAGGCAACAGTCAGCTTCAGCAAAACCGTAGACTGCTACTTCTTCCAGACGGGAAGTTGCAAGAATGGGCCAGCATGTAGATTCCGACACCCTCCTTCAAGACTATCACCAGGAACATTTCGAGACGAAACGTTTTTAAGAAGGGGGCAGTGTGGCGCGCCACCCGGTTTAGCTCAAGGCGTCAAGAAGTCGGTTCGCTGTTATGCGTCATCGGCCGTCACGCCACCGGGGCCTACATCGAACAGACTAGACTTCTCCAGCGTGGAGGATTCGAGACGGCCGCAAAGGATATAAAATGGGCCAAAGTTGACTCACCAGTCAGTCGAATTCTAACAGCGATCGTCGAAGTTAGATTTTAGTGTGTAAATAAATTGTTACAAATAAATTAGTTTATAAGCGTTATTAAATTACGGTTAAGTTTTTACTGAGTGTTTTATTCGTTTAAATAAATAAACTTTAAACCCTAGAAACGTAACAATAGTGAACAATGACGGTAAGAGCTAGCCAGTGATAATTTGCGTGTCGTGGGCCGGCAAGGAGGTTTAAACTGATTTTCAACTAGACTAGGTTCAAAATAAATAAATTTGCATAGAATCTTAAGGACATATAGCAAATAATGCATACATAAATAAAATTTGATGATTTGATTTTGTTCTCTTTGAACGTCGCACAGTGGGGCACCTTCAAATTTTGCATTTAATCAAAACATGAAACTATTTATTAAGGTTTCTTTCTAATATTTTCCAACACGTCAATATACCACACATTTAAAAAAGACACATGACGATCATTTGCGCCGGTATCAAGTGGACTAAGAAATCACAATAAGTTGTCTACAGTGACTAGGAGCAATTTACGCAAATCATACATGACTCAAATAAAATACATACAATTTTATAAAAGTACTATAAAATAAAGTGTTTACTATATGTTAAATATTCAACATTTTATCGGACTCTTTAATAACGTTCCAAGGCCGTCCAAGTTTTACTTTTTGTTGGAATCATTTCCATTTTCTGCACATATTTGCACTTTTTTTTGTTTCTCGAACTCTTCGAAACCACTAGAAACACACTTTAACATATGTTTTACGCGTTTTTGTTTACATTCAATGTGTTTACCCGTGGGAAGAGTTCAAATATTATGTTTATACAGAGAACTGAACTTGATATCATGAAAAGATCAGTAAAGCTGAGGAACAATTTAATTTTTTAACTGAAAATCTTCAAATATATAATCTCTTTGTCATGATGATGACAATGACGAAGATTATTACCTGATGATGTGTTATGACGACAGTAGAGACTATAAACATGTTAGTGCTGAAGAAGATTCATATTCTGAGCACAGGTAAATTTGGTAAAATTTATAATTTTTTTTTTTAATTAATATTTTTGAATTTTACATTATATCGGTAGTATTTAATTTTAATAAATTATCTGTACAATATTTTAATACTTACTGCTCTTCTGAAAGAAAATATTTAATTTAGAAATTAATTCTAAGAGCTTCTGATTTGATGCCAACTTTGAACGTCTTTTGCCCCGCTGTGCGTCGGTTTAAACTTCCTTGTTACAAGTGGCCCTTAGTGGGACAGTAAATTGTGTAAATTAAATTTAAAATAAAATTAAGTCGATTGTCGTAGATACCATGGGAATAAAGCGAAGCTTAAAGTTAAACTGTGATGGACAAACTGGGCCTTAGAGTAATTAAACTAAAGTTTAAAGACAAACATTTCCTTTTATTCGTACGCGGCATTCGTGAAAGATGTTCTCTTTTTAATGCGACAACAAGATAAGTCGAGGAAAATATTGAAACTGAAAGAAATATAGGGGAATGCAGAAAAGTTAAAAGCAAAGAAAATACATAAAATAAGAAATGAGAAGCAAACAAGTGTGGGAATATTTTAATATGACATTTAAGAAGTATTTAATGCCTAAATAATTAAAAAGAATTAAATAATTCGTTTATTAATAGACAGATTTTTGGTTTTGTAATGTACTACTTACTTACATTTAAAATGTAATCATCCGGATCGCAGGTGTCCAATGCCCTTCGAAATTCCAATATCGTGTGCGTTTCGTTTTGAGATCCCTTCATTAGCGTATAATTATCGATTTCATCTCTTACTGGTGCACTGCCTTGATTCTTGGATACACCGTGACAATCCTGCAAGTCAAAGAAGAGGTGTTCAATTCACTTGCACAGTACAGAATGTTTATTTAGAACATGCGAGCAGTAATAAAGAAAATATCGTGGAGATATCTGTTTTTTTCCCTACTTCTTCAACAATCTTTATATCCACGTAGTGGGTTTCTGGTTTTTAGGAAATTTAGACCCGGTCTCTTAACTTCCTTGTAAATTTATCCGCCTTGCAATAAATTTCCTAAAAAACCAATCTGGATACAATTTTCTCCAGGGATTATACGGGGCAGATAAATGTAAAAGTAGGTAAGACCGAACCTCAGTTTTTTAAGGCTCAAATCTTGAGATCAATGTAGATACTTTCAAATTTATTACCATCCGTTATATCAAAAATTTTCTTATCTAAACAAATATCAGATGGACAGGATATTTCTGGACACCACTTCGTGATATTTATAAAAGAAGCACTCATTACCCTTGGAGACCATCTGATCTACATTTTTAGCGGGAATTATTGGAATAATATTTAATGATATTTACTTGGTCAAGTGAGTTAAATATATACCAGCTGTTTCAAATTGAGTGTGCACTGAAGGGATCTCCTAAACCGTAAGAGATACAAATATGGTTAAATGGAAGAAAAGTTGCACGAATCAATGCCTAATTCGTATCCATTGAGAGAATGATTTTTTTCTAATTTCTTCTTGAGTTATTAATGAAAATGTGAAAAAAATAATAATAATAATAATAATAATATATGCCTTTATTGTGTTCTCAAAACAAAACAAAGAAAAAGTAAAGTGAAATGCAGATAGCAAAGGAAATGTTACACAATCACAAGGCGAAGTTCAGATCGGCCTAGGCTTCTCTGCTATTAAACTTAACCTTGAAAAAAATTAAATGTAAAGTTAATTAATAAAATTGCCTATAACTAAGAGAGCAAAACAAACTTTTTTAAACTAAATTACAAGCTAACTACATACGAAAGGAAAAAGAAAAAGATCAAAATATTGTGCACTAGCGAGTATGAAAAAAAAAAAAAAAAATCGAAGGGAGAAATAAAAGAAAATTGGTACAGTTTCAATGTTTTAAGTTTGTTGAAATGAAACTAGTTTGCATTTTAAATTCCTTTTGAAGGGAAGTAAACCATACATTTTAAGATCTGATGGCAGTTTATTATACTTTGCATATATTGCGTATGTAAAAGATCTTTTATAGAGTGAGGTTTTCTTCGATTTTCTTTTTCTCTCTGTATCTCTTTTATTATACTTAATTTTGAAATTCTGATTTAACTTTCGACAGGCACTTTTTGATTCTGCTTCGAGTAAGTGTAATAGAATTGAAGTCAAATATTTCGTCTTTCTACGACCATCACCAGTTTCGATTTTTTAAATAAAACTTATGTCTTTTATTGTTCTATATTCGATAGCATTATTTCTTCTGATTACAATGATATATCACACTTAATAGTTGATATTAATTTGAAGCTTAAATAATACAGATTTTTATATGAAAATTTTATTGAATACATAATTTCAAATTTTTAGTTCATTTTCTTAGCTATAGTGTAAATTATAATAAACTATTTAAAGTTTTTCTGTATCGTTATTTTAATAATGCACTGCACTTACGAAAATGAATTTTTACCGAAAAATGTCTAGTGGTTTTAATATAACTTACTAGATTACTATCTCAGCTTTGGTATAGGTACGAAAAAGCCTAGTTTTTAATTTTGACTCGCACTGTTGGATTAAAAGAAAAATGAATACTAATTATACTAAAAATATTTAGATATTACTGAATAGTGCCTCCTACAAAAACACTGACAGCTAAAAACGAATATTTTTCTGATAAATTTGAAAGATACTTTCTATAACAATGTATTTTTTTAAAATTTCATTAGCACTTAGTGACTCTCAACACTTCACTGTCTTTATTTTTTTAATATGGTTAAGTCCAAAAATGGTTTCACTCGTTTTGACCAGTTGAAGTTTGGTTATATCGGGACCATAATCCATAATTTAAACAGGATAAAGTAGGCTTTATATTTTGGACATTGAAACAGTGACTAGCATTAATATAAATAATAAGTAGGAACTAAGAAGGCGAATATTAGATTCTTACAGAAATATTTCGCGAATTCATGTTCGACGTGTTAGACAATACATAAGATACATAGGATTAAGAACGAATGTGTGTCTTTAAAACAGTGGAGGACATTTCGAGGATTTACTTTAATTTATTTATTTCACTTTATTTATTTCACAAACTCACAATTCTCTTCTATAATTTTTATTCAACTTATTTTGTTCTTGTAATTTAATACGTTTTTACTGCTGTTTATTTGGTTTGTATTAACCACCTAATATCATTTTGTCAATATTTATTGATTTTTCCTCTTCCGACAACTGAATATTAGTTGCTAATACTTAACAAATAAAAAAAGTGGTTAGGAATAAATTTACTTATTAAGAAAAACTTGACGAAACTGTATCAGTCTTTTTTTGTCATATTCTAACTTTGCTTGAAAAAAAGGTATTAAGTATTATACTCACTGAAATCACCAGAAAAAATGCTATCGACTGGAATAATAAAAAGATAAGAAAATGAACCAAAAATTTGAAATTATATATTAAATAAAATTTTCATATAAAATCTGAATTATTTAAGTTTAAATTAATGTCAGCTATTAAGTGTGTATATCATTACAATCAGGAGAAAAAATGCTATCAAATAGAAAAATAAAAAAACATAAGTTGTATTTAAAAAATCGAAACTGATGATGGTCGTGGAAAGACGAAACGTTTTACTTCAATTCTATTACTCCTATTCGAAGCAGAATCAAAAAGTGCCTGTAGAAAGTTAAATCAGAATTTCAAGATCATGTATAATAAAAGAGATACAGAGAGAAAAAGAAAATCGATTTTTTTACATTTTTATTAATATCTCAAGAAGAAATAATAAAAAAATCAATCTGTTGATGAATATGAGTTAAACATTGATTAGTGCAA
The DNA here is from genome assembly GCA_036172665.1 of Prosopocoilus inquinatus. Classification (NCBI taxonomy): domain Eukaryota; kingdom Metazoa; phylum Arthropoda; class Insecta; order Coleoptera; family Lucanidae; genus Prosopocoilus; species Prosopocoilus inquinatus. The sequence goes on from CM069875.1 coordinate 20,837,426, forward strand.
CTTTTCTTCCATTTAACCATATTTGTATCTCGTACGGTTTAGGAGATCCCTTCAGTGCACACCCAATTTGAAACAGCCGGTATATATAGAACAAGAAATAGTAAAAAAAACAGTGATTTGGTTAATGTTATTAATCAAGTGGTAATAAAAAGTTGTTTAAGAAATAAATTTCTGAATTCAAAACGTTAATTATTATTTATAAAAAAGAATATGTAGATATGTTTTCAATACACGGTAATTTTAAAATAATTAATAATAAGAGTGCTATTTGTACTATTTGATAAGAAGAAAAGAGACATAAATTCATAGCAAATAAGCTACTTAAATTTTGTTTTTAATTTTTTTTTTGTAAAATTTATCTTATAATCTTATAATCGCTCCCACGATGTTCCTTACTTTTTATTTGCCCTGTATACCATTTTTCATTGCTTGTTTTATTTTTTTTTATTGATGTTTGAATTTAATATCCTAAATTAAATTTTAAACGCCAAGCTGATTTACGAAATATTTATTCCTGGAGCTTCGGATATATATATATTTTTTTTAATTTCCACGTGTACGTACTCCTCAAATCAGATGAATGGCAAATCATTCATTCATGAGGGTACATTAAAAGGGCGTAAAAGAATACACGCACTGCCGTTTGTTTTTCGATTTTCTGGTCGTTTGAAATGCTAATTATTTCGTGTAGTACAAAGCCGCTCGTTGAAACGCCATCAAAATTGATTGTTTTGATGTGCGAAACGATCACTCAATCGATTGTAATGCTGAAATTAGAGTCAATAAAACGTGCTGACACTCGTGAGACTAGAATTTGTTTCCTATTTACGACACGTAGCCGAAGAACCACTTGGCCTAACAATCAACTGATGAATAATATAAACGAGCTGAGGGAATTTGTGGAGAAACGTTCAATTTTTCATTCGGTAGACGACGATTAAGTACGAAATTTTAGTGACATATCTAGGCTGGGATCATAAATTTTCCATTTTTAATAATGTACATAAACGAAGGTGGGTAAAAGCTTTTGCCAAGGTGCACGTGGTACCGTAAGCTGCATGTATGATGTTGCCGTACAACTTTTACTTTTGGAAAATCAAAAATTATTATTAAGAAACATTATATGTTTTGTACAAGTTTTTTAACAGTCTGACAATTACTAGAAAGTTATTAAACATCTCTGATGCTAATAGGCCGATAAATTTTGGGAGCAATTAGTAAATTTCAGCTGTTCTTATAGTGAACTTATATTGTCGGATTATTTATAAGTGTTAATACTTCCTTGAGATTTAATAGGTAAATGTGCCCTTCTTTTTTGTTTATTTTCTTGAAATATGGTTCCTTTTGAGAAATTGTAATTGTAAGTGCAGGTATTTCGAAATTAAAATTATAAGAGATTCCAGAAATTTGTTTAAAATTTAGAGCAGAACATAAGTTAACATTAGGCAAATTTTTTACCATGTAAATCCCTATGGCCACAATTAAAAAAAAAAAAACATCATTGCATATTGAATTATTATTTTGTCTTTTATAAAGAGGCTTTTACTTCAATAATTGCGGTGCGTAAAAAAAAACAATTTTTAATAAATTACGAATTTGCAGAGCTCCTTCTCGCTTATTAACTTTCTTAATTTTCTCGAGACAACGGTAAATTAATAAAGCAGTCTGATGTCTTAAATGTTATAAAAAAATTTTAAATTCGGAGTGTATTAACTTTTTCCCATCATTTGCAAACGCCAATGTTGTAAGCTGCTTTATATAATTATATTGATGCTTTAGCAAAAGCAAAAAACAGCTTAAGTTTCACGCGACGGGAAATCGACAATTACACGTCTTCCAAAGTCTTTCTTTGCACCGTAATTTTTAAATTTCTCATGAGTAAAATTAAAGACATCGTAAAAGCGGTACTTTTCTAATTTACGCGGATACCAAGAATGGAAATAGATGGCGCCATTTAAACGATTTCCTTTCTTACTTGCAGACCGGTTTTAATTTAAATGCTTATTGCATGCTATTAACTTCCTTTTCTGTCCTTCACTGTTAATTAACCATCCAAATATATAATTACAAATTATAAACAGTCAATGTTTAAACAAACTAGAAATAAAATAAACGCAAATTGATTACTCACAGGCTCGAGGCAAAAATTACTTTGTAGCAAACGAAGAGTTTGTGTGAAGAAACTTTAACGACATTAACACAAAAGTGGTAGGTTTGTTATTTGTGGGCGCGGACAGCATTTAAACAAATTTTTACGGGCGTATGATAATGAAATATTTGCATTTGGCTTTGTTCGCTTCCCAGTTAAAATTTTTACTTTAAACAAGGGAAATGAAATGTCTGCCTTCGTTACGTGGCGTCAGAGTTACGAAAAGACAGAGGCTGAAATCTTATGTAAATTCGTAATTAAGTAATGCATAATTCTTGTTAGAAAGTTTTTTTGGACACATTTAACTGAATACATGTACTTAACGACTTATAATATAATTTAGGGACTGGAAGTGTAATTTTAAATTTTTTAACTTGGTTTTATTACTTGTAAATTATTCGAATTCGTAAATGTAAAAACAATTAGCTAATTTTCCAATCTCAAAAAGTAATATATTTATTTTCGAAATTATAAGAATTTAGAATATGACTAAGTCCCGATTTCATAATCTAACTTAAGGAAGCTTTAAAATTAAAGTCACAGTCATATGTCAAAAAAAAAATGCGAAAACAGGTGTTTACATATCATAATGTGACTTTTATTTTAAAGCCTTGTTTAGTTTGATTATGAAATCGGTCCTTAATCAATTAATAATAATGTTTATTAACAAATTACTTAACTCTTTCTGTTAATGTGGGAATGGTTGTACCAAGAAGATAACTTACATTTTTCTTTTAACAATTCAGTTCTAATTAATAAAGCTGCGAGTATTTCTTATTATATAATTAGTATAGTCAATGATGGAGAGTGAATTAAAACACTTTCTTGTCCACCTAAATTGATTTTAAAAGCTACTTTAATTTATCAAACAAATTATAATAGTTTTTCGTTGGGCAACTTTTAAAAGTCTAATTAACTACGATTCCTCTATATTTTGACAACTTTCTTAAAATGTTTATTTATTTATCCTAAAAGCGAAAACTAAAGCGGCGGTTTCACATAGCAGTTGAGTGCTATCGCAGTGAAACTGTATGGTAGAGGATGCTGCTAGTCCTGTAACCAGTGAACGGTCTGCGGAAGTTTTTCCGGCTGAAGCTTGAGACAGCGACAGCTCAACACGACACGGAGGTCTAAACGAAAACGTTAAATCAGTCTACTATAGTCAGGGTAAAACTCAGGTATAACTCCAGAAGATAATAATAGCTCTTTCTTGAATTTGGAACAATAATTGAATTTAACAGAAGCACGAACCGCTTCTGTCACACATGTCTGTGTTTCTGGCATTGTTTCTGGGCATACAGTCAAATGCGATATTATTGTGATTGCGTCGTTCTCACAAATGCACTATTTCTTTAGCTTGCTAATCACACTGCGCCGGTAAATATGTTGATTATGTAGATATTATATTTATAACAACGCATCGCTTCGTTGCAATAGTAAACCGTTAAAACTTGGCCGGTCCTTTCATTGGCTATAATAGTAAACTTCGTTGTGTCTCACATTAAACGAAGACAGTGACCGCACTTAACTGCTATGTGAAACCGCCGCTAAACATTTAAACTGATTTTAAAAGTCTACGAAAATTATCATAAATTATTCATATTCAATGTAGACCTTAATCTATGCACATGGGCTTAAATTGCTGCGAAAGCTTGCTGTTAATTGCCAGCATTCAGACCCAAATAATAAAATGCGATAGTCATTAAGACTTTTTTACGCGAAAATTTAAAAAGTGTTTCTAATGTATTAACTAATGTTTTCTGGTTTCAAGATGTTCAGATAAATGAAACAAAAACAATAGCTTTACAAGCAATAACTGCGTAGACGTAGACGTAAAACAAATCTTTTTTACTCACACTTTCCACTGTACAATACAATTGAAATTGGAAATTGTGAATAAAGCGAGGCATAAACCAGAGTAGAAACGCGCGCGGCGGCGATAGCGGTGGCGAATTTCTATGTTCTTATGGTCGTACCGCTCCCGCGCTGTTTCCGCTCTGGTTTGCACAGTGCTTAAGAAAGATTTGTTTTTTTTTTACGTCTGCGTCTACGTCTACATTTAAATGGATTTCCACCACGTTTTGCCCAAATTAGTCAAATCAATAACAGTGTAAAAATTTTCTTTCCTATGAAACTTATTTAGAAATCCGACACTTAAATAGACGTGAAGCAAAAATTACAGACAGTCTATACTTCGTTGGAAGTTGGAAGTTTGTGTAAGTCTGTTTACCTATTTGTACAAGGAGTAAATTTGAGTAAATTCTGCTGTCTTCGAAGTATTTATTTTTCCTATGCGCTTCTTCATGTATCTTTAATTACAATAAAATTACTCTATTAGGTATTAATGATTTTATAATTATATTTTCATCGACTTCATCGCCTTTCGTTTTCATATGTAATGATATCTATGTATGTTCAAAATTTTTCTACAGCAACCAAATTAGATATTTCCACGACAAGTATATGGTAGAGATGTTTTATTTTAAGATGTACACTTGCTTGCAATAAAATCGCGTACACCTTCAAAATCAAGTAGCTGAGTTTTTACCTATTTTTTGCTTTGTAAATGGGTATTTTGAGAATTTTGTCATGTTTCCAAACGTACAGGTTAGGAACTCAGATTGAAATTATTACTATTTTACCTAGTATGAGTCAGACAGTATGATTTGTTCAATAAATATTACAACATTCAAAATATTTAACGGCCCATAAATGTAATTTAATCGAAATAGAATTGTCAATTGCTTATATTCTGCTATTAATATAATACTTTTAGCACTTGACAAGATTCTTCAAAGTTGAATTTGTAATTTTCCACGTGTTGGTGACAAAAGTATTGTTAAAACATGAAATCCCTTACGGTTTATATTGGATTTTCTCTTAATTCAGAAGGGCATTATCCGAACCGTGAATCCATATTTTTGGACGTCTACCTCCAATCATTTTTTCTATGTACAAATATTTCTTCTTCCCACATATTATTTGTGCATCATAGTATTTTTATTTAAGTTCGCTACTACTGAGAATACTATTCGTCTTCTAACTTACTCGTTTTCTGTCAGTCTGAATTTTAATTGTTTGACACTGACAAATTAAATCTCAAGACCAACTTAATACAATGAAAAGCATGTGTACGCGATCTTTTGCAATCCACAGTACATAATGCGCAGAGACAAGTTTTCGTATCGCATCGTAAGTACATATACACACAGTTACAGTTGTTACCGTTGTTATCCAGTTTTGGCGTTAGTGGTGGTTGGGTTTTTTGTGTTCGGGACATTCGGGACAGTTTATTTATTGGCACCAACATATGATCATGGATGAAAAGAAAATGATCGTCGTGCGGGGAAAAATAATTTAGAACCTAGTACGTGAAATCATAGCTAACTGGTCAGCAGGTGCTTGTGGTCCGTCGATCAGATTTCGATGAGACATGTACTTCTTAGAGTAAAACATCTGTACTTGGACCATGGCAATCCCATTTTCCTATACCCACAATTAGTACCACAATCTTTCATATAATTATTCTTTTAATTAATAATGTCATTAGAGCTCCTAAACTATTATTATTAATTACCCGTACCCATTGATTTTTTCATCAGCCTCCTGCTTGAAATTGGCATAAAGCTATTAGTGTCCGACTGAATATGCGGTTTCGGTTTCGGTTTCGGCCGGTTTCGGCCACAATTTCGTGGTTCGGTCAAAGTTTCGGTTTCGGTCACAAAACAGCCGAACCTTCGGCTACAACCGAAACTATATTTATTTTCTTTTTTCTGCAATAATTGCATCTCAATCTCAAACTTGATTAATTTTTGGATATCAAATAATAATGATGCTCAGTTTGAACAGTGTAAATGTCAATTTTGACAGTGAATTAAAGTTATAACAACTCATATTTGACCGCATATTTGAAATGTGATCGATCAAAATGCAAAAGCTGATTCAAAATTGCCCAGTTTGAGAAGGCAGACGGTAATATTAACGCAATATTTACCACAAAATTTTATTTTAATTATAAAGTGAATTTGCTTCGCACAACGTGAAATCTCTTAAATACCAAAGTTTTTGATTCTGACCTAAATTCAATTTTAATAAGATAGACGTTTGAATTTTGTCTACGAGTTACAGCTGAAAAAAAATCTCTTTTAACTTTTGTAAAATATGGCAGAGACGAAAATTTTAAATTGTTTTTGCTAGTGTCTTACAACATAAGTTTGTTTGATTTCTGCTATGAATAAATAAAACTAACTTAAAATTGTTTTTGTTTCTCTCTTACAATATAAATTTATCTAATTTCAGTTTTTAATATGTAAAACTATTAATTTAGACTTTAATAAAACTATCTCTAACTTCCTTCGAATAAGATTCGGTTTCGGTTTCGGCCGAAATTGAGACTTTGGCCGAAATTCGGTTTCGGTTTCGGTTGGACACTAAACGCTGTATTATTTATAGCAAGTTTTTATTGTTGGTTGTTTTCTCTAAATCAATGCAAATTTTTCACCATTACTTATATACATTAGATACACTTACAGCGTTTTCGACTGAATGCTCTAGAACACTCTATGGATCTCTTTAGAGAGTTTTCCCATCTTGTTTCAACCTCATACAGTGACCGGCAGAAGGTTGGCTACATACGGAAACATTCTTTATTATTGATTTCTCAGAAAAAAATATTCTTTATGAAAGCTCCTGCATCTTCCCAAACTCAAGATGCATGTGTCAAAGTTTGAATGCCTTCTGTCACCGGGGAAATCAAAATATTTGAAATCGATATAAGAGTACCTTTATTTCTCAAGCTACGCGGAAGTTTTATTTGAAAAAGTTACTCAGAATTATTATCAAATCTCAAATATGAAACTAAAATATCGATATTCAAAAATATCGACACGTATCGCCATCGCCGTAACATTATTCTTGATTAATTTAAATGAAAATTACTACTTCAGGGATATTTACAAATGTATTAAAAATGAAAACTCTCCATTGCTGAAGCAGTATCCATTACCTGCGCAGTCACGTCATTTATCGTTAACTTCAATATCTCAATATCGTCTGTCAAAACACCTGTGTAATAAATTAATTTGAGACAAATGTTCATATGAACTTTTTTTGTTTATTTTGTCCCACGGATCACATCCCTAAACTAGTGCTGTACATTTACAAAACACCTGGTATATTTGAATATCTTACAAAAATCTGATGTAGTATGATAATTATAAGTAATGTCTTCCCAAAAAAATTTTCAGCCGCGATCTAAAAGGTAAACAATTACGTGGTGAATTTTATTTGGTGTTTGATTACTTGCTTGCTCGTTTGCTTGTATGTGTCCCTTGTATGTGTTGTATGTTTTTCTGACTGCCTGCACTTATTGCAGGCTTACGCATTTCCGTAATTTGATGAATTAAGGTTAATGTTATTAAACCAGAAAGGTTGATAATTCTAAAAGGATTCATTTTACAACAAATTTCGCAATTTCGTTGCCCCAATTTAAAGAGATAAAGAGGTAACTAACTATTTTTCTAATCAAATTGATGTTTATATGAAACAAAGATATCCGCATCTTCAATTACAATAAATTACAGCGACACGACAAATTCGGCAGCTACAGAACTTTTTTACGGCATAATATCGTAACTGTGGCAACTCGAGCTTTTCGACTAATGTTCACAGCTTATCGCAATAAAAAAGGTGCTCGTTGGGGTGCTGAATTATACCGAGCTGAGATTAACTCAAAATGATACAATCTGTCTATTTTTTTGGGTTTTCCGGGCGACGATTAACAGTGCCATCCATCACTTTCACCCAGAAAGCGCTCGCGTCCTCCGGTCTGAAAAACGGAAAGGATGTGACCGCCTATTAGTGTTTGTGTCTATGGACAATTTGGCACGATTAATGTACTGCTGGAATACTTAAAACTGATAGTTTATAGAATCAAAGAAAAAATATAACAGTCAAATTAAAATACCCGTATCCTGTTCTAATTTTAAAAATAGATTAAGATATGCAGCTCGAGTCGCGTCAAACGGCCAGCGGTTTGACATTTCTAGAACTACTCGCCGTTTTAAATCTATCAAAATTTCTACAAAGTGTTGCACAAAGTGAGAGAGACAGGCCATCACAGTTAACGTTCATTGCTTGAATCGATACTTCTTTGTCACTTTGCGCAAGAAATTGTAACAAATTTTGATAGATGTAAAACGGCTCTAATTCATTTTTTTTATAAACAATTTTTATACTATACTTAATTATCGACATTCAGGAAAAAAGGATAACATCAGCACTATACTGAACGTCTACATTATAAAGTATTGCCAACCAAATTTTACAAATATAATTTTTTTTACATGGAATGATCGAGTTTGTTTAATTAGCCTACTATATTTCTAATTTATTTTTTTTTAATTGTTTTATCTACTGTACAGTAATTCCCATAAATATTTGTTACTTATTAGCGGAGAGTGGAATTCCGGGGACTTTTTCTAATCGATTAAAGCAGCGGTGTATAATGTAGACACGCATTGGCGTAATGGTCCCGAAATTTCACTTTCTGCTTGTTAGAAACAATAAATCTAAAAAAATATGAGTATTTCTCATTAATCACAACAAAGTGTAAATGCAGTAATAAGAACATGACAACGATACTCAGTTATTATACTAAGTACGGCGTTATTAAAGCTAACTGGTTTTTAAATGTAGCTTCCTTCTGGTATAAACTTTTTTTAATTGGCTGTGTATTACATTTCTTGTATTAATCCGGCATATTAAAAGTAATTGAGCTTAACAAAGTAAAAAGAAAAGTTAATACTTCAAACTTATATATCTTATTTTTTTGTATTCTTATTATTTCCCGGACAGCGAGTGAACACATGTGTTGTTATACGTTGCAAATTGCCCGTATCCTCATCTTCTAATTAAAGTCGTCTTTAACTAAAATTGTAATTAAAATAAACAAGAAACGATATAGCTTTATGTTAATTTAAAACGTACGAGCAATGCTCATTTGTCAGTCTCTTGTTCATCAAATTGGCAAAAAGCTAACATCATTTAAATTTAATCATTCCTAAAAATTATTAATTACAAACAAATGTATCGATGAGGACAAAATTAATTATTAGTTAAACTTAAGCAACGTTGGTATTAAATACGGTCGTAGTTATCTTTAAAATACCTATTGGATTGGTGTAGTTTTAACTTTTATTTTTTCTGTACATTTATTTGTAGGCATTTTTATCTTCCCAACCTAAAATTAATATTTACAGTATAACCTCTCTAACCCGAACATGCCCTAATCCGAACCGCCAGCAATCGGAAACTCGAAGTCATAATCCGAACAACATCTCTTTAATCCGAACACCGAAGTGAAACATCCCTTGCTTTCATGTTCTGTTAAAGCTACTTTCCCGTTTTGGAGAGTTGGAGAATGTTGGGAATTAAAGAAGGAGTATGAAGTTTGCATGTTTGATGTGAATTGTTAAAAATACGAAGAAAAATTAACTTTTAGAACAACTACACGAACAGAAACAGGAGATTGAGCGCATACGTCTTAAAATTGCTCAAAAAGGTGGAAAAAACTTGAGCAACTTCTTGAAAATTTTGCCATGCCTTCCACGCCAGTAGGAAAGTCATCATGTGATCGACAAAAACCAATGCCAAAGCAGGAAAAGTAACTTTGTTGTTCATTGTTCATTAGTAGGTAAAGCGTTCAGTCACTTGACGAATTCAGTTTGCATTTCAACTTAGAATGGAGACGACTTCTGAAAGGAAACACGTGAATTAATCGATAAATGAAAAAAGAAGTGGGTTTCTGCAGTTATTTAAACCGAACCTTTCGAAAATCCGAATCAACCAGTGCAATTATTAGTTCGGATTAAAAAGGTCCTACTGTATTTTCAGATTCTACAAAAAAATGTTCGATTGAGCGCAGTTGAGGTACAGTCATACTTTTTAGTAATGTCTCCCCTACCAATTTTAAATTGCACCTTCTGAGCGTTTATAATATGTAGGCAGACAAGCAAACAAGTAAGCAGGTACACAAAACACAAAATGAAAACATGAAATAAAACTCAACAGATACTAGATATATGCTATAATTATATATAATCCGCTTCGGCAATAAAAATATCTTTATATCATTGGCTGTCTTCATTGACTGAACATGTATCATTGTGTTACTGTGCGAGTAGTGAGCGAGCTCATAGTATCTCCGTTATTCCATAGGTATCAACGAAAAAATGAACTAAATAAGATTGGAGTGTGATCCCATAGAAGTTATAAAAAAGTTCCGTTTGTCATCGGCTGTTGAAATAAGCGCTCAGTTAATATTTCCAAGGGGATGTATCCATCATGTTCCCCTACCATGCTCATGTCTGCTGTAGAAGAACTTACAATCGGACAAGAACTTTTTTGAACATAATTTGTGAATGCGTATTTTTGTGATTTTTGCAGCAATAATATGTATATGTCATTGGCAGTTTCACGTGTTACATAGAATATTCATAGTTAAAAAATGATTTGCTGTGCTATTAAAACTTCATTCTTGATATTTTAGACAAAGGTCGCCAGCGAGCATTCTGCGTTTTCTGCGTTTTTTATCCTTAAGCCTTGAAGTTATGTTACGACATTAACTAAATTAGAGTGTCAAATATTAAAAGTTAATTCATTATGCCAATAGGATTTCAAGTACAAAGTCTACTTCTTTTAACCAAGATCAGTTGACGATAATGTTAAAAGATTAACCTTTTTCTTATAAATTTGTTTTTGTTTCTTTTTTCAATAAAGCTTTATCTTTCAATTTTTTATTTGCTTTTTAGTTTTTTCTTTACTGTCGTTCTTATTATTATTTATATTAATTAAATAAGTAGAGTGGTATGAAAAAAAGTTTGCTATTGTTTCTCACAAAATGTTCAATGTAACGGCGTTTTTAATTTATTTTAGTTTCTTTTTAATCTATAGTTTGCTCCTCTTCTTTTAGCTCTGTAGAGGTGCCGAACGGGATCCATATTGATCCCAAAGGTCCGATAGAAAACCTGTAGGGATCGGTCAGTGGTCAAAGAACCTCTAAATCTCTTTTAGGGGTCTACCAACTATTAAGGCTAGTCTGACCCACCTAAGAAAACTGTTTTTCCTTTTTTTCGGTATTAAAATGAACTTTTTGTTAATGTGTAATATGTCAAAATACGTGCGTTTTAAATCTCTAGGGGGATTAACTAATTTCATTAGGGAAAAAAATTATACCCTGCCGTAATTTTGAAAAACATCATTTTTTAATTTCCTTTTTCCTATTTTCAATGTATAAATAAACAGCAAATTGAAAGAAATTTATCACAGTAGTAAAGGATGTAATTTTAGAGGAGGCCAAACTAATATTAATGCATATAAAATATAAATTATTTAAATATCGTTGGTAGTGTTAATACTCGTACATTTCGAAATTTAACAATTATTAGACCAAGAAAATACGCCCACTTAAACAACATAATGTACTTAAAACAATGTACTAATAAGCGATATTAAAAGTCATTTGATTTTTTATTCATTTACATTGTTCTAATTGCCATTTAGTTCATGAGAGTTCCCGCTAGAAGCGCAAGTTCTGAACAGATCGTTGCCAGATACAAAATTTCCCTTCTCAGCGATAAATTATACTGTTTTCTATAAGTCAGAAATTCCCAGATCTAAACAAAAAATCCTAAACTTGCAACGCGGGTGTACTTCTGGTAGTGTGCATATTAGGCGTAAATTTCAAAGTGTAGGCAGGGTTCGACTAGCCTTAATGGTAGACTAGAAGTCGATTAAATAAGATTTATTATCTTTATACCGTTACAGTCGTTCCAGCTAATAAATTTTTATGTTCAGACGAGCGGCGATAACCTACTGGTCAACAGACTTTTTCAGGGTTGACGGAAACGACTGTTACCGACATTCTCGAGAAAGCACGTCACCTGTCCGGAATGTTCCAGAGAATTTTTCAAAGTTCGATGACGTCTTTTTTTAGTTCCTAATAATTTATTTTTCTGTATGTGTATATTTTGTTTTATAATAACGTAAAAACATAGAAATAGATAAACGGACAAACAGAGTAATAATATCTAATTAGTTGAAAGGGCTGTTAAAATTTAGAGGTCCTTTAAAACTTAAAATTCAGTTCTACGATTGGTTGTTACCGTAGCAACAAAATTTAACAGCCCTTTAAATTTAACGCTTTTGATGCAGAATACGTGGGGTACTGGAAAAATTTCTGGAAACGGTATGAAAAAACGCATATGAAATTTGGTAAACGGTATCATTGTTTTTCGAAGTATTCGCCTTTGACGTCAATACCTTTTTGCATACGCTCGAACCAATTTCTAAAGCACATTTTCCACTCTAAAGATGGTACCTCAGAAATCAGTATCCGGAATGTTTCAACCGCTGCTTCAGCCGACGAAAATCACTCACCACGTATTTTATTTTTGATATTTGGGAACAAAAAGAAATCATTAGGTGATAAATCAGGGGTGAATATGGACAATGAGTCATTAATTCAACATTTTTGTTGGACAAAAATCAACTGTTTGAGGGGCTGAATGAGAGCTGGCGTTGTCATGATGGAGAATAATTCGTCGATTTCGATTGTTTCTTCTTATTTGATCGATGACTTCCGGCAAACAAATTGTAATATACCGCTCAGCATACACGGTTTCTCGATCCTCTAAAGCCACGGTTGCTACATATCCAGTTAAACCAAAGAAACAAGCAATCATTTGCATCGCAACACTGTGTGAACGGACAACTTTTGTTGGTTTTGGTTCATTTTGAAATACCCAAACAGTAGATTGTTGTTTACTTTCTGGCTCGTACGAATAGATCCACGTTTCATCACCAGTAACGATGTTATAAACTAAATTTGAACGACCTCCATCGAATTTCTTGAGCATTTCTTCGCACCATTTGACACGACCGTGCTTTTGCGCTTCTGTTAAATTGTGTGGGATCCAACGACTGCAAAGCTTTCGTACGTTCAAATGATCATGCAAAATCTGGTGTATTGCTTTCATGTCAATGCGTATGGATGCTTGAATCTCACGGTTGTCACATGTCGATCTCGCTCAAGCATTTCACGCATAGCATCTACATTAGTGGCAAAAACAGATGTTTTTGTTGATGATGGACGACCTTCACGAAATTCGTCACTGAGAGAGGTACGTCCGCGCTGGAATTCGGCAAACCAATTATAAACACTGCTTGTGGATGGTGCTTTATCTCCAAAAGCCAAATGAAGCCGTTCGAGGCATTGTTTCGGCGTTAGACCACATTTGAAATCGTAAAAAATCATGGCACAAAAATTTTCACGCGAGATTTCCATGTTTACACAAAATTACTTTTTCTCAAATGTTGTACAAACAAAACTAGTTCATTTGGATAAGAACTGTCAGTACAATTATAGGCGAAAAACGTCAAATTTTTCAAATACGACAGTTGATAAACGCTGACAATTCTAGACGTACTAGATTCCAGAAATTTTTCCAGCAGCCCACGTAGGTCCTTTTGTGATCCAGTTTTTTTTTGCGGACTTCAGATAAGTGTAAGTATATTATAATTTCTGAAAGTTTAGATATTCCATTCTTTGATATAAAAATTGGTAAGTGTGCAGCTGCATTTTTCTCTTTTATCAGTTGTCTTGAGGAACTTTCTTGCTTTGATGGTTAAAATGAATAACGGTCTTCCAGTTCGCCTTGCAAGTAGTTTAAACCAAGATGAAATGTTAGAACCTTTTCTTTAAATGAAGATGGCAAAAGCCAAAGGTAGAGTAATAGTAACAATAATAGTATTGTAATATTGTAGTAGTATGTAACTAAGGTGACAAATAACTAATAATGAACAACCGCAGAAATCATACGGGTAGAGAGAAATCGGCAAAAATCAAGAGAAGTCCAGGACAAGATTGAAAGAGGGCAACTAAGATTTAATTTGATCAGTTTTAACGATTTTTGGACTTGCGAGTAAGGTGATTCACCGATTGCTTAAATACGAACCATTCATTCAGGGCTATTCTGTAACATTGATATGCATATCAATTGATATGGACTTCAATAATGAAAAGAACTTGATACGACTTCATAATAATTCAAGTCGATTGCCGACCGTCAATTGAAGAGGGATCCACATTAACTTGATATTACACTTGATACGTATTACAAAGTGTTTACAAAATACCGATTTTGCAAGATCAGTTGATGCATAGCAATAATTGACAAGTATCAAGTTCATATGAATGTTACAGAATAGACCCCGTTGTTCTACACTCTATTTTTTATTGATAACTAGTTGCTGTTTTAATAAAATAAAGAAAAGAACACAAATAACTGACTAATAGGAGAGCCACATTAATTTAAAACTTCGCGTTTCCCGCCTATCCAAAAAAATAGACTATGGTTTAATTGTTGATATACTTCTTATTAGATTGTACTATAAATACTTATATTCCCCCGAATGTTATTGGTAATTTAATATTTAGTTCCACGGTTTTTTTTAAAATTTTAATCTTCTAAAAATAGTAATCAAGAAAACTACCGGATGATCAATGGAATTCATAATTAGAGAAGGTATATACAATCTTTATTTTGTTTTTTTGTTTAGTATGTATCCTGGAACTTTGTTTTTAATATTCATTAGGAGGGGGGGGGGGCGGGTACAAGACAAATCCGTTTATTATCAATTATTTAAGAAAATAAATGTCATAATTCTGGGAAATATCACAGCCTGCTCTAATTATAAATTCCGTTGACCTCATGGTATTTGAAGGAAATTATTAATTTTGATTTTATATAAGAGATTAGGTTTAATTCTTCGAATAAATTCTTCAGAATTCAAGCATGTGCGGATGAGATGAATTTGTTTTGCAGATAAAATTCATCCGCATTTGTTTGGATTATTTTCACCAGTCCAATTTACAATTACCATCAAAGAAGTTTCCGCTCGTTTAGCATCATGAAGTTCTCGCTCGCATACTTTCTCGACGAATTCCACGGAGCTAGTTGAATTTAACGTAAATTTAATCGAAACGAAATAAATAAGGCAGCTGTACGCAGAGAGGCAGCTGGAGATATACTCACGTAAGACATCTGCGCTTACCTACCGCTGCCCAAACTTCACAATCATCTGCTTGTAAATTATTTTAATTACGGTTCGCATCATAAGAAAAAAGTTGTTTAGTTTTCTCTTCAGAAATATGTTTTTTTAATTATAATTTAAATATAATCTTGTTTTTCTAAGTAATAACTTTTTAAAGCTAATTTATACTATAAAGTAAGTAACTAAATTATGAATCAAGAATGGCAAAGTGTTTTTATTGATTTATAAGGTTTGGTGACAGAAATAGAGAATATAAAATTTTTGAGTTCTAACATAAAAATTAGAAAAATTTTGTGCAAATCGTTACTGCAATGTCAGGTCAAAAAGCGATCGTAAGATGTCGCTATTTTATCTGTTCATAAATATCAGAGTATACAGGGAGACTCAGGCAAGTTTTCATTAAAAGTTTAAGGACTTCCTCTTTGAATCTCTATTTCATATTTTGCAGTTGTAAGTTAGCAATAATGATCTATTAAAATATAATATTTCCAACTTTCGGATACTTCCGCTTGTACCGGAAGTTGCTGTCAACTTTCTTATTTTAAAAGGAATACCCCATTTTTTATTGCATTTCTGAAATTCTCATGAAATTCTAAAAATATTTTGTGTAACATGTAATACAAGAAAAATTAGCCGTTTTAGAGATATTTCCATTTTTTTTTTTAAGTTCAAAGTTACAGTACCTTGTTTATGATGCTGCCATCTTTGTGTAACAAAAGCCATAATTTCAATTTTTGGTCTGTAGTAGCTGTGCTCATAAGCTTTCAGGTCATACCTAATTTTACACAAGATCGTTTACGAGCTAGTTGAAAAATAACTTCTATTCGAACTGATTTCAACTGTCAAAAAGTCATGTTTTTTAAATAGTAGACCCAGTATGTTTTATACTATAAGAATCAGAATTAAATGTTCTTTCGATCTGTGTTAGCATTCCCTATACCTATCTCTTACCTTTCTTTTTCTATTCACGATTTTCTCTTTGACACATAAATTTTTTTTACTTTTCAGTATTATTCCTGAATAGTGCGCTATGAAAACTTAACAAACTGAGGTTTTTTTAAATTATTTTCTGACTGTAATTTCAATTTCATTTTAAAAACCAACAAATAATATTTAAATACACATCTATCATCTGAACTTTTTGTTTACATATACCGCATGTATTAGAATTCTTGGTATGACTAATTACACATTTACAAGGAGAAATTTACACTTACAACACAGAAGTTTATGAAAACTAATAAATACATCTGAAATATTAAAAATAATACACAAATTGTTAATTATAATATTGGCTCTAAGTTGTCCTCGGCTATTATTTATTAGTAATAACTTTCTACTGTATCTAAGTAATAACGCATTTTCCTCTATATAACAACTTTTTTTATTAACTTCTTGAATTGTCGATTTCTTTTATCATCAAATACCTTTAATATGTCTGTGTTTGATTATTCATTTTTTGGTTTTTCGTAGCGATTAAATTGTTTTTTTTTTAATTTCTACTAGACAGATGATTTCAAAAATTATAATTTCTCTAGTTTTTATAGCCCAATATTTAAAATTAATACCGAGAAATGGAAAAAAATTACGTGTTAAAAAGAAATCATCGATAACGAGTTACCTATAAGAGATAGGTATAGGGAATGCTAATACAGTACGAAAGAATATTTAATCCTGAGTCATATGGTATAAAAATATACTAGCCGTTCCATTTAAAAAACATGACTTTTCGACAGTTGAACTTAGTACAAATAGAAGTTACTTTTCAATCAGCCTGTTAATTAAGTGCAAACTGGACATGATCTGAAAGAATATTACTGTAGCCTACTACAGGCCAAAAATGGGCATCATGGTTTTTGTTGCACAAAGATGGCAGGGTGCACCAAGGTTCTGCAAGTCTGAATTATTTTTAAAAAATGAAGATATCTCGGAAACGGTTAATTTTTCTTCTAACACATGTTGCACAAAATATTTTTAGAATTTTATGGAGATTTCAAAAATGCGTTAAAAATTGGGATATTCCATTTAAAATAAGAAAGTTGACAGCAACTTCCGGTATAAGTGGAAGGGCCCGAAACTTGGAGATATTACATTTTAATAGATTATTATTCCTAACTTATAACCGGAAAATATGAAATAGAAATTCAAAGGAGAAGTCCGAAAACTTTTAATGAAAGTGTTGCCTGAATCTCCCTGTGTAGAAAAACATGTTTCATTAAAAAATTTAAAACATTTGGAAATTTGACAGCCATATGGGTTTTGAATGTTGTCATAAAAATTGGACAGGAAAGCTCCTGACACAACTTCCTAAAAATTTAAATAAGAAAGTTATTGTAGCGGTTTCCTGTGAACAGCCTATATAAAGATGGCCCTTATTTGAATTCAAGATGGTTGAACGGTCTAAGTGGTAAAAGTCGTGGGTTCGAAGCGTGTTCGAGGTATTTCGCTGGCGTGGTATTTTCTTCAGGTTCCTTTCGGTGTTGGGGATACACTTCGACTTTGTTCATTTTGAATGGTTAGGAGGTTTGGAAGAGACCTTTATTCACACAAAATATATTCCCGCTCTTGAAGTCTCGACAAGTTAAGGACTTAAGACTCCCTTGGGCACCAGTGTTGCCAACTTAATGCATTTTATACCAAATTTGGAGTAGTTAACAAACATTCAGTGATAAAACTAAAGTCCTTGATGTATTCAGGCTGTCCGTTTTTCGAGTGCCACTATGGGGATCTCGCTTATCTTAAGAGATACAAAGTCGGTTAAATTGGGGCAAAGTTGCACATTCTCATGCTGAATAATAATCTGAAAAGAAATTTGAAATATCTTCAATGGTTTTGCAAATTTCAGAAAAAAACAAAAATTTCTGATTATCGTTTTTAATTTTTTTACCCTGAACTAATCGTACTAGGCATTTTTAACCTAGACATTATTCAGACACTTTTTTATGAAGAATTCGATTATGGCATCCCCTTTTCAATAATTTTCAAGAGGGCGGAGAAACACTCGGCAATTTTTTCTTATGGACGCTATTTTGGATTTTAACATTTTGAGATTACGTTTTTTTTTCTCTTTACAACGATGTATCACACA
The DNA here is from genome assembly GCA_036172665.1 of Prosopocoilus inquinatus. Lineage (NCBI taxonomy): Eukaryota > Metazoa > Arthropoda > Insecta > Coleoptera > Lucanidae > Prosopocoilus > Prosopocoilus inquinatus. The sequence goes on from CM069875.1 coordinate 20,855,776, forward strand.
TGGTTCAATAACACATTTTTGTCAAAAATCCAATTTTTCATTTTTTGCGAAGAGTGCTTTGGAAAAACAAAACGTTCTTTTCTATTTAAGTCTTAACATTTACGTTTGTGCTAAACTAATCGTACTAGAGATTTCTAACCAAGAGACATTATGCACACACTTTTTTTTGAGAATTCGGAATTGGCATCCCCGAAATACATAATAAGAATAGGTAATAACGGAAAATTCTGCAACTTCTTTAGAGGAGACAGATGGATTTTAGTATTTGTAATCATGTAAAAATGTTATCTGTTCCAAAATTTCCTGCTCATTTTTATTGGGCTTATCGCCATATTTTCATCTGCGTCCTTTAAACGAACCATATTTCGCCCAAGCATAGAAAAATATCTCAAACCAGGTTGTTGCCGTTCTGGATAACACTGCAAATATTTTGCCGCAGTCATGAGGGCATTTGTATGTGAAACATAGCAAATTTGTATCACATCTCTTTGTTCTTCACTTGAAAAAAGCATTTTCGCGATAAAACTAGCGCAAACGTAAATGACAAGAGTTGACATAGGATCAAACAGTCAAACTTTTATTCAGAATAAAAAGACGTTTTGTTTTTCCAAAGCACTCTTCGCAAAAAATGAAAAATTTGATTTTTGGCAAAAATGGGATATACAGTTTTTAAAGAGAAAAAAAACGTAATCTGAAAATCATCTTCAAATCCAAAATGGCGTCCTTAAGAAAAAATGAAGTTGCCAGGTGTTTCTCCGCCATCTTGAAAATTATTGAAAAAGGGATGTCATATTCGAATTCCTCATAAAAAAGTGTCTGAATAATGTCTGACTTAGAAATGCCTAGTACTATTAGTTTAGGGTAAACAAATTAAAAACGAGAATCAGAGATTTTTGTTTTTTGGCGAAATTTTCAAAACCATTGAAGATACTTCAAATTTCTTTTCAGATTATTATTCAGCATGAAAATGCGCAACTTTGCCCTAATTAAGCCAACTTTGTATCTCTTAAGATAAACGAAATCCCCAAAGTGGCACTCGAAAAACGGACAGCCTGTATAAAAGAAAATGAAATTAATTTAGAAACAATAGGCTATCGACTTTCAAGAATAAGCGAGCTGAATAGCTCAAGATTTAATTGTTGATTTAGTTAATTATAAAAAATTAAATTAAATAAAAACAAAAAACAACTTGAAGAGATTAAGAAACAACAACGAAAATTTTAAAATAATAATGAATTTCAATTATGTCAAATAAATTATTGAAATTAATGAAAAAAAAATACAATTAACTGCTAGACGGAAAAGGAAACTTAACTTCAAAATATTTCAAGCCTTCATTATTGATTTCATTAATAAGGAAAATTAAAAAAAAGAAATAAATAAAAAATGCAACTTGAAAGAATTAAAAAAGAACAATTTTTAAATTGACAGAAATTCTGGATCTTTTTAAAAGATTAATTATAGAGGTATCCAGCAGTCCGAGCCATTGTTGCCAACGTGATGCATTTTAATCAGATTTGAGGTTCATATTTAACAAGCACTTGGTGACAAAAATAAAACGTTCTTCAAAATCACACTGTATTAGGTTCTATGAAATAGGATCTGGTGCAATTTTAGTGCATTTTTATAAAATGTCTAGAATAAAACGGTTTCCAATAATTGGATTCCCTGTTGGACACCCACCACCAGGCCCTAGGCTACATACTTTTTTATAGTTTTCTTTTGTATGTATATCAAATTTCATTTCGGCAGCTACTTTAAAATCCAATATTATTTATATTTAGTATTTTTCTGGGTCTCGAGCGCCCCCATTTGTTTAGAGCCCCTAGGCTGCAGCCTAGTTAGTCTAGTGTAGTGCTGGCAAAAACCGGAGAAAATTTAAACCGAATAATCGGTTTCTTTAAAAACCGGTTTTGGATAAAACCGCTTATCCAAATAATGGTTAAAACCGACTATTCGAATATCCAAAAACCGATTATCCGGATATTCGAATATCCAAAAATCGATTATTCGGATATTCGAAAAACCGACTATTCGAGTATCCAAAAACCGACTATTCGGGTATTTGAAAGACTGTCTACTTGAATATATTCAAAAACCGACTATTCGGATATTCGCGAAATCTGTAATCAAAAAACCAGCTTTTGGATTATCCGAAAATCGGTTAATTACGTATTAACAAAAACTGATTCATAAAAAACAGACTTGACTGAATTTTAACTCTAACGTTCCTGGTTTTTATTCAGATGAAGATGTTTTCAAACATTTCGATTTTGTGCTTCTCTTGTTCATTTTAAAGTATTAACTACATTTCTAATTGATAAGAACTCACACATCTACAAAGTGACACAAACTCACTAATAATCTTTTTTTGTTAAACACTAGATAAATGTCGATTATTCTTATTCTATCTAATGAACAATATTCAACAAATTGTAAAGTAATCCAAATATTTTGTGCTGTAAAAATTCCTTACGGTGCCAGACAACGTCTGTACCATAATAAACTTTTATTAAATTCTCCCAAAGACGGTTGGGTACGGTCGAAAAGACTACTCACAACAAAAACTAAAATTACTTTAATTCTTCTTCTTCGACTAATATGTGGATTAGAAGTACTACTTGACCACTTATATATATTTTTTGTACGTAGTGAACATAACAGATAAGATTTACCTTCATTTTTTTTAATACTTCCAACATCTACTCATTTTTAATTTTATTTGAGTTTCAAATTTGCTACCTTAAATTCCTAAAATTATCGTTAAATGGGTGAAAAAAATAAATACGTTATTGTGTATACAGTTATTTGAATTTCAAGTAGTTGGACTATTTGAATATTTTTCATCATTCGAATAACCGGTCATTCGGTTATCCAAATAATTGGATATTCGAATATCCGATTATCCAAATAATTGGATACTCGAATATCCGATTATCCAAATACTTGGATATTCGATTAACCAATTATCCGGATAACCGGTTTTCGGTTTTGTTTAAAACCTCGGATAATCCAAAACCGGTTAACCGTTTATCCAAAAAACCGATTTGGTTGCCAGCACTAGTCTAGTGGGTAATCCAGGCACGCCCACAACAGATATAAATCAAGCAAGGAGAAGAATTGCTTTTAATCAGATATTTAAAAAATATATACCATTGCCTTCGGAATCGTACTTTAGGTTTAGAATAGCTTTCCCAATTTAAAAATAATTTATGTATGTAAAATCTGGAAGTTTAATAAGATAAGCATTTTCCTGTAATTTTATTCGTAACATAAATATGCATGTATGTGAAATCAACACACCATAAAGTTTAGTTTGGTTTTGTGATTTAATTTTTAGCAACATAGAGAAGTGAATTGCGTTAATTACATTTACATAAATACATTTTCCTGTGTAACTTATATCCCTATGTGACGTTCAGAAAATATATTTTTTTAACATTTTTAATGCATCTATGATATAATAAATCAATATTTAAATATGAAAATTCTAAAATAAATTTAGTTAAATAGAACATTGAAGACTTAAAAGGAAGAACTACGAGTAATTGATTACATCCGAAATTTCGCAATTTCCTCTCTCATCGGCACTGTGCGAGTTCCATTTCACGCCCATTTTAAATATCAAAGGCTCTTTAGAGTGAGCCCTTTGTTTTAAATATTAAAACGGCATGTGGTGAGCTGGGGATCTGTTGCCTCCATTTGTATTCGATTTGTATGTGAACGTACGAGAATGTGTTTTCCGGATTGTGTGCCAATTCGAATGCGTTCCCACGTTTTAAATTGTTGTTCGAGGTTTAAGAGGACGAAAGAAAATCGCGGCCGAGCTTAATGGAATGAAATTGCAATACAAAAACTGTGGTTTATTCATTTTCCACTGCAATGATTTTTTGCTACAGGTGGCGGTTTATTTATTTTTTTTCCCTTTGGAATTTATTTAATACAGAGATTTAGATCCTCTTTTGCACTGGATTCATAAGGACTTCAGATTTCTCGAATAATTTGACGTTGAGAGCTTTAATGAAAAACTCATGTTGGATGCCCTTTTATAAGATATAATTTTGTGAAGCTGTATTCGCCAAGGGAAAAATACATTTACTACCTAATCGGCAGGGACCATAATATAAAGCCGTACTCTATTATTTGGCAAAATAATTGCTTTTTATAATTAATTCTCTAAATTATTTCAATAACTGAAGTCGACTCTGATGAAAATTGTAAAAAAAAAACAGTTTAAAACTTTATACGGACACTGTTAAAACTAGAAAGAACACTTAACGTCTCACCATCCTTTGCTAGCTTCGTCAGCTGGCGAAGCTATCAAACAATTTCTGGAGCTTACAAGTTGCTTACGGTAAATATGAACCTCAAAATGCAATAACCTAGATTAGATAAGGAATGAGGAGATTGGTAAGAATCTGGAGTTGTTGAAGATTTTCTTGTGAGAAAAAAACAATAAAAATATTGAAAACGTGGTACAAAAACCCAAAAACTCAAGAATAATTTGTAGAATATGTGAGAAAATTGCTACAATTACAATTTACTACTAAAAGAAAATATGAAAATATAACAGCGATTAAAGATAGAGATGTATACACTTAGATAAGATAGATAGTAAAAATATCACCTTGAAACAGCGTTATCTTTTTCTACCTCCTTTAATTTCAAAGCTTTTTTGGTCACTCCCTTCTTTTGTGTTTCTCTTTCTCTCATTACGGGCATTTTTCATATTATTTAATCGATTTTTAGCACAGTTAACTTTATTTATTTAGCTTTCAGTTGGAGTGCCCTATTTCATTTTCCAGTGTTTTTCTATTTTCTATAATTTGCACAGGGGTCATACCCCATTTTCCTCAGAATTTAATTTTTTGTTAAGTACTTGACCCTTTCGATTAGTTCAATTTTAAGTTTCTTTTGGTATTCAAGTGCATAATTGAAAGAGAATGAGACGGTTGCAAAGAATTTAGTGTTCAGTTGGTAACTATAGGTATATGATTCGGTTCCCACCCTAGTACATGTGAGTTCTAACTCCTTTGAACTGAAAGTTTTCCGAACAGATAAAATAGCGACATCTTACTATCGCTTTTTGACCTGACATTGCAGTAGGATAGACAAATTGAAGCAGCTGTCCAGAGGCTGTTCGAGGTTTTCACTGCAATCAAGAACGATTTGCACAAAATTTTTCTGAAAGTTTTCCGTTTTCCCAGTTTGTGTAAAGGGAATGCCGAAGGAGATAAAACGTTTGTTAAGCGGACAACATATGAATACATAGTTAATTCAAAGACGTCTCCTGATAAGCTTCCAAAGGTCGGGGCTAGTAAGGCTATGATAAAAAAAATCTACTTAAATTCGTCAACGTATTCTACTTTGCTATCTGCAACTGTTTAAATATCATAGTCTGCCGTTACCCAGCAGATTATCCATGAGCATTTATAATTTCTTTGGGTGACAAGACAAAATTAAGATAAAAAATAGCTGGAAGGAATATTTTGAAAAACTACTGGGATTATTAAAGGAAAGATCTTACTAGAACAGAACGCACAAATAGAAGATTGGCAAGCAGACATAATCACGAAAACGGAGCTTGAAGAAGCAACAGAAGCATAAACTTAGCTTGGCAGCACAAAAAAGTGTCCAAGGATTGGGTGATGGCTAAAATAATACCTATTTTAAGAAGGGCGATAAAAAGGATTGCAAAAATTATCAACATATTTCGTTGCTTAGTGTCCCTCAAAAGTCTAGGAAAGGATTTTGGAAAAACGACTGAGACTATAAACGGAACACACCCTATCGGATGATCAGTGCGGTTTTAGGAACGGCAGAAGTATACAACACTGATATTCATAGTTAGGCAAATTATAAAGAAAATGAAAGGGGCGACAATTTTTTTGTAGCCTTCATCGATCTACAACAACCATTTGACTGGTTGCTGAGGAAATTAATTTGAAAGATACTAATGAAAAAGAAAGTCATCTCTAATTTAATTCTGGCCATTAAAAGTCTCTACAGAACCACATGTAATATTATCCTACTTGATGATGAATACACAGAAGAATTTATCACTGGAAAGGGAGTTAGGCAAGGCGGTGTGCTCAGACCTATTTCTCCTAGTGATGAATGAAATCATTAAAACATGTTAGGATAACAAGGCGAAATTAGGTATTGGGTATAGAAATCTAAACCGGGTAAAATAGGATCCTTGGCTTTCGCTGAAGATCTCCTAATAGTGTCAAAAACCGAAGAAAGTGTCAACGTTTGGGCCGACACATTTAAGAAGCATGGCATGGAAATAAATTGTTACAGGTCCGAAATAATGACTGTCTCCAACAGAAATATAAAAATGTAAATTACACTGAATATTTCAATAGAGCAGGTGGACATTTTTAAGTATTTGGAAGCTACAATCTAAAATCTAGGGAGTATGGTAACGAATGTAAATCGTAGATTGTAACCGAAAGATACTACCATGCCATATCTAGAAAAAAATCTTTAGAAACAAAAACTTGTCGAATACCATTAAACTAAAAATATACAAAGCAGTCTTTATCCCGGCAATAACAAACTGCTGCCAGTCAAGGGTATTGACATAGACAAACAGGATCAAATCTTGCTTACAAGCAAATGAAGATGAAGAGGATATTAAAGATCATCGAGGGAGTAACAAGACTGAACAAGATTCCAAATATAGAACTACGTGGTCGATTGGGAGTAAAAGACTTACTAAACTATACAGAATGTAAGTATAATTTTTTTTTAATCTTGAACCGGACAGAATCAACTTCATTTATGTAGAATGTAATCAATTACGATGGTTTGGTCACATAAACAGGATGAACAATAATAGGCGGGTAGAAATGATAAGGATATGCAAACGTGGAAGAAAGTAAGAGCAAAAACAACGTGGAATGACATGAATGATGAGCACAGTGCTACAAAATAAAAACTTGAGCGGGCAAGAGACCACGTAGGGTGGAAAAACCTTATTAGAAGTATCTAGTATAGAAATTTACCGCTACAACTTAGGGTAGAAGGATTGCATATATATACATAGAGAATGTTTACTAAACATGCGGCAAAATCTGAGCAGAGTCTTGGTGAAATCCAGTTCGTCAAAAAAGTTCAAGTATAGTGGCTTTAGTTGCAGCGGCAGTCTTACAGATGTACAAACCGGAGAAACGTAGAAAACCCAGTTTAAAAAAGCCGATGTGATTCCGAAACACGACCCGAGTCATAAGAACTCTATCTCTCGCATGAAATCCGCAGGCACCATCAGGAGATTCGATCCCACACCAAAGAGTTGCCTAGCCAAGCGTTAAACCAGTTGCTAGCAGGCTCAACCAATTTGAGTATGCATCGCATCTTATTTTGTTAACAATTCGTTGGCCCTTGAGGACACAGCAGTTGTATATGTTGAATATGAGGCGATATGTAAATGTATATTTCAAGTGCAAGTGTGGATTTCTAAGAGGGTAGATCAGCTATGTGTCAGAAAGTAAAAAGTGAAGCATGAAAGGGTTCGAATTGAACCACTTGGCGGTCTTCACAGATCCAAGAAAAATTTTCTTACTTCTTTATTAATAACAGACATAGGATTTTGTATTGTATTGTGATTATTCTCTTATATAATACCCAAATATTTTACTGTGTGACCACATTCGCATATTTTATTTTATGAACTTTATGTTTACAATGACGTATGCATTTCTTAGGACAAAATAAATTATTGAAACTTTAGTCTTCTATAGCAGAAGCTTTTCATTCGCGAATAGCTTGCCTCAATTAAGCGATATAATTTTGATGATTTCAAATCTGCCAGTTGAGACAAACAAATAGGATATGTTTTCAAATTTGCCAGTTGAGAGGAACAAAATCAAAATTAATATTAAAGGTCAATATTAAGGATTGCCTCTTACACGACAAGAACCTAAGTTTATCACCTTTTTATGTCTCTGAAAAAGAATTATGTGCTATCCTTTCATGGGTGTAGCCAGGTATGGGCAAGATATTTTAAGTGAAAAAAAATGACAGTTATGATAAATTTTATGACAGAGAAAATTCACTTTTCAAATGTTTAAAAAATAAATTATGCTTTTCTTAAACCAATGTATCTGTACCTATCATTAAACATTTAATAATTCTTGATTAGTATTAATAATTTTTAATATATGCCCGGGTTTAGAAAAAAAATCTGGTTACGCCCATGTACTTTTTTTAAAACATTCTATTCAAGATTGCTAAAGTCTAGGGTAGTACTTTTATTGCAAATATCTGTATGCATAGGGGGTCTAATATCTATAACTTTTGAGATAAAATGCATTGAAGATTCAGATATAAATTGGTTGATGGGCGCTTGTATTGTGTCAGAAAAGCAGTGAACTCGCGTAGAATATAACGATATACTAGCGTTTACCTTGAAATGAAACTGAAAAATGCTTTTATTTATAGCTTTCTACGGAAGAAATTTATAATACGCAATTTATTCATTTGAATTTCGGATTTGTTAATACAGAAACATAAAGTTATTAAAGCAAGCTAGTAAATTTAGTAACTAGCATCATGTAGATCATTCTGTTTAGTACATGAGTAGAGCAATGAATTTGATAAGTATATTTAGTGAGGTAAATTTCTTAGACAATTTGTCATCAGCTTTGTAGAGGACGGTTTAGTAAAGTATTTATTAATATCTGTCCAGGATGTGTCTAGTAAACCAATTGAAACCAAATACCATCATGTTACAATGAAAAACCAAACCTAAAATTTGCAGGTATAGAGGGAGAAAACGTAGTTGGAATACTTCTCGACGCACCTTCCAAATAGCCTTGCCAAACCCATTTTATTTTTATTTTTTCTTTTGCTCCTTATTTGTCCTCAAATTTTCAATCTTTTTGCAGATGTGCTACTGTATGACTATACAAGTATTAGTCTTTTGGCATTCGCCTTACAAATTAGGAAATGCAGAAAGCTCAATTCGTATCGGTATGTATACCAACACGATACAAATCACGGGTATTCTGTTTCTCATAAAGAACCCATACCATACCGTATCACGAAAGTATTCTCACCTAATAGGTGCCCTATCAAGCATCAAGCTTAAGTTTTCTCTAATATTTTGCACTAATGTATTCTTGTTTTAATCGCTAAGTGTTTTTTTCCGTACCCAGGATGAATGGTTTAACCTTGTCACAACACTTTCTCTTCGCTATTACCACCTGTTTTAATTACCCAATTGCGTTTAACTAAACCTAAATATTCAGAACCACTATCTGGCCAACTATTTAACGTGAGTTAATTAAACTCAAGCGTAAGCGTTAAAAATCAGTTCGCCATGCAAACGGAGCAGATTTTTGTTTGATTAGATTGCATCAATCGCCTTGGTTCGGTTTAATGATCGTTCGCTATCGAGTTCCGAACATCATCTGCCGCGACTTCCAAGGTCTCTTTTAAAAAATCGCTTCGTATTTCACTTATCCGCTTCGTTAGCAATTATTGTAGAATACGCATCAGTTGGCATGTCGGAAATCTTCGGCGTCTGTGTATTATGCATTCACGATCGCCCTAAAACTTCGTTGTACGTATGTTGTAACACCTGCTACTTTGCACGTGCTGTTCAAATCAATTTCAAACAATGGGGAAACGTAATTCTCTTTAACATTTCTATTTGTTTTTAAGAAGTATAAGATTATAAGCAAACTAGTAAATAAAACAAAATGATTTTTCTGAGACAACTAATAATATATATATATTATATATATATATATATATATATATATATATATATATATATATATATAACTTTCCTAGCAGCTGAGACGCAGAGTTATTTTTGTCAAAATCATTTTTCCAAAGAATCAAGAAGAAATATTGTGCACAAATGAAGTACCAGTTATACTCAGGCTGTAGTGGTTTGCTTTCAAGTAACTCTGGTATAATTTGTAGGATTGAAGGGAAATTACATAAACAAGTAACTGAAACTTTCTTTCTCTATTTGAATTGTTTCATTCATAAATTCAAAAATTGGTAGTTGCAGAGCTGTTTGCTTTTTTCCGTATACTTTTTAGACGTATTATACTTATACTCTGTTTCTTTAATTCGGAGTACTTTGAAATTTTGGCGCTAAAAACATTGTCATTGGTGAATTCGAAACAACACAGTAGAGTTAATTAAAGGCTTATGTACTGTCAGCCCATGTATTTCGCCTTTTTCAAAGTGATTTTGTGGGGATTAACATGTTTTACTATCAAAAATTCCGTTATAAAAAGATTTTCTTAATGGGAAAAAAATTGCAAAATTTCACAATTTATTTCTGGTTTCCGCCTGTATTACGTCACAAGTTCTTCTTTCTGATGACGTTCCCATTTTGTCAAGAAAAATCTTCCTGAGGGTTACTGCTGTTAACGATGTCCAGACGATGGAGCAGACCTGAGAAAGTCGTTTTGAAAGAAAAGGCGAAATGTCTGCAGAAAGTAGAATTTGCGGTGCGATACGTACGAAAGCCAGAAGATACACAACGAAATCCCTTAAGTAATTAATTAATGTTACTTTTTAGTAAATCTCCGGATAAAAGACATCCTATCTCTTGGTAGACGTTGATCGTTTCTATTACCTACCTACCTATTCTATTATTTTTTCTAAGATGTAATTTTTGAACAAGAAAATAAACAACTGGATATCATTATTTATCTGTTTTCCTGTAATCGTGCAGTTTCAAAATTAGATGTGTTTAAGAACTAAAAGATATGTTGCTCGATTTTTTTCTTAATTATGCAATTACATTTCATTTCTTTCATTAAGTATACTCTTTTCTAAACTTCCTGCTACACCTATACGTTCCGTTTCTACGTATCGGTCTCACGATTTATTGAATCATGTTTTACACGCTGTGAATAATAAAAGCCATAAAGGTATGCAGTCGACGTCTTGATGTCTCTCTTACGTGGAAAAAATCATGAGGTGAATTCAGAAACACGTACATACATGTGTGTCTTTATTACTGTGTTTTCTGTGTTTGCTGTGGTTCGCTGTGCAGCTAGACGGACGCGTTCCGAATCAAATTCGCGATCAGGTACCTAAAAAATCGTTGCTCATGTCTTACACGTCTCACAACGATACATTTTGAATTCAATTGTTTCGTCGTAAAAATGTATGCGATTTCATTTCAAACGAGGTACTTTAAAACATTATAAAAGCCGAAGCAGTTCGGTTTAAAGTCATGGGGTCGGTTGCTCAGTCACTGTTTAACGTTAGTCTTCAGTTAGCTTAAATCTGTTCCTATGTAAAAAAAAAAACTGAAGATTAAACTGTGACTCAGAAACCGGGTCATAGTAACAAAAAAGAGGTGTTCGGTTTAAAGTCAGAGTTACAAAAAAAAGATGTATTCGTTTTTAATCACTTTTTGCTTTTGTATTAATATTTGATTTGATTTCACAAAGACGAGGTAGCACTGAAAATAGGGTTATGAAAGCAGTGGTCTTTTTATTTTTTATACCGAGGGTCCTGTAACACTGTGATGTAATGTCACTCCTTCACCTACGTAATAATCGTTTCAAAAATATTGGATATTCAATATTTAATAAAATGGGTGTTCCATATTTAATTTTATTTATTATTATCTATGAGGCTATCCGAAAAATGTCGTCTACCAGACTAATTCAGAAACTGTAGAATGACTACTACTTATTTTTGAAGTTGAAAAATTAATTTAAAATATTTTTAAAATTTAAGTAGGCTGAAAAGAAATGGTTACATTATTACCAGAGCCTATTCGAAATGATTCCAGAACACGTAACTGCCTTCCTCAACGCGATTCAGCACCGATCCTGACGGGATATGCAGCACTCGTTAACCGCGGCGGAACACTAGTTGGCTCCCGCGATCAGTTTTGAGAAAAGGGTGGTAGATGAGTTGGCTCCCGTGCCTTATACTAGTTGGCTCCCTTTTCGTATAATTAGCTCCGACGTATTTATAAGATTAAGGAAGATTAAATAGAAAATTTAGTATAAAATAAATTTATTTACTTGTAATTTAGGTATCTAAGTTATTTCTGTTAAGGTGAGTATCTTGGAGACATACATTTCATAAACTCAAAATTTGAAATTATGTTTTAGTTTAATAGTTTTATTTTGGTATCAATGAAATGTTTTTTTTTTTGAAATAATTTTTTTCCTGTATTCTTTCTTTTTAATAGATGAATTGCTACATAAAGGTGCGTTTAGATTTGAGCACGAACGAGCTGAGCATACGCGCACGGCATTCGTTCGCGCTCACCAGCATTTATTTTCTGGCGCATGGGCTGATCCAGTTGTTCGCGCACACAACGGACGACAAAATAGCAGCGGCTGTATAATTGTGATTCATATTTTAATAAAAAAAATAAATTCGAACGAGACATCGACTTTCGTGGCAAACGCCTAATTTTTATGAGACAAAATAAATTACTACTTATTATTTAGTGTCAGAGAGTTGTCATAAGTAATTCAAAAATTTTACTACAATGACTAAAATCGCCCCAATAAACATTTTATCTTTTTTCGTGCTTCCGCACTGTCTAAATTTTCAATATTTAATTTGTTCACAAGCTCCTGGTAGGTCATTTTTTAAAAATAATATTTTGCGTGCTTCACATTCCATAAAATAGGCAGTTTTTCATAATCTTGCAAAGCAACGAAGCTGTTTCATTGGTCCATTCCATGGCTAACTGAAAATTCAGAAACCTTTTCTGCGAGGACTGTGTCGCGTGGCTTTCAATATGCGACTTTTTTCTCGTTCAAACTACGCATTCATGCGTGAAGCAATTAATTCCTTTGAGCACGTACCCGAGACCGACATCAAGCGGCTCGCTCTGCCAGCCATTCGCGCATGATGTGCGTGCGCGCATAGCCGTTTACACTTGAGCGTTCGCGGAGGATCAGTACGTGCGTGCTCAAGTCTAAACGCGCCTTAAGAGTGAATTTGCTTATTCGGTAACAAAAAAAAGGCGAGTGGGATGTAGTGTTCGTTTTCCAGGCCATGGACAGTAAAAAGTTGACAAAAGAAATTTTGCTGCACATTTAAATATTCCATCAACGTAAATCGTTGACACCTTACTTAAAAATTTTAAGTTGCTTTCGCACGAAAAAGCCACAAAATTATTATCCACATCATTTTCACCAAGAAATATTTCTCCCTTATTTGTTTTAATATAGATACTATTCATATATCGGTAGCTGCTTTTCTCTTAACCGAATTGCTTAATTTTTGCCTGTTTAAAGATTTGCAGACACACTGGACCATGGTTATGTACTTTGTTATGTTCTATTATATTGTCATTTGAACCGTGAGTTTTAGGAAATAACTTTCACCCACGTTTTGCACAATGCTCTCTTTCCACATTCTCACATAATATCTTGTGGAAATTATATTTAAAATTATTCAAAACAATTACAGGTTTCCCTTTTTCACTCAACATTTCTTCGACAAGTTCCATTGTGAATGTCCAAGTTAACTAATTATCATTGTGTTTATTTTCAAGTTATATTAACGAAAATTTCCTACCCCTAAATTTTGGGCCAATCAAATTCTCAAGTGAAACTCTCTTTATTGGACATTAAATTTAGCCGGAAAAGCTTATCTGCGGGAATATTTTGATTACTCCTTCTTACTGAGAGAATTTATAATAATAAAAATTTCTTGAAGGTTTTAGAATGTAAATACTGGGAACTAGCACAAATCTTCGGAGCCAATTAGCACATGTCTTCGGAGCCAACTAACCTGTAACCTTTTTCTATGGGAAGATTAAAAATTGACCACCGGGGCCAACTAGTATGTAGCCGAGCGCGGAACCCCTCTACCCATTCCATGCCAACGAAAACTGAAATAAATTTAATAGGCTCTGGTTATTACTTATAACTGTAATTAAGTGAAAAATCTTGATCGACTGCCACCACTTTTGTTCAGAGCCGTGGTGTCGTAAACGGTGTCACTGCATGGTGCATCGTGTATTGCATTAAATTTTGTGCACGATACTGGAGTCCGATGAGTCAGTGAAGTAGAAGGTAAATCAAGCGCGTTTCAAGAACTTTCGCCGAACTATACTTATAGCCTATTATGTGAAGCCATAGACATACATCTACAATTTAAACTTTGACTGTATTTGTTAGTAATGTTTATCTTTATAAACCATAAATATGCCGATATTCATTATATGTATAGTTTTTGCGATGGTAACGCTGCAATGAAGTACGTTGTTAAGCTGAACGTCCACTAGAGGGGTCGATTAGAGCGGCGCGGCTCCCGAACGAAATGCAGGTAAATCATATCGCGCCACGCCGCACAGTGGGCGAAATTAAGGAATTAGCTGGATAAAAATGTAAAATGGCTCTTATTTCAACATTTTTTTTTGGGTTTATATTGATGAATATCAATGAATAGTAACGAGTGTCTAAATAAAAATCTGGTCAAGTAGGCTATGACCGAGAATTTGTTCGCTGCATGCACGTCGCTTCTAAGTTCATCTGCGAGGCTGTCAGATGTAACGTCAAAATTTGCTGTTGAATAATCAAGTTTTCCGTTACTTTTACTTAATTATTTTTTATAAATGGCAACATGTTAATTTTTGGAAGCCTATTTAAAAGTTATGTTTACATTTAGCTGGACACTGAAATAACATTTAACGAATTATCATATGAGGGTTTATGTCTTTGCTGAAAGTACAAAATTATCTAAGACGTACAGACCTTGTTTGTGAATTTTTCCACAGCCTGCTTGACCAGTTTTTTATTTAGACACTTGTTATACTCAGTTATATAATTCACTTAAGGTATGCCATGAAAACAACATAGTTCATCTGTTAAAGCGGTAATACCCACGTCAATATTATGTAGCTAAAACTTCTCCTTTTTCACTTAATAAGTAATTTTAACACAGGAAAAGTACATATGCTATAAAATTATGATTTTGGGTTCACATTTTACATTATAAATAGTTAATATTTGATTTAGACTGTTATAAAATTGTGTTTTTGTCGGACTTTGAACGAATCATCAGAACATTTTTCACTTACTCAGGAAGTTTACAAAGTTTTGATTTTTTGCAGAAATATTTGCGTTTTTGTGCCATTTTTTAAATTATAGCCGTCTATATTTGACAATATTTTTTCTGATTTCAAGCAGAATAATACACTTCTGTTTGCATTTCTTTGTTTTTTTTGTGTCATTTTAAAATTATATCCGTCTAGGTTTAACAATATTTATGAATTGAAATAGAACAGTACATTACTGTTAGAAATAAGAAAATATGTTGCGAAATCTAGACGGCTATAATTTTCAAAATGGCGCAAAAAGGCAAATTTTTCTGCAAAAACTTAAAACCTGTTACTTCTTGATTAAGTGGAAAAAGTTTCAAGAATACCATTTTTTTACTATTCTTTTAGAGACACTTTCAAAGATAAAAGAGTTCTGGTGATTCGTTCAAAATCCGACAAAAACACAATTTTATAACAGTGTAAATCAAATATTAACTGTTTATAACTAAAAATGTTAACCCAAAATCATAAGTTTACAGCATATATACTTTTCCTGTGTTAAAATCACTTATTAAATGAGATAGTTTTAGCTACGTATATTGACGCGCTGTTTAAATTTCCGCGTTCGGCCATTATCGCCATTATTAACAGATGAACCAGGTTAACTTCAAGGCATATTTTGAGTGAATTATGTAACTGAATATATATAATATTGCGATAAAAGCCTTTTTACATTTTTGTCCAGCTAATTCCTAGATTTCGCCCACTCTGCGCCGCGCGCCGCTTAAACTTACCGCCCTAATGGACGCTCAGCTTTTGATTCTCAAATCGATGACACTCACACCGTCGAGTTTTTCAACATGTTCACGACTGTTTGTGTCAATATGATAGTTTCCTCAAAACAACTACGAATACAGTTCAATTCAGGAAAGAATACATGAACGTCATATGCGAAACTCGTTTATTTCAGGTGGTTGCACTACGTCAATCAGCACTACGCGAATATTTATGTGTCGGAAAGTTCAAATACGAATTAACGTAATGCAACCACCTCAAATAGACAAGTTCCGAATATGACGTGCATGTATTCTTTCCTGAATTGAACAGTACTAACCGTCCAGCGGCTTTATTCTTAAGTCACTAAAGTCGTATGCAAAACTGACGTCAAAATGACGCAATTCTCGAACGATCTGTCGTGCGACTTGAGAATAGGGTGGGGCCCTATTTCATAAATAAACATATTTTTAAAATTTACAGAAAATCAACTCAAACTTCCCATATTATTCCTGCTAATTCCAATCGTTCCTACAAACAAAAGCCATCAGCATTGCATAGTTATATTCATAGGCTTTTCACTGTACCTCTTCTGTCATAATCTGATACAAGATTTCAAAACTGAAGTTAATATTTAGCAACAAATTGCATGCATTTTTTCAGACATTTACAAGTTCATAATCATACATTTTCTACAGATAAAGGTTTTTTTAGTTTTACACTCATTTAGAAATTTTTAAAAGTATATAAGTTAACAGGTTTTTGTCATTAAACTTAAAATCCACGCATGATTTTCCCATTTATTTCGAACGCTTCAATCGCCTTCAAATCTGGATTTGCCTCAGAGAATGAATATTTTTCATTGAAAATAATCCCGCATCCGTTAAATTTCTGTTCAAAGTAACACCTCAAAAAGATAGTTTGGAGAACTATTAACCAGTATAGTATTCATCCTTTTCACATTCAGCCTCTTCAAGCTCCCAAAATTATGCTAAACACATGGAATTTTGCCAATGGATTACTGAACATCAACATCTAATTAGCAAAATTTTGTTCACAAAACAAGGAGTAATGAATACGGAAAACAATTTCAGCACCAGTTTTCAGTACCGGTTTTCAGTAAACATTTGATACGGCATGATTGATAACACACCCCTTAGTCCATTCGTTTTTGGAAACATACTAATTACTGACAGATATCTAATTTTTTGCATAATCATTTGTCGGATATGGTGGAAGATCTACCTTTTGCAGTCGGACAGAGCATCTAAATTGTAAGTATTAAGTACCTATTTATTTCTCAATGTTGTTTTTTTACTATGCATATGGTATCAGCGTGATGGCACCCCATGTCTCTTGCAATATCAGACGCTTTCGACATTTGTTGTACCAGTGATATGGGTCATCTCATCCAGCTGAAGCTCTATTTAAAATCCCCTTCTTATGCGAAGTTTTTCGTATTTTAATTATATTATTAATCATTAAAAATATGAAGCAAAATATAAGATTAGGTTAATTAAATATATATTATATATCAATATATATCATATATATCATATATATATATCAATTATTATATTCGAGTGTTATTGCAAGGTGAAACAATGTACCGCATCCCTGGCATAATAAATTATAAATTGATTCAAAAACAAAATATTATATATCACGAGAGACCGTCAGAATGCCCCCACCTCTGCGCCTAGGTATTCGGTTTTATGCATGTAAATTCAAGCGCATGAGACAATTTCCCATTTACTGCTTTGATGGCACTCCAGCATATTGTACTGCAGTGTAAGGCGATTTTTAAAGCAACGATTTGCAGGTCGGGTAATTGATACAGAAATTCACGTTTAGTCCCAAAGGTCTCAAGGCCTAAAAGTTTAGATTATTATTTATGGCGTATGAAATAATTACTGTATCACACCATTTCAGATACCGTACAAGAACTCCGACAGCAACTTTTTGAGCTCGCACAATGAATTAGAAATAACAATGAGGTTTATTCTATAACATTGATATGGACTTGAAACGTATCAATTATTGTTATGTATCAAGTGACCTTACAGAAACGGTATTCTGTAAACAGTTTCGTAACAACTTGCAATCCCTATCAAGTTAATATGCGTCTCTCCTCAATTGGCGGTCGGCAATCCATTTGAATTGTTATGAAATCGTGTCAAGTTCTCTTCAATTATTGAATATGAATTAATATGCATATCAGTGTCACAGAATAGCCCTGAATAACATGTTACAAAAGATCTCATTTGAAGCGCACTAAAATGTATTTAGCAAACAATGGGGCTCATTTTGAGATAAAGTTTAAAAATTCTGAAAATTACAAAACACGTATTCTTGAACAACGGTTGGCTTTACTAGAGTTTTTTTTTTACTGATTTGAGTTGATTATTGCGTGAATGATTAGAACTTTAAATTAAAAAAAATAAAAAATGAACATTACTCACCCAGCATTTCTGAAACTGTTTACTTTTAAACAAAACTTTATTAGTGTTTTTTACTTAGTTTGAATCGATTATCACGTGGGTGTCACCGAACATCTATATAGGGTGTTTTGAAATTGCCAGTACAAAAAAAATGGTAGTTGGTGATGGGGAATTGGCAAAAAAAATTCCTTTAGTTTTTGAGATAAAAATTACTCAAAATTTGACCAAAATTGTTGGTGCGCCACTGAGTTAAGGTAAGAAGGTGTCACAACAGTCACAACTCGGTACATTATTATTACCGAAATGAATGCCGCTTACACAAATAATGAGTTGACTGGCATGGTGAAAAATTTTTTTTTTGTACTAGCTATTTTCAAACACCCTATATACACTTGAGGTAATTTCAAGTAGTATTAACATTGGCACGATTCTTTATTTTCTTTTTATGCCTTCACAGATATTGTTTTCTTTTATTTTCTTTTTCTCCCCCATGTTTATTTGGTAGTATAACAATCTGTACTGGAAACAACTTTCTTGCCTTGTTAAGCAATAATGTCCAGCAAAGATAATGTTTCTTTTCCATTAGGATGATTTCACTGAAGTGCTGTTATAAAGCATTATCGTA
The DNA here is from genome assembly GCA_036172665.1 of Prosopocoilus inquinatus. Taxonomy (NCBI): domain Eukaryota; kingdom Metazoa; phylum Arthropoda; class Insecta; order Coleoptera; family Lucanidae; genus Prosopocoilus; species Prosopocoilus inquinatus. The sequence goes on from CM069875.1 coordinate 20,874,614, forward strand.
TTATAGTTTTGGTTTTGAAAATCTTGCAAATATACACTTCTAAATAAGGACCATTCGTATTAACTGTTCCTAACTTTAAATTTAACGCAGGTGTTCCCTATTTATAAGTTATTCAAAACATTTCGATTCTACCACGTAGAACAACATATAAGACAAGTATTGTTTAGAAGTATTTGAAATTTCAGTGGCATTCTTTAAATAAGGCGTGGATTAGACAAGTGTAAATTGAATATAATCAGGTGTATTGGTGTAGATATTAATATAATAAACTTATGTATGTATTTCAAACCTTTCTCTAGAATTTTCCCCTACTGCATTCAATGATCTAATTAAGTCCCTGTACTACGGTACAGGGACTTAATTCCCTAATATTTCCCCGTTTTTGTAATAGGTATTATTTTGTTTTCTACATGTATCACCTACAGCAGAGTAAGAATTTTATTTTGTTAACTGGAATAATCGAGCATGTTTATCTGTCAGACCACCGAGAAGTTCATTTTTACTAAATCGATGACTTTGTTTTTATGTTTCTAAAGTTTCACACAAGTTGTTCTCAGTGTTGTTATCTCTTTCTTATTACTTCTAGTTACTTGTGCTACTACTTCTGATCATGCAGTCGAATACTTCATGAACTTTTTCAGACACAGATGTTTTAATGAGTTTTCAGCCTGCTATCATTTGAAATAATCTTCAGATAAAATTTGAATTTAGATTGTTTGTCATAAAAAATACAAAATAAAGGGAAGACTATTAAAAAAGGTTAATATTTTTCATATTATTCTCAACAGCTCCTCAAATGTTATTTAAATATGTAATAAATATTGTGATGATTCATCAACATTAATTGGCGGAGACTACACTCGCCGGAGCCTAACGTGTCATAATCCCGACAGTCTGTCTATTTTTAAGACATATTTTTCTGGGGAACTCCACAGACGCAGACGGCAAGACACTCTCGAACGTTCAATAGGTGGACGGAATTCTCCAGACTAGAAGCTCCGACAAAAACAGCCCGGCTATAAAAAGACGCTTGCGGACAATGGAGTCAGTCATCGACAAATTGAAGTAGTCAATCGCTCGACTTTTGTTAAGATAAATTATTTATAACTGTGGTGTATTCAATAAAATATTGATAATTAGTTTTAGTTTCATCGAGTATAACTTTAAAACGAACCCTGAAAACGTAATATGTTGGGTTCTTCAAAAAAAAAAAAAAAATACTTTTGCTGTGTAACTTAATAAAGAAACATCCCGAACATTCTTTGCTGTTTTCTTTTATATTTTGCACCCTACCTAGAGGTTTTGTTTTAGAAACTACACAAAAACTTTAAATGCAAAACTTATAAGGCTTTGTTTATTTTATCTTTCAGAGTTATCAAATGAAACAAAAGCGCACTGCAAAGTGGAGAAAAATACAGTTTGTGTGTTTTGTAAGGAACAGCCTAGATACGGTACAAAAAAAAAACTGTGCAGTTGAACATAATTTTAAATTATATAGAATGCAGGCTGCACAACCTTTATTGATATTTTTTTTGATAAAATGTACACAAAATGTCATTTTCGAACTTCCTGCGTACTAGAGACCATCCAGTAGCTATCATAATCCGAATAGGTGGGATTCAGAAAATAATTTGAAATAATGAAACAGAAACAGATAAAATTTAAATAGAAAGGAGACTGTAAGAAAATATCTTTAAGTAGTTAAAAAATAGAAAAATGGAAGGAAAGGAATTAATAATGACAGTGTCTATTTAAGTAAGACAGACTGATATGTTGATTATTAAAAGAGATCACTTCAATTAAAGTCAAAGAAGAATAGGATTTATAATAGAGTAAATAAGTAGAAAAAAATTAATTTTAAAAATACAAATAATAACAAATATTCCATTTGAACGTCAAATATAAATAGATAATGTTATAGAAAATATTCGAATTTGTAAATACGTAGAACATATTTTAAAAAGGCAGGGCAAACCCAAAGATCGAAAATTAAGAATAGAATAAAAGTAAGTTGAACTGCTGGACAAGATTGTCTTGTGTCCTTAGAGCTCGGCTGACTTGCATACAAAATTTAATGCAGGATTAAATTTAATCCTAAGTTAGATGTGATAGACATCATGACGAACAGCACATTGTGTGTCGTAATCTATGTTGTTTTAAATTACCAAGCCACCCTAAGTGAAGCAAATATCGTATGGAGTGGAAACAAAATATGTAATAAATCACATATCACACTATTTTTTTAATTGACGTCCAAAGTGCTGTGAATGGTGTACATTTCATAATTTTTAAGATAAGGCAGAAAAAAATGTCAAGACTTAGGCCTGCGTGACACTGCAACATTTGATGTAAAATCTTCTACAAAGTCAGAGAGACGGGCTACCACTGTGAATGTTCAAGGGTTGAAATCTGAAAACGATAAACTTAATACTCTTATTATAAAAATAGGTACATACATGAAAATTGAAATGTATAGAGATAAGAATTCAATTTCAATAAAAACTACTGGAAAATTATTCTTATTAAATAATAGGCAGGAATTTGTAATTTTTCCAATTTTTTTTTTCTGTACAGGGTTCACGGAACCCGTTCATTTAAAAGTTTACGGACTTACCCTTTGAATTTATATTTCATATTTTGTAGTTATAAGTTGGCAATAATGGTCTATTTCCAACTTTCGGGCACTTGTACCGGAAGTTGCTGTCAACTTTCTTATTTTAAACGGAATACCCCATTTTTACTGCATTTTTTAAATCCCCAGAAAATTCTAAAACTATTTTATTCAACATATGGTACAAGAAAAATCAGTCGTTTCAGAGTTATTTCCATTTTTTCATTTTGTTCGAACTTGCACTACCTTGCTTATGACACTGCCATCTTTGTGCAATAAAAGCCATAATGTTAACTTTTGGCCTGTAGTAAACTACAGTAACGTACTTTGAAATCATGTCCAGTTTTAAACTTAATTGTCTACAGGGAGATTAAAAAGTAACTTCTATTCGAACTGATTACAACCATCGAAAAGTTAAGTTTTTTAAATAGAATACCCAGTATATTTTTATACCACGTGACTGAGGATTGATTTTTCTTTCGTCCTGTATTAGCATTCTACTTATCTCTTACCTTTTTCTGTTTCTATTCATGATTTGTCTTTGATTCATCTTTTTTTTTTTCATTTTTCAGTATTATTCCTGAATAGTGTGCCATGAAAATTTATAAAACAAAGGTTTTTTTGAAAATTAATTTGCGATTCTAAATTCAATTTCTCTTTAAAAATCGAAAAACAATATTTAAATAGCTGTCTATCTGCTGTAAATTGTTATTTACATACGCCGTATGCTTATGAATTCTTGATATGACCTATTACGCATTTACAAAAAGAAATTCTCATTTATAAAACCAAATTTTTGAAAATATAATCAAATGTCTAATAATTTTTTGAAAACTAATAAATCAATCATCAACAAATCAACATTAGAACTAATACACAAATTGTTAGTTGTAATATTTGCTCTAAGCGTCCTCCCTTATAATAATAAATAATAAAGGACAGTTATTTATTAATAATAAATAATGATGGACACTTAGAGCAACTTTTTGTTGTGTTTAAGTAATAATTTATTTATTTAGACGCAACAAATTATATTATTGACTTCTTTTGTTGCCGATTTTTTTTCAAATACATTTAATATGCCTACCTTTGAATTTTCATTATCTTGGTTCTCCGTAGCGATTATATGTTTTCTTTTTATTTCTACTGGACGGAAGATTTCAAAAATTACAATAGTTTTCATAGCCTACTATTTAAAAATAATATCAAAGAATTGAAAAAATTGACGTTCTAAAACAAAAATCATCAATAGCGAGTATATGAGTTAGGTATAGGGAACGCTAATACAGGACGAAAGAAAAATTAATTCTCAGTCACGTGGTATAAAAATATATTGAGTGTTCTATTAAAACAAATTGACTTTTCGACGATTGAAATCAGTTCGAATCAGTTAGAAGTTACTTTTTAACCAGCCTGTAGACAATTAAGTTTAAAACTGGGCATGATCTCAACGCGTGTTACTGTAGTCTACTACAGGTCAAAAATTAACATCATGGCTTTTATTGCACAAAGATGGCAGTGTCATAAGCAAGGTATTGCTAAGTATAAGTTCGAAAAAAAAATGGAAATAACTCTGAAACGGCTAATTTTTCTTGTATCATATGTTGAATAAAATAATTTTAGAATTTCCTGAGGAATTCAAAAATGCAATAAAAAATGGGGTATTCCATTTAAAATAAGAAAGTTGACAGCAACTTCCGGTATAAGCGGAAATGCCCGAAAGTTGGAAATATTATATTTTAATAAATCATTATCGCTAAAAGTCAAAGGAAAGCCCGTAAACTTTCAACGAACGGGTTCCGTGGATCACCCTGTATAGTTGAAAACATGAAGTCATGAAATTCATATTCACTTTTCAGGATTTCTTTACGTTTAAGACACTTTTTCCGTTTATCAACCAGTCCCACGAACTAATTCAATAAAACATCGCCGCCCACTGCTTGCTGAAATTTTGCCGATAATGAATTCCCTCAACGGCCTATTGATTCTGACGTCTTTTCCGACGAGCGACGTCATTTTTTGAAACGGTTACATTTTCCGACTGGAATCAACGATTCCAGGCACGACGCTTGCAAAAACTAAATTTATCAGAATTGCTCGGCCTCATCGAGGAAGTTAATTCACTATGCTCTTGCACGCCTCGTAGATTGTCTCGCTTTTAAAATTCAAAAGCTCACTGGCCGTAATAACGAGTGGAATGTAGGAAGAAGAGCGTTCAACTTCGAGTCATTAGCGGAATTGTTTTTTCATGGAGTTATTAACTACGCAATTATGTGCATTAATTTGGCTTTACAAGTAATTATCACGCCGATCTGATTAGCTAGTTATAGAATGTTTTTATTAGAAAACTTGTAATGAAGTGCATGTGCTTTTATGGTAAAAATGTTAACGTGGATATGTCGACATGGTAATGAACAAATAGCGGGACTAAGGACATTGCTTACTAACAAGTTCATTTATTTCTTAGCAAATTACATTTTACCGGTTAATTTTGTTGTTTATGGTAATCGGATTTACCAAGTAAACGAAAAATTACAGGAACAGACCTGTAATGTTTTACGAGCTGGTTTAAAAGACCTGTAATATTTTACAGGTTTGTAGAAAAGCATATTGTCTGGTTTCACCACCGTGATTATGTCTAGCTAGTAATAACGCCTTCAATAAAAAAAACGTTTTCATAAAATAATTAAAGTAAATTAATTAAAAATCGCTATTTGAAGGAGAAAATAATAGGTGATTGTAGGCGATACGCTTTGCAATTAAATAACTATTGCAAGTGCTTGCAATTTTCTGACTGGTAAAGTGTGTGTACTGTGTAAAGTAATAAATAAATAAAGACGTATTTATTTGGAATTACGTTTAGTAGTGGACATAAGAAACGGAACGTTATTTTATAATTAATTCTTCTTAATGAGTAACCATCTCTAGACGTTATCTGGAAATACAATTCAACCGGCGGTAGCTTTTTAATTTTGAAACGTACAATACATTACATTCAATGAAAGTCTATTAATATAACGTACATTTTCTTACAATATTATTTAGTTTTAGGGTTATTTTCATTGATCACCTAGTAGTGACAGTTTTTAGTAACTGAAAAGTATAAATGACAACAAAGCCAGATTTTGACCGATTTAGTTTTAAACGATAGCCTATTTTTTATACCCACCGCTGTATATTAATACATTTTCATTTCAAAGTTTCCTAAATTTTAACTTTCAGCAGTGTACGCAAGCCAATTTTTATTGCTTAGTGTTGGTGCATATTACATAACCAAATGCATTAACCCTCATTCATATTGATTACCTCACTAACGACATTTAGCCGCAGATTATTATTCCATTGCTCGGTGTTGATCTGTTTTGAAACGATTTATCAATATCACGTTTGTGTACGTTACATTTACATATAGGAGTATTTATTGTTTCGGTGTGATAACTTATTTCAGATTTAAATAGTTTGTTCTTTCACAAATAAATTCTATACTACGATAATTATGATAATTATCGAACATTATCATCAGTATCACTCTGTGAAAACTAAATTACAATGCGAGTCGTATACACAGTATTCAGAATATTATAAATATTAATAATCATTATTAATTTTATTTTAAAACGCTGTGACAGTATAGAGAGAGAAAGTTTCATTTATTAATCGAAATGGTGTTTAAATGCAAACTAATTTGTTGATATTGATACCTGATACTTCTTAATTGTGACATAAAACAAACCGATTTCGATATGCATCGTAAAATCAGACCTGTTCCTAGTGATTGATATGAAACGGATTGTAAATACTGAATCAGTTTTGGTGTGAACTATCAACGATCGATATGTATCGATTCATGTGTTGAATATAGATTTTGTTCCTCTTGTGTCATATTGATTTATAACAGCGTTACGGCCGATTGCACCAATACTTTAAGCACAATTTAAATTTAAGTCGTGTTTACAGTAAGACATTTTATGTAAGTTCAACAAAATATCAGGCACATTTTAATTGACACTTAATGAACATTAAGTGTCAATCAGAATGTGATGGACTATTCATCATACATAAATGCCATATCCCAAACACGACTTAAATTTAAATTCTACTCAAAATATTAGCGCAGTTATAGGCTAGCCGCCCTTTGAATGCGTTTTCGTCCGAATTATTCTTGTCAGAAATCGGACGAATAATTTCGTCAGCTTTCGCACATGTGGTATCGTCCACTAGACAAGTTTTTGCATTGCACGAAGGAAGTCATGCGCAGTGATTTATATCATATCAGCGTATTATAAATATTGTTTAGGGACACACTATATATAATAAAGTATTATTATGATTTTAACTTACTCTGAGCATTATTTCAACTGCCACTTCTTCCACAATTTTCTCTGAATGTCCCTTATGTGATATGACTTGTGAGTCATATCCCATAAATGTTTTTTGACCTACTGTATTAATTAATTTTTCAACATCCATCACAAATTAAATTATCCAGGGTGCCTTTCGTCAGAACAACTGCGAAATATCCCATTTATTTCGGATAGTTCGCACATCGCATAGTTTTGTCCGAATTCGGACGAATCATTTCGGATGCAGTGGATGCCTTTCCATAAGTTTCAATAACATGGGAAGCAGTGGCACTTTTTCGTCCGATTTCTGACAAAATCAATTCGCATGAAAACGCATCCAAAGGACGACCAGCGTTAATCTCTTAATTAATAAACATATTTTTAAATGCATTCATTAGACATTGGTTCTGGGGCTTGCAAAAACATCGCGTAACCTTTTTTTCATTGGCCTTTGATTTTTAATTTGTTAGTGTCAAATAGGTACAATTCCCAGACGATTTCATTGTCAGTTAATAACTTGCACATTTGAAAATATGTCAAAATTCACAAAATGCAAGACAACAATATGTAAAAACAATGTCACTTGATTTTGAAAGTGTACGCGATATTTTTGCAAATCACTGTACTTACCTGTATACTGGGTGTCTCACAATGTACGGAGGAGATTGAAAGGGCAGCCGTAGGACATCAAAATAAAGCTTTTTTTAATTCACTTTTGACCAAAACCCAATAATAAGAAAGTTACAGTAGTTTAACTTTCTTAATTTCTTTTTTAATTTACACATATAACTTCTTAATTAATAAAAGTTGTTTCATAAAATGTAACTTTATTATTAAATAAACTGTAAATTTATCAAAACCACCATTCATAAAATATCTATGTTAATCTGTTTCCTAGTTTTGTTTTTAAATAGTAGGCGGTGCACAACGAGATGAAAATTCGTTTTTGGGCATTAAAAGAAAAAATGAAATAGCCGTTACTTTAACGTGGCTACATTTTTTAAAATAGTTTTTTATTATAAAGCAGTGTTCAATTAACTGATAAATGGCTCAAATTTGAATCTAAAACGTAAAATATTACTACAGGGAGTAACTTTTGCTTGTTAATTAAATTAACTTTAAACTCTTTTAACTTTTTAGTTATTGCTTTTTTCCCAAAAATTTACTAAGAAAAAATCTTTAATTTGATCTCCCCTAGCTACATTCTGAATCTCCTCCGTAGGTTATGAGACACCCAGTATGTACAAAGACCATCTACTGTTGTTGCTTAGATTGTAGATCTTAAATACGGATCTATATGTTTCATCATCATTTTGTGCATAATTTTATTAAACTAAGAAAATGTTTATGTTAAAGCAGCTTTCCTAGCTAATAATGTCATATTATTATTATTTGAAGTAGTCGTCTAACAGGATATTCCCAATTACAGGACGAAAAAATAAATATAAGATCGATTGAAAAACTAAACCTAAACCTAATCTAAAACTAAAAGAACAAATGTAAACCTACAAATACAAATATCAATGAAAAGGATAAGTATAACATAAGATAAGAATATCTATCATAAAAATATATCACGACACATAGACTAAAGAGGTAAGAGTTACCTCTATTAGAATATTACTTTTGTGTTAGCAGTTTATACACTGTGAACGTTTAGAGTGGAATAATCCGTATAAATAAGTGCCAGATCATCTACAGCTAAAATCCTCGGACAGGTAAACCTATTTTTATTAGCGCGAATATTTTTTTAAAGTTATCTTTTTTTCCAACCCCCACCCCTTTCCGCAATGACGTCATCGACATTTTTTTTTAATAGCACGTCCACATTTTTTTAGCAGATTTGGGTAGATTAGAAAATTCTGATTTCATCAATAAGCATAATTTGACAATCGCATTGACGGTACCCGAGATATTAATTACGAAAGAAAAACAAAAAATGGAAAATTTTCTACGGTTTATTTCAGACAAATGAACAACTGATGCACGAACCGGCAAATAATCATTTGTTTCAACACCTTAGTTGGAATAAATGATAAAAAGTACCATCAAGTAAATTTGACAGATCTTGATAATTTTTCTTCCGTGGAACCTCCGTTTTTTGTGTGTATCTTTCGTAATTAATTCCACTCTAAACGTTCACAGTGTATATAGCAGTCCATCTGGGGTTAAATCGAGGTACTAGAAAATTTAACGACACTTCTTAGTATATGTTGCGACACAACATTTGTTAACATTTAACTTCAGACAGTTATCAGCGCACCAAATAATAATGTTATTTTGGCAGGCTCCCAGGTATTTGAAATAGAAGCATATATTTTTAAGTCATCAGCAAGAGGAAGCGAGTGACATTCTAATGAGTCTAATAAGTCATTGATGAAAATAACAAAAAGTGAGGGCCCCAAATTTGAGCCCTGAGGCACACCAGAGGTGACTGGATATTCAAATAATTTATTGCCATTGAAAAAGACATAATTCATTGATGAAAATAACAAAAATTAAGGGTCCCAAATTTGAGCCCGGAGTCACACCAGATGTGACTGGATATTGAAATAATTGATTGCCATAGAAAAAGACATATTTCACAATACCAATTAAATAGAATTGCAGAAGACACACTAAGGACGGAGCCATACATGAAGAGCTGAGTTTATTGAGAAGACCATTTTGCACCGTGTCGAAAGCACTAGATAAGTCAGTGTCAATGACATCGACCTGACCTTGCTTGTTCAAAACTTCGGCTATGTATTACGTTAATGAATAAAAATATCAGAAATATAACTTCCTCACACTAAGGAACTTATAATTTGCTTTCCGTCTTGAACGCTGCCTCAAATCTGATATTACGATTTGGACTCTATTGGAGCGGGGGTTACAAGTTGTTATAGAGCTATTTATTACATGACGTATTCAGATATTTTTGGAAAAGATGACAGTGGGTATAGATTTTTTTTTAATATTTTGCAAACTATCTAGAGTCTATTTTAGGAGCCAGAGAAAAACTTTAAATGCAAAAGTTATAGGGTCTCATGTCTATTATCTTTTAAAGTAATCACAAGAAATAGAAGCGCACTGCATAGTGGAAATATTCTAACCTCAAATACACTAATTGTATTTTTTTTCCTCCTCTTTGCGATGCGCTTCTGTTTTTTGTGATAACTCTAGAAGATAATTGGTACAAACCAAATAAGGTCTCTAGATATGATTCAAAATATAAAAAGAAAACCTATACCTTTATTAGCTATAATTATTTAAGTTTTAGTGCTTTCTTATGTGTTATGTAACATCGAACTCGATTACTAATTATTAATATTCAGGTTTCCTTGTAAGGAAAAGAATTGAATCACTCTGTTATCCTACGAAAATTATTATAAAATAATAATGGTATAATTATTATTTTGCTGGAGACTACGTTTCGCTGTGGTGTTTCTTTGCTTAAAAAGCTGTCAAATATACAGCGAAACGTCGACATAAATCTCATTTTTTCCAAGTTATATATTTTATAATGAAAAAAGAGATATTTCCTTTATGTGGTCTGTAGACGATATACATATATGCGATACAGATTATGAAAATTTCTGAATCACAGATTTCGGATTGTTACGTCATACAATTCTATGAAATAACAAGCAGGAATGTACTTACAACAAATATAGAATCCGTACTTGTAAAGAAATCAAATTTCAATTTAACAGGTTTATCATGAAATATTGAAAACCGTCTAAGCGACGCAGTATTTCTTTGCAGACGTACGAATAAAAAATATGAAACAAAAAAATCTTTGGAAAAAATAGTGATTGAAATCTATCTTCTTTTCACGTACATAAAAAAAAAAACAAATTGGCTAGCGAAAGCCCGCGAATGAAAAACCTTCGTCGTATTATTTTCCATACATGAGTGTATGGTGCGTTCGTGGGGCCGTAAGGTTTCCGATAAATTTGTAGCTTTACTCAAAAGCTGGCGGTGGTAATTTATGGAGCAATTTCAGTTGAGCTCACGTTCCTCCGCCACCGCTGGCGACAATGTTTTGAATCGTGTTATTTTTAAACTGAGGAAGAGGAGGTCTCAGGTTACGACAACTGCATTTCCACTTTTATACGGGCGCCTTATTCACAGAAATGTAATTAATTTACTGCCGCCGCAATACATTTTGGCTAATGTAGTGCTGAGGTTATAAATCTTCGTCTGCTGTAGAATTGAAATTGAAAATAAAAAAAAAATACTTAATTGCACGAATTCTTGATTTTTTTCTTGAATTTAAATGTAACAAATAGTTTATACCAGTGGTTTCCAAATGTTAAGTTAGTACGGCTCTCTTAAAAAAAATCTAATCTTCGCGCCTCCCCTTCTCACTTTGTTTCATAAAATAATACATAATTTTATTTATATGTACTTACATATTTTTTTTAGTGTGTTTTCTTATGGAAATTACATTTCTGTTACAGTTTGTGCGCCTCCCAGTTTGGAAATCGCGAACTTTATGTATGTGTGTATGTCTCTTCTCTCTCATATAAATGATTTTTGACATGTCTTGCTTCTCGTTTTATTCTCTTCTATACGCTACCCAAAAAGACTTTACGAACCCAGGCTTACTGTATTGAGAAGGTAAAGCCAATTTTCTATCTCACTCTCTGCCCTCTCTTTTAATTGAATTTGGGGGACGTGAAACGCGGAATGGAATGGCGTTAACTTCTCATAAATGGGCTTTAACCTCATATACAGGTGTCATCAAATAAGTTTCACATATTAAAACTGTAAGTTGTTCTTGACTTAAGAAAACGAATTCTGCATATCTTATTTTTTTTTTTGGTGAAAAATGCGAGAAATAAAGCCCCACAAGAGCCCGGAGTCTTTTTGTTTGAGAACTTCTGACCGATCGTATGTGGATTTTTCTGAGCAAAACATTACATTATAAACAAAACATAAAGCAATAAAGCGTCATCGAAATGAAGAGCACTGGGTCAATAAAATCTTCGCTCAGCAATTCCATACCAAAAGAAAATAAACATCCATCACGTTTGTGATGGCATGCATTACTTACTGTATTAAGTAAGTTAATTTTCTGCTGACAAAAGTGTAACAATAAGTAAAAGTTAGGAAATAAAAACATTTAAGGTAACATTCTAAAAATTATCGTAAACAACGCACATTGGTATTCATCGTCCCGTCATTTATGGTTTGATTATTTTGTTTTGCTTACACTGTACAAATAAATGACATCGAGGAGCATCTTACAAAGAATCTATCTTTTACTTAAATTATTGTCGAATGCTTGTTCATTTTACGTATTTATTTATTTATTTAGTCTTGTCGTTATTGAAGACTCTTTAGTTATTCAATAAAGAATAAAGTTTATGTTTATGTGATTCATACTAAGATCTAATTATTGTCGATTATCTAATAAAAAATAATAATTCTATAATCAGTGAGAGTAGATTTAAAATGGTCTTCTTTAATCAAAATGCACACGTGGGCAACCATCGGGACACTATGCATTTGATATTGTTTACATAAAACATCACAGCTTTTAAAAATGCGATCAAGCACTTGACTTTGACTTTTGCTGGAGTTTTATTTTATGATGTCTTTACGCACGATCGACCAGAAGTTCTTAAACAAATATACCAACGCTCCTTTGGTAGTTCATTTTTTTATTTTTGAGTTAGACCTTTGATAATAGCGGCATTAATTCTCATACATGACGAGGTACTTGCAGTATTAACATGTGAAACTAATTTGACTACACCCGGTATAATACCAACATCGTTCTTTAGAAATAGCCACTTGAAAAATAATTCTTCTCTAAGAGAGAGCATGCCCTCTCATAGAACAACTCTCCTTTTCTCTCACCGTAGAATAAGCAATTAAAGCCTTCACATCCCTCTGACGTAGGCAATTTAAAGAAACATAAAACCAACAGCTTAGTATGCAGATGTTTTTCATGCCCTCTGGTATGCCAGAGAAATACGAAAAAAAAAAATAAAAGGATAAAAAGCATTTATTTCTGTAATAATCTGATATGGTTTTACGAGTGGTGAAATGTTAATTTTTTAAAGAACTGAAAAGTCATAAAATGAAATAGGTTGAAAAAGAATGGTTTCGTCGTATGTCAAAGAGATCAGCACACACTGCTAATAAAATATGGTTCAAATTAATTCAGTACTTTATAATAATAGGTTCATACTTATTCTTTTTTTTTTAGTATGCAAAGCTTTTGAAGTTATAAGTCAAATTCTATTTTATTTCTGATAAATGAAAATCAAGGGTTTGTTTTGTATGCCCCAGCTAACACTTTCACTCCTCATATTTTTGTTATTTATTGATGAAATTTGCTCAAACTTGGCGGCAGGTGCCTTTAATAAAAACTTAATATTCCTTTAGTTTAATCAAATATAGTACGTAAACACGTAATGTTATAAGCTTTGTTAACTTAATAATAATTTTAGTTCTTAAACTTATAACTATAAGCATTCGCCTTGAAAATATTTATTATTATTATTAGTTATATCTTGTTTTGAAACAAAAGCATGTGTTGTTACAGTTTTAAATTCTTTTATTATTTTGGGAGGCCTGTGAAGTAAAATTTACAGGAGTCGAATATTTTTTTTATCGACTGGTTATTTTATCGCACCGGAATAGGGTGTGCCGCTGCGTTCTGGCCGAACGCAACGTATGTTTTCTTGTCGCCTCGGGCTAGGAACGCAGCCAAATAAACCTGTAATTGCTGGTAACTTTATTAGTTCAGTTTTTTCTTTTTAGGTTTTCCACAAGTATATTTCGAGTCAGAAATACGCTCGTTTGATTCTCGTAAAATCTGAAAGAACTTTATTATATGTGGTTTATTCCGGGTGACGCCAGATTAACGGGCTTTCTTTTTTGCTTTCCGCTTGTTGTGAGTTGCGACATATTTCGATCGTTTCGTGGACTCTCCCGTGACCCTTGGTATTTGAAGCTCATTCGACGATGCTTATGTCACATTCCGTCGCATTGGCTTACTCTTCTCGATCCCTTTTTTCCTGCTGGGTCCCTTTTCTTCCCTTTTTCAACCGTGCTCGCAATAGATTCACTTTTCATTTAGAATTCGAGTGAACCACCTGAACCTTGAACCTTCCCAGGGGGGTTGAAATGAAAGTCACGGCTTAGGACCGGGATTGTAGATTTGCTCCGATTAAAGCTGTATTCACACGCGCTTTTGTCAGCTTGGCGGAACAGATTTCCCCCAGGTGAGCTTTATTTGTCTGTTGCTAACACGATCCGTGTTCTACGTTTCTTCTTTGTTTCCTCCCTTTAAGCTATTTGGTGGGGCTGAAAATTTAAGTTCTCATCCCGAACTTATCCCTGCCGATTGCGTTTTGGCCGCGAATGTATCGTCGTGGGATGATCGTCTGTGACGCTTACTTCCTATTCCTATTCCTAGTTCTGTTTTGGACAATTTCAAAAGGGAAAGCGAAGGCCGCTTTATGTCTCGTCTTCTCGGCCGACGTTGGACCTGGGGATTTGCCGTCCGAATTCATAGTTCAGATTTCTCGATTGACTGCCGACGCCGACGCCGACGGAACGCTCACCCTGCTAAAGGTCGGAATTTTTTTACTGTTTCCCCCTGTACCTATTGATTCCTCTTGAAAGTTGATGCGTTTGTTTTTAACTACTTGGTGCCTGTAATTTTTGGGCATAGTTTGGCATGGTTTTGCACGACCTGTTTAGTCGGTTTTGTTTTAAATAAGACGCCAGTCCCTTCGGGACTCCTCACCCTTTATTTGGCGAAAATTTTGTTTAGTTTACCTGTAGTTTAAGTGTAGAATTGTTCTTCGGATCCCAATAGGTATTTTATTAGTGTAATTTGAGGCCTTACGCCTCAACCCTTTTACGTTTAGCTTGTGAACCACTGCGGTTCGAATTTGAACTTTTTTTGAAGCTCTGAAAACTTTGGACGTGCCACGTTTTTCTTAGGCTTTCCCGCGATCCCAAAAAAAATTGAGTGGCGTCCCTTTGGCTTAGTAATCGCGTCCCATTACAGCTGCTGACTACACCGAAGTCATTCGTCATGGTGTGAATCTTTGCTAATTACCCTCACAGGTAGATAACAGTGTACTACATGATAAGATAGCGTTCACAAGAAGAAAAAACAGTTGTCAGTTTATTTTGGAAATAGATAAAATATTATTTTGTACCTCTTATAGTTTACGATATCCCCATGGTGGACTTTTAATTAGTTGTAATCCTGTATACAGAGTCATTTAGAATAAGTGTCCGGCCCGTCAGGAGCATATTCACCAAGGTCATGCAAGTGCGAAATTGTAAGAAATATATCTATCAGAGGCATTTCAAAAATCAACCTCCTTTGAATCCAAAATGGAAATCGTGATTCATTTCTTACGTATACATACACAAGTTTGAAATTCGACTGAATGAAGTGCTATGTAGAAAGATAAAAACGTTTTACAGTTTCATTTCAAGGTAAACGCTAGTATTTCGTTCTATTCCACTCGTGTTTATTGCTTGTGTCACAAAACACCAACCAATTTATACCTGAATCTTCAATGCATTTTATCGCAAAAACTATGGACAAGTTTTTTCTTCTGCATACTACCTCTGGTTGACGGGTCAGATACTTATTTTGAATCACCCACCCAGTATGATCAAATTTGGATTGCCCATAAAATGCTACACATTGTTTGTATACGATAAATTTATGTGCCTAAACTGAACCGTTCTGGAGGTATTTAAAATTAGCTTAAGGCGCAC
This sequence comes from Prosopocoilus inquinatus, assembly GCA_036172665.1. NCBI lineage: Eukaryota > Metazoa > Arthropoda > Insecta > Coleoptera > Lucanidae > Prosopocoilus > Prosopocoilus inquinatus. Next base: position 20,890,313 of record CM069875.1, read on the forward strand.
CCTCAGGTAGCCAGGGGTTTGACCTTATACTGTTCGAAAATTGAAGTAGTTTATTTATTTTTAATTCCAGGAAAAGATTTTTGTACAGACGTCGTTGATACTAACTTGATCTTACCATAAGCCTTTATTAAATGCATTCTTATCGTTATGGGTTGAATTGTAAAAGCATTTTTAAGTTAGTGGTGCTGTGTCTGAAAAAATGTATCTGATAGAGAAAAACTGTTTTCATTCTTGGAATCAGCACATCAAATATAGTCAAATTCTGGTCTAACATAGCAAGAACCAAACTAATTTTTTTGTAGCCTTGTGAAATAGTCTGTAATCTCACATCACTACTAATATTCAATTATTGGCTAGCTACACAAGCTGTTTGTACAGTCTTTTGTCGATGTGTTTGCGCAGGAGTTTGCCCGAGGGCGAGGCCGATATGTATTGTGCTTATTATTTTTTTTTCATAATATCACTTGTTAGGATTCTGTTTCTCAGTGTTCTTTTTCATTGAATTTATTTTGTACTTCATACGTACGTCGCACGAACAATTTACAGAACTACAATTAGAAACTTTTTACAGTGTCCTAATACTTTCACGGTTTTGCAGTACGCTCGCGCGTCCACTAGATTAGGTTTCTCCGAGGCAATTTCACCTTAATTTTGTATTTATTCGCAATTATAAAATAATTGTTCCTACGGGAATAAATCTAAAATTAAACTGAGAAAAGTTATAGTTAACTTAGGAGTTAGGGATTCCATGACCACCATATTTTCGGCTCGTATTTGTGCAAGCGCCGAACAAAGAAAAAAAATTACTTTTACCGTGGTTACAAGTCTTCGTACTTCTCATTCCGAGTATGTCAATTGATAGCGGAATCTTTTAAGTTAAACTTCGTAACTTACCATAACTCATTCTGTATTATCTTACTATATTATATACCTTTCTTTCCTTTTTACTTTTTTATTTTCCTATATTTATTTAAATTTTTTAATTTTCTAAATCTATTTTACTTTAATATTACATTCACAAAAGTCTGTAATTTATGAGGTCTCTT